>OZ024929.1:61371602-62621602 GCA_964017235.1 Sabellastarte sp. h YS-2021 | reverse complement strand
TTTCTCTTGACTGGGTTTCGAGTCCATACCATTTAACTTGGGATTGGGCTGGCTTAATAAACTGGTCTTTCTGGAGGCCTCCAGCCTCAGAACTGAGACTTTAATCTAACCATTGTCAGATTGAGTCTATCCAGGGGTGCCAAGCTCTTATCCATCTTCTTGGCTTTCACACCCACAAGGGTGCTACTCACCTCTTCTGAGCTTTTAACTCCACTGTCTTTCACTACCCCTATGACAGAGACAAGGGAAGGGTTAACTAGGGTACTACTCAACTCTTCTGCCTGGGATTTTAATCTAACCAATGTCAGATTGAGTCTATCCATCTTGTGACACAACCAATCATCTGTGGGTAAGTTCACACTGATCTTGCCGGTCGGTTGTTGCTTGGGTGCTGCAAACAGGTTATCTTCAGCACTAGAGAGAGCAGAATCAACATCTGGAATGTGAGACCAGCCCATGAAGAATCTTATTCTGCGCATAGTCTAACTATAATTCTGCTCCTCAGACAAGGCCTGGTCAGCATCAGTGAGATATATATCTTGTTCAATATCCGAGGGCTCACCCTCTTCAGTATGACCCAGTACACAAGGCAGAGATTCGATATCAGTAACAAATTAAGTGTCCATATCCGAATCTGAGGGTCGGTAGGTTGGTTCTTCGTTGGTGCTTGGTTGCTGGATCAGTGGATGGTTGGTAGATAAAGACTGGTCTACCGGCTGAGGTCGGTCTGGAGCCTCCACTGTCTTTCGCTACCCCTATGACAGAGACAAGGGAAGGGTTAACTAGGATACTACTCGACTCTTCTGCCTGGGACTTTAATTCGTGTTTTTCTTTCTTCTGATATGCTGGAATGGCCAGTTTAATATTCTGTTCTTCCGTGAGTACATCACAATAAGGACAAACTTTGTCTTTAACAAAGGGATCAGAACCCTTCTTCTTATCTCTACAGCAAGCACAAACTGAATGTTTGTCACAACCAGCCATCAAATGGCCACACAGTCCCCGCTTCTGCCCAGGAGACGCCATGTTTGTCCTGAATACTTACAATATGATGTAACAGTAAAATAAAGTTCACTTTCGTTGAAAAATCACCAAATTATGAAACTTTAAACAATTTCACAAAATCCGTCTGCACAGTAGCCACGCCAAACGAAAAAGATGCTATGATGTCACGTGTATTCTGTCTAGACAGGAAGGAAGTACGATGCACCACCTGGTGAATACACAGTACTGGACAGACCTGGCCGGTGGAAACACAGGACGTCTTTTTGAGACGTTTGGCGGGCCGGTCTGAGCCGACCGGATTAGCAATTGTTCATTGGATAGGATGTATTAACGCAATAAAAACCATATTTAAACAAAAAACTGTAAACATTATAGTCTTCTAGTTACAACTGATTATTTTACTCAACAGTGAGAACCTGAAAAAAGCTATTACTCAGCTATGCCATGAGCTACAGGTCTGCAATTTTACTATGTTATAGCTGATTCAAAAGTTCATGAATAACATGATTAAACAAAGTTCTCTTTATAAAGTAGCTATTACTCAGATATGCAATGAGCTAAAGCTATGCCATTTTGCAAATGTAATAAGTAAATTAAATTTTTATCAGTTAATACCCAATTCAATGAACAATTGCTGAATAACTGCTGCTTGATTGGCGGGTAAGTTACTAGGGACTTAAGTGAACTCATAAATAAAACAGCTTTTCCATAGGCCTGGGTTGACCTAAGGTCAGGAGAACCCTATGAGGCCATGGTTGGTTACAAGAATCCGGTTAACTGGAGATATACCAAAACTGCCCCCCACCCCTTTTTTTGGACAGAACTGCTCTGAGGTAGGGGAAGAGAGGGATGAGTTCAGTCCCACAAGAAGAAATAAACCTCCCAAAGGATGCATATATACACATCATCATTTCTGGGTCTGTTAATGGATCTGCTGAGCAGCCACCACTGGGCCCAGATGGAAAAGCTCTGAATCAGCCCAAGCCACATCATTCAAATAGAATTGTGTGAAGATGTGAGCTTTCCAGTGGCAGGCTAGTAGGATTTGATCTAACGAGACTCCCGACTAGAAGGCCTTCAAAGCAGCAAAGGCCTAACATCATGGGCTTTGACCATGTAAGGTGAGGGCCTGCTGATCAGAGAGCTCCTAGCATAGGATCACAGTCGAGGAGATAGTGGCAGGGGAGATATCCTTGTCAATACCTTTCTTGAAATAGACAAAGACCAACTCCTTGTCCTGTCCCAGCAATAATGCAGGGCTCTGAGTGGACATAAGGACCTGTCACCCTTAAGTGACTTATCCAGAGTGGGGGCCAGGGCTGGAATAACCATCGGGGCCATATTGTCTGGACCCTCTTTGGCCAGCTGGTTCTTGGAAAGAAAGCTGGATGAGGGGTAAAGAGACATCTTGGACTAGTCTCACTTGTATCTGATGTTCTTAAGTAGCCAAGCATAGATCTCACTCCTGCGTTTGTCTGAACCCAAGGTCAAGCTTAAGACAGTCTTGAAGGTCAAGTGCTTCTGTTGTATTGGTCTGGCCCAGCCTGGATAGTTTATCTATCACATTCAGCCGTCCGGGAATGTGTCGGGCTTTGAGAGTAACCTGTTTTCTGGTACAACAGGTCAGGATTCTCCACATGAGGGCACACAATGGGCCTTACTTCATCCCTCCCTCCTTGTTTATGTAGGCAACAACTGTGGTGTTGTCTGTAGCTATGAGAACTGTATTGTTCAGGCAGAGGTCTTGGATTTTTGGGCCATAAAGACCGCTTTTAGTTCTAGAAAATTTATGTGTAGTTTGCTTTCTGGAATAGACCACTCTACCCTTGTAGTCTGTGCCCCTTCTTTTGATATGTCTGTAAAGATTTGCAGAGCACATTGTCTTCCTCCAGCCACCATTTGAGATGTGGATGGAGTGACTGGGGAATAGGTATCATCTTGTCTAGTGATTCCAGTACCCTCCAGTTGTTTTTAAATGCCATTGTATAGGTCTCATATGTAATCGACCTAAGTGCACTTGCTTCTCTGTAGCTGTCAGTAGACCTATCAGGACTGGTCATGAGATCTCTTATTTTGTCTGTAGGGTCTGCCACCGCCCTTGGGTGGGTCTGACTCTGTCCTCTTTCAGATCGAACCGGTAACCTACAAAGTTGAATACTTGTTTGGGGTCCAGTTTTAATTCGTCCCTGTTGACCAACCAACCCAACTCCAGACAGAGTACCAGTGTCTGTGTATGCTGGAGACAGGTTTGGTGGGATCTGGCTCTAACCAACCTGTCTAGGTAGTGGTGGATCCTTATACCCTTTTGAAGTGCAAGAAACTTCATCTCTTTCGCCACTACCATGAACTCCATGGGTGATGTGGACAGACCAAATGGCAGTGCTTTGAATTGGTAGGACTGACGCTGGATGTGAAAACACATGTACTTCCTGGACTGACTGTGCATCGGTATGTGGAAGTACGGGTCTTTGAAATCTATGGAGGTGACCCACTCCCCCGCTTGCCAGGAGGTCCTTATTGTCTCTGGTGTCTCCATTTTGAATGACTCTGTCTTTAAAAATTTGTTCAGGGTGCTGAGGTCTAAGATAGGTCTCCACCGGTTGTTGGGTTTGGGAACTAGAAGCAGTCTGTTGTAAAACCCTCAAGATGTCTGAGTTGTTATCGGTTCTACTGCATTTTTGTTCAAAAGCTCATGCGATGTCTCAACCAGGTACAGATTCCTGTGGGGATTTACATAACAGCTTATAATGGTGGGTGACCTGGTCAAATTTGGCCTGAACCAGAAGGGGAGGGTATAGCCTTCTCTGGGGACTGTTACCACTTTTGGACTGACCCCCAGGGCTACCCATTTTTCCCAAAACTGGTGCAATCTGGCCCCTACAGGTAGATCTGGAGCCTCGGTTGGGACATTTGTGATACATTTTACAGAACTCAAGTGATCTACACAAGAAACATCTTTCACACACATTTTATTTCTGTATGATGACCATTGTCAGGATTTACACCTTTTTTTTCGCACATACCCATTTGCAAAATGAACATGAGTTACGACAGGACAAGAATTTACAGGTAACAAATTTACTGTCTCTTTCTTGCCGGTCACAAACAGTCATTCTTTCCAGCCATCTCTGTCACCACACTGTCTTCCTTTCTGGTTACATAAAAAATGTCTTTTCTTCCAGTCACACAGTTTACAGGGCAATTCACACTGCTGGTCACATATACACTAACTGACTTAATGGCCACACAATTAACATAGTAATTCATTTATAATTTTTCTGCCAATTGGCCGGTCATTGTAAGATGAGGCCTGTTAGATCTCTGTCCACGACTATAAGGGTGGAAACTTGCAAATTTAATAAGTAAATTAAATTTTTATAAGTTAATACCCTATCCAATGGACAATTGCTTATCCGGTCGGCGCAGACCGGCCCGCCAAACACCAGAAAAAGACGTCCTGTGTCTCCACCGGCTGGCTGGTCCCAGTACTGTGCACTCGCAAGGTGGCGCATCGTACTTCCTTCCTGTCTAGACAGAGTGACGTCATAGCATCTTTTTCGTTGTCTAAACCTATTAGACCCCTAGTAAGCTGATAGCGGGGTCAGTGGGAGGGTCTTGTGTGTCCATTGGATAGGGTATTAACTTATAAAAATTTAATTTACTTATTAAATTTGCAATTTTATTGCGTTAATACATCCTATCCAATGGACAATTGCTGAATAACTACTGCTTGGTCGGCGGGTAAGTTACTAGGGACTTATGTGAACTCACAAGTACATGTAATAGCAAAATTTAGCCTATGGTCTTGGCTGACTTCGTCAGGAGACCTATAGGCCCAGGCCTGGGTTGTACATGAAGAACTGTTTACACTATGTACATATATACAAATCTCCTCAATCTAAGGGCCACTTGTGGATCTGCTGAGCAGCCACTACATAGCTCAATTGGTAAAGCTCTGAATCAGCCCAAGCCACACCCTTCAGATAGAACTGTGTGAAGGTATTATGTGACTTCAGTGGCAGGCTGACAAGATTGGATCTAAGGAGACTCCCGACTGGAAGACCTTAGAAGCAGCAAAGGCCCTGACATCATGGGCTTTAACCTGATGTAAAGTGTGGGCCTCCTGGTCAGAGAGCTCATAACATAGGATCACAGTCTGCTTGATCCAAGAGGAGATAGTGGCAGGTGAGATGTCTTTGTCGAAACCTTTCTTAAAGGAGACAAAAACCACCTCCTTATTCTGCCTGAGGTCCTGTCCAAATAGTAGTGCAATGCTCTGACCGGACAGAGGGACCTGTCAGACTTGAGGGATCTATCCAGAGTTGGGGCCAGGGCTGTTATAACCCCTGGGGCCACACTGTCTGGACCCTCTTTGGCCAGCTGATTCTTGGAGAGTAAGCTGGGTGATGGGTACAGGGACTCCTTTGACCAGTCGGATTGGTGTCTAATATTTCCGTTTTGCCAAGCATGTATCTCACTTCTACGCTTGCCTGACCCCTGGGCCAAGAGGAAAACTGTCTTGAAGGTCAAATGCTTCAAGGAGGCCTCTTTAATTGGTTCAAAATGAACCTTGTCAGCTGGTGCAAAAACCAGGGAGAGGTTCCAGGAGGGGATTCCCCTCCGGCCTTTGGGTCTGTCTCAGTGGAAACTATCCAGGAGACGAGTGAGATTATCATCCTTACTGATATTGATGGGCGAATTTCCCAGTCTATCAGCAATGGCTGGACCTGTAACCATCAATGGTGCTGGGCTGCAACTTCCTGTCCTGAAACAGGTACATAAGGAAGTCAGCAACTGACTTTACAGGGGGTGCCCCGAAGTCCACCTGATAAGTGATACGTCACTTTGTAAAAATGGCCCACTTGCCTCATAGACTGATCGGATTGATCCCCTTTGAGGAGCCTCAATTCTTGCTGCCACTGCCTCAGACAAGCAATGCTCCTCGATTGCTGAGGCTCTAGGAGCCATGCATGGAGATTAAGATTTGTCAGATTTCTGTGAGGGATCTGATTGAATGGCTGTCAACCGGTTGGGCAGATTGGGCAGGCTCAGTGGGATTTGGCTGGACATGGCCACTAGATCCCAAAACCAAGGTATGTTGGGCCACCCCGGAGCAATCAGAATGATTCTCTTGCATGGGGAGTGTTGCAACTTCTCCACCACTTACCCAATATGGTTGATGGTGGGAAGGTGTATGCTTTCGGATCCTACCATGGCAGACTGAGCGCATCCACTGCTGTGGCCAGGAGATCCAGTACCGGTGACACAAACAGAGGCAACTTGTTGTTGAACCTCGTGGCAAATAAGTCTATTTTGGGCTGGTGCCACCTGCTGCATATGGAGTGGAAGAGCTCTGGAAGGAGAAAGCACTCTGTTTGGATGGTCTGGCCTAGCCTGGGTAGCTTGTCTGCTACCACATTCAGCCAGCCTGGAATGTTTCGGGCTTTAGAGTCACTTATTTCCTGGTACACCAGGTCAAGATTCTCCATAGTAGGGCACAAAGTGGGCCCGACCTCATGCCTCCTTCCTTGTTTATGTATGACACTACTGTGGTGTTGTCGGTTGCTACAAGTACTATCTTGTTTGAGCAAAGGTCTTGGAACTCTTTTAAAGCCAGAAAGACTGCTTTTAGTTCTGGATAGTTTATATACAGCTTGCTTCCCGGAAGGGATCAGGTTCCTCTTGCAGTGTGCTCGTCTAAGTGAGCGCCCCACCCTTCTTTTGATACGTCTGTAAATATTTGCAGAGCATGTTATATTGGGTGTAATGATTGGCCTGTAAGAACATTGTCTTCCTTCAGCCACCATTGTAAATGGGGGTGCAGGGACCTGGGGATTGGGATCACCTTTTCTAGTGATTCTGGTACCTTCCAGTGATGCCACTGAATGGGTCTTATATGAAGTCGGCCTAGATGAACTTGCTTTTCTGTAGCTGTTAGTAAACCTATCAAGGACATGAATTCCCGGACCGGGCAAGCCAGTAGGGATAGCAGTTTCAGTATTTTCTCTTGAAGGTTCTGCCACCGGTCTGGAGTCAGTCGGACCCGACCAGACCTGAGGTTGAACTGGTAGCCTACAAAATCGAAGTCTTGTTTGGGCTCCAGCTCTGATTTCTCTAAGTTCACCAGCCAACCCAATTGCTGACACATTTTTACTAGTTCCTGTGTATGTTGGAGACAAGCCTGGTGGGATCTGGCTCTCACCAACCAGTCTAGGTACTGGTGGATTCTTAAACCCTTGTGTATAGCCATTAGTTTCACCTCCTTTGGTATCACAGTGAACTCCATGGGTGCTGTGGGCAAACCAAATGGCAGGGCCTTGAACTGGTATGCTTGACCTTGGATGTGAAATCTCAGGTATTTCCTGGATTGTTCCTGTATAGGTATATGGAAGTAGGCATCCTTGAAATCTATTGAGGTAACCCACTCCCCTTGTTGGAGGGAGGTCCTGATGGTCTCCAAAAGGTTTGGTTTGTTCAGATCTAGAATAGGTCTCCAACGGCTGTGTGGCTTTGGAACCAAGAAAGGTCAGCTGGAGAAGCCCCGAGATTTTGAACTGGCTCGACTGCATCTTGTCCATAAGCTGATGGATTTTTGGTGACCTTGTCAAGTTTGGTCTTGACTAGAAAGGGAGAGTGTAGCCCTCCTTCAACATTTGTACTACCTAGGGTACAGCCCGCAAGGCTTCCAAGGTTCCCAAAAAGGATTTAGTCTGGATCCTACAGGCAGATTGTGTTCCACATTTGGGACATTTGGTAGTCTGACAAACATTTTCTGACACTGGTCCGGTCTGGTCACAATGATCCAAGTTAACAGT
Organism: Sabellastarte sp. h YS-2021; assembly: GCA_964017235.1. NCBI lineage: Eukaryota > Metazoa > Annelida > Polychaeta > Sabellida > Sabellidae > Sabellastarte > Sabellastarte sp. h YS-2021. The sequence goes on along the minus strand of OZ024929.1, from coordinate 62,613,782 downwards.
CTCTCTGTTCTTGTTGTGGTCCGGTCAACTTTTCACATTTTACAGACTCTTTGCCCCAGGCCAGCTGCCTGCAAGGTGCAGCATTCACACAGTAATTGTTATTTGAAAGATGGCTGACCCCTGGCCGGACGTGATGAAAACTTGTTTGACTGTAGACTACCTTTCCTCTTGCTGCTGAAATGACCTATTGGGTTTTTTTGGGTTTTTTTTTTTTGTGTGTGTGTGTCTATCCGATTGATTGTAAGGTTGAAATCTATCTTTCCAGTCAAGTCCAGCACTGATTACAGGCTGGTAAGAGGTGTGATAAGGCAAGGTTGCCTGGTAGTAGCTTTGGAAATTGCCATATCAAGACCACTGATTGGTCTAAGAATTCTCTGTAACCAAAATTACCTTGGGCAACTCTGTCAGGTACCAGGTCTCTGTAACCGGTAATTCACTGTAACCAGTAATTCTCTGTAACCGGCAAAACTGGTAGGCTGGAGTCACCAATGAATTTAGACAGCTACTGGTCTATATTTAGCTAGCTTTTTCAGTTTGTAAAAATTGTAGTTTTCTCTAATCAGTAATTCTGTAACTGGTTGGCTGGAGTCAAAAAAGGGCTGTGTAGCCCGGCACCTGGTCGGTAGACTCCATAACCAGTTGGTTGAAGCAATTCTTTGTAGATGCTTCCACATCTACCTGTCCCAGAATCAACAGAGTTGAATGGACTAGGTGGGTAGACTCTGTAACCGGTTTTGGTGAAGCAAGGCTGTATAGCCGGTACGTGGCCGGTAGGCTCTGTAACCAGTTGTTGCAGTAATCACTCTGCAACCGGTTTTGGTAAAACCACGGTTGTATAGCTGGTAAACTGGTCTGGGTGATTAGAAGACTCTGTAACCTGTCAGTTGAAGCCATATTTGTAGATACTTGCTGTCTGCCTACCCCAAAATCAACAGTTGAATGGACTAGGTAGGGAGACTCTATAACCGGTTTCAGTGAAGCACTGTATAGTAAGGGCTGTGTAGCCGGTACCCGGTCGGTAGACTCTGTAACCAGTTGTTGAAATAATTTTACAACCATCTTGTGTTGAATCCAGCTTATAGCAGGCTCCCTGTATTCCTTAAAGAATTTCTCGTAAGCGCACGTCTAATTGTGTGGATTTGACAGTTGGTGGGGAACCCCTTTTGAGTTATTTTTAGAAACAGCACCACAGAAAATGCTGGTCAGTGTGTCACGTGACCAGCTCGTCAGTTGTTGTGTTCTTTTGTTATACTTAAACAGGCAAATGCGCAGTAATCTACTCATCCACAACCCCACTACCGACAACAAAGGCCGGGTCCATGAGAGAGGGACTGGTATCACAGTAGACATTAGTTGTGAAGAACGCAGTAGCAATATGTAGAAAGAATTGCCGGTCAGTGAATCACGTGACCAGCTTTGGAGAGATGACGTCACTGGTCGCGTTCTTTCCTTGTTATCACAGTAAACGTGAGCTGGCTGGTCGACTGATGCTTGTAGCAGAGAAGTCTGTACCAGTGCGCTCTGAAGGTGAATATCGGGAACTAGTACTGGCATCACTAGACGTGAGCAGAAAGATGACGTCAGTGGTCGCGTTCTATTGTGAGGACGGCTGAACTGGAGCTTACCGGTCGATTAATGCTTTACAGCAAAGAAGTCGGTACCAGTGCGCTCTGAAGAAATCTGAAGAATGCATCTCATGCTTCTGGTGAAAAAACACTAAATACTCAAGCTGGCTGGTGTGACTGATGCTTTACAGCAGAGAAGTCGGTACCAGTGCGCTCTGAAGAAATCTGAAGAATGCATCTCATGCTTCTGGTGAAAAAACACTAAATACTCAAGCTGGCTGGTGTGACTGATGCTAAACAGCAGAGAAGTCGGTACCAGTGCGCTCTGAAGAATGCACTTCTTCTATTGGGGAATTCCTTCTATAGGTATAAATACTGACGTTTCTTTCGTGGTTGTAGCTGGAAGCTTACAGAAGGAACATTCAAACAAAAGACACGGATAAAAATACCTTGTAAGTAGTATATCCATATTCTTCTTAATTGTCGATCTGCCCCTAGCAACACAATTGTTGAATGGGAGGAAACTACAAAAATGGCTGCCTTCATATTTCTCGTCGCTTACTGCCCTATCATCAACACTAAATTGAGTCAGCTAGGGAGCATTTCCAGCACGTTTCTAAATGTATATACGTGCTTGATATGTAGGTAACACTTCTACAATAAACTAGAGGAATGCTTTTACTAACAAAAGCGAAGCGTCCCTTAAAGTTTAAAATGCTTTGTGGTTTTAATAAGCATGCTGTAAAGCTAAGAATGCACAAAGCTGCACCGTTTGCTTTCCCAATACCTCTTAATACATTCTGAAGCTATAAAAGCAACAATAAAGGAGATATAAGGCAAAAACTCCAAAGCAGCTATTTATGACCCCAGTTTGGCCCATATGGGAGGGGGGCGGGGGGTAAAACTGACCGGCTATTTAGATTCTCCACATATGCTTTCCCAATACCTCTTAACACATTCTGAAGGTCTAAAAGCAACAATAAAGGAGATATAAGGCAAAACTCCAAAGCAACTATTTTATGACCCCAGTTTGACCCATAAAGGGGGGTCGGGGGATAAAACTGACCGGCTATTTAGATTCTCCACATATGCTTTCCCAATACCTCTTAATACATTCTGAAGCTATAAAAGCAACAATAAAGGAGATATAAGGCAAAAACTCCAAAGCAGCTATTTATGACCCCAGTTTGGCCCATAAGGGGGGGGGGGTCGGGGGGTAAAAGTGACCGGCTATTTAGACTCTCCACATATTCTTTCTCAATACCTCTTAATACATTCTGAAGTTATAAAAGCAACAATAAAGGAGATATAAGGCAAAAACTCAAAATCAGCTATTTTATGACCCCAGTTTGACCCATAAGGGGGGGGGGGGGATAAAACTGACCGGCTATTTAGATTCTCCACATATGCTTTCCCAATACCTCTTAATATATTCTGAAGCTATAAAAGCAACAATAAAGGAGATAAAGGCAAAAACTCAAAATCGGCTATTTTATGACCCCAGTTTGACCCATAAGGGGGGGTCGGGGGTAAAACTGACCGGCTATTTAGACTCTCCATATATGCTTTCCCAATACCTCTTAATACATTCTGAAGCTATAAAAGCAACAATAAAGGAGATATAAGGCAAAAACTCAAAATTGCAAATTTAATAAGTAAATTAAATTTTTATAAGTTAATACCCTATCCATATATTAAATTTGCAATTTTATTGCGTTAATACATCCTATCCAATGGACAATAGCTGAATAACTACCGCTTGGTAGGCGGGTAAGTTACTAGGGACTAAAGAACTTGAACTCATTTTGGAATAGTGACAATGCCTTCTAAAGCCCGGGTAGACCTTGAAGTCTAAACCCTTATGGCTATGGTCGAATATCATCATCCGGTTATCCGGAATGGAACCGTCAGAGTCGACCTTGCCCCCCCCCCCCCCCCCTTTTAACAGACCTGCTCAGAGGTAGGGGAAGAGAGGGATGAGTTCAGTCCCATAATTTAATCCTCCCAGAGGAAGTACATGAGAGATTTTTTTTTTTTTTTTTTATATATTCCTTAATTATATGTGCAATATATACAAATATGTACAAGTATTTACATATGTACATTTCTCCTCTAGGTGCCAGTCTGTTGGTGGATCTGCTGGGCAGCCACAACTGGTCCGAGATGGTAGAGCACTGAGTCAGCCCAAGCCACATCCTTCAGATAAAATTGGGTGAAGGTATTATGAGATTTCCAGTGGCAGGCTGCTAGGATCTGCTCTAAGGAGACTCCCGCCTGGAAGGCCTTAGAAGCCGCAAAGGCCCTGACATCATGAGCTTTAACTTGATGTAGGGTGTGGGCCTGTTGATCAGAGAGCTCATAGCATAGGATCACAGTTTGTTTGATCCATGAGGAGATAGTGGCAGGGGAGATGTCTTTGCGGAAACCTTTCTTGAAGGAGACAAAGACTAACTCCTTGCTCTGTCTGAGGTCTGACGTCCTGTCCAAGTAGTAGCGCAAAGCTCTGACTGGACACAAGGATCTGTCAGACTTGAGGGATTTATCTAGAGTAGGAGCCAGGGCTGGTATGACCACTGGGGCTACACTCTCTGGACCCTCCTTGGCCAGCTGATTCTTAGAAAGAAAGCTGGGAGATGGAAAAAGGGACACCTTAGACCAATTGGATTGGTGTCTGATGTTCTTGTGCTGCCAAGCATGGATCTCACTCCTTCTTTTGCCAGAGCCTAGGGCTAAAAGGAAGACAGTTTTGAAGGTGAGGTGCTTCAGAGATGCCTCCCTAAGAGGTTCAAAAGGAGCCTTTGTCAGCTGGTGTAGCACCAGGGAAAGGTTCCAGGAGGGAATACCCCTCCGCCCTTTGGGTCTATCTCTGTGGAAACTTTCCAAGAGATGAGTGAGATTATCATCTTTGCTGATATTGACTGTTGTAGGACCCAGTTTATCAGCAATGGCAGATCTGTATCCATCAATGGTGCTGGGCTGTAACTTCTTGTCCTCAAAGAGGTACATTAGGAAGTCAGCTACCGACTTTATAGGTGGTGCCCTGAAGTCCACCTGATTAGTGACGCACCACTTTGTAAAAATGGTCCACTTCGCCTCATAGACTGATCTGGTAGATCTTCTTTGAGGAGCCTCAATTCTTGCTGCCACTGCCTCAGAGAAGCCCTGTTCTTTGATAGTTGTGGCTCTAGGAGCCAGGCATGGAGATTTAGATTGGTCAGATTTCTGTGAGGGATCTGATTGAAGGGCTGTGTTAGTAGACTGGGCAGGTTGGGAAGGCTGAGAGGGACCTGGCTGGACATGGTCACTAGGTCCCAGAACCAAGGCATGTTGGGCCACCCCGGGGCAATCAGAATGAGTCTCTTGCACGGGGAGTCCAATAGCTTCTCCACCACTTTGCCCAATATGGCGGTCGGTGGGAAGGCGTATGCATCCAGATCGTCCCATGGCAGGGTAAGTGCATCCACTGCTACAGCCAGGGAGTCCGGTACTGGAGAGACAAACTGAGGCAACTTGTGGTTGAATCTCGTGGCAAAGAGATCTATTTGAGGCCAGTGCCACCGGTTGCATATTTGTTGAAAAACCTCCGGAAGGAGGGACCACTCTGTTTGGATGGTCTGACCCAGCCTGGATAGTTTGTCTGCTATCACATTGAGATAGCCTGGGATGTGTCGAGCTTTTAGAGTCACTTGTCGCTGGGAACACCAGGTCAAGATTCTCCACAGTAGGGCACACAGTGGGCCCGACCTCATGCCTCCTTCCTTGTTTATGTAAGCTACCACTGTAGTATTGTCGGTTGCCACTAGAACTATTTTGTCTACACAGAGGTCTTGGAACTCTTTGAGGGCTAGTAACACTGCTTTGAGTTCCAGATAGTTTATGTGCAGCTTGCTTTCCGGCACTGACCAGGACCCTCTTGCAGTGAACTCGTTTAAGTGAGCGCCCCACCCTTCTTTTGATGCGTCTGTAAATATCTGCAGAGCATGCCTTACTGGGTGTAATGGTTGACCTTGAAGCACATTGTCTTCGTCTAGCCACCATTGTAAGTGAGGGTGCAGGGTTCTCGGGAGGGGGATAATCTTCTCTAGAGATTCTGGTACCCTCCAATTGTTTTTGAGATGCCACTGTAGGGGTCTCATGTGCAGTCGGCCGAGGTGAACTTGTTTCTCTGTGGCTGTTAGGAGGCCTATCAGGGACATGAACTGTCGAACCGGACAGGCCGGTAATAACAGAAGTACTTGTATCTTGTCCTGAAGGCTTTGCCACCGGTCCGGGGTCGGTCTGACCCGGCCGGACCTGAGATCGAACTGGTAACCTACAAAGTCGAAGACCTGCTTGGGTTCCAGCTCTGATTTTTCTAAATTCACCAACCAACCGAGGTCCTGGCACATCCTGACCAGGATTTGGGTGTGATGGAGACAAGTTTCTTGGGATCTGGCTCTCACCAACCAGTCGTCTAGGTACTGGTGGATTCTTATACCCTTGTTTATGGCCATCAGTTTCACCTCCTTTGCCAAAACAGTGAACTCCATGGGCGCTGTGGACAGACCAAAGGGCAATGCCTTGAATTGGTACGTCCGGCCTTGGACATGAAATCTTAGGTATTTCCTGGATTGTTCCTGTATTGGAATGTGGAAGTAGGCATCCTTGAAGTCTACTGAGGTGACCCACTCCCCTTGTTGGAGAGATGTTCTGATGGTTTCCGGTGTCTCCATTTTGAATTTCTCCACCTTGAGGAAAAGGTTTAGTTTGCTCAGATCCAGTATTGGCCTCCATTTGTTGTTGGGTTTTGGAACTAGAAACAGTCGATTGAAAAACCCCAGAGATGTTTGATTGTGGACCAATTCTACTGCATTTTTGTCCATAAGCTGATGTAATGCCTCCAACAGGTAGCTGTTCCTGTGGGGATTGACATAACGGCTTACGACAGTGGGAGACCTTGTAAGATTTGGCCGGATCCGAAAGGGAAGGGTGTAACCTTCTCTCAGGATTTGAACTATTTTCGGACCGGCCCCTAGATCCAGCCAAGTTTGCCAAAAGTTTTGAAGTCTGGCCCCTACAGGCAGATTTGAGGCAACATTTTTGACACTTGTTACAGGTTGAACATAAGACAATGGAATGACACAAGAAGCACTTTTCACAGATTTTAATGTACATTCTTTCTGATAACAGACTGCTGCCCCGGGACTTATTTCTTTCTTTTGTGAAAGCCCGGGCGCAGTATGAACATTTGCAACAACAAGAGGTTTTACACTTAAAGAATTGTCTATTGTCTGTGAGGAGCTTCCGGCCAGCAGCCTTGCCTGTACAAGTGTTATACAATGACTGTCATTTATAAGCCTGCTGGCCCTTGGCTGGTCGGGTGGAGTACTGGTACTTGCCTTTCCCTCTACGGTGTTGGCCATGAGAAGAGATATTCTTCCAAGCCGGCCTATCCTGTCTTGAACTATCCGGCTTCTTGTCATGTTTCTCATAAGGGTGGTATCGCCCTTTCTTGTAAACTGAGCCGGAACGATTTCTGTCTAGGGCTGCTATGTCCTCTTCAGCCTGTTTGACCATCTTATCAGGGAAGAGGGTGTCCAGATCCAGAGGGGCTGCCCTGAGTGCATTTAAAGTGTCAGCCTTAACTCCGGCTTTCAGGTATGACAGGTAGGAGTCTCTTCTCATTAAAGTCGTGTTTGCTACATTGACAAAAACAAAGTCGGTCAAGTGTTCCATTGCCCGAGCCATAGCATGGCACACACTAGCATTGAAATCTAGCAGAAACTGCAGCTCGTCAGTGGCTGTTGAAACTTTACTGGCCGACTTGCCCTTTGACTCTGTCCGGATGGTCTTGAGATGGGATTGCATGCTTTGCTGGACCTTGAGAAGGCAGCGATTAAATCCGGCAGCCTGATTACATATTACAGAGGACTCTCTGGCCGACCTTTCCCATTTCCTGAGGTTCTCTTGAGATATGGGCCTAGACAAAGGTGGGTTAGAGGCGATGCCGGCTTGTCGGGCTATTCTCAGGTAGGTACTATTTAGCCTGGAGGAACCCGTATTCCATGACTTGAGAGAGTCAGAACTGTCTGTTTTAGCTTCAGAATGTAAGCTGTACCATTTTGACTGCGACTTGGCCGTCCGGACAAACTGGTCCCTTTGTAGTGTGCCTGCCTCAGTGGTACGTGAGGGATAACCTTGTGTTAAGGTGAGATTAAGCTTGCTCAGTTTGCTACACAACCACTCGTCGGTGGGTAAGGCGACGGAAACTTTCCCTGGTGTCTGCATTTTTGGCCCAGCAAAAGGGTTGTCGTCTGATGACTTAGTGCCAGAGTCCATGTCAGGGATGTGGTTCCATCCGATATAGGACCGGATGCCCCTCATGGTCTCCCTGTAGGACTGTTCCTCTGAGAGGGATTGATCCGGGTCGGTGAGGGAAACATCTTGTTCATCAGAGAGCTCGCCCTCTTCTGGGAAAAGATCTACTGGAGGACGGTCGGAGGTGATGCTATCCACATCCGAGTCACTTGAAGAAGTGTCCTTCCTGGTAACATCCAAAGTACCGGGCACATGCTTCTTAACAGTAGGTCGGTCGGACACACTAGAAATTCCTGGTGGTTGAAAAGGCGGGGATACATCTGATCCGGCCTGTGAAGCAGTAGCTGAGCTAGCAGGGTCGGTAGCCGGTAGAGTAGAGGTGGGAGGTCGGTGAACAGGCTGGTCAGTTGGTTTCAGAAAGGGTTCAGTGCTGACACTAGCAGGGGGGGCATGAGTAGGTGCCACCTTGACCGTCGTAAACACAGGTTCTTGAGGTCGGTCTAAAGATTTGGAGAGGAGGAGAGCCTCCAACCGGTTAAACCGGTCCGACCACTTCTGCTCCATTACTTCTAACTTCTGGTCGGTACTAGAGGTAGAAGAGGTTCGGTGAGATGAAGATTTGACCGACTTGTCAGCTTTAACCGACTTTTCACTGGAAGCCTTCTTGTCCTCCTTCTTCTTTTTCTTTTCCACCAGCTGATCACTCAAACCAGGCGACCTAGAGGTGCTCTGGCCATCCACAACCCCCATTACCGTCACTAAGGACGGGTCCACAAGGGTGGGACTGAGAGTGGAGTCTGTAGACGATTTCTTAGCTGGGGTAGAAGACTTGGATTCCCTCTTCTCCTTCTTAATTTGATAAGACGGGGTAGATAAATGAACTAACTGTTCTGGTGTAAGGGCATTACAATGAAGGCAATCCGCCCCTTCCTTCTCTACACAAGGGTCCTTGCCCTTCTTCTTGTCACGACAGCGTGCACAAAATGTATGAGTATCATAACCCGCCATCATGTGGCCACAACTACCCCGTCGCTGACTGGGAGAAGACATAGTGAGCTATAAGTCTTCTAGAAATCGTTAGTACAAAAATAAAAGCAATTAACGTAAAGTTCTCACATAAAACTTGAAAATATATAATCTCAGAAAAAACCGTGTCACAAGTACATGCACCAAACGAAAAAGATGCTATGACGTCACGCTGTCTAGACAGGAAGGAAGTATGACACGCCATCTGGCGAGTGCACAGTACTGGGCCGGCCTAGCCGGTGGAGACACAGGACGTCTTTTTCTGACGTTTGGCGGGCCGGTCCGCGCCGACCGGATAAGCTATTGTCCATTGGATAGGATGTATTAACGCAATAAAATCAGCTATTTTATGACCCCAGTTTGACCCATAAGGGGGGGGGGGGTAAAACTGACCGGCTATTTAGACTCTCCACATATGCTTTCCCAATACCTCTTAATATATTCTGAAGCTATAAAAGCAACAATAAAGGAGATAAAGGCAAAAACTCAAAATCGGCTATTTTATGACCCCAGTTTGACCCATAAGGGGGGTCGGGGGGTAAAACTGACCGGCTATTTAGACTCTCCATATAAGCTTTCCCAATACCTCTTAATACATTCTGAAGCTATAAAAGCAACAATAAAGGAGATATAAGGCAAAAACTCAAAATCAGCTATTTTATGACCCCAGTTTGACCCATAAGGGAGGGCCGTGGGGTAAAACTGACCGGCTATTTAGACTCTCTACATATGGTTTCCTATTACCTCCCAATACATTTTATAGCTCTAAATGCAATACTTAAGAAGATAATAGGGGGGTTGGCCTAAATTTAAGGCTTTCAGATTGGAAGGTGTCAGAAAATCACTCATAAATGAGACATTTTTCAAGGGATTGCTCCCAAAATCTAATCAGCTCACGTTTTCGATACTATGAACAGGTGTGTCAAAGTATAAGGCTCTGTAGCAAGTAGTTTTTCCTGAACTGTGATGACGGGGGGGGGGGGGGGGGGGGGGTGTACTTCAAAAAATAGTTTTTGATCATGTGACCTTCATAAAGGTCAAAGGTCAAATTTAAGCACGCAGAAAAATTTTCCCACGCCTAAGGTATATAACTGCCAAATATGGTTTGAAACCTTCTAATAATAAGGGAGATATTCAAGGGAGACAATAATGCGGCGGCGGCGGCGACGAGGAAACTGAGGCGAAAACAAATAAGCGCCCTTTCAGGGACGCTTAATTATTTGCAAATAAGGTAGAAAAGCTGTCATAATCCACACTTTCCTTAAAATATCTGGAGATTGTTGAAAACATTTCTGCACAGTACACGCGCCAAACGAAAAAGATGCTATGACATCACTCTGTCTAGACAGGAAGGAATTACGATGCGCCACCTTGCGAGTGCACAGTACTGGGACCGGCCGGCCGGTGGAGACACAGGACGTCTTTTTCTGGCGTTTGGCGGGCCGGTCTGCGCCGACCGGATAAGCAATTGTCCATTGGATAGGATGTATTAACGCAATAAAAATTGAGATTTCTACTGTGCATGACCGGAAGTTCGTTTGTCCTCATGGTGGCGTATCTTCACTTCTGCCTTGGAGATCAGATGGTCTGGAAACAAGGCACTCATATGAATGGGAGCAGTTCTAAGAGAAGTCAGGGTATCCTGTATGCTAGCTTTGATGTACTCTAAACTAGCATTCTGACGTATGCAATTATCTCCCACGGTATAAATTAGATGTACTAAAGATAGTGGAATATAAATTTTCTTGTGAGATGGAGGCACATGTAGAAAAGGACAAAAGACAAAAGGCATTTACTCATTTTAGTAGCTATTACTTTGCCATCCAAAGAGCTACAGTTCTGCAACTTTACTATGTACATCAATCCAAAGTAGGTGAAGGACATATTTAGAAGAAATTGCCTCTCTGTAACACTTTTAGAGATAAAAGACATTTACTAATTTTAGTGGCTATTACTCTGCCATCCAAAGAGCTACAGTTCTGCAACTTCACTATGTGGTCGATCGCCGAAAAGTAGGTGAAGGACTTACTTAGAAGAAATTGTCTATGTCCAATACTTTTAAAGATAAAAGACATTTACTCATTTTAGTAGCTGTTACTCAGCTATGTAAAGAGCTACAGTTGTGCAACTTCACAATGTGGTAGATCAACCAAAAGTAGGTGAACAACTTATTTAGAAGAAATTGCCTATCTGCAATACTTTTAGAGATAAAAGACATTTACTCATTTTAGCACGTATACGACTCAGCTAAGAGCTCAGCAAAGAGCTATAGATGTACAACTTCACTATGTGGTAGATCACCCAAAAGGTGAATGAGTTATTCAGAAGAAATTGCCTTTTTGTAACACTTTTAGAGATAAAATACATTTAATCATTTTAGTAGCTATTACTCAGCTATGGAAAGAGCTATAGTTCTGCAACTTCACTATGTGGTAGATCACCCAAAAGTAGGTGAATGACTTATTTAGAAGAAATTGCCTATCTGCATTACTCTCAGAGATAAAAGACATTTACTCATTTTAGTAGCTATGAGCGTGCTATGCAAAAAGCTATAGATCTGCAACTTCACTATGTGGTAGATCAGCCAAAAGTAGGTGAATGACTTATTTAAAAGAAATTGCCTACCTATAATACTTTTAGAGATAAAAGACATTTACTCATTTTAGTAGCTATTACTCAGCTATCTACTCACTTAGCTATTGACCTAGATCTGCAAAAGCAACAAAAATATAAATGACACAGGAAAGTAAGCTTATCAAAAACTAGATGAATAACAAATGAAAAGATTTGCCTAACTTTAATACTTGTGAAGGTATTTGACATTTATTTCCATCATAATTTTGCTACAAAAAGAAAATAGCTATTACTCACTTATGGCATGCAATAGAACCCCAAACTATATGCCATCTTATAGTTAAGGACAAAGTAGCTGAACAACATATTTTAGGAAAATACTCTAACTGCAATAGTTTTGGAGTTACAATGGATTTACTCAACAGTCAGAATTTCATAGTAGCAATTACTCAGCTATGCAATGTGCAACAGGTCTGAAACTTTACTAATTTACTTATGTCATTATTTTGCTACAAATAAGAAAATAGCTATTACTCACTTATGGCATGCAATGAGACCCCAAACTATGTACCATCTTATAGCTAAGGACAAAGTAGCAGAACAACATATTTGAAGAAAAACCTGTAACGGCAATAGTTTTTGAGTAATGAGTCCTTTACTCAAAGTAGCTAAGATTGCTATTACTCACTTATCTTCAGGCCTAAGTCCATAAAACCAAAAAAATTTTCAAGGGCGTGAAAATTCATTGGGACAATTAATTTACAAAAAATCTGTAGCTGTAGTAGTTTTGGAGAAATCTGCGTGACACACTAATGCACCCACACACAGGCATCATTTCATAATCTCCCTCCCAGGCTAAAGCCCGGCGGGAGATAATAACTGTCCCTATGAGCCAGAGTGAGGTTTGCCACATTTATGAAGACACAATCAGAGAGATCTTGCATGGTACAGGCCATTGCTTGAGTAATGCTCTGGTTTAAAGTGATAAGGTAATCCAACTAGTCTGCTGCCTGGTGTAGCTTGATTCAGGACTTGCCCTTAGAAGTAACGCTCTGTATCACCTATAAACACAGGATGGATTTTTCTGTCATTTGGCAGGCCCGGTCGCACCAACCGGTAAAGCAATTGTCCATTGGATAGGATGTATTAACGCAATAAATAAGTATAGTATTACTGGGAATTGCAGAGTAACTTAAAAGAGGGAAGTTTCTGTAAGTATCCACATACAAAATTTGAATTTCATGTGTCAAGCCATTTCTGAGATACTCTCCAAAAAAAGTGTTATGGTGATATTGATTATGACAAAATAAATAGCAATCTCTGTGTCCCCACAGCACAGCTGCTGGTGACATAAAAATGGGCAGAGCATGCTGCAGAGCAATATTATCACATTTATTCCATACTAGTTCACCAAATATCTGATTATAACTTAACTTTCCTTATGTTTAAAGATATTTGTGATCTTGTTCTCCATAAATTTGTTTAAATCAACTGCCAGTTTGTTTTCTGCTATTTCACATCACTAAACATGATTCAAGACAGCAAGACAGTTTTTTGATACAGATACATGGCCCCTTTTTTCTCCCACACTGACACCCCTGACCCCCTAGTGCTGGTATCGTTTATCGATATTGAAATATTTATCAATTCTTCTAAATATATATTGATAATGTAGGATATAACATCAATATTGGAACCTACTACAAAATAGATGCACCTCTGCTGTCTTCCATTAATATAAAGTACAAAATTTGACGATTATACTGATTTTCATTAATATTTTCAGTAACTTTACTTACCGCGAAAAAACCAGAACTGCCATATTTGTTTACATTTCGGGACACTACTGAACCTCGCAAAACAGTTTTGAAGGTCTCCCACCTTGAAAGCACCTCATGCCCCGATATTTCAATATCGATTGATACAGAAAGTAAAATTATGCTTTGATATCGCCATACATATTTTTCTTTGATACCAACACTACAACCCCTCAATGATAATTCTTTCTAAAATATTTAAAGACATTATAAAACTACACAATACCTCTGATAAGATCTTGATAGCAGACAGAACAAACCCTGGCTTCTTTTCCTCCCATGTATTCCAATTTACATTTCATGTTGCAACAACTACTGCAGAATATCTAAAACCAAACAATAATATTTTATCAACTACAATAGGAAAACTAGACACTGCAGTCAGATCTTCACTCTGCTAAGTGGGACAGGTGTCTGACAAAATCAATTGGCTCAAATTTTTATTTAAACAGGAAAATTTGATGAAATCCTTGAAGGATTTTGATAATAAAACAGTCACAAAGTACTTACAACGCCAGAGAGCTCCTTGCAACAAATAGTAAATATCTTAGAAGTCTTTGGATCTGTATCGGGTCTGAAAATGAACACGTCTAAAAAATAGCATCACAGGTGCCCGCACTCCACAGCCTCGGGAAATAGTTTTCAGGAGATATAGAAGTAGTGAAAAAGTACAAAGATTGTAATACTTTCAGACCAGTGTCAGTTATATAAAGCTCCAAATAATGTTTAAATAGAAAAAATAACATCGAAGAGAGAGAAAATGTAAAGGATTAAAACAAGACAATTCAATAACAAGATGACAGCATCAGTAAACTAAAAATTATGAAGCTGTTATATTTATTAATTGGAGAATAGCTGTCAATGGAAATAACACAATTATGTAAAAGTACATATAACTAGATTTGGCCAACTCGCCTAACACGTCCCCAGACATATCCCCAGACAGGTCATCACTCATGCCACAGGTTTTGATTGGGAATTTTCGATAAAAGCCATTTGCTGTATGATATAAATATTAGGAAAACATAATTACCCACTATTATATGAACTTCAGCACTTCAATCTACTATGTTTTTATTTTCCAAGCAAAATGCTGTATCTCCAGACGTCATGAATGTTACTATTGTCTAAAACTCTTATGTACAGGTTTTATAATAGATCACAAATACGATCAAATAATCAGTTAAACCTTTGTGGCTACAGAACCCAATTGCAATCGCAGCTCAGGTTGAATGCTTGCAGAGGGCATAATGGCTGATTGTAATACACTACAGAGTTATACCTTAACCCCACAAAAAATAAATGATAATCTTACAAAAAGAGGCCATTTCAGTTAACATCTAATCTTTTCTATAATTAGCACATCAAAGATTGATTATTGTAAATTTGATATTATGGCCTTTCAGTTCAAATATTTATGTCCATGCCACTGGGATGGGGGTGGGACATACTATTTTATATAGTTTATAACATAATGTAAATGTGTACCCTAGAAATAGTCAACTGTTAAAAGGTAGATATTCTGATTGTACTACTCACATATTTTACTATTTTAATTGTATTAAAGTGCCAACAAAGATATAACATATTTGAAACAATTGATACAAAAATAAACACTATTTATTTACCTTTCTTTATACTTTAATATTTTGAAGTAACATAGTTTCAATATTTCTTACATATCTGTAAACTTCCTATTAATAAAGTATACAAAAGCATGTTTTTAAACATGATACCAAAGTTTTTCCTTCACCTATGGATGAAAGCTATAATTCCTATTTCATGAAATGGGCAAGCCACAGTTGAATATATTACCCATTTCACGAAACAGGCAAGTCAGTTGCCTATTTCATGAAATGGGGAAAAATTCTTGCCTATTTCATGAAATGGGCAATTTCGTGGATTGGGCATAACATATACAAATCTCCTCAGTCATGAGGTCTCTTACTAGGTATGCTGAGCCGCCACCACTGGCCCTGTAACAACTTAATGAAATAAGTCAAAAATTGATACAATATAAGTCAAGTAATACAAAATAAATCGTTGATACAAAATAAGTTGTTATAGGCCCCAAATGAAAAAGCTCTTAATCCGTCCAAGCCACATCCTTCAAATAGAACTATGTGAAGGTGTTATGTGATTTCCAGTGGCAGGCTGATAGAATCTGCTCTAAGGAAATCCCAGACTAGAAGGCCTTAGAAGCAGCAAAGACCCTCACATCATGGGATTTAACCTGATGTAATGTGAGGGTCTCCTGATCAGAGAGCTCACAACAAAGGATCACAGTCTGCTTGATGAATGAGGAGATAGTGGGATGGGAAACCTTGTCGAAACCTTTCTTGAAAGAGACAAAGACCAGCTCCTTTCCAAATAGTAGAGCAGGGCTATGACTGGTCATAGGGACCTGTCACCTTTGAGAGACTTATCCAGAGTTGGGGCAAGGGCTGGAATCACCACCAGGGCCACACTGTCTGGACCCTCTTTGGCCAGCTGGTTCTTGGAAAGAAAGCTGGGTGAGGGGTAAAGAGACACCTGGGATCAGTCTGACTGGCGTTTGATGTTCTTATTTAGCCAAGCATGGATCTCACTCCTGTGTTTGCGTGAATTCAAAGCTAAGAGGGAGACAGTCTTGAAGGTCAGGTGCTTCAAAGAGGCCTCCTTAAGGGGCTTAAGGGGTTAAAAGAGAGCTGGTGTCAATGACTTTACTGGTTTTACAATAATGGAATTTAAACCTTTCTTTTGTGATGTCGAACAACAAAAGGTACATGATTTGCAACAACTGAGTTTACATGTGTAGTCTGACACTATTCCAAAGTCTCTTTGTTCCCGGTCAGTCATGTCACATACACTGGCGCTACACAGTAATTTGGAAAATTTAATAGTAATTTATATTTTTTACCATTTAATAACAGTAGCTATTTGTTGGAGCCATCCAACCAAATGGCCAATGCAGAGATGCAATTGTTCAAAGTTATAGAACAACCTTAACCAAGCCATTAGGTTACAGTAGTCCGTTCTCCTGCCAATTAGGTCACATGACCCCTTTGTTTACCTCATTATTTACTTTTTTTGTTTCATACAGATAATTACATTGACAAAAGTGTAACAACACAATTCATTATCAGATGTACAATACAATCAATATATTCTGTATACAATACAATCATATTCAATAGCTTTTAATTGAGAAAGAACCCACTTTTTTACTTTTTTAACTCTTTCTACCCTGAACACCAATATAGCAAATGTGTAACAGCCAAAATGAAAGCACCATACCAAACCAATAATACACTGCTTATAACACATATATACTCCCTAACTCCTCACACCTTGCTTTAGCAATATATATGTGAAACAAACACATATTAGTATTAATCTTTTTTTAATAAAAATATTTCATATTAAACCCTTTACTTCTTTTCCTCAAATAATATTTTCCAGGTTGACAATTTTTTGCTGAATATGTGTTTTGTGTTGTTTAATTTGGAGAGAGTATTTTACTCCAAGTACTTTTCTTTGATAAGATTTTGCAGATGGTATATATTAACATGTCTGTATTTTGAACAATGAAATATATAGCTTCGAGTGATCAAAAGTATGAAGTTTAAAGACCAAAAATTTTGATCATACTTCTGATACCCAAATATGATGTCCAACTAATTAAGCTTTATTTTAATGGAAATTTTCAATTCAAACCATGTTGTAATATTTTTCCACAATTTGACATCTGGTAAATAAATGGGTAATGTTTTTGCGTTATTGTCCACATATTCCACAGGTAAATGATTCACTGAGATTCAATTTATGTAAGTGGTCCTTTGTACCAAGTATTCTATGCAAATTTCTGTACTGAAACCATACATACGAGTTATCCAAAACTGCTTTAAAGCATATCTTGTAAGAGGTTGTCCAAAATTCACTATTTAATTGCGTATTTAATTCAAGTGACCATTTTTTTTCATTGTTAGGTTGTTCAAAACCATCACAAGATAGTATTGTGTAGAGCTGTTTACTTCTCTTTTCAGGATTTAGCACAACATTTATATGAAATGGAACATGTGGTCTTTCCAATTTAACTTTAGAAAAGCCATTTTTGCTGTCTATGAATTTTGTTATCAGATGTTTTATTCTGAAGTAATGTAATATGTTCAGGTTGAACTTATACATTGTTTTTAGTTCATCTGTGGCAAAAATGGCTCCATCTGAGTTAAGTAGGTCTGCAACAATCCTTATGCCTTTTTTGAACCAGGTTTCATAAAACAGATTATCAGGAGATATTTGACCACTGTACCAAATGCTACTACTTAAGAGATCTTTGTCTGTTTTGACTTTTTGATTTCTGCAAAATGTTATCCATTTTTTCATATACATTACACCAGAAGGGATTAAGATTTGGAACTTGTTGTTGAAACCACTCTGGTCCAACATAAAACATTTTGCATATGTTTTTACAGCTTTCTTGTAGTATTAAGTTCGATGGAGACTCTGACAAAATATGTTTCATCCACCCAAGTTTCAAAGATCTTTCAAATTTATAAATATCAACCATACGTAATCCACCATTTAAATAATCAGCACAAACATTTCTCCTTTTAATTTTGCATGTTTTCCCTCCCCATAGATAGGAAAATAACATTCTGTTTAAATCATCTAAGATTTTTTGAAGTGCCACTATAGACATAAATAAATGATTAAATTTAGATAGTATCATGGTTTTTATCACAGTGATTCACAGTGATTCTCTTTCAACAGTTTTATACTATTTTTGCTTTGTTCATTGCTCTACTAAATTTAGCTCAGGTATATTTTCTAGATACACTGAAAAATCAATACCCAAAAACGAGAATTCTGTATCTCGCCAATGTAGTCTTGTTGAAATATTCAACTTTTCTTTACAGTGCTTCTTGCTACCTATCCAAATTATTTTAGTTTTTTCGGTGTTCATTTTGAGACCTGACAATGAACCAAAAAGTTCCATTATGTTTAAAGGTGTCTGCAAAGAACTTTGACTTCCATCAAGTAGTAGTGTGGTGTCAACTGCAAATTGTGTCATTTTTAAAGCTTGCTCACCAACACAAATTCCTCTTATGCTGATATTTTTTTCAATCATTACATTTAAGATTTCTGCCACAAGTAAGAAAAGATATGGTGAAATTGGGTCTCATTGCCTACAACCATGGCCAATATGAATAGGATCTGAAAGAATGCCGCTTTGTAAAACAAAAGCAGCAGCATTATTGTTGAATGATTTTATCCAGTCAATAAAGGCTTTATCAAAACCAAACAGAGCTAAAGTTGAGTACAAAAAATTCCATGACACAGAGTCAAATAGTTTATCTGCAGCTTGCTTTCCGAAATGAACCAGGTTCCTCTTGCAGTGTACTCGTTTAAGTGAGCGCCTCACCCTTCTTTTGATGCCTCTGTAAAGATTTGCAGAGCATGTTTTATTGGGTGTAATGGTTGGCCTGTGAGTACATCGCCTTCTATCAGCCACCATTGTAGATGGGGGTGCAGGGACCCGGGAATTGGAATAACTTTTTCCAGTGATTCCGGTACTCTACAGTTGTTTTGAGATGCCACTCCAAGGGTCGCATATGTAGTCGGCCAAGGTGAACTTGCTTTTCTGTGGCTGTTAGCAGACCTATCAATGACATGAACTGTCGGACCGGACAAGTCGGTAGGGATAGCAGTCTCAGTATTTTCTGGTGAAGGTTCTTCCACCGGTCCGGTGTCTGTCGGACCCAACTGGACCTGCGGTCGAACTGGTAGCTTACAAAGTCAAAGAGTTGTTTGGGCTCCAGCTTTGATTTTTTTAAATTCACCAGCCAACCCAGTTGTTGACACATTTTTACTAGACCTTGTGTATGCTGGAAACAAATTTGGTGGAACTTGGCTCTCACCAACCAGTCGTCTAGGTACTGGTGGATTCTTATACCCTTGTGTTTGGCCATCAGTTTTACCTCCTTTGCTATTACAGTGAACTCCATGGGTGCTGTGGACAAACCAAATGGCAGAGCCTTGAACTGGTATGTCCGACCTTGGATGTGAAATCTCAGATATTTCCTGGATTGTTCCTGTATAGGTACATGGAAGTCCTTGAAATCTATTGAGGTAACCCACTCCCCTTGTTGGAGGGAGGTCCTCATGGTCTCCATTTTGAATTTCCACGCCTTGAGGAAAAGATTTAGTTTGCTCAGATCTAGAATAGGTCTCCAACGGTTGTTTGGTTTTGGCACCAGGAAAAGTTGGTTGAAAAAGCCCAGAGATTTTTGGTTTTGAACTAGCTTGACTGCATTTTTGTCCATAAGCTGATGTAATGCCTCCAACAGGTAGAGGTTCCTGTGAGAATTGACATAGCAGCTTATGATGGTGGGTGACCTTGCTAAGTTCGGCCGGGTCCGAAAGGGGAGGGTGTAGCCCTCTTTGAGGATTTGAACTACTTTTGGACCGGCACCTAGATCCAGCCAAGTTTTCCAAAAGTTTTGAAGCTGGCCCCTACAGGCAGATTTGAGGCAGCATGTTGGACATTTAGAGGCTTTACAAAAGACAATTGATCGACACAGAAAACATCTTTCACATATTTTAATTTGCAATTCTGATAACAACCTGACACGCCGGGACTTAAATCTTTCTTTTGCGAAAGCGTGGGTGCAGTAAGTACAGGATTTGGTGAAAGAATGTTCATCGTCCTTCCTGGTGTCGGTTGCTTGTTCCCGGCCAGCAGTTCTGTCTGTAAAACCTTTAAACAGTAATTGTCATTTATAGGACTGCTGGCCCTTGGCTGGTCGGGATGTATACTGAGGTTTTCCTTTACCCCTTCTACTCTGACCATGTGAAGATATGTTCTTCCAGGCCAATCTATCCTGTCTCCTGCTATCAGACTTCTTTTCAGAACGTTCATAGGGCTGGTACTGACCCTTCCTATACATAGATCCAGAACATCCCTTGTCATAGTTGGCAATGTCTTCCTCAGCTTGCTTAATGACACTGTCTGGAAACAAGGTGGTCAAATGCAAGGGAGCAGTTCTAAGAGCGGCCAGTGTGTCAGGCTTTATTCCAACTTTCAATAAGATAAGTATGAGTCTCTTCTGATTAAAGTCAGGTTGGCCATATTCACAAAGACAAAGTCTGTTAGGTGTTCCATCGACTTGGCCATGGCTTGACAAATACTGGAGTTAAAATCCATAAGATAATGAAGCTCGTCAGTGGCAGTAGAAACCTTGGATGCTGACTTGCCTTTGCTTTCGATCCTAATCGCCTTCAGCTGGGTCTGCATGTTTTGTTGTACTTTCAGAAGACTCAAGAAGATAACTGAAGACTTCCTAGCCGACTTCTCCCATTTGTATAAACTTTCCTGAGAGATTGGACGCGACAGGGGAGGGTTGGAGGTGATTCTGGCTTGTCTGGCAATTCTAAGATAAGTGCTATTCAGCCTGGATGAAACTGTATTCCAAGAAGACAAGCTACCAGAAGAGTCCTTTGTCTGGTCGGAGTGTAGCCCGTACCACTTTGCTTGAGATTTGGCCGGTCGTACAAACTTGCAAATTTAATAAGTAAATTAAATTTTTATAAGTTAATACCCTATCCAATGGACAATTGCTAATCCGGTCGGCGCAGACCAGCCCGCCAAACACCAGAAAAAGACGTCCTGTGTTTCCACCGGCTGGCCGGTCCCAGTACTGTGCATTCGCTAGGTGGCACATGGTATTTACTTCCTGTCTAGACAACATGACGTCATAGCATCTTTTTCGTTGTCTAAACCTATTAGACCCCTAGTAAGCTGATAGCGGGGTCGGTGGGAGGGTCTTGTGTGTCCATGAGATAGGGTATTAACTTATAAAAATTTAATTTACTTATTAAATTTGCAATTTTATTGCGTTAATACTTCCTATCTAATGGACAATTGCTGAATAACTACCGCTTGGCCGGCGGGTAAGTTACTAGGGACTTATGTGAACTCACAAGTAATAGCAAATTTTAACCTACGGTCTAGGCTGACTTCGTCAGGAGACCTATAGGCCCAGGCCTGGGTTGACGTTAAGGTCAGGAAACCCTGTAAGCCCATGGTCGGTTGCCAGCAGCCGGTTACCCGGGGCTATACCGCCGTCGCCCCCCCCCCCCCTTTTTGCAGACCTGCTCTGAGGTAGGGGAAGAGAGGGATGAGTTCAGTCCCAGAATGCAAATAAACCTCCCAAAGGAAGCACGCCACACTTAATTCTTATGTACATGAAGAACTGTTTATACATATATACAAATCTCCTCAATCTAAGGGCCACTTGTGGATCTGCTGAGCAGCCACTACCGAGCCCAATTGGTAAAGCTCTGAATCAGCCCAAGCCCCGCCCTTCAGATAGAACTGTGTGAAGGTATTATGTGACTTCAGTGGCAGGCTGACAAGACTGTATCTAAGGAGACTCCCGACTGGAAGACCTTAGAAGCAGCAAAGGCCCTGACATCATGGCCTTTAACCTGATGTAAAGTGTGGGCCTCCTGGTCAGAGAGCTCATAACATAGGATCACAGTCTGCTTGATCCAAGAGGAGATAGTGGCAGGTGAGATGTCTTTGTCGAAACCTTTCTTAAAGGAGACAAAAACCACCTCCTTATTCTGCCTGAGGTCCTGTCCAAATAGTAGCGCAATGCTCTGACCGGACAGAGGGACCTGACAGACTTGAGGGATCTATCCAGAGTTGGGGCCAGGGCTGTTATACCCCTGGGGCCACACTGTCTGGACCCTCTTTGGCCAGCTGATTCTTGGAGAGAAAGCTGGATGACGGGTACAGGGACACCTTGACCAGTTGGATTGGTGTCTAATATTTCTGTTTTGCCAAGCATGTATCAAACTTCTATGCTTGCCTGACCCAAGGGCCAAGAGGAAAACTGTCTTGAAGGTCAAATGCTTCAAGGAGGCCTCTTTAATTGGTTCACAATGACCCTTGTCAGCTGGTGCAAAAACCAGGGAGAGGTTCCAGGAGGGGATGCCCTTTTGGCCTTTGGGTCTGTCTCAGTGGAAACTATCCAGGAGACGAGTGAGATTTTCATCCTTACTGATATTGATGGGCGAATTTCCTAGTCTATCAGCAATGGCTGACCTGTAACCATCAATGGTGCTGGGTTGCAACTTCCTGTCCTGAAACAGGTACATAAGGAAGTCAGCAACTGACTTTACAGGGGGGGGCGGGCGAAGTCCACCTGGGGAGTGATACATCACTTTGTAAAAAGGCCCACTTGCCTCATAGACTGATCTGATTGATACTATTTGAGCAGCCTCAATTCTTGCTGCCACTGCCTCAGACAAGCCCTGTTCCTCGATTGCTGAGGCTCTAGGAACCATGCATGAAGATTAAGATTTGTCAGATTTCTGTGAGGGATCTGATTGAATGGCTGTCAACAGGTTGGGCAGATTGGGCAGGCTCAGTGGGATTTGGCTGGACATGGCCACTAGATTCCAAAACCAAGGCATGTTGGGCCACCCCGGAACAATCAGAATGATTCTCTTGCATGGGGAGTCCTGCAACTCCTCCACCACTTTGCCCAATATGGTTGATGGTGGGAAGGTGTATGCTACCATGGCTGACTGAGTGCATCCACTGCTGTGGCCAGGGGGTCCAGTACCGGTGACACAAACAGAGGCAACTTGTTGTTGAACCTCATGGCAAATAAGTCTATTTTGGGCCAGTGCCACCTGCTGCATATTGAGTGGAAGACCTCTGGAAGGAGAAACCACTCTGTTTGGATGGTCTGGCCTAGCCTGGATAGCTTGTCCGCTACCACGTTCAGCCAGCCTGGAATGTGTCGGGCTTAGAGTCACTTGTTTCCTGGTACACCAGGTCAAGATTCTCCATAGCAGGGCACAAGTGGGCCCGACCTCATGCCTCCTTCCTTGTTTATGTATGACACTACTGTGCTGTTGTCGGTTGCTACAAGTACTATCTTGTTTGAGCAAAGGTCTTGGAACTTTTTTAAAGCCAGAAAGACTGCTTTAAGTTCTAGATAGTTTATATGCAGTTTGCTTCCCGGAAGGGACCTGGTTCCTCCTGCAGTGTGCTCGTTTAAGTGAGTGCCCCACCCTTCTATTGATGCGTCTGTAAATATTTGCAGAGCATGTTTTATTGGGTGTAATGGTTGGCCTGTAAGTACATTGTCTTCCTTCAGCCACCATTGTAAATGGGGGTGCAGGGACCTGGGGACTTGGATCACCTTTTCTAGTGATTCTGGTACCCTCCAGTTGTTTTTGAGATGCCACTGTATGGGTCTCATATGAAGTCGGCCTAGATGAACTTGCTTTTCTGTAGCTGTTAGTAACCTATCAAGGACATGAATTCCCGGACCGGGCAAGCCGGTAGGGATAGCAGTTTTAACAGTCTCTTGAAGCTTCTGCCACCGGTCCAGAGTCGGTCGGAACCGACCAGACCTGAAGTCGAACTGGTAGCCTACAAAATCAAAGTCTTGTTTGGGCTCCAGCTCTGATTTCTCTAAGTTCATCAGCCAACCCAGTTGCTGACACATTATTTACTAGTTCCTGTGTATGTTGGAGACAAGCCTGGTGGGATCTGGCTCTCACCAACCAGTCGTCTAGGTACTAGTGGATTCTTAAATCCTTGTGCATGGCCATCAGTTTCACCTCCTTTGGGATCATGGTGAACTCTAAGGGTGCTGTGGACAACCCGAATGGCAGGGCATTGAACTGGCATGCCTGACCTTGGATGTGAAATCTCAGGTATTTCCTGGATTGTTCCTGTATAGGTATATGGAAGTAGGCGTCCTTGAAATCTACTGAGGTAACCCACTCCCCTTGTTGGAGGGAGGTCCTGATGGTCTCCGAAAGGCTTGGTTTGTCCAGATCTAGAATAGGTCTCCAACGGCTGTGTAGTTTTGGAACCAAGAAAGGTCAGCTGAAGAAGCCCAGAGATTTTGAACTGGCTCGACTGTATCTTGTCCATAAGCTGATGGGTTTTGGTGACCTTGTCAAGTTGGTCTTGGGTACAGCCCCCAAGGCTTCCAAGGTTCCCAAAAAGGATTTAGTCTAGATCCTACAGGCAGATTGTGTTCCACATTTGGGACATTTTGGAAGTCTGACAAACATTTCCAGTCCCTCCGGACACCAGTCCGGTCTGGTGACAATGATCCAAGTTAACAGTCTCTCTGTTCTTGTTGTGGTCTGGTCAACTTTTCACATTTTACACTCTTTGCCCCAGACCAGCTGCCTGCAAGGTGCAGCATTCACACAGTAATTGTTATTTGAAAAAAAGGCTGACCCCTGGCTAGACGTGATGAAAACTTGTTTGACTGTAGACTACCTTTCTTCTTGCTGCTGAAAAGACCTATTTTTTCAGTCAAGTCCAGAACCGATTACAGGCTGGTAAGAGGTGTGATAAGGCAAAGTTGTCTGGTAGTAGCTTTGGAAATTGCCATATCAAGACCACTGATTGGTCTAAGAATTTTCTGTAACCAAAATGACCTTGGGCAACTCTGTCAGGTACCAGGTCTCTGTAACTGGTAATTTCCTGTAACCAGTAATTCTCTGTAACCGGCAAAACTGGTAGGCTGGAGTCACCCATGAATTGACAGCTACTGGTCTATATTTAGCTAGTCGGTTGAAGTAATTCTTGTAAGTGCTTCCACATCTACCTGAAGAGTTGAATGGACTAGGTGGGTAGACTATGTAACCAGTTTTGGTGAAGCAAGGTTGTATAGCGGGTACCTTGTCGGCAGGCTCTGTAACCAGTGGTTGAGGTGATCACTCTGCAACCGGTTTTGGTGAAAATAAGACTGTATAGCTGGTAAACTGGTCTGGTGATTTGAAGACTCTGTAACCAGTCAGTTGAAGCCATATTTGTAGATACGTGCTGTCTACCTGCCCCAGAATCAACACAGAGTTGACTGGACTGGGTCGGATAAGCTGTACCAAGGCTGTGTAGTCGGTACACTGTGTAACCAGTTGTTGAAGCAACTGTACAAGGCTGTGTAGCCGGTACCCGGTCGGTACACTCTGTAACCAGTTGCTGAAGCAATTTTACAACTTTTTTTTTTTTTTGTGTGTTGAAAACTCATCTTACTGTAGGCTGAATGGAACTAGGTAGGGGGACTTGAAGCCAGCAGCCGGTCGTTACAAGGCAGTGTAGCCGGTCGGTATACTCTGTAACCAGTTGTTGAAACAATTTAACAACAATCTTTGTGTTGAATCCAGCTTACTGTAGGATTCCTTCATTGATTTAAAGTATTTCTTTTGAAAACGCACGTCTATTTGTAGATTTGACAGTTGCTGGGAAAGCCCTTGAGCTATTTTTAGAAGCAATTGTTATTCGGCTTGTCACGTGACCAGTTTGCTGTTCGGAAAGACACGCGATTGGCTGATTGGAGCTCGTCAGTTGTCGCGTTCTTTTGTGATACTTAAACATGCAAATGCGCAGTATTCTGCTCATCCACAAACCCCACTACCGACAACGAAGGCCGGTCCATGAGAGAGGGACTGGTATCACAGTAGACGTAAGTTGTGAAGAACGCAGTTCCGACCTTCCTGGTCGGTGAAAACACGTGACCAGCTTCGTGATTTGGTCGAAAGGACACGCGATTGGCTAACTGGAGATGACGTCAGTATTCGCGTTCTTCGTGTGATGCTTTACCGGCAACTTTACAGTCCACAAAACCCCACTACCGACAACAAGGCCGGGTCTGCAAAGCAGGGACTGTAATCACAGTAGACGTGAGTTCTGAAAAACGCATTTCCGACCTGCCTGGTCGGTGACAACACATGACCAGCTTCGTGATTAGGTAGGAAGGGCACGAGATTGGCTGACTGGATATGACGTCAGAGGTCACGTTCTTTGAGCTGGCCGGTCGGCTGATGCTTTAAAAGCAGAGAAGCCTGGACCAGTGCGCCCTGTAGATGTGTAGATGAAATTCCTACCTTCTTTCATGAAAAAACCAGTGAACTGGCCATCCACAACCCCCACTATCGACAACAAAGCCGGGTCTGCAAGGGAGGGACTCATATCACCTTCTATTGTGAAGTCGGTAGAACTGGAGCTTGCCGGTTGACTAATGCTTTACAGCAAAGATGTCTGGACCAGTGCGCTCTGAAGAAATATGAAGAATTCATCTCTTGCTTCTGATGAAAAAACACTGAATACTTGATAGCTCAAGTGTGACTGATGCTTTACAGCAGAGAAGTCTGTACCAGTGCGCTCTGATGAAGAATGCACCTTTCATATGGGGAATTCCTTCTATTTACAGTGTTCAAAACTATGTAGACTGAAGTTTTCCGTGATTTCTAATTTGTAGTACTAGAAAAGGCGTTTCTATGGTGACTGTAGCTGGAAGAGTACAGAAGGCACATTCAAACAAAGACACGGATAAAAATACCTGTAAGTAGTATATCCATAATTCCTCAATATTGTCGATCTGCCCCTAACAACACAATGGTTGAATGGGAGGAAACTAGCAAAATGGCTGCCTTTATATTTCTCGTCGATCACTGCCCTATCATCAACACTAAATTGAGTCAACTAGGGAGCGTTTCCAGCAGATTTCTAAAAGTATATCCGTGCTTGATCAGTAGATAACACTTCTACACTGAAACTATTCACATATATGGTTGAAAATCCGTCATAATGCACACTTTTCCTTAAAATATCTGGAGATGTTGAAAACACGTCTGCACAGTACACGCGCCAAATGAAAAAGATGCTATGACGTCATGTCTAGACAGGAAGTAAATACCATGCGCCACCTAGCGAGTGCACAGTACTGGAACCGGCCAGCCGGTGGAAAAACAGGACGTCTTTTTCTGGCATTTGGCGGGCCGGTCTGCGCCGGCCGGATTAGCACTTGTCCATTGGATAGGAAGTATTAACGCAATAAAATTGAAAAATTTAATTACTTAAATGTAGCTTTTATAAGCTACAAGCTTACCATGTGGAACTGAATGCTATCTCGGGAGGCTGCAGGCATCCAGCCAACGTCCAAGAAAAATAGACGCTTAGTATTGACCAAAGCCCCAGGTTGTACTCTCGTGGCGTTCTTCCTTACTCATCCTTCTTTTCTCATTTCAAATTTAAACCATAGACCCTCAGCTGTAATACAGTGGTGAGGCAGGGTGGGACTCTTCAGTTCCACATGGTAAGCTTGTAGCTTATAAAAGCTACATTTAAGTAATTAAATTTTCAATTTTATTGGAACTGAATCCTGAATCCAACCGCTCGGTGGTGGGATTACAGCTGAGGCTTGAGGAAGTAGTCAATTTTTCTTGAATTTTTAATTAATAGATTAGAATAAAGGTTTAGAAATACCAGTCTGAGTCCCATTTACAGTGCCTCAGTCCCGGAGGCCGAGGCTGTAAGAAGCCAAAAAACCCGAAAGTGAATGAATGACAGTGCTAAAACTATCTGGATGTTTTGATTGGCGAAAATTGAAATTTTTTCCCTTTGCATAGGATACTCTTGTACTACCCTGCGAGAGAAGTGCAGCCATGCTCACTTATGAGGAGTGTAGCCCCTAAGGCTTAGCCACAACAAAAACAAGCCCTAGGCCTGAAAATCTCATTTACTTGCCACCCTAAAAGTGAGATTATGTGACAACCTGAATAAGTTCTTAATACATTATACAAGTACATACTGACATAAAGATAAAACACCTTACCATACATCCTGAGGAGGTAGACATATACCTAGACCCTGGGATTTAGACTCCTGAAGACTTGGCTGCAGCGGATGTGCCCCCCCCCCCCCCCCCCCCTTCTTTTCTTTCAGAGGATAACTGGTCTGAGGGGAAGGGTATGGGACTGGTTGTGCCGCTACTACTGGACCCAGATACATATTGTAGTCGTTGTCTGACCAAGTACGGTCTTTTAGGTAAAAGTTTGTAAATGTGTTATGAGCTTTCCAGTGACAGGCTTGCATGATTTGGTCCACCGATACCCCACCGTAAAAGGCCTTGGAGGCTGTGAAGGCCCTAATGCCATGGGCTTTAACTTGGACCAAGTCCAAGGCTTGTTGGTCTGCTTGTTTGTAAAAAAGTAGGATACTTTGTTTTAACCAAGAAGACAGTGTAGCGGGTCTGATGTCTGAGGTGTGTCCTTTCTTAAAGGAAATAAAAAGGATCGAGACCAACTTAGGTCTTTGGTTCGATCCAGGTATTACCTCAGGGCCCGTACCAAACACAGGGTCTTGTCTTCTTTGAATTGTCTATTTACAATGGTAGTCAAAGCAGGAATAATCACCGGAGACACACTTTGAGAACCTTCTCTTGCTAGTTGGTTTTCGGCTATGAAATCAGAAGAAGGGAACAAGGCTACCTTTTCCCATTGGCCTAGATTAGATACTTTGCAACCCAGGCATGGATTTCGCTGCGGCACTTGCCGGAGGCCAAAGCTAGCAAGAAAGCAGTTTTGAGAGTAAGATGTTTGAGGTCTGTGTCTGTCACAGAGTCAAAGGGTGCTTTT
This sequence comes from Sabellastarte sp. h YS-2021, assembly GCA_964017235.1. Taxonomy (NCBI): domain Eukaryota; kingdom Metazoa; phylum Annelida; class Polychaeta; order Sabellida; family Sabellidae; genus Sabellastarte; species Sabellastarte sp. h YS-2021. Next base: position 62,585,062 of record OZ024929.1, on the reverse strand, counting down.
GTGAGCTCATTAAGGACAACAGAAAGGTTTCATTTTGGAAGATTCCTGGAACTTTTGGGATGATTCCTGGAGAGTAACCAATTAAGGTCTGAGCTTTGGGAAATATGGAGCACCGCTGGGCCCAAAGTGTCAACAATGGCCGTCCTGTAACCATCAATGGTCACAGGGCACCTGTTTAGATCTTGGTACAGGTACATGAAAAAGAGACCTGTTTCACAGAGGGAGTGGAGAAGTCCACTGAATTTTCTCTACACCATTTCTCACATAGAACCTTGTTGATGACATAGGGCCTTGTTCTCTACACCATTTCTCACACAGGGCCTTGTTGATGACCTTTGAGGGGCAGCAATTCTCTCTGCCACCTCCACTGAGAAGCCTTGTTCTTGGAGCTGTCCACTCCTAGACACCAGGCGTGGAGGCTGAGATGTTGTGGATTGCTGTGAAACACATAACTGTGGGACTGTTTGAGAAGAGTTGTTGACACTGGTAGCTGAAGTGGGATCTCTGTTGAGAGCTGCACTAGGTCCCAAAACAAGGGCATCCCTGGCCAGCCTGGGCTATTACAATGATCAGCCAAGTTCCACCAAATTTGTCTCCAGCATACACAAGGTCTAGTAAAAATGTGTCAACAAATGGGTTGACTGATTTTTTTTATCACCCTGTGAAGGAGAGCCGTTGGAGGGTAAGCATAAGCAGTGAGACCCCACCAGTTTATGTTTAGAGCATCTATGTCCCAAGCATTTTGGTCTGGGACTGGAGATACATACAGTGGAAGTTTGTGGTTCAGACGAGTGGCAAATACATCTACATGAGGAGTGAACCACTTTTGACAGATCTGTTTGAACACCAGCGGATGCAGTGACAATTTTGTTGACTGAACTTGGTTCGACCTGGACAGTAGCCTTTTTTCCCTGTCTGACCACAGACCCTTGGTAGAGGCTTTCTCTAAGTGAGCGCCCCAGCCTTCGTTTGAGGCATCTGTAAAGAGTTGGATACTATGGTCTTTGGGATGAAGGTCACCCTTCATGACATTTGCGGGATTTTGCCACCACTCTAGGTATGCTGAAATGGTTTCTGACCAAGGAAGGAGAGTTTCCAACGACTGAGGATATCTCCAATGCTCCTTGAGGTGAAACTGAAAGGGCCTCATGTAAAGGTGTCCCTCTGGGATCATCTTCTCCATTGAGGCGAGCAACCCAATTAGCGACATCAAACATCTTGAAGTCAAAACATGTTTGACGTAGGATCAATTCCTGAGGTTAAGCCATCTCTCTTGAGTGGTTTTACAAGGGCTGAATCTAGGTGGTATTCGTAGCCCACGAAAGAAAACATCTGAGTAGGTTTGAGCTCGGACTTCTCCTGATTTATTATCCACCCTAAGGACTGTGTCTAATCTAATCTAATGTGGACTTTACACTGATGGACTCTAAGGCACAACTGAACATAAAGCAAGGCGACTGACATTAATCCGAGGACATAGCCAGGTCATACCAAGAAGACATAGGGTGACAGGAGAGGCTATGGGGGATATGCTTTTGCAAACAGGTATGTTTTAAGCTTCTTTCTGAAGAAGGCAACTGATGCTGCACTGCGCACATCATGAGGGAGTTCATTCCAGATCTTAGGAGTATCAAAGGCAAAGCCGTGATCAAAATGTTTGACTGACTTGAAGACTGATGAGCGGAAAGGAGGAACAGTAAGGTATTGATGATCTGGGTGACTACGCCTGGTACTATAGGAACAACTGCTGAGTGACAAGAATGGTTGAAAATAGGAAGGAGAACCACTATGTAAAAATTTATAAACTAGTGTTGCAGTTTTGAACATATATCTATACTTAGCCAGTGGAGTTGCTTCAGAATGGGTGTATCATGAGCATACTTTCTATGATTTGTAACAATCCGAGCGAGGGTATTCTGAATACTTTGCAATTTGTGCTGATTGAAACATGACAAACCCCTAAACAGAGAGTTGCAGTAGTCTAGACGACTACTAACCAAGGCATTTGCAGCAAGGACTGCCACTTCTGGAGTAATATATTGTCTTATTCTACGAAGGTCGCGCATCTGAAGAAAGCACTCCTTGCAGGTCCTCTTGACATGTTCAGAGAAGGAGAATTCCACACAGCGTGCGAAATTCACGGTGGCCCCGTGGCCCCCCCTTTTTTAGTTAAGGCCACCACAACTTGACTTTCATTGGCCCCAATGGGTCACCACATTGACTACAACATGCCTCGTGTGGTAATACAATCGAGTGTGCTGTCATTTTTTTTAACTGGTTTTCTTTCACCATGGCTAAGCCTTTAATTATGCATTGTGTTTTGCATATTCCAGATTGAGTTCACCATTAATTAGCAGCTATACTCTGACACTGTTTCTCTCTGTCTTTCACACACAGGCCAACATACTCCCCCCCCTCCCTTTACCAACTCTGCAGTGTTCAGCCAGAAAGTGAATATAAAATCAATAGATCCCCTCATTCCTCTTGCCCCTCCCCACAACACACACAAGGCCTGCCACTCACTCTCACACAGAGTTCATGTGTTCCACCTCTTTAATCTTTATGTACTTCAATACTTCCAGCCTGTAGCCTTTCCACTGGTGTGTGTTGCATGTGATAGAAAATTTCTGAAAAGAACGCATTTATTTTTAATAAAACTCTCTTATAATATCTTAACTCACGACTAGTTTAGTTCCCTCAGATAAAAAAGTTGTAGGCCTTTGATGTGTGGAGGACATAAAGTGTATTTCACAGTCTATTTTTGACATTCATGTTGAATAGTTGCATTATACTGAAGACAGCCTTGAAGGCCAGGTTAACAGTAACAAGCCAAACTCACAAAGTGAAGCTTCATTAACATACACACACACACACAAACACATGCATTCTCTCCTTTTCTCAATACTGTAGGATAGATCAAGTATCTGCCACTAAACTAGCCTTTATACACTGATGTTTGGCTGTTTATTCTTTTTTACATTCCAACTGTCAAAAATGTGTACATTTATTTACAAATATTGATTCAGCCACTGAACAGTACGCATTGAAAAATGTTCAGGTGAACAAGTACTGACTGACAGTAGAATGATATTGGCAGGTTAAGCCTAGTTGTATTTGATTAACTGTATGGAACCTGAGTATACAATTGACAGGTGGAGCCATTCCTCAGTAGAATAGCATTAGCTATTAATTTTGTAGTGTTGGCAGGAGCCCTGTAGTGAGGATAATCATATGTATTTGTACTGTTTGGCTTGTAAAGTTTTTTATTAGCGAGTGTTTGTTGCACTTACACATTGGTTAACTTATCCACAAGTCAAGTTAGAGTCAAGAGGAGAGTGCCCGTGAACGGGCACTGTGTCAGCTGACTGAATGTTTTTGATTTGTGATGGTGATAATGAGAGGAAAGCATAATTATCAGGGAAAGGGCTGTACAGAAATACAGTAAATGGTAACTGAACAGCATGTTCGAAAGATATTCCGAAGCTGACAGAAAAAAAGGACAAAAAAGTTGTGCCCTGCAAATGGTATTATGAAATAAAGTAACAAGGTAATTGTTTAAGTGTAAAAAGTAGGTTAAAAATATTTAAAGAAATACTATAAATGCAATATCCTCGTTCAACCATGAAGAAGGGGTCCAAAGGTCAAATCTGACCATACCAAAAGATTCCCAGCCAAAGAATTTAGGATGGTTTACCATCCCAAACCTCTCAGACCAATAATAAGTGAGTCATAGGCACTTTTTAAGTTTGGCTATCCTTGTTTGACCTTGACGGAGGGGTCCAAGGTCAAATCCGACCACACAAAAAAATTCCCAGCCCATGATTTCCTGTAGCTTGTTTACCATCCCAAACCTGTAGGACCAATAATAAGCGAGTTCTAAGCAATTGTAAGTTTGGCTATCCTCAATTGACCTTGAAGGAGGGGTCCCAGGTCAAATCTGACCACACCAAAAGAATCCCAGCCCATGATTTCCTATATGTTGGTTTACCATCCCAAACCTCCAAGACCAATAATACGCGAGTTATAAGCACTTTAAGTTTGGCTATCTTCCTTTGACCTGGAAGGAGGGGTCTAAGGTGAAATCTGACCACACCAAAAGATTCCCAGCCCATGATTTTCTATAGGTTGGTTTTCCATTCCAAACCTCTAGGACCAATAATAAGCGAGCTATAAGCACTTTTAAGTTTGGCTATCCTCATTTGACCTTGAAGGAGGGGTCCAAGGTGAAATCCGACCACACCAAAAAATTCCCAGCTCATGATTTTCTATAGGTTGGTTTTCATTCCAAACCTCTAGGACCAATAATAAGCGAGTTATAAGCACTTTTATGTTTGGCTATCCTCATTTGACCTTGAAGGAGGGTTCCAAGGTCAAATCGGACCATATTAACAGATTCCCAGCCCATGATTTCCTACAGGTTGGATACAATGATTTACTCAACAGTGAGAACCTGAAAGAAGCTATTGATCAGCTATGCCATGACATAGAGGTCTGCAATTTCACTATGTTATAGCTGACCAAAACGTCTGTGAATAACATATTTAACAAAATACTCTAAATGTAATAGTTTTCAAGTTACTACTGATTTACTCAAGAGTGAGAACCTCAAAGTAACTATTACTCAGCTATGCAATGAGCTACATGTCTGAATTTTTGCTCTGTTATAGCTGACCTAAAAGTAGGTGAACAACATATTTAAGCAAAATACTGTAAATGCAATAGTTTTCAAGTTACAACTGATTTACTCAATAGTGAGAACCTGAAAATAGCTATTACTCCGCTATGCCATGAGCTATAGGTCTGTAATTTCACTATGTTATAGCTAACCCAAAAGTAGGTGAACAATATATTTTAACAAAATACTCCAAATGCAATATTTTTCAAGTTATAGCCAATTTACTCAACAGTCAGTGCCTGAGAATAGCTATTGCTCAGTTGTGCCATGAGCTACAGGTCTGTAATTTCACTATGTTATAGCTGACCCAAAAGTAGCTGAATAACATATTTGCACAAATTTCTGTAAAGGCAATAGTTTTCCAATTACAACTGATTTACTCAACAGTGAGAACTTCAAAGTAGCTATTACTCAGCTATGCAATGAGCCACAGGTCTGAAATTTCACTATGTTATAGCTGGCCCAAAAGTAGCTGAATAACATATTTATACGAAATTCTCTAAATGCAATAGGTTTTAAGTTACAAGTGATTTACTCAACAGTGATAACCTAAAAGTAGCTATTACTCAGCTATGCCATGAGCTACAGGTCTGAAATTTTACTATGTTATAGCTGACCCAAAAGTAGCTGAATAACATATTTATACTAAATTCTCTAAATGCAATAGTTTTCAAATTATAAGTGATTTGCTCAACATTGAGAACTTCAAAGTAGCTATTACTCAGCTATGCAATGTGTGAAATTTTACTATGTTATAGCTGACCCCAAAGTAGGTGAACAACATATTTAAGCAAAATACTGTACATGCAATAGTTTTCAAGTTACAACTGATTTACTCAATAGTGATGACCTAAAAGTAGCTATTACTCAGCTATGCCATGAGCTACAGGTCTGAAATTTTACTATGTTATAGCATAGTTTTCCAATTACAACTGATTTACTCAATAGTGAGAACTTCAAAGTAGCTATTACTCAGCTGTGCCATGACCTACAGATCTGAAATTTCAGTATGTTATAGCTGGCCCAAAAGTAGCTGAATAACATATTTATACGAAATTCTCTAAATGCAATAGTTTTGCAATTACAACTGATTTACTCAATAGTGAGAACCTCAAAGTAGTTATTACTCAGCTATGCAATGAGCTACAGGTCTGAAATTTTACTATGTTATAGCTGACCCAAAAGTAGGTGAACAACATATTTAAGCAAAATACTGTAAATGCAATAGTTTTCAAGTTACAACTGATTTACTCAATAGTGATGACCTAAAAGTAGCTATTACTCAGCTATGCCATGAGCTACAGGTCTGAAATTTTACTATGTTATAGCTGACCCAAAAGTAGCTGAATAACATATTTATACGAAATACTCTAAATGCAATAGTTTTCCAATTACAACTGATTTACTCAATAGTGAGAACTTTAAAGTAGCTATTACTCAGCTATGCCATGACCTACAGATCTGAAATTTCACTATGTTATAGCTGGCCCAAAAGTAGCTGAATAACATGTTTATACAAAATTCTCATGCAATAGGTTTTAAGTTACAAGTGATTTACTCAATAGTGAGAACTTCAAAGTAGCTATTACTCAGCTATGCAATGAGCCACAGATCTGAAACTTCACTATGTTATAGCTGATCCCAAAATAGGTGAATAACATATTGAAACAAAATACTGTAAATGCAATAGTTTCCAAGTTATAAGCGATTTACTCAACAGTGATAACCTAAAAGTAGCTATTACTCAGCTATGCCATGAGCTACAGGTCTGAAATTTTACTATGTTATAGCTGACCCAAAAGTAGCTGAATAACATATTTATACGAAATTCTCTAAATGCAATAGTTTTGAAGTTATAAGTGATTTACTCAACAGTGATAACCTAAAAGTAGCTATTACTCAGCTATGCCATGAGCTACAGGTCTAAAATTTTACTATGTTATAGCTGACCCAAAAGTAGCTGAATAACATATTTATACGAAATTCTCTAAATGCAATAGTTTTTAAGTTACAAGTGATTTTACTCATGATGGAAGTTACTGAAAAGCCCAAAAATAGCTATTACTCACTTAGCTATTGAGACAGGCACCCAACTTACTCACCATATTGTAGCTATGAAAAAAGTAGCTGAATAACATATTTTAACAAAATGCTCTAAATGCAACACTTTTCAAGTTATAAATGATTTTGTGCATGATTTCATGAATTTTAATGCATTAAAAATTATTAAAAAAATTTATTAAAAAAAAAGTAAGACAGATCCAGGTCTCATACTCACACAAGAGAATCTACCTCTGGCCTAGTACATCTATGCAAGATATGAGAGAAATCCCTGCAATAGTCACTGAGAAAATTGTGATTAAGTGTTGAAATTTTCACACTTTTGGTGGGGGTACCCCCCTTGTAATGTCTCTAGCAAACAGACGAACAGACAGATTTGCATGCCTTGAACAATTTTTCATCCTCGATAGATAAGGTATCTTTTAAAAAAAACAGCACGTCTCTAGGCCTTGTAGTTTTGGAGGAGAAGTTGTTCACGCGGATGCGTACGCGTACGCCCACGCCGCAGAGTGACGACATAATGTCAGCTGACTGACAAGTCAGCTGACATAAAAAGGCTTGTTTAGCGGCAGACACTCTGTCTAAATTGTATGAAAAGAAAAACATTATTTCTTTGAAATTCTTCAATTAAACAGAAACTTCAGAAAGCTATTTCCTCACTTTAAAGTAATCATAAAACTTGCAAAATGTTGACCTCGATGAGGCTGTTGCTGACATATAAATTCAAAATTCATTGGGATGATCATGAACAAGACTTTAGTTTCATTTTATAATTTGTATTCAAGCTTGAAGTTAAATAAAGAAATTTAACATAAATCACTTTTGTATCTTTTTGACTTGTCACTTTTAATAAATTAAAAAGACAATTTGTTAGAAAAATAAAGTTTGTTAATTAGTTTTTAAAAAGTTTGGGCCATCAAGTTTTAATAGGGGCCACTGAACTTCAGAACCTAGTGGCCCTATGGGGCCACCACTGCTTTGCAACGAATGTCTCACACTGATTCCGCATCAAACCACACACCAAGATTTCTGACCGAGTCAACCGGATGAAGAAGGCTACCAAGAATACTAACAGGAAAATGGGAGGAAATCTTCCGACGCTGAGCCTTAGAGCCAAAGACAATAAATTCAGTTTTTTCTGGGTTGAGCTTCAGTTTACTAAGAGACATCCATCGTTCCACATCATGAAGGCAGGCATTTAGCTTGGCAAAAGCAGCAGAGGCATTCTTATGGGAGAGATGGATGTATAGCTGTGTGTCGTACGCATAGAAGTGGAATTTAATATGCGGATGAATTTGCTAAGTGGTGTAGTATAAAGTGAAAACAGCAATGGACCCAGAATAGAACCTTGGGGAACGCCATAGATGAGCTTGCTTAATTCAGATAGTGTGGAGCCTATCTTGATGGTCTGGCATCGGATCACTCAAGTAGGAAGCAAACCACTTTAGAACAGTTCCACCAAGACCAAACCAGACCTGTGTCAGGTCTACAATGGTCTGAGTGTTCACTAGTGCTTCTTTCTGGGACTGGGCCCTAATGAGCCAATCGTCCAGGTATTGGTAAAGCTTGTGAGGGCCATCAGCTTCACTTCCTTTACAATCATTGTAAGACCTGAGGGGCAGTGGCCAGGCCGAATGGAAGAGAGGTGAACTGGAACACCTGTGACCTGTGGCAAAACCTTCCTTGAGTTTGGGTGGATGAGGATGTGAAGATAGGCATCTGATAGGTCTATCAATGGAATCAGAGAGGCCCTGATGGACTCTGGAGTTTCCATTTTGAACCTTTCTACTTGGTAGAAAGGTGTTAAGCCTGCTTAGGTATATTACTGGCCTCCACCTTTGGTGAGGCTTGGGGACTAGAAACATGTGACTGTAAAACCCAAAATATTTTACATTTTCCACCCTTTCAATTGCGTTCTTTGACAGAAGAGACTGGATACAAGTGGCCAGAGTTTGGTCTTTTTAAAGGGCCTTGTATCCTGAGTGAATCAGGGGAACCCTGGCCAGGTTTGGTTTTGAAATGAATGGTAAAACATAGCCATTGGTCATAATGTTTAACACGTTGGAAGAACATTTGTTTGTTTGCCAGTCTCTTCTGAAAGAATGCAGGCGACCTACTGGTGGACTGAGGGAGGCTTTCAGGAGTCATTGGGGGGAGGGGTTTCCACGCCCTTGTCACCTTGAGTGGGGTCGAAAACGACCTTTGGAGCCTCTGCTGTTTGATTTCCCCCTACCAGAGGAAAACGATTGGTTACTGCTTTGTGATGTGTTGCCGTCATAGGGGCGTTTCCTATAGGAGCCTCTTTTCTTATTGTGGGGGCCACCAAAGGATTTATTTTGATAGGGTCCAAAACCCTGAGATTCTTTAGGGGTGCCTTTTTAAGGAGGAACTGTTCTTCATCCTTGACTTGTTGAGACTTGAACAAAGGAGTAGGCCAAAAAGGCAAATTCCTGAGTTCTTGGCGTCTCAAATCCCTTAGATGTGGTTGAAGAAGGGTCATCTCAGCCTTGAGTCTTAGCAGGCCAGTGTTACCCATGGTGTAGAGCTCCCTCTGCAGTATATGGGCTAGGGGTTTGCAAAGGCAGGCAAGAGCTCTATGTTGAATAAGAATCCCCTTATTCAGAACCTCAAAGTAGTCACAGGTGTTTTCCTAGCCACGCCTGGCTGCTTTTTCAGGATTGGCACCCTTTTGAATCTGGCTTTTAACCCTTCTGAAAGTAGACTTGAGACTGTCCTGACACTTCTCCATAGTAGTGTGACAGAAGTAGTCTTAGCAAAGGTAGCCGCCAAGTTGATGGTAGAGAGATTCTGTCTAGCTTGATGTTCCAGTTCTTTAAGAACTGGTACGGGAACCTTGCCCATAGGGACCCAAGAGGGTTTTTGGAGAGATACAGATTTTGGCAAAATCTGTATTTAGCTCTTGAATTTTGTCCTCAAAACAAGGCTGTCCCACCTTGTACCACTTTGCAGTGGACGCAGGGGGTTTTATGTATTTACCCTAAGGTAAATTAGAGGCCTGGAAGTCCTGCTCAAATTTGTCAAAGGCATCTTTGAGGTACGGACTAAGTGGGAGCATAGCTGAAGGGCCTCTTGGCCTAAGCTCCTGTTGGCCTTTTACATCATCCAGGCCCAGAACAGAAGTAGAAGACCTAGGCATAGTTTCCCTGGGGTCAGGAAGATCAAGAATGTGCCTGAAGGTCTCAATCTCTTCTGTGTACTGTGAGGGTAAGTCAGACATTTCTACTGCCCTGTAAAAGACTGGGTCTGGATCATGTTGTGGTTGGTCTTGCTCAGAAGGGGCCCTTTGGGACTTGGCAGACCTTTTGACATGAACAGAGGAATGATCCTCCTCTGAAGATGAAGACAAGATATGTATTTTGCCCTAACCTTATGCTTCCTTTTGTCCGAATGCTTTTGGCTCTAGCCGTGCACACCTGTTTGGGTTGTTTGGACTGATGATCTGAACCGTGGTTCGGATCTGAGCCATGTTCTGACTGAGCACTCTGACCGAACCGTGGTGGAAGAGAGGAACCATACACGTCCATCTCCATGGGCTCATCCATGTGTTCGGATGGCTGAGTGTTCAGTTGAGGCTGAGTGTTCGGAGCAGTGTTCAGGGGCAAAGTGTCAGTCTGTTTAATTCTACCAGGCTTTGAAGCCGAAGCGGAGGTCTGATCCACCTCCACTTGTTTTGCAGACTTTTTCATAGTCTGGAATTTGTCTCTGAGAGACTGCATTGCTTCAAGCATGGACGCCTGGAACACCCCCATTTGCTGTTGCAGTTGGATGTTAAATTGTGTACCCAGGGATTTCGTTAGCTTAGTTTCAATTTTTTGTTGTCAATCCATGCCTGGGGTTGGTAGGATAGTTTTTGGAGTTTTCAAAGATAACTTTTCAAAATGTAAGGGTTGAGGGCGTGGAGGAGAAGAAAACTAGACCTACGCATTGGAGAACCGATGGAAATCTGTATCCACCGGAAAGACAACTCACCAAAGCCAGTGAACCATCGTTTGACCTTGAAGGAGGTGCCAAAGGTCAAATCTGACATCAAGATTCCCAGCCCACAATATCCTGCAAGTTGGTTTCACATTGCAAACCTCTAGGATCAATAATAAACGAGTTATAAGCCCTTTTAAGTTTGGCTGTCCTCGTTTGACCTTGAAGGAGGGGTCCAAGGTCAAATCTGACCACATCAGAAGATTCCCAGCCCATGATATCCTATAAGGTGGTTTCACATTGCAAACCTCTAGGACCAATAATAAGCAAGTTATAAGCACTTTTAAGTTTGGCTATCCTCGTTTGACCTTGAAGGAGGGGCCCAAGGTCAAATCCGACCACACCAGAAGATTCCCAGCTTATGATTTCCTATAGGTTGGTTTACCATCCCAAACGTCTTGAACCAATAATAAGCAAGTTATAAGCACTTTTAACTTTGGCTATCCTCGTTTGACCTTGAAGGAGGGGTCCAAGGTCAAATCCGACCACACCAGAGGATTCCCAGTTCATGATTTCCTATAGGTTGGTTTACCATCCCAAGTGTCTTGGACCAATAATAAGCAAGTTATAAGCACTTTTAATTTTGACTATCCTCGTTTGACCTTGAAGGAGGGGCCCAAGCTCAAATCCGACTACACCAGAAGATTCCCAGTCCATGATTTTATATAGGTTGGTTTACCATCCCAAACCTCTAGGACCAATAATAAGCGAGTTATAAGCACTTTTAAGTTTGGCTATCCTCGTTTGACCTTGAAGGAGGGTCCAAGGTCAAATCTGACCACATCAAAAGATTCCCAGCCCATGATTTCCTATAAGTTGCTTTACCATCCCAAATCTCTAGGACCAATAATAAGTGAGCTACAAGCACTTTTAAGTTTGGCTATCCTTGTTTGACCTTGAAGGAGGGGCCCAAGGTCAAATCCGACCACACCAGAAGATTCCCAGCCCATGATATGCTACAGGTTGGTTTACCATCAAAAACCTCCAGGACCAATATTAAGCGAGTTATAAGCACTTTTAAGTTTGGCTATCCTCATTTGACCTTGAAGGAGGTGCCCAAGGTCAAATCTGACCACACCAGAAGATTCCCAGCCCATGATTTCTTATAGGTTGGTTTACCATCCCAAACCTCTAGGACCAATAATAAGTGAGTTATAAGCACTTTTAAGTTTGGCTATCCTCGTTTGACCTTGAAGGAGGGGTCCAAGGTCAAATCTGACAATATCAAAAGATTCGCAGCACATGATTTCCTATAGGTTGGTTTCACATTGCAAACCTCTAGGACCAATAATAAGGGAGATATAAGCACTTTTAAAGTTCGCTATGTGGGTTACTTTGGTACTCTGTGGATGACCTTGAATTAAGAGCTTCAAGGTCAAATGTCTACAAGGTTGTAGAGGACATATATATCTGTTATACATATCACCTATGAATACATTCAACCTTCTACCTATGAGAAACAGCCAGAAGAAAAATGTAGATAATTTTCAAAGAAATGCCCGCGGCGGCCATCTTGTTTTTCAGAATAAGGATAATTTCCTTCCCAGAGAAGCTTACCCCCCAATGAAGATATCCTGCAAATTTGGTGAACCTAGCTGATGTAGTTTTCCTCTGAGAGCGTTGACGCCAAAAATCTCTCTACGCGCGGCAGCGGCGTAGCAAACGCTAAACCAAAGTGGATCTGACCACCAGGACCAATATTAAGCGAGTTATAAGCACTTTAAGTTTGGCTATCCTCATTTGACCTTGAAGGAGGTGCCCAAGGTCAAATCTGACCACACCAGAAGATTCCCAGCCCATGATTTCTTATAGGTTGGTTTACCATCCCAAACCTCTCCGGTGGATACAATAAATCTTCAGCAGCATCCTCAAGGTCTGCTTGAGAACCACAGAAAGCCTCCACATCGTCCTCACCCAAAAGATCCAATTCATCTTTTGAGGTGTCAGCCACCTTTTGCTTCCGAACATCTCCATCTGTGCTTTATTTTCAGAAGCTGTTCTTCAGTAAAAGCCGAACACATATCACACGGCTTTTCATTTGTGACACAAGGGTCATCACCTTTGCCAGCTTCTCTGCAAGACGGACAATAGTTGTGGGAGTCAAAGGGGAAACAAAAGTGTCCACACCTCAAAGATCTAGGTTTGTTAGAACTGGCTTGATGAGAGGACATTTTTACAGCAATAAGTCCAAGCAAGCCTGAACCGAAAACTCACAAACAATAAAAAGTTAAGAAATACTTATCCTGTGTAACTGAAACTTTCACAGAATGATCTATGACAATTAATAAAGTAAAGAGCAAAAAAGAAACATCCAACAATACATATGTGCTGAGAAAACAGTAAAATATATCTGAGCGATAATAAACGCTTGCTAGTCACGCGGCGAACGAGAAAAGAAGGATGAGTGAGGAAGAACTCCACAAGAGTACAACCTGGTGCTTCGGTCAACACTAAACGTCTATTTTTCTTGAACGCTGGCCGGATGCCTGCAGCCTCTAGAGATAGCATTCAGTTCCACATGGTAAGCTATTGTAGTGCAATAAAATTGCAAATTTAATAAGTAAATTAAATTTTTATAAGTTAATACCCTATCCAAAGGACAATTGCTAATCCGGATGACGTCATGGCATCTTTTTCGTTGTATAAACCTATTAGACCCCTAGTAAGCTGATAGCGGGGTCAGTGAGAGGGTCTTGTGTGTCCATTGGATAGGGTATTAACTTAATAAATTTAATTTACTTATTAAATTTGCAATTTTATTGCATGAATACATCCTATCCAATGGACAATTGCCGAATAACTACCTTTGGTCAGCGGGTAAGTGACTAGCGTCTTAGGTGAACTCAAACAAAATTAACAAAATTTCTCCAGGCCTGGGTTGACCTTAAGGTCAGGAAACCCTGGTCGGTTACCAGCAGGTTACCCGTGGTTATACCGATGATGCCCCTCCTTTTTTTACATACCTGCTCTGAAATAGGGGAAGAGAGGGATGAGTTCAGTCCCATAAGAAGCAGAAATAAACGTCCCAAAGGAAGCATGTGAGAGTTTTTATTTTAATGCTCGACGAGAGGAGAGGGTTATTGTGATCAGTTTTGTCGGTCTTTTTGTCTGTGCACTGTTTTGCCCTTATAACTCAAAAACTATAACATGGTGGGCAGATATTTTATGGGGTACAGACGGATTCCTATAAATTTGGTAAAATTTGAGTGAAGATTAAAGTCAAGAGGCAGTTTTTCTTCTTTTCAGTTGGGCATATACAGAGAAACTGATTCTCTTCGTCATATAAAAAATCAATATTTTGCTTTCTGATGATGTCATTACTTAATCATGTCACAATGCAATGTCACTTGCTGTCTTTAAGTAAAAATATTTCTTCTCATTTTATGTCTTAAAATTGACATAAAGATAATAAGGAGGGAGGTGGTTATTCATCATTTTTATTTATGTTTTTATTTTCTTTTTCATTACTTTCAATTCCTTGAAAGTCCATCACAAAAAAATTACCCTGAGTGATTTTCAACAAAAAGTGACTTTTAACTAATATTTTTACCTCCACCAGGAGTTTATGTTTTTGTGTGCTAAATGTTTGTCTATTTGTCCATCTGTCTGTCTGCTTTTTGTGCTTACATTACTCCAGAACTAATGAACAGATCTTTATAAAAAATTTTGTGGGTAAGACCTGGCCAAAGGAAGAAGTTACTAATTTTGGGGAAACATCTGGATCACATTTTGGATACAAAAATTCATGAATTTTCAGAGGTTCCATTTCAATGTATTTTTAATGACTTTGGCTTTCTACTTGATATTTCTTCAAAAGTAATCTACAAATTTTGATGTTAAATATTTAGTAAGAAGGGGCTAGCTATGGGAAGAAGTGATTACAGTTCAGGAAAGATCCAGTTAATATTCTGGATACCAATAAACCTCCAAAATTTTTGGACATGCCACCATGGTGGACGTGTGTGCTCAGTGGTTCTGGTACACTTTGTGCCCATTTTATCAATTAACATCTTTAACTAGAGGATCGCTCGCAAAAAAAAAGATAATGCAAAAACAAAGCGCCCCGAAAAGGTGAGTGCTAAAGTAAAAATTCAAAATAGCCGCTATATTTGGCGAGACAAAACTATTTTGAAAATAGCACAGTTTTCGAGATATAAGCATTTTTGTGTTTTGCAAAAACTTCGAAAATTCAAAATCGCCACCATTTTTGGTGAGACAAAAATTTTTGAAAACAAGACCACTGCCGCGGTGTGTATCTCCCGCCGAGCATTAAAGGAGAAGAAATAGCTTTTCCGAGATATTCACAATTTTTCATTTTCGTGTGTGAAAGCTCTCCCAAAAGTAGGTGAATGAGTTATTTGAGAAAAATTGGCTATCTGCAGTACTTTTAGAGGTAATTCGCATTTACTCATTTTGAGTAGGTGAGTAATTAGCTACGGGTCTGAAACTTCACCATGTGAAAGTTCTCCCAAAAGTAGATGGATGAGTTATTTGAGAGAAATTGGCTATCTGCAATACTTCTAGAGATAATTAGCATTTACTCATTTTGAGTAGGTGAATAATTACCTACGGGTCTGGAACTTCACCATGTGAAAGCTCTCCGAAACGTAGATGAATAAGTTATTTGAGAAAAATTGGCTATCTGCAATACTTTTAAAGATAATTCGCATTTACTCATTTTGAGTAGGTGAGTAATTATCTACGGGTCTGGAACTTCACCATGTGAAAGCTCTCCCAAAAGTAGATGAATAAGTTATCTGATAAAAATTGGGTATCTGCAATACTTTTAGAGGTAATTAGCATTTACTCATTTTGAGTAGGTGAATAATTAGCTACGGGTCTGAAACTTCACCAAGTGAAAGCTCTCCCAAAAGTAGATGAATGAGTTATTTGAGAAAAATTGGCTATCTGCAATACTTTTAGAGATAATTCGCATTTACTCATTTTGAGTAGGTGAGTAATTACCAACGGGTCTGAAACTTCACCATGTGAAAGCTCTCCCAAAAGTAGATGAATCAGTTATTTGATAAAAATTGGGTATCCACAATACTTTTACAGATAATTAGCATTTACTCATTTTGAGTAGGTGAATAATTAGCTACAGGTCTGAAACTTCACCAAGTGAAAGCTCTCCCAAAAGTAGATGAATGAGTTATTTGAGAAAAATTGGGTATCTGCAATACTTTTAGAGATAATTCGCATTTACTCATTTTGAGTAGGTGAGTAATTAGCTATGGGTCTGAAACTTCACCATGTGAAAGCTCTTCCAAAAGTAGGTGAATGAATTATTTGAGAAAAATTGGCTATCTGCAATACTTTTAAGAGATAATTCGCCATCTAGCACAGTTTTCGAGATATTAGCATTTTTATGTTTTGCAATTTTTGCGTAAAATTCGAAAATGGACGCCATTTTTGGTGAGTCAAAATTTTTTTGAAAATTGGCATGGCTACTCTGCAGAAATACCCTGTGGGTCAAAAATTTTGTCTAAAACGCTCTATCTAGCACGGTTTTCGAGATATAAGCATTTTTATGTTTTGCAATTTTTGCGAAAAATTCAAAATGGCCGCCATTTTTGGCGAGACAAATTTTTTTTCAAAATTGGAATAGCTACTCTGCAGAGATACCCTGTGGATCAAAAATTTTGTCGAAATCGCTCTATCTAGCACGGTTTTCGAGATATAAGCATTTTTGTGTTTTCCTTATTTGGAAAATTCATAATGATTAATTAATCATTAATTACTCGGCCATTTCTTAACCAATCAATGCCAAAATCTAATGATTTCCAGATTTTAATAGAATGAATGTATTTGCCAAGTTTCAGGTGAATTGATAAAATCCCTTTCAAGTTATCATCCGGACAAGCTTCCCCATCGAAAAAAGACATTTTTGGTCATGTGACCTCTTTGATTGGTTGAAATGTCATTGCAGCATATTCAAAAAAAATCCCCAAGGCTACTGCATAAACCTGCCAAATTTGAAAAGAATCCGCCTAACGGTTACAGAGTTATAAGGAAAACAAAATGCGGAGCCGCCGGAGCCTGAAGGTTTCGCATACACAAAGAAGCATCCCTTGCGGGCTTAATTATATCAGCTAGAGAGTGAGCCACACTATCACGAACTCACAAAATACCCCCCAAACATTTATTCAGTGTCTGGATGTGTGTGTTCCGGTATGCATGTGTTCCTCCTTGTGGAGAAATCGACTGAAAATTCATTTACATGTTTGGTTTGGTCTTATTGTCTTCCTTATAATACTTCGTAACACTTGCGAGACTGGTCACATCGAGTGCATCTTGTTTAGATGAAAATGCTTCAAAGAGGCCACTTTAATTGGTTCAAATGGAACCTTTGTCAGCTGGTGTAAAACCAGGGAGAGGTTCCAGGAGGGAATTCCCCCTCCGGGTTTTGGGTCTCTGTGGAAACTATCCAGGAGACAAGCGAGATTTTCATCTTTGCTGATATTAATGGGTGAGTTTCCCAGTTTATCAGCAATGGCTGACCTGTAACCATCAATGGTGCTGGGCTGCAACTTCCTGTCCTGAAAGAGGTACATAAGGAAGTCAGCCACTGACTTTACAGGGGGTGCCCTAAAGTCCACCTGATTGCTGAGGCACCACTTTGTAAAAATGGCCCACTTTGTCTCATAGACTGACCTGGTTGATCCTCTTTGAGGAGCCTCAATTCTTGCTGCCACTGCCTCAGAGAAGCCCCGCTCCTTGATTGCTGAGGCTCTAGGAGCCATGCATGGACATTTAGATTTGTCAGATTTCTGTGAGGGATCTGATTGAAGGGATGTGTTAACAGGTTGGGCAGATTGGGCAGGCTCAGTGGGATTTGGCTGGACATGGCCACTAGATCCCAAAAACAAGGCATTTTGGGCCACCCCGGAGCAATCAGAATGATTCTCTTGCATGGCGAGTCCTGCAGCTTCTCCACCACTTTGCCCAATATGGCTGCTGGCGGGGAGGCGCATGCGTCCAGATCTTCCCATGGCAGACTGAGTGCATCCACTGCTGAGGTCAGGGGATCCGATACCGGAGACACAAACAGAGGCAACTTGTTGTTGAACCTCATGGCAAATAGGTCTATTTGGGGCTGCTGCATATTGTTTGGAAGACCTCCGGAAGGTGAGACTACTCTGTTTGGATGGTATGGCCTAGCCTGGATAGCTTGTCTGCTACCACGTTCAGGCGGCCTGGAATATGTCGGGCTTTGAGAGTCACTTGTTTTCTGGTAGACCAGGTCAAGATTCTCCACAGCAGGGCACAGAGTGGACCTGACCTCATGCCTCCTTCCTTATATGTATGACACTACTGTGGTGTTATTGGTTGCTACAAGAACTATCTTGCCTGAACAAAGGTCCTGAAAACCTTTTAAGGCCAGAAAGACTGCTTTGAGTTCTAGGTAATTTATATGCAGCTTGCTTTCTGGAAGGGACCAGGTTCCTCTTGCAGTATGCTCGTTCAAGAGAGCGACCCACCCTTCTTTTGATGCGTCTGTAAAGATCTGCAGAGCATGTTTTATTGGGTGTAATGGTTGACCTTGAAGAACGTTGTTTTCCTCCAGCCACCATTGTAGGTGGGGGTGCAGTGATCTGGGAATTATTATAGCGATCAATTGTTCTAGAGACTCTGATATCCTCCAGTTGTTTTTGAGATGCCACTGTATGGGTCTCATATGCAGTCAGCCTGAGGTGAACTTGCTTTTCTGTGGCTGTTAGTAGACCTATCAAGGACATGAACTGTCGGACTGGACAAGCCGGAAGGGATCGCAGTCTCAGTATTTTCTGGTGAAGGTTCTGCCACTGGTCCAGTGTGGGTCGGACCTGACCAGACTTGAGGTCGAACTGGTAGTCTACAAAATCAAAGACTTGTTTGGGGTCCAGCTTTGATTTTTCTAAATTCACCAGCCAACCCAATTGTTGACACATTTTTACAAAATCCTGTGTATGCTGGAGACAGATTTTGGCTCTCACCAACCAGTCGTCTAGGTATTGGTGGAGCCTTATACCCTTGTGTATGGGCATCAGTTTCACTTCCTTTGCTATTACAGTGAACTCCATGGGTGCTGTGGACAAACCGAATGGCAGTGCCTTGAATTGATAACTCTGACCCTGCACGTGAAATCTCAGATATTTCCTGGACTGTTCCTGTATTGGAATGTGGAAGTAGCCATCCTTGAAATTGATTGAGGTACCCCACTCCCTTTGCTGGAGGGAGGTCCTGATGGTTTCCGATGTCTCCATTTTGGATTTTTGAGCCTTGAGGAATTGGTTTAAATTGCTCAGATCTAGTATAGGTCTCCAGTTGTTGTTGGGGTTGGGCACCAAAAATAGCCAATTGAAAAACCCCAGAGATCTTTGAGTTTGTACAAGTTCTACTGCGTTTTTGTCCATAAGCTGATGTAATGCCTCCAACAGGTAGAGGTTCCTGTGAGAATTGACATAGCAGCTTATGATTATTGGTGACCTTGTTAAATTTGGTCAGGTCCGAAAGGGGAGGGTGTAGCCCACTCTGAGGATTTGAACTATATTCAGACTGGCACCCAGATCCAGCCACATTTGCAAACAGTTTTGAAGTCTGGCCCCTACAGGCAGCATTGAGGCAGCAAGTTGGACATTTGTTACAGGTTTTACAAAAGACAATTAAATATGCCACACTTGTTTATAATAACAAATTTATAGCAAACTACAGTAACTATGGTAACATTACACTTACTATAGACTGGGATACATTCCTTGAACTCCTTATTATGCGTATTCGGGGCGAAACAATAAAATTTTCTTCAATATTGAAACAGAAAACAAATTTAAAGGAAGAAGAACTCATACGAGATATTGAACACCTGGAAAGTACTTTTTCTTCAGACACCCATTTAGACATACTTGAGGACAAAAAAGTTGAACTTGAACAAATGAGAAAATCAAAACTTAAAGGAGAACTCATAAGATCAAGAATACGATGGCTCAGTGAGGGCGAAAAACCCTCCAAATATTTCTGTAATCTAGAAAAGAAGAATTTCTTAGCAAAAACTATCAGGTCTGTGCAGTTAGAAAATGGCTCACAGGTATTGCACCAGGAAGAAATTTTAAAATGTGTCGGTCAATACTATCAAAGACTCTTCAAGATCAATGACAATCAACTTGCACATATAGAGCTATTTAAAACTTTTGAGAATGCACAAATAAAAAAGAATTGTTCTGAAAACCTGGGTGAAGCAATAAATGTAAAAGAATTATCTGATGTATTAAAAAAAATGAAGAACAATAAAATGCCTGGAATCGATGGTATAACATCAGAATTCTTAAAAGTCTTTTGGGGAAGATTAAAATATGTTATTCATAAGGCAATAAATGCAAGTTATGACAAGGCCTTATGTCTCAGTTGATGCTTACATGTATCATAACATGCCTCCCTAAAGGGAACAAAGACCGAAAACTTCTGAAAAAATTGGCGCCCGATTTCACTATTAAGTTCTATTTATAAACTCATGTCCGGTGTAATTACAAATAGACTAAGAAATACTCTAGATACTATTATACTTAACACCCAAACATGCTTCCTATCTGGTAGACAGATTAGTGATAATACTGGACTAATTTATGATTTAATGCATATTGAGAAAAGAAAAAATTAGCAGGTATGCTAAAACTCATCGACTTTGAAAAGACATTTGATTCGATATCCTGGAATTTTTTGTACAATACCTTGCTATTCTTTGGTTATAATCAAAGCTTCATAAAATAGGTAAAGATGTTTAACAACAACATAGAGGTATGTACTCCATTGCGGCAAACTGTCACCCAAAATTACAATAGGACGAGGCTGCAGACAAGGAGACCCCATATCGTCATATCTTTGCTTGTTAGCTGCAGAAATATTATCTTTATTAATAAACCAAAGTCAGGATATAAGGGGCTTCAAGATTAATGGCATAGAGTTTAAATTAACACAGTTTGCAGATGATACTTCACTTATTTGGGATGGTTCTCAACCCTCTCTTCAGGTGGGACTAAATATTCTTGAAATTTATGGAAATTATTCTGGCCTCAAAATGAATAAAGAAAAAACAAAAGTAGTATGGATAGGCAAAAAAAGACTGTATAGAGAAAAATTAAATGTATCTGTTAATTTAGACTGGGGAAGTACGGAATTTACTCTCTTAGGATTGGACTTTTCGACAGATTTAAACAAAATGGAAGAAATCAACTATACAAAGATTTATGAAACAAGAGGAGAGTGCCCGTGAACGGGCACTGTGTCAGCTGACTGAATGTTTTTGATTTGTGATGGTGATAATGAGAGGAAAGCATAATTATCAGGGAAAGGGCTGTACAGAAATACAGTAAATGGTAACTGAACAGCATGTTCGAAAGATATTCCGAAGCTGACAGAAAAAAAAGACAAAAAAGTTGTGCCCTGCAAATGGTATTATGAAATAAAGTAACAAGGTAATTGTTTAAGTGTAAAAAGTAGGTTAAAAATATTTAAAGAAATACTATAAATGCAATATCCTCGTTCAACCATGAAGAAGGGGTCCAAAGGTCAAATCTGACCATACCAAAAGATTCCCAGCCAAAGAATTTAGGATGGTTTACCATCCCAAACCTCTCGGACCAATAATAAGTGAGTCATAGGCACTTTTTAAGTTTGGCTATCCTTGTTTGACCTTGACGGAGGGGTCCAAGGTCAAATCCGACCACACAAAAAAATTCCCAGCCCATGATTTCCTGTAGCTTGTTTACCATCCCAAACCTGTAGGACCAATAATAAGCGAGTTCTAAGCAATTGTAAGTTTGGCTATCCTCAATTGACCTTGAAGGAGGGGTCCCAGGTTAAATCTGACCACACCAAAAGAATCCCAGCCCATGATTTCCTATATGTTGGTTTACCATCCCAAACCTCCAAGACCAATAATACGCGAGTTATAAGCACTTTAAGTTTGGCTATCTTCGTTTGACCTGGAAGGAGGGGTCTAAGGTGAAATCTGACCACACCAAAAGATTCCCAGCCCATGATTTTCTATAGGTTGGTTTTCCATTCCAAACCTCTAGGACCAATAATAAGCGAGTTATAAGCACTTTTAAGTTTGGCTATCCTCATTTGACCTTGAAGGAGGGGTCCAAGGTGAAATCCGACCACACCAAAAAATTCCCAGCTCATGATTTTCTATAGGTTGGTTTTCATTCCAAACCTCTAGGACCAATAATAAGCGAGTTATAAGCACTTTTATGTTTGGCTATCCTCATTTGACCTTGAAGGAGGGTTCCAAGGTCCAATCGGACCATATTAACAGATTCCCAGCCCATAATTTCCTACAGGTTGGATACAATGATTTACTCAACAGTGAGAAACTGAAAGAAGCTATTGCTCAAAAGCTCAAAAACTGCATGCCAAATTTTGTAAAGATAGGATAAGAACTGTTGCCTAAAATGTCTGGAAACCAAGTGGGACACTGGACGCCGGACGGTGGAAAAAGCAAAAATAATATGTCCACCCCCCAGTGGGTGGACATAATTATCAGGGAAAGTGCTGTACAGAAGTACAGTAAATGGTAATTGAACAGCATGTTCGAAAGAAATTCCGAAGCTGACAGAAGGACAAAAAAGTTGTGCCCTGCAAATGGTATTATGAAGGAAAGTAACAAGGTAACTGTTTAAGTGTAAAAAGTAGGTTAAAACATATTTAAAGAAATACTGCAAATGCAATATCCTCGTTCCACCTTGAAGAAGGGGTCCAAGGTCAAATCCAACCACACAAAAACATTCCCAGCCCATGATTTCCTATAGGTTGGTTTACCATCCTAAACCTCTAGGACCAATAATAAGCGAGTTATAAGCACTTTTAAGTTTGGCTGTCCTCATTTGACCTAGAAGGAGGGGTCCAAAGGTCAAATCTGACCACACCAAAAGAATCCCAGCCCATGATTTCCTATATGTTGGTTTATCATCCCAAACTTCTAGGACCATTAATAAGCGAGTTATAAGCACTTTTAAGTTTGGCTATCCTCGTTTGACCTTGAAGGCAGGGGTCCAAGGTCAAATCCGACCACACCAAAAGATTCCCAGCCCATGATTTCCTATAGGTTTACCATCCCAAACATCTAGGACCAATAATAAGCGAGTTATAGGCACTTTTAAGTTTCGCTATCCTTGTTTGACCTTGAAGAAGGGGTCCAAGGTCAAATCCGACCACACCAAAAGATTCCCAGTCCATGATTTCCTGTAGGTTGGTTTACCATCCCAAACCTGTAGGACCAATAATAAGTGAGTTATAAGCAATTTTAAGTTTGGCTACCCTCAATTGACCTTGAAGGAGGAGTCCAAGGTCAAATCTGACCACACCAAAAGAATGCCAGCCCATGATTTCCTATATGTTGGTTTACCATCCCAAACCGTTAGGACCAATAATAAGGGAGTTATAAGCACTTTTAAGTTTGGCTATCCTTGTTTGACCTTGAAGGAGGGGTCAAAGGTCAAATCTGACCACACCAAAAGATTCACAGCCCATGATTTCCTACAGGTTGGTTTACCATCCCAAACCTCTAGGACCAATAATAAGGGAGATATAAGCACTTTTCATGACTGACAAAGAAACACCTGCGGCGGCCAGCTTGTTTTTCAAAATGAGGCTAAAAATATTCCCAGTCAAGATTTTATAATGAGGAACAAATCCTGCGAATTTGAGATCTCTACCTATAATACCCTTTGCTCTAGAGGACCAACAAAAGTCCTTGTTTAAAGTCGAAAAAACATCAGTGGCGGCCATCTTGTTTTTCAAAATGAGGCCAAAAATATTCCCAGGCAACATTTTATGGTTATTAATATATCCTGCAAACTTGAGAAGGCTAGCTATAATATTTTTTTCGTTAGAGCGGTAATGGTGAAATCTCTCTACACACTGCGGCTATCCAGTGGATACAATGATTTACCCAACAGTGAGAACCTGAAAGTAGCTATTGCTCAGCTATGCCATGACATACAGGTCTGCAATTTCACTATGTTATAGCTGACCAAAAATTACGTGAATAACATATTTAAACAAAATACTCTAAATTGCAAATTTAATAAGTAAATTAAATTTTTATAAGTTAATACCCTATCCAATGGACAATTGCTAATCCGGTCGGCGCAGACCGGCCCGCCAAACGCCAGAAAAAGACGTCCTGTGTTGCCACCGGCTGGCCGGTCCGTAGTACTGTGCACTCCCCAGATGGCGCCTCGTACTTCCTTCCTGTCTAGACAACCTGACGTCATAGCATCTTTTTCGTTGTCTAAACCTCTTAGACCCCTAGTAAGTTGATAGCGGGGTCGGTGGGAGGGTCTTGTGTGTCCATTGGATAGGGTATTAACTTATAAAAATTTAATTTACTTATTAAATTTGCAATTTTATTGCATTAATACATCCTATCCAATGGACAATTGCTGAATAACTACCGCTTGGTCGGCGGGTAAGTTACTAGGGACTTATGTGAACTCACAAGTAATAGCAAATTTTAACCTACGGTCTAGGCTGACTTCGTCAGGAGACCTATAGGCCCAGGCCTGGGTTGACCCTAAGGTCAGGAAACCCTGTAAGACCTTGGTCGGTTGCCAACAGCCGGTTATCCGGGGGCTATACCGACGTCGCCCCCCCCCCCCCCAGACCTGCTCTGAGGTAGGGGAAGAGAGGGATGAGTTCAGTCCCAGAAAGCCAATAAACCTCCCGAAGGAAGCACATCACATTTTATACTAAGTGCTTGTATAACTGTTACATTATATACATATATACAAATCTCCTCAACCTAAGGGTCACTTGTGGTTCTGCTGAGCAGCCGAACACCAAGCCCAATTGGTAAAGCTCTGAGTCAGCCCAAACCACACCCTTCAGAAAGAACTGTGTGAAGGTATTATGTGACTTCAGTGGCAGGCTGACAAAAATGGATCTAAGGAAACTCCCGACTGGAAGACCTTAGAAGCATCAAAGGCCCTGACATCATGGGCTTTAACCTGATGTAAAGTGTGGGCCTCCTGGTCAGAGAGCTCATAACGTAGGATCACAGTCTGCTTGATCCAAGAGGAGAGAGTGGCAGGTGAGATGTCTTTGTCAAAACCTTTCTTAAAGGAGACAAAAACCACCTCCTTATTCTGTCTGAGGTCCTGTCCAAATAGTAGCGCAATGCTCTGACTGGACAGAGGGACCTGTCAGACTTGAGGGATCTATCCAGAATCGGGGCCAGGGCTGTTATAACCCCAGGGGCCACACTGGACACTCTATGGCCAGCTGATTCTAGGATAGAAAGCTGGGTGATGGATACAAGGACACCTTGACCAATCAGATTGGTGTCCAATATATCAGTTTTGCCAGGCATGAATCTCATTTTTGCACTTGCCCGACCCAAGGGCCAAGAGGAATACCGTCTTGAAGGTCAAATGCTTCAAAGGGGCCTCCTTGAATGGATCAAATGGAGTCTTAGCTGGTGCACGGCCAGTGAGAAGTTCCAGGAGGGTATGCCACTCCTGCCTTTGGGTCAGTCTCTGAGGAAACTATCCAGGAGACGAGCGAGATTTTTGTCCTTACTGATGTTGAAAAGTGAATTTCCCAATTTATCAACAATGGGTGACCTATAACCATCAATGGTGCTGGGCTGTTTGCCAAGCATGTATCTCACTTCTACGCTTGCCCGAACCCAGGGCCAAGAGGAAAACTGCCTTGAAGGTCAAATGCTTCAAGGAGGCCTTTAATTGGTTCAAAATGAACCTTGTCAGCTGGTGCAAAAACCAGGGAGAGGTTCCAGGAGGGGGTTCCCCTCCGGTCTTTGGGTCTGTCTCAGTGGAAGCTATCCAGGAGACGAGTGAGATTTTCATCCTTACTAACATTGATGGGCAAATTTCCAGACTATCAGCAATGGCTGACCTGTAACCAACAATAGTACTGGGCTGCAACTTCCTGTCCTGAAACAGGTACCTAAGGAAGTCAGCAACTGACTTTACATGTGGTGCCCGAAGTCCACCTGATGAATGATACATCACTTGGTAAAAATGACCCATTTGCCTCATAGACTGATCTGATTGACCCCCCCTTTGAGGAGCCTCAATTCTTGCTGCCACTGCCTCAGACAAGTCCTGCTCCTCGATTGCTGAGGCTCTAGGAGACCTGTATGGAGATTAAGATTTGTCAGATTTCTGTGAGGGATCTGATCGAATGGCTGTGAACAGGCTGGACAGATTGGGCAGGCTCAGCGGGATGTGGCTGGACATGGCCACTAGATCCCAAAACCAAGGCATGTTGGGCCACCCCGGAGCAATCAGAATGATTCTCTTGCATGGGGAGTCTTGCAACTTCTCCACCACTTGCCCAATATGGCTGATGGTGGGAAGGTGTATGCTTTCAGATCCTACCATGGCATACTGAGTGTATCCACTGCTGTGGCCAGGGGATCCGGTACCGGTGACACAAACAGAGGCAACTTGTTGTTGAACCTCATAGCAAATAAGTCTATTTGAGCCGGTGCCACCTGCTGCAGATTGAGTGGAAGACCTCTGGAAGGAGAAACCACTCTGTTTGGATGGTCTGGCCTAGCCTGGATAGCTTGTCCGCTACCACATTCAGCCGGCCTGGAATGTGTCGGGCTTAGAGTCACTTGTTTCCTGGTACACCAGGTCAAGATTCTCCATAGTAGGGCACACGTGGGCCCGACCTCATGCCTCCTTCCTTGTTTATGTATGACACTACTGTGGTGTTGTCAGTTGCTACAAGTACTATCTTGTTTGAGCAAAGTTCTTGGAACTCTTTTAAAGCCAGAAAGCCTGCTTTAAGTTCTAGATAGTTATGTGCAGCTTGCTTCCCAGGAGGGACCCAGTTCCTCCTGCAGTGTGCTCGTTTAAGTGAGCGCCCCACCCTTCTATTGATGCGTCTGTAAATATTTGCAGAGCATGCTTTATTGGGTATAATGGTTGGCCTGTAAGTACATCGTCTTCCTTCAGCCACCATTGTAAATGGGGGTGCAGGGACCTGGGGACTTGGATCACCTTTTCCAGTGATTCTGGTACCCTCCAGTTGTTTTGAGATGCCACTGTATGGGTCTCATATGAAGTCGACCTAGATTAACTTGCTTTTCTGTAGCCGTCAGTAACCTATCAAGGACATGAATTCCCGGACCGGGCAAGCCGGTAGGGATAGCAGTTTTAACATAGTCTCTTGAAGGTTCTGTCACCGGTCCAGAGTCGGTCGGAACCGATCAGACCTGAAGTCGAACTGGTAGCCTACAAAATCAAAGTCTTGTTTGGGCTCCCGCTCTGATTTCTGTAAGTTCATCAGCCAACCCAGTTGCTGACACATTATTTACTAGTTCCTGTGTATGTTGGAGACAAGCCTGGGATCTGGCTCTCACCAACCAGTCGTCTAGGTACTGGTGGCTTCTTAAGTCCTTGTGTATGGTCACAAGTTTCACCTCCTTTGGTATCACAGTGAACTCCAAAGGTGCTGTGGACAAAACCGAATAGCAGGCATTACATGGATTGTTCTTGTATAGGTATATGGGAGTAGGTATCCCTCCTTGAAACATTTGTAATACCTAGGGTCCAGCCCCCAAGGCTTCCTAAGTTCCCGAAAAAGGGCTTAGTCTGGACCCTACAGGCAGATTGTGTGCCACATTTGGGACATTTGGTATTCTGATAAACATTTTCTGTCCCTCCGGACACTGGTCCGGTCTGGTGACAATGATCCAGGTTAACAGTCTCTCTGTTCTTATTGTGGTCTGGTGGGACTGACACAACTTTTCATATTAATAGACTCTTCGCAAGGTGCAGCATTTACAGAGCAATTGTCATTCGTGAGATGTCTGACCCCTGGCCGGACATGACAAAATTTATTATCTCTCCAGCCAAGTCCAGCACTGATAACAGGTTGTTGAGAGATGTGATAAGGGAAGGTTGCCTGGCAGTAGGTTGGGACACTGGCATGTCACATCACCAAGACCACTGACCAGTCTAAGAATTCTCTGTAACCAAATTAACCTTAGGCAACTCTGTCTGGTACCAGGACTCCATACCCGGTACTTAACTGTAACCAGCAATTCTCTGTAACCGGCAAAAAACTGGCAGGCTGGGGTCACCAATCAATTTTGACAGCTACTGGTCTATATTTAGCCAGCCTTTTTTTTTTTTTTTTTTTTTGTAACCAGTTGGCTCGCAGCATTATTCAGTAAGGACTGTGTAGCCAGCACCCTGTTAGTAGACTTGTAACCCATAGGTTGAAGCAAGTGTACTAGGCTGTGTAGCCAATACCAGTCGGTACACTCTGTAACCAGTTGTTGAAGCAAGTGTACTAGGCTGTGTAGCCAGTACCAGCCGGTACACTGTGTAATCAGTTGTTGAAGCAAGTGTACTAGGCTGTGTAGCCAGTACCAGCCGGTACACTGTGTAATCAGTTGTTGAAGCAAGTGTACTAGGCTGTGTAGCCAGTACCAGCCGGTACACTCTGTAACCAGTTGTTGAGGCAAGTGTACACGGCTGTGTAGCCAGTACCAGCCGGTACACTCTGTAACCAGTTGTTGAGGCAAGTGTACAAGGCTGTGTAGCCAGTACCGGCCGGTACACTCTGTAACCAGTTGTAGCCAGTAATAAAAAAACTGTAACTGGCAAAAAACTGGCAGGCTGGGGTCAGCAACGAATTTAGACAGCCACTGGTCTATATTTAGTCAGTTTATGTAACTAGTTGGGTGAAAAACAGTACAGTAAGGACTGTGTAGCCAGTACCCTGCCGGTAGACTTGTAACCGGTAGGTTGAAGCCATATGTAGCCAATTGCTAAAGCAAGTGTACAAGGCTGTATAGCCGGTACCGGCCGGTACACTCTGTAACCAGTTGTTGAGGCAAGTGTACAAGGCTGTGTAGCCGGTACAGGTCGGTACACTCTGTAACTAGTTGTTGAGGCAAGGGTATAAAGGCTGTGTAGCCAGTATTGGTCGGTACACTCTGTAACCAGTTGATGAAGCAAGTGTAGAAGGCTGTGTAGTCGGTGCACTCTGTAACCCATTGCTAAAGCAATTTTACAACTATATTTTGTGTTGAATTCAGCTGGCTGTAGGTTTCCTCCATTAATAAAAGTATTTCTTTGAACGCACGTCTTAATTGTAGATTTGACAGTTGCTGGGAAAGCCCTTGTGAGCTATATTTAGAAACAAATGTTGGTCGGTGTATCACGTGACCAGCTTGCTGGTCGGAGGGGCAACGTGATTGGCTGATTAGAGATGACGATCAGCTTCGTGACCTGGTCGGTGAATCACGTGACCAGCTTCGTGAGTTGGAAGGAAGGACGCGATTGGCTGACTGGATATGACGTCAGAGGTCGCGTTCTTTTTTAGCTGGTCGGCAGGCTGATGCTTTAAAAGGCAGGAAAGCCTGGACCAGCGCGCTCTGAAGATTTGTAGATGAAATTCCTTCTTCCTTTCGTGATAAAACCAGTGAGCTGGCCATCCACAACCCTCACTACCGACAACAAAGCCGGGTCCACAAGAGAGGGACTGATATCACAGTAGACGTGAGATCTTCTGATGGAATTCCTTCTATGTAGATGTACATATATATAAGCTTACCGGTCGACTAATGCTTTACAGCAAGATGTCTGGACCAGTGCGCTCTGAAGAAATCTGAAGAATTCATCTCTTGCTGCTGATGTACATATATATAAGCTTACCGGTCGACTAATGCTTTACAGCAAAGATGTCTGGACCAGTGCGCTCTGAAGAAATTTGAGGAATTCATCTATTGCTTCTGATGACACTGAAAATCGAGCTAGGCTGGTGTGACTGATGCTTTACAGCAGAGAAGTCGGTACCAGTGTGCTCTGAAAGAATGCAACTCTTCATGGGGAATTCCCTCCATTTACAGAGTTCAAAAACACGTAGACTGAAGTTTACCGTGATTTCTATTTGTAGTAAAAGGAGAGACAAAAGACACGGATAAAAATACCTGTAAGTAGAATATCCATAATTCCTCAATATTTTCAATCTGCCCCTAACAACACAAGGATTGAATGGAAACTAGTAAAATGGCGGCATTCATATATATCGTCTTACGTAACTGCCCTATCATCAACACTAAATTGAGTCAGCTAGGGAGCGTTTCCAGCAGATTTTAAATGCATATCCGTGCTTGAAGAGTAGATAACACGTCTACACTGAAAATATCCACAAATAAGGTTGAAAATCTGTCATAATGCACACTTTTCCTTTGAAAATCTGGAGATGTTGAAAACACGTCTGCACAGTACACGCGCCAAACAAAAAAGATGCTATGACGTCAGGTTGTCTAGACAGGAAGGAAGTACGAGGCGCCATCTGGGGAGTGCACAGTACTACGGACCGGCCAGCCGGTGGCAACACAGGACGTCTTTTTCTGGCGTTTGGCGGGCCGGTCTGCGCCGACCGGATTAGCAATTGTCCATTGGATAGGATGTATTAACGCAATAAAATGCAATAGTTTTCAAGTTACAACTGATTTACTCAATAGTGATAACCTCAAAGTAGCTATTACTCAGCTATGCAATGAGCTACATGTCTGAATTTTTACTATGTTATAGCTGACCCAAAAGTAGGTGAACAACATATTTAAGCAAAACACTGTAAATGCAATAGTTTTCAAGTTACAACTGATTTACTCAATAGTGAGAACCTGAAAATAGCTATTGGTCAGCTATGCCATGAGTTATAGGTCTGTAATTTCACTATGTTATAGCTGACCCAAAAGTAGGTGAACAACATATTTTAACAAAATACTCCAAATGCAATATTTTTCAAGTTACAACTGATTTACTCAACAGTCAGTACCAGTCAGTCTAGTTGTGAGATAAGGAAAGCATTAATTACAAGGAATATTTATTAAATAACATAGAATCTTAAATGCAAAATATTATATTATATTTTGTAAAATTGGATGACTTAAAATATTGCCAAACCAAGGTTTCCCTACTTTGCAAGCACCTGTTATCTAGACAATTGAGCAAGAACTCGATTTTCTGCTTTATTTTTAAGTATAAACTCATTAAATGGTCAAAAAGGTAGGAAATAAGGGAACAAATATTTATTTTATTTTATTTAGATAGGTAAAGGTTCCGTATAAAAAACTACATACACGCGTCTCTCAGCACATGCTGTCTAGACGTGACGTCACCACAGGGGTTTCCGCAAGGATTCCCCAAGATAGTCTCGTGCTTTATTTCATATTTT
This sequence comes from Sabellastarte sp. h YS-2021, assembly GCA_964017235.1. Taxonomy (NCBI): domain Eukaryota; kingdom Metazoa; phylum Annelida; class Polychaeta; order Sabellida; family Sabellidae; genus Sabellastarte; species Sabellastarte sp. h YS-2021. The sequence continues at coordinate 62,554,122 of OZ024929.1, read as the reverse complement.
AACCCTTAAAATGGACCAATACTGTAGCAGAACGGGGATAAACCCTTAAAATATTTATTTGATTTGATTTCAACAGGCATATTTTCCTGTATAAAGCTACATGTACGAGTCTGCATTAGTTGCAGCAATTGCCGTCTAGACAATAAACTGAAGTTGTTTCCAATGATTTCTTTCAACAAGGACTCGTTTGTGCTTAATTTATATATTTTTAAACCCTAGAAATGGTCAAATAATGAAGCAGATAGGGGTTAAATATTTTATTTTATTTTGACAGGCCCATGTCCTGTATGGAGTATAAGCTACAGAACGAGTCGACCATTCTTTACACCATGAACCCAGAAGTGGATATAAAGTTGTAAAATATGATAAAAAATACTCATCTGTTCTGTGAATTGTCGTGAAATAAAGATTCTATGATATATAATAAAGAAACTGATATAGTTTCAGTATCCAACGACAAGAATATCCTTGTAAAATTGAGATCTTTTCCTTGCAATAAAATGCATGACTTATCAATGCGGCCAATGAGAAAAGGAGACGAATCTCAGAGTGTACCGCGAGATGACAACCTGAGGCTACAGCCAACTATAAATGTCTATTTTACTTAGACGTTGGCCGGGCCTGCGGCCATCCGAGTACAGCAATCAGTCCCACATGGTAAGCTATTGTAGCGCAATAAAAGCAATACTTTTCAAGTTATAAGTGATTTAGTGCATGATTTCGTGGATTTTAATGCATTAAAAATTATTAAAAAAATTCATAAAAAAAAATTAAGAAAGATCCAGGCCTGATACTCACACAAGGGAATCTACTTGAGGCCAAAATATATGAAATATATACTACATATATTTCTACTTGAGGCCTAGTACATATGTGCAAGATATGAGAGAAATCCCTGCAATAGTCAATGAGAAAATTGTGATAAAGTGTTGAAATTTTCATACTTAGGGTGGGGGGTACCTCACTTGTAATGGCTCTAGCAAACAGACGAACAAACAGATCTGCATGCCTTGAACAAATTTTCATCCTCGATAGATAAGGTATCTTTAAAAAAAACAGCATGTCTCTGGGCCTTGTAGTTTCGGAGGAGAAGTCGCGGACACGGACGCCCATGCCGCAGAGTGATGCCATAATGTCAGCTGACTGACAAGTCAGCAGACATAAAAATCAACTTCCTACAGATTACGGTTTCTGAGACATGGCCCAGACAAAAATGTTAAGGTCAGTGGTTACTACAGCAAGGTCAACGGTCACATCAAATTCACACTATGACATTGCACAACTACATCCCCTAACCAATGTCCCTACTAAGTATCAACTTCCTACAACTTATGGTTTCTGAGATATAGGCCGGACAAGATTTTCAAACTCAAGATCACTTATAGCAAGGTCAAATCAAGGTTACACTATGATGTTACACACGTAAACCACCCAACCAATGTCCCTACCATGTATCAACTTCCTAGAAATTACGGTTTCGGAGATAAAGCTCTGCCAAAATTTTAAAGGTCAAGGTCACTGCGGCAAAGTCAAAGGTTAAATCAAGGTCACACCATGACATTTGCACACCTACAACCCCTTACCAATGAGGCAAAAAATATTCCCATGCAAGCTTTTGTAATAATAACCATATCCTGCAAATTTGAGGACTCTACCTATTATTACTTTTTGCTTGAGGGGTACCAGGAAAATCTCTACACACAGTGGTTGCAAAGGCGGTGGAGGTGGCATACCCATGCAACCATAGTGTCCAATCGATGCTAACCAGTGGATACAAAAAGTTAGCCATGTTGTATCGATCACCCATAAAAGGCACAAGGGCTCTAGTCATGTGAAGTACAAGGTATGTCAATATCACTTAATCTTGAGGGAGACATCCCAGGCAGTGCTAAAAGATACACAGCCCATGATTACCTTTAACTTGTTTTTACAAAGCCCCTATGACTGATAATAAGAGAGTTACATGAAAGACAAAATCTGAAATAAAAAGTCTTTACCTATGCAATACTTGTATATTCCTTAAGGAATTATGTTACCAATGTACCCATTATGTGTATATCATTATCAAATATGATTGGGAAGCCCATTCTGGCTTAAATATTTGTTACACTATAAATGGCAGATCCATTTGCAGTTAATAAGAAATGTACACTATACCTTGCCACATGCTCTGCAATGATGTCTTCTTCTAGTAAAACTAAACCGTGTATCACACTGTAAACAATTTGGGGCACTAATATCAGGCATCCAAGAAGGTGACATTTTTCCCAGGTCAGTTATAGAAAAACATGGATAAGAAGTACTTGGCGGTGGCTGCATATAACCGCTTTTAGGCAAAATGAGACCAGGTGGTGCCTCCAATGAGTCTGGAAATAAACAGAAGACAAAGCGTGTAATGCAGATTTGTACGCACAGTATCAACAGTGGTGTAAAGACATCAGGCCTCTCAGATTTTCAGTCCCTCACCCAAGAAAAGTGTGCACTGTGCAGGTACATCTAACCCTTAAATGTTGTGTGTACCTCTGCACCTTTTTCCAGGGGATTAACTATTACCTTGTAACAAGTTGTTTACTATGATTGGTCAAGCATTAATTGGTGGTGAGCGGAATTGGAGAGGATTGACTCATATCTCATTGGGGACTCATATCTCATGTTCAGTTTGAAATGAAACATCAGTTTGAATGACCTCATAAAATTTCACTTTGTTAGACTAGGAAAAACATATGACGTGTTTTAAGAAGTCCAATTGACATTATTAGTTTTTACATACTTCCAAACTGTACAAATTTTTATAAGTTAATACCCTATCCAATGGACAATAGCTTATCTGGTCGGTGCGGACCGACCCGCCAAACATCAGAAAAAGATGTCCTGTGTTTCCACCGGCCAGGTCGGTCCAATGCTGTGCACTCGCCAGATGGCGTGTCGTACTTCCTTCTTGTCTAGACAGCGTGACGTCATGGCATCTTTTTCGTTGTCTAAACCTATTAGACCCCTAGTAAAACTGATAGCGGGGTCGGTGGGAGGGTCTTGTGTGTCCATTGGATAGGGTATTAACTTATAAAAATTTAATTTACTTATTAAATTTGCAATTTTATTGCGTTAATATATCCTATCCAATGGACAATAGCTGAGTAACTACCGCTTGGTCGACGGGTAAGTTACTAGGGACTTAATTGAACTCATAAGATAACTAACAAAATTTTGAGGTCAGGAAACCCTTAAGGCCATAGTCAGTCGACAGAAACCGGTTAACCGGTCCAAACCGACTTACCTCCCCCCCTCCCCCCCCCCCCCCCCCCCCCCCCCCCCCCCCCCCCCCCCCCCCTCTTTTTTTACAGACCTGCTCTGAGGTAGGGGAAGAGAGGGATTAGTCCAGTCCCATAGAAATAAACCTCCCGAAGGAAGCACGTCAGAGTTTTTTTGTTTTTTTTTTGCTTCTTAAATATATGTACAACTATTTACAAATGTACAATTATTTACATATGTACAATGGTAGAGCTCCGAGTCAGCCCAAGCCACATCCTTCAGATAGAATTGTGTGAAGGTGTTGTGTGATTTCCAGTGGCAGGCTGCTAAGATCTGTTCTAAAGAAACTCCCGATTGGAAGGCTTTAGAGGCAGCAAAGGCCCTAACATCATGGGCTTTGATCTGATGTAATGTGTGGACCTCCTGATCTGAGAGCTCATAACATAGGATCACAGTTTGTTTGATCCATGAGGAGATAGTGGCAGGTGAGATGTCTCTGTTAAAACCTTTCTTGAAGGAAACAAAGACCAACTCTTTATTCTGCCTAAGGTCTGAGGTCCTGTCCAAGTAGTAGCGCAGTGCTCTGACCGGACAAAGAGACCTGTCAGACTTCAGGGATCTATCCAGAGTAGGGGCCAGGGCTGGAATTACCACTGGGGCCACACTATCAGGACCCTCTTTGGCCAGCTGATTCTTTGAAAGAAAGCTGGGTGATGGATACAGGGACACTTTTGACCAATCAGATTGGTGTCTGATATTTCTGTTCTGCCAAGCATGAATCTCACTTCTACATTTCCCAGACCCAAGGGCTAAAAGGAAGACAGTCTTGAAGGTCAAATGTTTTAGAGATGCTTCCTTTATAGGCTCGAAAGGAGCCTTCGTTAGTTGGTGTAAAACCAGGGATAGATTCCAGGAAGGGATTCCCCTCCTACCTTTGGGTCTGTCTCTGTGGAAGCTGTCCAGGAGATGAGTGAGATTTTCATCTTTGCTGATGTTTAAAGGCATGTTACCTAACTTATCAGCAATGGCAGACCTGTAACCATCAATGGTACTGGGTTGCAACTTCCTGTCCTCAAAAAGGTGCATAAGGAAGTCAGCAACTGACTTCACAGGGGGTGCCCTGAAGTCCACCTTATTAGTGATGCACCACTTTGTAAAAATGGTCCACTTTGCCTCATAGATGGATCTAGTTGACCCTCTTTGAGGAGCCTCAATCCTTGCTGCCACTGCTTCAGAGAAGCCCTGTTCTTTGATTGCTGAGGCTCTAGGAGCCATGCATGGAGATTTAGATTTATCAGATTTCTGTGAGGGATCTGATTGAACGGCTGTGTTAACAGGTTGGGAAGGTTGCGCAGGCTCAGAGGGACCTGACTGGACATGGTCACTAGATCCCAAAACCAAGGCATGTTGGGCCATCCAGGGGCAATCAGGATGATTCTCTTGCATGAAGAATCCTGCAACTTCTCCACCACTTTGCCCAGAATGGCTGTCGGTGGGAAGGCGTAAGCATCCAGATCCTCCCATTGGAAACTGAGTGCATCCACTGCTACTGCCAGTGGGTCCGGAACTGGTGACACAAACTGAGGTAATTTATTGTTGAACCTCGTGGCAAATAGATCTATTTTGGGCCAGTGCCACCTGCTGCATAAAGCTTGAAAAACCTCTTGAAGGAGGGACCATTCAGTTTGAATGGTCTGGCCTAGGCGGGATAGCTTGTCTGCTACCACATTCAGCCGGCCTGGAATGTGTCGGGCTTTCAGCGTCACTTGGTGTCTGGTACACCAGGTCAAGATTCTCCATAGTAGAGCACAAAGTGGGCCCGATCTCATGCCTCCCTCCTTGTTTATGTAAGACACTACTGTGGTGTTGTCGGTTGCCACAAGTACTATATTGTCGGTGCAGAGGTCTTGAAACTCTTTTAGAGCTAAAAAGACTACTTTTAATTCCAGGTAGTTTATGTGCAGCTTGCTTTCCGGTAGGGACCAAGATCCTCTTGCAGTGCGTTCATTTAAGTGAGCGCCCCACCCTTTTTTTGATGCGTCTGTAAATATCTGCAGAGCATGTTTTATAGGGTGTAATGACTGGCCTGTAAGAACGTTGTCTTTTTGTAGCCACCATTGTAGATGAGGGTGCAGTGACTTGGAAATTGGAATCACCTTTTCTAGGGATTCCGGTACTCTCCAGTTGTTCTTGAGATGCCACTGTATGGGTCTCATGTGGAGTCGGCCTAGGTGAACTTGCTTCTCTGTGGCTGTTAACAAACCTATCAAGGACATGAACTGCCGGACCGGACAAGCCGGTAGTAGAAGCAGAGACTGAATCTTTTCTTGAAGGTTCTGCCACCGGTCCGGTGTCGGTCGGACCCAGCCGGCCCTGAGGTCGAACTGGTGGCCTACAAAGTCGAAGACCTGTTTCGGTTCCAGCTCTGATTTCTTTACGTTCACCACCCATCCTAGGTACTGGCATAATTTTACTAGGATTTGGGTATGTTGGAGACAAATATGGTGGGACCTTGCTCTCACCAACCAGTCGTCTAGGTACTGATGGATTCTTATACCCTGATGTGTGGCCATCAGTTTCACCTCCTTTGCTACCACAGCGAACTCCATGGGTGCTGTAGACAGACCGAAGGGCAGAGCCTTGAATTGGTATGTCTGACCCTGGACATGAAACCTGAGATATTTCCTGGACTGTTCCTGTATTGGTATATGGAAGTGGGCGTCCTTGAAATCTATTGAGGTGACCCACTCCCCCTGTTGGAGGGATGTTCTGATGGTTTCTGGAGTCTCCATTTTGAATTTCTCGGTTTTGAAGAAGAGAGATTCAGTTTGCTCAGGTCTAGTATGGGCCTCCACTTGTTGTTGGGTTTTGGGACTAAAAATAGTTGGTTGAAAAACCCCAGAGATGTCTGGTTTTGAACCCGCTCTACTGCATTTTTGTCTATAAGCTGATGTAATGCCTCCAGCAGGTAGCTGTTCCTGTGGGGATTGACATAACAACTTATGACTGTAGGAGACCTTGTGAGTTGTGACCGGATCCGAAAGGGGAGGGGGTAACCCTCTCTCAGGATTTGAACTACTTTCGGACCGGCCCCCCGATCTAGCCAAGTTTTCCAAAAGGTTTGAAGTCTGGCCCCTACAGGCAGATTTTGTACAACATTGGGGGCATTTACTACAGGTTAGACAGAAGACAACTGAGTGACACAAGAAACACTGTTCATATATTTTAATTTGTAATTTCTTGATATCTGACAATCTGCTGCCCCGGGACTTAACTCTCTCTTTTGGGAGTGCCCGGGCACAGAAGGTACACTTTTTACAACATGAAAACTTGCAAAGTTCAAAGTCTTTTCCTGTGGTAATGTCTGGCTCCCGGCCAGCAGTCCTTCCTGTAAACTGTTTACAAAGTAATTGTCATTTATAGGACTGCTGGCCCTTGGCTGGTCGCGAGGAATAACTAGAAATAGGACGCCCTGTTGATAGTAGACGCGAATAGAAACAGGATAGCATAGAAGAACACACATTATCATGAGTAATGTCCACCCCATGAACCTTTTGCCAAAATTGTACAGTAGTCTTACAAGACCCTGTTTCATTTGTAAAATATATCAATGATGCTTAAATATTTATTACTGTAGATGTAAATTATTTCAGCTTCATGCCTTTTTGCATTGGTTGGGTCGAAAATTTTGACGAAATCACTCTATCTTGCACGGTTAAGAAGATAGAAGCAAATTCCTGTTTTTCTATTTTTGGCAAAAATTCGAAAAATCAAAATGGCCGCCATTTTTGGGGAGGGGAAAATTTTTTGAAAATTGCAAAAAGTACATTCCTTAGATACCCTGTGGGTTGAAAATTTCGACGAAATCGCTCTATCTCGCACGGTTAAGGAGATAGAAGCAAATTTGTGTTTTGCCATTTTTGGCAAAAATTCGAAAATTCCAAATGGCCGCCATTTTTGGGGAGGGGAAAATTTTTTGAAAATTGCAAAGAGTACATTCCTTAGATACCCTGTGGGTCGAAAATTTCGACGAAATCGCTCTATCTCGCACAGTTAAGGAGATAGAAGCAAATTTGTCTTTTGCCATTTTGGGCAAAAATTTGAAAATTCAAAATGGCCGCCATTTTTGGGGAGGGGAAATGTTTTTGAAAATTGCAAAGATTACATTCCTTAGATACCCTGTGGGTCGAAAATTTCGACGAAATAGCTCTATCTCGCACGGTTACGGAGATAGAAGCAAATTTGCGTTTTGCCATTTTTGGCAAAAATTCGAAAATTCAAAATGGCCGCCATTTTTGGGGAGGGGAAATTTTTTTGAAAATTGCCAAGAATACAATGCTCAGATACCCTGTGGGTCGAAAATTTCGACGAAATAGCTCTATCTCGCACGGTTACGGAGATAGAAGCAAATTTGCGTTTTGCCATTTTTGGCAAAAATTCGAAAATTCAAAATGGCCGCCATTTTTGGGGAGGGGAAATTTTTTTGAAAATTGCAAAAATTACATTTCTTAGATACCCTGTGGGTCGAAAATTTCGACGAAATCGCTCTATCTCGCACGGTTTAGGAGATATAAGCACATTTGCCTTTTTCAGTATTCAAAATAGCTAATTACTCATTTATTTAATTAATTACTCACTCATCTATGAAGCAATTCCCCCCAAAAGCAATCCCATACAAGCTATTAACCCAATGAACCTCCATACCAAATTTCAGAAAGCTAGGCTTAATAGCATTCCTTAAAATGAGCTACTCAAAAGTAGCAAAGTAGCTATTACTCAGTTAGCTATAGAGCTATCATCACCAAAAGCAATCCCATACAAGCTATTAATCCAATAAACCTGCATGCCAAATTTGGTAAAGATAGGATAAGAACTGTTGCCTAAAATGTCTGGAAACCAAGTGGGACACCGGACGCCGGAAAAAGCAAAAATAATATGTCCACCCCCCAGTGGGGTGGACATAATAAGAGGCCTTGCCCTTGTTCTTCTTATTCTGTCCTCTGTTTCCAATGTTTTTCCAGGCAGGACGGTCAGGCTTCCTGTAGTCCGTACGCTTATCCTGTCTTTCGTAGGGGTGGAAGCGACCTTTCTTCCCTGACTGGACCTGGCCCTTGCTCTCAAAATTAGCAATGTCTTGTTCGGCTTGTTTTAAAACAGAGTCTGGGAATAATGTGGAGATATGTAGAGGCCCTGTACGTAAGGCAGCCAAGGTGTCAGGTTTGATTCCCATCTTGAGGTGAGAAAGGTAGGAGTCCTGTCTTGCAAGCGTAGTATTAGCCACTGTGACGAAAACAAAGTCAGTTAAGTGCTCAAGCGTCTTGGCCATAGACTGCGTGATGCTTGAATTGAAGTTCAGTAAGAACTGAAGTTCATCCGCAGCATGTGAGACCCTCTCCGACGACTTTCCTTTACTTAATTCTGACTTCACCACTTTCAGCTGGGCTTGCATACTGTCCTGAACCTTATATAAACACCTATTGAAGCCGGCCGCTTGGTTGCAAATGATGGAAGCTTCGCGGGCCGACTTCTCCCAGCGCCTCAAACTGTCTTGAGAAATCTGTCTTGAAGCTGGAGCTGTTGATGCAATGCCGGCTGCCTTGGCTATACGGCTGCATCTACTGTTGACCTTTGACGCGTCCGTACTCCAAGTATGCACAGTCTTAGGATCCTGATCCCCTGAAGGAACAAAACTGTACCATTTTGCCTGAGACTTGGGGTGGCGGACGAATTGGTCTTTCAGCAAACCACCGGCCTCCGAGCTGCGTGACGGGTACCCCTCTGTAAGAGTGAGATTGAGTTTACCCATCTTGCTACAGAGCCATTCGTCTGTGGGCATAGACACTGAGACTTTCCCTGTAGGTTGCGTCTTGGGGCCGGTGAAGGGGTTGTCTTCTGACTTAGAGGCTACTGTATCCATTTCTGGGATGTGACTCCACCCCATAAACGATCTGATACCACTCATCGTTTCCCTATAATTTTGTTCTTCTGATAGGGTCAGATCTGGGTCGGTAACAGCGGCCTCAGGGTCCTGGTCGGACAGCTCCCCGTCCTCAACGAACAGGTCCACTGGGGGACAGTCAGAGAGGTCGGTGTCGGATTCAGTGTCCATTGAAGATGTGCTCTGCCTTCTTGCAGGGACTGATGACGATCTGCTGGGTACTTGCTGAGACATAGGCGAGTCAGTAGCAGCCAGATCTGAAGGTTGAACGGTAGACACCTTTCCTTTGGTCGATTTGCTGGTCGACTTGGAAGCAGTCTGAACATTACCAGGCAAATCTGTAGATTTGGAATTGTCCGGTCGGTGTTGGTCGGTGCAGACTGTGGTGGTCTGAGGAAAGGCTTTGAAGAAACAACTGAGCTATGAGGAGGAGAGTGTGTCGGTGTAACCTTCACAGTTGTAAAAGCCGGTTCTGGTTGATCCAAGGATTTTGCTAACAGTAAAGCCTCTAGTCTGTTGAATCGTTCCGACCATTTCTGGTCTAACTCATCAATCCTAGTATCCTGAGAGGATCTGTGAGTCTTGGACGAGAGCGACTTAGATGGCTTGTCAGCTTTAGGTTCTTTGGAAGACTGAGGTTTAACTTTGTCAATATTGGGCTTTTTCTTCTTTTCAGAACTAGAACCAGGGGACTTTACAATCCCTTGATCGTCCACTGTTCCCACTACCGTTACAGTTGACGGGTCAATGAGAGAGGAACTGGTGTCCTGCTTAGGGGTGTCAGTAACCTTTTTCAATTCACGTTTTTTTTTCTTGAGCCTATAAGAAGGCGTAGACAACTGGATACGTTGGTCCTCAGAAAGAGAATTGCAAGCATTACAGTCATTATGGGAGACACAAGGGTCAGAGCCCTTACCTTTTTCCCTGCAACGTGCGCAGAAACTATGGCTGTCAAAGCTAGCCATGATATGTCCACAGTTCCCGTGTTTCTGACTTGGAGAAGACATAGTTAACTGATGCAAAATGGAAGTAAATCCTGGTCCACAAAGGTCTATAAACACCCCAGAACCAGATAATATCACTAAAGAAACACACTCTGTAAATATAAGATCCAAAACTTAAAATAAGTTAAGTGACAAAAAACTCTGTGTACACAACATGTGCACCAAACGAAAAAGATGCCATGACGTCACGCTAGACAGGAAGGAAGTACAACACGCCATCTGGTGAGTGCACAGCATTGGACCGACCTGGCCGGTGTAAACACAGGACGTCTTTTTCTGACGTTTGGTGGGCCGGTCCACGCCGACCGGATAAGCTATTGTCCATTGGATAGGATGTATTAACGCAATAAAATGATTGTATTGTAACTTAAAAACAAACATTGACTCTTTTGTCCTCTAGACACTGACTGCGCTGAAATTGACCTACTTCTCAAAGCAGTCAAGGAATTTATACCTCACAGAAATGTCACAATGATACCAATGTATCAATTTTTGTGACAAAAAAGACATGCATTACTTAGGAAAAGAAACAGCTTATGGAAATAATGGAATTGTTCTTAAAAGAATTCAGAAGAATTGTACTGTTACCAGTTATAGATTAAAATGGGTGAATTTCAAAAGTTGACACATTAAGCTGGACTGGCATGGTCAGTTGACTAGCAGTATTTTTGCCAATCCAGGCTATCCTTGAGGAGGACAGGGTAATGGTTGCATCCCGCCTTATGGAAAACTGTAACCCAGAACCTCTATCCTCCTCCTTTATTGTTCCATTATACAAAGAATACACAAATTCATGTTGTCAGATGTTACTGTTGAACATTTTTCATTCACACATGACTCTATTTGTGAATATCATGAAACATCGAGGTTTTTACATAAGGCTTTTTCCATTCTCTCAAAACAGACAATGCATTCTTTCTACAAGACATTACTTCCACAAGGTTCTACTTCCATGAACCTAAAGATAAATGTCCTTGTTTGAATTGTTTACCCCCAAAAAGATTTACAGTAAGCATATCCCTTAATGAAAAGAAATGAATACATCTTGATATCCCTTATCAACCTTTTCACTCCGTGTGCAGACACATTATGTAATACACAAAGGCACAGCAGGGCATAAGTGATTGAATGGGACTGAATCTGCCTCCAGATAGATATCACACAAAAGCAAATACAGAGTTGGAGGAACAGTTGTGTTCATGCATGCTTAATAAGACTATAACCCCAGTTTGTCTCGTTTAATAAATACAAGCAAGATTTGGGCACTACCATTTATTAATCTTTCTACATTTGTTAATTTACATAAGTTCTACATATAAACGAGAACTCACAATATGAGATCTCAACTTTAAAACCTAAACATGATCTCATAAACGAGATATACAGTAGAACTAGAAAAAGGTTTTTGCTAACAAAAACGAGCGGCTCGGATGGAGACTTGAGTTAATAAAGCTGTAGTAGTTGTGGTATAAGACTGTAAGGAGAAGGTAAGCTTCACTGTGTTTTGTATCTGATGGAAAAGAGGATTATTTAAAAACTGTATCAGTTGCAGTATTAGACTGTAAGCATAATGTGAGCTTTATTGTGTTTTGTAGAGTAGAATATTTTATGAAAAGAATATATCTTTCTTCTTGATGTGCAATGATGGATATGTCTCTCAGTAAAATGAAGCTCAACCCAGAAAAACTGAATTTATTGTCTTTGGCTCTAAGGCTCCGTGTTAGAAGATTTCCTCCCATTTTCCTGTTAGTATTCTTGGTAGCCTTCTTCATCCGATTGATTCTGTCAGAAATCTAGGGGTGTGGTTTGATACAGAATTTTCCTTCTCTGAACATGTCAAGAGGACATGCAAAGCGTGCTTTCTTCAGGTGCGCGACCTTTGTAGAATAAGACAGTATCTTACTCCAGAAGTGGCAGTCCTTGCTGCAAATACCTTGGTTAGTAGCCATCTGGACTACTGTAACTCTCTGTTTAGGGGTTTGTCATGTTTCAATCTGCACAAATTGCAAAGTATTCAGAATACCCTTGCTTGTATTGTTACAAATCATAGAAAGTATGCTCATGTTACACCAATTCTGAAGCAACTCCACTGGCTGCCCGTTAAGTATAGATGTATGTTCAAAACTGCAACACTAGTTTATAAATTTCTACATAGTGGTTCTCCTTCCTATTTTCAACCATTCTTGTCTCTCAGCAGTTGTTCCTATAGTACCAGGCGTAGTCACCCAGATCGTCAATACCTTACTGTTCCTCCTTTCCGCTCATCAGTCTTCAAGTCTGTCAAACATTTTGATCACAGCTTTGCCTTTGATGCTCCTAAGATCTGGAATGAACTGCCTCATGATGTGTGCAGTGCAGCATCAGTTGCCTCCTTCAGAAATAAGCTTAAAACTTACCTCTTTGCAAAAGCCTATCCGCCATAGCCTCCCTTGTCACCCTATGTCTCCTTGGTATGACCTGGCTATGTCCTCGGATTAATGTTAACTGCCTTACTTTATGTTCAGTTGCACCTTAGAGTCCATCAGTGATGGAGATTAAGCGCTGTGAAAGCGCTTTTGTTATTGGTGGGCTGATGAGAAATTTTAGCTGTAAATTTGGGATCGTAATTTTTTTCGAGGAGATATTTAATCCTAGATTTATAATGATAAAGATATACTGTAGTAAACTATAATTGACTATAGATAGGGACATTCATATGTTGTATATCTTTGAGGCATTTAATGCTTCTGAAAATTTATTGCTATTTAATATTTTTATAAGATAAATATGCTTAAGATAATCGTATTTGTGAAATCCTTTATTGTTCCATTGTAAAAAATATACACAGAGTCATGTTGTCAGATGTTATTGTTAACATTTTTAATTCACACATGACTGTATATCTGAATACCATGAAAGTCCACGGTTTTTGCATAAGGCTTTTTCCATTCTCTCAAAACAGACTAGGCATTCCTTCCACAAGGCTCTACCTCCATGAACCTAAAGATAAATGTCCATGTTTGAATTATTTACCCCCAAAAGATTTACTGTAAGCATATCCCTCAATGAAAAGAAATGAATACATCTTGATATCCCTTATCAACCTTTTCACTCAGTGTCCAGACACATTATGTAACACACAGATGTTAACACACAAAAGCACAGCGGGGCATCAGTGAGTAAGTGTGACTTTAGATGAATGTGCCTCCAGATAAATATCACACAAAAGCAAATACAGAGTTGGAGGAGAAAAAAGAGACAACTCATTCATTTTCAATTAGATGGAGATACATAAAATACTGTACAAGAATAACGTTTTATGAGAAAGTGTTTTTTTCCAGTCATCTTCTGAAAGAAGTCAAGTCTATACATTTGACTAATTTACATAGTGTATGTGAATAAGTAGCTAGACCAACAACTCCTGCTGCTAAACAAAAGCTGAATTAACTAGACATTGCGTCTCGACGCAGTGTATCCCCGGACGGGACATGGTTGAAGCGTGAATGTGTCGGGCTTGAGCCTTTTTCCTGGAGCACCAGGTCAGGATTCTCCATAGTAGGGCACAAAGAGACTTACTGCCCCCCCCCCCCCCCCCCCCCTCCTTAAATAGGCAACCACCATGGTGCTGTCCGTAGCTATGGTAGCAATAAGGTTCAAGCAGAGGTCTTGGAACTCCTTTAGGGCCAAAAGACCGCCTTGGTTCCAGATACTTTATGTGTAACTTGCTTCTGGAAGGGACCAGGTTCCCCTTGCAGTGTGTTCCCGTAAGTGAGCACTTGCCCTTCTTGATGCATCTGTAAGGATTTGCAGAGTATATTTAAGTAGGTATAATGGTTGACCTTGAAGCACATTGTCATCCTACAACCACCATTTTAGATGGGCTGGAGTGAACTGGGATCACCTTTTCTAGTTAATCTGGTACCCTTCAACTGTTCTTCAAGTGCCACTGTATCGGCCTCATGTGGAGGCGACCTAGGTGGACTTGCTTCTGTATGGGTGTCAGTAACCCACACAACCCCACTGTGGAAAACACTAATAGCCATTTATGAGAATTGTGACCCCTGGTCTGATTAACAGACAAATTTACCATTGCTTGAGTTGTGAAAACCGGCAAATGGGTTATAATCTTGAGGGGAAGGCTGAGTTTGGAAACTCAGGCCCCTGGTGTCAGCTGACACTCCTCACAGGCTGGGTAAAAGGCAAGCTGGGTGGCCAGTCTAGGAGGGTGGATCACTGTATGTCACTGGAACCCGTAAGAAAAACTTGATGAACCTCCACAATAACTGATACAGCAGACTTCTTGCTGGCAGTAGGCTGACCAGTCCGGTTGAGTTCGGCATCTCACCGGGACCAGTAACTGGCTGGTGTGGGGTCTGATACGATAAGTCTGACAGGTAGTTGGACAAATCTTGTTGGGAAAGTCTTATCTATAGTCACTTTCGACCAGCTAGGTCCTGACAGTTCTGTGAAAACTCATAGGAGCTGGCAGAACTGGGCGAATTAGACTACATTTCAGCAGGGGTAGGCTTATATGAAACAACTGCCTTCTTCCTGTCCATAACTGTGGAATCAGCAGATTTTCTCTGTAACCAACCATCCTCTGTAACCAGTAAGTCTGGATACTGGTACTCCATCATGTACTCAACCTCCAATGCCATTTTCAATAGTTTCCATGCAATATAGTCCGCAATAAGTGTGAACATATCTCCAAAAATGGCCTCGGTCAGGTACTTTGGCGGTCTGTGGATGACCTTCAATGAAGAGCTTCAAGGTCAAATTTCTGCATGCTTACAGAGGACATATATATGTATTATATATACAAGCCATAGGATGATCTAACTTTCTCTATATGAGAACTGGGAAAAATGTGAAAAAATGGACAAAATCTGACCTTTAAGAGGCCACCGTGACCTTGAAATTGAAGGTCAAGGTCACAAAACAATAGCTTTCGTGGCATCGCTCATATATACCCACATACCAAATTTGAAAGGTCTAACTGACCGTACTGAATCCTAAGTATCCCCGACTTTCGTCCGGGGATACAATTAAAGCTTTTTCCCCAAAAAAGGAAAAGTCATATCCACACAATTCCACAAGAATGGAATCAGTAATATGTGGGATTTTTTAATGTGCCTAAAAGTGGGGATTTATATTATATGAACACTGATCAGCTGCAATATATTAATAACCACATCAGTGCATGCTAAATACCTCATTTTTTTCATTAAGATGCCATAACTTCAAAAACACTAGGTTAGCTTTGCCAGAAAACAGAATTGCAAATTTAATAAGTAAATTAAATTTTTATAAGTTAATACCCTATCCAATGGACAATAGCTTATCCGGTCGGCGCAGACCGGCCCGCCAAACGTCAGAAAAAGACGTCCTGTGTTTCCACTAGCAGGTCGGTCCGTAGCACTTGTGCACTCGCCAGATGGCGTGTCGTACTTCCTTCCTGTCTAGACAGCGTGACGTCATAGCATCTTTTTCGTTGTCTAAACCTATTAGACCCCTAGTAAGCTGATAGCAGGGTCGGTGGGAGGGTCTTGTGTGTCCATTGGATAGGGTATTAACTTATAAAAATTTAATTTACTTATTAAATTTGCAATTTTATTGCGTTAATACATCCTATCCAATGGACAATAGCTGAATAACTACCGCTTGGATGGCGGGTAAGTTACTAGGGACTCAATAATTTGAACTCATACTCAGGATAATACAGGCCTGGTCAGACTTGAAGTCAATGACCTTATAGGCCATGGTCGAATATCATCATCCGGCTATTAGGGGTTTAACCGTCAGAATCGACCCTGTTTCCCCCCCCCCCCTCTTTTGTACAGACCTGCTCTGAGGTAGAGGAGGACAGGGATGAGTTCAGTCCTACAGCAGTAAAGACCTCCCGAAGGAAGCACATTCCCTTTTTTAACTGTATGTACACTATTTACATATTCCTCCATCCCCTCTAGGTCCTGGATTCTTGGTGGATCTGTTGAGCAGCCACCACAGGACCTAAATGATATAGGTCTGAATCAGCCCATGCCACATCCTTCAAGTAGAATTGAGTGAAGGTATTGTGTGATTTCCAGTGGCATGCCGACAAAATTGTTCTAGGGAAACTCCCGACTGGAAGGCCTTAGAAGCAGCGAAGGCCCTAACATCATGAGCTTTGACTTGATGTAGGGTGTGAGACTGCTGATCAGATAGCTCATAACATAAGATCACAGTCTGCTTAACCCATGAGGAGATAGTGGCAGGTGAGATGTCTCTGTCAAAACCTTTCTTGAAAGAGACAAAGACTAACTCTTTGTGCTGTCTCAGGTCTGAAGTCCTGTCCAGGTAGTAGCGCAGGGCCCTGATTGGACAAAGGGATCTATCAGACTTGAGGGACCTATCCACAGTAGGGGCCAGGGCTGGGATGACTACTGGAGCCACACTCCCTGGGCCCTCCTTGGCCAGCTGGTTCTTGGAGAGAAAGCTGGGAGATGGAAACAAAGACACCTTAGACCAATCGGATTGGTGTCTGATGTTCTTATGCTGCCATGCGTGGATCTCACTTCTTCTTTTACCGGAACCCAGAGCCAAAAGGAAGACCGTTTTGAAGGTTAGATGCTTCAGTGTTGCTTCCTTAAGAGGCTCAAATGGGGCCTTTGTCAGCTGGTGCAATACCAGAGAGAGGTTCCATGAGGGTATTCCCCTCCTTCCTTTGGGTCTATCTCTGTGGAAACTTTCCAAGAGGCGAGTGAGATTGTCATCCTTGCTGACATTAACTACTGCATTTCCAAGTTTATCAGCAATGGCAGACCTGTACCCATCAATGGTGCTGGGTTGTAGCTTCCTGTCCTGAAAAAGGTATAGGAGGAAGTCTGCTATCGACTTTACAGGTGGTGATCTGAAGTCCACCTGATTAGTGTTGCACCACTTTGTAAAAATGGTCCACTTTGCTTCGTAGACTGATCTGGTTGATCTCCTTTGAGGAGCCTCAATTCTTGCCGCCACTGCCTCAGAGAAGCCCTGTTCCTTAATCTTTGTGGCTCTAGGAGCCATGCATGGAGATTTAGGTTGGTGAGATTTCTGTGAGGGATCTGATTGAAGGGCTGAGTCAGCAAGTTGGGCTGATTTGGAAGGCTGAGAGGGACTTGACTGGACATGGTCACCAAGTCCCAAAACCAAGGCATGTTGGGCCAACCCGGGGCAATGAGAATGAGTCTTTTGCAGGGAGAATCCAGTAGTTTCTCCACCACTTTGCCCAATATGGCGGTCGGTGGGAAGGCGTAGGCATCCAGATCCTCCCAAGGTAGAGTGAATGCATCCACTGCTACTGCCAAGGGGTCCGGAACTGGAGACACAAACTGAGGCAGTTTGTGATTGAACCTCGTGGCAAACAAGTCTATCTGAGGACGGTGCCACTTCTTGCATACTTTGTGAAAAATCTCGGGAAGGAGGGACCATTCCGTCTGTATGGTTTGTCCTAGCCTGGATAGTTTGTCCGCTATCACATTGAGGTGGCCGGGTATGTGCCGGGCCCTCAGTGTTACTTGTCTTTGGGAGCACCAAGTCAATATTCTCCAGAGTAGGGCACAGAGGGGACCCGACCTCATGCCTCCTTCCTTGTTTATGTAAGCCACTACTGTAGTGTTGTCCGTTGCTACCAAAACCATTTGACCGGTACAGCAGCTTTGGAACTCTTTTAAGGCTAGAAAAACTGCTTTGAGTTCCAGGTAATTTATGTGCAATTTGCTCTCGGGCACCGACCAAGACCCTCTTGCAGTGAGCTCGTTTAAGTGAGCGCCCCACCCTTCTTTTGATGCGTCTGTAAAGATTTGCAGGGCATGTTTTATAGGGTGTAATGGTTGACCTTGTAGAACATTGCTTTCTTCTAGCCACCATTTTAAGTGTGGGTGGAGTGATCTTGGAACCGGAATGGACTTTTCTAACGATTCCGGTACTCTCCAATTGTTTTTGAGGTGCCACTGAATTGGTCTCATGTGTAACCGACCGAGGTGAACTTGCTTCTCTGTGGCTGTCAATAGTCCTATCAGGGACATGAACTGCCGGACCGGACAGGTCGGAAGTACTAACAACTCTTGTATCTTTCCTTGGAGACTTTCCCAACGGTCCAGTGTAGGTCTGACCCGACCGGACCTGAGGTCGAACCGGTAGCCTACGAAGTCGAAGACTTGTTTGGGTTCCAGTTCTGACTTTTCCAAGTTCACCAACCAACCCAAATCCTGGCACATTTTGACCAGGGTCTGGGTGTGTTTTATACAAGTTTGAGGGGATGTAGCTCTGACCAACCAGTCGTCTAGGTACTGGTGGATTCTTATACCCTTGTGAATGGCCATCAGTTTTACCTCCTTTGCTATCACAGTGAACTCCATAGGGGCTGTGGATAGACCAAAGGGCAGAGCTTTGAACTGGTATGTCCGGCCCTGGACATGAAATCTGAGATATTTCCTGGACTGTTCCTGTATTGGAATATGGAAGTAGGCATCCTTGAAGTCTACTGAGGTTACCCACTCTCCTTGTTGGAGGGAGGTTCTGATGGTCTCTGGTGTTTCCATCTTGAATTTCTCCGTTTTTAGGAAAAGATTCAGTTTGCTCAGATCTAAGATCGGTCTCCATTTGTTGTTTGGTTTGGGAACCAGAAAAAGTCGGTTGAAAAACCCTAGGGAAATTTGATTGTGAACTAATTCCACCGCATTTTTGTCTATAAGCTGATGTAATGCCTCTAACAGGTAGCTGTTCCTGAGAGGATTGACATAACAACTTATGACTGTTGGGGATCTTGTAAGATGTGGCCGGGTCCTGAAAGGGAGGGTATAACCCTCCTTCAAAATCTGTATTATTTTTGGACCGGCCCCTAGAGACATCCAAGTTTTCCAAAAGCTTTGAAGTCTTGCCCCTACAGGAGGATCTGAAACAACACTTGGGACACATGTTACAGGTTGGGCATAACACAATGGAGTGACACAAGAAACACCTTTCACAAATTTTAATTCTTGATTTTTGAATTGACAATCTGCTCTCCCGGGACTTACTTCTTTCTTTTGGGAATGCCCGGGAGCAGAAGTGACAAGACTGGCAACAGGCAAGTTTACATTTAAAATGTCTGAGTTCTGTTCTGGAATGGTGTACGGGGTCAGCAGCCTCGTCTGTAAATGAACTACACAATAACTGTCATTTGTAAGACTGCTGACCCTTGGCCGGTCGGGATGAAAAACCAACACTCTTTCCCCGGCCTCTCCTGAACTGACGTCGGCCTATGTTCTTCCAGGCCGGTCTATCCTGTTTAACCTCCGCCCGGCCTTCAAACTTCTTGTCCACCCGCTCATAGGGGTGAAAACGATTTTTGCCCCTAGCATAGGCAGTAGAAGACTGGTTCTTACTATCATGAAGGGCGATTTCCTCCTCTGCTCTCTTAATAACTGCATCCGGGAACAATGTTCCGAGCTGAAGTGGAGCTGACCTAAGAGCAGCAAGAGTGTCTGATTTTACCCCGTTCTTGATATGGCTGAGGTAGGAATCACGTCTGGCAAGAGTAACATTTCCCATAGTCACAAACACGAAGTCTGTCAAATGTTCCATGGCTTTAGCAGCCGCTTGGGTGATACTGTTGTTAAAATTCATGAGAAATTGCAACTCATCAGACGCCTCCGACACTTTCTTGGATGTTTTTCCTTTGGACTCACTCCGGATGATCTTTAACTGTGTCTGCATTTCCTGCTGAACCTTAAAGAGGCAGCGGTTGAAACTCGCGGATTGGTTGCAGATTACAGAAGCTTCTCTGGAGCTCTTCTCCCACTTCCGGAGCATGTCCTGTGAAATGCGACGTGATGCTGGAGGGGTAGAGGTCATACCCGCCTTCCTTGAAATCCTGCCAAAACTACTGTTCAGCTTAGTTGAGCCCGTGTGCCAGCTAGTCACTGAAGACGAATCCTTGTCTTGTCCGGGGTAGAGCCCGTACCACTTATTTTGTGACCTAGCCGGTTTGATGAAACTGTCCATGGTTAAATGTCCGGCCTCAGCTGTTCTGGAGGGGTATCCTTCTACTAATGTCACGTTAAGTCTATTCAGTTTCTTACACAGCCACTCTTCTGTAGGCATGTGTACAGACACCTTGTTAGGAACTGGAACCTTGGGTCCTACGAATGGATTGTCGTCCGATGGATTAGAACTTTCCATGTCCGGCACGTGAGACCAGCCCATGAAGGAGCGTATGCCACTCATGGTCTCCCTATACGTTTGCTCTTCCGAATTCGGTTGATCCGATTCAACAAAATCCTGATCATCTGATAGGTCCCCTTCGTCTACAAACAAGGTGATTGGAGGCTGATCCGACCCTTCACTGTCCGGTTGAGAGTCCACACTTGAGAAACTATCGCGCCTACCACTTTGCAGAAAAGGTGATTCCGGACCAGTGATAGCAGAGGAGCCTGGTCGGTCGGTGATAGGTCGGAAAGTTGGAGGTCGGTCGGTGAGGGTTTTGCTGGTTGAAGCTTGTCCGGTGACAGGAAGATCAGAGTCTGAAGATTGTCTGTCTGATATAGGCTTGCCGGTCGACTGAGGTTTAGCACCAACGTCTGGACCAGTGCGCCTTGAAGAAGATGACCTTGGCCGGTGAAGATCCGGCTTCAGCTTACCGGCCGACTGATGCTGTGAAGCATGTACGTCTGGGCCAGTGCGCTCTGAAGACACCTGTTGCTGAGACTCCTGGGTAACAGAAAGCTTACCGGTCGACCGCTGCAAGGCAGCATCATTGTCTGGACCAGTGCGCTTAACAGGTGGAATATTTCCTAGCTGAGCAGTAGGCTGAAAGAAGGGCTCTGTATCTTTAGCAATGTCTGCGGGGGAGAGTGTGTAGGGGTCACACGAACCTCAGAAGAAAAAGCCGGCTGGAAGGACTTGGAAAGCAGAAGGGCTTCGAGCCTATTAAAGCGTTCCGACCACTTATCATCCAGCTGAGATATCTTAGAATCAGTGGAAGAAACTTCAACAGATTTCTTGCCTTTGGTAGGGGCTTTATCCTTCTTAGATTTCTTTTCCGGGGGGGCAGACGATGTTTGTGCACTGCTAGACTCTCCAACAACCCCAATAACTGACACAGTGTCAGGATCCACCAACGCTACGTCATCTGAAGGGTTACTGTCTAAACGTTTTGCTTCCCTTTTTTCCTTTTTGATCTTGTAAGATGGAGTAGCAAGCTGAGTACGTTGTTCTGGGGTTAGGGAGTTGCAAATGGTACAATCCAAAGTTTCCTTGTTAGCAATACATGGTTCTTCTCCCTTGCCTTTTTCGCGGCAACGTGCACAATAAGCGTGACCATCAAAAATGGCCATGGCGTGTCCACAACTGCCCCTCTTTTGACCCGGGGATGACATACTGTTCTACACACTTTATTACACAAAATAATATCAAAATTATGAAGAAAGTGCGCGCCAAACGAAAAAGATGCTATGACGTCACGCTGTCTAGACAGGAAGGAAGTACGACACGCCATCTGGCGAGTGCACAAGTGCTACGGACCGACCTGCTAGTGGAAACACAGGACGTCTTTTTCTGACGTTTGGCGGGCCGGTCTGCGCCGACCGGATAAGCTATTGTCCATTGGATAGGATGTATTAACGCAATAAAAATTTTGTTTTAAGTATGGCAGGTGTGGTTTTAAAAAGTCTGCATATTTATTATGTTAAGATGGCCAAAATCTCTTAAATACAGGAATTTTAAATATAAGGGTCATTTAAAATCCTCCTTTAGCTTAATCATTTTGAGAAGTGCAACCTAAGGAAACTTGAAAGGGCATGGAGAGAGTCTCAAAATATAACAGAGCTTCTTTCAAAGCACAGCGAAACAAGTTTCATGCTCTTGTAAGATCAGCTAAATCAGAGTATTTCAGCACCTACATAAGCTCTCAGAAAGGCAACCATCGTGCTCTTTTCAAAATGGTAGGTCAACTTACTCAAAGTGTCCCCAGCCCTTGCCACCACACAGTAATGAACAGGATCTTGTGAATAGTTTCAGTAGTTTCTTTGTTCAAAAAATTGATAATATAAGGAAAAACTTTTTAGACTGTGAACAAATAAAAGAAAAAGACTATACAAGGCCTTCTACAGCTGAGTTCACACAGTTCCACACAGTGTCTCAGGAGCTGAGCTGATTAGAAAGGCCCCATCTAAATCCTGCTCTCTGGATCAAATTCCAACTTGTCTCCAAAACTTTGTTTGACTGATCTTCTACCATGTATAACCAACATAATAAATTTGAAAATTTTAATTACTTAAATGTAGCTTTTATAAGCTGCAAGCTTACCATGTGGAACTGAATGCTTTCTCGAGAGGCCGCAGGCATCTGGCCAATGTCCAAGAAAAAATAGACGTTTAGTATTGACCGGATCCCCGTGCTGAGAGTGTACCATAACAGTGTAATCTCGCGTCTAACCCTTCTTCTCTCGTTGTAAAATTAGCCCATACCCCTTCAGCTAGAATACAGCGGCAGAGTGGGACTCTCTTCAGTTCCACATGGTAAGCTTGTAGCTTATAAAATGGAAAATTTAATAGTAAACCTAGTGGACCAATGCATTTGTCCGGTGCTCTGCCGGTCTCGCCAAACGTTAGAAAAAAATGTCCTCAGCTGGGCTCTGGCCAGGACCGGTAGTGTCCTGTTCATTCACCAGGTGGCTGTGTAGCCTGCCTGCCGGTGTACTGCGCATGTACGCTTCCTCTTTTTGTTGCCTACCCTTAGAAGGTCCCCCTTTGAGCTTAGAATAGCGGGGAAGGTAGGGTGGGAGTCCCCTGGTCCACTAGGTAAGATATTAACTTTTCACTATTAAATTTTCCTTTTTACTGCGTTAATATATCTTACCTAGTGGACCAATGCAGAATCACTACCCAGTGGAAGGAGGGTAGCTCAACAAGGGACTTAACCAGAACTCTGATATACAAGAGGGTGTTACCTGCAAGGGTTACTCTGATCAGCCTCAGGATATACACCTGTGCCCCCCCTCTTTTTGTACGCACTCGGACCGAGTGTACACTGATAAGAAGAGAGAAGGAGAGTTCTAAACCACTGATAGAGGAAAAAAAGGGAACAGGAGCTCTTCTTGAGAAAAACATCTCTAAAGTGTGCCGATTTTCGCAGGTTCGGCTTTAACCTTAGAACATCGATTTTCTCCTCAATCGATCTAAACTGAACTTTTATGATAGGTGTATGTGTTTCACTCTTCTTCTTTAAACGAACCACCTTGATGGGGGTAGAACGAGAACCAATGACATCAAGAAGTTCATGTACCTTACCCCCCCCACATTTTCACCAACTGAGTAAAAAACGCCACTCCACAATTTTACGTTATCGCCGATAAATTGCTAATATATCATTTCGATGTAAACTTTCTACACTTAAACCCAATAATTAGTCTAACTTGTTTATTTTATATCCATTTTCAAAAATATTTTCATTATTTTAGCAGTTATTTAACTTATTTTATTTCACAGAGATTTGTTGAAGAACTGCATATTTAAGTTCCAGTTGGCGTGTGCTAAAACAGGGTTTCCCCAGATTTGGGTAATTTCTTTGAAATGCCTGGCTGGTTTTCGTTGCTGTAAATGCCTATCCCCAACTCTTGCAAATATTTGGTTACATTGCCCATGGCAGCTTCCGAGTGCGGCTACAATAGTTTGGGTGTGCATGTGTTCAAGTATGCATGTGTTCCTCAGTACAGAGAAATCCAGTGAAAATTAATCAACATTTCGGTCTCACTTTAATAGCTTCCAAAATGGCTTCAAATACCGTACAAACAATAGAAGGTCAATAATACAATGCTATATAACACTTGCAAGGCTGGTCACATCAAGTCGAGCGTTTTTCTCTCTCTGAGTGCACCTTGTTGTGTCTTAGAGCTTCTATCAAGTGGATATAAACTTCTTGTGTGTGCTGAATTCTAATTAGAGTAAACTGGATACAGTGTCTGGATCTACCAGAGAGTAGATTTGCTGTACTTCGGATATCATTTGTATCTGGACATAGTGTGTGGTTCTACCAGAGAGTGGATTTGCTGTGTTTTGGACACTGTCCACATCTTGGAGCGAACAGCATAGTTGAGCAAACTTTCTGAACACTGTATACAGACATTTTATGTTATTGAACACTGAAAGGATCACAGGATAAGGATAGTTTGTGTTATCGGACATTGAATGGATCACAGGATACAGATATTTGTGTTAGTGGGTGCCTGGTGGATCACAGGACAGATTGCTGGATACAGTGGACAAGCTTAACTGTTAGTTACATGGATATGGTGAGGTCAGATTGGTTTCATTACTGTACCATTGTATGTACTATTGAGAGCATCCCAGTTGACTGTAATCATTATTTATAATAGTTAAATAAATTTATGTAAAACTTTTTGTGCTTTCCTAGTGCAATTTAAAAGCAACTGGTAATTGCTACCGTGCTTGTCCCATGACCGTAACACCCTAAAACAGATAACAGGGTTGGACCTATTAGGGTGGAACTATTGTCATCAGCAGAAGTGGTGTCACACTTATCAGACTTGCTATCTGGCTTTTCTTTCTTTAACTTGTATGAGAGTGTGACCAGTTGGGCTCATTGATCAGCAGTCAGGACATTAAAGTGAGGGCAGTCTTCTTTCAAATCACTACTCTTACCCTTGTCACAACATTGTACACACTGGGAATGAGCATCTAAAGTTGCCATTTAATGGCCACCAGCAACTCTTTTCTGTCCTAGTGATGCCATATTGTGTAGTAACAATCACAATATGTAGAAACTTGCAAATTTAATACGTAAATTAAATTTTTATAAGTTAATACCCTATCCAATGGACAATTGCTAATCCGGTCGGCGCGGACCGGCCTGCCAAATGCCAGAAAAAGACATCCTGTGTTTCCACCGGCTGGCCGGTCCCAGTACTGTGCATTCGCTAGGTGGCGCATGGTATTTACTTCCTGTCTAGACAACATGACGTCATAGCATCTTTTTCGTTGTCTAAACCTCTTAGACCCCTAGTAAGCTGATAGTGGGGTCGGTGGGAGGGTCTTGTGTGTCCATTGGATAGGGTATTAACTTATAAAAATTTAATTTACTTATTAAATTTGCAATTTTATTGCGTTAATACTTCCTATCCAATGGACAATTGTTGAATAACTACCGCTTGGTCGGCGGGTAAGTTACTAGGGACTTATGTGAACTCACAAGTAATAGCAAATTTTAACCTACGGTCTAGGCTGACTTCGTCAGGAGACCTATAGGCCCAGGCCTGGGTTGACCTCAAGGTCAGGAAACCCTGTAAGGCCATGGTCAGTTGCCAGCAGCCGGTTACCCGGGGTTATACCGCCGTCGCCCCCCCCCCTTTTTTTTGCAGACCTGCTCTGAGGTAGGGGAAGAGAGGGATGAGTTCAGTCCCAGAATGCAAATAAACCTCCCGAAGGAAGCACGCCACACTTAATTCTTATGTACATGAAGAACTGTTTATACATATATACAAATCTCCTCAATCTAAGGGCCACTTGTGGATCTGCTGAGCAGCCACTACCGAGCCCAATTGGTAAAGCTCTGAATCAGCCCAAGCCCCGCCCTTCAGATAGAACTGTGTGAAGGTATTATGTGACTTAAGTGGCAGGCTGACAAGACTGTATCTAAGGAAACTTCCGACTGGAAGACCTTAGAAGCATCAAAGGCCCTGACATCATGGGCTTTAACCTGATGTAAAGTGTGGGCCTCCTGGTCAGAGAGCTCATAACATAGGATCACAGTCTGCTTGATCCAAGAGGAGATAGTGGCAGGTGAGATGTCTTTGTCAAAACCTTTCTTAAAGGAGACAAAAACCACTTCCTTATTCTGCCTGAGGTCCTGTCCAAATAGTAGCGTAATGCTCTGACTGGACAGAGGGACCTGTCAGACTTGTGGGATCTATCCAGGGTTGGGGCCAGGGCTGTTATACCCCTGGGGCCACACTGTCTGGACCCTCTTTGGCCAGCTGATTCTTGGAGAGAAAGCTGGGTGACGGGTACAGGGACACCTTGACCAGTCAGATTGGTGTCTAATATTTCTGTTTTGCCAAGCATGTATCTCACTTCTACGCTTGCCCGACCCCAGGGCCAAGAGGAAAACTGTCTTGAAGGTCAAATGCTTCAAGGAGGCCTCTTTAATTGTTTCAAAATGACCCTTGTCAGCTGGTGCAAAAACCAGGGAGAGGTTCCAGGAGGGGATTCCCTTCCGGCCTTTGGGTCTGTCTCAGTGGAAACTATCCAGGAGACGAGTGAGATTTTCATCCTTACTGATATTGATGGGCGAATTTCCCAGTCTATCAGCAATGGCTGACCTGTAACCATCAATGGTGCTGGGCTGCAACTTCCTGTCCTGAAACAGGTACATAAGGAAGTCAGCAACTGACTTTACAGGGGGGGGGGGGGGCCCGAAGTCCACCTGAGGAGTGATACATCACTTTGTAAAACGGCCCACTTGCCTCATAGACTGATCTGATTGATCCCCTTTGAGGAGCCTCAATTCTTGCTGCCACTGCCTCAGACAAGCCCTGCTCCTCGATTGCTGAGGCTCTAGGAGCCATGCATGAAGATTAAGATTTGTCAGATTTCTGTGAGGGATCTGATTGAATGGCTGTCAACAGGTTGGGCAGATTGGGCAGGCTCAGTGGGATTTGACTGGACATGGCCACTAGATCCCAAAACCAAGGCATGTTGGGCCACCCCGGAGCAATCAGAATGAATCTCTTGCATGGGGAGTCCTGCAACTCCTCCACCATTTTGCCCAATATGGTTGATGGTGGGAAGGTGTATGCTTCCAGATTCTACCATGGCCGACTGAGCGCATCCACTGCTGTGGCCAGGGGGTCCGGTACTGGTGACACAGACAGAGGCAACTTGTTGAACCTCATGGCAAATAAGTCTATTTGGGCCGGTGCCACCTGCTGCATATTGAGTGGAAGACCTCTGGAAGGAGAAACCACTCTGTTTGGATGGTCTGGCCTAGCCTGGATAGCTTGTCCGCTACCACGTTCAGCCGGCCTGTAATGTGTCGGGCTTAGAGTCACTTGTTTCCTGGTACACCAGGTCAAGATTCTCCATAGTAGGGCACAAGTGGGCCCGACCTCATGCCTCCTTCCTTGTTTATGTATGACACTACTGCGGTGTTGTCGGTTGCTACAAGTACTAACTTGTTTGAGCAAAGGTCTTGGAACTCTTTTAAAGCCAGAAAGACTGCTTTAAGTTCTAGATAGTTTATGTGCAGCTTGCTTCCCGGAAGGGACCCGGTTCCTCCTGCAGTGTGCTCGTTTAAGTGAGCGCCCCACCCTTCTATTGATGCGTCTGTAAATATTTGCAGAGCATGTTTTATTGGGTGTAATGGTTGGCCTGTAAGTACATTGTCTTCCTTCAGCCACCATTGTAAATTGGGGTGCAGGGACCTGGGGACTTGGATCACCTTTTCTAGTGATTCTGGTACCCTCCAGGTGTTTTTGAGATGCCACTGTATGGGTCTCATATGAAGTCGGCCTAGATGAACTTGCTTTTCTGTAGCTGTTAGTAACCTATCAAGGACATGAATTCCCGGACCGGGCAAGCCGGTAGGGATAGCAGTTTTAACATAGTCTCTTGAAGGTTCTGTCACCGGTCCAGAGTCGGTCGGAACCGATCAGACCTGAAGTCGAACTGGTAGCCTACAAAATCGAAGTCTTGTTTGGGCTCCAGCTCTGATTTCTCTAAGTTCATCAGTCAACCCAGTTGCTGACACTTTATTTACTAGTTCCTGTGTATGTTGGAGACAAGCCTGGTGGGATCTGGCTCTCACTAACCAGTCGTCTAGGTACTGGAGGATTTTTTAAATCCTTGTGTATGGCCATCAGTTTCACCTCCTTTGGGATCACGGTGAACTCCAAGGGTGCTGTGGACAAACCGAATGGCAGGGCCTTGAACTGGTATGCCCGACCTTGGATGTGAAATCTCAGGTATTTCCTGGATTGTTCCTGTATAGGTATATGGAAGTAGGCGTCCTTGAAATCTACTGAGGTAACCCACTCCCCTTGTTGGAGGGAGGTCCTGATGGTCTCTGAAAGGCTTGGTTTGTCCAGACCTAGAATAGGTCTCCAACAGCTGTGTATCAGCTGAAGAAGCCCAGAGATTTTGAATTGGCTCGACTGTATCTTGTCCATAAGCTGATGGATTTTTGGTGACCTTGTCAAGTTGGTCTTGGGTACAGCCCCCATGGCTTCCAAGGTTCCCAAAAGGGATTTAGTCTAGATCCTACAGGCAGATTGTGTTCCACATTTGGGACATTTTGGAAGTCTGACAAACATTTCCGGTCCCTCTGGACACTAGTCCAGTCTGGTGACAATGATCCAAGTTAACAGTCTCTCTGTTCTTGTTGTGGTCCGGTCAACTTTTCACATTTTACACTCTTTGCCCCAGACCAGCTGCCTGCAAGGTGCAGCATTCACACAGTAATTGTTATTGAAAAAAGGCTGACCCCTGGCCAGACGTGATGAAAACTTGTTTGACTGTATACTACCTTTCCTCTTGCTGCTGAAAGGACCTATTTTTCCAGTCAAGTCCAGAACCGATTACAGGCTGGTAAGAGGTGTGATAAAGCAAGGTTGTCTGGTAGTAGCTTGGAAATTGTCATATCAAGACCACTGATTGGTCTAACAATTTTCTGTAACCAAAATGACCTTGGGCAACTCTGTCAGGTACCAGGTCTCTGTAACCGGTAATTTCCTGTAACCAGTAATTCTCTGTAACCGGCAAACTGGTAGGCTGGAGTCACCCATGAATTTAGACAGCTACTGGTCTATATTTAGCCAGCTTTTTCTATGTAACCAGTTGGGGTGAAGCACTGTACAGTAAGGACTGTGTAGCCAGCACCCTGTTAGTAGACTTTGTAACCAGTAGGTTGAAGCAAGTGTACAAGACTGTGTAGCCAGTACAAGTCGGTACACTCTGTAACCAGTTGCTGAAGCAAGTGTACAAGGCTGTGTAGCCAGTACCCGTCGGTACTTACTGCAGGCTGAATGGAACTAGGTAGGGAGACTTGAAGCCAGCAGCCGGTCGGTACAAGGCTGTGTAGCCGGTCGGTGTACTCTGTAACCAGTTGTTGAAACAATTTTACAACTATCTTTTGAGTTGAATTCAGCTTACTGTAGGTTTCCTCCATTAATTAAAGTATTTCTTTTATTCGCACGTCTTATCTGTAGATTTGACAGTTTCTGGGAAAGCCCTTATGAACTATTTTTAGAAGCAATTGTTGTTCGGCATGTCACGTGACCAGTCTGCTGTTCGAAAGGGCACGCGATTGGCTGATTGGAGATGACGTCAGTGGTCGCGTTCTAGTGTGATACTTAACCGGCAACTTTACAGTATGCTGAACTATCCACAAAACCTGACTACCGACAACAAAGCCGGGTCTGCAAAGCAGGGACTGGAGTCACAGTAGACGTGAGTTCTGAAGAACGCAGTTCCGACCTTCCTGGTCGGTGAAAACACGTGACCGGCTTCGTGATTTGGTTGGAAGGACACGCGATTGGCTGACTGGAGATGACGTCAGTGGTCACGTTCTTTGCATGATACTTGACCAGCAACTTTACAGTATACAAAAACCCCACTACCGACAACAAGGCAGGGTCTGCAAAGCAGGGACTGTAATCACAGTAGACGTGAGTTCTGAAGAACACACTTCCGACCTTCCTGGTCGGTGACAACACGTGACCAGCTTCGTGACTAGATAGGAAGGACACGCGATTGGCTGACTGGATATGACGTCAGAGGTCGCGTTCTTTTGAGCTGGCCGGTCGGCTGATGCTTTAAAAGCAGAGAAGCCTGGACCAGTGCGCTCTGTAGATGAAATTCCTTCTTTCTTTCGTGATAAAACCAGTGAACTGGCCATCCACAACCCCCACTACCGACAACAAAACCGGGTCTGCAAGGGAGGGACTGATATCACCTTCTATTGAGAGGTCGGTTGAACTGGAGCTTGCCGGTCGACTAATGCTTTACAGCACAGACGTCTGGACCAGTGCGCTCTGAAGATTAAAATTCTGAAGAATCCATCTCTTGTGTCTGTTGAAAACCCAAAATACTCGAGCTAGGCTGGTGTGGCTGATGCTTAACAGCAGAGAAGCCTGTACCAGTGCGCTCTGAAGAAATCTGAAGAATTCATCTGATGATTCTGATGAAAAAATACTTCTGAAGAATGCACCTCTTATATGGGGAATTCCTTCTATTTACAGGGTTCAAGAACTACGTAGACTGAAGTTTCCCGTGATTTCTATTTGTAGTACTAGAACAGACGTTTCTATGGTGATTGTAGCTGAAGGTACATTCAAAAAAAGACACGGATAAAAATACCTTGTAAGTAGTATATCCATTTTCTTCTAAATATAGACGATCTGCCCCTAACAACACAAGTGTTGAATGGGAGGAAACTAGCAAAATGGCTGCCTTCATACTTCTCGTCGATTACTGCCCTATCATCAAAACTAAATTAAGTCAACTAGGGAGCGTTTCCAGCAGATTTCTAAATGTATATCCATGCTTGATAAGTATATCCACACTTCTACACTAAACTATTCGCGTATAAGGTTGAAAATCCGTCATAATGCACACTTTTCCTTATAATATCTGGAGATTGTTGAAAACACGTCTGCACCGTACATACGCCAAACAAAAAAGATGCTATGACGTCATGTTGTCTAGACAGGAAGTAAATACCATGCGCCACCTAGCGAATGCACAGTACTGGGACCGGCCAGCCGGTGGAAACACAGGATGTCTTTTTCTGGCGTTTGGCGGGCCGGTCTGCGCCGACCGGATTAGCAATTGTCCATCGGATAGGAAGTATTAACGCAATAAAATTGAAAATTTTAATTACTTTGATATGATCCAGATACATAGGCGTAGGAACTGGGGGGGGGGGGGGGGGGGGGGGGGGGGGGGGGGGGGGGGGGGGGGGGGGAAGGGGGGGGAAGAATAGAACTAAATTCCAATTTGGAAGTTTATGTGAATTTTTACAGGTAACTCAAGAATATGTGGTCAAATTACACTTTTACCTTGTTCACTATGTACCATTGTGTTATTTTTATGATTTGTAAAAGGGGGGGGAACAATAGAACTAAATTCCAATTTGGAAGTTTATGTGAATTTTTACAGGTAACTCAAGAATATGTGGTCAAATTACACTTTTACCTTGTTCACTATGTACCATTGTGTTATTTTTATGATTTGTAAAAGGAACATTTTGAGTTAACCTGTCATGGGATTTGTAAAATTCTGTGAAACGTTTCACTTATGCAGACCCAAATCATACATATAGTAATCTTCTACATTTAATTTACCATGTTGCTAATTATTTAGAATTTAGACATGTAGTTTCAAATTCACAGAGCCATGGTTTAGCACAGCAATTTGTCAGCTGATAACATTTTTCCCAGAAAACTCTTCTTTCTTTAGTGTGTGTTTATTGGACCTAGCCAGTCCAATGATTATACATCCCCCTCACTTTGGGGATTTACCTTGCCAAAAATAGATCTTGTATCAGCTCGGCACTTGAAGAAAAGGTCACAGGTTCTGGAAACATGTGGTCAAGATATTAGAAATACCTTTCAAATGCAGAGGTGACTATATGACGATTGTATATCTATACCCGGACAAGGTTGGGAAAACTTATTATGGATTAATGTCAGTCACACTGTTATCACAATGATTTCCTTTGGTAAAGGAACTTAAAATTATTTTAATTGGACCATTTGAATTTGTGTATTACCCACATGCAATACATTCTGTAAAATTAACCAAAATTGTTGGTCTCGAGTCGGTGCAATCTAGTTCCTTGCCCCCCCAACCAAAAATTGCTTCATATGCCCCTGAAATAACACCATCAGCACCCAGATAGCACCTCAGGACCCTGTCTTCTTTGAACTGTCTGTACTCAATGGTAGTCAAAGCAGGAACAACACTGGAGACACAGTTTGAGAACCTTCCTTCTCTTGCTAGTTGGTTTTTGGCTATGAAATCTGATAAAGAGAAAATGGCTACCTTCCCCAACTGGCCTAAACTGGAAAAACTTTGTTTGCACCCAGGCGTGGATTTCGCTGTGCCGCTTGCCGGAGGCCAAAGCTAGCAAGAAAGCAATTTTAAAGGTAAGATGTTTGAGTTCTGTGGCTTTCATAGGTTCAAAGGGTGCTTCTGTGAACATCTGAAAGGTTCTACTTTGTTAAGTTGAGTCAATCCGTGTGAAAGCTGTAAAGTAATCTGTTAAGGTCCGAGTTTTGTGAGATATGGAGCCCAGCTAGGCCTAAGGTGTCAATAATGGCAGTCTTATAACCATCAATGGTAGATAGGTACCTGTTTAAGTCTTGGTACAGGTACATGAAAGAGTCAGAGACTTGTGTCACAGGGGGTGTGGAGAAATCCACTGAATTTTCTCTGCACCATTTTTCAAATAGGCCGACTTTGACTTGTAGATGGCCCTTGTTGATGACCTTTGAGGGGCAGCAATTCTCTTTGCCACTTCGACTGAGAAGCTTTGTTCTTGGAGCTGCCCACTCCTAGACACCAGGTATGTACGTTCAGATATTGCGGGTTGTTGTTAAACACTTGGTTGTGGGACTGTTTGAGAAGTATTGTTGATGCCAGTAGTAGGTTTATTTAGTTTATTTATTTGGGGTTTTACGTCACTGTCAACACTGTACAGGTTATATCACGACGGATAGTTGGGAGGGCAGAGGAAACCAGTACATACAGTTGGTCAAGGTTCTGTAAACTGCCGACCAACAGCAAGCAACTACCAGCTTTCCCACTTGAGGTTAGGCCGGGAACCGAACCCCGATCTCAGAGGTGGGAGGCGAGTGTTACCACTCTGCCACTGTGGACTATGCTATTAGTAGGAGTGGGATCTCTGTTGAGAGCTGTACTAGGTTCTAAGACCAGGGCATCTCCATTATCAGATTTTTTGGATCACCCTGTAAGAGAGAGCTGTAGGAGGGTAAGCATAGGCTAAAGGACAAAACCAATTTATATTCAGAGCATCTATGTCCCAAGCACGTTGGTTTGGGAGTGGAGACATGTACAGGAGAATCTTGTGGTTCACATGAGTGGCAAAAAGGCTACATGAGGAGTGAACCACTTTTGACAGATCTGTTTGAACACCTGTGGATGAAGTGACCACTCTGATGATTGTGTCTGATTTCACCTGGACAGTGTGTTGGCCATCACATTAAGACACACTGGAATGTACCAGGCCCGTAGTGTTATTGTGTTATGGTGGCACCAGGTCATGACTCTATACAGGAGAGTACACATCTCCGCTGAGTGGGTACCTCCCTGTTTGTTTATATGTAGACTACTACTAATGTCTGTCGCTACCAACACGTCCTGATTCTGACACCAGTCCTTGAACCCTTTGAGGGCCAGGAAAAACACCTTCAATTCTAGAACATTTATGTGTAGCCTTTTTTCCTTGTCTGATCACAGACCTTTTACTGAGTCTTGCTCAAAGTGAGAGCCCCAACAACGTTTGAGGCGTTGGTAAAGATTAGGATACTGTGGTCTTTGGGATGAAGGTCGGAACTTTTATGTATGTTGACAGGGTTTTGCCACTATTCTAGGTGAACTGAAATGGTCTCTGAGCAAGAAAGGTGGATGTCCAGCAACTGAGGAAATCTCCAGTGCTCCTTCAGATGCCACTGAAAGGGTCCCATGTGAAGGTGACCCCTGGGACCGTCTTCTCCGTTGAGTTAAACAACCCAATTAGTGACATCAAACATCTTGCAGTCAAAGTATGCTTTGACTTATTTTTAGATCAAGTCCTGAAGTTTGAGCTAACTGTCACAAGTGGATTTTACAAGGGCCGAATATAGGTGATATTTGTAGCCCACGAATGAAAACAACTGAGTGGGTTTGAGTTCAGACTTCTCCTGGTTGATTATCCACCCTAAGGACTCTGTTAGGTGCACCACGTTTTATGTGTTCCGTTGTGCCCCTTCATAAGACTGGGCACTGAGAAGCCAGTTGTCCAGGTATTAGTGTACTCTGATCCCTCTCGAAAGGGCCATGAGCTTCACTTCCTTTACTATCATTGGAAGGGTCTGAGGGGCCGCTAGGCTGAAAGGAAGATGGGTGAACTAATAAATTTGAGACATGTGGCTGAACCCAAGGTACTTCCTTCAGGTTGGCTGGATGGGGATATGGAGATAGGTATAGAGGTCTATCGAAGATACCCAAAACCCTGGGACCATACAGGCCCTGTTTCCATCTTGAACTTC
Source organism: Sabellastarte sp. h YS-2021 (assembly GCA_964017235.1). Classification (NCBI taxonomy): domain Eukaryota; kingdom Metazoa; phylum Annelida; class Polychaeta; order Sabellida; family Sabellidae; genus Sabellastarte; species Sabellastarte sp. h YS-2021. The sequence goes on along the minus strand of OZ024929.1, from coordinate 62,519,669 downwards.
TACTACAAGAAAGGCATTGAGCCTGCTGAGGTCTATGACTGGCCTCAATTTTGTAGGGGCTTGGCAACTAGACACAATTAACTGTAAAAACCCAAGAGACTTTGTGTTTTCCACCCTTTCGATTGCATTTTTGCTCAGGATAGACTGGGTACCAGAGGCCATAGTGAGGTCTTTCTAATGGGCCTTGTATCCTGAGAGAACAAGACCATTGCCGTGGTATGATCTCCCGCCGCACTACATCAAAAAGTAGGTGAACAACATATTTGACAAAACTCCTTGAGAAAAATTGGCTATCTGCAATACTTTTAGAGATAATTCGCATTTACTCATTTTGAGTAGGTGAGTAATTAGCTATGGGTCTGAAACTTCACCAAGTAAAAGTTCTCCCAAAAGTAGGTGAATGAGTTATTTGAGAAAAATTGGCTATCTGCAATACTTTTAGCGATAATTCGCATTTACTCATTTTGAGTAGGTGAGTAATTAGCTATGGGTGTGAAACTTCACCAAGTGAAAGTTCTCCCAAAAGTAGGTGAATGAGTTATTTGAGAAAAATTGGCCATCTGCAATACTTTTAGAGATAATTCGCATTTACTCATTTTCAGTAGGTGAGTAATTAGCTATGGGTCTGAAATTTCACTATGTGAAAGCTCTTCCAAAAGTAGGTGAACGAGTTATTTGAGAAAAATTGGCTATCTGCAATACTTTTAGCGATAATTCACATTTACTCATTTTCAGTAGGTGAGTAATTATCTATGGGTCTGAAACTTCACCATGTGAAAGCTCTCCCAAAAGTAGATGAAGGAGTTATTTGAGAAAAATTGGCTATCTGCAATACTTTTAGAGATAATTCGCATTTACTCATTTTGAGTAGGTGAGTAATTAGCTATGGGTCTGAAACTTCATCAAGTGAAAGCTAACCCAAAAGTAGGTGAATGAGTTATTTGAGAAAAATTGGCTATCTGCAATAGTTTTAGCGATACTTCGCATTTACTCATTTTGAGTAGGTGAGTAATTAGCTATGGGTCTGAAACTTCACCAAGTGAAAGCTCTCCCAAAAGTAGGTGAATGAGTTATTTGAGAAAAATTGGCTATCTGCAATACTTTTAGAGATAATTCGCATTTACTCATTTTGAGTAGGTGAGTAATTAGCTATGGGTCTGAAACTTCACCAAGTGAAAGCTCTCCCAAAAGTAGGTGAATGAGTTATTTGAGAAAAATTGGCTATCTGCAATACTTTTAGCGATAATTCGCATTTACTCATTTTCAGTAGGTGAGTAATTAGCTATGGGTCTGAAACTTCACCAAGTGAAAGCTCTCCCAAAAGTAGGTGAATGAGTTATTTGAGAAAAATTGGCTATCTGCAATACTTTTACAGATAATTCGCATTTACTCATTTTCAGTAGGTGAGTAATTAGCTACGAGTCTGAAACTTCACCATGTGAAAGCTCTCCCAAAAGTAGATGAATGACTTAAAAAGTAGATGAACAACTTATTTGAGAGAAATTGTGTAGCTGCAATACTTTTGAAGATATAAGGCATTTACTCATTATGGTTATCATTAAAAATTGACAAAGTAGCTATTACGGTTTGCGAGATATTTGTCATTTTTCACATTTTCACCAAAAGTAGCAATAAAGTAGCCATTACTCACTTGTACATTGAGCAACAGTTGTGAAACTTAAATATGTTACAGTTCACAAAAAAGTAGATGAACAACTTATTTGAGAGAAATTGTGTAGCTGCAATACTTTTGAAGATATAAGGCATTTACTCATTATGGTTATCATTAAAAATTGACAAAGTAGCTATTACTCACTTAGCTATGGAGATACACTTCCAAACTAGTGACCATGTTGTAGCTGTGGAGATAGTAGCTGAACAACATATTGGAACAAAATTGTGTAGCTGCAATACTTTTGAAGATATAAGCCATTTACTCATTATGGTTATCATCAAAGTAGCTATTACTCAGTTAGCTATGGAGTTACAGCTGTGAAAATTCACAATACAGTATATCCAAAAGATAGGTGAACAACATATTCGACAAAAATCCTCTATATTCAATAGCTTTTGAGTTATAAGTGACTTGCTCAATGGTCAAATGTTAAACTTAGTATAGCTATTACTCAGTTAGCTATGGTGCTACACCTTGGACACCTCACCATGATATAGTACATGAAGGAGTTGTCGAACAACATATTTCAGGCCAATATTGTAAGTAACAGTTACAAAGACAAAATAAATTTACTCATTTTGCTCATTGTTAATAACAGAAAATAGCTATTACTCACTTAGCTATGAAGATAGAACCCTAAAAATGGTACCATCTTGTAGGCATGGAGAAAGTAGCTGAACAACGTATTTTACAGAAACACTCTAAATGCAGTCGTTTTGGAGTTATGAGCACTTTACTCAAAGTAGCCACCATTGCTATTACTCACTTAGCTATGGTCCTAGGTGTGAAATAACAGCATCAAATGAAAGGACATAAGCAATAAGGTCATAAAAAACATTGAAAAGGCCAAGGAGAAACAACCAGTGTGATGTACAGCCCTTTATAAAAGCGTGACACACACTCAATAACACACGAACACACGCACGGAATGCGTTTTATAATCTCCCGCCCGGCCGGCGGGAGATAATAAGGGGAAGTCTGGATAATTTTGGCTTCGTGATGAATGGCAGAATGGTGCCATTTGTAACTAGAGGAATGCTTTTGCTAACAAAAGCGAAGCGTCCCTTAAAGTTTAAAATGCTTTGTGGTTTTAATAAGCATGCTGTAAAGCTAAGAATGCACAAAGCTGCACCGTATGCTTTCCCAATACCTCTTAATACATTCTGAAGCTATAAAAGCAACAATAAAGGAGATATAAGGCAAAAACTCCAAAGCAGCTATTTATGACCCCAGTTTGGCCCATAAGGGAGGGTCGGGGGGGTAAAACTGACCGGCTATTTAGACTCTCCACATATGCTTTCCCAATACCTCTTAATACATTTTGAAGGTCTAAAAGCAACAATAAAGGAGATATAAGGCAAAACTCCAAAGCAACTATTTTATGACCCCAGTTTGACCCATAAAGGGGGATCGGGGGATAAAACTGACCGGCTTTTAGATTCTCCACATATGCTTTCCCAATACCTCTTAATACATTCTGAAGCTACAAAAGCAACGATAAAGGAAATATAAGGCAAAAACTCCAAAGCAGCTATTTATGACCCCAGTTTGGCCCATAAGGAGGGGGTCGGGGGGTAAAACTGACCGGCTATTTAGACTCTCCACATAGTCTTTCTCAATACCTCTTAATACATTCTGAATCTATAAAAGCAACAATAAAGGAGATATAAGGCAAAAACTCCATAGCAGCTATTTTATGACCCTAGTTTGACCCATAAGGGGGGGGCTGGGGGTAAAACTGACCGGCTATTTAGACTCTCCACATATGCTTTCCCAATACCTCTTAATACATTTTGAAGGTATAAAAGCAACAATAAAGGAGATATAAGGCAAACTCCAAAGCAACTATTTTATGACCCCAGTTTGACCCATAAGGGGGGGGGGGGGGGGGGTTGGGGGATAAAACTGACCGGCTATTTAGATTTTCCACATATGCTTTCCCAATACCTCTCAATACATTCTGAAGCTATAAAAGCAACAATAAAGGAGATATAAGGCAAAAACTCCAAAGCAGCTATTTATGACCACAGTTTGGCCCATAAGGGGGGGTCGGGGGGTAAAACTGACCGGCTGTTTAGACTCTCCACATATGCTTTCCCAATACCTCTTAATATATTCTGAAGCTATAAAAGCAACAATAAAGGAGATAAAGGCAAAAACGCAAAATCGGCTATTTTATGACCCAGTTTGACCCATAAGGGGGGGTCGGGGGGTAAAACTGACCGGCTATTTAGACTCTCCACATATGCTTTCCCAATACCTCTTAATATATTCTGAAGCTATAAAAGCAACAATAAAGGAGATAATATATTCTGAAGCTATAAAAGCAACAATAAAGGAGATATAAGGCAAAAACTCAAAATCAGCTATTTTATGACCCCAGTTTGACCCATAAGGAGGGGCCAGGGGGTAAAACTGACCGGCTATTTAGACTCTCCACATATGCTTTCCCAATACCTCTTAATATATTCTGAAGCTATAAAAGCAACAATAAAGGAGATAAAGGCAAAAACGCAAAATCGGCTATTTTATGACCCAGTTTGACCCATAAGGGGGGGTCGGGGGGTAAAACTGACCGGCTATTTAGACTCTCCACATATGCTTTCCCAATACCTCTTAATATATTCTGAAGCTATAAAAGCAACAATAAAGGAGATAATATATTCTGAAGCTATAAAAGCAACAATAAAGGAGATATAAGGCAAAAACTCAAAATCAGCTATTTTATGACCCCAGTTTGACCCATAAGGAGGGGCCAGGGGGTAAAACTGACCGGCTATTTAGACTCTCCACATATGATTTCCCAATACCTCTTAATATATTCTGAAGCAAAAGCAACAATAAAGGAGATAAAGGCAAAAACTCAAAATCAGCTATTTTATGACCCCAGTTTGACCCATAAAGGGGGGTCGGGGGGTAAAACTGACCGGCTATTTAGACTCTCCATATATGCTTTCCCAATACCTCTTAATACATTCTGAAGCTATAAAAGCAACAATAAAGGAGATATAAGGCAAAAACTCAAAATCAGCTATTTTATGACCCCAGTTTGACCCATAAGGGGGGGCCATGGGGTAAAACTGACCGGCTATTTAGACTCTCCACATATGGTTTCCTATTACCTCCCAGTAAATTTTATAGCTCTAAATGCAATACTTAAGAAGATAATAGGGGGGTTGGCCTAAATTTAAGGCTTTCAGATTGGAAGGTGTCAGAAAATCACTCATAAATTTGAAAATTTTAATTACTTAAATGTAGCTTTTATAAGCTACAAGCTTACCATGTGGGACTTAATGCTGTTCTCGGGTTGCCACACCCGGGGCCAACGTCTTAGAAAAAAAGACAGTTCTTGTTAGCCACCGGATACGCTGGTAGTTGTCGTCACGTGATAACTTCTGACCAATCGCCCTACTTTCTCGTTGAAATTTTCTAAAACCTACCCTTCAGCTGTAAACAGCGGGGAGGCAGGGTGGGACTCTTGTAAGTCCCACATGGTAAGCTTGTAGCTTATAAAAGCTACATTTAAGTAATTAAAATTTTCAATTTTATTACGCTACAATAGCTTACCATGTGGGACTTAATGCTGAATTCAACCGCCCGGTGGCGGGATTACAGCTGAGACTGGAAGATATGTCATTTTTTCTAAGATTTTGAATTAATATGTAAAGAATAGTGCCAGAAATACCAGTCTGAGTCCCATTTACAGTGCCCCGATCCCGAAGAGCCAAACACCAGTAAAATGAGGGACAGTGCTGAAAACTGTCTAGATGTTTGATTGTAGGACGGAAGTGCAGCAGTGCTCACTTGAGGTCTAAGGGTCCCTGAGGGCCCTTCACGAGTGACTGACCAACCCAATGGTTGGACATCTCATAAATTTTTGCCACCTGAATATGAGATTAATGACAACTTAATAAGTCATTAATACAAATTACTTGATAACTAAAAACAAAAATGACCTTACCCGTAACATCTTGAAGGTAAAGGAATACCTAGATCCTGGGCGAGACTCCTGAAGACTTGGTTGTAGCGGATGTGCCCCCCCCCCCCCCTTTTTTTCTTTCCGAGGACAACTGGTCTGAGGGGAAGGATCTAGGACTTGTTGTGCCGCCACTACGGGTCCCAGATACATATTGTTGTCGGTGTCCGACCAAGTAAGGTCTTTTAGGTAAAAATTTGTAAATGTGTTGTGAGCTTTCCAGTGACAGGCTTGCATGATTTGGTCCACCGATACCCCACCGTAAAAGGCCTTAGAGGCCGCGAAGGCCCGGATGTCATGCGCTTTAACTTGGACCAAGTCCAAGGCTTGTTGATCTGCTTGTTTGTAACAAAGTAGGATGGTTTGTTTCAACCAGGAAGAGAGAGTAGCGGGTCTGATGTCTGAGGTATGTCCTTTCTTGAAGGAGATAAAAAGGAGGGAACGAGACCCTCTCAGGTCTTTGGTTCGGTCCAGATAATACCTCAGGGCCCGCACCAGACACAGGGACCATCTACAGAAGGTTCTTTGAATTGTCTATCTACAATGGTAGTCAAAGCAGGAATAGTCACCGGAGACACTTTGAGAACCTTCTCTTGCTAGTTGGTTTTTGGCTATGAAATCAGAAGAAGGGAACAAGGCAACCTTTTCCCATTGGCCTAGATTAGATACTTTGTTTGCCACCCAGGCATGGATTTCGCTACGGCGTTTGCCGGAGGCCAAAGCTAGCAAGAAGGCAGTTTTGAGAGTAAGATGTTTGAGGTCTGTGTCTTTCATGGGCTCAAATGGTGCTTTTGTGAGCTCGTTGAGGACAACAGAAAGGTTCCACTTAGGTAAATTTCTGGAACTTTTGGGACGATCCCTGTGAAAACTGGAGAGTAACCTATGAAGGTCTGCATTATGTGCAATATGGTGGGCCGTTGGGCCCAAAGTGTCAACGATTGCAGTCCTGTAACCATCAATGGTCGAGGGGCGCCTGTTTAGGTCTTGGTACAGGTACATGAAAAAATCTGAGATTTGTTTTACAGATAGAGTGGAGAAATCCACCGAATTTTCTCTGCACCATTTTTCAAATAGGGCCCACTTTGACTTGTAGATGGTCCTTGTTGATGACCGCTGAGGAGCAGCAATTCTCTCTGCCACCTCCACAGAGAAGCCTTGTTCTTGGAGTTGTCTGCTCCTAGACGCCAGGCGTGGAGGTTCAGCTGTTGTGGGTTGTTGTGGAACACATACTTGTGGGACTGTTTGAGTAGGGTCGTTGACACTGGGAGTTGTAGTGGGATCTCTGTTGAGAGCTGCACTAAGTCCCAAAACCAGGGCATCCCTGGCCAGCCTGGGGCTATTACGATGATCAGGCAATGGCATTGCTTGATCTTTTGGATCACCTTGTGAAGGAGAGCCGTAGGAGGGTAAGCATAGGCCGTGAGGTTCGTCCAGTTTATGTTTAGAGCATCTATGTCCCAAGCCTTTGGGTCTGGGACAGGAGATACGTACAGTGGGAGTTTGTGGTTCAGGTGAGTGGCAAATAAGTCTACATGAGGTGTAAACCACTTCTGGCAGATCTGTTTGAACACCTGCCGATGAAGCGACCATTCTGTTGACTGCACTTGGATGGACCTGGACAGCAGGTCGGCCATCATATTCAGGCACCCTGGGATGTGCCTGGCTTTCAATGTTATGTGGTAGTGATGGCACCAGGTCATGATCTTCCACAGGAGAGCACACATCTCTGCTGAGTGAGTTCCTCCTTGTTTGTTGATGTAGGCTACCACTGTTGAGTTGTCTGTCGCAACTAACACTGTCTGGTTCTGGCACTGGTCCTTGAAGTCTCGAAGGGCCAGGGAGACCGCCTTCAATTCTAGGACATTTATGTGTAGCCTTTTTTCCCGGTCTGACCACAGACCCCTTGTAGAATTTTGATCTAAGTGAGCGCCCCAACCTTCGTTTGAGGCGTCAGTAAAGAGTTGGATACTGTGGTCTTTGGGATGAAGGTCTGCACCTTTCATCATGTTTGAGGGATTTTGCCACCAATCTAGGTGGGCTGCAATGGTTTCTGTCCAGGGAAGGAGGTTGTCCAGCGACTGAGGATATCTCCAGTGCTCCTTGAGATGAAACTGAAAGGGCCTCATGTGAAGGCGTCCCTCCGGGACCATTTTCTCCGTTGAGGCTAGCAACCCAATTAGCGACATCAAACATCTTGCAGTCAAAACACGTTTTGACTTGAGGAGTAGGATCAAATCCTGGAGTTTGAGCCATCTCTCTTGAGTGGGTTTTACAAGGGCTGAATTTAGATGGTACTTGTAGCCCACGAACATAAACACCTGAGTAGGTTTCAGTTCTGATTTTTCCTGATTTATTATCCACCCCAAGGACTGGGTTAGGTCTACCACCGCCTGAGCGTTCACTTGGGCTTCCTCCTGAGACTGGGACCTGATCAGCCACTCGTCCAGGTATTGGTGAATTCTGAGTCCTCTTGAGAGGGCCATTAGTTTCACTTCCTTTACAATCATTGTAAAGACCTGGGGGGCTGTGGCTAGTCCGAATGGGAGGGAGGTGAACTGGAACACCTGAGTCTTGTAGCAAAACCTTAGGTATTTCCTTGAGTTTGGGTGGATGGGAATGTGTAGGTAAGCGTCCGACAGATCTATCGACAATACCCACTCCCCTGGAATCAGGGAGGTCCTGATGGACTCGGGAGTTTCCATTTTGAACTTTTCTACGTGTAGAAAAGTGTTGAGCCTGCTGAGGTCTATGACTGGCCTCCACCTTTGGTGAGGCTTGGGCACTAGGAACAGGCGACTGTAAAACCCGAGAGATTTTACATTTTCCACCCTTTTGATTGCGTTCTTTGACAGGAGAGACTGGATACAAGTGGCCAAGGCTTGGTCTTTTTGCTGGGCCTTGTACTCTGACAGGATCAGAGGAAATCTGACCAAGTTTGGCTTTGAAAGGAACGGCAGTACGTAGCCATTGGTGATAATGTTTAACACGTTTTGAGAACATTTGTTTGTTAGCCAGTCTCTCCTGAAAGAATGGAGGCGACCTCCTACTGGTGGACTGAGTGAGGCTTTGGAGGAGTCATTGGGAAGGGGGGTTTCCACGCCCCCTTCCCCTATTGTGGGGTCGAAAACGACCCCTGGAGCCTCTGAAGTTGGGTTTTCCTCTTCCTGAGGAAAACGATTGGTTACTGCTTTGAGAGGAATTGCCCCCATAGGGGCGTTTCCTGTAGGAGCCTCTTTTCTTGTGGGGACCACGAAAGGGCTTATTCTGGTAGGGTGCGAAACCCTGAGAGTCTTTTGAGGTGCCTTTTTTGAGAAGGAAGTCTTCACCTTTCTTCACAAGTTGAGACTCGAACAAGGACGGGTCCCAAAAGGACGAGTTCCTAAGTTCTTGACATCTCTTTTCCCCGAATTGTGGATGTAAGAGAGTCATTTCGGCTTCGCGCCTGAGCAAGCCGGTATTAGCCATAGAGTATAACTCCCTCTGGAGAATATGGGCTAGAGATTTGCTGAGACAGGTGAGGGCCCTGTGTTGAATAAGGACTGTCTTATTCCAGAAATCCATGTACTCAGTGACTTCCTTATATCCGCGCTTTGCTGCTTTCTCAGGATTGGCACCTTTCTAAATCTGAGACTTAATCTTCTTGACAGTTGACTTGATGCTATGTTGACACTTCTCCAGGGAAGCATTGCAAGAAGACGAAGTTTTTGCAAAGGCAGCGGTAAAATTGAGGGTTGAGATATTTTGTCTAGCCTGATGTTCCAGCTCCTTGAGAACTGGCAGGGGAACTTTGGCTACAGGGGCCCCAGAGGGTTTAGGAGTAATACAGATCTTGGCAAAGTCCGTATTCAACTCCTGACTTTTATCCTGAAAAGTGGGCTGTCCCACCCTGTACCACTTAGAAGTAGAAGGAGGAGGCTTGACATATTTGCCCTCAGATAAATTGGCAGCCTTAAAGTCATGTTGAAATTTATCAAAGGCGTCCTTGATAACTGAGCTAAGTGGTAGAATAGAGGAAGGACCTCTAGGTCTGAGATCTTGACGGCCTTTTTCATCGTCCAGACCCAACACTGAAGTTGAAGACCTAGGCATAGATTCCCTGGGGTCAGGGAGTGAAAGAATACGCCTGAAGGTGTCGACTTCTTCAGCGTATTGTGAGGGCATGTCAGACAGAGCTACTTCCCTATAATAAGGGGGGTCTGGATCTTGTTGTGGAAGGTCTTGATCAGAAGCAGCCCCTGAGGGCTGAGCCCTAGAGGGTTTAGAAGACCTGTGTCTGGCTGCAGGGGACTGATCTTCCCCTGAAGAAGATGACACATATCTGGACCTTGACTTGTGTTTACTCTTATCAGAGTGCTTTTTAGATCTGGAAGAAGGGATCCGAGGTTCGTCGGAATCCTCATCTAGTTGGTCCGAGGCAGATCTCGGATCAACTGGCTGCCTATGGCTATGCTTTTTGTGAGAGTACGAGACCTCTTTCGGTGGTACTACAGAGGGAGCAACGTACTGATCTGAGGTATCTTGGTTGAGTACTAGACGAGGAGGGAGTGCTGGACCGTAGTCCACATCCATTGCCTCGGTATGCATATTAGTACTAGATCTCGGAGGGGGTACGTCCAGATTAACAGCATTATCACTGGATGTACCAGGTTTGGAAGCAGGAAATGAGGATTCTACCTCGGTTGTCTTTTTAGTAGTCAACTCCTCTCGAAGTGACTGGAAAGCTTCCAACATGGATGCCTGGAAGGAACCCATTTGTTGCTGTAAATGGATATTTAAGGAATCACCCAGGGATTTTTCAATATTTTTCTGAATTTTGTTTTGTAAAGCTGTACCTGGGGTGGGTGGGATAGACTTGGCTGGAGTTTTTAAAGATAAAGAACTGAAGGCAAGAGGCTGAGGACGGGGGGGTGAGGTGAAAAGATTGTCAGCAGCACTCTCGAGGTCTGCATTTGAGCCAGTGAAGGAATCCCCGTCGCCTTCGCCCAAAAGATCTAGTTCATCATCTTTGGAACTAGTTTCCGCCTTTTGTTTTTTAAGATAACGTTTCCTGTGCTGAATTTTCTTCATCTGTTCATCTGTGAGTTTCGAAGGTGACACAGGGGTCATCTCCCTTGCCAGCCTCCCTACAGGTAGGGCAGTAATTGTGTAGGTCGAAACTGAAACAAAAGTGGTGGCATTTCTGAGCTCTCGGTTTGTCTTTATTCGTTTGGTGGAGAGACATTGTAACGCAATAAAAGACGTATAATATAAATTGCCTGTACCGAGGAAAACTCAAAACACGCGAAAGCAAGAAAGATACTTATCCTGTGAAAATAAGAATTTTACAGAATGATCTATGATATATATTAAAAGAAATATCCAAATATTAGCCTCCAACAATAAGTAAAGTCTGAGAAAATAAATGAAAATGTCTGTATATTTACAAACTGCTACCAGTCAATCGTGGCCAACGAGAAAGTAGGGCGATTGGTCAGAAGTTATCACGTGACGACAACTACCAGGGTATCCGGTGGTCTTTTTTTCTAAGACGTTGGCCCCGGTTGTTGCAACCCGAGAACAGCATTAAGTCCCACATGGTAAGCTATTGTAGCGTAATAAAAGAGACATTTTTCAAGGGATTGCTCCCAAAATCTAATCAGCTCGCGTTTTCGATAGTATGAACAGGTGTGTCAAATTATAAGGCTCTGTAGCAAGTAGTTTTTCCTGAACTGTGATGACGGGGGGGGGGGTACTTCAAAAAATAGTTTTTGATCATGTGACCTTCATAAAGGTCAAAGGTCAAATTTAAGCATGCAGAAAAATTTTCCCACGCCTAAGGTATATAACTGCCAAATATGGTTTGAAACCTTCTAATAACAAGACCACTGCCGTGGTATGATCTCCCGACGCACTACATCAAAAAGTAGGTGAACAACATATTTGACAAAACTCCTTTAAATTGAATAGTTTTGCTGTTATAAATTATTTAAATCAAAAAAGTCAAAGTAGCTATTACTGAGTTAGCTATGGACCTACAGCTTTCAAAATTTGCAATGAGTTATTTGAGAAAAATTGTCTAAGTACAATACTTTTAAGAGATAATTCGCATTTACTCATTTTGAGTAGGTGAGTAATTATCTACGGGTCTGAAACTTCACCATGTGAAAGCTCTCCCAAAAGTAGATGAATGAGTTATTTGAGAAAAATTGGCTATCTGCAATACTTTTAGAGATAATTCGCATTTACTCATTTTGAGTAGGTGAGTAATTAGCTATGGGTCTGAAACTTCACCAAGTGAAAGCTCTCCCAAAAGTAGGTGAATGAGTTATTTGAGAAAAATTGGCTATCTGCAATACTTTTAGCGATAATTTGCATTTACTCATTTTGAGTAGGTGAGTAATTAGCTATGGGTGTGAAACTTCACCAAGTGAAAGTTCTCCCAAAAGTAGGTGAATGAGTTATTTGAGAAAAATTGGACCTCTGCAATACTTTTAGAGATAATTCGCATTTACTCATTTTCAGTAGGTGAGTAATTAGCTATGGGTCTGAAATTTCACCATGTGAAAGCTCTTCCAAAAGTAGGTGAACGAGTTATTTGAGAAAAATTGGCTATCTGCAATACTTTTAGCGATAATTCGCATTTACTTATTTTCAGTAGGTGAGTAATTATCTATGGGTCTGAAACTTCACCATGTGAAAGCTCTCCCAAAAGTAGATGAAGGAGTTATTTGAGAAAAATTGGCTATCTGCAATACTTTTACAGATAATTCGCATTTACTCATTTTGAGTAGGTGAGTAATTAGCTATGGGTCTGAAACTTCATCAAGTGAAAGCTCTCCCAAAAGTAGGTGAATGAGTTATTTGAGAAAAATTGGCTATCTGCAATACTTTTAGAGATAATTCGCATTTACTCATTTTGAGTAGGTGAGTAATTAGTTATGGGTCTGAAACTTCACCAAGTGAAAGCTCTCCCAAAAGTAGGTGAATGAGTTATTTGAGAAAAATTGGCTATCTGCAATACTTTTAGCGATAATTCGCATTTACTCATTTTCAGTAGGTGAGTAATTAGCTATGGGTCTGAAACTTCACCAAGTGAAAGCTCTCCCAAAAGTAGGTGAATGAGTTATTTGAGAAAAATTGGCTATCTGCAATACCTTTACAGATAATTCGCATTTACTCATTTTTTTGAATGACTTAAAAAGTAGATGAACAACTTATTTTAGAGAAATTGTGTAGCTGCAATACTTTTGAAGATATAAGGCATTTACTCATTATGGTTATCATTAAAAATTGACAAAGTAGCTATTACGGTTTGCGAGATATTTGTCATTTTTCACATTTTCACCAAAAGTAGCAATAAAGTAGCCATTACTCACTTGTACATTGAGCAACAGTTGTGAAACTTAAATATGTTACAGTTCACAAAAAAGTAGATGAACAACTTATTTGAGAGAAATTGTGTAGCTGCAATACTTTTGAAGATATAAGGCATTTACTCATTATGGTTATCATTAAAAATTGACAAAGTAGCTATTACTCACTTAGCTATGGAGATACACTTCCAAACTAGTGACCATGTTGTAGCTGTGGAGATAGTAGCTGAACAACATATTGGAACAAAATTGTGTAGCTGCAATACTTTTGAAGATACAAGCCATTTACTCATTATGGTTATCATCAAAGTAGCTATTACTCAGTTAGCTATGGAGTTACAGCTATGAAAATTCACAATACAGTATATCCAAAAGATAGGTGAACAACATATTCGACAAAAATCCTCTATATTCAATAGTTTTTGAGTTATAAGTGACTTGCTCAATGGTCAAATGTTAAACTTAGTATAGCTATTACTCAGTTAGCTATGGTGCTACACCTTGGACACCTCACCATGATATAGTACATGAAGGAGTTGTTGAACAACATATTTCAGGCCAATATTGTAAGTAACAGTTACAAAGACAAAATCAATTTACTCATTTTGCTCATTGTTAATAACAGAAAATAGCTATTACTCACTTAGCTATGAAGATAGAACCCTAAAAATGGTACCATCTTGTAGGCATGGAGAAAGTAGCTGAACAACGTATTTTACAGAAACACTCTAAATGCAGTCGTTTTGGAGTTATGAGCACTTTACTCAAAGTAGCCACCATTGCTATTACTCACTTAACTATGGTCCTAGGTGTGAAATAACAGCATCAAATGAAAGGACATAAGCAATAAGGTCATAAGAAACATTGAAAAGGCCAAGGAGAAACAACCAGTGTGATGTACAGCCCTTTATAAAAGCGTGACACACACTCAATAACACACATACACACGCACGGAATGCGTTTTATAATCTCCCGCCGGCCGGCCGGGAGATAATAAGGGAGATATTCAAGGGAGACCATAATGTGGCGGCGGCGAGGAAACTGAGGCGAAAACAAATAAGCGCCCTTTCAGGGACGCTTAATAATGATTAACACGTTATTTGAGCACTTTTCTTTCAGCCAGTCTCTCCTAAAAGAATGGAAGTGACCTCCTACTGGTGGACTGATTGAGGCTATTTAGTCATTGGGAAGAGGGGGTTCCACACCCTCTGTGCCTGTGATTAGGTCGAAAACGACCTCTGTTGCCTCTGTTATTCGAGTTTCCTCTGCCGGAGAAAAATGACTGGTTACTTCTTGGGGTAGATTGTCCGCTTCCTGTAGGAGTCTCTTTTTTGTTGTGGTGGGGACCACAAAAGGGCTGATTTGGTCAGGCTTGAAGCAATGAGTGTTGTGGGGGTGCCTTTTTGAGAAGGAACTCCTCTCCGTCCTTAACTAGTTCAGGGTTGAATAAAGGAGTAGGAGAGAAAGGTGAGCTCCTAAGTTGCTGATGGCTGTTGAAGATGGGACATTTCTACTTCTCATCTAATGAGGACAGAGCTACCCAAGGTGTATAGTTCCTTCTGGAGCATGTGGGATAAAGCCTTACTCTGGCGGGCTAGGGACCTCTGCTGAATATGGATATTCTTATCCAGGATCTCTACTCACAAAATTCCAGGAATGGCACCTTTTGGATCTGAGTTTTAACCCGTTTGGAAGTAGCCTTGAGGCTATCCCTACAACTTTCCATAATCAGGTTATACTCTGAGATGACATGAATGAAGGCAGCCAAAAAGTTGAGGGTACAGAGTTTTTGCCTAGCCTGGTGCTCAAACTTTTGACTACCTGTCTGGGGAATTTACCATTGGAGTTCCAGAGGGCTTAGGAGAGATACAGACACTTGCAAAATCTGTTGATTTCCTGCATTTTTAAGGCAGGAATGACTTAACTTATACCACTTTGCAGTGGAGGGAGGTGGTTTAATGAATTTTGACTTGTTCTAACTTTTTCTAGGGCCTCTTTGAGAGTAGGACTAGCTGGGAACATAGCTAAAGGACCCTCTGGTCTGAGCTCTTGTTCTTGGGCCACTTTAGGTAGACACCACACTGAGGCTGAAGAACTGGCATACTGTCCCTGGGATCAGATATATTGAGGACCTGTTTAAAAATTTCAACATCCTCAGTGTACTGTGAAAGATAGAGTCTGGGTTAAGTTGGGATTTAGGATCAGCTAAGTCCTTATGTTTGAGGTCCACAAAAATCATGGCTTTGTGGGCTTCTTCACAAAGCTGAAAACTCGAGAATAAACTTGAGATTTGGGAACACAGTTGAGACCCAAGAACAAGACATGAGGCCCGAGAACACAGTCGCGACTCAAGAACAAACGAGAGTAGTCTCGGAAACTTCGTCAAGACTCGAGAACACAGTTGAGACTCGAGAACAACCTTAAGACTAGTCTAGAGAACTTAGTTGAAACTCAGGAACTAGAAATAGGACGCCCTGTTGATGGTAGCTGCGACATATGAATAGAAACAGGATAGCATAGAAGAACACACATTATCATGTGTAATGTCCGCCCCATGAACCTTTTGGCAAAATTGTACAGTACTCTTACAAGACCCTGTTTCATTTGTAAAATATATCAATGATGCTTAAATATTTATTAGTGTACATGTAACTTATTTCAGCTTCATGCCTTTTTGCATTGGTTGGGTCGAAAATTTTGACGAAATCGCTCTATCTCGCACGGTTAAGGAGATAGAAGCAAATTTGTGTTTTGTCATTTTTGGCAAAAATTCGAAAAATCAAAATGGCCGCCATTTTTGGGGAGGGGAAAATTTTTTGAAAATTGCAAAGAGTACATTCCTTAGATACCCTGTGGGTTGAAAATTTCGACGAAATCGCTCTATCTCACACGGTTAAGGAGATAGAAGCAAATTTGTGTTTTGCCATTTTTGGCAAAAATTCGAAAATTCAAAATGACCGCCATTTTTGGGGAGGGGAAAATTTTTTGAAAATTGGAAAGAGTACATTCCTTCGATACCCTGTGGGTTGAAAATTTCAACGAAATCGCTCTATCTCGCACGGTTAAGGAGATAGAAGCAAATTCGTGTTATGCAATTTTTGGCGAAAATTCAAAATGGCCGCCATTTTTGGGGAGGGGAAAATGTTTTGAAAATTGCGAAGAGTACATTCCTTAGATACCCTGTGGGTCGAAAATTTCGACGAAATCGCTCTATCTCGCACGGTTAAGGAGATAGAAGCAAATTTGTGTTTTGCCATTTTTGGCAAAAATTCGAAAATTCAAAATGGCCGCCATTTTTGGGGAGGGGAAAATTTTTTGAAAATTGCAAAGAGTACATTCCTTAGACACCCTGTGAGTCGAAAATTTCGACGAAATCGCTCTATCTCGCACGGTTTAGGAGATATGAGCACATTTGCCTTTTTCAGTATTCAAAATAGCCAATTACTCATTTATTTAATTAATTACTCACTCATCTATGAAGCAATTCCCCCCAAAAGCAATCCGATACAAGCTATTAACCCAATGAACCTCCATACCAAATTTCAGAAAGCTAGGCTTAATAGCATTCCTTAAAATGTCTGGAAACCAAAGAGATACTCAAAAGTAGCAAAGTAGCTATTACTCAGTTAGCTATAGAGCTATCATCACCAAAAGCAATCCCATACAAGCTATTAACCCAATAAACCTGCATGCCAAATTTGGTAAAGATAGGATAAGAACTGTTGCCTAAAATGTCTGGAAACCAAGTGGGACGCCGGACGCCGGAAAAAGCAAAAATAATATGTCCACCCCCCAGTGGGGTGGACATAATTAGTCTCGAGAACTTAGTCGAGACTTGAGGACAAGCTCAAGAGCAAACTCAAGATTCAAGAATACAGTCTAGACTCTAGATCAAACTTAAGATTCAGGAACATAGCTGAGCATCAATTTTAAAACTCAACCTCCAGTAATAGTTCTAGCAAAAAAGATTGCCAACTGCCTTGCATTTGCAAGGGTGCCATAAGATTAATGTTACAACAGACGACCTTGTGAGCACTAAATATTTTAAAATTTGATATACTTACATGTACATCAAATGTCTGTTTTAATCTTTAAAAGAGATTGACTTTTATTGTTTGGCAATATTAAGGGTGTACCCTACGCCTTCACTTATTTGGCAATTACATGTACACCAGATGACAATGACATCACTGAGGGAATTCCTCTTTCGAAAAACTCTCTTCTTAGATGCTTTATTATATAATTAACCTTTAAAAAGGTCCAAAATGTAGAACATTAAACCTCTAAAATATTTTATTTTATTTATTTCCACAGGCGTAGTTCAAGATATTTTGCTATATACAGAGACTTGGTCTTCTGAGAAGGCTAGAGAATGTAGCAGATTGGGGTTAAACCCTTAAAATATTTTATTATTATTATTATTTTATAACAGGGATCGTTATGCATAAGAGTTACAAATGTCAAGTCCTTGTCATCCTAGCAAGATTTTAGTATAAAGCCGAGACTTCAGAACCAATTTGAGTCTTTGGTAATATTTACGTGAGGGCGGGATCAAAATAAAGTGTAAAATATGTTAAATATACTTAACTTTTCTGTGAATTGTCACAAAAAAGATCATTCTATGAGGTTATATAACCAAACTCATAAAATATGAGCATCCAACAAGAAATATGTCACAGTGGAAACTCCAATCCAGTGCCATTTCTAATTCCCCTAGTGGTAGTTCCAATTGGAACTACCACTAGTGCTACTTCTAATTGGAACTAGCACTAGTGCCATTTCTAATCATTTGCTGATAAACAACAATTAGAAGTAGCACTAGTGGTAGTTCCAATTGGAACTACCACTAGGGGAATTAGAAATGGCACTAGTGGTAGTTTCAATTGGAACTACCACTAGGGGAATTAGAAATGGCCCTGATTCTTGATCTGATTTCTCAAGAAGAAGTTCATCATTGATCACAAACTGTTTATTTACAAACAGTAAATGACAATACATACAGTATTTACATACAGTAAATGACAATGTATACAATACACAATATGAATGTCTGTTCACAAGTTTTAATGTCTATATTCTGTTTTGACAAATGTTTATATTTGAGATATGACACTTTGTAGAACACTTCAAGCCAGATTTCTTGCATCTACACTTGTTTGTGATGCTCTGGTGAGAGCTGCTCATTTGAGCAGATACCACAATTAAAGGTACAAAATGGGGTAATTGCAATTGGTAGTTGAGCACCTAACATAATACAGGATAAAAAAGCCAGTGGATTTTCAAATATTAAATTAGATTACTAAGATTAAAGGAAATTGCTGCTCTGGTGAGAGCTGCTCATTTGCGCAGATACCACATTAAAGAGACAAAATGATGTAATTGCAATTGATGGGGGCTAGTGGATTTTTAGTTGGAATTTAGATACAACATTTACCAAAACATAACTCATATTAGAAATTAGTGTTGTCTTAAAAATGTTGATTTGATGATTTTAGAAATTACCCCTTTCAAAGGTTTAGTGCCATTTCTAATTCCCCTAGTGGTAGTTCCAATTGGAAGTAGCACTAGTGCTATTTCTAACTCCCCTAGTGCTACTTCCAATTAGAAGTACAACTAGTGGTAGTTCCAATTGGAAGCAGCACTAGGGGAATTAGAAATGGCACTAGTGGTAGTTCCAATTTGAAGTAGCACTAGTGGCAGTTCCAATTGGAACTACCACTAGGGGAATTAGAAATGGCACTGGATTGGAGTTTCCACTGTGACAAATACATCCATTAATGAAAATAGCATCAGAGATGCCTGTACCCAACAGCGTGGGGAAATAGTTTTCAACCCCATAAGATATAGAAGTGGTGAAACAGTACAAAGATCTGGATACTTTCAGAGCAGTGTCAGTTATATAAAGCTCCGAACAAAGCTCCTCATGGTTTCCGAGATATAGCCCAGACAAGACAATATAGGTCAAGATCACCATGTAAGGTCAAATCAAGGTCACATGACGTTGCATACCTACGACCCCGAACCAATGTCCCTACCAAGTATCAACTTCCTACATCTTATGGTTGCCGATATATAGCCCAGACAAGATTTTATAGGTCAAGATCACTACAGCAAGGTTAAAGGTCAAATCAAGGTCACACCATAATGTTGCACACCTACACCCCCTAACCCATTTCCCTACCAAGAGACAACTTTCTACACCATATGGTTTCCGAGATATAGCCCAGACAAGATATTATAGGTCAAGGTCACTACTTCAAGGTCAAAGGTCAGATCAAGGTTACAGCATGACGTTCCACACCTAAACCCCTGAACCAATGTCCCTACCAAGTATCAACTTCCTGCACCTTACGGTTTCCGAGACATAGCCTGGACAAGATTTTATAGGTCAAGATCACTACGGCAAAGGTCATAGGTCAAATCAATGTCACACCACTACGTTGCCCACAAACAACCCCTAACTAATGTCCCTACCAAGTATCAACTTCCTGCACCTTACTGTTTCCAAAATATAGCCCGGACAAGATTTTATAGGTCAAGGTCACTACAGCAAGGTCAAAGGTCAAATCAAGGACACACCATGATGTTGCACACCTACAACCCCTCACTAATGTCCCTACCAAGTATCAACTTCCTACACCTTACGGTTGTTGAGATATAGCCCGGACAAGATTTTCAAATTCAAGGTCACTGCGGCAAGGTCAAAGGTCAAATCAAGGTCTTACCATGACGTTGCACTCCTATACCCCCAACCAATGTCCCTATCAAGTATCAATCCTATACCTTACAGTTTCTGAGATACAGATCAGACAAACTTTTTCACATCGCCCACCCATCCGCCCGCCACATGCCCATCCGGACCCCATGGGTGAAAACAATACTCCGACAGCCCTTAAATGCTGTGGAGTAAAAACCACAAATCGTCTCTATATGTTTGTGTGATTCCAGCAAGATGGCACGGCCAATGAGAAGAGGGTAGTCACATTCTTTGTCAGCAATTCAGGTACCTGGCTATATATGCTCATTTTTCTTGAGTTGGCATTTAGTTCCACATGGTAAGCTATTATAGCGCAATAAAACATGACAGACAAGTTCAAAACCTCGAAAAATCCACAAATTCTTCAACTTCTGAGAGCTTCTGAAAATTATATCCACACAGTACATGGGCCAAATGAAAAAGATGCCATGATGCCACGCTGTCTAGAGAGGAAGGAAGTACGTCACACCACTTAGCGAATGCACAGTACCAGACTAGTCCTGCCGGTGGATTACACAAGACGACTTTTTCTGTCATTTGGTGGGATGGTCTGTGCCAACCTGTTAAGTAATTATGCATTGGGTAAGATGTATTAACACAATAAAAGTATGGTTTCCTTCACACTTACTGCTATTGTTGTTGTCAACTGTGGAACTGTCAAATGACCCATGATCATTTGTAGACCCCTTCATAGCATCTCTACTGGTACCGTTGAATCTGGCTCCATTCTGATCTGATTCTGTGCTTGGAAATGGAGAATGGGTGAATGGGTGCTTGTCAGAATCTACTTTGTCAACATTCCGGTGTCCCTCCGCAGGTAAAATTCCAGGTCTCTGAAGTGAAGCTAAGTAATGTGGATTCAGTGCAGATCCTTTAACTGATTCATTAAAACTAGACTCTTCAAGGGAATTATCTCTTAGTTTATGAGGTTTATTGGGAAGTACCTCACTTGCTTCTTTATTTTCAGTCTTAGTGTCTGTTCTTAATTTTGTTGGGTGTAGATTCTCTGTGTCACTTTGCATTGTTCCTGCATTTGGCAAGCAGTGTACATTCAAAAAACACTGCGTTGTTTCTTTTTCAAAATTTTCACTTTCAACAAAGACATCAGTATCACTAACCAAATGAGATTTTATTTCTGATTCCAAATCTGTAATTACAGATGAGACTTCAATTTCCAATCCAGCAAAATCATCATTTCCAAGGAAGCTAGTCTCAATGTGATTCTTTTCATTTGCAACATTTGACTCACATTTTGAATCTTTCCAATGATCACTTCTTGTGGTAATTTCATTTTCAATAACTTCAGTGTCATTACTTTTCCCCTCCTCCTGCCTCCATTCAAACTGCAAATTGTCTGAGTTTTCCTTTGATTTATTAATTCCCTGCAGCACAGGAGATACACCATAGTCTGGCACATTGACGGTACAGTTCATATCACATGTGAATTCCTGATGTGGTAGGTTTTGTTGTTGGCATTTATCTTTTGGTTTGTAAAACCTTTCAGCCTGATGTTTAAAACTAAACACTTTATCAGTTATTGGTGTTGTTTCTCCATGGTTATCATGTGCATCAAACATGCATGTTGTACATTTGTCTGACAATTCTGTGTAATTGATATGACATTGCTGCCTTGTACTGTTTTTATCCAACGGCAAAGGAATGCATTCCATGTCCCCATCAGTTTGCATTTGTTCTACATCACTTTGCATCACATTTGAAGCATCACTGTCTATTCTACTGATCTGAGATATTTCAGATTCTTTTTCTCTCTTGGATGTACTTCTATTGCCACTATCATCATCTTTACCAACAACTGGAGCTACCAATCCCTCAGCTAAGTCCACGCTTTCAAAGGATAACTCATTTGTTGATCTCAAAAAATCACCTTCCTGTGCTCCTACAACACAGAAAATAATAAAATAATAAGCAAATTAAATTTTAATAAGTTAATACCCTATCCAATGGACAATTGCAAATCCGGTCAGCATAGACCAGCCTGCCAAACGTCAGAAAAAGACGTCCTGTGTTTCCACCAGCTAGGCCGGTCCAGTACTGTGCATTCACCAGGTGGCGCATCGTATTTCCTTCTTGTCTAGACAGCGTGACGTCATGGCATCTTTTTCATTGTCTAAACCTATTAGACCCCTAGTAAGCTGATAGCGGGGTCAGAGGGAGGGTCTTGTGTGTCCATTGGATCGTGTATTAACTTATTAAATTTACAATTTTATTGCGTTAATACATCCTATCCAATGGACAATTGCTGAATAACTACCGCTGGGTCGGCAGGTAAGTTACTAGGGACTTAAGTGAACTCATAAACAAAAGTAACAAAATTTACTCCAGGCTTGGGTCGACTTTGAGGTGAGAAAACCCTAAAGGCCATGGCAGATTACCTGCAGCCGGTTACCCGGGGTTATACCGACGTTGCCCCCACTTTTAAACAGACCTGCTCTGAGGTAGGGGAAGAGAGGGATGAGTTCAGTCCCATAAGAAGAAATAAACCTCCCAAAGGAAGCATGTCACTTTTTTTGCATTTATATATGTACAACTATTTACATATGTACAAGTCTCCTCAAAACCATGGGCTACAGCCACTACAGGTCCCAGGTGATAGAGCTCTGAATCAGCCCAAGCCACATTCTCCAAATAGAACTGTGTGAAGGTGTTATGTGACTTCCAGTGGCAGGCTGACAAAATTTGTTCCAAGGAGATTCCCGACTGGAAGGCCTTAAAAGCAGTAAATATGTAGTGTGAGGGACTCCTGGTCGGAGAGCTCATAGCATAGGATCACAGTCTGATCGATCCATGAAGAGATAGTGGCAGGATGAGATGTCTTTGTTGAAGCCTTTCTTAAAGGAGACAAAAACCAACTCCTTGTTCTGCCTGAGGTCTGAGGTCCCGTCCAAATAGTAGCGTAGTGCTCTGACCAGACACAGGGACCTATTAGACTTCTCCAGAGTAGGGACCAGGGCTGGTATAACCACTGGCCAGCTGGTTCTTGGAAAGAAAGCTGGGTGAGGAGTACAAGTATACTTTAGTCCAGTCTGCTTGATGTCTGATATTTCTGTTTTGCAAAGCATGGATCTCACTCTGGCGTTTACCAGAACCCAAGGCCAACAAGAAAACAGTCTTGAAGGTCAAAAGCTTCAGAGAGGCCTCTTTAAGAGGTGCACAGGGAGCCTTTGTCAACTGGTGCAACACCAGGGAGAGGTTCCAGGGGGGATGCCCTTCTTACCTTTAGGTCTGTCTCTGTGGAAGCTATCCAAGAGTCGAGTGAGAATTTCAGCTTTGCTGACATTGATAGGCGTATTCCCTAGTTTGTCAGCAATGGCTGATCTGTAGCCATCAATGGTACTCCGCTGTAGCTTCCTGACTTGAAACAAGTATAGTAGCAAGTCAGCTATTGACTTTACATGGGGTTCCCTGAAGTCCACCTGATTAGTGAGGCACCACTTTGTAAAAATGGTACACTTTGCCTCAGACTGATCTGGTTGATCCTCTTTGAGGAGCCTCAATTCTTGCTGCCACTGCCTCAGAGAAGCCCTGCTCCTTGATTATTGAGGCTCTAGGAACCATGCATTGAGGTTTAGGTTTGTCAGATTTCTGTGAGGGATCTGATTGAAGGGCTGCGTTAACAGGTTGGGCAGACTCAGTGGGATTAGGCTGGACATTGCCACTAGATCCCAAAACCAATGCATGTTGGGCCACCCTGGAGCAATCAGAATGATTCTCTTGCATGGGCAGTACTGCAGCTTCTCCACCACTTTGCCCAAGATGGCTGGGAAGGCATGGTCGGAAGGCATATGCGTCCAGATCCTCCCATGGCAGACTAAGTGTATCCACTGCTGAGGCAAGGGGATCCTGTACCGGTGACACAAACAGAGGTAACTGGTTGTTGAACCTTGGGGCAAATAGGTCTATTTCAGGCTGATGCCACCTGCTGCATATTGTCTGAAAGACCTCTGGAAGGAGAGACCACTCTGTCTAGATGGTCTGGCCTAGCCTGGATAGCTTGTCTGCTACCACATTCAGCCAGCCTGGAATGTTTCAGGCTTTTAAGAGTCACTTGTTTCCTGGACAAGATTCTCCACAGTAGGGCACAAAGTGGACCCGATCTCATGCTTCCTTCCTTGCTTATGTAAGACAACACTGTGGTGTTGTCGGTTGTTACAAGTACTATCTTGTCTGAGCTGAGGTCTTGGAACTATTTTAGGGCCAAAAATACCGCCTTTAGTTCCAGATAATTTATATGCAACTTGATTTCCGGAATGGACCAGGTTCCTCTTGCAGTATGCTCGTTTAAGTGAGCGCCCCACCCTTCTTTTGATGCATCTGTAAATATTTGCAGAGCATGTTTTAGTGGGTGTAATGCTTGACCTTGAAGTATATTGCTTTCCTCTAGCCACCGTTGTAAATGGGGGTGCAAGGACCTGGGTATTGGGATGACCTTCTCCAGTGATTCCGGAACCCTCCAGTTGTTTTTGAGATGCCACTGTATGGGTCTATTATACAGTCGGCCTAGGTGGACTTGCTTTTCTGTGGCAGTTAGTGAACCTATCAGGGACATGAATTGCCGGACCGGACAAGCTGGTCAGGATAGAAGAGCCTGAATTTTTTGTTAAAGGTTCTGCTACCAGTTCGGTGTGGGTTAGACCTAACTGGACTTGAGGTCGAACTGGTAACCTATGAAGTCGAAGACTTGCTAAGGTCCAGGTCTGATTTTTCCGCATTCACCAGCCAACCTAACTTCTGACAAATCTCTACTAGTTCCTGAGTATGCTGGAGACAAGCTTGGAGGGACCTGGTTCTCACCAACCCGTCGTCTAGGTATTGGTGGATCCTTATACCCCTGTGTATGGCCATCAGTTTCACTTCCATTGCTACCACAGTGAACTCCATGGGTGCTGTGGACAATCCGAATTGCAGTGCCTTGAACTGGTATGTCCGACCCTGCATGTGAAATCTCAGATATTTCCTGGATTGTTCCTGTATTGGTATGTGGAAGTAGGCATCCTTGAAATCTATTGAGGTAACCCGCTCCCCTTGTTGGATGGAGGTCCTGATGGTTTCAGGGGTCTCCTTTTTGAATTTTCTGCCTTGAGGAAAAGATTTACTTTGCTCAGGTCTAGAATGAGTCTCAAACGATTGTCTGGTTTTGAAATTAAGAAGAGTCAGGTAAAGTAACCCACAAATGTTTAGTCTCGAACTAACTCGACTGCATTTTTGTCTGTAAGGTGATGTAATGCCTCCAACAGGTAGAGGTTCTTGTGAGGATTGACATAGCAACTAATGATGGTCGGTGACCTTGTCAAGTTTGGCCGGATCCGAAAGGGGAGGGTGTAGCCCTCTCTGAGGAATTGAACTACTTTCGGACAGGCACCCAGATTGAGCCAAGTTTGGCAAAAGTTTTGAAGTCTGGCTCCTACAGGTAGATTTGTGACAGCATGTTGGACATTTGTTTCAGGTTTTACAAAAGACAATTGATCAACACAGGAAACATCTTTCACATATTTTAATTGCAGCTTGGGTGATGCTGGAGTTAAAATCCATGAGATACTGTAGCTCGTCTGTAGCTGAGGACACTTTGCTGGAACTCTTTCCCTTGCTTTCTGAATGTATAGCCTTCAGCTGAGCTTGCATGTCCTGTTGTACCTTAAAAAGGTACCTGTTGAAGCTAGCTGATTGATTGTAGATCACAGTGGCCTCCCTTTCCGACTTCTCCCATCTGCGCAGGGTTTACTGTGATATCCGGCGCAATGTAGGTGGGGAAATTGATGAGCCGGCCTGTCTTGCAATCCTGCTTAACTACTATACAGCTTACATGCATCTATGTTCCAAGAGGAGACAGCAGAGGGGTCAATTTTCTAGTCAGAAAACAGCCCAGATCACTTGGATTGTGACTTTGCTGGTCTCAGGAACTGATCTCTCATCAGGCCACTGGCCTCTGAACTGCGGGAAGGGTATCCTTCAACCAGAGTACATTCAGTTTACTTAACTTTCTGTACAACCAGTCCTCTGTTGGCATCTGAACCAACACTTTGCCAGGAACTGCAGCTTTCGGGCCGGCAAAAGGGTTGTCATCAGTATTGCTAGTTGAATTGTTCATGTCTGGGATGTGGGACCAGTCCATATAGGAACGAATGCCTCTCATTGTCTCTTTGTAGGTTTGTTCCTCAGAAATGGACTGGTCCTGTTCATCAAGGGTAGCATCCTGACCTTCTGACAACTCGCCTTCTGCTACATACGGATCTACAGGGGGTTGGTCGGAGATGAAACTATCCACCCCAGAACTCAAGCTGGAGATACTGTCCACCCCTAAACTCAAGCTGGAGATACTGTGATGTCGACCAGTCTGGAGCTGGCTGGTAGACTGATGCTTTGCAGCAGATAAGTCTTTTCCAGTGCGCTCTGAAGAGGTAGATCCTGGTCAGTCCGGGTTGGTCTTGAGCTGGCTGGTAGACTGATGATTTGCAGCAGAGAAGTCTTTACCAGTGCGCTCTGAAGAATTAGATCCTGATCTGTCCGGCTGAGTTTTGCTGGTCAACTGATGTTTTACAGCAGAGAAGTCAGTCCAGGAAACTGTGAAGATGTAGCAGTAAATGCTGGCTCGGTCGGTGACAGTATCTGGTTTAGCCGGTTGGATGAAAGGCTGGGTATCCTTGACCGCACCTGCTGTAGGTGGGTGAGCAGGAGTTACTCTGACTGTTGAAAAGGTAGGTTCAAAAGATCTGGCCATGAGCAGAGCTTCTAGGTGATTAAATCTGTCAGACCACTCCGGGTCGAGTTCTGCAATTCTAGTGTCCGTGGTCGACTTGCTCTCAGATTTAATCTTTGACTTGGCAGTAGAAGTTTTCTTAATTTTTTTCCTGGAGGCTCAACAAAAGTAGGGGACTTTGCAGTACCTTGGTCATCAACTGCCCCAATAACAGATACAGTGGACGGATCCGAGAGAGCGGAGTTGTCTTTACTAGGGGTGGATGAAGTTTCTAATTTCTTGGCCACCCGTTTTTCCTTTTTAATTTATAAGAAGGAGTAGCAAGTTGTGCACGCTGTTCTACAGTAAAGGAGTTACAGAACTTACAGTCTGCAGTGTCTGGTGTCGCCACACATAGGTCCTTGCCTTTCCCCTTATCTCTGCAACATGCGCAGAAGGCATGACAATCAAAACTAGCCATAATATGGCTGCATCCTCCTCTTTTCTGGCCAGGTGATGACATTTTACTCTATATGCACACAAATATCCTTTGAAGTAACAGAAGAAGTGAAATTCACAAGACATCCAAGTATATTCCACAAAAAACTTCTTTCACAAAATATCCGTCTGCACAGTAAACCCACCAAACGAAAATGATGCCATGACGTCACACTGTCTAGACAGGAATTAAGTGCCATGCACCACCTGGTGAATGCACAGTACTGGACCAGCCTGGCCGGTGGAAACACAGGACCTCTTTTTCTGACATTTGGTGGGCCGGTCTGTGCCGACCGGATTAGCAATTGTCCATTGGATACGATGTATTAACGAGATAAAAATAAAATTTGATGTAATTATAGCTAGGGCAGGGTCAGTAACACTGGTATCTTGGTATCGAGACCAGTTCACTTGAACACCGTTTCTACACTTTACTAGCACCTTTTCTAATGTCAGTACATAATATTGTGGGAAAACAAAAAATACTGGAAACAAACCTCAAATCATCAAAGCCAATCAACCATTGCTTTAACCCTGAAGGAGGAGTCCTGTGGATACCATAAAGTTAAAAGTACATGTAACTTGCATATGTACATGACATATCCAATCATTTGCATAAATATGCATACATGAAACTGCTTCATGTTATATATTTGTAGAGTTTTGCATCAGTCTGAAAATCGTCCAAAAACCTCTAAATTCAAGTGTTTACGGAAGAGTATTAGGGCCAAGTAAGAAAAATTTTTTTTCTCAATTTAGTAAGATAGTATCTCAATTTTTCAACAAACTAAGTCAATTATTTTAGATAATTATCTCAATTTTTTGAGATATTAAGTCAATTTTTTGAGACACTATCTCAAATTTTTTATTTCTGCCAAAATTCAAAATGGCAGCCAAAATTTGGGAAATTCAACATTTTTCAGAGGCACTTTATCTAAGGTCTCTAGTACCCCATGGGTCCAAGATTTGCTTGAAATTGTTCTATCTCTAACAGTTTTTGAGATAAACAACATTTTTGATTTCCACCAAAATTCAAGATAGCAGCCCAAATTCTGGAAATTCAATTTTTTTCAGAGGCACCATATCGAGATGATCGACATTTTCGATTTCCGTCAAAATTCAAGTTGGTGGAGGAAATTCAAGAAATTTAATATTTTTCAGACACACCATATTTAAGGCCTATGGTATCAAAGAAGTCCATCTCTAAAGGTTTTCAAGATAAACAACATTTTAGATTTCCCATAAAATTCAAGTTTCAAGATTCAATTTGGAAAATTCCACATTTTTCAGAGGCCCCATACCTAAGGTATCTCGTATGCAACAGGTGTAAAATTTGCTGGAAATCGCTCAATCTCTAACATTTTTCGAGATAAACGACATATTCAATTTCAGCCAAAATTCAAGTTAGTGGCCGAAATTCGGAAAATTCAACTTTTTCAGAGGCACCATACCTGAGGTCTCTAGTAAAACAAAGGGTTTAAAATTTGTTCAAAATTACCATATCTGTAACAGTTTTTGAGATATTTAACATTTGATTTCCGCCAAAATTTAAGATGGCGGCCGAAATTCAGGTTTTTTCAGAAGCACTATATCTAAGGTCTCTAGTACCCAACGGGTCCAAAATTTGCTGGTAATCGCTCTGTCTCAAATAGTTTTCCCTATAAACGACATTTTTGATTTCCCAAAAAATTCAAGATGGTGGCCAAAATTCTGGAAATTTGAAAATTTTAACTAGATTTTTCACTGCTCCTCACTTTATTGTGAGCTGGCGGTGTATCCCCAAACATAGCAAACCTGTAGAAGCAATAATAAAAGAGATCGAGGCTCAAGATTCCTAGCCCAAGATGTCCTATAGGTTGGTCTTACATGGCAAACATATAGGACCAACTAGAAATAGGAAGCCCTTGTAAAAGGAGAAATAGGCGGATTGCAAACAGAAAAACACATTATCATGTGTAATGTCCACCCATGATGCTTGGAAACACTGCAAGTCATGTAATGAAAAGACGAAAATGTAAATATCTGGGGGTCAAAAATTTCAACGAAATCGCTCTATCTCGCACCGTTTCCAAGATAAATGCATTTTCGTGTTTTACGCAGAAATTCAAGATGGCGGGAAAACGATTTTTGGGAAAAGTCGCCAGTTGACTCTACTGAAACACTGGAGGTCAAAAATTTCAACAAAATCGCTTTATCTTGCACCATTTCCGAGATAAATGTGTTTTTGTCTTTTACGCAGAAATTCAAGATGCCTACAAAAATGGCGCGAAAAACGATTTTTGGGAAAAGTCACCAGTTGACTCTACTGATACCCTGGGGTTCAAAACTTTTGACGAAATCGTTCTATCACACAGTTTCCGAGATAAATGCGTTTATGTGTTTCACGCAGAAATTCAAGATGGCTGCCAAAAATGGCACGAAAACGATTTTAGGGGAAAGTCGCCAGTCAACTCTGGGAATACCCTACTGATCAAAAATTTTAACGAAATCACTTTATCATGCATCGTTTCCAAGATAAATGCGTTTTACGCAGAAATTCAAGACGGCCACCAAAAATGGCGGCAAAATGATTTTTGGGAAAAGTCACCAGTTGACTGTGCTGATACTCTGCCTGGGGGTCAAATATTTCGACAAAATCACTATATCTCAAACCGTTTCCCAGATAAATGCGTTTTTACGTTTTACGCAGAAGATGGCCAACAAAAAGGGCAGGAAAACGATTTTTGGGAAAACTCGCCAGTTGACTCTGGGGATACCCTGGAGTTCAAAAATTTTAATGAAATCGCTATATCTCGCACCGTTTTCGAGATATTTACACTTTTTTATTTTCTGCTAAAATCTAAGATGGCCGCCATAAGTTCCAAAAATTCCAAATTAAAGTACCTAAATGGCTATTACTCACTTACTTACATAGCTATCAGTCCCAAATGCGATACCAAGCGAGCTATAGACATAACAATCTTATATTCCCAATTTTACTGAAATAACTTGAATCATTTTCCCTTTAATGCACGGAAACCAACAGGTACTGAAAATAGATACACTTAGGTATTACTCAGTAAACAAAAGAGCTACAACAGCTTAAAGCAATCCCAAGCAAGATACTGACGCAATAATCCTGCATACCAAGTTTGGTGAAGATAGCTCTAATACTTTTCCTTAAAATGAGCAGAAAGGATGTGTGACGCAGGATGCCAGACAACGGAAAAAACAAAAAATAATATGTCCACCCACACCAGCGGGTGGACATAATAATAAGTGAGTTATTAAGTTCTTTTAACTTTGGCTATCCTTGTTTGACCTTGAATGAGGGGCCCAAGGTCAAACCTGACCACATCAGAAGATTTCTAGCCCATGATTTCATATTATAAACCTCTTGGACCAATAATAAGTGAGTTATAAACGCTTTTGCAATAGTTTTTAAGTTACAACTGATTTACTCACCAGTGAAATAGGACACATTGGCATGCGTAATGTCCCGCCAAAGGGAAGCATGAGTTTTGCTCCAAAACTTGGACAAAATTGGCAAGAGTAGATTGCCTTGTGGGTGGAAAATCGACGAAATCGCTCTATCTCACACGGTTAAGGAGATAGAAGCAAATTTGTGTTTTTCCATTTTTGGCAAAAATTTGAAAATTCGAAATGGCCGCCATTTTTGGGGAGAGGAAAATTTTTTGAAAATCGCCAATAGTACATTTCTTATATACCCTGTGGGTCGAATATTTTGACGAAATCGCTCAATCTCGCATGGCTAAGAAGATAGAAGCAAATTTGTGGTTTGCCATTTTTGGCGAAAATTCAAAATGGCCACCATTTTTGGGGAGAGAAAATTTTTTGAAAATTGTGAAGAAGTACATTGCTTAGCTGGCTGTGGGTCGAAAATTTCGTCGAAATCGCTCTATCTCGCACGGTTAAGGAGATAGTAGGAAATTTGTGTTTTCAATTTTTTGCCAAAAATTCGAAAATTTACAATGGCCGCCATTTTTGGGGAGAGGAAATTTTTTTGAAAATTGCCAATAGCACATTTCTTAGATACCCTGTGGGTCGAAAATTTTGACGAAATCGCTCTATCTCGCACGGTTAAGGAAATAGAAGCAAATTTGAGTTTTTCCATTTTTGGCAAAAGTTCTAAAATTCAAAATGGTCGCCATTTTTGGGGAGAGTAAAATTTTTTGAAAATTGCCAAAAGTACATTGCTTAGATACCCTGTGGGTCAAAAATTTCGACCTCGCACGGTTAAGGAGATAGAAGCAAATTTGTGTTTTTCCATTTTTGCCGAAAATTCAAAATGGCCGTCATTTTTAGGGAGAGGAAAATCTTTTAAAAATTGCTGAGATACTCTATGGCATAATGGGTCGAAAATTTCGACAAAATCGCTCTATCTCGCACGGTTAAGGAGATAGAAGCAAATTTGTGTTTTTGCATTTTTGGCAGAAATTCGAAAATTCAAAATGGCTGCCATTTTTGAAGAGAGTAAATTTTTTGAGAATTGCAAAGAGTAGTTTGCCAAGATACCCTGTGGGGCGAATATTTCAACGAAATCGCTCTGTCTCACACAGTTAAGGAGATAGAAGCAAATTTGTGTTTTTGCATTTTTGGCAAAAATTCGAAAATTCAAAATGGCCGCCATTTTGGGGGGAGTAAAATTTTTTGGAAATTGCAAAGAGTAGTTTTGTACTACCCTGTGGGTCAAGAAGTTCGCTTAAAATCGCTCTATCTTGTACGGTTTTCAAGATATTCACACTTTTTCATTTTCTGCAAAAATCCAAGATGGCCGCCAAAAGTGGTTAAAATTGAAATTTTTTCCCTTTGTATAGGATACTCTTGTACTACCCTGTGGGTCAAAAATTCGCTCGAAATCTCTCTTATCTCGTACGGTTTTCGAGATATTCACACTTTTTCATTTTCTGCAAAAATCCTAGAAGGCCGCCAAAAGTGGCGAAAATTGAAATTTTGCCCCTTTGCATAGGATACTCTTGTACTACCCTGTGGGTCAAAATTCGCTCGAAATCGCTCTATCTCGTACGGTTTTCGAGATATTCACACTTTTTCATTTTCCGCTAAAATCCAAGATGGCCGCCAAAAGTGAAGAAAATTGAAAAATTTTCCCCTTTGCATAGGATACTCTTGTACTAACTACCCTGTGGGTCAAAAATTCGCTCGAAATCGCTCTATCTCGTACAATTTTCGAGATATTCACACTTTTTCAGTTCCGCTAAAATCCAAGATGGCCACGAAAAGTGGGGAAAATTGAAATTTTTCCCCTTTCAATAAGATACTCTTGTACTACTCTGAGGGGTCAAAAATTCGCTCGAAATTGCTCTATCTCTTACGGTTTGCGAGATATTTGTGATTTTTCATTTTCCGCAAAAATCAAAGATGGTCACCAAAAGTGGCGAAAATTGAAATTTTTCCCCTTTGCATAGGATACTCTTGTACTACCCTTTGGGTAAAAAATTTGCTCGAAATCGCTCTATCTCTTACGGTTTTCGAGATATTCACACTTTTTCATTTTCAGCAAAAATCCAAGATGGCCGCCAAAAGTGGCGAAAATTGAAATTTTCCCCCTTTGCATAGGATACTCTTGTACTACCCTGTGGGTCAAAAATTCGCTCGAAATCGCTCTATCTCTTACGGTTTTCGAGATATTCACACTTTTTCATTTTCCACAAAAATCCAAGATAGCCGCCAAAAGTGGCGAAAATTGAAACTTTTCCCCTTTGCATAGGATACTCTTGTACTACCCAATGGGTCAAAAATTTGCTCAAAATCGCTCTTATCTCTTACGATTTTCGAGATAGTCACACTTTTTCATTTTCCGCTATGTCCAGAACTCAGTTGTGTTATCTTGTTGACTTTGGTTTACTTAGTCGTAGTGCTGGGAGATCGCTTGGATTTTCCGTGTCGATGTTCGTATCGGACATTTGTAACCAAACTTCGAACATTGCCGATCATGGAGTCGAAGTGTTAAAAAGACAGATAAAATATTAATATTATATTATATGAAGCAAAATACACACAAATTACCACAAATATGACCAAAATATAATCTAAAAGCCATTCACAGACGTCTCCCTCACTAACAGACTATGCTTGATGTATCCTCACTTGTGATTGGCTGATTTTATTATTACCTTGACAACAGTTGGAAAACCCCAAGGTGTTTCTATTTACGTTATTTTTATTGCATTCACGGCTAGTTTTGTGATTTTAACTGATGGATATTTCAGATTTTTACAAAATATTATGAAGGTTAGCATTTTATTGTGACCAAAAGGCTGCAAAGAAATGGATTTAGCAAATATCGGTTTTACTTAAATTTTACCGATCATTGATTGGCAATGAGCCAGCGAGCGATAATACCGAAGTTTGCGAACATCGTCCCAGCACTACTTAGTCGTGCTTCTAAAATGGGTTATTCGGCATTAACAGATATTGAACCAAATCAATACCACCGCCTGCTGAGTTGTTACCTTTGACAAGGCAAATTCTCTTTGGCTACAGCTGTTCTTTGGATAACTCAGTGTGGCTTCATTTCATTGGGAGTTATGCACGACAGCCTCAGGCAGTTAGGGCTGGGCGGAGCCCAGGGTTTATATAAGGCTCATGTAAGCTCAGAACTAGCAGTCTGATGATGGGATTGGGAAGTGGGGATAGTTCTTGTAATAAAGACATCAACTCTATTATTGATTTTTAACTTGTGTGAAACAAGAGAATTTGGTGACTCCCCTTGGTCGATCCTGGTTTAAGCTATATTCCTACCAAGGCCAAAGAAGGAGGACATGGTGGAGATCCGGACTTGGTGTCAAACAGAGAACTACAAGAACTACTCCAGTCAAAAAATCCCATCCTCCCCAAATTGAGAAGTATGGATCAGGCTCAGCAAACTCAACACCCACCAGGAGAAGGATGGCAACAATTAGTTGAAGAACTGCAAACTGAACAGCAGCAACAACAACAGCAACAACAGCTGCAACCAGATACGGAACAACAACAACAGCTCAACCAGGAGCAACCCCAGTTGTGTTATCTTGTTGAATTTGGTTTACTTAGTCATGCTTCTAAAATGGGTTATTCAGCATTAACAGATATTGAACCAAATCAATACCACCGCCTGCTGAGTTGTTACCTTTGACGAGGCAAATTCTCTTTGGCTACAGCTGTTCTTTGGATAACTCAGTGTGGCTTCATTTCATTGGGAGCTATGCATGACGGCCTCAGGCAGTTAGGGCTGGGCGGAGCCCAGGGTTTATATAAGGCTCATGTAAGCTCAGAACTAGCAGTCTGATGGTGGAATTGGGAAGTGGATAGTTCTTGTAATAAAGACATCAACTCTATTATTGATTTTTTTTTTAAAGTGAAAAAATCTCTCATGTCTTCTTTAGTAATCTGTTTTTCAAGGTGTTCTGACCACTTATTTTCAATATTTCTCTTTAAATCTAATGTGCTAATTAGTTTCCAATATGTCCCTTTGCATACTTTCGGCATTACTAGAACTTCATTCAAAACAGGCTGAAATATTGGTCCTTTAATCTTATGTCTGTGGTCCCTTAAGACA
The DNA here is from genome assembly GCA_964017235.1 of Sabellastarte sp. h YS-2021. Classification (NCBI taxonomy): domain Eukaryota; kingdom Metazoa; phylum Annelida; class Polychaeta; order Sabellida; family Sabellidae; genus Sabellastarte; species Sabellastarte sp. h YS-2021. Next base: position 62,485,159 of record OZ024929.1, on the reverse strand, counting down.
GCCATCCATTTTCTTGGGATCGAATGTATTAACGAGTAAAAGTCTACAAAATTTATTTTCATTCTGCATGTATTTTGAAAATCATTATATCCCATAAGTTCTCCTGAATTTGCAAGTAGGTCATTTATATAATGGAGTCCGTTTTGTTCAAAATTTTCCTTTTTAAGCAAAATATTATGGTTTTGTAAAAAGTAGGAGTTCCAAATTGGATAGGTCCTGATGTTTATTTCATTAGAAAAATTTTCTTTGTAGGTAATCCAGGATTTAATAACATCTCTCCAAAAGACATTTTGAACACAGTTCTTTAGTTTCTTTAGAGAAACAACATCCAGCAGCCAAACTTCGTTTTTGTTTTTTGCAATGTTATGCTCGAAAATGTGTTACCAACTGCCATCCCTTTTTATCAAATTATTAATCCATGTCATTTTTAAAGCTTGGTCTAAAAAGTCAAGCTTTGTTAGCTTAAGGCCACCATCTTGAATATCCTTTTCAAGTTGGGCTAGTGTTATTCTTGGTTTTTTATCATCCCAAAGGAGGCGTTTAAAAATTATCTCCATTTGTTTTAGAAATGGTAGTACTTGCATAATATATACCAGTTTTGGAACAATTAGAGTCTTTAGTACAGTTACTTTATTTGAGTTGTAACTCTCTGCAACCATTTTGTCTTTATCAACATTAAAGTATATACCCAGTAGTGTGAAGCTCTTTGCCCATTTTAAGTTTAAGTCATAGCATAGTGTTATATTTGACAGTTTCATTGAACCTAACCTCACTGTGAATGTTTTATCAAAGTTTAATTTAAGACCACTGCAAAGGTAAAATTCTTCAAAGATTGTCAAACTTTTCCTCAAAGATGCTTCTGACCCATCTAGTAATAAAAAGGTATCGTCAGCATATTGGCCCAATTTAAAATTGGTATTACCCATGGTTACTCCATTCACCTCCTTGTCCAATTTAATTTCCATAGCTAAAGGTTCTATGGCTAATATGAAAATATAGGGACTGAGGGGGTCACCTTGCCTACATCCTCGAGCAAGCTGGAAAAATTCAGAAAAATACCCATTGTTAGTTATACAGCTACAAGAGTTATTATATAGAGTATTGAACCACCTAATAAAGTTAGTGCCAAAATTGTATCTTTGTAATACCTTGTTAATGTATTTCCACTCCAAGGAGTCGAAAGCCTTTTCAAAATCAAGCAATATTATCAGTCCTTTTTTTTTCTGAACCTCCAACTCTAACATGATGTCATAGACTAATCTTATGTTTTCGCCTATATATCTGTCTTTTAAAAATCCTTTTTGTGTTTCTCCTATGACTTTTGGAAGTACTTTCTTCAAGCGTTGAGCTAGGATACCTGATAAGATTTTATAGTCTGTATTTAAAAGTGAAATAGGTCTTTTATTTTTCAAAAATTCTCTTGGTTTGTTTCCTTTTGGCAAACACATGATTATACCTTGTTTTTGGGACACAGATAGCTCTCCTTTCAAGAAAGATTCGTTAAAGCTGTTTATTAAATAAGTATTTATGTCACTCCAAAAAAATTTGTACAATTCCACTGGGAAACCATCAGTTCCTGGGGTCTTATTATTTTTCATATTTTTAACAACTTCTTTTGCCTCCTTTTCGGAAATTGGCCTTTCGCAAAAATTTTGATCAGGCTCCTCTAATTTCATAATATTGTCATCCTTTAAGAATTTTTTATATTCAGCATTACTGTCCAAAACTTTTGAGCTATAAATGTTTGCATAATAATTTTTTTGTTCTGAAAGTATTTTATCGGGGTTAATAATTGTTTTCCCATTCACATTTAATTCAGTTATGACCTTATTAATGTAATTGCGCTTCTCCAAGTTACAAAAAAAATTTGTTGCCTTCTCCCTTCTTCGTAGTATTGCACTTTTGATCTTCGTACAGAAGCTTTTAATTTTGCCTCCCGTATATCCCTTAAGTCTAATTTTTCATGGTCTAACTTCTCTAACTCGAAGATTTTATCTTGAGAGTTTGAGAGGCAGGCTTCTGTTAGTTCGTTTTCAAGATTTGTGATATTTTGTTCTATTTTTGTTTCTTTATCCCTATTGTATTTAGCCTTTCTTGAACTGTAGGCTACACTTTGACCCCTTATGTTTAACTTTAACATCTCAAAAAACAATTGATTATCTATTGTAAATTCTCTGCCGCCCACATTACTCTTTTCATTACACTTGTATTGAGAGATGGTATTACAGATTTCTTGTTTCACTACATTTATATATTCTTTGTCGTGCAACAGTGAAGTGTTAAACTTCCAAAACCCTTTACCGTGTTTAGCTTCAAATAAATTTAATTCTAAAGTAAGAGCTGAATGGTCTGTTCTATAACCATGGGAGATTGAGGTATTTTTTAGTTTTGAATGAATGTCAGGGGTTGTTAGAAAGAAGTCGAGTCTGGCCATTTGTCTGGGGGATTTACTGCTAAACCAAGTGTATCTTTTAAATTTCTCATTATTGATTCTCCATACATCCTCTAGGTCCAAAGCTGTTTGCATTACTTGTACTTTAGCTTTTGCCTTTGTATTGTTTTCCCTTTGGTATCCAAAGGTATCAATTTCAAAATTTTGTACAAGATTCCAGTCCCCACAAATTATGAGTGGTAAATTCTCCTTATCAATTATTCTTTCTTTTAAATTATCGTAGAAGCCTGGGTCATCTCTATTTGGTCCATATAAGACAACTAAAAGTATTGTGTACTCTTGGTAGAAACAAATTTTTGCCATCAACAAATTACCCACATCATCTTTTTCTACCTCTAAAATTTTGTATTCAAGATTGTCACCAAGTAGGATGGACACCCCCCTACTTTCAGAAGAAAAGGAGTTGATAATAATCTCATTTCCCCAGTCTTGTAGGAATGGATTATGGTTTGTTGGACTGATGTGAATGTCTGTGAGACAGTATACAGACATTTTTTTTTCTTCAACCAATTAAATACATCAGTTCTTTTCTTCCAGTCTGCCAATCCCCTGACATTCATACAAAATATTTTTAAAAGGCCTGCCATCTACTCATGTCAGTTCAATATAAAAATTCAGTTCATAGATCAACATGCCTTTTAATTGAAGTATCCCATAAAAGGAACAGAGAGTGCACCAGAATTGACAATACTGAATGTACTGGTGCCATTTCTGACTAATTTTTGCCCAACATACCATTATGCAACAACTTGACAACAAAAACTTCACACTCAGATGGACAAAAAACATGAAATAAACATTAAAACCTATATTCCCTTGACCAGAATATACGTCAACAATCAAGTACAGACTAAATTAGAACCAACACTCCCCCAAACTTGTAGTACCATATATTGTTCTATGCCCCAACCCAATAGTATTGAAACAGCACTCACTAATTTTTGTGCATGGGCACAAGTGCCACCCTCCACCTGTACCAAAAGGACACAGTTGTGAAACTTAAATATGTTACAGTTCACAAAAAAGTAGATGAACAACATATTTGAGAGAAATTGTGTAGCTGCAATACTTTTGAAGATATAAGCCATTTACTCATTATGGTTATCATTAAAAATTGACAAAGTAGCTATTACTCACTTAGCTATGGAGATACACTTCCAAACTACTGACCATGTTGTAGCTGTGCAGAAAGTAGCTGAACAACATATTGTGAGCCGCGAGCCGGGCAGGAGATAATAAAAGACATGTGCTCATTTTAGTAGCTATTACTCAGCTATCCAAAGAGCTACAGTCCTGCAACTTCACTATGTGAATGACTTATTTAGAAGAAATTGCCTATCTGTAATACTTTTAAGATAAAGGGTATTCACTCATTTTAGTAGCTATTACTCAGTTATGCAAAGAGCTACTGTTCTGCAACTTCACTATGTGGTAGATCACCCAAAAGTAGGTAAATGACTTATTTAGAAGAAATTGCCTATCTGCAATACTTTTACAAACAAAGGACATTTACTCATTTTAGTGGCTATGAGTGTGATATGCAAAAAGCTATAGATCTGCAACTTCACTATGTGGTAGATCAGCCAAAAGTAGATGAATGACTTATTTCGAAGAAATTGCCTATCCGTAATACTTTTAGAGATAAAAAACATTTACTCATTTTAGTAGCTATTACTCAGCTATCCAAAGAGCTACTGTTCTGCAACTTCACTATGTGGTAGATCCCCCAAAAGTAGGTGAATGACTTATTTAGAAGAAATTGCCTATCTGTAATACTTTTAAAGATAAAGAGTATTGACTCATTTTAGTAGCTATTACTCAGTTATGCAAAGAGCTACTGTTCTGCAACTTCACTATGTGGTAGATCACCCAAAAGTAGGTAAATGACTTATTTAGAAGAAATTGCCTATCTGTAATACTTTTACAGATAAAGGACATTTACTCATTTTAGTGGCTATGAGTGTGATATGCAAAAAGCTATAGATCTGCAACTTCACTATGTGGTAGATCAGCCAAAAGTAGATGAATGACTTATTTAGAAGAAATTGCCTATCCGTAATACTTTTAGAGATAAAAAACATTTACTCATTTTAGTAGCTATTACTCAGCTATCCAAAGAGCTACTGTTCTGCAACTTCACTATGTGGTAGATCCCCCAAAAGTAGGTGAATGACTTATTTCGAAGAAATTGCCTATCTGTAATACTTTTAAAGATAAAGAGTATTGACTCATTTTAGTAGCTATTACTCAGTTATGCAAAGAGCTACTGTTCTGCAACTTCACTATGTGGTAGATCACCCAAAAGTAGGTGAATGACTTATTTAGAAGAAATTGCCTACCTGTAATACTTTCAGAGATAAAAGACATTTACCCATTTCAGTAGCTATTACTCAGCTATCTACTCACTTAGCTATTGACCTAGATCTGCAAAAACAACAAAAATATAAAGGACACAGGAAAGTAAGCTTATCAAAAACTAGATAAATAACAAATGAAAAGATTTGCCTAACTTTAATACTTGTGAAGGTATTTGACATTTATTTCAGTCATAATTTTGCTACAAATAAGAAAATAGCTATTACTCACTTATGACATGCAATGGAACCCCAAACGATATGCCATGTTATAGTTAAGGAAAAAGTAGCTGAACAAATTATTTTAGGAAAATACTGTAACTGCAGTAGTTTTGGAGTTACAATGGATTTACTCAACAGTCAGAATTTCAAAGTAGCTATTACTCAGCTATCCAATGTGCAACAGGTCTGAAACTTTACTATGTGATAGCTTATCAAAAACTAGATAAATAACATATTTGAAAAGATTTCCCTAACTTTAATATTTTTGAAGATATTTGACATTTAATTGTGTTATTATTTGGCTACAAATAAGAAAATAGCTATTACTCACTTATGGCATGCAATAGAACCACAAACTATGTACCATCTTATAGCCAAGGACAAAGTAGTTGAACAACATATTTGAAGAAAAACCTGTAGCTGCAATAGTTTTTGAGTTATGAGTTCTTTACTCAAAGTAGCTAAGATTGCTATTACTCACTTATCTTCAGGCCTAAGTCCATAAAACCAAAAAAATTTTCAAGGGCATGAAAATTCATTGGCACAATTAATTTACAAAAAAATCTGTAGCTGTAGTAGTTTTGGAGAAATCTGCGTGACTAACTAACGCACGCACGCACGCATGCACGCACACACAGGCATCATTTCATAATCTCCCTCCCGGGCTAAAGCGGGAGATAAAAAATTAAAAAGTCAATGCTCTCTACAACACTGTAGTGATGTGATGAGATCCAAATGTTGTGGCAACTTAATAGTTTATAATATACACATAGAAGAAATGATATATTACCAACCCTGCATGGTTCAATGGTATATGCTGAATGGTTCACAGGCCATGTTTTTTACTCTTATATAGATCTTCACGATGGGATCCAGATCTTGCTGTGACTGTCCTTGATCTAATTTCATTTCGATTTGTTGATTGGTCGACACTTGATCTCTTTTTTCCCAGAAATTGCAAAATCTTTGTATTAGTTCACAAATTAAATGTATGTGCATACTTTCAGATGAAAACAGAGTAAGATTATTGAAAAAGGTTTTCTTGTGATTTTACTGGGGGCATCCTCATGTACTGTTCAAATATTGCTTAGTTTCTGTGTCAATATGTATAGTGTCAGTTGGTAGTTAATAATAACCTTTCCAGATACACGCTATGATTTATATCCTCTTTAACATACGAAAGATGGTCAAGTGATGGGATCTAAATGTTGTAGTGACTGTCCTTGATCTAATTTAAATTCTATTTTATGACTGGTCGACACTTATTCCTTTTTTTCCCAGAAATAGCAAATAGTTTCTAAAAGTTACCTCCGCCAAGGAGGTTATGTTTTCACCTGGGTTTGTTGGTGAGTTTGTTTGTGCATTTCTGAACAAGATAACTCAAAACCTTATGGACGGATTTTGATGAAATTTTCAGGATATGTCTGAAAACTAAAAGGAAGAAATGAGTCAATTTTGGGAGTGTTTCGGATCACTATCTGGATCCATGGCATGTAATTTTTAAAGACAGATAACTCAAAAAGTTAGGGATGGATTTTCATGTAATTTTCAGGAAATGTCCTAAATAGGACAAGGAACAAGTGATTAGATTTTGGGAGTGATCTGGATCACTGTCTGGATCCTCTAGATCCAGGCTGCCAGATGCACTTGTGAACAAGATAACTCAAAAACTTATGGACGGATTTTGATGAAATTTTCAGGATATGTCTGAAAAGTTAAAAGGAAGAAATGATTAAATTTTGGGAGTGATCCGGACTACTATCTGGATCTTCTGGATCCATGACATGTAATTTTTAAAGACAGATAGCTCAAAAAGTTATGGATGGATTTTCATGTAATTTTCTGGAAATGTCCTAAATAGGACAAGGAACAAGTGATTAGATTTTGAGAGTGGTCTGGATCACTGTCTGGATCCTCTAGATCCAGGCTGCCAGATGCACTTGTGAACAAGATAACTCAAAAACTTATGGACGGATTTTGATGAAATTTTCAGGATATGTCTGAAAAGTTAAAAGGAAGAAATGATTAAATTTTGGGAGTGATCCGGATTACTATATGGATCTTCTGGATCCATGACATGTAATTTTTAAAGACAGATAACTCAAAAAGTTATGGATGGATTTTCATGTAATTTTCTGGAAATGTCCTAAATGGGACAAGGAACAAGTGATTAGATTTTGGGATTGATCTGGATCAATGTCTGGATTGTTTTTAAAGGAAGTTATAGCCAGATAATTTTAGGGTGGATTTTGATAATAGTCCAGGAATTGAGCTTCCTTGGCAGTGGTCTGCGCTCTCCAAGTGCACTTGTTTCTAATTGTATTTTATTTTGTGTGTAATTGCAGTTGAGGATGTGCTATGTTGATGGAAGTCAATAAGGACCAGGTAAGGAAAGATATCAGGTTCCAAGTCCGGCAATGGTGCCCGGGAGCGGACAGAAAGGGACAAATACATCCTGGATAAGCTAAACTTCCTCCACCAAAACATTTGCAGGATCCAGGGGAGGCAAACATGTAAGTTTATGCTGTTAACATCTGCTTTCTATAATGTGTTTTGCCATGTAAATCATTGTTTTGCACCCACAGAGTGAAAATTAGTTTTTAAATGTAGCATTCGAGTAAATGAGAAGGTACCTTAATGTAATAAAGACTAAAGAAAATAGAACAATCATGGAATGTAGTTAGATACCAAAGGTTTTTTTTTTTTTACTTTAAACAGTAGCATACATCTGATGCTTATCTGATTTCACTCCAGATGTATGTGAATATATTTCAGTTTGCAGGTCAAATAGATGACGCACTGTAGTAGATATGAGACCTATTGAAATGACATTTAATTTTGGGTGCCTTTTATATTTCTAGCTTAAAGGTACTTCCTCTACCGCCAGTACCAGTTCCACAGCCACTGCCAATACACCTGCCAATCCTATTGCTATTGCCTATGCCACTGCCAATTTGGATGACAATTTAGATGTTCAGTCAAGTCAGGTAAAAGCCAGGTCACACTGTGGCGACTTTTAGTGGCGAATATGCACAATCCTTAAGTTCTTCCCTGTTGGTAGCAAATTCTTGGTCCATCTTCACTGTTTTCCACCATTCTCCATGGATCGTCATCTAGCTACGACAGTTTCAAACTGTTCAAAACTATCGCCGGTATTCGCCGATTCGTGGCCGTTTTTTAGTTCGCCATTAGAATTCGCCACTATTGGTAGCAGATTCTTCTACATCATAGCTCTGTGGTAGGACATTCTCCAGCAAATCGTACTACCTTCTTGTTCTCAGTAAATTCGCCAGATATTCTTCCTTGTTCTCAACTGATTCTTCCTTTGTCGTAGAATATTCTTCAAGTATCGCATTCATTCTCCCTTACTTGTAGCTGATTCGTGGGTAAATTCGCCAGATATCTTCACCAGTTCGTAGGGTATTCTTTGTATATTCTTGCTTTGTCTCAGGACATTCGAAAGGCATCGTAGAACATCGTAGAGGGGTGGTAGAAGTATGAAGATCTTTTATCACGTGACTACACTTTCCCGCTTTTTTTTGGCGAATTCTGGCGAATTTGAAATCGCCTCTGTTCTTCTATATTCGCAGATATCATCGTAGCACCCTCGCCACTGTGTGACCTGGGCATTACAGATGACACTGGGGACCAGTTGCTTCCTCCAAACACTAAACCCACATATAAGGCACCCAGGAGAGCTACTAATGAGGGTGATGAGATGATGTTGCAGCTGTTGAGTTAGGGTAATAAAGAGTCTAAGAAAGCCTTTGAAAAAAATTGATCAGGCCCTTGCTCAGTGTGCTGCATCTCCTAGCACCAGAAGGGCCTGGGGCCAGTGGATGACTGCCTCAATGGAAGACATCCACGAAAATCTTCTTTTCAATCTGATTTTCAATCTGATTTTCAAAATGAAAGTTTCTAGTTGTTAAACACCTTTAGGGCCATATCAAAGCAAGCCAAATTGGAAGAGCAGCAGCAGTATGTCATCCAGTATGTGCCTACTGCCCAACCCCAGCCTCAGTCAGTGCTATTACAACCAATGCAGGCAAACCAGCACACCTCCTCGGCCTCTACAATAGTCTGGGTAGCCGACAACCAGGGCACTGTAGCATCATCCAAAACACCAGCACTGGCCACAGTAACACCCTCAGTTCCTGCCACGACCACTACACTGATTAACCAATCAGTGGCACCACAGGAGATATCCCTGACAGACCTCGGAAACTTATCATTTAATATATCTGGCCTGGGTGGAAGTGTTGTTACACCTACAGCACTGCTTGACAATTCAACCATTGAAAATTGAACTTTTCAAACACTTTTCAACCTTATGGGTCATTAGATTAAGCTTTTGCAGTTTTAGTTTGTTACTTATATTTTCATTATCACTTTTATTGTGTCATACATCATGTCATCTTTACAAATGTTTGCAATGTTTACAACTGCTTACCAATGTTTTTACGCCATTTTTTCTTTACAAAGTAAACCATGTATAATCAACAAAAGTTTGGTTTGAATGCTGTATTTCTCTGTTTTTACTATGTATTTATGTGGAAACAATTTGTTAGACCTGTACTTTGTCATTAAATTTGGTCACCTCTCAACTCAAAGCTTGATTAGCACTATTGCCTTTATAAAAATGTTAAATGACTGTATAACAGAAATGCAAAGGAAGCGTATAAAAGAAATGGTTCAACACAAAAATCTGTAATATCTGGGAAACAGTAGGATCAAGTGTTGACCAATTAACAAATCGGAACGGCATCACATGATTAAATTAGGTCAAGGACAGTCAGAACAAGATTTGGATCCCATCCCACACTGGCCACTGCAGAATAAAGCAGAAGTTCATCTGGCAATATCTCACGTGACAATGATAACTAGAGGATCGCTCGCAAAAAAAAAAGATAATGTTTTTGCATAGCAAAAACAAAGCGTCCCGAAAAGGATATAAAGGTGAGTGCTAAAGTATTAAGAAAATGCTTCATTTCTAGCCTTATACTGTTGTGGCAACCAAAGTTAGCGCAGTCTGCTCTATCTAGCACGGTTTTCAAGATATAAGCATTTTTGTGTTTTGCAAAAAATTCGAAAATTCAAAATGTCCGCTATATTTGGCGAGACAAAAATATTTTGAAAATTGGCATGGCTACTCTGCAGAGATACCCAGCAGGTCAAAAATTTTGTTGAGTTCGCTCCATCTAGCACGGTTTTAGAGAAATAAGCATTTTTGTGTTTTCCCAAAAGTAGATGAATGAGTTATTTGATAAAAATTGGGTATCCGCAATACTTTTAGAGATAATTCGCATTTACTCATTTTGAGTAGTTGAATAATTAGCTATGGGTCTGAAACTTCAAGTGAAAGCTCTCCCAAAAGTAGGTGAATGAGTTATTTGAGAAAAATTGGCTATCTGCAATACTTTTAGAGATAATTCGCATTTACTCATTTTGAGTAGGTGAGTAATTAGCTATGGGTCTGAAACTTCACCTTGTGAAAGCTCTCCCACTAGTAGATGAATGAGTATTTGATAAATATTGGGTATCCGCAATACTTTTACAGATAATTAGCATTTACTCATTTTGAGTAGGTGAATAATTAGCTATGGGTCTGGAACTTCACGGAATGAAAGCTCTCCCAAAAGTAGGTGAATGAGTTATTTGAGAAAAATTGGCTATCTGCTATACTTTTAGAGATAATTCGCATTTACTCATTTTGAGTAGGTGAGTAATTAGCTATGGGTCTGAAACTTCACCAAGTGAAAGCTCTCCCAAAAGTAGGTGAATGATTTATTTGAGAAAAATTGGCTATCTGCAATACTTTTAGAGATAATTCGCATTTACTCATTTTGAGTAGGTGAGTAATTAGCTATGGGTCTGAAACTTCACCATGTGAAAGCTCTTCCAAAAGTAGGTGAATGAGTTATTTGAGAAAAATTGGCTATGTGCAATACTTTTAAGAGATAATTAGCATTTACTCATTTTGAGTAGGTGAGTAATTATCTACGGGTCTGAAACTTCACCATGTGAAAGCTCTTCCAAAAGTAGATGAATGAGTTATTTGATAAATATTGGGTATCTGCTATACTTTTAGAGGTAATTCGCATTTACTCATTTTGAGTAGGTGAGTAATTAGCTATGGGTCTGAAACTTCACCATGTGAAAGCTCTCCCAAAAGTAGATGAATGAGTTATTTGAGAGAAATTGGCTATCTGCAATACTTCTAGAGATAATTAGCATTTACTCATTTTGAGTAGGTGAATAATTACCTACGGGTCTGGAACTTCACCATGTGAAAGCTCTCCCAAAAGTAGATGAATAAGTTATTTGAGAAAAATTGGCTATCTGCAATACTTTTAGAGATAATTCGCATTTACTCATTTTGAGTAGGTGAGTAATTAGCTATGGGTCTGAAACTTCACCATGTGAAAGCTCTTGCAAAAGTAGGTGAATCATTTATTTGATAAAAATTGGCTATCTGCAATACTTTTGTGAGATAATTCGCATTTACTCATTTTGAGTAGGTGAGTAAATATCTACGGGTCTGAAACTTCACCATGTGAAAGCTCTCCCAAAAGTAGATCAATGAGTTATTTGAGAGAAATTGGCTATCTGCAATACTTCTAGAGATAATTCGCATTTACTCATTTTGAGTAGGTGAGTAATTACCAACGGGTCTGAAACTTCACCAAGTGAAAGCTCTCCCAAAAGTAGATGAATCAGTTATTTGATAAAAATTGGGTATCCGCAATACTTTTACAGATAATTAGCATTTACTCATTTTGAGTAGGTGAATAATTAGCTACAGGTCTGAAACTTCACCAAGTGAAAGCTCTCCCAAAAGTAGATGAATGAGTTATTTGAGAAAAATTTGGTATCTGCAATACTTTTAGAGATAATTCGCATTTACTCACTTTGAGTAGGGGAGTAATTAGCTATGGGTCTGAAACTTCACCATGTGAAAGCTCTTCCAAAAGTAGGTGAATGAATTATTTGAGAAAAATTGGCTATCTGCAATACTCGCCATCTAGCACAGTTTTCGAGATACTAGCATTTTTGTGTTTTACAATTTTTGCGTAAAATTCGAAAATTCAATATGGCCGCCATTTTTGGTGAGTCAAAAATTTTTTGAAAATTGGCACGGCTACTCTGCAGAGATACCCTGTGGGTCAAAAATTTCGTCTAAAACGCTCTATCTAGCACGATTTTCGAGATATAAGCATTTTTATGTTTTGCAACTTTTGCGAAAAATTGGAAAATTCAAAATGGCCGCCATTTTTGGCGAGATAAAATTTTTTTCAAAATTGCGATAGTTACTCTGCAGAGATACCCTGTGGGTCAAAAATTTCGTCGAAATCGCTCTATCTAGCACGGTTTTCGAGATATAAGCATTTTTGTGTTTTCCTTATTTGGAAAATTCATAATGATTAATTAATCATTAATTACTCGGCCATTTCTTAACCAATCAATGCCAAAATCTAATGATTTCCAGATTTTAATAGAATGAATGTATTTGCCAAGTTTCAGGTGAATTGATAAAATTCCTTTCAAGTTATCATCCGGACAAGCTTCCCCATCGAAAAAAGACATTTTTGGTCATGTGACCTCTCTGATTGGTTGAAATGTCACTGCAGCATATTCAAAAAAATTCCCCAAGGCTACTGCTTAAACCTGCCAAATTTGAAAAGAATCCGCCTAGCGGTTACAGAGTTATAAGGAAAACAAAAGGCGGAGCCGCCGGAGCCTGAAGGTCTCCCATACACAAACAAGCGTCCCAATTCTTTCCCTTGGTGCTGGAATATATATAGTAAAATTTCGAACCTCTGGGAAAGACACTGTGTAAATTTCGTACGTGTGAGCAGTACTAGTGTCGAAATAAAATTTGCATCATGTGTTACAATCCAATTTGTTGTTTGGTCAACACTTGATCCCTCCTTTTCTCAGAAAATGCAAATTCCTGTTTTGAACAATGACTTCATCTGTTCTCAGCAGCCTAGTGGTTACCTAGTGGTTATAACCTCAAATTTGACCTATGGTAACCTGATCTGTCTTTCCAGCTTGAATGTATAACAAACATCTCATGAAAAGAACTACCTTTTATTTAAAAACCTTTTACAAGCAAAACACATAAGTGATAATTATATGAAGTACACACAAACAAATTTGCAAATTTAATAAGTAAATTAAATTTTTATAAGTTAATACCCTATCCAATGGACAATTGCTAATCCGGTCGGCACAGACCGGCCCGCCAAACGCCAGAAAAAGACGTCCTGTGTCTCCACCAGCTGGCCGGTCCCAGTACTGTGCATTCGCTAGGTGGCGCATGGTATTTACTTCCTGTCTAGACAACATGACGTCATAGCATCTTTTTCGTTGTCTAAACCTATTAGACCCCTAGTAAGCTGATAGCGGGGTCGGTGGGAGGGTCTTGTGTGTCCATTGGATAGGGTATTAACTTATAAAAATTTAATTTACTTATTAAATTTGCAATTTTATTGCGTTAATACATCCTATCCAATGGACAATTGCTGAATAACTACCGCTTGGTCGGCGGGTAAGTTACTAGGGACTTATGTGAACTCACAAGTAATAGCAAATTTTAACCTACGGTCTAGGCTGACTTTGTCAGGAGACCTATAGGCCCAGGCCTGGGTTGACATTAAGGTCAGGAAGCCCTGTAAGGCCATGGTCGGTTGCCAGCAGCCGGTTACCCGGGGCTATACCGCCGTCGCCCCCCCCCCCTTTTTAGACCTGCTCTGAGGTAGGGGAAGAGAGGGATGAGTTCAGTCCCAGAATGCAAATAAACCTCCCGAAGGAAGCACGCCACACGTAATTCTAATGTGCGTGAAGAACTGTTTATACATATATATATACAAATCTCTTCAATCTAATGCCCCTGTTCCACCAAAAGATTAAGCCCCGATCCTGTCGGCGACCCTTAATCGTGCACAGGACGCCTCAGGACACCTCAGGACACCTCAGGCGGCCGCAGACAGTCCCCGACTGGTCTGGGACTAAGAACCGACTAAGCCAGTTTTCGGGTCGGTTTCAACCACGATCCTGTCGGACACAAACCGACTGGGTCCCAGGACGCCTCAGGCCTCCTGGGACTAAGAGCCAACTAACACACGATTAACTACCGGCGTCCTCAGGCATCCTCAGGCGTCCTCAGGCCTCCCCAGACCACGATCCCCGATTATTGTTTTGCAAAGTTGCTGGATTTTCTGGGTATATATATATAAAATTTGCGATCTAATCATCATTGCTTTTCTAGGAACACACCAGGATGCCACCTTTTAATGGAAGACAGATTCAACAACAACTTAGGGCTTTTTTGGTTTTTATTCAGTTACAAATAATCATGTATTTCCATTTTTTACGTCAAGCACAGCAACCACCACCACCACCACCAGCACCACCAGCACCCATACAGAGACCTAGAAGAAGGCACAACATGTGGGTCAGGCCATGGCTACTGCAGAGAGAGGAGAGGGGGGCCTACCACAACATTATGGCTGATCTGTATGCCACAGACATTCCAGGATTCACCAACTACATGAGGATGACCCCAGAATTCTTTGAAATGATGAAGACCAGACTGGAACCACGTCTAGCCAGGCAGGCCACCAACTACAGAGCTCCTATCAGTGTTGGGGAGAAGTTAGCCCTCACCATCAGATATCTGGCTACTGGAGAGTCATACACATCATTATCCTGTCAGTTCAGGGTTGGCAGATCTACCATTTCCAAGTTTCTACCAGAGGTCTGCAGGGCCATCCAGGATGAGTTCACCAGAGAGTACCTCAAATGTCCTACTACTCCAGATGAGTGGAAAGAACTGGAAAGGGAATTCAGGATCAGGTGGAATGTTCCACATGCCCTGGGAGCCCTGGATGGGAAGCATGTGGCCCTGAAGAAACCCAAGAACTCTGGAGCCCTCTACCACAACTACAAGGGGTTCTTTTCCATTGTCATGTTGGCCCTGGTAGATGGACAGTACAAGTTCAGATGGGTGGATGTGGGTACAGCTGGATCTTGCTCAGATGCCCAGATATTTAATGCCTCTCAGCTGAAGAGGAGGATTGAAGATGGCAGGATAGGCTTCCCTGACCCAGCTCCTATAACCCAGGGTGGTAGAGATGTCCCCTACTTCATTTTGGCAGATGATGCCTTTGCCCTGAAGACCTGGCTCATGAAACCCTATGGCAGAAGGCTGTTAACAAGGGAGGAAAGGATTGCCAACTACAGAATATCAAGGGGCAGGAGAGTTGTGGAGAACGCTTTTGGCATCCTTGTGTCAAGATTTAGAGTCATGAGGACCACCATTGAACTACCCCCAGAAACAGTTAGAGAAGTGGTCATGACCTGTGTGGTTCTGCACAATATACTCAGAAGCCAGTATCAAGGTCAACCTGCTGGTCAGCAGCCTGGGGGGGATGATGATGATGATGATGTGCCTGGTGATTGTGGATTGATTGGTGGTGCTGCTGGTGGTGGCCAAGACAGAAACCCTGCTAGAGAGGCCAAAAGACAGAGGGATTACCTGAAGGACTACTTCAATAATGAGGGAGCAGTGGCCTGGCAAGATGGCAGAATATAAGTCCTGTTGCAGTAAACAGTCCTTTTCAGGACTAACTATAACAGTCCTTTTCAGGACTACCAAATATTCCAAAAACAATTAATCAGCTATGTGGACAAACAGACAAATCCCATGCCGAGCATAACTTGTTGAGACGGACAAACAGACAAACCCCATGCCAAACATAACTTGTTGAGACGGACAAACAGACAAACCCCATGCCAAACATAACCTGTCGAGACGGACAGACAAACCCCATGCCAAACATAACTTGTCGAGACGGACAAACAGACAAACCCCATGCCAAACATAACTTGTCGAGACGGACAAACAGACAAACCCCATGCCAAACATAACTTGTTCAGACAGACAAACAGACAAACCCCATGCCAAACATAACTTGTTCAGACAGACAAACACAACTTACTCACCCAACAAACAGACAAACCCACTGTTAAACAAAAGCGAAACACAAAGTGACACATAATATCCTAAATTGAATAATTATTTTATATATTTTCAAATCCACGTCATAATTTAAACATTTTTCTTTTTTCATGGCTGGGAAACTTATTTGTAGCAGAAATTTTTTTATGGAAATATTCAATTTTAAATATTCATTTCTAATCACAAAAATTTGGAAAATATAACCATGGAACTAGTTTTGCTTTCAATAATGGGGGATTGTGTTTGCTAAATAGTTTGTCAGTTCGTTGGCATGGGTTCTATTTACTTTTGGGTTTGGGTGTTTGTTGGTTGGTGGTTACTGGGGTTGGGTTTTTTTGGGGTAGTTGGGTATTAGGTTTGGTACTGGGTTTGTTATTTGGGGGTTATGTTTGGTATTGGGTTTGTCTGTTTGTGGGTTGGTAAGTATGTAATTATGCCTTTTAACTCTAGGGAAGGTGCAAGTGTTGGACTTTTCAATTACAGATTTTAAACTATCCCATGGATTTTAATCTAAAAATGGGCTGATTAATGGCCATATTGGGAGTTACTTTTAATATTTTTTTTATGTGGCCTTTTTGGTTATGTGTAGTACCATGGGTTATTTGTTTCATGTTTGGGGTGGTGTAAGTGTTGGACTTTAATTTTTTTTTTTCTTGTGATAAGTATTTGTACTGAACTTTTTTGTTTTGGGAGGGGAATTGGAAGAACATGTAGCTGAATAATTGTTTTTGCAAGATTTGGTGGCCCTGAAAAGGGCCTGGCAGGTCAAAGACCCGCCCTGACTGGATGGCTACTGAGGAGGCTGCTGCTGCTGCTGTTGAGGCGGTGCTGAAGTGGTGATAGTAAAGAGCTGCTGCTGCGGTTGTTGCTGCTGCTGCTGCTGCTGAGGCTGCTCGACGATCTGTGTTGATGTCAGATCTGGTAGCTGGCTTAAGATTCCACTCAGATTGTGTCTGCTCCCTTCGTCCTGTACAGTTAGGACAGATGTAGGGTTGCTGAAGCCAATGGGGCTTGGTGTATAGTACACAAAACTGCTGCTAGCTGCTGCTTGAGTGGAACTTGACGCCTGTGGAGTGGTTGTTGGCAGTAGGCCGACCCTCTGGGACTCCGTGGTAACAGTGGCTGATCTTCTGGGCAATGGCTGACGTCTGCGGTTACTCTTAATATTTTCGATATCTCTGAATATCTTGCCCTTTAATTCTTCAAATTCTTCTGGAGTCATCTTTTCGGCCTCTGATGCCACGTAGTCAAAGAAGGGCTGCCTGTCTGACTTCTGATGCAGAAAACCTGAGATAAGTGTCCTCATCTGCTCAAAGTGTTCGAGAATCTTGGAGTCTGTAGTTGAAACGGGTGTTGATGTAATGATGGACTGACTCCTCTCCCTCAGGAAGCACGCCACACTTAATTCTTATGTACATGAAGAACTGTTTATACATATATACAAATCTCCTCAATCTAAGGACCACTTGTGGATCTGCCGAGCAGCCACTACCGAGCCCAATTGGTAAAGCCCTGAATCAGCCCAAGCCACACCCTTCAGATAGAACTGTATGAAGGTATTATGTAACTTCAGTGGCAGGCTGACAAGACTGTATCTAAGGAAACTCTCAACTGGAAGACCTTAGAAGCATCAAAGGCCCCGACATCATGGGCTTTAATCTGATGTAAAGTGAGGGCCTCCTAGTCAGAGAGCTCATAACATAGGATCACAGTCTGCTGGATCCAAGAGGAGATAGTGGCAGGTGAGATGTCTTTGTCGAAACCTTTCTTAAAGGAGACAAAAAAACCACCTCCTTATTCTGCCCGAGGTCTGAGGCCCTGTCCAAATAGTAGCGCAATGCTCTGACTGGATAGAGGGACCTGTCACACTTGAGGGATCTATCCAGAGTTGGGGCCAGGGCCGTTATAACCCCTGGGGCCACACTGTCTGGACCCTCTTTGGCCAGCTGACTCTTGGAGAGAAAGCTGGGTGATGGGTACAGGGACACCTTTGACCAGTCGGATTGGTGTCTAATATTTCTGTTTTGCCAAGCATGTATCTCACTTCCACGCTTGCCCGACCCCAGGGCCAAGAGGAAAACTGTCTTGAAGGTCAAATGCTTCAAGGAGGCCTCTTTAATTGGTTCAAAATGAACCTTGTCAGCTGGTGCAAAAACCAGGAAGAGGTTCCAGGAGGGGATTCCCCTCCGGCCTTTGGGTCTGTCTCAGTGGAAACTATCCAGGAGACGAGTGAGATTTTCATCCTTACTGACATTGATGGGCAAATTTCCCAGACTATCAGCAACGGCTGACCTGTAACCATCCACGGTGCTGGGCTGCAACTTCCTGTCCTGAAACAGGTACATAAGGAAGTCAGCAACTGACTTTACAGGGGGTGTCTCGAAGTCCACCTGATGAATGATACAGCAATGGCTGACCTGTAACCATCAATGGTGCTGGGCTGCAACTTCCTGTCCTGAAACAGGTACATAAGGAAGTCAGCAACTGAATTTACAATCCACCTGATGAATGATACATCACTATGTAAAAATGGCCACTTGCCTCATAAACTGATCTGATTGATCCCCTTTGAGGAGCCTCAATTCTTGCTGCCACTTCCTCAGACAAGTCCTGCTCCTCGATTGTTGAGGCTCTAGGAGCCCTGCATGGAGATTAAGATTTGTCAGATTTCTGTGAGGGATCTGATTGAATGGCTGTCAACAGGTTGGGCAGATTGGGCAGGCTCAGTGGGATTTGGCTGGACATGGTCACTAGATCCCAAAACCAAGGCATGTTGGGCCACCCCGGAGCAATCAGAATGATTCTCTTGCATGGGGAGTCTTGCAACTTCTCCACCACTTTGCCCAATATGGCTGATGGTGGGAAGGTGTATACTTTCAGATCCTACCATGGCATACTGAGTGCATCCACTGCTGTGGCCAGGGGATCCGGTACCGGTGACACAGAGGCAACTTGTTGAACCTCTTGGCAAAAAAGTCTATTTTAGGCCGGTGTCACCTGCTGCATAGAGTGGAAAACCTCTGGAAGGAGAAACCACTCTGGATGGTCTGGCCTAGCCTGGATAGCTTGTCTGCTACCACATTCGGCTGGCCTGGAATGTGTCGTGCTTTAGAGTCACTTGTTTCCTGGTACACCAGGTCAAGATTCTCCATAGTAGGGCACAAAGTGAGCCCGACCTCATGCCTCCTTCCTTGTCTATGTATGACACTACTGTGCTGTTGTCAGTTGCTACAAGTACTATCTTGTTGAGCAAAGGTCTTGGAACTCTTTTAAAGCCAGAAAGACTGCTTTAAGTTCTAGATAGTTTATATGCAGCTTGCTTCCCGGATGGCACCAGGTTCCTCTTGCAGTGTGCTCGTCTAAGTGAGCACCCCACCCTTCTATTGATGCGTCTGTAAATATTTGCAGAGCATGTTTTATCGGGTGTAATGGTTGGCCTGTAAGTACATTCTTCCTTCAGCCATCATTGTAAATGGGGGTGCAAGGACCTGGGGATTGGGATCACCTTTTCCAGTGATTCTGGGACCCTCCAGTTGTGTTTGTGATGCCACTGAGTCTCATATGAAGTTGGCTTAGATGAACTTGCTTTTCTGTAGCTTTTAGTAAACCTATCAAGGACATGACTTCCCGGACCGGGCAAGCCGGTAGGGATAGCAGTTTCAGCATTTCTCTTGAAGGTTCTGCCACCGGTCTGGAGTCAGTCGGACCCGATCAGACCTGAGGTCGAACTGGTAGCCTACAAAACTGAAGTCTTGTTTGGGCTCCAGCTCACCAGTCAACCTAGTTGCTGACACATTATTTACTAGTTCCTGTGTATGTTGGAGACAAGCCTGGTGGGATCTGGCTCTCACCAACCAGTCGTCTAGGTACTGGTGGCTTCTTAAATCCTTGTGTATGGCCATCAGTTTTACCTCCTTTGGGATCACGGTGAACTCCAAGGGTGCTGTGGACAAACCGAAAGGCAGGGCCTTGAACTGGTATGCCCGACCTTGGATGATAAATCTCAGGCATTTCCTGGATTGTTCTTGTATAGGTATATGGAAGTAGGTGTCCTTGAAAACTATTGAGGTAACCCACTGATGGTCTCCGAAAGGTTTGGTTTGCTCAGATCTAGAATAGGTCTCCAACAGCTGTCTGGTTCTGGAACCAAAAAGGTCGGTTGAAGAAACCCAGAGATTTGAACTGGCTCGACTGCATCTTGTCCATAAGCTAATGTAATGCCTCTAAACCAATATAGGTTCCTGTGAGAATGTACATAGCAGTTGATGATTTTTGGTGACCTTGTTAAGCTTGGGCTTGACTAGAAGGGAGAGTGTAGTCCTCCTTCAACATTTGTACTACCTAGGGTCCAGCCCCCAAGGCTTCCTAAGTTCCCAAACGGGTTTAGTCTGGACCCTACAGGCAGTTGTGTGCCACATTTGGGACATTTGATAGTCATTTCTGTCCCCCCCCCCGGCCACTGGTCCGGTCTGGTGACAATGATCCAAGTAAACAGCCTCTCTGTTCTTGCTGTGGTCCGGTCCGGTGGGGCTGACACAACTTTTCACATTTAAAAGACTCTTGCCCCAGGCCAGCATCCTGCAAGGTGCAGCATTAACACAGTAATTGTCATTTGTGAGATGGCTGACCCTTGGCCGGACATGATGAAGAGCTTGTCTTACTATCGACCACTTTTTTTTTTTTGATAAGGTAAGGTTGCCTGGCAGTAGCTTGGGAGTAGCCTGTCATATCACCACTGACCGGTCTAAGAATTCTCTGTAACCAAATTTACATTAGGCAACTCTGTCCGGTACCAAGACACCATAACCGGTAACTCGCTGAAAACAGTAAGTCTCTGTAACCGGCACAAAATACTGGCTGGGGTCACCAATGAATTTAGACGGCTACTGGGCTATATTTAGCCAGCTTTTTCTATGTAACCAGTTGGGGTGAAGCACTGTACAGTAAGGACTGTGTAGCCAGCACCCTGTTAGTAGACTTGTAACTGGTAGGTTGAAGTAAGTGTACAAGGCTGTGTAGCCAGTACCAGTCGGTGCACTCTGTAACCAGTTGTTGAAGCAAGTGTACAAGGCTGTGTAGCCAGTACCAGCCGGCACACTCTGTAACCAGTTGTTGAAGCATTGTTACAACTATCTTGTGTGTTGAATTCAACTTGCTGTAGGTTTCCTCCATTAATTAAAGTATTTCTTTAATCGCACGTCTTATTTGTAGATTTGACAGTTGCTGGGAAAGCCCTTGTGAACTATTTTTAGAAACACTTGGTGTTCGGTGTGTCACGTGACCAGCTTGCTGGTCGGAAGACACGCGATTGGCTGATTGGAACTCGTCAGTTGTGGCGTTCTTTTGTGATACTTAAACATGCAAATGCGCAGTATTCTGCTCATCCACAAACCCCACTACCGACAACGAAGCCGGGTCTGCAAGGCAGGGACTGGAATCACAGAAGACGTGAGTTCTGAAGAACGCACTTCCGACCTTCCTGGTCGGTGAAAACATGTGACCTGCTTCGTGATTGGTCGGAAGGACACGCGATTGGCTGACTGGAGATGACGTCAGTATTCGCGTTCTTTGTGTGATGCTTTACCAACAACTTTACAGTCCACAAAACCCCACTACCGACAACCAGGCCGGGTCTGCAAAGCAGGGACTGTAGTCACAGTAGACTGAGTTCTGAAGAATGCACTTCCGACCTTCCTGGTCGGTGAAAACACGTGACCTGCTTCGGGATTGGTCGGAAAGACACGCGATTGGCTGACTGGATATGACGTCAGAGGTCGCGTTCTTTTGAGCTGGCCGGTCGGCTGATGCTTTAAAAGCAGAGAAGCCTGGACCAGTGCGCTCTGAAGATGAAAGTCCTGGTCGATGCCGGTCTGATGTCGGTTGCTCAGCCGGCTGCGCACTCAAACCAGTGTCCTGGCCATCCACTGCCCTTGCTACCGACACAAGAGTCGGGTCCACAAGGGAGGGACTGAGAATGATTAAGATGAAGTTCCTTCTATGTAAATACTAGGTGAGGTCGGCTGAACATGAGCTTGCCGGTCGACTAATGCTTTACAGCAAAGATGTCTGGACCAGTGCGCTCTGAAGAAATCTGAAGAATTCATCTCTTGCTTCTGATGAAAAAACACTAAATACTTGAGTTAGGCTGATGTGACTGATGCTTTAAAGCAGAGAAGTCGGTACCAGTGCGCTCTGAAGAATGCACCTCTTGGGGAATTCCTTCTATTTGCAGTGTTCAAAACTACGTAGATTGAAGTTGTCCGTGATTCGTAGTACTAGAAAAGACGTTTCTATGGTGATTGAACTGGAAGGTTACAGAAGGTACATTCAACAAAAGACATGGATAAAAATACCTGTAAGTAGTATATCCATTATTTCCTTAATATTGTCGATCTGCCCCTAACAACACCATGGTTGAATGGGAGGAAACTAGAAAAAAATGGCTGCCTTAATATTTCTCGTCTTAACTGCCCTATCATCAACACTAAATTGAGTCAGCTAGGGAGCGTTTCCAGCAGATTTCTAAATATATATCCGTGCTTGATCAGTAGGTAACCCTTCTACACTGAACATATCCACATAAGGTTGAAAATCCGTCATAATGCACACTTTTCCTTAAAATATCTGGAGATTGTTGAAAACACGTCTGCACAGTACACGCGTCAAACGAAAAAGATGCTATGACGTCATGTTGTCTAGACAGGAAGTAAATACCATGCGCCACCTAGCGAATGCACAGTACTGGGACCGGCCAGCTGGTGGAGACACAGGACGTCTTTTTCTGGCGTTTGGCGGGCCGGTCTGCGCCGACCGGATTAGCAATTGTCCATTGGATAGGATGTATTAACGCAATAAAATTTACAGTTTCATCACTATACAGAAAATGTTACATAAATATATGTCAATTATCTCAAATCATATTGTCCTGCCATGGCACAACTCCAACTTCAGAATTGTAAAAGTGTTTCAGATATATCCTTTGCTTTTTCCCAGCTTTGGTTGCATAGTTCCCACCTTGGACATTGTCCATATCTGCCAGTACATCCCCCCCCCCCCCCCCCCCCCCTCCAAGCATCTCGAACTACTTGGTGGTCAGGACCCTCCTCATCAGCGAGTCCATGGTGATCATGTCTCTATCTTCTCCTTATGAGATTATGCAGAGAGATTGCTGCCAGGGCTACTGCCTTCACAGTGTTTGGATTCTGTGGCATGGTCGTTAATAGGCATCGAAATCTGCTCGCCAAAATGCCAAAGGCATTTTCCACAACACGCCTAGCCCTGGATAGCCTATAGTTGAATATTCTTTCCTGTTTTGAAAGATTTCTGGCAGCAAAGGGTTTCATCAGCCAGGTTCTTAGTGCAAAAGCATCATCCCCCACTATAAAGTATGGTAAGTCTCTGTCATCCCCAGGTAAGGGTTCAGATGGAGGTAAGCCTATAGATCCATCTTCAATTACATCCCTCAGGTCACTGTCATTAAATATCTGGGCATACAAGCAAGCTCCATTACTACCAACATCCACCCACAGGAAGTTATAGTCAGCGTCAACTAGAGCAAGCATTACAAGTGAATAGAAACATTTATAGTTATAACAAGACCACTGCCGCGGTGTGTATCTCCCGCCGAGCATTAAAGGGGAGGAAATACCTTTTCCGAGATATTCACAATTTTTCATTTTCCGCTAAAATCCAAGATGACACTTTTCCCCTAGGCACAGAATACTGTTGTACTACCCCGTGCGTCAAAAATTCGTTCGAAATCGCTCTGTCTGTTACCATTTTGAAGATATTTTCAATGTTTATTTTCTGCTAAAAATCCAAGATAGCCGCCAAAAGTGGCGAAAATTGAATTTTTTTCCCTTTTGCATAGTATACTCATGTACTACCCTGTGGGTCAAAAATTCACTCAAAATCGCTCTATCTCTTACAGTTTTCGAGATATTAAGACTTTTTCATTTTCCGCAAAAATCAAAGTAGCTATTACTCAGTTAGCTATGGACCTACAGGTCTCAAAATTTGCCATTACACAATACATCAAAAAGTAGGTGAACAACATATTTGACAAAAATCCTTTAAATTCAACAATTTTGCTGTGATAAGCGATTTACTCAATGGAAAACCATGAAAGTAGCTATTACTCAGTTAACTATGGACCTACAGCTCTGAAACTTTGCCATGACACAGAACATTAAAAAGTACATGAACAACATATTTGACAAAAATCCTGTAAATTTAATAGTTTTGCTGTTATAAGTGATTTACTCAATGGAGAACGATCAAAGTAGCTATTACTCAGTTAGTTATGGACTTACAGGTGTCAAAATTTGCCATTACACAGTACATAAAAAAGTAGCTAAACAACATATCTGAGAAAAATCCTTTAAATTCAACAGTTTTTCTCAGATATGTTGTTATAAGTGATTTACTCAATGGAGAACCATTAAAGTAGCTATTACTCGGTTAGCTATGGACCTGCAGCTCTCAAAATTTGCCATTTCACAGTACATCAAAAAGTAGGTGAAGAACATATTTGAAAAAAAATCCTCTAAATTCAACAGTTTTGCTGTTAAAGGTGATTTACTCAATGGAAACCCTCAAAGTAGCTATTACTCAGGTAGCTATGGAGATACAGCTGTGAAAATTTCCCATGACACAGTACATCAAATAGTAAGTGAACAACATATTTGACAATAATTCTCTAAATTTAATAGTTTTGGAGTTATAAGTGATTTACTCATTGTTGAAATTCAAAGTAGCCATTACCAAGTTAGCTATGGAAATACAGCTCTGAAACTTTTCCACGACACAGAACATTAAAAAGCAACCGATTAACATATTTGACAATAATTCCCTAAATTCAATAGTTTTGGAGGTATAAGTGATTTATTCAATGTTGAAATTAAGAAATTTAAAAGTAGCTATTACTCAGTTAGCTATGGACTTACAGCTCTGAAAATTCACCATGACACAGTACATCAAAAAGTAGATAAACAACATATTTGACAAAAATCCTCTATATTCAATAGTTTTTGAGTTATAAGTGACTTGCTGAATGGTCAAATGTTAAACTTAGTGTAGCTATTACTCAGCTAGCTATGGTGCTACACCTTGGAAACCTCACCATGATATAGTACATGAAGGAGTTGTTCAACAACATATTTGAGACCAATATTGTAAGTAACAGTTACAAAGATAAAAGCAACTTACTCATTTTGGTCATTGTTAAAAACAGAAAATAGCTATTACTCACTTAGCTATCAAGATAGACCCCTAAAAATGGTACCATCTTGTAGGCATGGAGAAAGTAGCTGAACAACATATTTTACAGAAATGCTCTAAATGCAGTCGTTTTGGAGTTATGAGCACTTTACTGAAAGTAGCCACCATTGCTATTACTCACTTAGCTATGGACCTAGGTCTGAAAAATACCAAGCAGGCTATTTTTAGGCTGTATAAAAGTGCAACTACACACTTATGGCAGCCATCTAAATCAACAAAAAAAAACCCATGGCAGAACAGCTGAAAAAAAAAACCATGGCAGCCATCTTGTTAACACCTGTGGCGGCCATCTTGTTTTTCCGAATCAGCTGAAAAAGATTCCCAGGCAAGTTTTTCCAATGATGAATTTATCCTGCAAATTTGGAAGCTCAAGCTATAATATTTTAAGAGCTAGAAAGGCTTTTGTAAAAACGTGACGAATGGACACACGCACGCACGCATGCACGGATGCATGGACACAGGGCATTTTATAATCTCCCGTACCGGGCCTATCGGCCGGCGGGAGATAATAACGGGATCCAGAGTCTGGAGGGCATCTTATGCCACCATGCTTGCCATCAAGTGCACCTATTGTGTGGTGGAAATTCCAAAGTTTGCTAAATTGTGTTGCCTTCTCTTTCCACTGGTCAGGTGTGGTTGGGAAGGTCAGTAATTCATCTTGGTATTCAGAAAATATGGCATCACAGATTTCAGGGATTATTGAACAAATGGTGTTGTGGGCAACTCTGAAGCCATACTCTAGGCTCTTATAACTTTCTCCAATAGCTAGATACCTCAGGGTTAAGGCGATTTTGAGGCCTGCTGGTAGTGGTACTCTGAAGAAGGTCTACTGCCTCTCAATACAGGGTCTGACTCTGTCATCTAGTTCATAAAATAGCTCAGGGGACAGTCTAGTGAAATTTTTATATCCATAGCGATCATTTTCAAGAAGATCAACCATTAAGTTATCATAGTGGCCATATCACTCTCTTTCCACCAAAAAATTCCTCATTCAAAACTGTTTCCTCCTTCTAACTCCCCTGGCCTGTCTTCTTCTGGAGATATCTATAGACAGCAAAACTATTTAGAAGTCTGGCATTGTGAATGTCTCATTATTCCCTGCAGAGCCTGCACTCTGTTTTGAGGCTGCGGATTCATCTTTTCAATGGCAACTTCAAACTAGACCTACGCATCGGAGAACCAATTTGTATCCACCGGAAAGATAACTCACCAAAGCCAGTGAACCATCGTTTGACCTTGAAGGAGGGGCCAAAGGTCAAATCTAACATCAGAAGATTCCTAGCCCAAGATTTTGTATGAGTTGGTTTCGCATTGTAAACCTCTAGGATCAACAATAAGTGAGTTATAACCACTTTTAAGTTTGTCTATCCTTGTTTGACCTTGAAGGAGCCCTAGGTCAAATCCGACCACACCAAAAGATTCTGAGCTGATGATTTCGTATAGGTTGGTTTACCATCCCGAACCTCTAAGACCAATAATAAGCGAGTTATAAGCACTCACTTTAACTTTGGCTATCCTTGTTTGACCCTGAAGGAGGGTGTTGTATTTGAGGTTTGAACAACATTTATTTTTATATGAGAAAAGAGATGTGTACTCTAATTATTAATCTAGGCATTAGAGTCTAGCAGTTTCAATATTTTTAAGTAGTGTATATATTAAAATTCTGTTTAAGTGCCATTATTTTTTAAAGCGGTGTATTTAAACCAATAGTGTACAAATCCTAGTATGTATTTTATGTCTGTATATGGTCACTTTGTTGAATAGAGTGTCACACAAGGTTTAACTTTAATATGGTCAGTATTGAATTTTTGGAAATGTGAGGCACATGTGGCCTGGCTTGGGTGACATTATTCTCTGCTACTGCTTCTAGGCATAAGTTGGCCGCAGTCATAAGTTGGCCACCACTCATTTAAATGTGTCAAACAGACAAATGTGTGGTTGCACAGGGTTTAAAAGTGGTCTTTATCATAAATCTTATTATAATAGACCATTCAATAATGATACAGGCCTTTAGATTTATAGAAATTTCAAAATATGATGATGGTGGCCAACTTATGACCGCGGCCAACTTATGCCTAGAAGCAGTAGAGTTTGGGACATTATTTTGGTAAATCTGCTTTATTACAAGGTATGTTAAATTATGTATATTTATTATGAAGCTTTATTTTATATACATATAAACTCACAATTTTGAGTGTAAAAACAAAATTATTGATCTGTCAGATGTAAATAGATAAATGTTTGAAAGAAACAATGCTATAATTCATAGGCAAAGAAACTAAGATAAATGTGTGTAATGTTCATATATTTTCTAATGTAAATGGCAATATATTCTAGAAAAAATGTGCAGATTAATTGAACGTTTAAATGTAAGTACTGTATGGTAAACGGATTTTGCTTATTGTAGAACTGGTGTTTTATTACAAGAAATTCTGTAAACTTGGACTGGAAGTACAACTTGTGTAGCTTGAATATCATCATTTTCCTATTGATTTCATCAATCTACTATTACAATCTCATGGACGAATTATGTTACTGTTCAAATATCGCTTTCTGAAGGGATTGTTCATCTGTAATTTTATCAGCATTACAACTGGAACAATGGACTTTGAGTTTTACTAATGATATTTCACTTTGCTGCTACAGTAATCTCACAAACTCTAAAAGTAATCACAAGAAACTGGATTCACACAGGATTCACTCTGGATGTTCAAGACAATATAAATATTAGTCAAGGACAGTTCATGTGTTGTCTATTGCACTTGGTTGATGAACAGCCTGGTATTTCACTTATTGTAGTTGATATTTTTGACATTTTTTTTTTATTTTTTGGTATTAAAATTTAATTTTACATGCAATTGCTCTAGTTTTATTCCCATAAGAATACCTGAGGCTCAAATATAACACTGGAGCCCCTAATGAGATGAATCTGTAGACTCAGTGTAAATGTGGAATAAACTTGAGTAGTTGCAAGTATATTTTGAGATAAATGATTTTGTCAAGTAAAAATTGAGTTGTTTATTGGATTACACCAGTTCTTGAAATTTTACATGGAATAGTTGCTAGCATTAGTTGAATTTCAGGTAGTATTGGTATATACTCTTGAATTATTTTGAAGTCTTAATTTCAGTCTTACCACTTGTTTATGGGAAAACATTAAGGATATATTACTCAGCTGATACTTTTGTGCACAATATAGCTTTGTTTTTAATACTTAATTTGTATATTCCTGTGGTTGCCTCAACAGTCCAATTGGTAATTAAATTACTCTGTAGTGTTGAGTTTGCAATTGCCTTGTTTGGTAGGGTTAGTGCAAGACTTCAAAACGTGGTGAAACTTAAGTTAAAACTACAGGATCGCTCGCAAAAAAAAAGATAATGTTTTTGCATAGCAAAAACAAAGCGTCCGAAAATGATATAAAGGTGAGTGCTAAAGTATTAAGAAAATGCTTCGTTTCTAGCCTATACTGTTGTGGCAACCAAAGTCAGCGCAGTCTGCTCTATCTAGCACGGTTTTCAAGATATAAGCATTTTTGTGTTTTGCAAAAAATTCGAAAATTCAAAATGTCCGCTATATTTGGCGAGACAAAAATATTTTGAAAATTGGCATGGCTACTCTGCACAGATACCCAGCAGGTCAAAAATTTTGTTGAGTTCGCTCCATGTAGCACGGTTTTCGAGATATAAGCATTTTTGTGTTTTGCAAAAACTGTGAAAATTCAAAATGGCCACCATTTTGGGGAGATAAAAAATTTTGACAAGACCACTGCCGCGGTGTGTATCTCCCGTCGAGCATTAAAGGAGAAGAAATAGCTTTTCCGAGATATTCACAATTTTTCATTTTCGTGTGTGAAAGCTCTTCCAAAAGTAGGTGAATGAGTTATTTGATAAAAATTGGGTATCCGCAATACTTTTAGAGATAATTCGCATTTACTCATTTTGAGTAGTTGAATAATTAGCTATGGGTCTGAAACTTCAAGTGAAAGCTCTCCCAAAAGTAGGTGAATGATTTATTTGAGAAAAATTGGCTATCTGCAATACTTTTAGAGATAATTCGCATTTACTCATTTTGAGTAGGTGAGTAATTAGCTATGGGTCTGAAACTTCACCATGTGAAAGCTCTCCCACAAGTAGATGAATGAGTTATTTGATAAAAATTGGGTATCCGTAATACTTTTACAGATAATTAGCATTTACTCATTTTGTGTAGGTGAATAATTAGCTATGGTCTGAAACTTCACTGAGTGAAAGCTCTCCCAAAAGTAGGTGAATGAGTTATTTGAGAAAAATTGGCTATCTGCAATACTTTTAGAGGTAATTCGCATTTACTCATTTTGAGTAGGTGAGTAATTAGCTATGGGTCTGAAACTTCACCATGTGAAAGCTCTTCCAAAAGTAGATGAATGAGTTATTTGAGAAAAATTGGCTATCTGCAATACTTTTAAGAGATAATTCGCATTTACTCATTTTGAGTAGGTGAGTAATTATCTACGGGTCTGAAAACTTCACCATGTGAAAGCTCTCCCAAAAGTAGATGAATCAGTTATTTGATAAAAATTGGGTATCCGCAATAGTTTTAGAGATAATTAGCATTTACTCATTTTGAGTAGGTGAATAATTAGCTACGGGTCTGAAACTTCACCGAAAGCTCTTTGGGATAGCTGCTCTGCAGAGATACCCTGAAGATCAAAAATTTCGTCAAAATCGCTCTATGTAGCACGGTTTTCGAGATATTAGCATTTTTGTGTTTTGCAATTTTTGCGCAAAAATTGGAAAATTCAAAATGGCCGCCATTTTTGGCAAGACAAAAAGTTTTTGAAAATTGGCATGGCTACTCTGCAGAGATACCCTGTGGGTCAAAAATTTCGTCGAAATCGCTCTATCTACCGCGGTTTTCGAGATAAAAGCATTTTTATGTTTTGCAATTTTGCGAAAAATTCGAAAATTTAAAATGGCCGCCATTTTTGGCGAGACAAAATTATTTTGAAAATTGGCATAGCTACTCTGCAGAGATACCCTGTGGGTCAAAAATTTCGTCGAAATCGCTCTATCCAGCAGGGTTTTCGAGATATAAGTATTTTTATGTTTTGCAATTTTTGCGTAAAATTCGAAAATTCAAAATGGCCGCCATTTTTGGTGAGACAAAATTTTTTTGGAAATAGGCATGGCTACTCTGCAGAGATACCCTGTGGGTCAAAAATTTCGTCGAAATTGCTCTATCTAGTACGGTTTTCGAGATATAAGCATTTTTATGTTTTGCAATTTTTGCGAAAAATTCGAAAATTCAAAATGGCCGCCATTTTTGGTGAGACAAAAATATTTTCAAAATTGGGATAACTACTCTGCAGAGATACCCTGTGGGTAAAAAATTTCATCAATCGCTCTATCTAGCACGGTTTTCGAGATATAAGCATTTTTGTGTTTTCCTTATTTGGAAAATTCATAATGATTAATTAATCATTAATTACTCGGCCATTTCTTAACCAATCAATGCCAAAATCTAATGATTTCCAGATTTTAATAGAATGAATGCATTTGCCAAGTTTCAGGTGAATTGATAAAATTCCTTTCAAGTTATCATCCGGACAAGCTTCCCCATCGAAAAAAGACATTTTTGGTCATGTGACCTCTCTGATTGGTTGAAATGTCACTGCAGCATATTCAAAAAAATTCCCCAAGGCTACTGCCTAAACCTGCCAAATTTGAAAAGAATCCGCCTAACGGTTACAGAGTTATAAGGAAAACAAAATGCAGAGCCGCCGGAGCCGGCGGAGCCTGAAGGTCTCCCATACACAAACAAGTGTCCCTTGCGGGACACTTAATAACATTTAAGTTTCGGCAGTAACATTAGAAGCAGTGACCACTGGTATTTTGGAGTACTCTTTCAAACACTATATAAAAAAAAAATAATTATGGATCTAGAAAAAATTCTAGCAGTTGGAGAAAAACTTGGCCTAGTTGGTCAAGAATTACGAGATTTTATAAAAGAAAGGGAGGATCTAGAGAGAGATGAACGTGCTCTGGCAAGGGAAGATCGAGAAAAACAGCGAATAATGGAAGATAGGGAGAAGGAGAGGCAGTTCAGAATACTGGAGTTAGAAAAAGAAGCTGAGCTGAAAAGACAAGAAATAGAAGCCAGTAGGATAGATGCATCAAATATATTACACAGTACAAATGTCGGAATTTCAGAAACTGCCAGAAAGGGACCCAAACTACCATACTTCGACGAAAATAAGGATGATATGGATGCTTATCTCATGCGATTTGAAAGATATGCTACTGTTCAAAAGTGGGCCAAAGAAGATTATGCAGCTTACTTGAGTGCTCTACTTCGAGGGAAAGCCTTGGATGTTTATACCAGACTTACACCCCAAGATGCAAATGATAACAATGATCTCAAATCGGCATTGTTGAAACATTATTTGCTTACAGAAGATGGCTTTCGTGGAAAATTTGACAGTTCTACAATGGAAAGAGGTGAGACAGCATCTCAATTTTCTGCAAGACTCAGTAAATACTTCAACCGATGGGTGGAGTTGTCTGGCACAACAAAAACATATAATGGACTGAGGTAATTCATAGTCACTGAAAAATTCCTAGCTCTGCTGCCAATAGAAGTTTCAACATATGTTCGGGAACATAAAAAACAAAGTTTAATTGAGTGCTCACAAATGGCCGACCGTTATATTGATGCCCATAATGTGAAAACAGGACAGACTAAATCTGCAAAACCACAGAATAGACCATGGAAGGAGAACAAAGCTACTTCCGCAAAGCACAATAAATCAGAAGCTAAGGAATTACAATCTGCAACCAAGCCTAGATTTATGTGCTTTCTCTGCGACAAGCCTGGACATAAGGCAATAGATTGTAAACTGAAGCAGAAGATCAAGATGGCTGCCGCATCTGTACTAGACGGAAATAGTGATAGTGAAAATTCTGACATTGCAAGTTGCCTAGAAATTTTAGAAAAACATCATGAGAAAGCCAAAAGAAGTCCAACTTACATTGGGTTAACCTTTCCAATAGAAGATAAGAAGGATCAAAAACGTCTCCCTGTGGAAAAAGGCTTTGTCAACAGACAACCTGTTCAAGTGCTACGTGATACTGGATGCACAGGAATTATTATCAAAAGATCTTTAATCACAGAGAAGCAATTAACAGGAAAACAGGTGACTTACACGACTGTTGATGGTACTAGAAATACAGTTCCAGAAGCAGAAATACACATTGAAACACCATTTTACACTGGTATTGTTAGAGCCATCTGTATGAATGACCCAGTGTATGATCTTATCATTGGCAATATCAAGGAGGTGATAAAACAACCAACAGACATTCTGCATTCTTATGAACATTCTAAAGAAGAAATACAAATTGCAAAAGAAAAGAATGGAAAATTTACAACTGCTGCCCCAGTAACAACTCGAGCGCAAACTGTACAAAGCCAAACAAAACAGAAATCAAAGCCCTTAAATGTACCACAGTTGCCACAAGTAGGGAACTTTGAAGAATTTAAGAAAGAACAGCAGGATGACCCGAACCTCCAAATCCTTTGGGATAAAATGAAAGATGAAATTATTACAAAGAGAAAAACACTCAGATATAAGTTCATCTTACATGACCAGCTATTGTACAGACAAGTTTTAAAAAGAGAATCTGAGGAAGAACTTTTTGAGAAACAACTTGTTGTTCCAGCAAAGTACAGGACACTTGTTCTACAAACTGCACATGACACCTTGCTTTCCGGACACCTAGGAATTACCAAAACATTGGCCAGAGTCAAATGTCATTTCTTTTGGGTTGGAATGGATATGGATGTCACCAGATACTGTCGTTCATGTGACATCTGTCAGAAAACTGTTCCCAAAGGACAACTAAAGAAAGGCAAGTTAGAAAACATGCCAATAATAACAGTGCCTTTTCAAAGAGTTGCAGTGGACATTATAGGACCACTATTTCCCACCAGCAAGAGAGGAAAGAAATATATCCTGACAATGGTAGATGTTGCAACTAGATACCCCCAGGCAGCTGCATTGTCCATCATTGATTCAGAAACTGTCGCTGAAGCATTGATTTCAATGTTTAGCAATTGTGGCATTCCAAATGAAATACTTACAGATAGAGGGACACAGTTCACTTCAAAAATGATGCAGGAAGTTCACCGATTGCTATCAATCAAAAGTGTAACCACCACACCCTATCATGCCCAGTGCAATGGGTTATGCGAAAAATATAATGGAACTCTCAAAGCTATGTTGAAAAGGATGATTGGAGAGCAACCTATAGAATGGGATCGATTTTTGGAACCTTTACTTTTCGCATATAGAGAAGCTCCAATCAGTAGTCTTGGAGGATTTTCACCGTTTGAAGTTCTCTATGGCCGAAGTGTTCGTGGACCAACCACAGTTCTGAGAGAAGTATGGGCAAACGAAAACTTGGCAGATGAAGAAAAAACAGTATACGAGTATGTACTCGATCTTAGAAACAGACTTGAAGAAACTTGCAAAATCACCAGAAAAGAGTTAGAAAATGCGCAACAGAAGATGAAAGTACGGTTTGATCGAAAGGCAGGGGATTGAAACCTCAAAACAGGTGACCAAGTTTTATTACTACTGCCATGTGACAACAACAAACTTTTGATCAGATGAAAAGGCCCATTTCAAGTAATAAGGAAATTGGGAAGAAATGATTACTGTATTGATATCAATGGGAAGGAAAAAATATTCCACATCAATATGCTAAAAAGGTATTATGTTAGAGAGAATGCTGCAGAAAATGAAAATGTAGCCACAGCTGTAGCGTATGAGACTAGTGAAGATTCTGGGATAGATATAAAAACAATTGATTCTAGTGGTGATGAAACATATAGGGATGTACACATCAACAATGAACTTACCAAACAGCAAAAGGAAGATCTTCTAAATCTGCTTGAAGAGTATCAAGACGTATTTTCCTCTAAACCAGGATGTACAGATCTTGCTGAACACTCCATTATATTGACTGACCAAGCACCTATCAAAAGCAGGCCTTATCCTATCCCATACAGTATGTACCCACAGCTGAGATCTGAAATAGATGATATGCTGAAGATGGATATTATTGAAGTTTCAGACAGTCCATATTGCTCACTGATTATTATGTTGAAGAAAAAGGATGGTACAATCAGGACAGTGGCAGATATGAGAAAAGTCAACAAAATCACAGTTTTGACAGTGAATCGATGCCTGATCCTCAAGCCATATTTGCAAAGATTGCTGGAAGCAAAGTATACAGCAAGCTGGATTGCTGTAAAGGTTATTGGCAAGTTCCAATGAAGCCTCAGCATAGACAATACACAGCTTTTAGCACCCCATTTGGCAATTACCAATTCAAGATGATGCCATTTGGACTTGTAAATGCTGGTGCTACATACAACAGGATGATGAGAAAGTTACTCAAAAATGTGGAAAATGTAGAAAGCTTTGTGGATGACATTTTAGCATATTCTACAAACTGGAGCAACCACTTAGAAACACTACAGCATTTGTTCAAAGCACTGAAGGATGCTCATCTAACTGTAAAGCCGAGCAAATGTTTCTTGGGTTTTAATCAGCTAGATTACATTGGCCACAAGATCAGTGAAGATTTGCTTTCTGTCCAGAATGATAAAGTGGAAAAAGTCAAGAATGCACCTATTCCCAAGACCAAGCGAGAATTAAGAAGTTTTTTAGGACTTGCAAATTATTATCGCTCATTTGTGCCTTCGTTCGCAGACAAGAGCCTAGAACTCACAAATCTAACAAAGAAGGGTAGTCCCAATAAATTGCCATGGAAGGATATTCATTCCCATGAATTCAACCAGCTCAAGGCAGAATTGACCAAAGCCCCAATTTTGAAGTTACCTGACATGTCGAAGAGGTTTACCATTCGAACTGATGCTTCCAACACTGGACTTGGTGCAATACTCATGCAAGATCATGATGGAATATTGTTCCCTGTGAGTTACATCAGCAAGAAGCTGCTACCTAGAGAAACGAATTATGCCACAGTTGAGAAAGAATGTTATGCAATTGTATGGGCAATTGGAAAGTTTCAGTCTTACTTGCTTGGAAATGAATTTACGTTACAAACCGATCATAAACCACTGACCTATCTGGACAAGGCAAAACATAACTAGAGGATCGCTCGCAAAAAAAAAGATAATGTTTTTGCATAGCAAAAACAAAGCGTCCCGAAAAGGATATAAAGGTGAGTGCTAAAGTATTAAGAAAATGCTTCGTTTCTAGCCTTATACTGTTGTGGCAACCAAAGCTAGCACGGTTTTCACGATATAAGCATTTTTGTGTTTTGCAAAAAATAAAAAAATTAAAAATGTCCGCTATATTTGGCGAGACAAAAATATTTTGAAAATTGGCATGGCTACTCTGCACAGATACCCAGCAGGTCCAAAATTTTGTTGAGTTCGCTCCATATAGCACAGTTTTCGAGATATAAGCATTTTTGTGTTTTGCAAAAACTTTGAAAATTCAAAATGGCCACCATTTTTGGGGAGACAAAAATTTTTGTCAAGACCACTGCCGTGGTGTGTATCTCCCGCCGAGCATTAAAGCAGAAGAAATAGCTTTTCCGAGATATTCACAATTTTTCATTTTCGTGTGTGAAAGGTCTTCCAAAAGTAGGTGAATGAGTTATTTGAGAAAAATTGGCTATCTGCAATACTATTATGAGATAATTCACATTTACTCATTTTGAGTAGGTGAGTAATTATCTATGGGTCTGAAACTTCACCAAGTGAAAGCTCTCCTAAAAGTAGGTGAATGAGTTATTCGAGAAAAATTGGCTATCTGCAATACTTTTAAGAGATAATTCGCATTTACTCATTTTGAGTAGGTGAGTAATTAGATATGGGTCTGAAACTTCACCATGTGAAAGCTCTCCCACAAGTAGATGAATGAGTATTTGATAAAAATTGGGTATCCGCAATACTTTTACAGATAATTAGCATTTACTCATTTTGAGTAGGTGAATAAATAGCTATGGGTCTGAAACTTCACAGAGTGAAAGCTCTGCCAAAAGTAGGTGAATCAGTTATTTGAGAAAAATTGGCTATCTGCAATACTTTTAGAGATAATTCGCATTTACTCATTTTGAGTAGGCGAGTAATTAGCTATGGGTCTGAAACTTCACCAAGTGAAAGCTCTCCCAAAAGTAGGTGAATGAGTTATTTGAGAAAAATTGGCTATCTGCAATACTTTTAGAGATAATTCGCATTTACTCATTTTGAGTAGACGAGTAATTAGCTATGGGTCTGAAACTTCACCAAGTGAAAGCTCTCCCAAAAGTAGGTGAATGATTAATTTGAGAAAAATTGGCTATCTGCAATACTTTTAGAGATAATTCGCATTTACTCATTTTGAGTAGGTAAGTAATTAGCTATGGGTCTGAAACTTCACGAAGTGAAAGCTCTCCCAAAAGTAGGTGAATGAGTTATTTGAGAAAAATTGGCTATCTGCAATACTTTTACAGATAATTCGCATTTACTCATTTTGAGTAGGTGAGTAATTAGCTATGGGTCTGAAACTTCACCAAGTGAAAGCTCTCCCAAAAGTAGGTGAATGAGTTATTTGAGAAAAATTGGCTATCTGCAATACTTTTAGAGATAATTCGCATTTACTCATTTTGAGTAGACGAGTAATTAGCTATGGGTCTGAAACTTCACCAAGTGAAAGCTCTCCCAAAAGTAGGTGAATGATTTATTTGAGAAAAATTGGCTATCTGCAATACTTTTAGAGATAATTCGCATTTACTCATTTTGAGTAGGTGAGTAATTAGCTATGGGTCTGAAACTTCACAAAGTGAAAGCTCTCCCAAAAGTAGGTGAATGAGTTATTTGAGAAAAATTGGCTATCTGCAATACTTTTACAGATAATTCGCATTTACTCATTTTGAGTAGGTGAGTAATTAGCTATGGGTCTGAAACTTCACCAAGTGAAAGCTCTCCCAAAAGTAGGTAAATGAATAATTTGACAAAAATTGGCTATCTGCAATACTTTATGAGATAATTCGCATTTACTCATTTTGAGTAGGTGAGTAATTAGCTATGGGTCTGAAACTTCACGAAGTGAAAGCTCTCCCAAAAGTAGGTGAATGAGTTATTTGAGAAAAATTGGCTATCTGCAATACTTTTACAGATAATTCGCATTTACTCATTTTGAGTAGGTGAGTAATTAGCTATGGGTCTGAAACTTCAGCAAGTGAAAGCTCTCCCAAAAGTAGGTGAATGAGTTATTTGAGAAAAATTGGCTATCTGCAATACTTTTAGAGATAATTCGCATTTACTCATTTTGAGTAGGTGAGTAATTAGCTATGGGTCTGAAACTTCACAAAGTGAAAGCTCTCCCAAAAGTAGGTGAATGAGTTATTTGAGAAAAATTGGCTATCTGCAATACTTTTAGAGATAATTCGCATTTACTCATTTTGAGTAGGTGAGTAATTAGCTATGGGTCTGAAACTTCACCAAGTGAAAGCTCTCCCAAAAGTAGGTGAATGATTAATTTGACAAAAATTGGCTATCTGCAATACTTTATGAGATAATTCGCATTTACTCATTTTGAGGAGGTGAGTAATTAGCTATGGGTCTGAAACTTCACCAAGTGAAAGCTCTCCCAAAAGTAGGTGAATGAGTTATTTGAGAAAAATTGGCTATCTGCAATACTTTTACAGATAATTCGCATTTACTCATTTTGAGTAGGTGAGTAATTAGCTATGGGTCTGAAACTTCACCAAGTGAAAGCTCTCCCAAAAGTAGGTGAATGATTAATTTGACAAAAATTGGCTATCTGCAATACTTTATGAGATAATTCGCATTTACTCATTTTGAGTAGGTGAGTAATTAGCTATGGGTCTGAAACTTCACCAAGTGAAAGCTCTCCCAAAAGTAGGTGAATGAGTTATTTGAGAAAAATTGGCTATCTGCAATACTTTTAGAGATAATTCACATTTACTCATTTTGAGTAGGTGAATAATTAGCTATGGGTCTGAAACTTCACCAAGTGAAAGCTCTCCCAAAAGTAGGTGAATGAGTTATTTTAGAAAAATTGGCTATCTGCAATACTTTTAGAGATAATTCGCATTTACTCATTTTGAGTAGGTGAGTAATTAGCTATGGGTCTGAAACTTCACCAAGTGAAAGCTCTCCCAAAAGTAGGTGAATGAGTTATTTGAGAAAAATTGGCTATCTGCAATACTTTTAGAGATAATTCGCATTTACTCATTTTGAGTAGTTGAGTAATTAGCTATGGGTCTGAAACTTCACGAAGTGAAAGCTCTCCCAAAAGTAGGTGAATGAGTTATTTGAGAAAAATTGGCTATCTGCAATACTTTTAGAGATAATTCGCATTTACTCATTTTGAGTAGGTGAGTAATTAGCTATGGGTCTGAAACTTCACAGAGTGAAAGCTCTCCCAAAAGTAGGTGATGGAGTTATTTGAGAAAAATTGGCTATCTGCAATACTTTTAGAGGTAATTCGCATTTACTCTTTTTGAGTAGGTGAGCAATTAGCTATGGGTCTGAAACTTCACCAAGTGAAAGCTCTTTGGGATAGCTGCTCTGCAGAGATACCCTGAAGATAAAAAATTTCGTCGAAATCGCTCTATGTAGCACGGTTTTCGAAATGTAAGCATTTTTGTGTTTTGCAATTTTTACGCAAAAATTCGAAAATTCAAAATGGCCGCCATTTTTGGCAAGATAAAATTTTTTTGAAAATTGGCATGGCTACTCTGCAGAGATACCCTGTGGGTCAAAAATTTCGTCGAAATCGCTCTATCTAGCACGGTTTTCGAGATATAAGCATTTTTGTGTTTTGCAATTTTGTGAAAAATTTGAAAATTCAAAATGGCCGCCATTTTTTGCGAGAAATTTTTTGTTTGAAAATTGGCATGGCTACTCTGCAGAGATACCCTGCGGGTCAAAAATTTCGTCGAAATCGCTCTATCTAGCACGGTTTTCGAGATATAACCATTTTTATGTTTTGCAATTTTTGCGAAAAATTCGAAAATTCAAAATGGCCGCCATTTTTGGCGAGATAAAAATTTTTTCAAAATTGGGATAACTACTCTGCAGAGATACCCTGAGGGTCAAAAATTTCGTCGAAATCGCTCTATCTAGCACGGTTTTCGAGATATAAGCATTTTTGTGTTTTGCAATTTTTGCGAAAATTTCGAAAATTCAAAATGGCCGCCATTTTTGGCGAGACAAAAATATTTTGAAAATTGGGAAAAGTACTCCGCAGAGATATCCTGCGGGTCAAAAATTTTGTCGAAATTGCTCTATCTAGCACGGTTTTTGAGATATAAGCATTTTTGTGTTTTGCAATTTTTGCGAAAATTTCGAAAATTCAAAATGGCCGCCATTTTGGGCGAGACAAAAATTTTTTGAAAATTGGGAAAACTACTCCGCAGAGATACCCTGTGGGTCAAAAATTTCGTCGAAATCGCTCTATCTAGCACGGTTTTCGAGATATAAGCATTTTTGTGTTTTCCTTATTTGGAAAATTCGTAATGATTAATTAATCATTAATTACTCGGCCATTTCTTGACCAATCAATGCCAAAATCTAATGATTTCCAGATTTTAATAGAATGAATGTATTTGCCAAGTTTCAGGTGAATTGATAAAATTCCTTTCAAGTTATCATCCGGACAAGCTTCCCCATCGAAAAAAGACATTTTTGGTCATGTGACCTCTCTGATTGGTTGAAATGTCACTGCAGCATATTCAAAAAAATTCCCCAGGGCTACTGCCTAAACCTGCCAAATTTGAAAAGAATCCGCCTAACGGTTACAGAGTTATAAGGAAAACAAAATGCGGAGCCGGAGGAGCCGGCGGAGCCGGCGGAGCCGGCGGAGCCGGCGGAGCCAGAAGCTCTCCCATACACAAACAAGCGTCCCTTGCGGGACGCTTAATAATCACAGACTTATGAGATGGGCTTTATCCCTACAACCTTATTCATATATTGTTGAGGCAATCAAAGGATCTGATAACATTGGATCAGATTATCTTAGTAGGCAATAATTTTGCAATGTGTGTTGAAACAAATGTTGATGTAAGGTGGGGGGTGTGTTGTATTTGAGGTTTGAACAACATTTATTTTTATATAAGAAAAGAGATGTGTACTCTAATTATTAATCTAGGCATTAGAGTCTAGCAGTTTCAATATTTTTAAGTAGTGTATATATTAAAATTCTGTTTAAGTGCCATTATTTTTTAAAGCGGTGTATTTAAACCAATAGTGTACAAATCCTAGTATGTATTTTATGTCTGTATATAGTCACTTTGTTGAATAGAGTGTCACACAAGGTTTAACTTTAATATGGTCAGTATTGAATTTTTGGAAATGTGAGGCACATGTGGCCTGGCTTGGGTGACATTATTCTCTGCTAGAGTTTGGGACATTATTTTGGTAAATCTGCTTTATTACAAGGTATGTTAAATTATGTATATTTATTATGAAGCTTTATTTTATATACATATAAACTCACAATTTTGAGTGTAAAAACAAAATTATTGATCTGTCAGATGTAAATAGATAAATGTTTGAAAGAAACAATGCTATAATTCATAGGCAAAGAAACTAAGATAAATGTGTGTAATGTTCATATATTTTCTAATGTAAATGGCAATATATTCTAGAAAAAATGTGCAGATTAATTGAATGTTTAAATGTAAGTACTGTATGGTAAACGGATTTTGCTTATTGTAGAACTGGTGTTTTATTACAAGAAATTCTGTAAACTTGGACTGGAAGTACAACTTGTGTAGCTTGAATATCATCATTTTCCTATTGATTTCATCAATCTACTATTACAATCTCATGGACGAATTATGTTACTGTTCAAATATCGCTTTCTGAAGGGATTGTTCATCTGTAATTTTATCAGCATTACAACTGGAACAATGGACTTTGAGTTTTACTAATGATATTTCACTTTGCTGCTACAGTAATCTCACAAACTCTAAAAGTAATCACAAGAAACTGGATTCACACAGGATTCACTCTGAATGTTCAAGACAATATAAATATTAGTCAAGGACAGTTCATGTGTTGTCTATTGCACTTGGTTGATGAACAGCCTGGTATTTCACTTATTGTAGTTGATATTTTTGACATTTTTTTTTATTTTTTGGTATTAAAATTTAATTTTACATGCAATTGCTCTAGTTTTATTCCCATAAGAATACCTGAGGCTCAAATATAACAGAGGGGTCCAAGGTCAAATAGGATCACACCAAAAGATTCCCAGCTCATGATTTCCTATAGGTTGGTTTACCATCCCAAACCTCTAGGACCAATAATAAGCGAGTTATAAGCAGTTTTAAGTTTGGCTATCCTCATTTGACCTTGAAGGAGGGGCCCAAGGTCAAATCCGACCACACCAAAAGATTTCCAGCCCATGATCTCCTATATGTTGGTTTACCATCCCAAACCTCTAGGACCAATAATAAGCGAGTTATAAGCACTTTTAAGTTTGGCTATCCTCATTTGACCTTGAAGGAGGGGTCCGAGGTCAAATCTGAACACACCAAAAGATTCCCAGCACATGATTTCCTATAGGTTGGTTTACCATCCGAAACCTCTAGGACCAATAATAATAACTATAGGTTGGTTTACCATCCCAAACCTCTCGGACCAATAATAATAACTTTGGCTATCCTCGTTTGACCTTGAATGAGAGGTCCAAGGTCAAATCTGACAACATCAGAAAATTCGAAGCACATGATTTCCTATAGGTTGGTTTCACATTGCAAACCTCTAGGACCAATAATAAGGGAGAAATCGGCACTTTGAAAGTCCGCTATGTGGGTTACTTCGGCACTCCATGGATGACCTTGAATTAAGAGCTTCAAGGTCAAATGTGCGCAAGGCGGTGTGAAATACCCGCGGCGGCCATCTTGTTTTTCAGAATGAGGCTATTTTCAGTCCCAGAGAAGCTTACCCCCCAATGAAGATATCCTGCAAATTTGGTGAACCTAGCT
The DNA here is from genome assembly GCA_964017235.1 of Sabellastarte sp. h YS-2021. Lineage (NCBI taxonomy): Eukaryota > Metazoa > Annelida > Polychaeta > Sabellida > Sabellidae > Sabellastarte > Sabellastarte sp. h YS-2021. The sequence goes on along the minus strand of OZ024929.1, from coordinate 62,442,814 downwards.
GGTGTAGTTTTCCTCTTAGAGCGTTAATGCCGAAAATCTCTCTACGTGCAGCGGCGGCGTAGCGAACACTAAACCAAAGTATCCACCGGATCCCTCCGGTGCATACAATTAACAGACCTCTGGTGTAAGTTAGTGGTTATATAATATTGCCTGTTGCCTCAGGTTGCCGTACAATACCTTCCCAGAACCTCACTAGCACCTCCACAAAACCTCCTCAAACCTGGGCTTGACTGTGCCCTAACTTATCCTTCCTTGTCATTCCTTGCTTTACCTTAATGCTCCTCTGCATTGACATACCACAGCCCGCATTAGCGCCAGTACATTCTCCCCAAAACTCAGCCAGACAAGCCATGGCCACCCTTTATTGAGGCTACACAGTGATGGATCGCCAGCTGTCACCCAGAAACCATAACACCAACTTCTACTACATTTTTCGCCAGATCTTGAAGGAAAAACCGCGGCGATTCGACCACAAATTGCCGCCTTGCACTACCGCCGAGATGAGAAGGGGGCATTATACATCACTGACAAGGACACAGACACTAAGACATGTGCCAGTGCCACAAGACTATGACAATGATGTCATTAACTTTATCAGTAGAGCTAGAAATCAATACAGAACAGTAGTTACATCTAAGAACAAGGGAACAGTGGCTGTCTTTCAGACAACCACAAAGTCGAATCTTTAGATTAAAGTTGAGTTAAACCCAGAAAAATAGATATCAGTTTATTGTGTTTAGATAACAATATACATATACCACAAGGGTAACAAGGAGAGAGCTCATTAGTACCCAATAACTTTCAAGATGTTTAATAGTGTTTTTGAATAATGTCATTTACCAAGACTGTTAAAATGTGTTTTTATGATAGATTTACAAATGAAAATCCTAACAGAGAAGGCAATAACCTTTTCTGATGGAGAAATTCTAAATAGATTTGCAGAACACAATAACTTTATTAAATTAGTCATGTGGTGTCTGCCATCTATGAAACTGTTACTGTCCACATGCTTTCATGTGTAGAGCCACCAGACGAATACTTTTTTGTGATCCAAAATAGACTGTGTCTCATCATAAAAACATATAATCCTCATGAATGGCTTTTTCATTAAAGATTATAGACACTGACCTATAAATGAAGATAAATACTGATCATTACATATACCATATATTTTTTAATTAATGCCCCCTTTACTTTAATACTAAATTTATCATGAGAGTGTCTGTAATTAATACACCAGACAACACTGTTCCATGCTAACCTTTGATTCACAATGAGCCAAAAATATTTGAAACATGTGTTTCTGGCTCATTTATGGTAGAAATTGATGCTGAATGAATGGGATTTTTTTTATACATGTTACATACAGTTATTTAAGATTTCTATATATATAGGACACTTTTAAGACATATAGGTGGCTCAGTTTCTGTTGCGTCTATTTGCAGAGTAATCAACACTAGGTAATTCTAACTCTAATAGCATTTCTATAACATTTAATCTCCATTTAAAGACAGTTACTGGGTTGAAGTATGGATGGACTGGACACCAGATTCCAAGACACCTTAAACAGATTCTGAGGAACATCAAACAAGAAAAATCAGAGATCAACAATTATTAAGGAGAGATATTGCAGGTGAAAAGCTGGAGGTTGTGAAGTAAGCTTCAAATTTGTAAAATAAGATTCTACGAGACATGGTGGCTATAAATCATAGCTCTCAGTATCAAAAATATAAGTAGATTTCTGATACAAGAGTTAACGGTAAATTTGTCTTTTACTTCTATATGGTTAACTTACATGAATAATATAGTTGACTTTAACCTCTTAAAGTCCTTATCTGTCGACTAGCAGTCCACAACAATGTGTATTCTACAGTACCATGTCCATCGACACCCCTATATAATATTCTATCTTTCCCTCAGTACTGTAAAATTAAAAATCTTGGTATACTGAAATACGTTATTTGAAATATTATGTAGGATGTTATGGATGACAAAAAATGCTTGTGGTGTGTGTTTTAGCAACTTGAACTGTCTGTAAGCTATTCATCCCGGATTTCCTTTTAGTATAGTAGAATACTGCTCTCTCGGTGGCGAAGGGGTTAAATTATTCAGTAAAACAAAATTTATAAATATTTTATGATCAGTAAGCCAATAATGTGAAGGCTTTATTCCAAGATTACATCATAAGTCATGTGTTAGTTTTCCCCATTTCATCATGTATTGTCATAAGGTTGGTACTTGCTTGCCTTGGCATTCATGGGCATATGTTCTACTTCCCTTTCCACATTAAAAGATTACCTATACAGTGGTGCAAGTGAATTTTAGACCAACACCATTTAAATTAGTACTTAAATTGTACTTAAGTTGTCTTAACATGGCTGATGAAAGACAGATTTTGCGGCTGTCTAATGCTTCAAACCGTAATTTGGAAAATGCCTTAACTTTGCACAAAACAGAAGACAATTTATATCTTCACATTCACTTGCCACTGCAAAAATTTACATGTTGTGACATAACAAAGATTGATTTATTGGCTTGTCTGTTGTAAAAGTTACATTTGTACTAGAGCTAGGGCCAATACTAGTGTCACTATTTTGGTTCTACTGGTTCAACTCCGACAAATGGCATTGTAAAGGTTCTACTTAATATTACCATGGTTGACATATATGATGGAAACTTTACTTGAGATTAAACAAAATCTAATCATAGAAAATATACTGCCTACTGAAATCACTGTTACCTTAGTATTCACCCAAAGTAGAAACATCAAGTTAATGTTTTATGACTATTCTCTAGTGTTTTGCAGTTGGTTGAATGTTATTTGGGGCCTCCCCGTAATTAAGTGAATTTCCCTGGGTGTCAATTGAATGAATTATGGTATTTAATCAATTACAAGTTTAAAGGACAAGGTGTGATCTATAACTAGAAACCATTTAAACTAATTCTGTATATACATATAACTTTATACATAACACACCCCATGTATACAGAACACACCCCATGACTTCCAAGTGCAAGCACCAGAGATCCTCAATATTGGTACTCTACATTATTTTTAAAGAGGCTTACATGCTTTATACACATCTCTGATGTGGCTACACAACTGCACACAATAGATCTGTCCACATATGACCCTGAATATTCCACACAACTTTAAGTACAGACCTTGGTTTTCCCTTTGGAATATTTTTACCATGAGACAGATACAGGCTGTCAAGGACAAAAGACATTCTCTAAAATGCAAATTTTAAAGACACAAGAGGTATTAAAAAGTTCCTGTTATGTACTATGTGTGACTTATAAAACTGATGAAATACCAATTAACAGTACATGTGTCCACATACACATTGATACCATTATCATGCAAACCATTTTCAATTAATTATCTAGCTTTGTATTCATGACAAGACCACTTTTCTGAACTTTGTGCAAAAACTTGCACCACATAATTAAAATTGCCACATCCAAATATGTAAATGGTGTTTCTACCAGTGTTTTGAATAACCACCACCACAAGCATAAAAGACTGTTCATTGAATAATGTCTATTGAACCTATTAGTATGTCTGGAAGTCATGTGTTGAAGAACCAGACATTTATATTGGGGAAAAATACTCCACTGAGCACCGGAAGACAAAGAAAAAGACAAAAGATTTTCTACATCCTGGTACTTTGCAAGAAGCTAGACAAAGGCTAGACAGTGTATTCATTTCATAAACTGCACATTAAAGAAAATATTAAACAAGAAACAAAATGACAGAACCCAGTACATAACTCGAATCCGAGATTAGACTAAAAATGAATCTTGACATTCTTCTTGACATACCTTGACATTCTTCACTTTCTTCAAAGTCATCCAAAATTTGGTCAAGATCTACAGTATCCATTTCTTTAGACCTGAAAATTGTAGATGAATGTACTTGTTATGCACAAGTTGAGATATCTTTTGCAAGTTACAACTTTCAGTATTAAACTAGATTCGGCTGATTCTCGACAAAGATATCCTTTGACAGGACATCTCTGATGCCACAGGTTTTGAATGCATATTTTCAATCGGACTCATTTTAAGTACTCCACAAATATTATGAAAAACTTCAATATACACCCACTAATCTGAGAGCTCAACCTACAATATGTGTATTGTCCAACAGGAAAATTGTATCCCCAGATAGACAGCAATTAAGTATTAAAGATTTTGACTGTGTTGGGGCCTTCATCTATGATTCCTTGGCTCCTGTCAACAAAAACTAAGTGTCCCAAAAAGGTTCAATGCAATATAATATATAGTAGAAAAAGGTTTTTGAAAATAAAAACATGCAGCACTGAGAGAAGAAGTGAAGGTTAAGCAAACAGTGTGGAAGTTTATGCATTAACATGAAAGAAAAATTTAAGCTTTATTTTGTTTTCTATGGTCATAAATTGCAAAAAGTTAATTGAATAAATGCTCAGGCTCAGAATGCATAAAGCATCAATACTTATAATAGGCTGAAAGTTACACCATAACACTACTTAATTAACGAGTAACAGTGTTTTATAAATGCCATATATCTATTTACATTTTAGAAAAAGGCATAGTAAAATTTGAGCCTTTAGAAAGGCAAGAAGTTTATGACACAATGCTTTGAACACATCTGTCCCACTGAGTAAATAAAAGGCCAATGTTCCCACAATTCTATTTATATCTTATGAATAATGCTCATTTCTATTTATATATAATTGCCAGTCTTTGACGAGTCCCCAGAGAATTAGTCCACTGGGTATATGCTGATAAGGGATAAAATCAATAGTTAATGTGTCTCCCCCAACACCCCCTCTCCCCCTGTTTTAGTCTACGCATGAAGAAATGCTCATACAAGGAGTAAAATGTTATCTTTATCTATGCTCTGTTGAAAGTGTCACTGATATGTAGATTTTATGTATAAATAAGAGACATAGTAAAGAGGGAATCCAGTAAAGAATATGTTTGCATTTCTGAGTTATTAGTTTACTGCAGAAGAATGGAAGTCAGAAGAAATGATAATGAGCTGAAAATGGAAATTTATAAATGTCTCATTATCAAACTGCTGCACTGAAATAAGTTTGTAAATATTTGGACCGAGTTTTTTACACTAAAACAAGCATAAAATGATGCATATCATAATTTTAGATAATGACAACAAAATAGGAATGTATTTTGCCTGCTTTAATAGTATGTATAAGTCGTGAGTGCAATTTCAAAAAGTGACACCCTTTGCACTAAGATATGAAAATAACATCAAAATAATGACATCATTAATATTGAAATATTAAAGTAGAAATTGCAATCTATGACCCCACTGTGACGAGCTATTAAGACTCTCCACATATGGTTTCCCACTACCTCTTAAAAAAATGTAAAGCTGTAAAATCAATAATAAAGAAGATATGAGGCAAAAACAGAAAAATTGATATTTTATTACCTCAGTTTGACTCATAAGAAGGGGTTAGAGGGCTAATTTGACCAGCTACCTAGACTCTCCACGAATTCCAAATACCTGTTAATACATTCTAAAGCTGTAAAAGTAAAAATCCGAAGGACATATGAGGCAAAAACACAAAATTGGCTATTTTATGACCCCAGTTTGACCCATAAGGGGGGTCTGGGTGTATATGTGGTCGGCTATCTAGACTCTTCACATAAGGTTCCCCAATACCTCTTAATACATTCTAAAGCTGTAAAAGCAAGAATGAAGGAGATACAAGGCAAAAACACAAAATTGGAAAATTTTATAGTAATTTGAATTTTTATTAGAAATACTTACCATTTCCTAACAATAGCTATTTGTTGGAGCCATCCAACCCAATGGCCAACGCAGAGATGCGATTTTAAGGTTATGTAACAACCTTAACCAAGCCATTGGGTAACAGTAGTCCGTCCTCCCACCAAATAGGTCACATGACCACATTGTTTACTTCATTATTTTTGTTGCAAGTAAAAAGAATGACTTGCGGGGAGGCGGGAGGGAAATTTGACTGTTAGGAAATGGTAAGTATTTCTAATAAAAATTCAAATTACTATAAAATTTTCCAATTTTATAGCGAAATACCCTTACCATTTCCTAACAATAGCTGAATTCAGCCTTGTAGGATGGAGGGAATTACTTTTTGCAACTTCCATCACCTGCCCTACCTCAACAACAACAAACACTGTGAGTAACTGTAACATAACAAAACAATGTGAGTTTTACATGCAAATATGAACACATAAACTTGAACATTTAACTGTTGAACATGATTATGGAGGGAGGGAGGCGGGAGGGAAATTTGACTGTTAGGAAATGGTAAGTATTTCTAATAAAAATTCAAATTACTATAAAATTTTCCAATTTTATAGCGAAATACCCTTACCATTTCCTAACAATAGCTGAATTTAGCCTTGTAGGATGGAGGGAATTACATTTTGCAACTTCCATCACCTGCCCTACCTCAACAACAACAAACACTGTGAGTAACTGTAACATAACAAAACAATGTGAGTTTTACATGCAAATATGAACACATAAACTCCAACATTTAACACATAAACTCGAACATTTAACTGTTGAACATGATTATGAACACATAAACTTCAACTTCCCACCACATAACATAACATACCTTCAAAAATAAAGGCAGAATGTGGTTGATCTCACAATGTTCAGTTCATCCAATACAATTGTAGATAGTAGTAAGTATCATCACTGTACAAACTTGAAAACTTCAACTTCAAAGCAATAACAGGTCAAACCCCACTTGGCAACAATATCAGCTGATGCATCATAAACTCCAAGCGAGGCTCAAGCCAACAAACTGTACACTATACAAGCGCTACAGCCATCTATCCTATAAAATACATGAAATACAATATATTCTCAATCAACACAGACAAAAACAAGAATCAATACAAATCACATGATATAATCATATATATATATACATCTTCAGCACCTACTTATAGATCTATCACATGCTGAGCAGACACTATAGGGCCCAATTTCAAAATCAAACCATTATGCCAACAGAGGTCCTTCAGATAGAAATTGGTGAAGGTATTGTGAGACTTCCAAAAGCAAGCCTCAAGGATTTCACTCAAGGAGACCCCTCCTTTAAAAGCCAAAGATGCAGCCATTGAACGGACATCATGAGCTTTCACCTGATATAGCTGTTGAGACTCAGAGTCTGACCTCTCATAAGCCAAAAGGATAGTCTGTTTTAACCAGGATGAGATAGTTGCCCTGGAAATATCTCTAGTAAAGCCCTCTTTAATAGCTACAAACAAAAGATTCTTATTCTTCCTTAAATCTTTTCTCCTGTCCAAGTAGTACTTTAAAGCTCTCACAGGACAAAGAGGTCTATCTTGAGTCAAACTGCTGTCCAACTGAGGTTTCAGAGCTGGAATGACTACCGGCGTAATTGCAGCAGGCCCGTCTGAAGCCAACTGGTTCTTAGCCAAAAAGGCCGTTGATGGGGCCAGAGTTACTTGTGACCAATTCTCCTTATAACTAAGAGATGAATATGTCCAAGCATGAACTTCACTTCTCCTTTTGCCCGATGCCAAAGTCAAAAGAAAAACTGTCTTAAAAGTTAGTAACTTCAAAGAAGCTTTCCCCAAAGGTTCAAAAGGTTGTTTGGTAAGTGCAGGGAGTACCAAAGCCAGATCCCAAGAAGGTATAGATCTATTAGCTACTGGTTTGTCTCTATAAAAGCTTGCCAATAATCTATTCAGCTCAAGACTTTTAGAGAGCTGCTCACCCTTCAAACCCAGCCCATCTGCAATTGCTGTTCTGTAACCAGCAATAGTAGATGGCTTGAGATTTCTTTCCTTAAACAAACAGTTAAGAAAGTTTGCTACATCTGGAACAGTGGGATCAGAGACGTCCACCTGGCTCTCCTCACACCACTTCCCAAAAATGGACCACCTTGATTCATAGATTCTCCTTGAGGAGTTCCTCTGAGGCTCCTTAATTCGCTTCGCCACCTCCTCTGAGAATCTTCCTGAATGTTCATGACTGACTCCAGATGCCAAGCATGAAGATTCAGGAAAGCCAGATTGTTGTGAAGTCTGTTGCTGAAAGGTTGAGTCAACAGATTCACCCACAAGGGAAGTCTTAGAAGGAGTTTTGTGGATAGATCCACCAGATCCCAAAACCAAGACATCCCTGGCCAGCCTGGTGCAATCATGATGATTCTGCACCTGTAGGTGGTCATCTTTTGAATCACCTGAGGAATGAGAGCCACTGGGCAAAACACATAGGCGTCCAGACCCTCCCAAGAGAATGAAGAGATGTTCAATGCATCTGTTTCCCAAGCCTGACCGTCGGGGACAGGAGACACATACATTGGAAGCTTGTGATTCAACTTTGTTGCAAACAAATCTACCATTGGTTGATGCCAACAATGGCAAATCTGATTGAATATTTAATGATTCAGGGCCCATTCGGTCTGAATCACCTTGTCTTTCCTTGACAAGGAATCTGCTAGCACATTGAGATTCCCTGGAATGTGTTTTGCCCGAATCTGGTTTCCCCTGGCATTCGTCCAAGCCATGATTCTCCAGATTAGAGCACACATTTCTTGAGAATGGGTGCCTCCCTGCTTGTTCAGATAGGCAACCACTGAAGAGTGGAAATCAGCAGATTTTGATTCAGAAGCTGATTTTCGAATGATTTTAAAGCTAGAAACACTGCTTTTAGCTCTAGACTGTTTATGTGAAGTCTTGACTCCACCTGATTCCACAGACCACTGGCTGTGTGATGCTTTAAATGAGCACCCCAGCCTTTTAGGGAAGCATCTGTGAATAGAAGGAGATTGTGCTCCTTCTGATGAAATGGGGAACCCCTCCTCAAGTTCGAAAGATTGGTCCACCACTGAAGATGCTGTTTGAGAACCTGGGACACAGGTACTGGGATATCCAGAGACTGGGGATACCTCCAGTGTGTCTTCAGATACCATTGGAGTGGCCTCATGTGTAGACGACCCAATGGAATTGCCTTCTCCATTGAAGCCATGCTTCCAATAAGTGACATGAGCTTCCTTGGAGGAGTTTGAGGAGATTCCAACATGGAAACTGTTTTTTCCAGAAGACGATCGATTTTCTTTTGAGTTGGAAAGACTAGCCCTACCCTGAGGTCGAATTTGTAACCCAAAAATTCGATTTCTTGAGTTGGAATTAAATCTGACTTTTCGAAATTTATGATCCAACCCAAGCTCTGCACAAGATGAATCAACCTGTGGGTATTCTCTTGACATTGCTGTTTTGTTCTTGCTCTCATTAGCCAATCGTCTATATACTGGTGAATCCTGATGACTTCTGCAAGAGCCATCAGCTTCACCTCTTTTGCTACCATGGTGAACTCGAGTGGAGCCATAGCGATTCCGAAGGGCAAGGCAGTGAACTGGTATGATCTGTCACCTACATTGAAGCGAAGATATTTTTGAAACCGTGGGTGTATTGGTATGTGAAAGTATGCATCTGTGAGGTCGAGTGAGGTTACCCACTCGCCTTGTTGAAGCGAATCTCGAATATTTTCGGCAGTTTCCATCTTGAAAGTAGGAATATGCAAATATTGATTTACCACACTCAGATCTATTACTGGTCGCCATTTCTTTCCTGGTTTGGGGACAAGAAACAACCGACTGTAAAATCCCAGGGAAGTGACCTTTTGAACTGGAGTTATCGCTTTTTTGTCGATCATTTGATAAACCGCCTTTATCAAAAAGTCTTGTTTCTCCCGGTTCAAATACTTGCTCCTTATTGCAGGATAATTTGTTAATGGAGGTTGATTTCTGAAATTCAGACAATAACCCTCCTTCAAAATGGTCACAACCCTCGGATGAGCATTCTTGGTTTCCCATACCTGCCAAAAACTGGGCAGACGGCTTCCTGGGCACAGGCAGTCACTTCCTCCTACCACCCCTGAAAAAGGCCTAGAGGAGTAGGAACCTCTCCCTCTATTTCCAGCTGAAGAGGGGGCACTGCTTTTTGTTGAACTTGATGATGAGTTGTCATGGTAGGGACGAAAAGACCTATTTTGAGACCTATTATCCCTCTTTTCCTCATGTCTTGGTGTGTGTTCCTTCCTAGAGTCCCTACTTCTGGAATCTCTATTAACATGGGACCACTGAATGAAGTTTCTTTGAACTTCAGAGAGTGTCCACAGGAAATACCTCATTGGAAGTGAAAGGAGCATTCCTTAACCTACTGATGTCATCCTCGGTCACATCCTTAGAGCAGTTTTTCATATAATTGTCTCTTCTACTCAATAACATATTTGCAGCCATAGTCATTGAACTTCCCAGAAGAGAATCCAAGGCTTTTCCCAAAGACTGGTTAACTGAAGCCTGTAACTGAAGGCACTCCTGAACATACTCAAGGGCATTATTAAAGTCAGTCTCATTCTCAGCAGACCTAATGGTAGCAAATTGCTTTTCCATCTCTTCTGTGGCTTTGCAATTAGCAGAATTAAACCAAAAAATGTGGTTCAAAACATTAATGTTCTCTCTATTCACTGTCTCCCAGAGAGTGAATTGCTTCCATGGAGTAGAAATGGCAGAAGGCATTTGAAATTGTGAAGAAGTGATATTCCTAAAGGCATCCTGCAACTTGGGGGCTACCACTGCATGGGGTTGAGGCGATATATTATACCATTTCATGGGAGGTCTGTCAAAACTCAAAAACTGGCCTCTAGGCAAAGGATTCCTTCTGGAAGACTTGGTTTTCAAAGAAGCATGTTCTTTTGAAACACCCGAAGCCTCATATTCCTTGAAATTCCATAGACTAACCATATTTTCAGCAGGAGGTAAAGCCAAGGAGACCTCTGCAGATTTCTTCAACTTAGAAGCTTGAGAAAACACTGAAGGCGCAATAATGGAATCAGTCTCAGTTATAGCAATGTCCAACCATTTCTTAATGGTAAAAAGAGTTTCAGAATATGAAGGAATAGGTTGCTTGTCTTCTTGAGAGGAATCATATTCCCCGTCATCTGATAAATCTACCCTCCCTCTTTTTGTAGGTATGGATGCTCGGTGTACGTTGATTTCGCCACACTTAATTTTGCCACACATGATTTCGCCACACTTTTTTCAGAGACATTGTTTTCGCCACAGGGGTACATTGATCTCGCCACACTTTTTTTTGCCACACCTTCTTTTAAATTTTGATTTCATATATATTTTATGTTGGTTTTTGCAACATTTTGCAGTATTTTGACTCCATAGAATGTTATGATACATTTTATTTATAAGTCACAGCTTTTATGATGATTTTTGTCACATTGTATTTATAAATGTGCCATTGTAACAGATTGTTTGGTTATCAAACTATTGTTTTAGCTTGACAGTTATAATCCCTAATTAAACACATACATTAAAATCACAAAGTCAAACAGATGTAAATGTGACACATGAATAACCCCATTTGCAGAAAACCCATTCCTAATCCTTGAATAAAATCTGCCCACAAAAGAATGGAAGGGAATCTTGATTTTTGTCACATTTTGATTTTTATGGGTAGATTTTCACTTCATAGAATAGTATATTGAATTTATTTATAAGTAACAGTAAATTTTATGATGATTTTTTTCATAGAATGTTATATTGAAAAAAAGGTAGTGAAAACGTTAAAATGTAGAAGCCACATCACCAGTGCAATTAGGATTAATCTTAATTAAGGGAATCTAATTTGATGCTTTGATGGACACACATCAATTGACAATGAATACAGAAGCCATATCAGTGCAACTAGGATTAGACTTTTAATTAGGGAAAACACCAAACTCACTTAACACCTTTTTATAATTATTGATCCTCAGAGAATATTTAAGCTCTTCTCTGCTTTTGATAACTACTCAGGAATATATATCCAGTGAAAGCAATCACAATAGAATAAAGAACTTTAAAAGGAAAAAAACATTTTAGATAACTGCTCAGGATTACCAACTTAATAGAATTAACACAATAGATCAATGAATCCTTTTAACCACTATTTTCAGGTATATATAGATGTCCAAAATAAGGCACTCTCAGTGTATTAAAAGTTTTAATTGATGACAGCAGAGTGATTTACTTATCAAATTTATGGTGCCAAGTTAAAGACTAAAGTGTAATCGGATGCTCGATTGTCTACAGCCGCAGACGTAGTGGGGTTTTCCTCCGATGGTTGTTTTGAATGGATCTCGTTGGAAAAATCTACACTAGACGCAGATCGCTTTTTCATTGGGAACTCACCCTTGCCGTAGCTTCCCTAGAAACCAAGATGTCTGCCTCTTTAGGGGAATCCTTGCGCTCTATCGCAGCAATTCTATTCGAAAGGGTAGTAAGTTGTGACAGAATCGCTGCCAACGCCTGGTTATTTGAACCCGACGACTGGCCAGCGACCACAGAATGAGAAGACATTCCAATCGAACTGTCTTCCTCATCCAATATGGAGTCATCTATCTTGTCCTTTTCCTTTTGCAAAGCGGTTTCTTTAACAGATTTCTTACCCTTTGAAAGCTTCTCAGCGAGTTTCCGTTTCTGATCTTCAGAAAAAGCAACACAAAGAAGACAATCTTTCTTTACCGTACACAGGTCATCACCCTTGCCGGATTCACTACATTTGTAGCAATATCTATGAGCATCAAAACTCGGCATCAAATGTCCACAAAAAGTGGATTTCTTTGTTTTAGAATCTGATGAATCTTTATTATTCGCCATGATTCAAAACTCAAGAAAAAATAAACAAATCCCTGAATACTCTAAACCAATTTCCAAAACACATCCTTACTGTTCATGGCCAACAAAAATAATGAAGTAAACAATGTGGTCATGTGACCTATTTGGCGGGAGGACGGACTACTGTAACCCAATGGCTTGCTTGTTACATAACCTTAAAATCGCATCTCTGCATTGGCCATTGGGTTGGATGGCTCCAACAAATTGCTATTGTTAGGAAATGGTAAGGGTATTTCGCTATAAAATTGGCTATTTTATGAACCCAGTTTGACCCATGAGGGAGGGTCGGGGGTAAATCTGACCGGCTATCTAGACCCTTCACATAAGCTGTCCCAATACCTCTTAAATACATTCTAAAGCTCTAGAAGCAAGAATAAAGTAGATGTAAGGCAAAAACACAATTTCGGCTATTTTATGACTCCAGTTTGACGCATGGGGGGGGGGGGGGGGGGGGGGGCAGACTTGTAAACAAAGTAATAAAAGTAATAGAAAAGTAATAGATTGGAGTCAACTTCGATGTAATAGTAATAGTAATAGATTGAAATTCTATCTATTACATCTATTACTTTCTATTATTTTTCTATTACAATTTACCCTTTGCTATTTTTCATCAGGAGATTGTAGAAAAAGTGATCACTTAACATGGACTTTAATGAATTAGTTTTCACATAAATGAATACTTTAAATGGACTTTGATACAATAATGAATTAACTGTCATAAAATGATCACTTTAAATAAACTTCAAAACAATAATGAATTAATTTTGTAGCACTCATAAGTCAAATTCATTTTAAACTTTCATACATAAACTTTTCAAATAATCAATATGTAATATATTGATATTCATCACAGAATACTAAATAAAACACACATTGAAATAAATAACTTTGAAATATCTTTAATTGTCCCTCTTTGATTGAGTGTTCTAAAACAACTGTCTTTGAGGTGGTATTATTAAAGGATTAAAGAGGCCAATTTAACCTTTGGAGGGATTAACTAAATGTTCCTGAGTAAGGAGAAACTGTGACACATGAAAGGCAATCACACAGGTCACTATTGTGTATAATAAGGGCAGCATTGTGGCATGTGTTAGCTGTTTCACTGATTTACATTAAATTACCAGAGTTATTATTTTCAAACATAAATGTCATTTTTGAATCATTTTGAGGTGGGCTCTGCAAGCAAAGAATTTGAAAGAAAGGGGTTCTTTGAATGCAGTGTTTTCTTTTGCAAACACTGCTGATCAAGTATTTCTCATAATAATAAGAGTTTTTCAAATCTAACAACTCATCATAAAGTGAATAAATATGAGAATTATGAGAATTGTTTGACAACAGTGTATATTCTCCAGATAATATTTACTGATGATAACATATTTTTCAGCATTTTAGAACACTTAAGTGGCTTTGTATAGAATTCTCATAAATTCTCCAAGTAGTCAGGTCATTCTTAAATAGAACTAGACCTAGCGCATCGGAGAACCGATGCAAATTGTATCCACCCTAAAGACAATGCACCAAAACCTCTAGGACCAATAATAAGCGAGTTATAAGCACTTTTAAGTTTGGCTATCCTCATCTGACCTTGAAGGAGGGGCCCAAGGTCAAATCCGACCACACCAGAAGATTCCCAGCGCATGATTTCCTATATGTTGGTTTACCATCCCAAACATCTAGGACCAATAATAAGCGAGTTATAAGCACTTTTAAGTTTGGCTGTCCTCATTTGACCTTGACCGTGGGGCCCAAGGTCAAATCCAACCACACCAGAAGATTCCCAGCCCATGATTTCCAATGTGTTGGTTTACCATCCCAAACCTCTAGGACCAATAATAAGGGAGTTATAAGCACTTTTAAGTTTGGCTATCCTCATTTGACCCTGAGGGAGGGGCCCAAGGTCAAATCCGACCACACTAGAAGATTCCCAGCCCATGATTTTCTATATGCTGGTTTACCATCCCAAACATGTAGGACCAATAATAAGTGAGTTATAAGGACTTTTAAGTTTGGCTGTCCTCATTTGACCTTGAAGGAGGGGCCCAAGGTCAAATCCGATCATGCCAGAAGATTCCCAGCCCATGAGTTCCTATAGGTTGGTTTACCATCCCAAACCTCTAGGACCAATAATAAGCGAGTTATAAGCACTTTTAGGTTTGGCTGTCCTCATTTGACCTTGAAGGAGGGGCCCAAGGTCAAATCCGACCACACCAGAAGATTCCCAGCCCATGATTTCCTATATGTTGGTTTACCATCCCAAACCTCTATGACCAATAATAAGCCAGTTATAGGCACTTTTACCTTTGGCTATTCTCATTTGACCTTGAAGGAGGGGCCCAAGGTCAAATCCGACCACACCAGAAAATTCCCAGCCCATGATTTTCTATATGCTAGTTTACCATCCTAAACCTCTAGGACCAATAATAAGCGAGTTATAAGCATTTTTAAGTTTGGCTGTCCTCGTTTGACCTTGAAGGAGGGGCCCAAGGTCAAATCCGACCACACCAGAAGATTCCCAGCCCATGATTTCCTATACATTGGTTTACCATCCCAAACCTCTACGACCAATAATAAGCGAGTTATAAGCACTTTTAAGTTTGGCTGTCATCGTTTGACCTTGAAGGAGGGGCCCAAGGTCAAATCCGACCACACCAGAAGATTCCCAGCCCATGATTTTCTATATGCTAGTTTACCATCCCAAACCTCTAGGACCAATAATAAGCGAGTTATAAGCATTTTTAAGTTTGGCTGTCCTCGTTTGACCTTGAAGGAGGGGCCCAAGGTCAAATCCGACCACACCAGAAGATTCCCAGCCCATGATTTCCTATACATTGGTTTACCATCCCAAACCTCTACGACCAATAATAAGCGAGTTATAAGCACTTTTAAGTTTGGCTGTCCTCGTTTGACCTTGAATGAGGGGTCCACGGTCAAATCCAACCACACCAGAAGATTCCCAGCCCATGATTTCCTATATGTTGGTTTACCATCCCAAACCTCTAGGACCAATAATAAGCGAGTTATAGGCACTTTTACCTTTGGCTATCCTCATTTGACCTTGAAGGAGGGGCCCAAGGTCAAATCCGACCACACCAGAAGATTCCCAGCCCATGATTTTCTATATGCTGGTTTACCATCCCAAACCTCTAGGACCAATAATAAGCGAGTTATAAGCACTTTTAAGTTTGGCTGCCCTCGTTTGACCTTGAATGAGGGGCCCAAGGTCAAATCCGACCTCACCACAAGATTTCCAGCCCATGATTTTCTATATATTGGTTTACCATCCCAAACATCTAGGACCAATAATAAGCGAGTTATAAGCACTTTTTAGTTTGGCTGTCCTCATTTGACCTTGACCGTGGGGCCCAAGGTCAAATCCAACCACACCAGAAGATTCCCAGCCCATGATTTCCAATGTGTTGGTTTACCATCCCAAACCTCTAGGACCAATAATAAGGGAGTTATAAGCACTTTTAAGTTTGGCTATCCTCATTTGACCCTGAGGGAGGGGCCCAAGGTCAAATCCGACCACACTAGAAGATTCCCAGCCCATGATTTTCTATATGCTGGTTTACCATCCCAAACATGTAGGACCAATAATAAGTGAGTTATAAGGACTTTTAAGTTTGGCTGTCCTCATTTGACCTTGAAGGAGGGGCCCAAGGTCAAATCCGATCATGCCAGAAGATTCCCAGCCCATGATTTCCTATAGGTTGGTTTACCATCCCAAACCTCTAGGACCAATAATAAGCGAGTTATAAGCACTTTTAGGTTTGGCTGTCCTCATTTGACCTTGAAGGAGGGGCCCAAGGTCAAATCCGACCACACCAGAAGATTCCCAGCCCATGATTTCCTATATGTTGGTTTACCATCCCAAACCTCTATGACCAATAATAAGCGAGTTATAGGCACTTTTACCTTTGGCTATTCTCATTTGACCTTGAAGGAGGGGCCCAAGGTCGAATCCGACCACACCAGAAGATTCCCAGCCCATGATTTTCTATATGCTAGTTTACCATCCTAAACCTCTAGGACCAATAATAAGCGAGTTATAAGCATTTTTAAGTTTGGCTGTCCTCGTTTGACCTTGAAGGAGGGGCCCAAGGTCAAATCCGACCACACCAGAAGATTCCCAGCCCATGATTTCCTATACATTGGTTTACCATCCCAAACCTCTACGACCAATAATAAGCGAGTTATAAGCACTTTTAAGTTTGGCTGTCATCGTTTGACCTTGAAGGAGGGGCCCAAGGTCAAATCCAACCACACCAGAAGATTCCCAGCCCATGATTTTCTATAGGTTGGTTTACCATCCCAAACCTCTACGACCAATAATAAGCAAGTTATAGGCACTTTTACCTTTGGCAATTCTCGTTTGACCTTGAAGGAGGGGCTCAAGGTCAAATCCAACCACACCAGAAGATTCCCAGCCCATGATTTTCTATATGCTGGTTTACCATCCCAGACCTCTAGGACCAATAAGAAGCGAGTTATAAGCACTTTTAAGTTTGGCTGTCCTCGTTTGACCTTGAATGAGGGGTCCAAGGTCAAATCCAACCACACCAGAAGATTCCCAGCCCATGATTTCCTATATGTTGGTTTACCATCCCAAACCTCTAGGACCAATAATAAGCGAGTTATAGGCACTTTTACCTTTGGCTATCCTCATTTGACCTTGAAGGAGGGGCCCAAGGTCAAATCCGACCACACCAGAAGATTCCCAGCCCATGATTTTCTATATGCTGGTTTACCATCCCAAACCTCTAGGACCAATAATAAGCGAGTTATAAGCACTTTTAAGTTTGGCTGCCCTCGTTTGACCTTGAAGGAGGGGCCCAAGGTCAAATCCGACCTCACCACAAGATTTCCAGCCCATGATTTTCTATATATTGGTTTACCATCCCAAACCTCTAGGACCAATAATAAGCGAGTTATAGGCACTTTTACCTTTGGCTATCCTTGTTTGACCTTGAAGGAGGGGCCCAAGGTCAAATCCGACCACACCAGAAGATTCCCAGCCCATGATTTCCTATACGTTGGTTTACCATCTCAAACCTCTACGACCAATAATAAGCGAGTTATAAGCACTTTTAAGTTTGGCTGTCATCGTTTGACCTTGAAGGAGGGGCCCAAGGTCAAATCTGACTACTTCAGAAGATTCCCAGCCCATGATTTCCTATAGGTTGGTTTACCATCCAAAACCTCTAGGATTGATAATAAGCGAGTTATAAGCACTTATAAGTTTGGCTATCCTCGTTTGACCTTGAAGGAGGGGTCCAAGGTCAAATCTGACCACATCACAAGATTCGCAGCACATGATTTCCTATAAGTTGGCTTCACATTGCAAACCTCTAGGACCAATAATAAGGGAGATATAGGCACTTTTAAAGTCCGCTATGTGGGTTACTTCGGCACTCCCTGGATGACCTTGAATTAAGAGCTTCAAGGTCAAATGTGTGCAAGGTTGTAGAGGACATGTATATGTGTCATACATATCACCTATGAAGAGATTCAACCTTCTACCTATGAGGAAGAGCCAGTAGAAAAATGTAGATTATTTTTAAAGAAATGCCCGTGGCGGCCATCTTGTTTTTCAGAATGAGGCTATTTTCCTTCCCAGAGAAGCTTACCCCCCAATGAAGATATCCTGCAAATTTGGTGAACCTAGCTGCTGTTGTTTTCCTCTTAGAGCGTTAACGCCGAAAATCTCTCTACGCGCGGCGGCGGCGTAGCGGACGCTAAACCAAAGTATCGGGGATACAATAAATACAGGGGGGTGGTCAGGGTGTAAATCTGACCAGCTAGAAAGACTCTTCACATATGGTTTCCCAATACCTCTTAATTCATTCTAAAGCTCTGAAAGCAAGAATAAAGGAGATATAAGGCAAAAACACAAATTTGCAAATTTAATAAGTAACTTAAATTATTATAAGTTAATACCCTATCCAATGGACAATTGCTTTACAGGTCGGCGCGACTGGTCCCGCCAAACGCCAGAAAAAAACGTCCTGTATCATCCCGGTCACAGAGTGTACATTCGCTAGGTGGCGCATCGTACTTCCTTTCTGTCTACACAGTGTGACGTCATAGTATTTTTTTTCGTTGTCTAAACATATGAAGACCCCTAGTAAGCTGTTAGCGGGGCCGGATGGGTGGGCCTTGCCTGTCCATTGGATAGGGTATTAACTTTAAATTTGCAATTTTATTGCGTTAATACATCCTATCCAATGGACAATTGCTGAATAACTACCGCTTGGTAGGCAGGTAAGTTACTAGGGACTCAGTTGAACAATAAACAAAACAAAACTGAGAAGGCCCAGTTGACCTAGAGTCAGATGAACCCCAAAGGTCAAGGTCGGCTGAGACTAACCGGTTATCCGGAAGTCTACCAAGGTTGCCCCCCCCCCTTTTTTCCCAGACCTGCTCTGAGAATAGGAAGAGAGGGTTGAGTTCAGTCCAATAAGAAATAAACTTCCCAAAGCAAGCAAGTCACAGTTTTTTCTTTTTTTGTTTTTTTGTATTATATACAAATATACAAGCTATGTACATATATACATATTTACATATCTCCTCATTTCTGGGCTTGGTGGTGGACCTGTTGGGCAGCCACCACTGGCCCTAAATGAAAAAGCTCTGTATCAGCCCAAGCCACATCCTTCAAATAGAATTGTGTGAAGGTGTTCCAGTGGCAGGCTGACAGAATCTGCTCTAAGGAGACGCCCGACTAGAAGGCCTTAGAAGCAGCAAAGGCCCTGACATCATGGGCTTTAACCTGATGCAGTGTGAGGGCCTCCTGATCAGAGAGCTCATAACAAAGGATCGCAGTCTGCTTGATCCATGAGATGGTGGCAGGTGAGATGTCCTTGCAAAAACCTTTCGTGAGGGAGACAAAAACCAGCTCCTTGTTCTGCCTAAGATCTGAGGTCCTGTCCAAGTAGTAGCGAAGGGCTCTGACTGGACACAAGGACCTATCACCCTTGAGTGACTTATCCAGAGTGGGGGCCAGGGCTGGAATGACCACTGGAGCCACACTGTTTGGACCTTCTTTAGCCAGCTGGGTCTTTGATAGAAAGCTGGGTGAAGGGTACAAGGACACCTTAGACCAGTCTGACTGGTGTCTGATGTTCTTATGTAGCCAAGCATGGATCTCACTCCTGCGCTTGCCAGAACCCAGTGCCAGCAGAAAAACAGTCTTGAAGGTCAAGTGCTTTAATGAGGCCTCTTTTAAAGGTTCAAAGGGAGCCTTAGTCAGCTGGTGTAAGACCAAGGATAGGTTCCAGGAGGGTATACCCCTCCTGCCCTTGGGCCTGTCTCTATGGAAACTGTCCAGGAGACAAGTGAGATTCTCATCTTTGCTGACATTAATGGGGGAGTTGCCCAACTTGTCAGCAATGGCTGATCTGCATCCATCAATGGTACTTGGCTGCAACTTCCTGTCCTAGAACAGGTGCAAGAGGAAGTCAGCTATGGCTTTCAGAGGTGGTGCCCTGAAGTCCAACTGATTACTGAGGCACCACTTTGTAAAAATGGTCCACTTTGCCTCATAGACGGATCTGGTTGATCCTCTTTGAGGAGCCTCAATTCGTGCTGCCACTGCCTCAGACAAGCCCTGCTCCTTGATTGCTGTGGCTCTAGGAGCCAGGCATGTAGGTTCAGGTTTGACAGGTTCCTGTGCAGGGTCTGGTTGAATGGCCGAGAGACCAGGTTTGGTAGGTTGGGCAGACACAGTGGGATCTGACTGGACATTGCCACTAGATCCCAGAACCAGGGCATGTTGGGCCACCCCGGTGCAATCAGTATGATTCTGCTGCATGGGTAGTCCTGTAACTTCTCCACTACTTTGCTCAAGATGGCTGCTGATAGGAAGGTATATGGGTCCAGGTCCTCCCAGAGCAGACTGAGTGCATCCACTGCCCATGCCTGGGGGTCTGGGACCGGTGAGACAAACTGTGGTAGTTTGTTGTTGAATCTGGTGGCAAAAAGATCCACTTGAGGTTGATGCCACCGGGAGCATATAGCTTTGAACACCTCTGGATGGAGGGACCATTCAGTTTGAATGGTCTGGCCAAGCCTGGATAGTTTGTCTGTTATCACGTTCATGTGGCCGGGGATGTGACATGCTCTGAGAGTTACCTGTTTCCTGGTGCACCAGGACAGGATTCTCTACAGTAGGGCACACAGTGAACCCGACTTTATCCCCCCTTCTTTGTTGATATAGGCAACCACTGTTGTGTTGTCTGTGGCTACTAGTACTATGTTGTTGCAACAGAGGTCTTGGAACTCTTTTAGGGCCAGAAAGTTCGCTTTTAGTTCCAAATGGTTTATCTGCAATTTGCTTTCTGGGAGGGACCAGGTTCCTCTTGCAGTGCGCTCGTGTAAGTGAGCGCCCCAGCCTTCTTTTGATGCGTCTGTAAATATCTGCAGAGCATGTTTTAGAGGGTGTAATGGTTGACCTGGAAGCACATTGCTTTCCTCCAGCCACCACCTTAAGTGGGGGTGGAGCGATCTGGGAACAGGTATCACCTTTTCTAGTGATTCTGGTACCCTCCAGTTGTTCTTCAAATGCCACTGTATGGGTCTCATATGAAGTCGACCTAGGTGGACTTGCTTTTCTGTCGCTGTTAAGAGCCCTATGAGGGACATGAACTGTCAGACCAGGCACACCGGACCGGACAGGATTGACAAAATCTTGTCTGTTAAGGTCTGCCAACGCTCTGGTGTGGGTCTGACCTTGCCCTCCCTGAGGTCGAACTGGTAACCTACGAAGTTGAAAACCTGTTTTGGTTCCAGTTCTGACTTCTTGTTCACCAGCCAACCTATCTCTCGACAGAGAGCTACCAAGGTCTGTGGATGCTGGAGACAAGTTTGGTGGGATGTGGCTCTCACCAACCAGTCGTCTAGGTACTGGTGGATTCTTATACCCCTCTGTAATGCCATCAGTTTGATCTCTTTGGCCACCACTGTGAACTCCATGAGTGCTGTGGAAAGGCCGAAGGGTAGGGCTTTGAACTGGTAGGACTGACCCTGGATGTGAAATCGCATGTACTTCCTGGACTGACTGTGAATTGGTATGTGGAAGTATGCGTCCTTGAAGTCTATGGAGGTGACCCACTCCCCTACCTGTAGGGAAGTTCTTATTGTCTCTGGGGTCTCCATTTTGAATGACTCTGTGCTTAGGAAGGTGTTCAAGGTGCTCAGGTCCAGGACCGGTCTCCACCAGTTGTTGGGTTTGGGTACCAAAAATAGCTGGTTGTAAAACTCTAGTGAGTTTGGGTTTGCTACCGGTTCCACTCCATTTTTGTTGACCAGCTGCTACAGTGCCTCCAAAAGGTGGGACTGTCTTTGTGGGTTCACATAGTTGCTTATGACAGTTGGTGACCTGGTCAAATTGGGTCTGAACCGGAAGGGGAGGGTGTAGCCCTCTCTGAGTGCTGTGACTACTTTTGGACTCGAACCCAGAGCCTCCCACTTCTCCCAAAACTGATGTAACCTTGCCCGTACAGGTGGATTTATGGCAACAGTTGGGACATTTGTGACAATATTTGCAGAACTCAAGTGACCTACACAGGAAACATCATTCACATGTTTTATTTCTGTTTGATTGTAACAATAATTGGGATTTACGCCTTTCTTTTGTGGCAACCCGGTGACAGAATGAACGTTTACAACAAAAGAGTTTACATGTAAAATACAGTCTTGCTCTTGCTGGTCACTGATGAAGGGTTCAAAGTAGTGTTCTCAATATTTCCAGTTATGTGGGACCGGGTGGGTAGTAATTTTAACGGGCGGGTACCCGGGTACTCGTTCCGATGGGCGATAATAGGTATTAGAACATAAATCTCCACATTTACAAACCCTAAACTCACATAAAGCACGGGATCCAACCCATTTGCTTTATTCCTTGCATCTGCCAAGCTTTTTATTTAATAAATGACAAAATAATCATGTATATATTAGGATAATATTGTTTTTTGCTTCACTCGTTGGTGCATTCAAAACACCAGGAGACGGAAGAAATGTTCATAAAAGACTTTTGTAGATTCAAAACACAGTTGTTTATGCCATAAAATGGAGTCACATGACCAAAAAGTCAAACATTAAACAAAGCTCAAATGTAGTTTCGGAATCGCAACTTTTATTTTTTTCTAAGAGCAATAAGTTAATTTTACTGAATAAAAGTTCTAAAATACTGTGTGAAAACACTGAAGTTTTATTTATTAAGTAGAACATGTCACTATATGGACAATATACAGCAATTTATGTTGTCGGAATTAGATAATTGTTTTAACATGCTGACGAATTTCAAAGCGTTCCTGCATTTAGCAATGTATAAACAACCAAAATAAAAGATAAATGACACTATAAATGGTGTAAAAGGTGAGAAAACAATATTATTGTACAAATTAACTGAACAGTTTCCTTTTGAAGTGACTTTATGTAGATAGTTGGGACATATCGGGACTCGGTCGGCCACCATGGGCGATATTGGAAGCACTTAAGCTTAGATGAGGGTACTCTGGTATGTGATTTCGGATTCGGGTAGATATTCAAAGTTCGGGTACCCGGATATCCGGATACCCGTTGAGATCACTAGTTCAAAGCTTTCTTGCTGGATACATGTACAGAGTCCTTCACTCCGGCTACATTTAAAACACAGTAATTGTCATTTATTCTTCTTTGAACCCTTGGCCGGCTTCTGGGTGAAGTTTGAGGCTTTGCTACGACCTTTCTGTCCTAGTTGCCGGTCTCTAATTTGCTTCCAGGCCGGTGTAGTGGACTTCCGGTCCGGTAGCTGTGTTGATCTGCCACTTTAGGAAGCGTATGGGTCGAAACGACCGGGCTTCCTGTGTGAACTGCCAGAAGAACGCCTCTCCTCACTACGAGAGATTTCATCTTCAGCCTTGACCAGTAAACTGTCTGGAAACAGTGAATGAAGAAGAACCGGTGCTGTACGTAAGGCAGTTAAGGTATCTGGCTTTACTACACTACGTATGAACTCTAGGTAGCTGTCACTACATGCCAGAGTGAGATTGATGCTGATGAAAACTCCCTCTGAGAGATCCTGCATAGTACGCTGCATAGCTTGAGAGATTGACCGGTTGAAGGTCACCAAATACTCTAGTTCTTCAACTGCCTGTTGCGTTCTTTAGGCTGCCTTGCCCTTAGTCTTGTCCATACGTAGTGTCTTCAAGTGTGTAACCATAGAGAACTTTTGTTAAACATCTTGACAGACCAGCAGCCTGGTTACACATCACAGACTGTTCCCGGAACGTGCTCTCCCACCGCCTTAAAGTGTCCTGGCTGAAAGTACGGGAGGCTGGGGCAGAAGGCAAAGTACGTCTGGCCACTCTACTAAAGGTGCTGTTTAACTTTGCTGGTTCCGGAGACCAGTTACACACAGTAGTTAAAGCAGAGTCTTTCTTATCTGTGTGCATGTCGTACCACTTTGATAACCTGGATGGCTCGACAAACTGGTCGCGCAGCAGTCCACCAGTCTCAGTGTTTCTGGAAGGGTAGCCTTCAGCAACAGTTGCATTCAGTCTCTCACATTTTCACAGCCACTCATCCACCGGTAATTTGACAGACACTTTAATTACCGGTTGGCTTGACTCTGGAACCAGCAATTGGGTTATCATCCAGGGAGGAAGAAGCACTGTCGAAGTCAGGGATCTGATGCCTGCCCATGAATGATCTGACCCCTCTTATTGTCTCTCTGTAGTTGGCTTCTTCAGAGAGGTCCTCGTCAGTTGAATCTTCAGGTAGTTCACCCTGGACGTTTACAGGGGAAGTGACTGGTCTAGCTGAGCAGGATCATAACCTGTTGGCAGTACTTCAGGACCTGCACCCGGAGCCTGTAGAGGCTGGCTGGCTGTCCCTGCACCGGGAGCCTGTAAAGGCTGGGTGGCTGTCTCTGCACTGGGAGCCTGTAAAGGCTGGGTGGCTACATCAGAGGTACCAGGACCCTGAACAGGGCAGGTAGCACTCTTACTGACATCCTGCACAGCTTTCGTACCGTAGCAGACAACTGGACAGCTTTACTGGTGGTCTGTACAAGACTGGGACAGGTACCCTCAGTGACCAAACCAGCAGACACAACACTGGAAGATGCACCCAGATCAAAGAAGGGATGTTCTCTGGTCACCACAGATCTCACAGGTTCCACCGGCACAGCAAACGACTTACTAAGAAGCAAAGTTTCAAGTGTCGTGAAAACCTCTCACTCCACTTGTTATCTAAACTTTTGAGGTCTTCAGAGGTAGGTTTACTGCTGTGATTTCCTTTTGCTGGATTTAGGAGAGCCATCAGAACGCCTCTTCTTCTTGGTAGGTGTTGATTCAACAAAAGATGGCTTGTCTGAGTGTACCCGTCCCAACAGAGTAACATCTGAAGGGTCCACGAGAGTGGGGGTAGCACTACTGGTAGTTTCTGTCGTCTTCTTCAGCTCTCCACGTTCTTCCTGGACCTGTAGGTCGGGGTGGCCAATTGTTGAACTTGAGCAGGTGTGAAAGCCTTACAAATCTGGCATCCAAGTTTTTTGACACAGGGATCATCTCCCACCCCCTTCTCCCTACACTTCTTGTGGTTGTTGAACAGGACCATAACATGCCCGCAAGTTCCTCTTTTCTGTCCAGGAGAAGACATAATGATGATAGAACTCGTAGAATTAAGGAAATAAACTTAAAAGTTCATAAAATGGATAAATTTGTTGATAAACTTCAAAAACGTCTCTCTGTAGAAAACACGTCTGTACACTCCACGCGCCAAACGAAAAAGATGCTATGATGTCACGCTGTCTAGACAGGAAGGATGCGCCACCTAATGAATGTACACTCTGTGACCGGTCCTACCGGTAGTATATACAGGACGTCTTTTTCTGGGGTTCGGTGGGACCGGTCGCGTAGACCGTTAAAGCAATTGTCCATTGGATAGGATGTATTAACGCAATAAAATTGGCTATTTTATGACTCCAGTTTGACCAATAGGAGAGGGGGGGGGGGGGGTCTGGGGGAAAATCTGACCGGCTATCTAGACTCATCACATAAGGTTTCCCAATACCTCTTAATGCATTCTAAATCTCTAAAAGCAAGAATAAAATAGATATAAGGCAAAAACACAAAATCGGCTATTTGATGACTCCAGTTTGACCCATAGGGGGAGGGGGGGGGGGGGGGGGGGGGGGGGGGAAATCTGACTGGCTATCTAGGCTCTTCACATATGGTTTCCCAATACCTCTTAATACATTCTATAGCTCTAAAAGCAAGAATAAAGGAGATATAAGGCAAAAACACAGAATCAGCTATTCTATGACCCCAGTTTGACCCATAAGGGGGGGTCAGGGGGTAAATCTGCTATCTCGACTCTTCACATGTGGTTTCCCAATACCTCTTAATACATTCTAAAGCTGTAAAAGCAAGAATGAAGAAGATATAAGGCAAAAAGACAAAATTGGCTATTTTATGACCCCTGTTTGACCCACAAGGGGGGTCGGGGGTAAATCTGACTAGCTATCTAGACTCTTCACATATGGTTTCCCAATACCTCTTAACACATTCTAAAGCTCTAAAACCAATAATAAAGGAGGTATAAGGAAAAATGTCAAAATTGGCTATTTTATGACCCCAGTTTGACCCCTACAGGGTAGTCGGGGGTGAAATTTGACTTGGGAGCTAGTAGGAAACCATATCTCCCAATACAATCTGACTGGCTATCTAGGCTCTTCACATATGGTTTCCCAATACCTCTTAATACATTCTATAGCTCTAAAAGCAAGAATAAAGGAGATATAAGGCAAAAACACAGAATCAGCTATTCTATGACCCCAGTTTGACCCATAAGGGGGGGTCAGGGGGTAAATCTGCTATCTCGACTCTTCACATGTGGTTTCCCAATACCTCTTAATACATTCTAAAGCTGTAAAAGCAAGAATAAAGAAGATATAAGGCAAAAAGACAAAATTGGCTATTTTATGACCCCTGTTTGACCCACAAGGGGGGTCGGGGGTAAATCTGACTAGCTATCTAGACTCTTCACATATGGTTTCCCAATACCTCTTAACACATTCTAAAGCTCTAAAACCAATAATAAAGGAGGTATAAGGAAAAATGTCAAAATTGGCTATTTTATGACCCCAGTTTGACCCCTACAGGGTAGTCGGGGGTGAAATTTGACTTGGGAGCTGGTAGGAAACCATATCTCCCAATACATTTTATGGCTGTAGATGCAATACTTAAGAAGATAATGGGGGGGGGGGGGGGGGTCACATGAATTTTAAGCTTTCTGGTTGGTAGGTGTGAGAAAATCGCTCATAAATCAGTCATTTTTCATCGGATCGTTCCCAAAATATAATCAGCTCGCGCTTCTAATAGTATGAACATGTGTGTATAATTACAAGCTTCTGCGGTCAGTAGATTTTCCTGAGCGCGGATGACGGGTGGGTGTACCCAAACAACAGGAGAGTGCCCGTGAACGGGCACTGTGTCAGCTGACTGAGTGTTTTTGATTTCTGAAGGTAATAATGAGAGGAAAGCATAATTATCAGGGAAAGTGAATGGTAATTGAACAGCATGTTCAAAAGAAATTCTGAAGCTGACAGAAGAAAAGGACAAAAAAGTTGTGCCCTGCAAATGGTATTATGAAGGAAAGTAACAAGGTAACTGTTTAAGTGTAAAAAGTAGGTTAAAACATATTTAAACAAATACTGCAAATGCAGTATCCTCGTATGACCTTGAAGAAGGGGTCCAAGGTCAAATCCAACCACACAAAAACATTCCCAGCCCATGATTTCCTATAGGTTGCTTTACGATCCCAAACCTCTAGGACCAATAATAAGCGAGTTATAAGCACTTTTAAGTTTGGCTGTCCTTATTTGA
Source organism: Sabellastarte sp. h YS-2021 (assembly GCA_964017235.1). Lineage (NCBI taxonomy): Eukaryota > Metazoa > Annelida > Polychaeta > Sabellida > Sabellidae > Sabellastarte > Sabellastarte sp. h YS-2021. The sequence continues at coordinate 62,415,240 of OZ024929.1, read as the reverse complement.
CCTTGAAGGAGGGGTCCAAAGGTCAAATCTGACCACAGCAAAAGATTCCCAGCCCATGATTTCCTATAGGATGGTTTACCATCCCAAACCTCTAGAACCAATAATAAGCGAGTTATAGGCACTTTTAAGTTTTGCTATCTTTGTTTGACCTTGAAGGAGGGGTCCAAGGTCAAATCCGACCACACCAAATGATTCCCAGCCCATGATTTCCTGTAGGTTGGTTTACTATCCCAAACCTGTAGGACCAATAATAAGCGAGTTATAAGCAATTTTAAGTTTGGCTATCCTCGTCTGACCTTGAAGGAGGGGTCCAAGGTCAAATCTGACCACACCAAAAGAATCCCAGCCCATGATTTCCTATATGTTGGTTTACCATCCCAAACCTCTAAGACCAACAATAAGCGAGTTATAAGCACTTTTAAGTTTGGCTATCCTCGTTTGACCTTGAAGAAGGGGTCCAAGGTCAAATCGGACCACATCAACAGATTCCCAGCCCATGATTTCCTATATGTCTGTTTACCATCCCAAACTTCTAGGACCAATAATAAGCGAGTTATAAGCACTTTTAAGTCTGGCTATCCTCGTTTGACCTTGAAGGAGGGGTCCAAGGTCAAATCCGACCACACCAGAAGATTCCCAGCCCATGATTTCCTATAGGTTGGTTTACCATCCCAAACCTCTAGGACCAATAATAAGCGAGTTATAAGCACTTTTAAGTTTGGCTATGCTCATTTGACCTTGAAGGAGGGGTCCAAGGTCAAATCCAACCACACCAAAAGATTCCCAGCCCATGATTTCCTATAGGTTGGTTTACCATCCCAAACCTCTAGGACCAATAATAAGCGAGTTATAAGCACTTTTAAGTCTGGCTATCCTCATTTGACCTTGAAGGAGGGGTCCAAGGTCAAATCCGACCACACCAAAAGATTCCCAGCCCATGATTTCCTATAGGTTGGTTTACCATCCCAAACCTCTACGACCAATAATAAGCGAGTTATAAGCACTTTTTAGTTTGGCTATGCTCGTTTGACCTTGAAGGAGGGGTCCAAGGTCAAATCCGACCACACCAGAAGATTCCCAGCCCATGATTTCCTGTAGGTTGGTTTACCATCCCAAACCCCTACGACCAATAATAAGCGAGTTATAAGCACTTTTAAGTTTGGCTATGCTCGTTTGACCTTGAAGGAGGGGTCCAAGGTCAAATCCGACCACACCAAAAGATTCCTAGCCCATGATTTCCAATAGGTTGGTTTACCATCCCAAACCTCTAGGACCAATAATAAGCGAGTTATAAGCACTTTTAAGTTTGGCTATCCTCGTTTGACCTTGAAGGAGGCGTCCAAGGTCAAATCCGACCACACCAAAAGACTCCCAGCCCATGATTTCCTATAGGTTGGTTTACCATCTCAAACCTCTAGGACCAATAATAAGTGAGTTATAAGCACTTTTAAGTTTGGCTATCCTCATTTGACCTTGAAGGAGGGGTCCAAGGTCAAATCCGACCACACCAAAAGATTCCCAGCCCATGATTTCCTATAGGTTGGTTTACCATCCCCAACCTCTAGGACCAATAATAAGCGAGTTATAAGCATTTTTAAGTTTGGCTATGCTCATTTGACCTTGAAGGAGGGGTCCAAGGTCAAATCCGACCACACCAAAAGATTCCCAGCCCATGATTTCCTATAGGTTGGTTTACCATCCCAAACCTCTAGGACCAATAATAAGGGAGATATACGTACTTTTCATGACTGCAAAGAAACGCCTGTGGCGGCCATCTTGTTTTTCAAAATGAGGCCAAAAATATTCCCAGTCAAGATTTTATAATGAGGAACATATCCTGCGAATTTGAGATCTCTACCTATAATACCCTTTGCTCTAGAGGGCCACCAAAAGTCCTTGTTTAAAGTCGAAAAACGCCCGTGGCGGCCATCTTGTTTTTCAAAATGAGGCCAAAAATATTCCCAGGCAAGATTTTATGGCTATGAATATATCCTGCAAATTTGAGAAGGCTAGCTATAATATTTTTTTCGTTAGAGCGGTAACGGTGAAATCTCTCTACACACTGCGGCGGCGTAGGCGTAACGAAGTCAAATCCATAGTATCCACCGGATAGCATCCAGTGGATACAACTAGCGAAGTGGGTAACCGAAAAAATAAAAAATATAGTGTAAATCAATGAAATACTCGGATAAACCTTAGTATGCTGTCAGATTTCTTTAACTGATATTAGTTTTTCACATAATTTTCCTTATTTATACAGATACTTAACATTATTTTTCATAACGGTTTGTTTACATCATCCGCCATGTTTGCTTCTCTGCTACTTCCACTGGGTGACAACTAAAACATGGTTACCCGAATTCGGATCGGTTCTTTCTAGGCAAATACCCGGTGTCGTTTTTTTAACGAAATCACACCCTTACTTTTAAGTTTGGCTGTCCTCATTTGACCTTGAAGGAGGGGTCCAAAGGTCAAATCTGACCACACCAAAAGATTCCCAGCCCATGATTTCCTATTGGATGGTTTACCATCCCAAACCTCTAGGACCAATAATAAGCGAGTTATAAGCAATTTTAAGTTTGGCTATCCTCAATTGACCTTGAAGGAGGAGTCCAAGGTCAAATCTGACCACACCAAAAGAATCCCAGCCCATGATTTCCTATATATTGGTTTACCATCCCAAACCTCTAAGACCAATAATACGTGAGTTATAGGCACTTTAAGTTTGGCTATCCTCGTTTGACCATGAAGGAGGGGTCCAAGGTCAAATCTAACCACATCAACAGATTCCCAGCCCATGATTTCCTATATGTCTGTTTACCATCCCAAACCTCTAGGGCCAATAACAAGCAAGTTACAAGCACTTTTAAGTTTGGCTATCCTTGTCTGACCTTGAAGGAGGGGTCCAAGGTCAAATCTGACCACACCAATAGATTCCCTGCCAATGATTTCCTATAGGTTGGTTTACCATCCCAAACTTCTGGGACTATTAATCAGTGAGTTATAAGCACTTTTAAGTTTGGCTATCCTCGTTTGACCATGAAGGAGGGGTCCAGGCTCAAATCTAACCACATCAACAGATTCCCAGCCCATGATTTCCTATGTGTCTGTTTACCATCCCAAACCTCTAGGACCAATAACAAGCAAGTTACAAGCACTTTTCAGTTTGGCTATCCTTGTTTGACCTTGAAGGAGGGGTCAAAGGTCAAATCTGACCACACCAAAAGATTCCCAGCCCGTGATTTCCTATAGGTTGGTTTACCATCCCAAACCTCTATAATAAGTGAGTTATAAGCACTTTTCATGACTGACAAAGAAACACCCGTGGCAGCCATCTTGTTTTTCAAAATGAGTCCAAAAATATTCCCAGTCAAGATTTTTTAATGACAAACATATCCTGCCAATTTGAGATCTATACCTATAATACCCTTTGCTCTAGGGGGCCAACAAAAGTCCTTGCTTTAAGTCGAATAAACGTCCCTGGCGGCCATTTTGTTTTTAAAATGAGGCCAAAAATATTTCCAGGCAACATTTTATGGTTATTAATATATCCTGCAAACTTGAGAAGGCTAGCTATAATATATTTTTTTTCGTTAGAGCAGTAATGGTGAAATCTCTCTACACACTGCGGCTGAATAACATATTTTAACAAAATGCTGTAACTGCAATACTTTTCAAATTATAAGTGTTTTAGTGCATGATTTCATGAATTTTATTGCATTAAAAATTATTTTAAAAATTAATAAAAAAAAATTAAGACAGATCCAGGTCTAATTCTCACACAAGGAAATCTACTAGTGGCCTAGTACATATATGCATGATATGAGAAAAATCCCTGCGATAGTAAATGAGAAAATTGTGATAAAGGGTTGAAATTTTCACACTTTGGGTGGGGGTACCTGACTTGTAATAACTCTGGGGAACAGACGAACGAACAGATCTGCATGGCCTGAACAACTTTTCATCCTCGATAGTTAAGGTATCTTGTAAAAGAAACAGCATGTCTCTGGGTATTGTAGTTTAGGAGGAGAAGTTGTTCACGCGGACGCCCACGCCGCAGAGTGATGACATAATGTCAGCTGACTGATAAGTCAGCTGAAATAAAAATCATAAAATAATGTTATAACGCATCAACATAATTCACTATAAGTCATCCTAAAAACATTTACTGCCTGAATAAATTTTAAATAAATAAATTTGTCATTGTCATGTGAGATATTCTTAAAAGAACATGTCCCTGTGCTTGTTTTAACAGCATATAACATTTTTAATCAAAATTTTACATTTTTACTGGCTTTGTCTTTCATAATCTGAATAGGACACACTTTGTTTTATTTCTCATATAATATTAATCCCTTCAAATGCGTTTCATACATAATTCTCATTTCTGCGGGAAAAAAAGAGGATCAAGTGTCGACCAATCAACAAATCATAAACAAGGTCACCAGTAAATATTTGGATCCCATCACGTGATCCGAAATTTTAGTATTTACTATAAAAGGCTGAATCAAGGAGTAATTTTATCACTGTAACGTGAGATATTGTTAGAAGCACATCTCACTATATAACAATTTTAATGAAAATTTTATATTTTAATTGGCTTTTTCATTGATAATCTGACACACATTCATTTATTTGTCATATTATATAATACAATCCCTTCACATGCCTTATTGAGATATTCTTAGAAACACAAGTGTATGTGACAGCAGTTCAGAAGTTAATAGATGGAAAAGGTCAACATGTATCCTTTAAATATATGAGAAACCTGTAAAAATTGTTACTGTAAAACCCATAAGCAATTTCTGGGGAAAAGAGGGATCAAGTGTTGACCAATCAACAAATCTAAAACTAGGTCAGTAGTAAATACCTGGATCCCATCACGTGACCAGAACCACAGGGTGTTTGCCTTCACATCCAGAAAAATGTGCTTTCTCACAGGCTCGAAATTATTTGGTATAAATGTGTAGAAAAAATGCTCAGAGGGACAGAATTTTGAAGGGGTCTTTCCAAGAAGCTCGAAATTGGAGTATAAAAGGCAGCAACAAGCAAAATGTTTTTCATTGTCACGTGATATATTGTCAGAAGTACATCATACACAACTTGCCTATACACAGGAGTTTTCATTGTAAATTTTTTTTTTTTCCTGCAAACTAGCAATGACCTGTTTACCTGTCTACCTGCCGACCTGTCCACCAGCCTACCTGCCCACTTGTGCATCTATCATTCTAATATTGAATAATCTCACTTAAAAAATTAAAGTCCTGCCAACTTATCTATTTCTTCTTTATTCTGGAACTATATTACATTCAATAAAATGAGATAAAATAATATTCCTACGCCTTTCTACTTCCGGGAGGGGAATTCTGCAATCCTTCCGTTGATTTTAATTCTATTAAGTGAGAACAATCGCTCTTTATATAGGTCTCCCTTAAGTGATCGACTTTACATTCCTGTACAGTAGTACACGGGAGTCATTAATGTTAGACGTCATTAATGTTAGACAATGTTAAAAAATAGGTACGGTAGCTAAACAGATTTAATGTGATACATATACACCGATACATATAAACAAGGGATTGCTTATTCCATTTCTTAATAATTTAAGGAAGTAACATAAAACCAGACAATATAAAAACAACTTCTCTACAGTAACATTAATGACGTCTACTGTAGTGGCTTTCTACCAGTGAACGCCCGCCTACCAGTGAACGCCCGCCTTCTATTTCTTTGTTAGAGGTCAAGGACAAATGCTCTTATATATCTACAAAATGGGCGTTCACTGGTATTTCCGGTTTGCGGTAAAAACGGCCGATAATAGAGATATAATATTAAAATATAAAGTTTTGAAACAAATGTAACAAAACGTATCTCAAATAATAATTGTAGTGTATATCATTTGACAATCTGGTGGTAGAAGAATAAAATATAAAGCTGTCAATCGAATTTAAATTCAATATATTAACTTCAGCATGGGCGTTTACTGGTAGAATGCCACTAACATTAATGACACCCGTGTAGTATAGCTGTTACGGGCCGTTTTAGCTCCATGCGCCATTTCGACCTGGCGCACTTAATATGTGCGCCGTTTCAACACCTTTTCAAGATATTCACATAGTTCTGAGCACAGATCAATCGCCTGAGCACAGATCAATGAAGCAGTGTGCTTTTGATGTTAAGTGCAATTAAGACATTCACAGATTTTCTTGAACATAGATCAATCACCTGAGCATAAATCAATCAACTCCTTTGCCATTGATATAAATTAAAAATGTAATCAATGTAATGTGAATTAAGTGGCTATTTTATAATAATGACGTGAGTTATATATATAAGAAAGCTTAAAGATAAAGGTAATAAATGTGTTTTAAAACATTTCAAAAGGATAATTGATGAAGTTGAGACAAATTAACACCAGGGGCCGTATCCACGAAAGGTCTTAGCCAAGTCTTAGGCTTAAGTTGGCTGTATTTTTATACAAAAGTTAAGCCAAAGACTTGGCTAAGACCTTTCGTGAATACGGCCCCAGTAAATTAACCATGGTGTTGAAACGGCGCAGTTAGCCGTTTCGACCCGGCGGTGGTGTCTAAACGGCCCGATACATAGCCAATGCACGGGTTTTCGATATATTCACAGTTTCGATCACTTAAACTATAGGGCGTAAACTATAAGCTCACAGTTTCGTTTTGGGATTACGTTTTTATAATATTTTAGAACGAATATAAAGTCACACTGAATCAGACACTTCGTGGATTTAATTTTATTGTTATATTTCTGATCATTTTGGTTGCGTACGTTTGGATACGTACTCCTCATTCTCCGTTTACGTTGTCATATCGAAAACCCGTTGTAACGTGAAATTTTTCCCGGAAGTAAAATTTTTCTTCTAGGCCCCTTCTAAACCACGGATCTCATTTATTATTGTATTTCACTGTTGTTAAATGATAGTTTAAGAAATATAATGTACATATATCGATAACTTTCAACAATATGTTGGATATTATATTAAATAAAGTGTTTTCGGTTTATAATATAACCATTTCTGCGCATGCGCGATGGCGTAGAAACGGGTAAAAACACAGGAAGAAGAGAAATTTCACGGCAGAAAAATTTCACGGGACACCGTCCATCGAGGATACAGTACTGTACTCGGTACGTACAATAAATTGGACGGGAATTAAATGAACACTTGGTGACGCAGCAAGACTTTAGAAAATAAATTACAATGATCATCTTAAGTGCCTCACCTATGTGTACACCCAATAATATAGTACAGTAACGATACAACTTCAAAAAAACTTGTTTCCCAAAAAAAAGTTCAGGAGAGCACTAAATGTCAATATTGCTGAGCTATGCTAAAAAAAATCAAATTCGAATGTTCCTCAACCCTGTAAAAATATACAATCGATGCACAATGTGAGGATTTTCTACCTACATATATGAAGGAAAATGACAGAACACAACATATTTTCTTTATATACCACATCATCCACATGTTCCTCCACCCTGTAAAAACATAAAAACGCTCAATTTGAGAATTTTCAAGCTAAATATCTGAAGTAAAATGATTACACTTAACAAATTTTCATGATATACCACATCATCCATAGGTTCATTCATGCACCCTGTAAAGTCACAAATTGGGGTTATCCTGCACCCTGTAAAACATAAAATTCCTCAAATTGAGGATTTTCCAGGTACATATATGAAGTAAAATGATTACACTGAACAAATTTTCTTGATATACTAAATCATCCCCATGTTCCTCCACAATGTAAAATCCAAAACTGAAGTGTTCCTCCACCCTGTAAAAACATAAAAGCGCTCAATTTGAGGATTTTCCTGGTACCATATATAAAGGAAAATGATTGGACACAACACATTATCTTGATATACCACATCATCCACATGTTCCTCCGCCCTGTAAAATCACAAATTTTTGGGGGGTGTTCCTCCACCCTGTAAACCATAAAATCGCTCAATTTGAGGATTTTGAGTTACATATATGAGCCAGTCATCGGTTGGCATGTGGAGAGACACCTTTGCAGCTGGTTTTAGCTTCGGCCCGGCAAAGAGGTTGTCATCAGCAGTTGGGGCAGTAGTATCAATTTCCGGGTTGTGTGTCCAACCCATGAAAAACCTAATGCCCCTCATTCTCTCATGATAAGTCTGTATAGCCAAGAGGGCCTGGTCTAGGTTGGCTACAGTAGGGTCCTGATCATGGTCAAACACTTTACCCTCCTCAACATCAGCAATCAGCTGGGGTCTGTTGGTAGTATCACTATCCATATCAGTGTCCATATCTGAATCACTCAGCTGCCTGGCTGCCTCTGCGCTAGACTGGCTGGGCACTTGTCATTACAAAACAGGATGGTCTGTGCTAGCAAAGTTGGTGGCTCTAAGTTGGTCCACACTCTGAGGTCGGTCTACAGGCACATGTCGGTCAGCAAGTAGGTGTGAAACAGACTGAGGTCTGTCAAGCGGATGGATGAGGGGTTCAGTAGACTTAGGTGGTGTTCGAGATTTGCACTATTTCTTCATGGGTGACGACGCATTTACCTTGATGCCATGGATGGTGACACCCTGCAGCAGAAGACAACTCACACTCATAAGGGAAGAAAGAATAGCCACCTACCGGATCTCCAGAGGCAGAGGGTAGTGCCGAATGGGATATTAGTGAGCAGATTGAGGGTATTACTGGGCCCCATGGAGAAAAGGCCAAGGGTTGTCAGAGACATTGTTTTTGCATGTGTGACACAACATGCTGAAGACACACCAGGGTGGAGCAGACAGGGCACCAACCTCAGCAAATGATGTAGCAGCCCAACAAAATGAACAAGTGGTGTATATGCCAAATGAGAACTACAGGAATCCTTCAAGGGAGGCCAAAGATCAGTGAGAAATACTGAAAGACTACTTCAATTACATGGGGGCATTGGCTGGCAGGATAGGATCTGAGATGTGTCAACCAACAACCCTGGGGACAGAAAAAGCTGGCAGCAATCAATCCTAACAAATGTCCCTACCAAGTATCAACTTCCTCCACCTTACGGTTTTTAAGATACAGCCCAGGCAAACTTTTTCCCTCCAACCACCGGCCCGCCCATCTGGACACCTTGGGAGAAAAAATACTCCGACAGCCCTTAAAAATTGGGGTAAAAATTGCAAATTCAATAAGTAAATCAAATTTTTATAAGTTAATACCCTACCCAATGGACAATTGCTAATCTGGTCGGCGCAGACCGGCCCGCCAAACAACAGAAAAAGTCGTCCTGTGTAGCCACCGGCAAGACAGTCTCACTCTGTGCATTCGCTAGGTGGCACATTGTACTTCCTTCCTGTCTAGACAGTGTGATGTCATAGCATCTTTTTCGTTGTCTTAACCTATTTAGACCCCTAGTAAGTTGATTGCGAGGTCAGTTGAGAGGGCCTTTCCTGTCCATGGGTAGGGTATTAACTTAAAAAATTTATTTTACTTATTAAATTTGCAATTCTATCCAATGGACAATTGCTGAATAACTACCGCTTGGTCGGTGGGTAAAGTTACTAGGGACTTTAGTGAACTCATAAAACAACAAAATTCTCAGGCCTAGGTTAACTTAGAGTTTGTAAGCCTATGGTAAGTTACCATTGACCCGTTACCGGGTATATACCGATCTATTTTACAGACCTGCTCTGACCTGCTCTGAGATAGGGGAAGAGAGGTATGAGTCCAGTCACAGAAGGAAAATAAACCTCCCAAAGGAAGCATGTCACAGTTTTTTATATATAAAACAATTTACACTATGTACATACATACATTTCTCCTCAACATATCGGCCACTGGGGGATCTGCTGAGCAGCCACTACTGGGCCCAAGTGAAAAAGCTCTGAATCAGCCCAAGTGACATCCTTCAAATAGAACTGTGTCAAGGTGTTATATGACTTCCAGTGACAGGCTGATGATTTGTTCTAAGGAGACTCCAGACTGGAAGGCCTCCGAAGCAGCAAAGGCCTTTATATCATGGGCTTTAACCTGATGTAAGGTGAGAACCTCCTGATCAGAGAGCTCATAACATAGGATCACAGTCTGCTCAATCCATGAGAAGATGGTGGCAGGATAGATGTCTTTGTCAACTTGTTCTGTCTGAGGTCTAAGATCCTGTCCAAGTAATACCGCAGTGTTCTGACCAGACATAGGGGCCTATCAGACTTGAGGGACTCATCCAGAGTTGGGGACAGAGCTGGAATAACCACTGGGACTACACTGTCTGCACCCTCTTTGGCCAGCTGGTTCTTGGAAAAAAAGCTGGGTGAAGGATAAAGAGACACAGCTGACTGTTTTTACCAAGCATGGATCTCACTCTTGCATTTGCCCAGGTTGTCAGTAATGGCTGACTTGTAGCCATCAATGGTACTTGGCTCTAACTTCCTGTCCTGGAACAGATACAGTAAGAAGTCGGTTATTGACTTTAAGGGGGTGCCCTGAAGTCCACCTGATTACTGAGGCACCACTTTGTAAAAATGGTCCACTTTGCCTCATAGACTGTTCTGATTGATCCTCTTTGAGGAGCCTCAATATGTGCTGCCGCTGCCTCAGAGAAGCCCTGCTCCTTGTTTGCTGAGGCTCTAAGAGCCAAGCATGTAGATTTAGGTTTGACAGATTCCTGTATGGAGTCTGATTGAATGGCTGAGTGAGTAGGTTGGGCAGGCACAATAAGATCTGGCTTGACATGGCCACTAGATCCCCAAACCAGGGAATGCTGGGCCACCCTGGAGCAATCAGAATGATTCTCCTGCATGGATAGTCATGTAACTTCTCCACTACTTTACACAACTAGTGGAAAGACATATGGGTCCAGATGCTCCCAAACAGGCTAAGTGCATCAACTGCCCAAGCCCGGGGATCTGGTACTGATGACACAAATTGGGTCAGTTTGTTGTTGAACCTCTGGGAGGAGAGACCACTCTGTTTGAATGGTCTGGCCTTGCCTGGATAGTTTGTCTGCTACCACACTCAGCCGCCCTGGAATGTGTCAGCCTGCTTCATGGAGCACCAGGTCCGGATTGTCCACAGAAGGGGACACAGAGGGCCCGACTTCACCCCCCTGTTTTTTATGTAGGCAATCACTGTGGAGTTTTCTGTAGCTATGAGAACTATATTGTTCCAGTAGAGGTCTTGGAACTCTTTTAAGGCCTAAAAGACCACTTTTAGTTCCAGATATGTTATATGTAGGTTGCTTTCTGGAAGGGACCAGGTTCCTCTTGCAGTGTGTTCATTTAAGTGAGCACCCCACTCTTTTTTTGATGCATCTGTAAAGATCTGCAGCGCATGATTTAGTGGGTGTAATGGTTGACCTTGGAGCACATTGTGTTCCTCCAGCCACCACTTTAGATGAGGGTGGAGCAACCTGGGGACAGGGATTTCCTTCTCCAGTGATTCTGTTACCCTCCAATTGTTTTTGAGATGCCACTGTATGGGCCTCATATGGAGTCGATGTAAGTGCACTTGTTTTGCTGTGGCTTTTAACAGTCCTATGAGGGACACGAACTGTCGGACTTTCAGGACGAACGAGTAACCTACAAAGTTAAATACTTGTTTGGGGTCCAGCCCAAACTTCTCCGTGTTTAGTAACCAACCTAAGTCCTGACATATAGCTACTAGAGTCTGTGCATGCCAGAGACAGGTTTGATGGTATCTGGCTCTGACCAACCAGTCGTCTAGGTACTGGTGGGTTCTTATACCCTTTTGTAATGCAATTAAATTGACCTCCTTTGCCACTACCGTGAACTCCATGGGTGCTGTGGACAGATCAATCAGTAGTGCTTTGAATTGATAGGTTTGACCCTGAACGTGTAAACGTTGGTACTTCCTGGACTGGCTTTGAATGGGTATTTGGAAATAGGCATTCTTGAAATCTATGGACATCACCTACTCCCCTGTCTGGAGGGAGGTCCTTATTGTTTCAAGTGTCTTTATTTTGAATTTTTCTGCCTTGAGAGACTTGTTCAGGTGGCTGAGGTCTAGTATAGGTTTCCATTGGTTGTCTGGTTTGGGAACCCAAAATAGTCGGTTGAAAAAACCCAAAGATTTTTTATTTTTGACCAGCTCCACAGCATTTTTGCTCATAAGCTGATGTAATTCCTCCAGCAGGTGGAGGTTACTGTGGGGATTGACATAGCACGTTATGATGGCTTTACCTCATAGTGTGAGGCCTTACCCTTCTTATTCTGGGTGTAAGAACCAATGGTTTCCGAAGCAAGTCTGCCAGACTTTTGTTCCCTTGCTTTGTCAGACCTTTGATAAGGGTGATAACGCTCTTTCTTATGGCTGGAGGAAGAGTGAGTTGAATGACCTTTGTTCTCATGCTAGGCGATGTCCTCCTCAACCTTCTTCAGGATTTGGTTTGGGAACAAAGTTGGCAAATTGTCTGAGTGCAAATTGTCTGAGTGCAGATAACATGTCTTATTTAATTCCTGCTTTATATATCAGATATGCGTCTCGTCTAGCCTAGGTCATGTTAGCAATGTTTGTGAAGATGAACTCAGAGCGATGCTCCATAGTCTTTGCCATGCCCTGAGACATACTTAAAAGTTAAAATTCAGTAGATACTGAAGTTTATCTGCAGCAGTGCTGATTTTCCTTTCGACTGTTCAGCCTGGATCACTCTGAGTTGCACTTGCATGCTTTGCTGAACTTTACTGAGGCATCTGCTGAAACTGGCTGCCTGGTTGCATATATATATGTCGACTCATGAGACGACTTCTCCCATCTCCTCAGTGTATCCTGGTTAATTTTATGTTACGGTAGACAGACCGGACGACTGGGCAATTCTAATTTAGCTAGAGTTTAACTTCACTGACTCAGTGCCCCAAGAAGACACTGATCCAGCTTACTTTTCTTTGTTGGGATGTAGCCCATACCACTTGCACTGTGACTTCCAGACCTTCACAAAACTGGTCTTTCTGTAGGCCACCAGCCTCTGACGCCCTAGATGGATATCCTTCAACCAAAGTGACATTGTTTAGGTGCTGTGAACAGATTGCCATCTGCACTAGAAGAGGATTTGTCCATGTCCGGTATATGCCTCCAAACCATGAAGGATCTGATCCCAAGTACAGTCTCGCGATATGACTGCTGTTCTGACAAAGCCAAGTCGGTTTCTGTAGCTGTGAGGTTGTGGTCCGGATCAGAAAGCCCCCCAAAAACACTGGCAGGTAGGTGGACCGGATCACCATCAGAGTCGGTGTCCATTTCAATGTCACTGTGCTGTGTGGTCAGTAAACCAGACATGTTGAACGTAGTCGGTAGACACATCCGGTCAGTCAGCAGGCTTGTTAGCAATAAAAGGTTCAATAACCTTAACAGCACTGGCTGGTGGTGTCTTGACTGACATCTACACTGCTTGAAAAGTCAGCTCCGACTTTTCCAGCGACTTACACAACAGGAACGCTTCAAGACGACTGAAAGGTTCCGACCATTTTTGGTCCATAACCTCTAATTTAACATCAGTTGAAGACTTCTTTACAGGTGTTGAGTGCTTTATCTTCTGTTTTTCTATATTGCCAGATATCTCTGGTGACTTCACCGCCTTCTTATCACTTGTAGCAACCTCTATAACAAAGACCAAGCTAGGGTCTACTAGGGTATAACCAACATCATCAGACTTCTCATATCTCGTGGGCTTGTCAGACTTGTCACTCTTCTGCTCATATTTTTCCTTTCACTTCTGACAAAGTGTGGATAGTTGCAGCTTCTGCTCAGGATATTACAGTGGGGGCAATCTTTATTGTTCACACAAAGATCACTACCCTTAAATTTGTCCCTGCATCTCGCGCATTAAATGGCAACAAGCCCCCCTTTTCTGTCAAGGTGAAGCCATAATGATCTATAAACTCTTACCCAGATAGTAAGACCCTAGTGGGCCACCATTGTCTATGGGTGGGAAAATATAGCTAGTGGGCCACCACTGAGCCACTGCTGGACCACTGACTGCATTTTTTTTCAAAATTTTTAAAACATTATAAACTGCTTCATAAGCAACCTCAAATATTGTTTCTGACATATTATTTAACAATATTCAACATATTATTTCAAAATATAAATATTTTGCGTAGTCCACTGTTGGCTTACCAACTACAAAAGTCAGTGGCTGTGGCTCAACAACCAACCTACACCCACTGTTTTGGGAATAATTCGATAAAATGTGCATTTTCTTTCACTAAACATAAGCTAATGTCATTTATATAAACAAACTTATTCTGTACTCCTTCATTTTTCTCAGTCAGTCTTTCCTCCACTCTATTACTTTACATATTGCTTGCTTATATATTTGCCACAGGTGGTCTATCAATGATGGGCATCCAGCGGAACACTGCAGGCTGATATTTTATTTTTAATGAAGGTTAAAAGACAGATATCTTCATTTTTCCATGTGATATAATTTTGTGTTTTGATGAAACTTCCCAGATTTATTTTTATCTGACACATGCAACTATAATCTGTAAGAGCTATACTTAGTTGGCGGAACCAATGGTGGTCATCTGGTGGCTACACTTCAAGCTCTGCTGAATGGCATTTGTTTTGACTGACCTTGAAAAGAGACTGTCTTGGCTTAAATTAATTTGGTTTAAGTGAATTACTTTCTAAAAGTTGTTGTTTGGAATTTTATTACAGAAAAAATTGTAAGATTTGCCACTGGTGGTCCATCAATGGGCCACTTTCTTCCTGAATGGCGCACCGATGGCAAAGTAATTGGATACTTTATTTTTTGTGTGGCCATCGTTGGCTATAGATGGCCAAATATAGCTAGTGGGCCACCACTAAGCCACTGCTGGACCACTTACTGCATTTAAAAAAAAAACTTAATGCATTATAAACTACTTCATAGCAACCTCAAATATTGTTTTCTGGCATATTATTTAACAATATTCAAAGTTAAAACATATTCTTTCAAAATATAAAAATATTGTGTGGCCCACTGTTGGCCCAACAACTACCAAAGTCAGTGGCTGTAGCTCAGGGACCAGCACTATTTCCAAGTTAAAAGAGATTTTGCATTTTACACAGAAATTCAAGATGGCCGCCAAAAATAGTGGGAAAGTGCTTTTTGCGAAAGGTTGCCAGTAGACTCTACAGATACCCTGTATATTTGTCGAAATCGCTGTATCTCGTACCGTTTCCAAGAAAAATGCACTTTTGTGTTTTACGCAGTAATTGAAGATGGCCGGCAAAAATGGCAGGAAAGCAATTTTTGCAAAAAGTCACCAAATCAAGGTCAGACCATGACGTTGCACACCTACACCTCCTAACCAATGTCCCTACCAAGTATCAACTTCCTTCACCTTAAGGTTTCCGAGATATAGCCCGGACAATCTTTTTCCGCTGCCCGCCCACCCATCCGGACACCATGGACAACAAAAACGAGCGGCCCGCATGGAAACTTGTGTTAATAAAGCTATGGTAGTTGTGGTATGAGACTGTAAAGAGAAGGTAAGCTTTACTGTGTTTTGTATCTAATGGAAAGTGGATGATCTAAAAACTGTATCAGTTGCAGTATTAGACTGTAAGCAGAATCAGCTTTTTGTGTTTCATAGAGTGGTATATTTTATGAAAAGAATATATCATTTTTGCTGTAAATTTGGGATCGTAAATTTGGGATTATAAATTTTTTCCAGGAGATATTTAATCCTAGATTTAATCATGATAAAGATACACTGTAGTAAACTATAACTGGCTATAGCTATATATGGCTATATAGGGACATTCATATGTTGTATATCTTTGAGGCATTTTATGCCTCTGAAAATTCATTGCTATTTAATACTTTTATAAGATAAATGTGCTCAAGATAATCATATTTGTGAAATCCTTTATTGTTCCATTGTAAATAGAAATACACAAGGTCATATTGTCAGTTGTTATTGTTAACATTTTTAATTCACACATAACTCTATATCTGAATATCATGAAAGGCCAAGGTTTTTACATATTATTATTAAGGCTTTTTCCATTCTCTCAAAACAGACAAGGCATTCTTACCACAAGGCTCTTCTTCCATGAAACTAAAGATAAATGTCCCCAAAAGATTTACCGGGGCCACGGTGGCAGAGTGTAAACACTCTCGCCTCCCACCTCTGAGGCCGGGGTTCGATCCCCAGCACGGCCTCAAGTGGGAAAGGTGGTAGTTGCTTGCCGTCGGTCATCAGTTTACAGTACAGAACGAACTGTATGTACTGGTTTCCTCTGCCCTTCCAACTACCTGTCGTGATATGACCTGTACAGTGTTGAAAGTGACGTAAAACCCCAAATAAATAAATAAATAAAAAGATTTACTGTAGGCATATTCCTTAATGAAAAGAAATAAATACATATTGATATCCCTTATCAACTTTCAGTGTGCAGACACACACACCCCCACACCCACAGATGTTAACACACAAAACACAGTGGGACATCATGAGTAAATCTGCCTCCAGATAGATATCACAGAAAAGCAAATACAGAGTTGGAGGAGAAAAAACAGATAATAATAAAGATGCACTGTAGTAAACTATAATTGGCTATAGATAGGGACATTCATAAGATGTATATCTTTGAGGTATTTTATGCCTCTGAAAAGTCATTGCTATTTAATATATTGTAAGATAAATATGCTTAAGATAAAACAACTGTTTATGAGAAAATGTTTTTTCCAGTCATCTTATCTTCTGAAAGAAGGCAAGTCTATACATTTGACTAATTTGCATAGTGTATGTGAATAAGTAGCTAGATCAACAAATCCTGCTGCTAAACAAAAGCTGAATTATTTTAAAGCATCAAACTCATATCCACATGTGGGATTTTTTAAATCGCTATTTATTGCTATTTTAAATCGCATTTATCGCTATTATACAAATGTTGTGGGTGACTAACTTGGCAAGAAATGGACATGTATTTCCACCGCACCCCTATTGTAGGTCAGTTTCTTCTCATAATAAGACCATTTATCGAACTACACACCTATTGTAGGTGACAAATTTGACCAGGAATTGACATATATTTTCACCACACACCTATTGTAGGTTCATTTCTAGTCATAATATGACCATTTACTGCAACTACAAACCTATCGTAGGTGGCTAATTTGGCAAGAAATGAACATAATTTTCCAACACACACCTATTGTAGGTTCATTTCTAGTTGTAATATGGCTATTTATCGCAACTCCACACCTATCATAGGTGGCTAATTTGGCGAGAAATAACCATAATTTTCAACACACACCTATTGTAGGTCCATTTCTGATCATAAAATGACAATTTATCGCCACTACACACCTGTTGTGGGTGACTAATTTGGCAAGAAATGGACATGTATTTCCACCACACACCTATTGTAGGTCATTTTCTTCTCATAATAAGACCATTTATCGAACTACACACCTATCGTAGGTGGCTAATTTGGCAAGGAATGAACATAATTTTCCAACACACACCTATTGTAGGTCAGTTTCTTCTCATAATAAGACCATTTATTAAACTACACTCCTATTGTAGGTGACATATTTGGCAAGAAATTGACATATATTTCCACAACACACCTATTGTAGGTTCATTTCTAGTCATAATATGACCATTTACCGCAACTACACACCTATCGTAGGTGGCTAATTTGGCAAGGAATGAACATAATTTTCCAACACACACCTATTGTAGGTCAGTTTCTTCTCATAATAAGACCATTTATTAAACTACACTCCTATTGTAGGTGACATATTTGGCCAGAAATTGACATATATTTCCACAACACACCTATTGTAGGTTCATTTCTAGTCGTAATATGACCATTTACCGCTACTACACACCTATCGTAGGTGGCTAATTTGGCAAATAATGAACATACTTTTCCACCACACACCTATTGTAGGTTCATTTCTAGTCATAATATGCCCATTTACCGCAATTATACACCTATCGTAGGTGGCTAATTTGGCAAGAAATGAACATAATTTTCCAACACACACCTATTGTAGGTCAGTTTGTTCTCATAATAAGACCATTTATTGAACTACACACCTATTGTAGGTGGCAAATTTGGCCAGGAATTGACATATATTTCCACCACACACCTATTGTAGGTTCATTTCTAGTCATAATATGACCATTTACTGCAACTACACACCTATCGTAGGTGGCTAATTTGGAAAGGAATGAACATAATTTTCCAACACACACCTATTGTAGGTCAGTTTCTTCTCATAATAAGACCATTGATTAAACTACACTCCTATTGTAGGTGACATATTTGGCCAGAAATTGACATATATTTCCACAACACACCTATTATAGGTTCATTTCTAGTCATCATATGACCATTTACCGCAACTACACACCTATCGTAGGTGGCTAATTTGGCAAATATTGAACATAATTTTCCACCACACACCTATTGTAGTTTCATTTCTAGTCATAATATGACCATTTACTGCAACTACACACCTATCGTAGGTGGCTAATTTGGAAAGGAATGAACATAATTTTCCAACACACACCTATTGTAGGTCAGTTTCTTCTCATAATAAGACCATTGATTAAACTACACTCCTATTGTAGGTGACATATTTGGCCAGAAATTGACATATATTTCGACAACACACCTATTGTAGGTTCATTTCTAGTCATAATATGACCATTTACTGCAACTACACACCTATCGTAGGTGGCTAATTTGGCAAGAAATGGCCATGTATTTCCACCACACACCTATTGTAGGTCAGTTTCTCATAATAAGACCATTTATCGAACTACACACCTATTGTAGGTGAGAATTTGTCAAGAAATTGACATATATTTCCACCACACATCTATTATAGGTTCATTTCTAGTCATCATGTGACCATTTACCGCAACTACACACCTATCATAGGTGGCTAATTTGGCAAGAATTGAACATACTTTTCCACCACACACCTATTGTAGGTGCATTTCTGATCATAAGATGACCATTCATCACTATTATGCACCTGTTGTGGGTGGCTAATTTGGCAAGAAATGAACATAATTTTCCAACACACACCTATTGTAGGTTCATTTCTAGTTGTAATATGGCTATTTATCGCAACTCCACACCTATCATAGGTGGCTAATTTGGCGAGAAATAACCATAATTTTCAACACACACCTATTGTAGGTCCATTTCTGATCATAAAATGACAATTTATCGCCACTACACACCTGTTGTGGGTGACTAATTTGGCAAGAAATGGACATGTATTTCCACCACACACCTATTGTAGGTCATTTTCTTCTCATAATAAGACCATTTATCGAACTACACACCTATCGTAGGTGGCTAATTTGGCAAGGAATGAACATAATTTTCCAACACACACCTATTGTAGGTCAGTTTCTTCTCATAATAAGACCATTTATTAAACTACACTCCTATTGTAGGTGACATATTTGGCAAGAAATTGACATATATTTCCACAACACACCTATTGTAGGTTCATTTCTAGTCATAATATGACCATTTACCGCAACTACACACCTATCGTAGGTGGCTAATTTGGCAAGGAATGAACATAATTTTCCAACACACACCTATTGTAGGTCAGTTTCTTCTCATAATAAGACCATTTATTAAACTACACTCCTATTGTAGGTGACATATTTGGCCAGAAATTGACATATATTTCCACAACACACCTATTGTAGGTTCATTTCTAGTCGTAATATGACCATTTACCGCTACTACACACCTATCGTAGGTGGCTAATTTGGCAAATAATGAACATACTTTTCCACCACACACCTATTGTAGGTTCATTTCTAGTCATAATATGCCCATTTACCGCAATTATACACCTATCGTAGGTGGCTAATTTGGCAAGAAATGAACATAATTTTCCAACACACACCTATTGTAGGTCAGTTTGTTCTCATAATAAGACCATTTATTGAACTACACACCTATTGTAGGTGGCAAATTTGGCCAGGAATTGACATATATTTCCACCACACACCTATTGTAGGTTCATTTCTAGTCATAATATGACCATTTACTGCAACTACACACCTATCGTAGGTGGCTAATTTGGAAAGGAATGAACATAATTTTCCAACACACACCTATTGTAGGTCAGTTTCTTCTCATAATAAGACCATTGATTAAACTACACTCCTATTGTAGGTGACATATTTGGCCAGAAATTGACATATATTTCCACAACACACCTATTATAGGTTCATTTCTAGTCATCATATGACCATTTACCGCAACTACACACCTATCGTAGGTGGCTAATTTGGCAAATATTGAACATAATTTTCCACCACACACCTATTGTAGTTTCATTTCTAGTCATAATATGACCATTTACTGCAACTACACACCTATCGTAGGTGGCTAATTTGGAAAGGAATGAACATAATTTTCCAACACACACCTATTGTAGGTCAGTTTCTTCTCATAATAAGACCATTGATTAAACTACACTCCTATTGTAGGTGACATATTTGGCCAGAAATTGACATATATTTCGACAACACACCTATTGTAGGTTCATTTCTAGTCATAATATGACCATTTACTGCAACTACACACCTATCGTAGGTGGCTAATTTGGCAAGAAATGGCCATGTATTTCCACCACACACCTATTGTAGGTCAGTTTCTCATAATAAGACCATTTATCGAACTACACACCTATTGTAGGTGAGAATTTGTCAAGAAATTGACATATATTTCCACCACACATCTATTATAGGTTCATTTCTAGTCATCATGTGACCATTTACCGCAACTACACACCTATCATAGGTGGCTAATTTGGCAAGAATTGAACATACTTTTCCACCACACACCTATTGTAGGTGCATTTCTGATCATAAGATGACCATTCATCACTATTATGCACCTGTTGTGGGTGGCTAATTTGGCAAGAAATGAACATAATTTTCCAACACACACCTATTGTAGGTTCATTTCTAGTTGTAATATGGCTATTTATCGCAACTCCACACCTATCATAGGTGGCTAATTTGGCGAGAAATAACCATAATTTTCAACACACACCTATTGTAGGTCCATTTCTGATCATAAAATGACAATTTATCGCCACTACACACCTGTTGTGGGTGACTAATTTGGCAAGAAATGGACATGTATTTCCACCACACACCTATTGTAGGTCATTTTCTTCTCATAATAAGACCATTTATCGAACTACACACCTATCGTAGGTGGCTAATTTGGCAAGGAATGAACATAATTTTCCAACACACACCTATTGTAGGTCAGTTTCTTCTCATAATAAGACCATTTATTAAACTACACTCCTATTGTAGGTGACATATTTGGCAAGAAATTGACATATATTTCCACAACACACCTATTGTAGGTTCATTTCTAGTCATAATATGACCATTTACCGCAACTACACACCTATCGTAGGTGGCTAATTTGGCAAGGAATGAACATAATTTTCCAACACACACCTATTGTAGGTCAGTTTCTTCTCATAATAAGACCATTTATTAAACTACACTCCTATTGTAGGTGACATATTTGGCCAGAAATTGACATATATTTCCACAACACACCTATTGTAGGTTCATTTCTAGTCGTAATATGACCATTTACCGCTACTACACACCTATCGTAGGTGGCTAATTTGGCAAATAATGAACATACTTTTCCACCACACACCTATTGTAGGTTCATTTCTAGTCATAATATGCCCATTTACCGCAATTATACACCTATCGTAGGTGGCTAATTTGGCAAGAAATGAACATAATTTTCCAACACACACCTATTGTAGGTCAGTTTGTTCTCATAATAAGACCATTTATTGAACTACACACCTATTGTAGGTGGCAAATTTGGCCAGGAATTGACATATATTTCCACCACACACCTATTGTAGGTTCATTTCTAGTCATAATATGACCATTTACTGCAACTACACACCTATCGTAGGTGGCTAATTTGGAAAGGAATGAACATAATTTTCCAACACACACCTATTGTAGGTCAGTTTCTTCTCATAATAAGACCATTGATTAAACTACACTCCTATTGTAGGTGACATATTTGGCCAGAAATTGACATATATTTCCACAACACACCTATTATAGGTTCATTTCTAGTCATCATATGACCATTTACCGCAACTACACACCTATCGTAGGTGGCTAATTTGGCAAATATTGAACATAATTTTCCACCACACACCTATTGTAGTTTCATTTCTAGTCATAATATGACCATTTACTGCAACTACACACCTATCGTAGGTGGCTAATTTGGAAAGGAATGAACATAATTTTCCAACACACACCTATTGTAGGTCAGTTTCTTCTCATAATAAGACCATTGATTAAACTACACTCCTATTGTAGGTGACATATTTGGCCAGAAATTGACATATATTTCGACAACACACCTATTGTAGGTTCATTTCTAGTCATAATATGACCATTTACTGCAACTACACACCTATCGTAGGTGGCTAATTTGGCAAGAAATGGCCATGTATTTCCACCACACACCTATTGTAGGTCAGTTTCTCATAATAAGACCATTTATCGAACTACACACCTATTGTAGGTGAGAATTTGTCAAGAAATTGACATATATTTCCACCACACATCTATTATAGGTTCATTTCTAGTCATCATGTGACCATTTACCGCAACTACACACCTATCATAGGTGGCTAATTTGGCAAGAATTGAACATACTTTTCCACCACACACCTATTGTAGGTGCATTTCTGATCATAAGATGACCATTCATCACTATTATGCACCTGTTGTGGGTGGCTAATTTGGCAAGAAATGAACATAATTTTCCAACACACACCTATTGTAGGTTCATTTCTAGTTGTAATATGGCTATTTATCGCAACTCCACACCTATCATAGGTGGCTAATTTGGCGAGAAATAACCATAATTTTCAACACACACCTATTGTAGGTCCATTTCTGATCATAAAATGACAATTTATCGCCACTACACACCTGTTGTGGGTGACTAATTTGGCAAGAAATGGACATGTATTTCCACCACACACCTATTGTAGGTCATTTTCTTCTCATAATAAGACCATTTATCGAACTACACACCTATCGTAGGTGGCTAATTTGGCAAGGAATGAACATAATTTTCCAACACACACCTATTGTAGGTCAGTTTCTTCTCATAATAAGACCATTTATTAAACTACACTCCTATTGTAGGTGACATATTTGGCAAGAAATTGACATATATTTCCACAACACACCTATTGTAGGTTCATTTCTAGTCATAATATGACCATTTACCGCAACTACACACCTATCGTAGGTGGCTAATTTGGCAAGGAATGAACATAATTTTCCAACACACACCTATTGTAGGTCAGTTTCTTCTCATAATAAGACCATTTATTAAACTACACTCCTATTGTAGGTGACATATTTGGCCAGAAATTGACATATATTTCCACAACACACCTATTGTAGGTTCATTTCTAGTCGTAATATGACCATTTACCGCTACTACACACCTATCGTAGGTGGCTAATTTGGCAAATAATGAACATACTTTTCCACCACACACCTATTGTAGGTTCATTTCTAGTCATAATATGCCCATTTACCGCAATTATACACCTATCGTAGGTGGCTAATTTGGCAAGAAATGAACATAATTTTCCAACACACACCTATTGTAGGTCAGTTTGTTCTCATAATAAGACCATTTATTGAACTACACACCTATTGTAGGTGGCAAATTTGGCCAGGAATTGACATATATTTCCACCACACACCTATTGTAGGTTCATTTCTAGTCATAATATGACCATTTACTGCAACTACACACCTATCGTAGGTGGCTAATTTGGAAAGGAATGAACATAATTTTCCAACACACACCTATTGTAGGTCAGTTTCTTCTCATAATAAGACCATTGATTAAACTACACTCCTATTGTAGGTGACATATTTGGCCAGAAATTGACATATATTTCCACAACACACCTATTATAGGTTCATTTCTAGTCATCATATGACCATTTACCGCAACTACACACCTATCGTAGGTGGCTAATTTGGCAAATATTGAACATAATTTTCCACCACACACCTATTGTAGTTTCATTTCTAGTCATAATATGACCATTTACTGCAACTACACACCTATCGTAGGTGGCTAATTTGGAAAGGAATGAACATAATTTTCCAACACACACCTATTGTAGGTCAGTTTCTTCTCATAATAAGACCATTGATTAAACTACACTCCTATTGTAGGTGACATATTTGGCCAGAAATTGACATATATTTCGACAACACACCTATTGTAGGTTCATTTCTAGTCATAATATGACCATTTACTGCAACTACACACCTATCGTAGGTGGCTAATTTGGCAAGAAATGGCCATGTATTTCCACCACACACCTATTGTAGGTCAGTTTCTCATAATAAGACCATTTATCGAACTACACACCTATTGTAGGTGAGAATTTGTCAAGAAATTGACATATATTTCCACCACACATCTATTATAGGTTCATTTCTAGTCATCATGTGACCATTTACCGCAACTACACACCTATCATAGGTGGCTAATTTGGCAAGAATTGAACATACTTTTCCACCACACACCTATTGTAGGTGCATTTCTGATCATAAGATGACCATTCATCACTATTATGCACCTGTTGTGGGTGGCTAATTTGGCAAGAAATGAACATAATTTTCCAACACACACCTATTGTAGGTTCATTTCTAGTTGTAATATGGCTATTTATCGCAACTCCACACCTATCATAGGTGGCTAATTTGGCGAGAAATAACCATAATTTTCAACACACACCTATTGTAGGTCCATTTCTGATCATAAAATGACAATTTATCGCCACTACACACCTGTTGTGGGTGACTAATTTGGCAAGAAATGGACATGTATTTCCACCACACACCTATTGTAGGTCATTTTCTTCTCATAATAAGACCATTTATCGAACTACACACCTATCGTAGGTGGCTAATTTGGCAAGGAATGAACATAATTTTCCAACACACACCTATTGTAGGTCAGTTTCTTCTCATAATAAGACCATTTATTAAACTACACTCCTATTGTAGGTGACATATTTGGCAAGAAATTGACATATATTTCCACAACACACCTATTGTAGGTTCATTTCTAGTCATAATATGACCATTTACCGCAACTACACACCTATCGTAGGTGGCTAATTTGGCAAGGAATGAACATAATTTTCCAACACACACCTATTGTAGGTCAGTTTCTTCTCATAATAAGACCATTTATTAAACTACACTCCTATTGTAGGTGACATATTTGGCCAGAAATTGACATATATTTCCACAACACACCTATTGTAGGTTCATTTCTAGTCGTAATATGACCATTTACCGCTACTACACACCTATCGTAGGTGGCTAATTTGGCAAATAATGAACATACTTTTCCACCACACACCTATTGTAGGTTCATTTCTAGTCATAATATGCCCATTTACCGCAATTATACACCTATCGTAGGTGGCTAATTTGGCAAGAAATGAACATAATTTTCCAACACACACCTATTGTAGGTCAGTTTGTTCTCATAATAAGACCATTTATTGAACTACACACCTATTGTAGGTGGCAAATTTGGCCAGGAATTGACATATATTTCCACCACACACCTATTGTAGGTTCATTTCTAGTCATAATATGACCATTTACTGCAACTACACACCTATCGTAGGTGGCTAATTTGGAAAGGAATGAACATAATTTTCCAACACACACCTATTGTAGGTCAGTTTCTTCTCATAATAAGACCATTGATTAAACTACACTCCTATTGTAGGTGACATATTTGGCCAGAAATTGACATATATTTCCACAACACACCTATTATAGGTTCATTTCTAGTCATCATATGACCATTTACCGCAACTACACACCTATCGTAGGTGGCTAATTTGGCAAATATTGAACATAATTTTCCACCACACACCTATTGTAGTTTCATTTCTAGTCATAATATGACCATTTACTGCAACTACACACCTATCGTAGGTGGCTAATTTGGAAAGGAATGAACATAATTTTCCAACACACACCTATTGTAGGTCAGTTTCTTCTCATAATAAGACCATTGATTAAACTACACTCCTATTGTAGGTGACATATTTGGCCAGAAATTGACATATATTTCGACAACACACCTATTGTAGGTTCATTTCTAGTCATAATATGACCATTTACTGCAACTACACACCTATCGTAGGTGGCTAATTTGGCAAGAAATGGCCATGTATTTCCACCACACACCTATTGTAGGTCAGTTTCTCATAATAAGACCATTTATCGAACTACACACCTATTGTAGGTGAGAATTTGTCAAGAAATTGACATATATTTCCACCACACATCTATTATAGGTTCATTTCTAGTCATCATGTGACCATTTACCGCAACTACACACCTATCATAGGTGGCTAATTTGGCAAGAATTGAACATACTTTTCCACCACACACCTATTGTAGGTGCATTTCTGATCATAAGATGACCATTCATCACTATTATGCACCTGTTGTGGGTGACTAATTTGGCAAGAAATGGACATATATTTCCACCACACACCTATTGTAGGTCAGTTTCTTCTCATAATAAGACCATTTTTTGAACTACACACCTATTGTAGGTGACATATTTGGCCACAAATTGACATATATTTCAACCACACACCTATTGTAGGTTCATTTCTAGTCATAATATGACCATTTACTGCAACTACACACCTATCGTAGGTGCCTAATTTGGTAAATAATGAACATACTTTTCCACCACACACCTATTGTAGGTTCATTTCTAGTCATAAGATGACCATTTATCGTCACTACACACTTGTTGTTGGTGACTAATTTGGCAAGAAATGGACATATATTTCCACCACACCCCTATTGTAGGTTCATTTCTAGTCATAATATGACCATTTACCGCAACTACACACCTATCGTAGGTGGCTAATTTGGAAAGGAATGAACATAATTTTCCAACACACACCTATTGTAGGTCAATTTCTTCTCATAATAAGACCATTTATTAAACTACACTCCTATTGTAGGTGACATATTTGGCCAGAAATTGACATATA
Source organism: Sabellastarte sp. h YS-2021 (assembly GCA_964017235.1). Classification (NCBI taxonomy): domain Eukaryota; kingdom Metazoa; phylum Annelida; class Polychaeta; order Sabellida; family Sabellidae; genus Sabellastarte; species Sabellastarte sp. h YS-2021. The sequence continues at coordinate 62,388,106 of OZ024929.1, read as the reverse complement.
TTTCCACAACACACCTATTGTAGGTTCATTTCTAGTCATAATATGACTATTTACCGCAACTCCACACCTATCGTAGGTGGCTAATTTGGCAAGAAATGGACATGTATTTCCACCACACCCCTATTGTAGGTCAGTTTCTTCTCATAATAAGACCATTTATCGAACTACACACCTATTGTAGGTGACAAATTTGGCCAGGAATTGATATATATTTCCACCACACACCTATTGTAGGTCAGTTTCTTCTCATAATAATACCATTTTTTGAACTACACACCTATTGTAGGTGACATATTTGGCCACAAATTGACATATATTTCAACCACACACCTATTGTAGGTTCATTTCTAGTCATAATATGACCATTTACTGCAACTACACACCTATTGTAGGTGGCTAATTTGGCAAGAAATGGACATGTATTTCCACCACACACCTATTGTAGGTCAGTTTCTTCTCATAATAAGACCATTTATCAAACTACACACCTATTGTAGGTGAGAATTTGTCAAGAAATTGACATATATTTCCACCACACATCTATTATAGGTTCATTTCTAGTCATCATATGACCATTTACCGCAACTACACACCTATCGTAGGTGGCTAATTTGGCAAATATTGAACATAATTTTCCACCACACACCTATTGTAGTTTCATTTCTAGTCATAATATGACCATTTACTGCAACTACACACCTATCGTAGGTGGCTAATTTGGAAAGGAATGAACATAATTTTCCAACACACACCTATTGTAGGTCAGTTTCTTCTCATAATAAGACCATTGATTAAACTACACTCCTATTGTAGGTGACATATTTGGCCAGAAATTGACATATATTTCCACAACACACCTATTGTAGGTTCATTTCTAGTCATAATATGACTATTTACCGCAACTCCACACCTATCGTAGGTGGCTAATTTGGCAAGAAATGGACATGTATTTCCACCACACCCCTATTGTAGGTCAGTTTCTTCTCATAATAAGACCATTTATCGAACTACACACCTATTGTAGGTGACAAATTTGGCCAGGAATTGATATATATTTCCACCACACACCTATTGTAGGTCAGTTTCTTCTCATAATAATACCATTTTTTGAACTACACACCTATTGTAGGTGACATATTTGGCCACAAATTGACATATATTTCAACCACACACCTATTGTAGGTTCATTTTTAGTCATAATATGACCATTTACTGCAACTACACACCTATCGTAGGTGCCTAATTTGGTAAATAATGAACATACTTTTCCACCACACACCTATTGTAGGTTCATTTCTAGTCATAAGATGACCATTTATCGTCACTACACACTTGTTGTTAGTGACTAATTTGGCAAGAAATGGACATATATTTCCACCACACCCCTATTGTAGGTTCATTTCTAGTCATAATATGACCATTTACCGCAACTACACACCTATCGTAGGTGGCTAATTTGGAAAGGAATGAACATAATTTTCCAACACACACCTATTGTAGGTCAATTTCTTCTCATAATAAGACCATTTATTAAACTACACTCCTATTGTAGGTGACATATTTGGCCAGAAATTGACATATATTTCCACAACACACCTATTGTAGGTTCATTTCTAGTCATAATATGACTATTTACCGCAACTCCACACCTATCGTAGGTGGCTAATTTGGCAAGAAATGGACATGTATTTCCACCACACCCCTATTGTAGGTCAGTTTCTTCTCATAATAAGACCATTTATCGAACTACACACCTATTGTAGGTGAGAAATTTGGCCAGGAATTGATATATATTTCCACCACACACCTATTGTAGGTTCATTTCTAGTCGTAATATGACCATTTACCACAACTACACACCTATCGTAGCTGGCTAATTTGGTAAGAAATTAACATAATTTTCCACCACACACCTATTGTAGTTCCATTTCTGATCACAAGATGACAATTTATCGCCACTAAACACCTGTTGTGGATGACTAATTTGGCAAAAAATGGACATGTATTTCCACCACACACCTATTGTAGGTCAGTTTCTTCTCATAATAAGACCATTTATCAAACTACACACCTATTGTAGGTGAGAATTTGTCAAGAAATTGACATATATTTCCACCACACATCTATTATAGGTTCATTTCTAGTCATCATATGACCATTTACTGCAACTACACACCTATCGTAGGTGGCTAATTTCGCAAATATTGAACATAATTTTCCACCACACACCTATTGTAGTTTCATTTCTAGTCATAATATGACCATTTACTGCAACTACACACCTATCGTAGGTGGCTAATTTGGAAAGGAATGAACATAATTTTCCAACACACACCTATTGTAGGTCAGTTTCTTCTCATAATAAGACCATTGATTAAACTACACTCCTATTGTAGGTGACATATTTGGCCAGAAATTGACATATATTTCGACAACACACCTATTGTAGGTTCATTTCTAGTCATAATATGACCATTTACTGCAACTACACACCTATCGTAGGTGGCTAATTTGGCAAGAAATGGCCATGTATTTCCACAAAACACCTATTGTAGGTTCATTTCTAGTCATAATATGACCATTTACTGCAACTACACACCTATCGTAGGTGGCTAATTTGGCAAGAAATGGCCATGTATTTCCACCACACACCTATTGTAGGTCAGTTTCTCATAATAAGACCATTTATCGAACTACACACCTATTGTAGGTGAGAATTTGTCAAGAAATTGACATATATTTCCACCACACATCTATTATAGGTTCATTTCTAGTCATCATATGACCATTTACCGCAACTACACACCTATCATAGGTGGCTAATTTGGCAAGAATTGAACATACTTTTCCACCACACACCTATTGTAGGTGCATTTCTGATCATAAGATGACCATTCATCACTATTATGCACCTGTTGTGGGTGACTAATTTGGCAAGAAATGGACATATATTTCCACCACACACCTATTGTAGGTCAGTTTCTTCTCATAATAAGACCATTTTTTGAACTACACACCTATTGTAGGTGACATATTTGGCCACAAATTGACATATATTTCAACCACACACCTATTGTAGGTTCATTTCTAGTCATAAGATGACCATTTATCGTCACTACACACTTGTTGTTGGTGACTAATTTGGCAAGAAATGGACATATATTTCCACCACACCCCTATTGTAGGTTCATTTCTAGTCATAATATGACCATTTACCGCAACTACACACCTATCGTAGGTGGCTAATTTGGAAAGGAATGAACATAATTTTCCAACACACACCTATTGTAGGTCAATTTCTTCTCATAATAAGACCATTTATTAAACTACACTCCTATTGTAGGTGACATATTTGGCCAGAAATTGACATATATTTCCACAACACACCTATTGTAGGTTCATTTCTAGTCATAATATGACTATTTACCGCAACTCCACACCTATCGTAGGTGGCTAATTTGGCAAGAAATGGACATGTATTTCCACCACACCCCTATTGTAGGTCAGTTTCTTCTCATAATAAGACCATTTATCGAACTACACACCTATTGTAGGTGACAAATTTGGCCAGGAATTGATATATATTTCCACCACACACCTATTGTAGGTTCATTTCTAGTCGTAATATGACCATTTACCGCAACTACACACCTATCGTAGGTGGCTAATTTGGCAAGAAATGAACATAATTTTTCACCACACACCTATTGTAGGTCCATTTCTGATCATAAGATGACAATTTATTGCTATTATACACCTGTTGTGGGTGAATAATTTGGCAAGAAATGGACATGTATTTCCACCACACCCCTATTGTAGGTCAGTTTGTTCTCCTAATAGGACCATTTATCGAACTACACACCTATTGTAGGTGACAAATTTGGCCAGGAATTGACATATATTTCCACCACACACCTATTGTAGGTTCATTTCTAGTCGTAATATGACCATTTACTGCAACTACACACCTATCGTAGGTGCCTAATTTGGCAAATAATGAACATACTTTTCCACCACACACCTATTGTAGGTCCATTTCTCATCACAAGATGACAATTTATCGTCACTACACACCTGTTGTGGGCGTCTAATTTGGCCAGAAATGGACATGTATTTCCACCACACCCCTATTGTAGGTTCATTTCTAGTCATAATACGAACATTTACCGCAACTACACACCTATAGTAGGTGGCTAATTTGGCAAGAAATGAACATAATTTTCCAACACACCTATTGTAGGTCAGTTTCTTCTCATAATAAGACCATTTATTGCCACTACATACCTGTTGTGGGTGACTAATTTGGCAAGAAATGGACATGTATTTCCACCACACACCTCTTGTATGTGACAAATTTGGCCAGAAGTTGACATATATTTGCACCACACACCTATAGTAGGTTCATTTCTAGTTGTAATATGACCATTTACCGCAACTCCACACCTATCGTAGGTGGTTACTTTGGCAAGAAATGAACATAATTTTTCACCACACACCTATTGTAGGTCCATTTCTGATCATAAAATGACAATTTATTGCCACTACACACCTGTTGTGGGTGACTTATTTGGCCAGAAATGGACATGTATTTCCACCACACACCTATTGTAGGTCAGTTTCTTCTCATAATAATACCATTTATTAAACTACACACCTATTGTAGGTGACATATTTGGCCAGAAATTGACATATATTTCCACAAAACACATATTGTAGGTTCATTTCTAGTCATAATATGACCATTTACCGCAACTCCACACCTATCGTAGGTGGCTAATTTGGCAAATAATGAACATAATTTTCCACGACACACCTATTGTAGGTCCATTTCTGATCATAAGATGACAATTTATCACCACTACACACCTGTTGTGGGTGACTAATTTGGCAAGAAATGGACATGTATTTCCACCACACACCTATTGTAGGTCAGTTTCTTCTCATAATAATACCATTTATCGAACTAAGCACCTATTGTAGGTGACATATTTGGCCAGAAATTGACATATATTTCCACAACACAACTATTGTAGGTTCATTTCTAGTCGTAATATGACCATTTACCGCAACTACACACCTATCGTAGGTGGCTAATTTGGCAAATAATGAACATAATTTTCCACCACACACCTATTGTAGGTCCATTTCTCATCATAAGATGACCATTTATCGCTACTATACACCTGTTTTGGGTGACTAATTTGGCAAGAAATGGACATGTATTTCCACCACACCCCTATTGTAGGTTAGTTTCTTCTCATAATAAGACCATTTATTGAACTACACACCTATTGTAGGTGACAAATTTGGCGAGGAATTAACATATATTTCAACCACATCTATTGTAGGTTCATTTCTAGTTGTAATATGACCATTTCCCACAACTACGCACCTATTGTAGCTGGCTAATTTGGCAAGAAATGAACATAATTTTCCAACACACACCTATTGTAGGTTCATTTCTAGTTGTAATATGGCTATTTATCGCAACTCCACACCTATCATAGGTGGCTAATTTGGCGAGAAATAACCATAATTTTCAACACACACCTATTGTAGGTCCATTTCTGATCATAAAATGACAATTTATCGCCACTACACACCTGTTGTGGGTGACTAATTTGGCAAGAAATGGACATGTATTTCCACCACACACCTATTGTAGGTCATTTTCTTCTCATAATAAGACCATTTATCGAACTACACACCTATCGTAGGTGGCTAATTTGGCAAGGAATGAACATAATTTTCCAACACACACCTATTGTAGGTCAGTTTCTTCTCATAATAAGACCATTTATTAAACTACACTCCTATTGTAGGTGACATATTTGGCCAGAAATTGACATATATTTCCACAACACACCTATTGTAGGTTCATTTCTAGTCATAATATGACCATTTACCGCAACTACACACCTATCGTAGGTGGCTAATTTGGCAAGGAATGAACATAATTTTCCAACACACACCTATTGTAGGTCAGTTTCTTCTCATAATAAGACCATTTATTAAACTACACTCCTATTGTAGGTGACATATTTGGCCAGAAATTGACATATATTTCCACAACACACCTATTGTAGGTTCATTTCTAGTCGTAATATGACCATTTACCGCTACTACACACCTATCGTAGGTGGCTAATTTGGCAAATAATGAACATACTTTTCCACCACACACCTATTGTAGGTTCATTTCTAGTCATAATATGCCCATTTACCGCAATTATACACCTATCGTAGGTGGCTAATTTGGCAAGAAATGAACATAATTTTCCAACACACACCTATTGTAGGTCAGTTTGTTCTCATAATAAGACCATTTATTGAACTACACACCTATTGTAGGTGCCAAATTTGGCCAGGAATTGACATATATTTCCACCACACACCTATTGTAGGTTCATTTCTAGTCATAATATGACCATTTACTGCAACTACACACCTATCGCAGGTGGCTAATTTGGAAAGGAATGAACATAATTTTCCAACACACACCTATTGTAGGTCAGTTTCTTCTCATAATAAGACCATTGATTAAACTACACTCCTATTGTAGGTGACATATTTGGCCAGAAATTGACATATATTTCCACAACACACCTATTATAGGTTCATTTCTAGTCATCATATGACCATTTACCGCAACTACACACCTATCGTAGGTGGCTAATTTGGCAAATATTGAACATAATTTTCCACCACACACCTATTGTAGTTTCATTTCTAGTCATAATATGACCATTTACTGCAACTACACACCTATCGTAGGTGGCTAATTTGGAAAGGAATGAACATAATTTTCCAACACACACCTATTGTAGGTCAGTTTCTTCTCATAATAAGACCATTGATTAAACTACACTCCTATTGTAGGTGACATATTTGGCCAGAAATTGACATATATTTCGACAACACACCTATTGTAGGTTCATTTCTAGTCATAATATGACCATTTACTGCAACTACACACCTATCGTAGGTGGCTAATTTGGCAAGAAATGGCCATGTATTTCCACCACACACCTATTGTAGGTCAGTTTCTCATAATAAGACCATTTATCGAACTACACACCTATTGTAGGTGAGAATTTGTCAAGAAATTGACATATATTTCCACCACACATCTATTATAGGTTCATTTCTAGTCATCATATGACCATTTACCGCAACTACACACCTATCATAGGTGGCTAATTTGGCAAGAATTGAACATACTTTTCCACCACACACCTATTGTAGGTGCATTTCTGATCATAAGATGACCATTCATCACTATTATGCACCTGTTGTGGGTGACTAATTTGGCAAGAAATGGACATATATTTCCACCACACACCTATTGTAGGTCAGTTTCTTCTCATAATAAGACCATTTTTTGAACTACACACCTATTGTAGGTGACATATTTGGCCACAAATTGACATATATTTCAACCACACACCTATTGTAGGTTCATTTCTAGTCATAATATGACCATTTACTGCAACTACACACCTATCGTAGGTGCCTAATTTGGTAAATAATGAACATACTTTTCCACCACACACCTATTGTAGGTTCATTTCTAGTCATAAGATGACCATTTATCGTCACTACACACTTGTTGTTGGTGACTAATTTGGCAAGAAATGGACATATATTTCCACCACACCCCTATTGTAGGTTCATTTCTAGTCATAATATGACCATTTACCGCAACTACACACCTATCGTAGGTGGCTAATTTGGAAAGGAATGAACATAATTTTCCAACACACACCTATTGTAGGTCAATTTCTTCTCATAATAAGACCATTTATTAAACTACACTCCTATTGTAGGTGACATATTTGGCCAGAAATTGACATATATTTCCACAACACACCTATTGTAGGTTCATTTCTAGTCATAATATGACTATTTACCGCAACTCCACACCTATCGTAGGTGGCTAATTTGGCAAGAAATGGACATGTATTTCCACCACACCCCTATTGTAGGTCAGTTTCTTCTCATAATAAGACCATTTATCGAACTACACACCTATTGTAGGTGACAAATTTGGCCAGGAATTGATATATATTTCCACCACACACCTATTGTAGGTCAGTTTCTTCTCATAATAAGACCATTTTTTGAACTACACACCTATTGTAGGTGACATATTTGGCCACAAATTGACATATATTTCAACCACACACCTATTGTAGGTTCATTTCTAGTCATAATATGACCATTTACTGCAACTACACACCTATTGTAGGTGGCTAATTTGGCAAGAAATGGACATGTATTTCCACCACACACCTATTGTAGGTCAGTTTCTTCTCATAATAAGACCATTTATCAAACTACACACCTATTGTAGGTGAGAATTTGTCAAGAAATTGACATATATTTCCACCACACATCTATTATAGGTTCATTTCTAGTCATCATATGACCATTTACCGCAACTACACACCTATCGTAGGTGGCTAATTTGGCAAATATTGAACATAATTTTCCACCACACACCTATTGTAGTTTCATTTCTAGTCATAATATGACCATTTACTGCAACTACACACCTATCGTAGGTGGCTAATTTGGAAAGGAATGAACATAATTTTCCAACACACACCTATTGTAGGTCAGTTTCTTCTCATAATAAGACCATTGATTAAACTACACTCCTATTGTAGGTGACATATTTGGCCAGAAATTGACATATATTTCCACAACACACCTATTGTAGGTTCATTTCTAGTCATAATATGACTATTTACCGCAACTCCACACCTATCGTAGGTGGCTAATTTGGCAAGAAATGGACATGTATTTCCACCACACCCCTATTGTAGGTCAGTTTCTTCTCATAATAAGACCATTTATCAAACTACACACCTATTGTAGGTGACAAATTTGGCCAGGAATTGATATATATTTCCACCACACACCTATTGTAGGTCAGTTTCTTCTCATAATAATACCATTTTTTGAACTACACACCTATTGTAGGTGACATATTTGGCCACAAATTGACATATATTTCAACCACACACCTATTGTAGGTTCATTTCTAGTCATAATATGACCATTTACTGCAACTACACACCTATCGTAGGTGCCTAATTTGGTAAATAATGAACATACTTTTCCACCACACACCTATTGTAGGTTCATTTCTAGTCATAAGATGACCATTTATCGTCACTACACACTTGTTGTTGGTGACTAATTTGGCAAGAAATGGACATATATTTCCACCACACCCCTATTGTAGGTTCATTTCTAGTCATAATATGACCATTTACCGCAACTACACACCTATCGTAGGTGGCTAATTTGGAAAGGAATGAACATAATTTTCCAACACACACCTATTGTAGGTCAATTTCTTCTCATAATAAGACCATTTATTAAACTACACTCCTATTGTAGGTGACATATTTGGCCAGAAATTGACATATATTTCCACAACACACCTATTGTAGGTTCATTTCTAGTCATAATATGACTATTTACCGCAACTCCACACCTATCGTAGGTGGCTAATTTGGCAAGAAATGGACATGTATTTCCACCACACCCCTATTGTACGTCAGTTTCTTCTCATAATAAGACCATTTATCGAACTACACACCTATTGTAGGTGAGAAATTTGGCCAGGAATTGATATATATTTCCACCACACACCTATTGTAGGTTCATTTCTAGTCGTAATATGACCATTTACCACAACTACACACCTATCGTAGCTGGCTAATTTGGTAAGAAATTAACATAATTTTCCACCACACACCTATTGTAGTTCCATTTCTGATCACAAGATGACAATTTATCGCCACTAAACACCTGTTGTGGATGACTAATTTGGCAAAAAATGGACATGTATTTCCACCACACACCTATTGTAGGTCAGTTTCTTCTCATAATAAGACCATTTATCAAACTACACACCTATTGTAGGTGAGAATTTGTCAAGAAATTGACATATATTTCCACCACACATCTATTATAGGTTCATTTCTAGTCATCATATGACCATTTACCGCAACTACACACCTATCGTAGGTGGCTAATTTGGCAAATATTGAACATAATTTTCCACCACACACCTATTGTAGTTTCATTTCTAGTCATAATATGACCATTTACTGCAACTACACACCTATCGTAGGTGGCTAATTTGGAAAGGAATGAACATAATTTTCCAACACACACCTATTGTAGGTCAGTTTCTTCTCATAATAAGACCATTGATTAAACTACACTCCTATTGTAGGTGACATATTTGGCCAGAAATTGACATATATTTCGACAACACACCTATTGTAGGTTCATTTCTAGTCATAATATGACCATTTACTGCAACTACACACCTATCGTAGGTGGCTAATTTGGCAAGAAATGGCCATGTATTTCCACAAAACACCTATTGTAGGTTCATTTCTAGTCATAATATGACCATTTACTGCAACTACACACCTATCGTAGGTGGCTAATTTGGCAAGAAATGGCCATGTATTTCCACCACACACCTATTGTAGGTCAGTTTCTCATAATAAGACCATTTATCGAACTACACACCTATTGTAGGTGAGAATTTGTCAAGAAATTGACATATATTTCCACCACACATCTATTATAGGTTCATTTCTAGTCATCATATGACCATTTACCGCAACTACACACCTATCATAGGTGGCTAATTTGGCAAAAATTGAACATACTTTTCCACCACACACCTATTGTAGGTGCATTTCTGATCATAAGATGACCATTCATCACTATTATGCACCTGTTGTGGGTGACTAATTTGGCAAGAAATGGACATATATTTCAACCACACACCTATTGTAGGTCAGTTTCTTCTCATAATAAGACCATTTTTTGAACTACACACCTATTGTAGGTGACATATTTGGCCACAAATTGACATATATTTCAACCACACACCTATTGTAGGTTCATTTCTAGTCATAAGATGACCATTTATCGTCACTACACACTTGTTGTTGGTGACTAATTTGGCAAGAAATGGACATATATTTCCACCACACCCCTATTGTAGGTTCATTTCTAGTCATAATATGACCATTTACCGCAACTACACACCTATCGTAGGTGGCTAATTTGGAAAGGAATGAACATAATTTTCCAACACACACCTATTGTAGGTCAATTTCTTCTCATAATAAGACCATTTATTAAACTACACTCCTATTGTAGGTGACATATTTGGCCAGAAATTGACATATATTTCCACAACACACCTATTGTAGGTTCATTTCTAGTCATAATATGACTATTTACCGCAACTCCACACCTATCGTAGGTGGCTAATTTGGCAAGAAATGGACATGTATTTCCACCACACCCCTATTGTAGGTCAGTTTCTTCTCATAATAAGACCATTTATCGAACTACACACCTATTGTAGGTGACAAATTTGGCCAGGAATTGATATATATTTCCACCACACACCTATTGTAGGTCAGTTTCTTCTCATAATAATACCATTTTTTGAACTACACACCTATTGTAGGTGACATATTTGGCCACAAATTGACATATATTTCAACCACACACCTATTGTAGGTTCATTTCTAGTCATAATATGACCATTTACTGCAACTACACACCTATCGTAGGTGCCTAATTTGGTAAATAATGAACATACTTTTCCACCACACACCTATTGTAGGTTCATTTCTAGTCATAAGATGACCATTTATCGTCACTACACACTTGTTGTTGGTGACTAATTTGGCAAGAAATGGACATATATTTCCACCACACCCCTATTGTAGGTTCATTTCTAGTCATAATATGACTATTTACCGCAACTCCACACCTATCGTAGGTGGCTAATTTGGCAAGAAATGGACATGTATTTCCACCACACCCCTATTGTAGGTCAGTTTCTTCTCATAATAAGACCATTTATCGAACTACACACCTATTGTAGGTGACAAATTTGGCCAGGAATTGATATATATTTCCACCACACACCTATCGTAGGTTCATTTCTAGTCGTAATATGACCATTTACCACAACTACACACCTATCGTAGCTGGCTAATTTGGTAAGAAATTAACATAATTTTCCACCGCATACCTATTGTAGTTCCATTTCTGATCACAAGATGACAATTTATCGCCACTAAAGACCTGTTGTGGATGACTAATTTGGCAAGAAATGGACATGTATTTCCACCACACACCTATTGTAGGTCAGTTTCTTCTCATAATAAGACCATTTATCGAACTACACACCTATTTTAGGTGACAATTTGGCAAGAAAATGACATATATTTCCACCACACATCTATTATAGATTCATTTCTAATCATAATATGACCATTTACCACAACTACACACCTATCGTAGGTGACTAATTTGGCAAGAAATGGACATATATTTCCACCACACCCCTATTGCAGGTTCATTTCTAGTCATAATATGAACATTTACCGCAACTACACACCTATCGTAGGTGGCTAATTTGGCAAGAAATGAACATAATTTTCCACCACACACCTATTATAGGTCAGTTTCTTCTCATAATAAGACCATTTATCGAACTACACACCTATTGTAGGTGAGAATTTGTCAAGAAATTGACATATATTTCCACCACACATCTATTATAGGTTCATTTCTAGTCATAATATGACCATTTACCGCAACTACACACCTATCATAGGGGCTAATTTGGCAAGAATTGAACATACTTTTCCACCACACACCAATTTTAGGTCAGTTTCTTCTCATAATAAGACCATTTTTTGAACTACATACCTATTGTAGGTGACATATTTGGTCACAAATTGACATATATTTCAACCACACACCTATTGTAGGTTCATTTCTAGTCGTAATATGACCATTTACTGCAACTACACACCTATCGTAGCTGGCTAATTTGGCAAGAAATGAACATAATTTTCCAACACACACCTATTGTAGGTTCATTTCTAGTTGTAATATGGCTATTTATCGCAACTCCACACCTATCATAGGTGGCTAATTTGGCGAGAAATAACCATAATTTTCAACACACACCTATTGTAGGTCCATTTCTGATCATAAAATGACAATTTATCGCCACTACACACCTGTTGTGGGTGACTAATTTGGCAAGAAATGGACATGTATTTCCACCACACACCTATTGTAGGTCATTTTCTTCTCATAATAAGACCATTATCGAACTACACACCTATCGTAGGTGGCTAATTTGGCAAGGAATGAACATAATTTTCCAACACACACCTATTGTAGGTCAGTTTCTTCTCATAATAAGACCATTTATTAAACTACACTCCTATTGTAGGTGACATATTTGGCCAGAAATTGACATATATTTCCACAACACACCTATTGTAGGTTCATTTCTAGTCATAATATGACCATTTACCGCAACTACACACCTATCGTAGGTGGCTAATTTGGCAAGGAATGAACATAATTTTCCAACACACACCTATTGTAGGTCAGTTTCTTCTCATAATAAGACCATTTATTAAACTACACTCCTATTGTAGGTGACATATTTGGCCAGAAATTGACATATATTTCCACAACACACCTATTGTAGGTTCATTTCTAGTCGTAATATGACCATTTACCGCTACTACACACCTATCGTAGGTGGCTAATTTGGCAAATAATGAACATACTTTTCCACCACACACCTATTGTAGGTTCATTTCTAGTCATAATATGCCCATTTACCGCAATTATACACCTATCGTAGGTGGCTAATTTGGCAAGAAATGAACATAATTTTCCAACACACACCTATTGTAGGTCAGTTTGTTCTCATAATAAGACCATTTATTGAACTACACACCTATTGTAGGTGGCAAATTTGGCCAGGAATTGACATATATTTCCACCACACACCTATTGTAGGTTCATTTCTAGTCATAATATGACCATTTACTGCAACTACACACCTATCGTAGGTGGCTAATTTGGAAAGGAATGAACATAATTTTCCAACACACACCTATTGTAGGTCAGTTTCTTCTCATAATAAGACCATTGATTAAACTACACTCCTATTGTAGGTGACATATTTGGCCAGAAATTGACATATATTTCCACAACACACCTATTATAGGTTCATTTCTAGTCATCATATGACCATTTACCGCAACTACACACCTATCGTAGGTGGCTAATTTGGCAAATATTGAACATAATTTTCCACCACACACCTATTGTAGTTTCATTTCTAGTCATAATATGACCATTTACTGCAACTACACACCTATCGTAGGTGGCTAATTTGGAAAGGAATGAACATAATTTTCCAACACACACCTATTGTAGGTCAGTTTCTTCTCATAATAAGACCATTGATTAAACTACACTCCTATTGTAGGTGACATATTTGGCCAGAAATTGACATATATTTCGACAACACACCTATTGTAGGTTCATTTCTAGTCATAATATGACCATTTACTGCAACTACACACCTATCGTAGGTGGCTAATTTGGCAAGAAATGGCCATGTATTTCCACCACACACCTATTGTAGGTCAGTTTCTCATAATAAGACCATTTATCGAACTACACACCTATTGTAGGTGAGAATTTGTCAAGAAATTGACATATATTTCCACCACACATCTATTATAGGTTCATTTCTAGTCATCATATGACCATTTACCGCAACTACACACCTATCATAGGTGGCTAATTTGGCAAGAATTGAACATACTTTTCCACCACACACCTATTGTAGGTGCATTTCTGATCACAAGATGACCATTCATCACTATTATGCACCTGTTGTGGGTGACTAATTTGGCAAGAAATGGACATATATTTCCACCACACACCTATTGTAGGTCAGTTTCTTCTCATAATAAGACCATTTTTTGAACTACACACCTATTGTAGGTGACATATTTGGCCACAAATTGACATATATTTCAACCACACACCTATTGTAGGTTCATTTCTAGTCATAATATGACCATTTACTGCAACTACACACCTATCGTAGGTGCCTAATTTGGTAAATAATGAACATACTTTTCCACCACACACCTATTGTAGGTTCATTTCTAGTCATAAGATGACCATTTATCGTCACTACACACTTGTTGTTGGTGACTAATTTGGCAAGAAATGGACATATATTTCCACCACACCCCTATTGTAGGTTCATTTCTAGTCATAATATGACCATTTACCGCAACTACACACCTATCGTAGGTGGCTAATTTGGAAAGGAATGAACATAATTTTCCAACACACACCTATTGTAGGTCAATTTCTTCTCATAATAAGACCATTTATTAAACTACACTCCTATTGTAGGTGACATATTTGGCCAGAAATTGACATATATTTCCACAACACACCTATTGTAGGTTCATTTCTAGTCATAATATGACTATTTACCGCAACTCCACACCTATCGTAGGTGGCTAATTTGGCAAGAAATGGACATGTATTTCCACCACACCCCTATTGTAGGTCAGTTTCTTCTCATAATAAGACCATTTATCGAACTACACACCTATTGTAGGTGACAAATTTGGCCAGGAATTGATATATATTTCCACCACACACCTATTGTAGGTTCATTTCTAGTCGTAATATGACCATTTACCACAACTACACACCTATCGTAGCTGGCTAATTTGGTAAGAAATTAACATAATTTTCCACCACACACCTATTGTAGTTCCATTTCTGATCACAAGATGACAATTTATCGCCACTAAACACCTGTTGTGGATGACTAATTTGGCAAGAAATGGACATGTATTTCCACCACACACCTATTGTAGGTCAGTTTCTTCTCATAATAAGACCATTTATCGAACTACACACCTATTTTAGGTGACAATTTGGCAAGAAAATGACATATATTTCCACCACACATCTATTATAGGTTCATTTCTAATCATAATATGACCATTTACCACAACTACACACCTGTCGTAGGTGACTAATTTGGCAAGAAATGGACATATATTTCCACCACACCCCTATTGTAGGTTCATTTCTAGTCATAATATGAACATTTACCGCAACTACACACCTATCGTAGGTGGCTAATTTGGCAAGAAATGAACATAATTTTCCACCACACACCTATTACAGTTCCATTTCTGATCATAAGATGACAATTTATCGCCACTACACACCTGTTGTGGGTGACTAATTTGGCAAGAAATAGACATGTATTTCCACCACACACCTATTATAGGTCAGTTTTTTCTCATAATAAGACCATTTATCGAACTACACACCTATTGTAGGTGAGAATTTGTCAAGAAATTGACATATATTTCCACCACACATCTATTATAGGTTCATTTCTAGTCATAATATGACCATTTACCGCAACTACACACCTATCATAGGGGCTAATTTGGCAAGAATTGAACATACTTTTCCACCACACACCTATTTTAGGTCAGTTTCTTCTCATAATAAGACCATTTTTTGAACTACATACCTATTGTAGGTGACATATTTGGTCTCAGATTGACATATATTTCAACCACACAGCTATTGTAGGTTCATTTCTAGTCGTAATATGACCATTTACTGCAACTACACACCTATCGTAGGTGCCTAATTTGGTAAATAATGAACATACTTTTCCACCACACACCTATTGTATGTCCATTTCTCATCACAAGATGACCATTTATCGTCACTACACACCTGTTGTGGGTGACTAATTTGGCAAGAAATGGACATATATTTCCACCACACACCTATTATGGGTCCATTTCTGATCATAAGATGACCATTTATCGCTATTATACATATGTTGTGGGCGTCTAATTTGGCAAGAAATGGACATGTATTTCCGCCACACCTCTATTGTAGGTTCATTTCTAGTCATAATATGAACATTTACCGCAACTACACACCTATCGTAGGTGGCTAATTTGGCAAGAAATGAACATAATTTTTCACCACACACCTATTGTAGGTCCATTTCTGATCATAAGATGACAATTTATCGCTATTATACACCTGTTGTGGGTGAATAATTTGGCAAGAAATGGACATGTATTTCCACCACACCCCTATTGTAGGTCAGTTTCTTCTCCTAATAGGACCATTTATCGAACTACACACCTATTGTAGGTGACAAATTTGGCCAGGAATTGACATATATTTCCACCACACACCTATTGTAGGTTCATTTCTAGTCGTAATATGACCATTTACTGCAACTACACACCTATCGTAGGTGCCTAATTTGGCAAATAATGAACATACTTTTCCACCACACAGCTATTGTAGGTCCATTTCTCATCACAAGATGACAATTTATCGTCACTACACACCTGTTGTGGGCGTCTAATTTGGCCAGAAATGGACATGTATTTCCACC
The DNA here is from genome assembly GCA_964017235.1 of Sabellastarte sp. h YS-2021. Classification (NCBI taxonomy): domain Eukaryota; kingdom Metazoa; phylum Annelida; class Polychaeta; order Sabellida; family Sabellidae; genus Sabellastarte; species Sabellastarte sp. h YS-2021. The sequence goes on along the minus strand of OZ024929.1, from coordinate 62,370,754 downwards.
ACACCCCTATTGTAGGTTCATTTCTAGTCATAATATGAACATTTACCGCAACTACACACCTATCGTAGGTGGCTAATTTGGCAAGAAATGAACATAATTTTCCAACACACCTATTGTAGGTCAGTTTCTTCTCATAATAAGACCATTTATTGCCACTACATACCTGTTGTGGGTGACTAATTTGGCAAGAAATGGACATGTATTTCCACCACACACCTCTTGTATGTGACAAATTTGGCCAGAAGTTGACATATATTTGCACCACACACCTATAGTAGGTTCATTTCTAGTTGTAATATGACCATTTACCGCAACTCCACACCTATCGTAGGTGGTTACTTTGGCAAGAAATGAACATAATTTTTCACCACACACCTATTGTAGGTCCATTTCTGATCATAAAATGACAATTTATTGCCACTACACAAGTGTTGTGGGTGACTTATTTGGCCAGAAATGGACATGTATTTCCACCACACACCTATTGTAGGTCAGTTTCTTCTCATAATAATACCATTTATTAAACTACACACCTATTGTAGGTGACATATTTGGCCAGAAATTGACATATATTTCCACAAAACACATATTGTAGGTTCATTTCTAGTCATAATATGACCATTTACCGCAACTCCACACCTATCGTAGGTGGCTAATTTGGCAAATAATGAACATAATTTTCGACGACACACCTATTGTAGGTCCATTTCTGATCATAAGATGACAATTTATCACCACTACACACCTGTTGTGGGTGACTAATTTGGCAAGAAATGGACATGTATTTCCACCACACACCTATTGTAGGTCAGTTTCTTCTCATAATAATACCATTTATCGAACTAAGCACCTATTGTAGGTGACATATTTGGCCAGAAATTGACATATATTTCCACAACACAACTATTGTAGGTTCATTTCTAGTCGTAATATGACCATTTACCGCAACTACACACCTATCGTAGGTGGCTAATTTGGCAAATAATGAACATAATTTTCCACCACACACCTATTGTAGGTCCATTTCTCATCATAAGATGACCATTTATCGCTACTATACACCTGTTTTGGGTGACTAATTTGGCAAGAAATGGACATGTATTTCCACCACACCCCTATTGTAGGTTAGTTTCTTCTCATAATAAGACCATTTATTGAACTACACACCTATTGTAGGTGACAAATTTGGCGAGGAATTAACATATATTTCAACCACATCTATTGTAGGTTCATTTCTAGTTGTAATATGACCATTTCCCACAACTACGCACCTATTGTAGCTGGCTAATTTGGCAAGAATTAAACATACTTTTCCACCACACACCTATTGTAGGTCCATTTCTGATCATAAGACGACAATTTATCATTATTATACACCTGTTGTGGGTGACTAATTTGGCAAGAAATGGACATGTATTTCCACCACACCCCTATTGTAGGGTTCTTTCTAGTCATAATATGACCATTTACCGCAACTACACACCTATCGTAGGTGGCTAATTTGACAAGAAATGAACATAATTTTTCAACACACACCTATTGTCGGTCCATTTCTGATCATAAGATGACTCATAATAATACCATTTATCGAACTAAGCACCTATTGTAGGTGACATATTTGGCCAGAAATTGACATATATTTCCACAACGCAACTATTGTAGGTTCATTTCTAGTCGTAATATGACCATTTACTGCAACTACACACCTATCGTAGGTGGCTAATTTGGCAAATAATGAACATAATTTTCCACCACACACCTATTGTAGGTCCATTTCTCATCATAAGATGACCATTTATCGCTACTATACACCTGTTTTGGGTGACTAATTTGGCAAGAAATGGACATGTATTTCCACCACACCCCTATTGTAGGTTAGTTTCTTTTCATAATAAGACCATTTATTGAACTACACACCTATTGTAGGTGACAAATTTGGCGAGGAATTAACATATATTTCAACCACATCTATTGTAGGTTCATTTCTAGTCGTAATATGACCATTTACCGCAACTACACACCTATCGTAGGTGGCTAATTTGGCAAGAAATGAACATAATTTTTCAACACACACCTATTGTCGGTCCATTTCTGATCATAAGATGACAATTTATCGCCACTACACACTTGTTGTGGGTGACTAATTTGGCAAGAAATGGACATGTATTTCCACCACACACCTAATGTAGGTCAGTTTCTTTTCATAATAAGAACATTTATTGAACTACACACCTATTGTAGGTGACATATTTGGCCAGAAATTGCTATATATTTCCACAACACACCTATTGTAGGTTCATTTCTAGTCATAATATGACCATTTACCGCAATTACACATCTATCGTAGTTGGCTAATTTGGCAAGAAATGAACATCATTTTATACCACACACCTATTGGTTTGTCAATTATGGATCATAAGATGACAATTAATCATGATTATACACCTGTTGTGGGTGACTAATTTGGCCAGAAATGGACATGTATTTCCACCACACCCCTATTGTAGGTCAGTTTCTTCTCATAATAAGACCATTTATTATGACTACACACCTATTGTAGGTGACTAATTTGGCCAGAAATTGACATATATTTCCACCACACACCTATTGTAGGTCAGTTTCTTCTCATAATAAGACCATTTATTGAACTATACATCTATTGTAGGTGACATATTTGGCCAGAAATTGACATATATTTCCACCAAACACCTATTTTAGGTTCATTTCTAGTTGTAATATGACCATTTACCACAACTACACCTATCATAGGTGGCTAATTTGGCAAGAAATGAACATCATTTCGTACCACACACCTATTGGTTTGTCAAATTTGGATCATAAGATGACCATTTATTATGACTACACATCTGTTGTAGATGCATAATTTGGTAAGAAATGGACATGTATTTCCACCACACAACTATTGTAGGTCAGTTTCTTCTCATAATAAGACCATTTATTGAACTACACACCTATTGTATGTGACAAATTTGGCCAGAAATTGACATATATTTCCACCACACACCTATTGTAGGTTCATTTCTAGTCATAATATGACCATTTACCGCAACTCCACACCTATAGTAGGTGGCTAATTTAGCAAGAAATGAACATAATTTTCCACCACACACCTATTGTAGGTCCATTTCTGATCATAAGATGACAATTTACCGCAACTACACACCTGTTGTGGGTGACTAATTTGGCAAGAAATGGACATATATTTCCAGCACACACCTATTGTAGGTCAGTTTCTTCTCATAATAAGACCATTTATTGAACTACACACCTATTGTAGGTGACATATTTGGCCAGAAATTGACATATATTTCCACCACACACCTATTGTAGGTTCATTTCTAGTCGTAATATGACCATTTACCACAACTACACACCTATCTTAGGTGGCTAATTTGGCAAATAATGAACAAAATTTTCCACCACACACCTATTGTAGGTCCATTTCTGATCATAAGATGACAATTTACCGCAACTACACACCTGTTGTGGGTGACTAATTTGGCAAGAAAAGGACATGTATTTCCACCACACACCTATTGTAGGTCAGTTTCTTCTTATAATAAGACCATATATTGAACTACACACCTATTGTAGGTGACAAATTTGGTCAGAGATGGACATATATTTCCACCACACACCTATTGTAGGTTCATTTCTAGTCGTAATATGACTATTTACTGCAACTACACACCTATTGTAGGTGGCTAATTTGGCAAATAATGAACATAATTTTCCACCACACACCTATTGTAGGTTCATTTCTAGTCATAATATGCCCATTTACCGCAACTATACACCTATCGTAGGTGGCTAATTTGGCAAGAAATGAACATAATTTTCCACCACACACCTATTGTAGGTCAGTTTCTTATTATAATAAGACCATATATTGAACTACACACCTATTCTAGGTGACAAATTTGGCCAGGAATTGACATATATTTCCACCACACACCTATTGTAGGTTCATTTCTAGTCGTAATATGACCATTTACTGCAACTACACACCTATCGTAGGTGCCTAATTTGGCAAATAATGAACATACTTTTCCACCACACACCTATTGTAGGTCCATTTCTCATCACAAGATGACCATTTATCGTCACTACACACCTGTTGTGGGTGACTAATTTGGCAAGAAATGGACATATATTTCCAGCACACACCTATTGTAGGTCCATTTCTGATCATAAGATGACCATTTATCGCTATTATACACCTGTTGTGGGCGTCTAATTTGGCAAGAAATGGACATGTATTTCCACCACACCCCTATTGTAGGTTCATTTCTAGTCATAATATGAACATTTACCGCAACTACACACCTATCGTAGCTGGCTAATTTGGCAAGAAATGAACATAATTTTTCACCACACACCTATTGTAGGTCCATTTCTGATCATAAGATGACAATTTATCGCTATTATGCACCTGTTGTGGGTGAATAATTTGGCAAGAAATGGACATGTATTTCCACCACACCCCTATTGTAGGTCAGTTTCTTCTCCTAATAGGACCATTTATCGAACTACACACCTATTGTAGGTGACAAATTTGGCCAGGAATTGACATATATTTCCACCACACACCTATTGTAGGTTCATTTCTAGTCGTAATATGACCATTTACTGCAACTACACACCTATCGTAGGTGCCTAATTTGGCAAATAATGAACATACTTTTCCACCACACACCTATTGTAGGTCCATTTCTCATCACAAGATGACCATTTATCGTCACTACACACCTGTTGTGGGTGACTAATTTGGCAAGAAATGGACATATATTTCCAGCACACACCTATTGTAGGTCCATTTCTGATCATAAGATGACCATTTATCGCTATTATACACCTGTTGTGGGCGTCTAATTTGGCAAGAAATGGACATGTATTTCCACCACACCCCTATTGTAGGTTCATTTCTAGTCATAATATGAACATTTACCGCAACTACACACCTATCGTAGCTGGCTAATTTGGCAAGAAATGAACATAATTTTTCACCACACAACTATTGTAGGTCCATTTCTGATCATAAGATGACCATTTATCGCTATTATACACCTGTTGTGGGCGTCTAATTTGGCAAGAAATGGACATGTATTTCCACCACACCCCTATTGTAGGTTCATTTCTAGTCATAATATGAACATTTACCGCAACTACACACCTATCGTAGCTGGCTAATTTGGCAAGAAATGAACATAATTTTTCACCACACACCTATTGTAAGTCCATTTCTGATCATAAGATGACAATTTATAGCTATTATGCACCTGTTGTGGGTGAATAATTTGGCAAGAAATGGACATGTATTTCCACCACACCCCTATTGTAGGTCAGTTTCTTCTCCTAATAGGACCATTTATCGAACTACACACCTATTGTAGGTGACAAATTTGGCCAGGAATTGACATATATTTCCACCACACACCTATTGTAGGTTCATTTCTAGTCGTAATATGACCATTTACTGCAACTACACACCTATCGTAGGTGCCTAATTTGGCAAATAATGAACATACTTTTCCACCACACACCTATTGTAGGTCCATTTCTCATCACAAGATGACCATTTATCGTCACTACACACCTGTTGTGGGTGACTAATTTGGCAAGAAATGGACATATATTTCCACCACACACCTATTGTAGGTCCATTTCTGATCATAAGATGACCATTTATCGCTATTATACACCTGTTGTGGGCGTCTAATTTGGCAAGAAATGGACATATATTTCCAGCACACACCTATTGTAGGTCAGTTTCTTCTCATAATAAGACCATTTATTGAACTACACACCTATTGTAGGTGACATATTTGGCCAGAAATTGACATATATTTCCACCACACACCTATTGTAGGTTCATTTCTAGTCGTAATATGACCATTTACCACAACTACACACCTATCTTAGGTGGCTAATTTGGCAAATAATGAACAAAATTTTCCACCACACACCTATTGTAGGTCCATTTCTGATCATAAGATGACAATTTACCGCAACTACACACCTGTTGTGGGTGACTAATTTGGCAAGAAAAGGACATGTATTTCCACCACACACCTATTGTAGGTCAGTTTCTTCTTATAATAAGACCATATATTGAACTACACACCTATTGTAGGTGACAAATTTGGTCAGAGATGGACATATATTTCCACCACACACCTATTGTAGGTTCATTTCTAGTCGTAATATGACTATTTACTGCAACTACACACCTATTGTAGGTGGCTAATTTGGCAAATAATGAACATAATTTTCCACCACACACCTATTGTAGGTTCATTTCTAGTCATAATATGCCCATTTACCGCAACTATACACCTATCGTAGGTGGCTAATTTGGCAAGAAATGAACATAATTTTCCACCACACACCTATTGTAGGTCAGTTTCTTATTATAATAAGACCATATATTGAACTAAACACATATTGTAGGTGACAAATTTGGCCAGGAATTGACATATATTTCCACCACACACCTATTGTAGGTTCATTTCTAGTCGTAATATGACCATTTACTGCAACTACACACCTATCGTAGGTGCCTAATTTGGCAAATAATGAACATACTTTTCCACCACACACCTATTGTAGGTCCATTTCTCATCACAAGATGACCATTTATCGTCACTACACACCTGTTGTGGGTGACTAATTTGGCAAGAAATGGACATATATTTCCAGCACACACCTATTGTAGGTCCATTTCTGATCATAAGTTGACCATTTATCGCTATTATACACCTGTTGTGGGCGTCTAATTTGGCAAGAAATGGACATGTATTTCCACCACACCCCTATTGTAGGTTCATTTCTAGTCATAATATGAACATTTACCTCAACTACACACCTATCGTAGGTGGCTAATTTGGCAAGAAATGAACATAATTTTTCACCACACACCTATTGTAGGTCCATTTCTGATCATAAGATGACAATTTATCGCTATTATGCACCTGTTGTGGGTGAATAATTTGGCAAGAAATGGACATGTATTTCCACCACACCCCTATTGTAGGTCAGTTTCTTCTCCTAATAGGACCATTTATCGAACTACACACCTATTGTAGGTGACAAATTTGGCCAGGAATTGACATATATTTCCACCACACACCTATTGTAGGTTCATTTCTAGTCGTAATATGACCATTTACTGCAACTACACACCTATCGTAGGTGCCTAATTTGGCAAATAATGAACATACTTTTCCACCACACACCTATTGTAGGTCCATTTCTCATCACAAGATGACCATTTATCGTCACTACACACCTGTTGTGGGTGACTAATTTGGCAAGAAATGGACATATATTTCCAGCACACACCTATTGTAGGTCCATTTCTGATCATAAGATGACCATTTATCGCTATTATACACCTGTTGTGGGCGTCTAATTTGGCAAGAAATGGACATGTATTTCCACCACACCCCTATTGTAGGTTCATTTCTAGTCATAATATGAACATTTACCGCAACTACACACCTATCGTAGCTGGCTAATTTGGCAAGAAATGAACATAATTTTTCACCACACACCTATTGTAGGTCCATTTCTGATCATAAGATGACAATTTATCGCTATTATGCACCTGTTGTGGGTGAATAATTTGGCAAGAAATGGACATGTATTTCCACCACACCCCTATTGTAGGTCAGTTTCTTCTCCTAATAGGACCATTTATCGAACTACACACCTATTGTAGGTGACAAATTTGGCCAGGAATTGACATATATTTCCACCACACACCTATTGTAGGTTCATTTCTAGTCGTAATATGACCATTTACTGCAACTACACACCTATCGTAGGTGCCTAATTTGGCAAATAATGAACATACTTTTCCACCACACACCTATTGTAGGTCCATTTCTCATCACAAGATGACCATTTATCGTCACTACACACCTGTTGTGGGTGACTAATTTGGCAAGAAATGGACATATATTTCCAGCACACACCTATTGTAGGTCCATTTCTGATCATAAGATGACCATTTATCGCTATCATACACCTGTTGTGGGCGTCTAATTTGGCAAGAAATGGACATGTATTTCCACCACACCCCTATTGTAGGTTCATTTCTAGTCATAATATGAACATTTACCGCAACTACACACCTATCGTAGCTGGCTAATTTGGCAAGAAATGAACATAATTTTTCACCACACACCTATTGTAGGTCCATTTCTGATCATAAGATGACCATTTATCGCTATTATACACCTGTTGTGGGCGTCTAATTTGGCAAGAAATGGACATGTATTTCCACCACACCCCTATTGTAGGTTCATTTCTAGTCATAATATGAACATTTACCGCAACTACACACCTATCGTAGCTGGCTAATTTGGCAAGAAATGAACATAATTTTTCACCACACACCTATTGTAGGTCCATTTCTGATCATAAGATGACAATTTATAGCTATTATGCACCTGTTGTGGGTGAATAATTTGGCAAGAAATGGACATGTATTTCCACCACACCCCTATTGTAGGTCAGTTTCTTCTCCTAATAGGACCATTTATCGAACTACACACCTATTGTAGGTGACAAATTTGGCCAGGAATTGACATATATTTCCACCACACACCTATTGTAGGTTCATTTCTAGTCGTAATATGACCATTTACTGCAACTACACACCTATCGTAGGTGCCTAATTTGGCAAATAATGAACATACTTTTCCACCACACACCTATTGTAGGTCCATTTCTCATCACAAGATGACCATTTATCGTCACTACACACCTGTTGTGGGTGACTAATTTGGCAAGAAATGGACATATATTTCCAGCACACACCTATTGTAGGTCCATTTCTGATCATAAGATGACCATTTATCGCTATTATACACCTGTTGTGGGCGTCTAATTTGGCAAGAAATGGACATGTATTTCCACCACACCCCTATTGTAGGTTCATTTCTAGTCATAATATGAACATTTACCGCAACTACACACCTATCGTAGCTGGCTAATTTGGCAAGAAATGAACATAATTTTTCACCACACACCTATTGTAGGTCCATTTCTGATCATAAGATGACAATTTATCGCTATTATGCACCTGTTGTGGATGAATAATTTGGCAAGAAATGGACATGTATTTCCACCACACCCCTATTGTAGGTCAGTTTCTTCTCCTAATAGGACCATTTATCGAACTACACACCTATTCTAGGTGACAAATTTGGCCAGGAATTGACATATATTTCCACCACACACCTATTGTAGGTTCATTTCTAGTCGTAATATGACCATTTACTGCAACTACACACCTATCGTAGGTGCCTAATTTGGCAAATAATGAACATACTTTTCCACCACAGACCTATTGTAGGTCCATTTCTCATCACAAGATGACCATTTATCGTCACTACACACCTGTTGTGGGTGACTAATTTGGCAAGAAATGGACATATATTTCCACCACACACCTATTGTAGGTCCATTTCTGATCATAAGATGACCATTTATCGCTATTATACACCTGTTGTGGGCGTCTAATTTGGCAAGAAATGGACATGTATTTCCACCACACCCCTATTGTAGGTTCATTTCTAGTCATAATATGAACATTTACCGCAACTACACACCTATCGTAGCTGGCTAATTTGGCAAGAAATGAACATAATTTTTCACCACACACCTATTGTAGGTCCATTTCTGATCATAAGATGACAATTTATAGCTATTATGCACCTGTTGTGGGTGAATAATTTGGCAAGAAATGGACATGTATTTCCACCACACCCCTATTGTAGGTCAGTTTCTTCTCCTAATAGGACCATTTATCGAACTACACACCTATTGTAGGTGACAAATTTGGCCAGGAATTGACATATATTTCCACCACACACCTATTGTAGGTTCATTTCTAGTCGTAATATGACCATTTACTGCAACTACACACCTATCGTAGGTGCCTAATTTGGCAAATAATGAACATACTTTTCCACCACACACCTATTGTAGGTCCATTTCTCATCACAAGATGACCATTTATCGTCACTACACACCTGTTGTGGGTGACTAATTTGGCAAGAAATGGACATATATTTCCAGCACACACCTATTGTAGGTCCATTTCTGATCATAAGATGACCATTTATCGCTATTATACACCTGTTGTGGGCGTCTAATTTGGCAAGAAATGGACATGTATTTCCACCACACCCCTATTGTAGGTTCATTTCTAGTCATAATATGAACATTTACCGCAACTACACACCTATCGTAGCTGGCTAATTTGGCAAGAAATGAACATAATTTTTCACCACACACCTATTGTAGGTCCATTTCTGATCATAAGATGACAATTTATCGCTATTATGCACCTGTTGTGGGTGAATAATTTGGCAAGAAATGGACATGTATTTCCACCACACCCCTATTGTAGGTCAGTTTCTTCTCCTAATAGGACCATTTATCGAACTACACACCTATTCTAGGTGACAAATTTGGCCAGGAATTGACATATATTTCCACCACACACCTATTGTAGGTTCATTTCTAGTCGTAATATGACCATTTACTGCAACTACACACCTATCGTAGGTGCCTAATTTGGCAAATAATGAACATACTTTTCCACCACAGACCTATTGTAGGTCCATTTCTCATCACAAGATGACCATTTATCGTCACTACACACCTGTTGTGGGTGACTAATTTGGCAAGAAATGGACATATATTTCCACCACACACCTATTGTAGGTCCATTTCTGATCATAAGATGACCATTTATCGCTATTATACACCTGTTGTGGGCGTCTAATTTGGCAAGAAATGGACATGTATTTCCACCACACCCCTATTGTAGGTTCATTTCTAGTCATACTATGAACATTTACCGCAACTACACACCTATCGTAGGTGCCTAATTTGGCAAATAATGAACATACTTTTCCACCACACACCTATTGTAGGTCCATTTCTCATCACAAGATGACCATTTATCGTCACTACACACCTGTTGTGGGTGACTAATTTGGCAAGAAATGGACATATATTTCCAGCACACACCTATTGTAGGTCCATTTCTGATCATAAGATGACCATTTATCGCTATTATACACCTGTTGTGGGCGTCTAATTTGGCAAGAAATGGACATGTATTTCCACCACACCCCTATTGTAGGTTCATTTCTAGTCATAATATGAACATTTACCGCAACTACACACCTATCGTAGCTGGCTAATTTGGCAAGAAATGAACATAATTTTTCACCACACACCTATTGTAGGTCCATTTCTGATCATAAGATGACAATTTATCACTATTATGCACCTGTTGTGGGTGAATAATTTGGCAAGAAATGGACATGTATTTCCACCACACCCCTATTGTAGGTCAGTTTCTTCTCCTAATAGGACCATTTATCGAACTACACACCTATTGTAGGTGACAAATTTGGCCAGGAATTGACATATATTTCCACCACACACCTATTGTAGGTTCATTTCTAGTCGTAATATGACCATTTACTGCAACTACACACCTATCGTAGGTGCCTAATTTGGCAAATAATGAACATACTTTTCCACCACACACCTATTGTAGGTCCATTTCTCATCACAAGATGACCATTTATCGTCACTACACACCTGTTGTGGGTGACTAATTTGGCAAGAAATGGACATATATTTCCAGCACACACCTATTGTAGGTCCATTTCTGATCATAAGATGACCATTTATCGCTATTATACACCTGTTGTGGGCGTCTAATTTGGCAAGAAATGGACATGTATTTCCACCACACCCCTATTGTAGGTTCATTTCTAGTCATAATATGAACATTTACCGCAACTACACACCTATCGTAGCTGGCTAATTTGGCAAGAAATGAACATAATTTTTCACCACACACCTATTGTAGGTCCATTTCTGATCATAAGATGACAATTTATAGCTATTATGCACCTGTTGTGGGTGAATAATTTGGCAAGAAATGGACATGTATTTCCACCACACCCCTATTGTAGGTCAGTTTCTTCTCCTAATAGGACCATTTATCGAACTACACACCTATTCTAGGTGACAAATTTGGCCAGGAATTGACATATATTTCCACCACACACCTATTGTAGGTTCATTTCTAGTCGTAATATGACCATTTACTGCAACTACACACCTATCGTAGGTGCCTAATTTGGCAAATAATGAACATACTTTTCCACCACACACCTATTGTAGGTCCATTTCTCATCACAAGATGACCATTTATCGTCACTACACACCTGTTGTGGGTGACTAATTTGGCAAGAAATGGACATATATTTCCAGCACACACCTATTGTAGGTCCATTTCTGATCATAAGATGACCATTTATCACTATTATACACCTGTTGTGGGCGTCTAATTTGGCAAGAAATGGACATGTATTTCCACCACACCCCTATTGTAGGTTCATTTCTAGTCATAATATGAACATTTACCGCAACTACACACCTATCGTAGCTGGCTAATTTGGCAAGAAATGAACATAATTTTTCACCACACACCTATTGTAGGTCCATTTCTGATCATAAGATGACAATTTATCGCTATTATGCACCTGTTGTGGGTGAATAATTTGGCAAGAAATGGACATGTATTTCCACCACACCCCTATTGTAGGTCAGTTTCTTCTCCTAATAGGACCATTTATCGAACTACACACCTATTCTAGGTGACAAATTTGGCCAGGAATTGACATATATTTCCACCACACACCTATTGTAGGTTCATTTCTAGTCGTAATATGACCATTTACTGCAACTACACACCTATCGTAGGTGCCTAATTTGGCAAATAATGAACATACTTTTCCACCACAGACCTATTGTAGGTCCATTTCTCATCACAAGATGACCATTTATCGTCACTACACACCTGTTGTGGGTGACTAATTTGGCAAGAAATGGACATATATTTCCACCACACACCTATTGTAGGTCCATTTCTGATCATAAGATGACCATTTATCGCTATTATACACCTGTTGTGGGCGTCTAATTTGGCAAGAAATGGACATGTATTTCCACCACACCCCTATTGTAGGTTCATTTCTAGTCATACTATGAACATTTACCGCAACTACACACCTATCGTAGGTGCCTAATTTGGCAAATAATGAACATACTTTTCCACCACACACCTATTGTAGGTCCATTTCTCATCACAAGATGACCATTTATCGTCACTACACACCTGTTGTGGGTGACTAATTTGGCAAGAAATGGACATATATTTCCAGCACACACCTATTGTAGGTCCATTTCTGATCATAAGATGACCATTTATCGCTATTATACACCTGTTGTGGGCGTCTAATTTGGCAAGAAATGGACATGTATTTCCACCACACCCCTATTGTAGGTTCATTTCTAGTCATAATATGAACATTTACCGCAACTACACACCTATCGTAGCTGGCTAATTTGGCAAGAAATGAACATAATTTTTCACCACACACCTATTGTAGGTCCATTTCTGATCATAAGATGACAATTTATCACTATTATGCACCTGTTGTGGGTGAATAATTTGGCAAGAAATGGACATGTATTTCCACCACACCCCTATTGTAGGTCAGTTTCTTCTCCTAATAGGACCATTTATCGAACTACACACCTATTGTAGGTGACAAATTTGGCCAGGAATTGACATATATTTCCACCACACACCTATTGTAGGTTCATTTCTAGTCGTAATATGACCATTTACTGCAACTACACACCTATCGTAGGTGCCTAATTTGGCAAATAATGAACATACTTTTCCACCACACACCTATTGTAGGTCCATTTCTCATCACAAGATGACCATTTATCGTCACTACACACCTGTTGTGGGTGACTAATTTGGCAAGAAATGGACATATATTTCCAGCACACACCTATTGTAGGTCCATTTCTGATCATAAGATGACCATTTATCGCTATTATACACCTGTTGTGGGCGTCTAATTTGGCAAGAAATGGACATGTATTTCCACCACACCCCTATTGTAGGTTCATTTCTAGTCATAATATGAACATTTACCGCAACTACACACCTATCGTAGGTGGCTAATTTGGCAAGAAATGAACATAATTTTTCACCACACACCTATTGTAGGTCCATTTCTGATCATAAGATGACAATTTATCGCTATTATGCACCTGTTGTGGGCGTCTAATTTGGCAAGAAATGGACATGTATTTCCACCACACCCCTATTGTAGGTTCATTTCTAGTCATAATATGAACATTTACCGCAACTACACACCTATCGTAGGTGGCTAATTTGGCAAGAAATGAACATAATTTTCCAACACACCTATTGTAGGTCAGTTTCTTCTCATAATAAGACCATTTATTGCCACTACATACCTGTTGTGGGTGACTAATTTGGCAAGAAATGGACATGTATTTCCACCACACACCTCTTGTATGTGACAAATTTGGCCAGAAGTTGACATATATTTCCACCACACACCTATAGTAGGTTCATTTCTAGTTGTAATATGACCATTTACCGCAACTCCACACCTATCGTAGGTGGCTACTTTGGCAAGAAATGAACATAATTTTTCACCACACACCTATTGTAGGTCCATTTCTGATCATAAAATGACAATTTATTGCCACTACACACCTGTTGTGGGTGACTAATTTGGCCAGAAATGGACATGTATTTCCACCACACACCTATTGTAGGTCAGTTTCTTCTCATAATAATACCATTTATTAAACTACACACCTATTGTAGGTGACATATTTGGCCAGAAATTGACATATATTTCCACAAAACACATATTGTAGGTTCATTTCTAGTCATAATATGACCATTTACGGCAACTCCACACCTATCGTAGGTGGCTAATTTGGCAAATAATGAACATAATTTTCCACGACACACCTATTGTAGGTCCATTTCTGATCATAAGATGACAATTTGTCATCACTACACACCTGTTGTGGGTGACTAATTTGGCAAGAAATAGATATATATTTCCACCACACACCTATTGTAGGTCAGTTTCTTCTTATAATAAGACCATTTATCGAACTACACACATATTGTAGGTGACAATTTGTCAAGAAATTGACATATATTTCAACCACACATCTATTATAGGTTCATTTCAAGTCATCATATGACAATTTACCGCAACTACACACCTATCGTAGGTGGCTAATTTGGCAAGAAATGAACATAATTTTCCACCACACACCTATTGTAGGTCTATTTCTGATCATAAGATGACAATTTATCACCACTACACACCTGTTGTGGGTGACTAATTTGGCAAGAAATGGACATGTATTTCCACCACACACCTATTGTAGGTCAGTTTCTTCTCATAATAATACCATTTATCGAACTAAGCACCTATTGTAGGTGACATATTTGGCCAGAAATTGACATATATTTCCACAACACAACTATTGTAGGTTCATTTCTAGTCGTAATATGACCATTTACCGCAACTACACACCTATCGTAGGTGGCTAATTTGGCAAATAATGAACATAATTTTCCACCACACACCTATTGTAGGTCCATTTCTCATCATAAGATGACCATTTATCGCTACTATACACCTGTTTTGGGTGACTAATTTGGCAAGAAATGGACATGTATTTCCACCACACCCCTATTGTAGGTTAGTTTCTTCTCATAATAAGACCATTTATTGAACTACACACCTATTGTAGGTGACAAATTTGGCGAAGAATTAACATATATTTCAACCACATCTATTGTAGGTTCATTTCTAGTCGTAATATGACCATTTCCCACAACTACACACCTATTGTAGCTGGCTAATTTGGCAAGAATTAAACATACTTTTCCACCACACACCTATTGTAGGTCCATTTCTGATCATAAGACGACAATTTATCATTATTATACACCTGTTGTGGGTGACTAATTTGGCAAGAAATGGACATGTATTTCCACCACACCCCTATTGTAGGGTTCTTTCTAGTCATAATATGACCATTTACCGCAACTAAACACCTATCGTAGGTGGCTAATTTGGCAAGAAATGAACATAATTTTTCAACACACACCCATTGTCGGTCCATTTCTGATCATAAGATGACAATTTATCGCCACCACACACCTATTGTAGGTCAGTTTCTTCTCATAATAATACTATTTATCGAACTAAGCACCTATTGTAGGTGACATATTTGGCCAGAAATTGACATATATTTCCACAACACACCTATTGTAGGTCCATTTCTGATCATAAGACGACAATTTATCATTATTATACACCTGTTGTGGGTGACTAATTTGGCAAGAAATGGACATGTATTTCCGAAACACACCTATTGTAGGTCAGTTTCTTCTCATAATAAGACCATTTACTGCAACTACACACCTATCATAGGTGGCTAATTTGGCAAGAATTGAACATACTTTTCCACCACACCTATTGTAGGTCCATTTCTGATCATAAGCTGACCATTTATCACTATTATACACCTGTTGTGGGTGACTAATTTGGCCAGAAATGGACATGTATTTCCACCACACCCCTATTGTATGTCAGTTTCTTCTCATAATAAGACCATTTATTATGACTACACACCTATTGTAGGTGACTAATTTGGCCAGAAATTGACATATATTTCCACCACACACCTATTGTAGGTCAGTTTCTTCTCATAATAAGACCATTTATTGAACTATACACCTATTGTAGGTGACATATTTGGCCAGAAATTGACATATATTTCCACCAAACACCTATTGTAGGTTCATTTCTAGTTGTAATATGACCACTTACCACAACTACACCTATCGTAGGTGGCTAATTTGGCAAGAAATGAACATCATTTCGTACCACACACCTATTGGTTTGTCAATTTTGGATCATAAGATGACCGTTTATTATGACTACACACCTGTTGTAGATGCATAATTTGGTAAGAAATGGACATGTATTTCCACCACACAACTATTGTAGGTCAGTTTCTTCTCATAATAAGACCATTTATTGAACTACACACCTATTGTATGTGACAAATTTGGCCAGAAATTGACATATATTTCCACCACACACCTATTGTAGGTTCATTTCTAGTCATAATATGACCATTTACCGCAACTCCACACCTATAGTAGGTGGCTAATTTAGCAAGAAATGAACATAATTTTCCACCACACACCTATTGTAGGTCCATTTCTGATCATAAGATGACAATTTACCGCAACTACACACCTGTTGTGGGTGACTAATTTGGCAAGAAATGGACATATATTTCCAGCACACACCTATTGTAGGTCAGTTTCTTCTCATAATAAGACCATTTATTGAACTACACACCTATTGTAGGTGACATATTTGGCCAGAAATTGACATATATTTCAACCACACACCTATTGTAGGTTCATTTCTAGTTGTAATATGACCATTTACCACAACTACACACCTATCGTAGGTGGCTAATTTGGCAAGAAATGAGCATAATTTTCGACCACACACCTATTGTAGGTCCATTTCTGATCATAAGATGACAATTTACCGCAACTACACACCTGTTGTGGGTGACTAATTTGGCAAGAAACGGACATATATTTCCAGCACACACCTATTGTAGGTCAGTTTCTTCTCATAATAAGACCATTTATCGAACTGCACACCTATTGTAGGTGACAATTTGTCAGGAAATTGACATATATTTCCACCACACATCTATTATAGGTTCATTTCTAGTCATAATATGACCATTTACCGCAACTACACAACTATCATAGGTGGCTAATTTTGCAAGAATTGAACATACTTTTCAACCACACACCTATTGTAGGTCCATTTCTGATCATAAGATGACCATTTATCGCTATTATACACCTGTTGTGGGTGACTACTTTGGCCAGAAATGGACAGATATTTCCACCACACACCTATTGTAGGTCAGTTTCTTCTCATAATAAGACCATTTATTGAACTACACACCTATTGTAGGTGACAAATTTTGTCAGGAATTGACATATATTTCCACCACACACCTATTGTAGGTTCATTTCTAGTCATAATATGACCATTTACCGCAACTGCACAGCTATCGTAGGTGGCTAATTTGGCAAATAATGAACACAATTTTCCCACCACACACCTATTGTAGGTCAGTTTCTTCTCATAATAAGACCATTATCGAACTACACACCTATTGTAGGTGACATATTTGGCCAGAAATTGACATATATTTCCACCACACACCTATTGTAGGTTCATTTCTAGTCGTAATATGACCATTTACCACAACTACACACCTATCTTAGGTGGCTAATTTGGCAAATAATGAACAAAATTTTCCCACCACACACCTATTGTAGGTCAGTTTCTTCTTATAATAAGACCATATATTGAACTAAACACCTATTGTAGGTGACAAATTTGGCCAGAAATGGACATATATTTCCACCACACACCTATTGTAGGTTCATTTCTAGTCGTAATATGACCATTTACTGCAACTACACACCTATTGTAGGTGGCTAATTTGGCAAATAATGAACATAATTTTCCACCACACACCTATTGTAGGTCCATTTCTGATCATAAGATGACAATTTATCGTCACTAGACACCTGTTGTGGGTGATTAATTTGGCAAGAAACGGACATATATTTTCAGCACACACCTATTGTAGGTGAGTTTCTTCTCATAAGACCATTTATCGAACTACACACCTATTGTAGGTGACAATTTTTTAAGTAATTGACATATATTTCCAACACACATCTATTATAGGTTCATTTCTAGTCATAATATGACCATTTACCGCAACTACTCACCTATCATAGGTGGCTAATTTGGCAAGAATTAAACATACTTTTCCACCACACACCTATTGTAGGTCCATTTCTGATCATAAGATGACCATTTATCGCTATTATACACCTGTTGTGGGTGACTACTTTGGCAAGAAATGGACAGATATTTCCACCACACACCTATTGTAGGTCAGTTTCTTCTCATAATAAGACCATTTATTGAACTACACACCTATTGTAGGTGACAAATTTGGCCAGGAATTGACATATATTTCCACCACACACCTATTGTAGGTTCATTTCTAGTCGTAATATGACCATTTACCGCAACTGCACAGCTCCCGTAGGTGGCTAATTTGGCAAATATTAAACATAATTTTCCCACCTCACACTTATTGTAGGTCAGTTTCTTCTCATAATAAGACCATTATCAAACTACACACCTATTGTAGGTGACAATTTGTCAGGAAATTGACATATATTTCCACCACACATCTATTATAGGTTCATTTCTAGTCATAATATGACCATTTACCGCAACTACTCACTTATCATAGGTGGCTAATTTGGCAAGAATTTAACACACTTTTCCACCACACACCTATTGTAGGTCCATTTCTGATCATAAGATGACCATTTATCGCTATTATACACCTGTTCTGGGTGACTACTGTGGCAAGAAATGGACAAATATTTCCACCACACACCTATTGTAGGTCAGTTTCTTCTCATAATAAGACCATTTATTGAACTACACACCTATTGTAGGTGACATATTTGGCCAGAAATTAACATATATTTCCACCACACACCTATTGTAGGTTCATTTCTAGTTGTAATATGACCATTTACCGCAACTACACACCTATCATAGGTGGCTAATTTGGCAAGAAATGAACAAAATTTTCCACCACACACCTATTGTAGGTCCATTTCTGATCATAAGATGACAATTTATCATCACTACACACCTGTTGTGGGTGACTAATTTGGCAAGAAATGGACATAATTTTCCAGCACACACCTATTGTAGGTTAGTTTCTTCTCATAATAAGACCATTTATCGAACTACACACCTATTGTAGGTGAGAATTTGTCAAGAAATTGACATATATTTCCACCACACATCTATTACAGGTTCATTTCTAGTCATAATATGACCATTTACCGCAACTCCACACCTATCATAGGTGGCTAATTTGGCAAGAATTGAACATACTTTTCCACCACACACCAATTATAGGTCCATTTCTGATCATAAGATGACCATTTATCGCCACTACACACCTGTTGTGGGTGACTAATTTGGCAAGAAATGGACATGTATTTCCACGACACACCTATTGTAGGTTCATTTCTAGTCGTAATATGACCATTTACTGCAACTACACACCTATTGTAGGTGGCTAATTTGGCAAATAATGAACATAATTTTCCACCACACACCTATTGTAGGTCCATTTCTGATCATAAGATGACAATTTATCGTCACTAGACACCTGTTGTGGGTGATTAATTTGGCAAGAAACGGACATATATTTTCAGCACACACCTATTGTAGGTGAGTTTCTTCTCATAAGACCATTTATCGAACTACACACCTATTGTAGGTGACAATTTTTTAAGTAATTGACATATATTTCCAACACACATCTATTATAGGTTCATTTCTAGTCATAATATGACCATTTACCGCAACTACTCACCTATCATAGGTGGCTAATTTGGCAAGAATTAAACATACTTTTCCACCACACACCTATTGTAGGTCCATTTCTGATCATAAGATGACCATTTATCGCTATTATACACCTGTTGTGGGTGACTACTTTGGCAAGAAATGGACAGATATTTCCACCACACACCTATTGTAGGTCAGTTTCTTCTCATAATAAGACCATTTATTGAACTACACACCTATTGTAGGTGACAAATTTGGCCAGGAATTGACATATATTTCCACCACACACCTATTGTAGGTTCATTTCTAGTCGTAATATGACCATTTACCGCAACTGCACAGCTCCCGTAGGTGGCTAATTTGGCAAATATTAAACATAATTTTCCCACCTCACACTTATTGTAGGTCAGTTTCTTCTCATAATAAGACCATTATCGAACTACACACCTATTGTAGGTGACAATTTATCAGGAAATTGACATATATTTCCACCACACATCTATTATAGGTTCATTTCTAGTCATAATATGACCATTTACCGCAACTACTCACTTATCATAGGTGGCTAATTTGGCAAGAATTGAACACACTTTTCCACCACACACCTATTGTAGATCCATTTCTGATCATAAGATGACCATTTATCGCTATTATACACCTGTTCTGGGTGACTACTGTGGCAAGAAATGGACAGATATTTCCACCACACACCTATTGTAGGTCAGTTTCTTCTCATAATAAGACCATTTATTGAACTACACACCTATTGTAGGTGACATATTTGGCCAGAAATTAACATATATTTCCACCACACACCTATTGTAGGTTCATTTCTAGTTGTAATATGACCATTTACCGCAACTACACACCTATCATAGGTGGCTAATTTGGCAAGAAATAAACAAAATTTTCCACCACACACCTATTGTAGGTCCATTTCTGATCATAAGATGACAATTTATCGTCACTACACACCTGTTGTGGGTGACTAATTTGGCAAGAAATGGACATAATTTTCCAGCACACACCTATTGTAGGTTAGTTTCTTCTCATAATAAGACCATTTATCGAACTACACACCTATTGTAGGTGAGAATTTGTCAAGAAATTGACATATATTTCCACCACACATCTATTACAGGTTCATTTCTAGTCATAATATGACCATTTACCGCAACTCCACACCTATCATAGGTGGCTAATTTGGCAAGAATTGAACATACTTTTCCACCACACACCAATTATAGGTCCATTTCTGATCATAAGATGACCATTTATCGCCACTACACACCTGTTGTGGGTGACTAATTTGGCAAGAAATGGACATGTATTTCCACCACACCCCTATTGTAGGTCAGTTTCTTCTCATAATAATACCATTTATTGAACTACACACCTATTGTAGGTGACAAATTTAGAAAAGAATTGACATATATTTCCACCACACACCTATTGTAGGTTCATTTCTAGTCGTAATAAGACCATTTACTGCAACTACACACCTATCGTAGGTGCCTAATTTGGCAAATAATGAACATAGTTTTCCACCACACACCTATTGTACGTCCATATCTCATCATAAGATGACCATTTATCGTCACTACACACCTGTTGTGGGTGACTAATTTGGCAAGAAATGGACATATATTTCCAGCACACACCTATTGTAGGTCCATTTCTGATCATAAGATGACCATTTATCGGTATTATACACCTGTTGTGGGCATCTAATTTGGCAAGAAATGGACATGTACTTCCACCACACACCTATTGTAGGTTCATTTCTAGTCATAATATGAACATTTACCGCAACTACACACCTAGAGTAGGTGGCTAATTTGGCAAGAAATGAACATAATTTTCCAACACACACCTATTGTAGGTCAGTTTCTTCTCATAATAAGACCATTTATTGAACTACACACCTATTGTATGTGAGAAATTTGGCCAGAAATTGACATATATTTCCACCACACACCTATAGTAGGTTCATTTCTAGTCATAATATGACCATTTACCGCAACTCCACACCTATCATAGGTGGCTAATTTGGCAAGAAATGAACACAAGTTTTAACCACACACCTATTGTAGGTCCATTTCTGATCACAAAATGACAATTTATTGCCACTACACACCTGTTGTGGGTGACTAATTTGACAAGAAATGGACATGTATTTCCACCACACACCTATTGTAGGTCAGTTTCTTCTCATAATAAGACCATTTATTAAACTACACACCTATTGTAGGTAACATATTTGGCCAGAAATTGACATATATTTCCACAAAACACATATTATAGGTTCATTTCTAGTCATAATATGACCATTTACCGCAACTCCACACCTATCATAGGTGGCTAATTTGGCAAGAATTGAACATACTTTTCCGCCACACACCAATTATAGGTCCATTTCTGATCATAAGATGACCATTTATCGCCACTACACACCTGTTGTGGGTGACTAATTTGGCAAGAAATGGACATGTATTTCCACCACACACCTATTGTAGGTTCATTTCTAGTCGTAATATGACCATTTACTGCAACTACACACCTATTGTAGGTGGCTAATTTGGCAAATAATGAACATAATTTTCCACCACACACCTATTGTAGGTCCATTTCTGATCATAAGATGACAATTTATCGTCACTAGACACCTGTTGTGGGTGATTAATTTGGCAAGAAACGGACATATATTTTCAGCACACACCTATTGTAGGTGAGTTTCTTCTCATAAGACCATTTATCGAACTACACACCTATTGTAGGTGACAATTTTTTAAGTAATTGACATATATTTCCAACACACATCTATTATAGGTTCATTTCTAGTCATAATATGACCATTTACCGCAACTACTCACCTATCATAGGTGGCTAATTTGGCAAGAATTAAACATACTTTTCCACCACACACCTATTGTAGGTCCATTTCTGATCATAAGATGACCATTTATCACTATTATACACCTGTTGTGGGTGACTACTTTGGCAAGAAATGGACAGATATTTCCACCACACACCTATTGTAGGTCAGTTTCTTCTCATAATAAGACCATTTATTGAACTACATACCTATTGTAGGTGACAAATTTGGCCAGGAATTGACATATATTTCCACCACACACCTATTGTAGGTTCATTTCTAGTCGTAATATGACCATTTACTGCAACTGCACAGCTCCCGTAGGTGGCTAATTTGGCAAATATTAAACATAATTTTCCCACCTCACACTTATTGTAGGTCAGTTTCTTCTCATAATAAGACCATTATCGAACTACACACCTATTGTAGGTGACAATTTGTCAGGAAATTGACATATATTTCCACCACACATCTATTATAGGTTCATTTCTAGTCATAATATGACCATTTACCGCAACTACTCACTTATCATAGGTGGCTAATTTGGCAAGAATTGAACACACTTTTCCACCACACACCTATTGTAGGTCCATTTCTGATCATAAGATGACCATTTATCGCTATTATACACCTTTTCTGGGTGACTACTGTGGCAAGAAATGGACAGATATTTCCACCACACACCTATTGTAGGTCAGTTTCTTCTCATAATAAGACCATTTATTGAACTACACACCTATTGTAGGTGACATATTTGGCCAGAAATTAACATATATTTCCACCACACACCTATTGTAGGTTCATTTCTAGTTGTAATATGACCATTTACCGCAACTACACACCTATCATAGGTGGCTAATTTGGCAAGAAATGAACAAAATTTTCCACCACACACCTATTGTAGGTCCATTTCTGATCATAAGATGACAATTTATCGTCACTACACACCTGTTGTGGGTGACTAATTTGGCAAGAAATGGACATAATTTTCCAGCACACACCTATTGTAGGTTAGTTTCTTCTCATAATAAGACCATTTATCGAACTACACACCTATTGTAGGTGAGAATTTGTCAAGAAATTGACATATATTTCCACCACACATCTATTACAGGTTCATTTCTAGTCATAATATGACCATTTACCGCAACTCCACACCTATCATAGGTGGCTAATTTGGCAAGAATTGAACATACTTTTCCACCACACACCAATTATAGGTCCATTTCTGATCATAAGATGACCATTTATCGCCACTACACACCTGTTGTGGGTGACTAATTTGGCAAGAAATGGACATGTATTTCCAGCACACACCTATTGTAGGTCAGTTTCTTCTCATAATAATACCATTTATTGAACTACACACCTATTGTAGGTGACAAATTTGGAAAAGAATTGACATATATTTCCACCACACACCTATTGTAGGTTCATTTCTAGTCGTAATATGACCATTTACTGCAACTACACACCTATCGTAGGTGCCTAATTTGGCAAATAATGAACATAGTTTTCCACCACACACCTATTGTACGTCCATATCTCATCATAAGATGACCATTTATCGTCACTACACACCTGTTGTGGGTGACTAATTTGGCAAGAAATGGACATATATTTCCAGCACACACCTATTGTAGGTCCATTTCTGATCATAAGATGACCATTTATCGGTATTATACACCTGTTGTGGGCATCTAATTTGGCAAGAAATGGACATGTACTTCCACCACACACCTATTGTAGGTTCATTTCTAGTCATAATATGAACATTTACCGCAACTACACACCTATAGTAGGTGGCTAATTTGGCAAGAAATGAACATAATTTTCCAACACACACCTATTGTAGGTCAGTTTCTTCTCATAATAAGACCATTTATTGAACTACACACCTATTGTATGTGAGAAATTTGGCCAGAAATTGACATATATTTCCACCACACACCTATAGTAGGTTCATTTCTAGTCATAATATGACCATTTACCGCAACTCCACACCTATCATAGGTGGCTAATTTGGCAAGAAATGAACACAAGTTTTAACCACACACCTATTGTAGGTCCATTTCTGATCACAAAATGACAATTTATTGCCACTACACACCTGTTGTGGGTGACTAATTTGACAAGAAATGGACATGTATTTCCACCACACACCTATTGTAGGTCAGTTTCTTCTCATAATAAGACCATTTATTAAACTACACACCTATTGTAGGTGACATATTTGGCCAGAAATTGACATATATTTCCACAAAACACATATTATAGGTTCATTTCTAGTCATAATATGATCATTTACCGCAACTCCACACCTATCGTAGGTGGCTAATTTGGGAAATAATGAACATAATTTTCCACCACACACCTATTGTAGGTCCATTTCTGATCATAAGATGACAATTTGTCGTCACTACACACCTGTTGTGGGTGACTAATTTGGCAAGAAATGGATATATATTTCCACCACACACCTATTGTAGGTCAGTTTCTTCTCATAATAAGACCATTTTTCGAACTACACACCTATTGTAGGTGACAATTTGTCAAGAAATTGACATATATTTCAACCACACATCTATTATAGGTTCATTTCTAGTCATCATATGACAATTTACTGCAACTCCACACCTATCGTAGGTGGCTAAGTTGGCAAGAAATGAACATAATTTTCCACCACACTCCTATTGTAGGTCTATTTCTGATCATAAGATGACAATTTATCGCCACTACACACCTGTTGTGGGTGACTAATTTGGCAAGAAATGGACATGTATTTCCACCACACACCTATTGTAGGTCAGTTTCTTCTCATAATAAGACCATTTATCGAACTACACACCTATTGTAGGTGACATATTTGGCCAGAAATTGACATATATTTCCACAACACAACTATTGTAGATTCATTTCTAGTCGTAATATGACCATTTACCGCAACTACACCCTATCGTAGGTGGCTAATTTGGCAAATAATGAACATAATTTTCCACCACACACCTATTGTAGGTCCATTTCTCATCATAAGATGACCATTTATCGCTACTATACACCTGTTTTGGGTGACTAATTTGGCAAGAAATGGACATGTATTTCCACCACACCCCTATTGTAGGTTAGTTTCTTCTCATAATAAGACCATTTATTGAACTACACACCTATTGTAGATGACAAATTTGGCGAGGAATTAACATATATTTCAACCACATCTATTGTAGGTTCATTTCTAGTCGTAATATGACCATTTACCGCAACTACACACCTATCGTAGGTGGCTAATTTGGCAAGAAATGAACATAATTTTTCAACACACACCTATTGTCGGTCCATTTCTGATCATAAGATGACAATTTATCGCCACTACACACTTGTTGTGGGTGACTAATTTGGCAAGAAATGGACATGTATTTCCACCACACACCTAATGTAGGTCAGTTTCTTTTCATAATAAGAACATTTATTGAACTACACACCTATTGTAGGTGACATATTTGGCCAGAAATTGCCATATATTTCCACAACACACCTATTGTAGGTTCATTTCTAGTCATAATATGACCATTTACCGCAATTACACATCTATCGTAGTTGGCTAATTTGGCAAGAAATGAACATCATTTTATACCACACACCTATTGGTTTGTCAATTATGGATCATAAGATGACAATTAATCATGATTATACACCTGTTGTGGGTGACTAATTTGGCAAGAAATGGACA
Source organism: Sabellastarte sp. h YS-2021 (assembly GCA_964017235.1). Taxonomy (NCBI): domain Eukaryota; kingdom Metazoa; phylum Annelida; class Polychaeta; order Sabellida; family Sabellidae; genus Sabellastarte; species Sabellastarte sp. h YS-2021. The sequence continues at coordinate 62,343,663 of OZ024929.1, read as the reverse complement.
TGTATTTCCGAAACACACCTATTGTAGGTCAGTTTCGTCTCATAATAAGACCATTTACTGCAACTACACACCTATCATAGGTGACTAATTTGGCAAGAATTGAACATACTTTTCCACCACACCTATTGTAGGTTCATTTCTGATCATAAGATGCCCATTTATCGCTATTATACACCTGTTGTGGGTGACTAATTTGGCCAGAAATGGACATGTATTTCCACCACACCCCTATTGTAGGTCAGTTTCTTCTCATAATAAGACCATTTATTATGACTACACACCTATTGTAGGTGACTAATTTGGCCAGAAATTGACATATATTTCCACCACACACCTATTGTAGGTCAGTTTCTTCTCATAATAAGACCATTTATTGAACTATACATCTATTGTAGGTGACATATTTGGCCAGAAATTGACATATATTTCCACCAAACACCTATTTTAGGTTCATTTCTAGTTGTAATATGACCATTTACCACAACTACACCTATCGTAGGTGGCTAATTTGGCAAGAAATGAACATCATTTCGTACCACACACCTATTGGTTTGTCAAATTTGGATCATAAGATGACCATTTATTATGACTACACACCTGTTGTAGATGCATAATTTGGTAAGAAATGGACATGTATTTCCACCACACAACTATTGTAGGTCAGTTTCTTCTCATAATAAGACCATTTATTGAACTACACACCTATTGTATGTGACAAATTTGGCCAGAAATTGACATATATTTCCACCACACACCTATTGTAGGTTCATTTCTAGTCATAATATGACCATTTACCGCAACTCCACACCTATAGTAGGTGGCTAATTTAGCAAGAAATGAACATAATTTTCCACCACACACCTATTGTAGGTCCATTTCTGATCATAAGATGACAATTTACCGCAACTACACACCTGGTGTGGGTGACTAATTTGGCAAGAAATGGACATATATTTCCAGCACACACCTATTGTAGGTCAGTTTCTTCTCATAATAAGACCATTTATTGAACTACACACCTATTGTAGGTGACATATTTGGCCAGAAATTGACATATATTTCCACCACACACCTATTGTAGGTTCATTTCTAGTCGTAATATGACCATTTACCACAACTACACACCTATCTTAGGTGGCTAATTTGGCAAATAATGAACAAAATTTTCCACCACACACCTATTGTAGGTCCATTTCTGATCATAAGATGACAATTTACCGCAACTACACACCTGTTGTGGGTGACTAATTTGGCAAGAAAAGGACATGTATTTCCACCACACACCTATTGTAGGTCAGTTTCTTCTTATAATAAGACCATATATTAAACTACACACCTATTGTAGGTGGCTAATTTGGTCAGAAATGGACATATATTTCCACCACACACCTATTGTAGGTTCATTTCTAGTCGTAATATGACTATTTACTGCAACTACACACCTATTGTAGGTGGCTAATTTGGCAAATAATGAACATAATTTTCCACCACACACCTATTGTAGGTTCATTTCTAGTCATAATATGCCCATTTACCGCAAATATACACCTATCGTAGGTGGCTAATTTGGCAAGAAATGAACATAATTTTCCAACACACACCTATTGTAGGTCAGTTTGTTCTCATAATAAGACCATTTATTGAACTACACACCTATTGTAGGTGGCAAATTTGGCCAGGAATTGACATATATTTCCACCACACACCTATTGTAGGTTCATTTCTAGTCATAATATGACCATTTACTGCAACTACACACCTATCGTAGGTGGCTAATTTGGAAAGGAATGAACATAATTTTCCAACACACACCTATTGTAGGTCAGTTTCTTCTCATAATATGACCATTTACTGCAACTACACACCTATCGTAGGTGGCTAATTTGGCAAGAATTGAACATACTTTTCCACCACACACCTATTGTAGGTGCATTTCTGATCATAAGATGACCATTTATCACTATTATGCACCTGTTGTGGGTGACTAATTTGGCAAGAAATGGACATATATTTCCACCACACACCTATTGTAGGTCAGTTTCTTCTCATAATAAGACCATTTTTTGAACTACACACCTATTGTAGGTGACATATTTGGCCACAAATTGACATATATTTCCACCACACACCTATTGTAGGTTCATTTCTAGTCATAAGATGACCATTTATCGTCACTACACACTTGTTGTTGGTGACTAATTTGGTAAGAAATGGACATATATTTCCACCACACCCCTATTGTAGGTTCATTTCTAGTCATAATATGAACATTTACCGCAACTACACACCTATCGTAGGTGGCTAATTTGGCAAGAAATGAACATAATTTTCCACCACACACCTATTGTAGTTCCATTTCTGATCATAAGATGACAATTTATCGCCACTACACACCTGTTGTGGGTGACTAATTTGGCAAGAAATAGACATGTATTTCCACCACACACCTATTGTAGGTCAGTTTCTTCTCATAATAAGACCATTTATCGAACTACACACCTATTGTAGGTGAGAATTTGTCAAGAAATTGACATATATTTCCACCACACATCTATTATAGGTTCATTTCTAGTCATAATATGACCATTTACCACAACTACACACCTATCATAGGGGGCTAATTTGGCAAGAATTGAACATACTTTTCCACCACACACCTATTGTAGGTCAGTTTCCTCTCATAATAAGACCATTTATTGAACTACACACCTATTGTAGGTGACATATTTGGCCAGAAATTGACATATATTTCAACCACACATCTATTGAGGGTTCATTTCTAGTCATCATATGACAATTTACGGCAACTCCACACCTATCGTAGGTGGCTAATTTGGCAAGAAATGAACATAATTTTCCACCACACACCTATTGTAGGTCTATTTCTGATCATAAGATGACAATTTATCGCCACTACACACCTGTTGTGGGTGACTAATTTGGCAAGAAATGGACATGTATTTCCACCACACACCTATTGTAGGTCAGTTTCTTCTCGTAATAAGACCATTTATCGAACTACACACCTATTGTAGGTGACATATTTGGCCAGAAATTGACATATATTTCCACAACACAACTACTGTAGGTTCATTTCTAGTCGTAATATGACCATTTACCGCAACTACACACCTATCGTAGGTGGCTAATTTGGCAAATAATGAACATACTTTTCCACCACACACCTATTGTAGGTCCATTTCTCATCATAAGATGACCATTTATCGCTACTATACACCTGTTTGGGGTGACTAATTTGGCAAGAAATGAACATGTATTTCCACCACACCCCTATTGTAGGTTAGTTTCTTCTCATAATAAGATCATTTATTGAACTACACACCTATTGTAGGTGACAAATTTGGCCAGGAATTAACATATATTTCAACCACACCTATTGTAGGTTCATTTCTAGTCCTAATATGACCATTTCCCGCAACTACGCACCTATTGTAGCTGGCTAATTTGGCAAGAATTAAACATACTTTTCCACCACACACCTATTGTAGGTCCATTTCTTATCATAAGATGACAATTTATCGCTATTATACACCTGTTGTGGGTGACTAATTTGGCAAGAAATGGACATGTATTTCCAGCACACACCTATTGTAGGTCAGTTTCTTCTCATAATAAGACCATTTATCGAACTACACACCTATTGTAGGTGACATATTTGGCCAGAAATTGACATAGATTTCCACCACACACCTATTGTAGGTTCATTTCTAGTTGTAATATGACCATTTACCACAACTACACACCTATCGTAGGTGCCTAATTTGGCAAATAATGAACAAAATTTTCCACCACACACATATTGTAGGTCCATTTCTGATCATAAGATCACAATTTACCGCAACTACACACCTGTTGAGGGTGACTAATTTCGCAAGAATGGACATAATTTTCCACCACACACCTATTGTAGGTTCATTTTTCATCATAAGATGACCATGTATCATTATTATGCACCTGTTGTGGGTGACTAATTTGGCAAGAAATGGACATGTATTTCCACCACACACCTATTGTAGGTCAGATTCTTCTTATAATAAGACCATATATTGAACTACACACCTATTGTAGGTGACAAATTTGACCAGAAATGGACATATATTTCCACCAAACACCTATTGTAGGTTCATTTCTAGTCATAATATGACCATTTACCGCAACTACTCACCTATCATAGGTGGCTAATTTGGCAAGAATTGAACATACTTTTCCACCACACACCTATTGTAGGTCCATTTCTGATCATAAGATGACCATTTATTGAACTACACACCTATTGTAGGTGACAAATTTGGTTAGGAATTGACATATATTTCCACCACACACCTATTGTAGGTTCATTTCTAGTCATAATGTAACCATTTACCGCAACTACACACCTATCGTAGGTAGCTAATTTGGCAAGAAATGAACATAATTTTCCACCACACCCCTATTGTAGGTCAATTTCTTCGCATAATAAGACAATTTATCGAACTACACACCTATTGTAGGTGACAAATTGGCCCAACAATTGACATATATTTCCACCACACACCTATAGTAGGTTCATTTCTAGTCATAATATGAACATTTACCGCAACTATACACCTATCGTAGGTAGCTAATTTGGCAAGAAATGAACATAATTTTCCAACACACACCTATTTTAGGTCAGTTTCTTCTCGTAATAAGACCATTTATTGAACAACACACCTATTGTAGGTGACAAATTTGGCCAGAAATGGACATATATTTCCACCACACACCTATTGTAGGTTCATTTCTAGTCGTAATATGACCATTTACTGCAACTACACACCTATTGTAGGTGGCTAATTTGGCAAATAATGAACATAATTTTCCACCACACACCTATTGTAGGTCCATTTCTGATCATAAGATGACAATTTATCGTCACTAGACACCTGTTGTGGGTGATTAATTTGGCAAGAAACGGACATATATTTTCAGCACACACCTATTGTAGGTGAGTTTCTTCTCATAAGACCATTTATCGAACTACACACCTATTGTAGGTGACAAAAATTTGGCCAGGAATTGACATGTATTTCAACCACACCTATTGTAGGTTCATTTCTAGTCGTAATATGACCATTTACCACAATGTTACAGCTATCGTAGGTGGCTAATTTGGCAAGTAATGAACATAATTTTCCCACCACACACCTATTGTAGGTCACTTTCTTCTCATAATAAAACCATTATCGAACTACATACCTATTGTAGGTGACAATTTGTCAAGAAATTGACATATATTTCCACCAGACATCTATTATAGGTTCATTTCTAGTCATAATATGACCATTTACCGCAACTACACAACTATCATAGGTGGCTAATTTGGCAAGAATTGAACATACTTTTCCACCACATATCTATTGTAGGTCCATTTCTGATCATAAGATGACAATTTATCGCTATTATACACCTGTTGTGGGTGACTAATTTGGCAAGAAATGGACATGTATTTCCACCACACACCTATTGTAGGTCAGTTTCTTCTCATAATAACACCATTTATTGAACTACACACCTATTGTAGGTGACATATTTGGCCAGAAATTAACATATATTTCCACCACACACCTATTGTAGGTTCATTTCTAGTCGTAATATGATCATTTACCGCGACTACACACCTATCGTAGGTGGCTAATTTGTCAAGAAATGAACAAAATTTTCCACCACACACCTATTGTAGGTCCATTTCTGATCATAAGATGACAATTTATCGTCTCTACACACCTGTTGTTGGTGACTAATTTGGCAAGAAATAGACATAATTTTCCAGCACACATCTATTGTAGGTCAGTTTCTTCTCATAATAAGACAATTTATCGAACTACACACCTATTGTAGATGAGAATTTGTCAAGAAATTGACATATATTTCCAACACACATCTATTGCAGGTTCATTTCTAGTCATAATATGACCATTTACCGCAACTACACACCTATCATAGGTGGCTAATTTGGCAAGAGTTGAACATACTTTTCCACCACACACCAATTATAGGTCCATTTCTGATCATAAGATGACCATTTATCGCTATTATACACCTGTTGTGGGTGACTAATTTGGCAAGAAATGGACATGTATTTCCACCACACCCCTATTGTAGGTCAGTTTCTTCTCATAATAAGACCATTTATTGAACTACACACCTATTGTAGGTGACATATTTGGCCAGGAATTGACATATATTTCCATCACACACCTATTGTGGGTTCATTTCTAGTCATAATATGACCATTTACCGCAACTACACACCTATAGTAGGTGGCTAATATAGCAAGAAATGAACATAATTTTCCACCACACACCTATTGTAGGTCCATTTCTGATCATAAGATGACAATTTATCGCCACTAAACACCTGTTGTGGGTTACTAATTTGGCAAGAAATGGACATATATTTCCAGCACACACCTATTGTAGGTGAGTTTCTTCTCATAATAAGACCATTTATTGAACTACACACCTATTGTAGGTGACATATTTGGCCAGAAATTGACATATATTTCCACCACACACCTATTGTAGGTTCATTTCTAGTCATAATATGACCATTTACCATAACTACACACCTTTCGTAGGTGGCTAATTTGGCAAATAATGAACATAATTTTCCACCACACACCTATTGTAGGTCCATTTCTGATCAAAAGATGACCATTTATTGAACTACACACCTATTGTAGGTGACAAATTTGGTTAGGAATTGACATATATTTCCGTCACACACCTATTGTAGGTTCATTTCTAGTCATAATGTAACCATTTACCGCAACTACACACCTATCGTAGGTAGCTAATTTGGCAAGAAATGAACATAATTTTCCACCACACCCCTATTGTAGGTCAATTGCTTCTCATAATAAGACCATTTATCGAACTACACACCTATTGTAGGTGACAAATTTGCCCAGAAATTGACATATATTTCCACCACAAACCTATTATAGGTTCATTTCTAGTCATAATATGACCATTTACTGCAACTACACACCTATCATAGGTGGCTAATTTGGCAAGAATTGAACATACTTTTCCACCACACCTATTGTAGGTCCATTTCTGATCATAAGATGACCATTTATTGCTATTATACACATGTTGTGGGTGACTAATTGGGCAAGAAATGGACATGTATTTCCACCACACCCCTATTGTAGGTCAGTTTCTTCTCATAATCAGACCATTTATTGAACTACACACCTATTGTAGGTGACATATTTGGCCAAGATCTGACATATATTTCCACTACACAGCTATTGTAGGTTCATTTCTAGTCGTAATATGACCATTTACCGCAACTACACACCTATTGTAGGTGGCTAATTTGGCAAATAATGAACATAATTTTCCACCACACACCTATTGTAGGTCCATTTCTGATCATAAGATGACAATTTATCGTCACTAGACAACTGTTGTGGGTGATTAATTTGACAAGAAACGGACATATATTTCCAGCACACACCTATTGTAGGTCAGTTTCTTCTCATAATAAGACCATTTATCGAACTACACACCTATTGTAGGTGACAATTTGTGAGGAAATTGACATATATTTCACCAGGCATCTATTATAGGTTCATTTCTAGTCATAATATGACCATTTACCGCAACTACACACCTATCATAGGTGGCTAATTTGGTAAGAATTGAACATACTTTTCCACCACACACCTATTGTAGGTCCATTTCTGATCATAAGATGACAATTTATCGCTATTATACACCTGTTGTGGGTGACTAATTTGACCAGAAATGGACATGTATTTCCAACACACCCCTATTGTAGGTCAGTTTCTTCTCATAAGACCATTTATCGAACTACACACCTATTGTAGGTGACAATTTTTTAAGAAATTGACATATATTTCCAACACACATCTATTACAGGTTCATTTCTAGTCATAATATGACCATTTACTGCAACTACTCACCTATCATAGGTGGCTAATTTGGCAAGAATTGAACATACTTTTCCACCACATACCTATTGTAGGTCCATTTCTGATCATAAGATGACCATTTATCGCTATTATACACCTGTTGTGGGTGACTAATTTGGCAAGAAATGGACATGTATTTCCACCACACACCTATTGTTGGTCAGTTTCTTCTGATAATAAGACCATTTATTGAACTACACACCTATTGTAGGTGACAAATTTGGCCAGGAATTGACATATATTTCCATCACACACCTATTGTAGGTTCATTTCTAGTCATAATATGACCATTTACCTCAACTCCACACCTATAGTAGGTGGCTAATATAGCAAGAAATGAACATAATTTTCCACCGCACACCTATTGTAGGTCCATTTCTGATCATAAGATGACAATTTATCACCACTACACACCTGTTGTGGGTGACTAATTTGGCAAGAAATGGACATATATTTCCAGCACACACCTATTGTAGGTCAGTTTCTTCTCATAATAAGACCATTTATTGAACTACACACCTATTGTAGGTGACATATTTGGCCAGAAATTGACATATATTTCCACCACACACCTATAGTAGGTTCATTTCTAGTCGTAATATGACCATTTACCACAACTACACACCTATCGTAGGTGGCTAATTTGGCAAACAATGAACATAATTTTCCACCACACACATATTGTAGGTCCATTTCTGATCATAAGATGACCATTTACCGCAACTACACATCTGTTGTGGGTGACTAATTTGGCAAGAAATGGACATGTATTTCCACCACACACCTATTGTAGGTCAGTTTCTTCTTATAATACGACCATATATTGAACTAAACCTACTGTAGGTGACAAATTTGGCCAGAAATGGACATATATTTCCACCACACACCTATTGTAGGTTCATTTCTAGTCATAATATGACCATTTACCGCAACTACTCACCTATCATAGGTGGCTAATTTGGCAAGAATTGAAAATACTTTTCTACCACACACTTATTGTAGGTCCATTTCTGATCATAAGATGACCATTTATTGAACTACACACCTATTGTAGGTGACAAATTTGGTTAGGAATTGACATATATCTCCACCACACACCTACTGTAGGTTCATTTCTAGTGATAATGTAACCATTTACCGCAACTAAACACCTATTGCAGGTAGCTATTTGGCAAGAAATGAACATAATTTTCCACCACACACCTATTGTAGGTCAATTTCTTCTCATAATAAGACCATTTATCGAACTACACACCTATTGTAGGTGACAAATTTGCCCAGAAATTGACATATATTTCCACCACAAACCTATTATAGGTTCATTTCTAGTCATAATATGACCATTTACTGCAACTACACACCTATCATAGGTGGCTAATTTGGCAAGAATTGAACATACTTTTCCACCACACCTATTGTAGGTCCATTTCTGATCATAAGATGACCATTTATTGCTATTATACACCTGTTGTGGGTGACTAATTGGGCAAGAAATGGACATGTATTTCCACCACACCCCTATTGTATGTCAGTTTCTTCTCATAATCAGACCATTTATTCAACTACACACCTATTGTAGGTGACATATTTGGCCAGAAATTGACATATATTTCCACCAAACACCTATTGTAGGTTCATTTCTAGTTGTAATATGACCATTTACCACAACTACACCTATCGTAGGTGGCTAATTTGGCAAGAAATGAACATCATTTTATACCACACACCTATTGGTTTGTCAATTTTGGATCATAAGATGACCATTTATTATGACTACACACCTGTTGTAGGTGCATAATTTGGCAAGAAATGGACATGTATTTCTACCACACACCTATTGTAGGTCAGTTTCTTTTCATAATAAGACCATTTATTGAACTACACACCTATTGTATGTGACAAATTTGGCCAGAAATTCACATATATTTCCATCACACACCTATTGTAGGTTCAATTCTAGTCATAATATGACCATTTACCGCAACTCCACACCTATAGTAGGTGGCTAATATAGCAAGAAATGAACATAATTTTCCACCACACACCTATTGTAGGTCCATTTCTGATCATAAGATGACAATTTATCGTCACTAGACACCTGTTGTGGGTGATTAATTTGGCAAGAAACGGACACATATTTCCAGCACACACCTATTGTAGGTCAGTTTCTTCTCATAATAAGACCATTTATCGAAGTACACACCTATTGTAGGTGACAATTTGTCAAGAAATTGACATATATTTCCACCACACATCTATTATAGGTTCATTTCTAGTCATAATATGACCATTTACCGCAACTACTCACCTATCATAGGTGGCTAATTTTACAGGTATTGAACATACTTTTCCACCACACACCTATTGTAGGTCCATTTCTGATCATAAGATGACCATTTATCGCTATTATACACCTGTTGTGGGTGACTACTTTGGCAAGAAATGGACAGATATTTCCACCACACACCTATGTAGGTCAGTTTCTTCTCATAATAAGACCATTTATTGAACTACACACCTATTGTAGTGACAAATTTGGCCAGAAATTGACATATATTTCCACCACACACCTATTGTAGGTTCATTTCTAGTCGTAATATGACCATTTACCACAACTGCACAGCTATCGTAGCTGGCTAATTTGGCAAATAATGAACATAATTTTCCCACCACACACCTATTGTAGGTCAATTTCTTCTCATAATAAGACCTTTATTGAACTACACACCTATTGTAGGTGACATATTTGGCCAGAAATTAACATATATTTCCACCACACACCTATTGTAGGTTCATTTCTAGTCGTAATATGACCATTTATCGCAACTACACACCTATCGTAGGTGGCTAATTTGGCAAGAAATGAACAAACTTTTCCACCACACACCTATTGTAGGTCCATTTCTGATCATAAGATGACAATTTATCATCACTACACACCTGTTGTGGGTGACTAATTTGCGAGGTGGCATTTGGGTGCCACCAAGTTCATTCCTGCAGGGCCCCTTCCCCCCTTTCAAAAATTTCGGATCACGCATCAGATTTAGTATGCAGGACCATGCTGTTTTGTTAAAAGCTTTTCTATTGGTTTACAGGTTTTTGACCTCAGATGCTGCCCTTCATTCTGCCATTTGTACGATTGGCAGCAGAGGGGTAACATCTCTTGAAGCTAAATACCAGTGATAATACATATTTTAGTTACGTTATTTTTAGTTTATATTTTATTCTATCACTGGTGTTTCACTTCTGTACGGTCATGTCGGATATAAAAGCAAAGCAGTATAATTTACACTCCAGTAAACAGAGGCGAGTACATAGGCCGATACATAAACAACTGTGCAATGATAGGGAATTTTTGACAGAAATGTTAGGTAAACAGTCAGATCCGGGTGATAGTTCTTTTCATAATTCGGATGTTTCAGTTTCGGACAGTGACCTAAATTGTAGTGGCTTTCTTTCACAGTCAGACACTGAGGCACATTCCAGTAAAACAGATAGCCGTACGTACAAAAAATTTGCAATGGAAAGACAAGTACCAGTAGGGACACCACTTCGGATCCGCCCTCCCAGAACCTCATTAACCAACAAATCCTTCATCAGCTCACAGTTTTGAGTGAAAGGCTTGATACTATCGAGACTGCATCAGTCAAGAAGACAAATGACCAAACAACAAGCATTCTGACGCATGCATTTATCTCCCGCCATATAAATTAGATGTACTAAAGATAACATATTTTAACAAGGTGCTCTAAATGTAATACTTTTCAAGTTATAATTGATTTAGTGCATGATTTCATGAATTTTAATGCATTAAAAATTATTTTAAAAAATTCATTAAAAAAATTTAGCATGTGAAAGCTCTCCAAAATGTAGGTGAATGAGTTATTTGAGAAATATTGGCTATCTGCAATACTTTTAGTGATAATAGGCAGTTACTCATTTTGAGTAGGTGAGGAATTAGCTACGGATCTGAAAATTCACTAATTGAAAGCTCTCCAAAATGTATGTGAATGAGTTATTTCAGAAATACTGGCTATCTGCAATACTTGTAGAGATAATTCGCATTTACTCATGGTGAATAATTAACTACGGGTGTGAAACTTCACTAAGTGAAAGCTCTCCCAAAAGTAGGTGAATGAGTTATTTGAGAAAAATTGGCTATCTGCAATACTTTTACAGATAATTCACATTTACTCATTTTGATTAGGTGAGTAATTAGCTACGGGTCTGGAACTTCACCATGTGAAAGCTCTCCCAAAAGTAGATGAACGAGTAATTTGATAAAAATTGGATACCCGCAATACTTTTAGAGATAATTAGCATTTACTCATTTTGAGGAGGTGAATAATTAGCTACGGCTCTGAAAAAAAAAGTGAAAGCTCTCCCAAAAGTAGGTGAATGAGTTATTTGATAAAAATTAGCTATCTGCAATACTTTTAGAGATAATTCACATTTACTCATTTTCAGTAGGTGAGAAATTAGCTACGGGTCTGGAACTTCACCATGTGAAAGCCCTCCCAAAAGTAGATGAATGAGTTATTTGATAAAAATTGGATATCTGCAATACTTTTAGAGATAATTCACATTTACTCATTTTGAGTAGGTGAATAATTAGCTACGGGTCTGAAACCTCACCAAGTAAAAGCTCTCCCAAAAGTAGGTGAATGAGTTATTTGAGAAGAATTGGATATCTGCAATACTTTTACAGATAATTCACATTTACTCATTTTGAGTAGGTGAGTAATTAGCTACGGGTCTGGAACTTCACCATGTGAAAGCTCTCCCAAAAGTAGATGAACGAGTAATTTGATAAAAATTGGATATCCACAATACTTTTAGAGATAATTAGCATTTACTCAATTTGAGTAGGTGATAATTAGCTACAGGTCTGAAACTTCACCAAGTGAAAGCTCTTCCAAAAGTAGATGAACTAGTTATTTAAGAAAAATTGGATATCCCCAATACTTTTAGGGATAATTCACATTTACTCATTTTGAGTAGGTGAGTAATTAGCTACGGGTCTGGAACTTCACCATGTGAAAGCTCTCCCAAAAGTAGATGAATGAGTTATTTGATAAAAATTGGCTATCCGCAATACTTTTAGAGATAATTATCATTTACTCATTTTGAGTAGGTGAATAATTAGCTACGGGTCTGAAACTTCACCATGTGAAAGCTCCCCCAAAAGTAGATGAAGCAGTTATTTGAGAAAAATTATGTCATTATTTTGCCACAAATAAGAAAATAGCTATTACTCACTTATGGCATGCAATACAACCCCAAAATATATACCATCTTATAGTTAAGGACAAAGTAGCTGAACAACATATTTGAAGAAAAAGCTGTAACTGCAATAGTTTTGGAGTTACAATGGATTTACTCAACAGTCACAATTTCAAAGTAGCTATTACTTAGCTATGCAATGTGCAACAGGTCTGAAACTTTACTATGTGATAGCTTACAAAAAAGTAGATGAATGACATATTTGAAAAGAATTCCGTAACTTTAATACTTCTGAAGATATTTGACATTTACTTATGTCATTATTTTGCTACTAATAAGAAAATAGCTATTACTCACTTATGGCATGCAATAGAACCTCAAACTACATGCCAGCTTATAGCTAAGGACAAAGTAGGTGAACAACATATTTTACGAAAATATTGTAACTGCAATAGTTTTGGAGTTACAATGGATTTACTCAACTGTAGAATTCCAAAGTAGGTATTACTCAGCTATCCAATGTGCAACAGATCTGAAACTTTACTATGTGATAGCTTATGAAAAAGTAGATGGATAACATATTTGAAAAGAATTCCCTAACTTTAATACTTTTGAAGATATTTGACATTTACTTATGTCATGATTTTGCTACAAATAACAAAATAGCTATTACTCACTTATGGCATTCAATAGAACCCCAAACTATGTACCATCTTATAGCTAAGGACAAACTAGCTGAACAACATATTTTAGGAAAATACTCCAACTGCAATAGTTTTGGAGTTACAATGGCTTTACTCAACAGTCAGAATTTCAAAGTAGCTATTACTCAGCTATCCAAGGTGCAACAGGTCTGAAACTTTACTATGTCATAGCTTACCAAAAAGTAGATGGACAACATATTTGAAAAGATTTCCCTAACTTTAATACTTTTGAAGATATTTGACATTTACTTCTTCTGTTATTTAGCTACAAATGAGAAAATAGCTATTACTCACTTATGGCATGCAACAGAACCCCAAACTATGTACCATCTTATAGCTAAGAACAAAGTAGCTGAACAACACATTTTAGGAAAACACTCTAAGTGCAATAGTTTTGGAGTTACAATGGCTTTACTCAACAGTCAGAATTTCAAAGTAGCTATTACTCAGCTATCCAAGGTGCAACAGGTCCGAAACTTTACTATGTCATAGCTTACCAAAAAGTAGATGGACAACATATTTGAAAAGATTTCCCTAACTTTAATACTTTTGAAGATATTTGACATTTACTTCTTCTGTTATTTAGCTACAAATGAGAAAATAGCTATTACTCACTTATGGCATGCAATAGAACCCCAAACTATGTACCATCTTATAGCTAAGGACAAAGTAGCTGAAAAACATATTTTAGGAAAATACTCTAACTGCAATAGTTTTGGAGTTACAATCGCTTTACTCACCAGTCAGAATTTCAAAGTAGCTATTACTCAGCTATCCAAGGTGCAACAGGTCTGAAACTTTAGTATGTGATAGCTTACCAAAAAGAAGATCGACAACATATTTGAAAAGATTTCCCTAACTTCAATACTTTTGAAGATATTTGACATTTACTTCTTCTGTTATTTAGCTACAAATGAGAAAATAGCTATTATTTGAAGAAAAAGTTGTTACTGCAATAGTTTTTGAGTTATGCGCCCTTTACTCAAAGTAGCTAAGATTGCTATTACTCACTTATCTTTAGGCCTAAGTCAATAAAACCCAAAAAATTTTCAAGGGCATGAAAATTCATTGGGACAATTAATTTACAAAAAATCTGTAGCTGTAGTAGTTTTGGAGAAATCTGCGTGACTAACTAACGCACGCACACATGCACGCATGCACAGACATCATTTCATAATCTCCCTCCCGGGCTAAAGCCCGGCGGGAGATAAAAATCAAGAAAACACGTGTCAAAAAATAAAAAATTAGTACTCAGGTAGCAGAACCTAGTAAAGTTGTACAAGAGTGTAATTCCTCTTCCTTTGACAAGTTACCCGATCTTGCTGCCTTGAGACAAGATTCGTTCATACAAAAGCAAGTTGAACAGAGGTTAAAAGAACTTACTGCTTTGCAATCAGGTACTGAACAAAAAATTAAAACTCATAGGGGTGAGGTCGAAGTTATGGTGAAAAATAGAATCAAATGGCCCCACGAGTTTGTGCTCACCAGAAGTACAAAAGACAGAGTATCATACGACCAGTTGACCCCAATACAGTGGATGGCTGGCTTTTGTTGCACCATGAAAGAGGAAAAAAATTTAGAAATGAAAGAACATATGCTTGATTATGTTATTGCTTTGCTAGAAGATGCAAATGATTTTTCCTGGGGTGCGGCAAAGGCCAGCCATGCAGTGTTACTGTGTCGTATGGAACAAGGGGAGGTTTCTGATTTTTCGGATACCTCAAAAATTGATAGGATCCGACGTGCTAATGCACAAAAACATACAACTTCCAATACTTCTGCCTCACAAAATGCTTCTGTAAAGAAATTTACGGGAAAAATCACCAGGTAAATGCCCTGTAAATATTACAACCAGGATTCTTGTGTCCATGATAAAAACCACGAAACAAAAGGTACAATCTACAAGCACATATGTTCAGCATGCTTTGCAAATGGGGGGAAGACTTTTGTCCATCCAGAAACCCAATGTAGAAATAAAAGTTAAAAAAACCAGTCAAAAAACGAATAACTTTGGGTACAGAAGCGGATGACTGTACCCACATGTCTCAAATTTTCAAAAATTGTCATCCCACAAAATTTGTGTATGCAAAAAATGTAAAAAATTGGCACTTTTTCCAAGAAAGGAATGCCACGAAGCAGGATTGGCTTGCCTGGTTTTATAAGTCCAAAGATAATACCGTGGATCATAGGTCTTATGCTGAGGTCCTTCGTACCAAAAATACTAGTCCCTCCATTTTACCTCCCACACCTCCATCCCTTATAGTAGTGAATTTAGACAGTTCTGAGAAAAAAGGAAGTCTTTGGATTGTGTTGCATTATATTTCGAATCATATTGTTGAACATTTTGATTCGATAGGAAGAAAACCTGATAAATACATAAATAACATTTTATTCAAACAGAATTTAACATATAAATAAAATAACAAAATATTACAGTCTCTTTATTCTAATACCTGTGGATTATTCTGTTTGTTTTACAGTTACTACAGTTCACGTAATGAGGACATGGTTAGAATACTTCATCGATTCGGTAATACATACAAGGAAAATGAATTTATCGTTATAAAATTTTATAATGACTATATAAAGCAAGTTTCAACACTGTAGTAATTAGAATTAAACAAAATAATCCATTTTTAAAAAAAAATTTGTAACAGGTTAATTTAACAATGATAATGTAACATCATATTTAATATATATATATTTGTAACAACATGATTGTATAAAGTATATAGAATAAAATTTGTAATTAATTCCATATTTCAGTGTTTTATTATACAACAAAAAAACAAAAAAATTATATTAAAGAGTTTACTTTTTTAGAATAGTCCATCAAAATTTTCCCTACCAGATTATTTCCTGATAAAGATGATGACTTCAATACAGCAATGAGATTTGAGCTTGTGGTTACACCCAAAAATGAAATATCTTGTTTACTTAATGTGTTTTGTTTATAGGCTATGTAGCTATTGGAATATTCCTTCAGTTTTTCTCTGCATTCTTGATTTTGAATAAATTTTTGGAGAATAGCAAATCTCATAATTCTTTCTTTGTCGTCTTCTTTTGATAGCTTTTATTGAAATCTTCCATAAGAATTTCTAACTGAAAAGGATCTGTTTCATCTAAAATTTGATTACTCAATTCATATTTTTAGCATCTCTAGTGTGTTTTGAGGAACAAAAGCAAAAGCCATCATATGTCAATTTACATTGATATAAATTTGAAAGGGGGTTATGAATACCATCTACAACTACAATTTTTTCCTCCCATGGTGACACTGTTATATCTAGAGGTTCTGTAGTTACCCCATCCTCAAGAACTTTTCTTTTACAATAAAAATAATTAAAACCTATTTTTTCCTGCGAATAGGTATGTATAACGGATATGTTAATTCTGAAACCAATATTCTTAGAGCTCATAACATTTTTAGTTGTTAAAGTTTCCTCAAATTTTTCCATTGCATTAGTAAGAGCCTTCTTTGAA
This sequence comes from Sabellastarte sp. h YS-2021, assembly GCA_964017235.1. Lineage (NCBI taxonomy): Eukaryota > Metazoa > Annelida > Polychaeta > Sabellida > Sabellidae > Sabellastarte > Sabellastarte sp. h YS-2021. Next base: position 62,326,269 of record OZ024929.1, on the reverse strand, counting down.
ACACCCTTACATGAAAATTTTTGTTTTCCTTCTTCATTTTCAATTATATAGGATGTTGAACATAAGGATATCATTTTTGTACCCTGGAATTCTAATTTCAACCTTCCAACCTCACACCTTCCTGATGCAATATGGTTAGGACAGCATCTCCTCGGAAACCATTGCGTATAGTTAAGATCATGACAAGAGTGAAAAATTTCTTTTTCAAATTTTTTTTATATTTTTAATTTATGCATTCATCTATATTTTCTTTATTAATTGCCATGTAAATACTGTCAGTATTGGTTTCAGTTAATTCGAAAGAGTTAGGATTGAAGTATTTAACTATACAGTCATGATAGAATTCTAGCATCCTTAACTTGGCATATTGTAAGATAAAAAATCCAATTGGAACAGGGGTGTCTAAGGTTAAATGACTTTTATAAGTTTCAACCTCAAAAATATTATGATTTAATTCTTCCATAGCCTTGAATGTCGGGGAATTTATAATTTTAGTCATTTTAGCTTTATTTGTTAAATATTTTACATTAGTATGTTTTGTTTTATCCATAAAAACTGATCCGTATGAACTATTACTTAATAATTCGTAGGTATCACCAATGATGGCCTTATCAGGATTCTTATCTCCTTCAATTCTGAATTCAGTGACCTTATCAATGAAATTTTTAAAACATTTCTTAGGTTGATATTCAATTATTTGATATATTTTGGTAATTTCTGAATTATTCTTTAAATACCATCTCAATAATGGTGTAGCAATTAAAATTTTTTCAGCTTCATTAGTACTAATTAGTAGTCTTTTATAATCAAATGAAATATAATTCTGATTGCAGTATTCCAACATGTGTTCTCCAATGACCTCCATTGGAACGTTACAAGTACAAAAAAAGCAGGGAATTCTTTAAATTTTTGAATGTACTCTGATTTAACATTGATATCTACCTCCACAGCACCAAATAGCCTTTCATTCTTAATATCTTTAATAATTTTTTCACATGTTAGTATTGATCTGTTCATTTTAAAATATGAGGGTAAATACAAATCGCATAAATGATCACATTTGTCTTTGATATCATGCTTAAAAACACATTCTTGGATAGATACATACTTATAACCTAGAGATAATAAAAATTCTTCTTTTTCATGTCTTTCTTTTGAACCTTCTTAATTTTTTCGAGCCATTTATGAGATTTAATTTTCTTCACAGTCGAACAATCTTCGGTACAATAATGAAAATAACATCCATGAAATTCATACAGTTTTATTTTGAATAAAATAGCCATCTAAGAGATAATTTCGTATTCTTATTTCTTTTTGATTGTTAAGTTTATGTAAAATTTTAATTTTTTCTTTTTTCATTAAGAAGTCCATCCAAATGTACTAATCAATGTATTTTTCACTTACTTCTGGTTTGAAGTTTGTAGAGCTCATTCTCCTGACATAAACGCCTATAGGCATATCTTGTTTAATTGCATATGAATATGGACAGTTACAATCATAACCTACAATAGCTTTACACTTATTACCTTCTATTCCTTTTTTAAGTTTTAAGAAGTCTTCGTCACATTTAATAGGGTTGCTGTTAGAAACTTTTGAAAAAAAATCTTGGGGTGGGGGAAGTGAAGGAAATGATAACTTTTCAAAGGAGTCGAACCATTCGTTTGGAATACACCTTTATTAAGTTCAGATCCATAGGCTTTTAAAAATTGACTGTAGGAACATCCAGGTGCCAAAAAATTGGATATATCCAAAAACTTCAGGTGGGGTGCTGAGATAGAAATGTAAGAATTATTTTTTTAATTGTGAATTTTTCATTATCATTATAATTTTCTGAAATGTAAAACATGATTTCCCTTTTTATTAAATTTATATCATATTTGCCGGAGTTAAAGCCTACAACAGGTAATTGACATAAATACTTCTCGAAATTCTTTCTGATCTCATTTATAGATGATATAAAATGAGAGACAATTTTAGGATGAATATTTGCAGTCATATCTATTTCATCAATTTCTGGATCTTCCTGGTAGTCATTGGTATCAGAACATTGGTTCTGACATAATTGAATTTCACTTTTAGGTTATTAGCATTTACTTTACTAATTTCATTTAAGTATTCCATCATTTTTTAAATTAAATTTTTTGAAGAGGTATCAACAAAACATTTAGGGTTAATATACCCATCAACATTCGAGGCAATACTCACGCTTATCGGTTCATGTCTTGAGATCCAATGTAATTTATCGGTCACATTTTGCTCTATTTTAAGTAAGACTGCTTCCATATCCCATACAGAGAAGTTGTGATAGAATCTTTCGTTCGAGGGTACAAAAATATTTAAATATTCTAAGTTTTCAAATATAGACTCATCATTTTTATGAAAACCACCAGGAAATATATATTTTATACTTTGATAACATGACCCATAGTGTCTCTTCAGATTCCATTCATTTTTAAACATTTTACTACATTTTTCGCATTCATATTTCTTTATAAACTTCTTTACATCTGTTATGTAACTGAAATGATTATCAAAAACATTAAGATACATTACATCTTTATTGACGTTAATAGAACCGAAAATAAGATTCACAGAGCCTGTGGGATTCATATTAAAGATCTTAATTTTAATATTGAAACATTCTTCAAGTTTGGAGATATCATCCAGTGTTTCACCATCAAAACTAATTGTATTATTAGAAAATATAGGTAAATATTTAAAGGTTCTCCGTCTATTCAAATAATGAAGTTCAGTATTAACATTCTTATAATGCGTTTTTAAACATCTAAAGAAACATAAATTATCTTCATAAGGTCTATTTGTCCTTCTATTAATTTCTTACGTTTTTAAATGTTTATTTGTCTTTAAGTAGTTGGCTAGATCTTCTGCTTGACCAAGAGGGAAATCTGTTAAAAAAATTGTATACTATACATTAGTTATGACAACTAGAATCCAGTTAGTGGAAGGTCTCACTGCTCTTGCTTGTTGAATAACATCAATTCTAACTATTTTATGCATTAAAAAATTTATACTATTTCTATTAGATATTGTAAATGGAAAATATAACACTTTGTTATTGTAATAAGGTATATAGTATCTATATTCCCCCGTAGTTGTGTTCTGCAATATCATTCCAAATGAAAAATTGATTCTATAGGCATTCGTTTGCTTGTTGTATATTTCTGTAAGATGTCCTCTAATTTCTCTGTATCCCCTGTGAAGATCATTGGTAGTAAAGTTATACAGTTTCTTAAGTTCTCCAATATCGTCTTCAGCAAAAATATATCTCCTGTTAGTATTATAAACCTCAAATAATTCATTATTTCCATAATCTCAAATAAATGGGGGTATATCCTGAATATTGTCATTTCCACCATCCTGGTTTAGTCTATGAGAATACAATTCCTTCCTATCTTTACAGATATTTTTACATATTGCACATTTGTATGACTTCTTTGGAACTTCCAGATGTCTATGTCTGGTTAAAATATGGTAATCCAATGCTTTTGCAGATAAAATGGAACATCACTTTGAAAACACATAAATTTTCCACATGTCCTTGAGTGTTTAAAAAATTCATCGTACGAATAAAACACTTTATCACAAGTGACACATTTCTTTTCATTTTTAGTATTAAAAGTACATATCTTCTCGTGCTTAGCCAAGTTACTAGCTTTAAGCATAGAATAGTTACAATAAGAACAATTATAATTCATTCTGACAGTCACCAGATTTCTGATATCTTATCATGTTTGAATTTTTATATATTTTGAGATCAATCTTGATCTTCCTTTGAGTGAATTTCTCTTCTCAAATTTTGAGCATATGTTGAATATGTGCTCCATGATTCGTTCCATCTGTTGTAGAGGTTTCTTATTTTGTAAGCAAAAACATGAAAAATTGCTCTCAGAATTGGGACACTATGGGATAAATAATGCCTCAGAAAACATGTTATATACAACAAAGTCATAAAAAATCGACCTAAATTTGTAACTTCAAATTCTTTCAACACTAGAGTTAGAAATATATCTGGAGATTTCAGCTTCATTTTCTTCACATGGAGATATATATCATACATATTAAGTCTTGATTCCATATTTGTAATATTTGTAATGTTGACGTGTCCACAATTGTTGTTTACATATGGTAAAATATGCTTGTGTAATGCACATATATACACAAAACTAACATATAAACACATATGGTGATATTGGGTACATATAAATGTATACTAGTTCTGATATGCTAGATTAACAACTATATACACATGCATTGACCTTAGTTGAGAAACTACATTAAAGATCAATTCCCTATCACATCCGTGGAGCGATTTCACTACATCTATTACTACTGTTGTGGGTGACTAATTTGGCAAGAAATGGACATGTATTTCCACCACACCCCTATTGTAGGTCAGTTTCTTCTCATAATAAGACCATTTATTGAACTACACACCTATTGTATGTGACAAATTTGGCCAGAAATTGACATATATTTCCACCACATACCTATTGTAGGTTCATTTCTAGTTGTAATATGACCATTTACCGCAACTCCACACCTATCGTAGGTGGCTAATTTGGCAAGAAATGAACATAATTTTCCACCACACACCTATTGTAGGTCCATTTCTGATCATAAGAGTAGTGAGAGCTCAGTCGGTTGACGGTCTTCCCTCGGGCTATGTGAGATTTCTGTTAGATTTAGATGGGAAACCTGGCGCTAGGAGACACGGGTTCGAAATGGAGAGCACCCTAACCACCAAAGGATAATCTCTACGGAAAAAGGAAACACATTTACTATCTCAATTTGAGGAAAATATACTTTTAAGGAGGTAACATTTAGCTTTTAGTTATGGTTCGTCTTTAACATGGCAGATAATCCTTCTCACCTTACAGGGGTTTAGTTATTTACTTTTCCCACCACTTTGACTTGTAGCTACATTTTTCAGAGACGCAGGTTTTAACTTGCAAGATATTATCTGTCAAATTTGAAAAGATTCTGTAGATATACAAAACATGAAAGGAATCTTATGTAAGTGAACGAAAAAATCCAGCCCCAACTCGTTTGGGTATATATCCTTAAGACCCTAGATATTTACTTTCACTAGAAATCTGTCTGAACCAAATGCACTCCAAGGGTATTGAATGTTCAATCGTATCAACCTTGAACCAACTTTTGAAGTCCTCTAACACAAACATTACCTCTTTTCACAATGCAGACATAGCAGAGCATGTTGAAACATTGACAAATATCTCAAATGAAGTACCATACCACTGAAATAATAAACCTTGACTGCGAATATATCAAAGAATCTACTCTGAATGTCTCTAAATTTTAACTTTTGGTATTGTTTTACAACCCTACTCATTTTCGAGAAAAAACAGGATCCAACGCCGACGAATCATCAAATCCCTAATTAGGTCATCACGTGACTAATCAACCTCAACACACTATATAAGCAATTTCGAGCAAATGTGGGTTCCAATGTTGACGAATTATCAAATCTCAAACTAGGTCACAACACAATGTCAGTAACTCAAACGGTATATAAGAAAATTTCTGCAAAACAGGGATCAAGTGTCGACCTATCATCAAATCGATAGAAGCTCATCACGTGACATATCTGCGATTAGATATATATAAAATATGATGAATTTGCTTTTATTAATGATGTATCAGCTGAAAACCTTACATGAATCCATACTATATAAATCCAGTCAGACACCTCTTACAACCACTCACAAAGTATTAGGAAACTGATAAGGGAGAATGTTTTCTAACTCTGGATTTAATTCTGAACAGTCAGATTCGACTGATTCCTCAATGAAAGAACCTGATATTGTGAAACCAGCGGCAAAACCATCATCAATCTCGAACACAGGGGGATTTTCATTGTCAAACAATCATCAAATCAGATATGCCTTTAAAGATCCACCTGCATACACCTTTGGTCACAATTCAATGAATCAACCAACTCTTTTGAAAAATTCTGTTTTTAATGACTATATATTTCGATGTGATCCACTGGTTTATCAGAAATATGTCTCCAGATTTGAAACATACAGGACATGGCCCAAATCACATCCAGTGAGACCTGAACAACTAAGCAGAGCAGGATTTGTCTACACAGGAGAAGGGGATAAAGTTATCTGTCCATGGTGTAAGATTAAACTGATAGAATGGGAACCATATGACCTACCATTCGAAGAACACAGAAGACATTCAACCTCCTGCGACTTTTTGAAGATGTTGATGCCATAAAGACTATCAAACTGTTTAAAGAATATGTAGCATTGATTGTAATAACTGTAATAATAATATTTAGATAACTGTAGTACTTGTTAAAATATTGTTTCCTAATCTGCAAATAAGAGAAAATAAATGCCACACACTCTTGAAATAAATACAATACCTCAATCCTACCCCACATAATGTACATAACTTTCCAACAACTCCTCTGTCCTTGACTTGCATTGAGTTCATACAATACAAACGCCTTTAACAATCATTCCTGAATCCAGGCTCTCATAAGGCACATGTCAAAGCAGAGTAATGTGTTTCAACACACCCACCCCTCAGGCAGTATGGTAAATTGAAGTGTATCAGAAAATCATATGAAAGTAATAGTAATATTAATATTTGATATCACAAGCTCACACTTGCGGCTATGCATTAAACTCTCTATGGTGGAAGATCATGCAAAATCACATCTCAACACGTCCAAGACATCTTAATCTATAGAAATTATATCATAACCACCAAACCCTTTAAAACCATTCATAATACCTCGAACCCAAAGCTTTGTACTAGTGTCTAATCAAACTAACAGTCGGGTTAAAATTTGTTTAAACAGAAATCTTTCCCAGAGATTGTGTCTGGTCATGATATTTCTGATGATAGAACCATTTATTAATCTAACAATAAAACCTATAAAATCGAACTAGTGACAAGTTCGAACCAAAAGTTTTAATGAAGAAATCATGCTGATTATGCCCCCTTCTGAACAATGATCTCCCCCCTTATCTGTTGTTATAAAAACGCCACAGATTTGACAATCTCTCATCCAATCCTCTCTAGAGCTGGACAGACGAACAAGCTGCTCAACACACTCTTTGGAAAGCAAGCAGGAAATCTACATCTACCACAGCAATCACTCAGTAGGTACAAGAGTCAGAACTTGTAATGGCAGAGGCTACATTGAACACACCAATGAAAATCTCCAACAGTAAGAAGAGAAAGAACGAGCAATCGCAACTCTCAAAAGTGAAGAAGGTCATGTTGATGACACCACAGAATTCTGAAGGGGCAGGAGAACACAGTCAAGCCTGTACTGATATCTCTACAGCATGCGGTGTTATTGCGAACAAACCATTTAGAAAAAATTATCATTTAGGAGGCAAAAAATATGCAATATTTCATGGGGAAAGGGATGTAATAGATCACATCCAAATTAAAGAGTGGGATGGTAAAGTGGTGTTAAAAGAAGGGGTTAAACTTAATAGGTCTAGATTTGTAATGATTCTTCACAACGTCGAAATTATAAACCACACCCTTAAAAAAATTTTGAAAGGGGAGGATGGATTGAACTCTAGAATTCATATAGGAGCCTCATATTATCTCTCTGTCAATAGCCCATACAAAACTGTAGCAATAAGAATGTGGAGAAAGGGGGGGGGAATGGGGAATATTTTCCCACAAAGTGTGGCATAACAATGAGTTGTGGGGAATGGGACGAATTTACTAAAATTTCTAATAAAATCTATTCAGAGAGAATGGAAATTTTTACACATGTTCCGTGTCTAATGCAACCCGATCAACCAGGTCATAACAAAGTGTTTTGTGTTGAATGTTGTGAATCAACCAAAGCACCCATGGGAGAGGTCGATTTTGACATACCTCTGTAACAACTTTTTTATCAATTAAGAATCAATTATTTTAAACACAAAAGTCAACATTTCTGTAATATAAATGTAACAAATTACTCTGAAAAAAATTTTTTTTTTTTGTAAAAAATGTACAGTCAGGACATAGCAATAGTTTAAAATGTATAGTCAACACTGGGTAATAACAGATTTCCACCCAACCTGTTTGAACTTGTAAAGAAATCTGCAGTTGAAGTGGGTCCTGGATATTTACGAGTTGAGGCATATCTTAGGTTAGGTCTTTGATCCTTGGGGTTATAAAAACCCCCAGTTCTCAATGATCTGTCATTGATTTCCTGACAATTTTTGGGATTGAGACCTTTACAAAGAACAAGTGCTATATCACACTGAGTTTGACATTGAGTGAATAATAGCTGGTAAATTTTACCTCATTTTATTTTGTTTTTAGAATAAGGCTACGGTTAATAAAATAAGGATGGAATTAGCTCAGATGGAGATGAATCTATTCATGGGTAATAGGTACGACGTGTACTACCCGCTACACATACCATCTTCTATGGTAACATTTATGCACTTGATAAAGCTAATTGAACTGAAGAACTACAAACAAGCCTTCAACTGCATAACGCTGCTGAATGAGGTGCTGCCAGAGTTCATTATGTAAGTAAAAAAGTTCTCATATAAAGGATCTGATACTAAAATTGTTTGTTTATTTCGATGTGGTATATGATATAACACTAATTATGCATATAGCTGTGTAAACTGTAGAGCTCTGTATTTAACGTAAATACACCAATGTATGTTCTGTAACATTTGAAATTTTCTCTAATTAATATCACAATATGTAATGGTAGAAAAAGAGGGATCAAGTGTTGACCAATCATCAAATCGCAAACTAGGTCGTCACGTGACATAAGAACTGCTTTTGCTATATAAGCTGTTTGGGGAAGAAGAGGGATCAAGTGTTGTCCTATCATCAAATAATGAACTAGATCATCACGTGACATAACAGTTACTTTTTGTATATAAGTCATTTCGGGGAAAAGAGGGATCAAGTGTCGACCAATAATCAAATCGCAAAGCAAGGAGTCACGTGACGACTTAACTTTATGATATATATAAGGACCCACTATGTAGAAGGGGGATAGTGAATCTTATTAGGTAGTCATATCTCAAACGATATAACCGAAGTATAGTCCCTGTCATCCTGTCATCCAACTGTTGGTTAACATTTTATCAACCTGTCCTCATCACCAAACCCACTATTCAAGAATCAGTAACTGAAGATATGTACAAGTTTGCCTATTGTTCATGTAATTTCAGGAACAAATATCCAGACTTCGCCAGATATTTTGTAGAGGAATTCGAAAAAGCAGTATGCTGTATTTGTAAAGAGGACCTACAGAGGGAACAACTCATTCTATCCAATCCATGCGCTCATTATTTCTGCGCATCATGCGCATGTCAGTTGGTTAAGAACTGGAATGAAGAGGGAAAACAAAGACCCAAATGCCCACTTTGTAGGTCTGTTTTGAGGGACCACCTCTTCACAAAACCAGGTTTCTTCAGTGCCACCAGACTGCACCAATGCTCGCTCTTTGTGTGGGTTCCCACCTCCACATATATCCATGCTAATTTCAACCAGTCAATGATTGATGCCTTGACGTCAAGGAATTTTATTAAAGCCTTCTATTACGCATTCTTAATGAGTACTACACCCTCAGATAGTGAGAAGATGCTAGCACCAACATGGCCGCAGTTCTATGAGGACAGGAAAAACAACCTGACCTGCACCACCTGTGGGCTTCCGATTAGTTTTGATCAAGCATTTGCCACTAAATGTGGTCATTTCTATTGCATTATCTGTTCCGCCTACTCTGTCTCCAAACCGAGAAGATCTCCCCTTCTCTGCCCAATATGCGAGGAGGAAATCGAAGATGAGTCAACAGAAATCATTTTCCTGAGACCTATCAAACTTCCCCCAGGTGGTTGGATAGAGGTTCCTCAGCCTCTCATCTGATTCAAACCATGGAACACTAGATATCGAATTGTAAGTTATAATTGAAAAAGTAAAAGTCTGAAAATAATTTATAACCAAGCTACAATCAGAGAGGTTTAGTAGATATATATATGTAATATACTTCAGTATTTACAGTTCTAATGAAGCATATTGTCTTTCCAGTAAGGTAATGGATAGATAACAATGACATATCATTTATACTTTTTATTTAATTGTCTTTAGAATATTATAAGGTCTAGATAGACACCAACAAACAGAAAGGTTACAATATGTAAGCAGTTTATTATTATTATTATTTTTCTAGAGTAGTAAGTATTATTATTACTTTTATACAAATATCAGTTAGTTATAATGTTAGAAAAAAACTGCTTTGTGACAAATTGGTGTTTATAACAGAACAAACCTGTATATCTCATACTTATATTATAACAATCCTATACAGAATAGAAGGGTTTAACAGTCTATGTATATATATATCTCACTTATACTAATATACATTGTCAAAAGAAAATCTTATGTGTACATAAATGTATTTTGTATGAACTAAGGTTACAATAATCAGGGTGGTTTAGTAGATGTATTTGTAATACACCCCACTATTTACAGTGCTAACAAAGCATATTGTCTTTCCAGTAAGGTAATGGATGGTTAACAATGACATATCATTTACACTCTTTATTTAATTGACTTTAGAATATTATAAGGTCTAGCTAGACACCAACAAAGAGAAAGGTTACAATATGTAAACAGTTTATCATTATTTTTCTAGAGTAGTAACTAGTATATTACTTTTATACAAATATCAGTTAGTTATAATGTCAGAAAAAATAACTGCTTTGTGTCAAATTGGTGGTTATAACACAACCAATAAAGTTTACATGCTAATATACCCTTTTTTGAACTAGTTGAAATTAGTTATATGTTAATCCATGGTAATCCAAATGTATTTACAAGATATAGGTGTGTTATTGTATACAGTCCACGAATAATGTTATGATATACTTCAGTTTACTACAAAATGTTAATGTATAAAGTTTATACGTTTTTATAATAAACCTTTCCTGATCTAGTTGTGAAATAAGCTCTCCCTCTGTGTTGATCATTAGCACCAGTTGTGGATGTAGATTCATCAGAATGTATATTTTCCTCTGAGCTATTATGATCTGTTGTGATCTGTCTAGACTGATCTCTCATTGAGTTAATTGACCCTGACTGACTGTTTTGATCAGATCTAGTAGAACTCAATTGATCTTCCAAGCTATTGTGATCTATTGTAACCTGAGTGGACTGATCCCTCATTGAGATTGGTGACATTGGTCCACTGTCTTGATCTGAGATGATCGAATCCATGTGTACCTCAGAACTATTCCTTGTTACACTGGTCTGACTAGGTTGAGATCCTACTGAGTCAATTGAGTTGGATTCAATGTTTTGAACTGATGTGGTCGAATTTGGGTTTTCCTCTGAACTGGAATTTACCTCACTAACCTGAGTGAACTGATCTCTGAATAATGAGTGAGGAATTGAATCATCGAAATCTGCATCGCTTGTATCCAAGTCACTGTCCTCTTCAATGCTTAATGGATGGAAATCATTTGGCATAGGTCTCAATATAGGGAGATAACTAGAGCTGGATGAGGGTAGTGAGCTTTGTGATGGTGTAAAATCTGATTCTTCCCCCTGAATCGATATAATTCTGGCTATAAACTCCGCCTCCTTATGAAATCTACTGTCCCAGGAACTCTGGCTTTCAGAATCTGAGGTAACAGAATTATCCCTATCCGAGTTTTCAGATATTGAAATGGAAAGTGGGATATCACTAATGTATGGGGAAAGCGAATCTGATTCATCACTGTAGGAATCATCTGATTTTTCTTCAATATACATGCAGTAACATAAGAAAATCTTCACTAAATTTATCCTTAGGAATAAGAAGTAGTCATGTCTCCAGAAGAAGAGTATAATCAGTGTTAAAGACACAATAAACACCACACCAGGAAACACTAGTAGTATAAATACACTGTCGTCTCTTGAAAGTGAATCAGCAGGTTCAGTCTCACTAGTGGTCAGACACTGCAACCTCTGATCTGTAAATAAAAAAATACAAAAAAAAAGTAATATACCAGAAATATCAAGATTATACCAAAAAATCACATACAGACACACACACACACACACACACACAGATCAACACAAAAAATTATACATACTGGTGGGAAGCTTGTGAAACTGCCAGCCCTCGTCATTATGTCTGAATTATTGTCCCCAAATGTAAAATCCTCATAAATATGCTCAGCTGTACTATCGATATCTGAAGATTAAAGGAGAGCAAATTTTACTGTAGGTAAAGAGTACTTACCCATATCACAACCCTGTATGCTGGGGTAATATTCCTGATTACACTGGTCGATGGAGTAACTACACAGTCCATCACAGTTCCATAAAATAATCCTCAGAGATGGATAATTATTTAATATTTTTCTAACCGGTAAACTTAACTGTCCTATGTAGCACTCAGTATAACGTAAAATTTCTGTATCTTTATCTCCACACCTGATTAAAAAGTCATTGAACTCCTCAATACCACTGATTCCCGAGATGACTCCAACCTCACTGTTTTTTGGAAATATACACTCTATATGATAGGCAATAACATTAGTAAGATGCAATGTTAACAGTACACAGAATAAACAAAGTGGATCACTCACTAATATTCTAATCATTGTGTGAATTTTCGAAACACCAAACAATATATTTCTATTATGGAAGCTACCGCGTGTATGCCATGACGTGTAAATATGAGGTGACGCAGAGAGAATTGGTAATGTGACGTCACATTCCATTTCCCTAGTTTCGCAAAGATATGTACAGAAAAAAAATGCGATTACCTAGCTCCCAACTGAATTCTGATAAACTTTCCTCTTCATTAATCTTGTTATTTAACCCCACCATTATTTGATTGTGGTCACAATGGTCTGTACAACAGGTTGGAGTCATATAGTAGCTATAATTTTACAAAACAAATATACATTTGAGCTTACAAAGTACTTTGTTGAGAAAAGAAGTAAGACATTCATATTAAATTTAAGAAAACATAATGATGTTTGAGTTTAAATGGAAACACAATTTACCTCTCCTGCATCTCAATACCCTCAACATTGCTCTCGTTGACAACACAGGTCATCTGAAGACTACCTAAATCTCTAACAATGGGTCTCCTGGATGTTCTCCTTAGTGCACCACCCCTCCTCAAACGTTGTCTTTTGATTATCATCTTAACAAGAGTCATTGTAATTCCAATGAATAGGAGGCATGTGGGTAATGTAGCTAAAAAGATTATATACTTAGGGGTCCTACTCGGATATTGAGAGACAACATCCAAAGAGACATAGCTATCGACAGTAGTTAATCCTGGATGATCTACATAGCTCTTAGTCGAAGAAATGGTGTCGATATTTGAAGATGTAATATAAGCTGGATCTCTACTATATTTTGAGGAACCAATGTTAGGGTAGACGGTGGTGGTGGTGGTAACTGTGGAAATAATATCAGGAGATTCAGAACTGATTAATGTAGATTCAATATTATGTGAATCTGTCATGGTGTAAGGGGTGGATGGATCAATTTCATCACTGTTGGTAGTGCTGGTCACTGAGCTGTATTGTAGGCTCTTGATTGATTGGTGAGATGTGGTATGTTGGATTGTTTCCTTGAGGTGATCTGTATATAAGAGAAAAAAAAGAGGAATGTGAATATCTTGTTATCACAATTGTAATTCTGTCATCGTCTTACATGCTAACAAGTGACTTTTATTTTCTAGTTTAACAGTTTTCTCCAATCACGTGATACAATATTCGATTTGATGATAGGTCGACACTTGATCCCTCTTTTCCCCGAGAAGGTTTATATACTACAGAATTGTAGTAAGTCACGTGATGACCTAATTTCAGATTTGATGATTGGTCGTCACTTGATCCCTCTTTTTCCCAAGAATAATTCGTTACAAAAAATGTTACTTTTACAAACCTTTTTGCGAGATCATCAATATGTATCAGTTATTTTAGGACTTATCAATCAGTACCACCTACTTGAGCTTGTGAGAGGTAATCCTGTGCTAACCATACACATATTTGTGGTGACTACAATATTTTGGGGAATATCCTCCATCCAAGAACAACTGAAATATTCCATATCCACTAGAGAGAGGTACAAGAGGTTGGGTAAGGCTTTAAATATAGGTGCTAGTTCTAGTAATTGTACTCTTTCAAGATACAGTCTAGTAACAGACGGTCTATAGTCGAATGAAGGCATAGCCATATCTATGCAAAATATCATGTCATCCCTGCAATTACATATTCTTTGATGACAACTTGTAGTTCCACATATATAAAATCCATGCATGGAAATACATATAAGCATAAGCAGTGACAGCTTAGTCATTTCCATCTTTATTCCACACCCAACACAATAGAAGCAACGATGTACTTTATCTGACATCCAACCTCTAGCTACAGATACAGATAAAGGACTATAAATAAGGCTGGTTTGTGATCAGACTAATCTGTTTTTCTTGGAGAGAGTGTGGGTAATAACCACCCAATTTATAAAACAGAGAGGTAATAAAATACAGACAACCACAATGAATTCCTTGGCATTTACAACACCATGTACAGCAATTATATCAGGACCTACTGCGTCTGGAAAATCTACCTTTATATTTAAGACTCTACGTAATCTGAAGCATATGTTCCAAACACCAGTTAAGAAGATATATTACTTCTATGGAGTTTGGCAAAAATTATTCGAGGCGAACTCTGACCTGAATGTGGAATATATCAAGGATATACCCAATGAAAATTTTCTACAAGAACTGGAGAGTGATTACCATAATCTGGTTATCATAGACGATTTACAAAGTTCAGCCTTAAATAACGGATTTATTGCGAATTTATTTAGTAGGGAAGCTCACCACAGAAATCTCAGTGTCTTTTTAGTATTACAAAATTTATTTCACCAGGGGAAGTATTCCAGAGACATATCTTTAAACACTCATTACTTCATTTTGTTCAAAAATCAAAGAGATATAAATCAAATTAAAATTTTGGGAAATCAACTAGGAATTGGAAAAAAATTAATTCAGGCTTATTCGGATGCAACTAGTGAACCGTTCTCTTATATTTTGATAGATTTATCACCCCATTCGAATACTTCCTTCATGTTGAGAAGCAATATATTTCCTGGTGAATATGCAACAGTATATAAGTAGAGGCTTGAGGATACCTCTAACTATTAGGGGATATTAAGTCGAGTGGATCTCATCTGATGTTGATGAGGTTCTTTAGTGATTATTTACAGACGATGTCGAAAAATTTATTGAGGTCTAGACATTTCTTAAACCTTTTACTAGAGAAGGACAAGAACCTCAATAAATATTTATTGATACACGCATCAAGTAGACATCTCCAGTCTTTAGCAGAGATATTTTATAATGTTTTTCGACTACCTCTAGACAACAGAACTAAAAAAAAATTTAATGAAAATATTGGTATTTTGAGAAAGTTCATTCAATATCCAAAAAAAAAGGTTAAATATTGTCAAGAGGAATCATACCCTGATAGGTGAACTACTGATACTTCTTCAACGCTTTATCAAAGAGATTTTACAATGAATAAGTTTATATTAATACCCAAAGATCAATATGATAAGTTTAAAGAGATGCAAGACAATAAAGACCCCAATCCACCAAAGAGCCAAGTTACCACTGAAGATAAAATTGTAGATAATCTATCAGATGACAGTTTAAAGGCTAATAATAATAATAATAATGATACTCGTCAGATGAAGGCGTTAATTAAACCAGAAGAAAGTGAAAATAGGGAACTACCTCCACCACCAGGTCTTCCAGAGCAATATATAAACTCTGCTGATATGAATTCTCATTCCCAGATTCCTAATAGTCCTCGAGACACAAATGACAGAGTCAGCAAACAGGTTGGAAATGGAGCAACAGGAAAGGGGATCAGACGTAGACCAGAATGGATCAAATTCTGGAACAAAAATATCAGATGAAGAGGATCAATTTTTAACTGATGCTTATTACAACCCAAGGAGTCCTGTTGCATTCAGTGGAATGCAAAAAATTTATAAATTTTTAAAGATGAGGGGTATGGATTCTATCAAACCGAGGAAGCTTAAGATATGGTTGAGTAGACAAGAACCTTACACCTCTCATCATTCTGCCAGAAGGAGATTCCAAAGACCTTGAGTAATATCATTCTCAGTGAACTATCAATGGGACAGTGACACTGCAAATATGACCAGCTATAGGGAGCATAATAATGGTTATGGTCATTTTGTTGTTTTTATAGATATATTTTCCAGATTCCTCTACACAGCACCAATCAAAACCCTTACAGGAAAGGAAATGGTATATGTAATGAACGATTTGTTCCAAAATACCACAGATAAACCAAAGAATCTCAGGACTGATCAAGGTAGTGAATACAAAAATAACCAAGTTAAAAAATTTCTCAAAGACAATAGGGTTAATCATATTTTTACATATTATGAAACCAAGGCTAATTATGCTGAAAGAGTTATAAAAACCATCAAATTAAATTTTTTTAAATATTTCACTAGTGAGGAAACGTTCAGATGGATCGAAATTTTGACAGACCTTACCTACAGTTACAATCAATCTTATCACAGGAGTATCAAAATGACCCCTCAGGAGGCAAACCAGAAAAATAACTATCAGGTGTGGAAAAATCAATATGCTCAAAACAAAACTCAAAAACAAAGAAAATTAAATCCAAAAGTAAAGGTCAGACCCGCAGACTCCAGTACAAATTCAAGCTTGGGGATAAGGTAAAAATTAGTTACAATAAGAAACAATTTGACAGAGAATATTCCGAAAAGTGGTCAGGAGAAATTTTTACTGTGGTAGACAGAAAGAGGAATCAAAATATACCTATGTATAAACTCAAAGACTATAACAATGAGGTGATAGAATCCCATTTTTATGAACCGGAGTTACAGTTAGCATACATGGACTCAAATATTGTTTATAAAATAGAGGAGATACTGAAAAGGCGTAAGAGACATGGTGTTCCTGAGGTATTAGTTAAATGGAAGGGATGGCCAGTCAAATTCAACTCCTGGATTCCAGAATCAGACCTACAGGATATAAATTGAGGTCGTATCTTCGCACACCTACTCAATCAGCTGATTCAGAAAAAAAATTAGACCACGTGACTGCAAATAGTATGATAGGTTTACCCTTACGCTCGAAATTTAAGTGCTTTCCCAGAAGCTCGGAATTTTACACTGGTCTTTCCTTGACGCTCGAAATTAGAGTATATAAACCAGCAGAGATGTGTTAAAACAGATCACATGGTTACTTGCTAAAGCGACACTCAGGTCTAGTAGTTGGTGCAAACCAATGGCGGATTCAGATCTTTATTTCTTCCTAAGCTCTACAGATTCCTTGTTCTATCATAAAGAAAACAAACCCTATAACTTTACAGTTGAATTAAATGAGACATTTAATCTAAAAGGATCATGGGAAATTGCTTTATGCGACATCAATCTCAATAGCACTTTAACAGATTCTGTCTATATATTCAGCGACATATGCGACCAGTCTTATGTTCTTAATTCGTCTGAGCCAGTTATTCGGCTGATCTATCCTTCAACCTCGTTTACATCATATTCTTTTACAAACAGGTATTATTTACCTATAAAACAGAAAGCATTTACTCGGATACGCATATATATAAGAGAGAGTGACATGGCCTATGCCAGTAGATTAACTCATGACATACAGTTGACTCTTCATGCGAGGTTAAAGAAATGGATACTTATTTAGATTTTTGTAAAAGGTGTAGTCAGGGGATGGTGGGATACAGGAAAGATTTCTACACACTCAGTAACAAATACGGTGATAGCAAAAACACAAATCAAACCGGAGATATTTCGATTGTCAATCCAACACAGGCTGCTGTTGACCAAGCCAAAAGTGAGGTTAAAAACCAAAAAACTATAAATAGGACTAAAAAATTAAATTACAATCAGACTGGAGGTAAGAGTGTGAAGAAAAAGACAACCAGGAGTAAAAAAAAGTGGTTTTAAAAAAAGATAAAAAACCAAGGCTGGGTTGTTATACATTATACAAGTGATGCTATTGTAGAATATTTTGATTCGGTAGGAAAACAACCAAATGTTGAGGTACATAATTTACTGGTATCACAGGATATGACGTATATGTACAATAATAAGAGGTTACAGTCCTATAATAGTTACACTTGTGGGTTGTTTTGTCTTTATTACAGTTATTACAGTTGTAGAGACATCAATTTCAGTAATATACTTAATCATTTTAGTGATAATCTTGTAGATAATGAAATATTAGTAAGTAGATTTTTTGTAGATAGGTTTCAAAAGACGTAGTTTTTGCTGTTTGTGTTATGCTGTACTGATTCTTGTACTATACATATTGATATTCAGAAATAAATTATTTTTCCTGTAATACTTGTGTGTTACTATCATCAGGATCTTGCATTGATGTCATGCAGTCCATAATTTATTTGTTTGGGGTTTTACGTCGCTTTCAACACTGTACAGGTCATATCACGACGGGTAGTTGGAAGGGCAGAGGAAACCAGTACATATAGTTCGCTAGGGTTCTGTACTGTAAACTGCCGACCAACGGCAAGCAACTACCAGCTTTCCCACTTACAGCCAAGACGAGGATCGAACCCCGGCCGCAGAGGTGGGAGGCGAGAGTGTTACCACTCTGCCACCATGGCCCCTTGCAGTCCATAAGTATAACCCCCATTAAGTTATTACCAGAAATATTTTTATATCTAATACAGTTACCAGTTTCCTCGGTATGGTCACACCCCAGAATGTTTCCTGAGACTTATCAAAATTTATTTGTTTGTATGCTATGTGCTTTCCACAATGGCTAATGAGTTCCTCTTTAAATTCTTTGACCTGTTGAAATTTCATGGTTATCACTAACCTCATGATACTTTCCATCATGTTGTGGGATGGATTAAATTCTTGGATTGAATTCACAAGGGATTGCAACTCAAAGGGGTCAGTATTGTTCATAATTTTATCACAGAGGTTGTCTTGATTATATGCTGCTGCAATTAGATAATGGAACATCTGTTCTGATGAGTGGAAGGATTTCTCTTCCATTTGAATCTGACATGTAAAAAGATTTGACATTGGGTTTTGTGGTTTGTCAAATAAAAGAACCTCTTTCTCCCAAGGTGTTAATACAAGATCAAGGGGTTCTGTGGAAACTCCATCCATCAATACCTTTCTCTTGCAATAGAAATAGTTAAAACCAATTTTATTCTGCGAATATGTAAAAATATCTGATTCCCTAACTCTGAACCCCACATTAGTCGAAAAATTCACTTTCTTAGATTTCAGACATTCCTCAAATTTCTTCATCGGATCTACAAGGTTTCTTTTAGAGATTCCCTTACATGAGATTTTTTGTTTACCATTACCATCCTCTATTATGTAAGACTTAGAACATAAAGACAACATCTTTCCCCCCCACTCAAATTTAAATGTGCCCAAATGGCGCCCGTCTAGAGCCAGGTGGCGCTGACAACACCTCCTTGGAAACCATATGGGTGACTTGGTATCACTACAAGATTCGAATATTTCCGATTTATATCTATCCTTATATTCATCCCTTATACATTGGTCTATAGTAGGAGCATTTATTGCCATATAGATGCTGTCTGTGTCGGTTTCTGTTATCTCGAAGCTGTTATCTATGAAATAAGTCTTCAGACAGTCATAATAAAATTCTAGCATCCTTAATTTGGCGTATTGTAGAATAAAAAATCCAATCTGAATGGGGTTGTCTAATGCTATTGAATTTTTATATGTTTCCACCTCGAACAGATCCTGACCTAGGATATCCAGTGATTTAAAGGTTGGTGAGTTAATGACCTTGGTTATTTTAATTTTATTGTTCATATATCTTGTGTTAGTATGCTTGGTACGATCCATGAGAACAGATCCATAACTGGAGTTGCTTAACAGTTTATAGGTGTCACCAATGATGGCCATATCAGGGTTCTGATCTCCACGAATTCTGTGCATGGTAACTGTGTCTATGAAAGACTTGAAGGATGTATTTGGTTGAAATTCTACGACCTGGTAGATTCTAGTGACCTCACAGTGATTAGCAAGATACCATCTCAGTAGAGGGGTGGCTAATAAATTTTTTTTGCTTTAAGTCCACTAATCAAAAGCCTTTTATGATCAAAACTTATATCATTGTCTTTACAATACTGAAGCATATGCGCACCTATTTCCTCCATTTTAACATTACATGTGCAAAAGAATGGTGGAAACTCCTTATAATGATCTTGATGAGACTGTTTGACCTCAATATCTACCTCTACAGCACCAAATAGTTTGTTGGATTGTATATCTCTCAATATCTTACTGTCAGACAACTTGTCTTTGTTCCTTCTGTAGTACGCTGGTAGATATTTATCGTAATATTTTTTGCAATAGGGTTTAATTTTGGATAGAAATTCGCATTCCTGTATACTTACATACATATAACCCTGAGATATGAGAAATTGCTTTTTCCTCTCGTCTTTCTGTTGAACCTGCTTCAATTTCTTTAACCATCTGCTTGACGCTATTTTCTTTACAATATGACAATTAAATTTACAGTGATGATAATAACACCCATTGAATTCGTAGACTGTCTTAGTTTTAGCACAAAATCCATCCACAAGATAATTACCAATTCTTATTTCCTTCTGATTATTTAGTTTATGGAGTATTTTTATCTTATTAGTCTTCATGAGGTAGTCTAACCAGACATATGAGTCTATGTACCTTTCTGATACCTCTGGTCTGAATTTATTATGTTGATATCTCCTTACAAATACCCCAGTCGGCATTTTTTGTTTCAGAGCATATGAGTACAAACCGTTACAATCATACCCGACTACAGCTTGACAGGTGTTACCTGGGATACCTCTTATATTTGTGGTACCTTTTTCATGATACCTATTAAAAATAATGCTAGGACCTCCAATAATATTCTTCTTAATTACATAATACAAGTCACTGTTGTTGAGGTTAATTAGAGAAAAATTGCTTCTAGATGATTCGTAGAGCATTCTTCTAGCAACTCCTGGTAGTGTTATGTAGTCCTTAAAAATATCAATTCCCTCATTCTTATATATATCTATAAAATTTTGTAAGGCAATGGCAAATGGAGCCGTATCAAGGTTATTATAATAAATAAGATAGTCTTTGAATGTTTCCATACGTTCGTCTCTCCATATAGTGAGCAGAGCCTGGTAGTCAGACTCAGTCTTAATAGGGTTATCGTTGGTAAGTCTTGAATAGAATTCTTCTGGTTTAGGTAGATGATTTTGCATTAATTTCTCCTCAGAATCAAACCATTCGTATGGAAAGATTCCTTTGGGTGTTTCACATCCATATGCTTTCAAAAATTTGCTATAGGAACACCCAATCGCCAGATAATTCGAGATATCTAAAAATTTCATATCAGTAACTACGATTGCAAGGTACGAGTTATTCCTCTTGATGGTAAATATTTCATTTTTTTGGTAGTGATCGGTAATATATAGCATTATGTGTCTTTTGACTAAATTCAGATCATACTTGCCAGAGTTAAAACCGATAACAGGCACTTGAGATAGGTATTTGTCAAATTCTTTAATCATGGTGGATACCACATTAGCAAAATGGGACCTCATTTTAGAATCAGAGACAGATTCTTCAGATTCGTATTCTGAATCGTCTAACTCATTAGAATATTGTTCCTTCAAGACTTCCAACTCATGATAGACATAATCGTATCTTTCCTTCAATATTTCATAACAATATCTACTAATTTCTTGAATTTTATTCATCATTTTAGATACCAATAGGTTTGGTGAGACTTCAACAATGCATACTGGGTCCTCATGTTGAGGTATATTAGATGCAATACTTACACTAACTGGGATATGCTTAGATATCCATTGTAGTTGGTTTGTGTTTGACTGGTTATCATCTACATTTTTCCTCAACATAGCTTCCATATCCCAGACTAAAAAATAGGGATAATACCTCGAATTATTAGGCACATATATGCCTATAGACTCTAATCTTTCGAATAATGTTGTTTTAGATTTATAAAATCCTCCTGGAAATATGTATTTGGTTCTGTCGTAACATGTCTTGTAATGTATCTTCATATTCCACAGTCTTTTAAATATTTTTCCACACTTATCACATTGAAACTTTTTAGCTAATTGATCAAAATTTGTAATATAACTAAAATGATTTTGGAATACATTCAAATACATTTTTGATTGATATTCAGACATGGTCTCATAAATATGACTGACTGTGCCATTAGCATTCAGAGAATAGAGAATAATCTTAACTTCAAAGCATTTCTCTAAATTGATAACATCTTCAATTAGTACACCTGGAAACTCAGTTGGAATTTGGGTATTAGTAAAATTTAACCACATTTTTAAATAGTCTTTTATATTCTTATTCTGGTTATTGAGATGAACCTTTAAACATCTGAAGAAACATAGGTTATCTTGGTATGGTTCCTTCCTGTTCTTATCATAGATAAAATTTCTTAAATGTTTATGGTTTTTGATATATGTGGGGAGTTCTATGGCTTGTCCTAAAGGAAAGTCTGTCAAAAATATATTGTACTGTATATTGGTTATGAATGCTAATGTCCAGGCTGTTGTTGGTCTGATAGCTCGAGCTTGTTCTATGATATCAATCCTGGTTATTTTGTTCATTAATAATCTGATGCTATTTCTGTTAGATATTGTATAGGGGTAGGTCAATATCCTACTATTATAATAAGGTATATAATACCTATACTCCCCTGTTTGATTATTGAATAAAATCATGCCAAAGGCAAAGTTTATTCGAAATACTGTTGTCTGATCATCATATATTAAGTTGATTTGTCTTCTGATTTCCCTATAACCATCGTTTAAATTATTAACAGGAAAATTATATGTTTCTCTTATATCCACCTTCGTGATCAGCTAATATATGATTTCTGTTGGTTATGTATACTTCTCTAATATTTTCATTCTGCTCTTCGAAAATATATTGGGGAATGTCATTTAACTCATCATTGTCATTGCCTCCATGCTGATTCATTCTATGGCTATATAATTCAGATCTGTCTTTACAAATATGACTACATATTGAGCATTTATACAACTTAATTACGTTAGAATGTCCTTCTTTCTTGTGAACTAGTTCAATGTGAGCATTCAGACTTCTTGAGGTTAAAAATGGTAGATTGCACTGAAAGCAT
Source organism: Sabellastarte sp. h YS-2021 (assembly GCA_964017235.1). Taxonomy (NCBI): domain Eukaryota; kingdom Metazoa; phylum Annelida; class Polychaeta; order Sabellida; family Sabellidae; genus Sabellastarte; species Sabellastarte sp. h YS-2021. The sequence goes on along the minus strand of OZ024929.1, from coordinate 62,303,000 downwards.
ATGAATTTCCCACATTTCTTAAGGTGAAACTGCAATTCTTGTAAGGAGTTAAATGTTTGAGAACAAACTTTACATTCCTCCACCATCCTTCTGTGTGACTGTATGCAGATTGCTTCATGGTGTATTTGGTTGGATTTATTCAACATGTCCCATCCATAAAACGAACATTTAAACGCCATATCTACAGTTGTGGTTTAACTTCTTACTTAGATCCTTGTATAACTTCTTCAAGAAAATTCCAAATATCTTAGATGATGAGAAAGGGTATTGCAATGCATAACACCCTGTATATAGAGTACATACATATACTCTACCAAAATTATTAATGTCGATTCTAGAAATGATCTGAGCATAGGCTATGTCAGGATTGTGAGTTTGATTCTTAGGAACCAGCTTATTTATAGTATAACAGAGATGATATAAAACATAGCATTTCTGAGTGATCAGCGTTAACAATTGTATAACTGTCATTGTGAACTGAGATTATATCTTCATGTGTTATCTGTTGTGGCTTGTTAGAAATCAAGATTGAACTTATTCCTTCATGTATGGTGTCCCTTATATACCACATTAGATGTATACATCACGTGACTGCTATATAGGATTTGATGATTCGTCAGCTTTGGATCCGTTTTTTCCTCTAATTTTCTTATATACGCAATTAGTTTCAGGGTGACCTACTTTGGGATTTGATAATTCGTGCACACTCGATCCCTCTTTTTCCCGAAATGGTTTATATACCAAAACCTGTTGTAAAGTCACGTGTTGACCTAGTTTGCGATTTGATGATTCGTCGACACTTGATCCTGCTTTTTCCCAAAATGAGAGGCGAAAAGTTATAATACCTTAAAAACATGCTGACAAGATCTTTCTTTGTTCATATACATGCAGATTGAATTTGAATAATAATTATAAGGTCTGGTTTGTGTCAGGTCACCGCAAACTACCTCCCCTATTCTTGTGGTGTGATTATAATAAGTGGTGAGGTTCTGCATATGCCTTACAGGTGTTTCTGTTGTGTAAATATGTGTTGTGTACATACAGAGTGTAAAAGTGTTGTATTGGTCTATTGCTAATACTAACATGACTTGTTCAATTGTAACAGCACAAACATTGGGTGACCTTTTTGACATGACTATGGATCATGTTTTCCATATTCTTAAACCATTCATAAAGTCCTGTTGTTAAAGAGTCAGGTCATTTTTCGTAAAGCTATGTACATATATGCATACATATGTACATATCCCATGAGGATTAAGTTTCAATTAGGTTTCGAGTTAGAACCCGCGTCTGTGAGAGTTTATCAAGCACAAATATGTAAAACCACCACCATTTGATACTAAATCTGTAAGTATACATATACATGTATGTACAATTCTCAAGGGGATTATAATTCAGGTTAGAACCTGCAAATGCGAGCCTTCATTATACCAAAGTGTGTGTACATTTCTCAGGGGGATTAGATTATTAGATTTCAGGTTAGAACACGTGAATTCTTCATTATCCCCATTTGAAATATCTTTCCTTTGTCTTAGCATACAAGACTCCTAGTTGGTTGAGATTCATTGCTTTATATCCTTTGGTGGTTAGGGTGCCCTCCATTTCGAACCCGTGTCTCCTAGCGCCAGGTTTCCCATCTAAATCTAACAGAAATCTCACATAGCCCGAGGGAAGACCGTCAACCGACTGAGCTTTCACTACTCATAAGATGACAATTTATCGCCACTACACACCTATTGTGGGTGACTAATTTGGCAAGAAATGGACATGTATTTCTACCACACACCTACCACTACCAAATATTATGAAATATATGTCAATTTCTGTCAATTTATTTGATGTGTTAGCAGAAGTAGGCTCTACAGATACCACGTATAGCATCAAACTCTCTCTGGATATTCCAAAAGTATTGAATACAGCCAACTGGAAGGATAAGAACCTGTTTAAAAGTACTTTGATGTGTTAGAAATGTACTGAAAAAATGTACAGATAGATTGCTTTCAAATGCTATCTCTAGCAAGGTGTGCATAGTATCCATCTCTACACTAAAGTTAAGCCACAATAGGCTGAGTTAGTACTTGGATTAATGACCGTCTGAGTTCTATGCCAGGGATGTATGTATGGGATGTATCGGACTCGGAATTTGTTTTTGTCACCAGATTTTCATTAATTCTAGTACACTACTCGTATCTCTGATGGCTTTGTAGTTGAAACCTGTAGATTGAAACACTTTTAGGCCTTGTTTTTTGTGGAACAATAACTATTGACTTTCACTTTAAAAAGTGTGAAAACAAACTTAAGCTCAGTGCCCCTACTGCTTGACCATGCCCATATAAGTTAGATCATGACAAGCTGGATGAGACCATGACAATATGCAGTTCGATCATGACAGTATTTGACAAGATAACCACTGGAGTGGGATTAATATTTTTATTTTCTATTTTTCTACTGTATATATGTACAATACTGCAGGCATCTTTCTACTAGGATCACCTTAAATTGAAAATTTGGAATAAACTAAAATCAAGGCCACCTTAACTTGAATTACTGAATTACTGTCCATAGATAAAATAAGTTACTTTTCCATATACAAGGTAAGAACAAAGGTGGCCATAAACTGAGATAAGTATTACATCTTAATTCTTGCCAAATAAAGGTGAGCCTAACTAGAGAAAACTAATATAGTTACTATTTAAGAAGACATGTATATATAAATGAGGTAGATGCCAACCTCCACCAATGCCCAGCTAGGAGGTAGTAGAGGACACAGAGAGTAAGGACTGGAAAACGTCTGCTACTTGTTGGGAGGCATTATGATCCTGAACAATATACTTCCAAACGCAGTCAGATGTCCAGGTGCCATGACTCTGAATGTTTTGAATGGAAACATTGGAGTTAAAGGCTAGAGTGGCACCTGAACGCCTGAAGGTGTGAAGGGAAATTTTTGAATTTTGTAATCTCAGCCTTGATAAAATTTGATGAAAGTTATGTCTAGTTTTGGTGTCAGTGAGTGGGACCCACTGGGCTTTGTCATTTTTAACTTGAAACAGCGGAGTGTCCTGATTACCTGGGGATAAAAGTAACAAATTTTTTAGAGCTTGAACCGGGCACAGTGGTGAACTCTGCAATGATTGGAGCTTGAGAAGTTTGACGCTATCTCTCATTTGCATGGTCTTGCTCTACTTAATGAGCAAGTGAACTCCAGGTGGAGCAAAAAATACATCACCTCTTGTCAACTGTTCTAAGGGGGAGAATGTTGCCACTGTGTGAGGTACCAGGTTCAAAATTTGTAGAAATGAAAAGAAAGCTGTGAGATACAAAAATTTGAACACCTGACCCATCCACATAGTGTCACAGACAGCAATAATATCCTTAAGCAAGGGAATGTCAATGATCTTCTTAATTGTAGCTGTAAATGGTTTGTTAAGGGTTAAAGATTTTTGAAAATATTTAATTCTCTGATCATAGAAGGGGAGAGCAGAAATGTCATACATGGATAGACTGGCTTTGACAGCGGTTATATAATTTGCAATGGCTGAGTTGGAGATGCCATTCTCAAGTAAAAATTTCAAAAAAGAAAATAAAATGACTGGGGTGAGCTGATGTAATTGAATTTGGATGAAGCAACAGTAAGCCAAAAATAGTCTAAATTTCCTGCCGTAGGAAGCCACTGTGGCTGGTCTGAAGGCCTGTTGCACTCTCCCAGCAGCCCTGGAAGCCAGATGAAGCATAGTTTGGTGAATACCTGTCATATAGACCAATCTATGTTAGCTATGGTATGAGATAGTTGAATCCAAATGGGGTTTGGGAGGAATTTTTCTAAAACTTTTCCGGGTTTCTTTGGTAATTTGCCATCTAGATAACAAGTCTGCAATTTTGTTGTCTACCCCCAAAATATGAATTACCTGCAAATCAATGTCATACTTAGCTGCTTCCATCATAATATTTCTTGTTATTGCTGCTAAGGTCATATCCTGAGTCTTACCTGAATTGAACACTGTTACTACCGCTTGATTATCACATTTAATAATAATCCGTCTGTTTGACCAATATTGACACCAAACACGAATGGCCACTAAAATATTTAACATTTCCAAGTGTACTATGGAAAAATTTTAACAGTATTCGGGAATGGGTACTACATACACTTGGTTCATATATACTGCACCGAGACCTTGTAAACAGGCATCTAATTCAATGGTAGCCTGGACAATGCGATGTGCAAAAAATGCTTTACCATTGAACTGTGGCAGAAATTTTTGAAACCAATTGAGGTCCCTATGAAAATTTATATCAAGTTTTATGTGATCCTTGTTAAAGTGACTTCTAAGTAAATCTAACATTCGATTTAAGAAGGGTCTGGAATGTATAACAAACATCCTAACAATGATTGAAGTTTCTTTTTGGTACAATAGGATTTTTGACTCCAATTCTGACACATTTCCAAAATGTTACATAATTTTTCATGTGGGACTGCCACAGTAAAGTCCTCAGTGTTTACCTCGACTCCCAGATACGTTACTTTGGTAGCTGGTTGTACTAATTTCTTGATACTAATGTCAAAACCTAATTTTTGGAGGAGATCTTGAAGAGTACAAAAAGAAGTTTTTGCAGTGGCCACAGTGCCGAATCCAATGGCGTCATCAATATAGTTGATGAGGTCATGACCTTGTGACGTCATAGTAAACCTAATAGCATCACTTAGGCGCTGGAAATTCCAGATCCGTGCCTGTACCCGAATGGCAGACAGGTGTCCAGATAGTAATTTTGATGCTTTAAACCTAACAGGAAATAGTCTCTGGGGTCAATTTTTACATGCCGAAATGCCCTACTTATATCAATCTTGTATAAGAGGGATCCTTTGCCAAGTTTCCTGACCTTACTGGTAATTAAATCAATAGATGGGAGTGTTAATACAAAATCTGTGCCCAGGTATTGGTTCTTATCTATATCTGAGTTCACTGCCTCAACCAGGGGGAAACTGAGGTCTATTATTACCCTTCTATGGGGGCCCCTGGTTTCTCTCTTGTCATTAAGGGAGAAGTGTGAAAGTTGTCAAAGGGAGGGTATTCAAAAGGACCATGAATGCCTCCAAATTTTTGCTCTTCCTGAATATACGCCTCCACATCCTTGGGAAAGGCTAGTGCTGATCTGTGATTTTAGGGTAACTGTTGGTCCAAATAATTTGCTAATAATTCTTTCCAAACCTGACTCGATAAAAAATTTAAAAAAATTAAAATTAAAAGTCTTTTGGTTCCTAGTTATGTTATACAATTTTATCGGATCCGAACCTTTTTCGACTTGTTTGTCAGCATTTGGTAAAATGACCCCAATATGCTTGTTACTTGACATATAAGAGGGACTAGAAGCATACACTTCTTCTTGAGAGACTGGACTGTAAGCTTTTGGCTTAAAATCTGTTTTACTTTGTGTTTGAAGGACCTGTGCATACTTTTTTCCTGCAAACCTGGCCCAGTCTGCTCTCCAGTTTGCACTCACATTGTAATGCATTTTTGAAGTCACAGTTCTATGTACAAATTTTTTGACATTTTTACTAGTATTTACAACTACCTGCACTCGTATTTTGACCCTTTTACCCTACAATCTTTTGAAATATGCCTATATTCTTTCTCTATAACAAAACAAATCGCACAAATGTGCCTATAAAATAACCCCCCAGTTTCATGGTCTTTTTGGTGTTGGCACGTGCCTTTTTGGTAAAATTTACACACAGTTGGTTTCAAATCAGATTTGAACCTAGTGGGAACAGTGCTTACGCTTTGAGAGGGCAGTCGCTGTGCATGTGCACGCCTTATTCTATCAATTTTGGAGGTTCAGACCACTCAACCTTGCCCTCCCCCATCCTGCATAGGAAAACTGCATGGGATGCTTTGGCTCACTGCCAGCTTAAATAATTTGCATCGTCCATTAACTCACTCAGATAATCAAGCATTACATTTTTTATGTCAATATTTTCTTCTTCTCTGGCTATCATTGCAAAGCCTGACACCCATTGACTCCAATTAAGATTGTCATAAGACAGCCTACTCTTATTGTTACCCCCTAATACTAAGTTTTGTGGCCAAGGGACCTGCCTCTTAACAAAAATGGTATCACTTCCCCCTCTTTGGGACTTCAACTTGCCTGCCTCATTGAGGTCTGTGAAGGTGCCTGATGCACCTGTCAACTTCCGCCTGAATATGGGACGTCCCTTGCAGAGCAGCCACAGAAGGAACCACAACTTGCTCCAACCAGCTTGAGTCGCTGGTGGGTGCTGCTGGCGCCTGACTAGCACTGGCATTTGACCTCTGGTCGACCTCCTGCTGTCCTGATCTGGCCATTTTGTCTTCCGTCGCAGTCATTCTGCCACCCAAGCTTTTCAATTCTGCCAAGATCTGAACATTCAAAGCAGTACTGTCGTCTGACTGGACAGATACACCACTAACTCCTGGAACAGTTACATTTTCACTGTCAAATTCAACACTTGTGGTGAACCAAATGGACATTTACTGTCTATGGGTCTCTTGTGCATGTCTCCGCACTTTTTACATAAAAATTCCTTTGAAGGCATGATTTTTTATCCTTATCAATTAAAATTTAATTTGTCCCTGTCTCTGAAATATAATACACAGCACCCAGTGCTCTGATGAATGCGAGTTCAGATAAAAGAACAGGTCTTAATACAGGATGACTTGGAAATGCCTGACAACCAATGTTGACAGAAATCTGCAAAGTTAACAGCAATTTTAAGGCTTTAAAAGATGATGTATAAAACGCGATTAAAATTGTAAAATATATAAAATAAGAAAATTATTAAAATAAGATAAAACTCATCCCTTTATGGAGGCTCCAGCAACCCACAGCAGAACTCGCATTTATCAAGCACTGATCCTCCTGGATCCTGTACTTCCAATGATAGCCACGTCAGTTCATGGGTGATGCACAGCAAAAGTCCAGCAAATGACACACAAATGTAAAATATATAGCCAGAATATTATCCAACACTGCGGGGACTTAAAATATTAACAGTTCTGGCAAAAATATTCCATAGTAAAAATTCTTCAGTAAAATACATGTTGCCCCTTTGACTTTGCAGTGTCGAATGAAGGATTATGGCTTTTGCCGCCAATTCTATTGACAATGTATTGATACCCAATCGAGAGTATTAAAAAACAAGAATATCCCTCACTGTGGTGCACTGAATAAGGTCGCTCCACCCCCTACAGTGTTTTGGTTTTTCCATTGCTGCTACAGAAATGTTCAAGTAAGAAATGTATTGACATGTTATATGTATTGATTGATTTCCTCTTTCTTAAAAAAAGTTCATTGATCTTAACCATGACAATACAGGAGTGTAAAACTTAAGTGTTATGTGTTTTGTTTTTAACTGTTAAAGAAATGTATCTCTTTGAAGTTAACAATTAAACATAAAAAGCTATGTTGGGAACAGGGTTCACATATTTTAATTATTCAGTGTCATTGCCAAAGGAATGTGAAACAAACTGAATTAAGAGATAGGTCTCTTTGTTTTTGCTATTTTTGGAACTGTTTTTTTCCAGTATTCTTGGAATGATTATTGTTCCTTTAAATTGGACAAAAAGGTATATAAAACTTTAGCCTTACAGTTTCAAATCTAGAATATTATAATCACATTACTTTGGAAAAAAATGGAATGCTATGAACTGGTTCTTGTCCAAATTATTTGGTAGTTCTACTTGGTGGTATTTATTATACAGCTGGAAAAGGAATATGTTACATTTTTAAAACCACTTTTTCATAATTTAATGTAATTCACAAACAAGAATTAAAGTAGTTCATAGATAGAAATACCAAAGAATTTGACCTGTTTGGCTTTTCTTTAAAGGAGCTTAATCAATTGTTTATAGTGTTCTATTAAATATTAGAACTTAAAAACCTTTCCATGTGTAAAGTTGAAGAAGTGCATATTGAAAGGGTACAATTCGAGCAAGATCTTATATGTATTGTACATGTTCGATCCCCCTGTGGGTCCCGAGATGTAGAATAGGCCCAATGTATTCTTCCTGTCATAAGAGGTAACTAATTTGGGCAGCCTGTTTGACATGGGTTGTGATCCGTGTTTATGTCCATGTTTCTTGTCAATAAAAGGCACAAACAATTAGAAACCCTTGTCTTAACTATCACCATTTTCTGAAAACAAGGCCATTGTTGCTATTTTAGGGTCTGATCCATTCAATATAAAGAAAGTAAGGAATAGAGACATTTTTTAAAGCAACAAACTAATGAAAATGAGCAAATTGACTATAAAGTTTGACTATTGACAATGTTATCCCCATGACTGTATCTCAACAATACAGTTTGAACACAAAAAAATGTTCATTAAATGCCTTGATATAGCAAGCTGTACTGATGAGAAAATATTAGAAGATCTGAAAGATGAAGGTGTCATCAAACTGGACAGGATTTTGGTATGGTATTTAGCAATGCACAAAGGAAACCAACAGGGACATTAACATTGATATTTTAAAGTCAGACCTTTGGGTTACTACATGGTGGCTGTGTCGCAATTTATCCCTAATCATGTAAGATGTTTTGAAGTGTTAAAAGTTTGGTTATACTAAATTCAAGTGAAGGAAGAATGAAGTTTGCAATAAGTGTGGACAAGAAGATCATACAGATTCTCAGGTTTGCAAGAATGAAGAAAAATATGTCAATTGCAAAGGACGCCATGCATCAAATGATAAAACATGTGAACCAGAAAGAAGATAAGGAAATTCAAAGACAGAAAGAGGAATTTCGTACACAAAACCCAAGAAACAAATAGATATATTTAATTTGTGAAAAAACCTATGCCGAAATGGCTGCAGCAACTAAACCAACAGTAAAAACAAAGACTGTAGAGATACAAACAAAAATGACTTGGCAAGATGGTTAGAAACAACCAAAAAGTATGAAGGTGAAAAACAAACTACTAGAGTGACTAAAACCAGCTTGTTGAGTCAAACAAGTACATTTCAAAATGACCCTATTAAATTGAGAATAAGCCAAAGTAAATTTATTGTGAACAGGCAACATAAGAGATCTGATGGCCACATTAAACAGTACAACAAATAGGATGCTTTGAGTACAAATGCACAAGGTTGGAGTTGAAATAAACAAGGACAAAAGGTGTTTTGGTCCCCTAGCGCAAGTGCAAAGCCATCAGATACTCGAGTAGTGCACTAGAATTTACAAAAGTCTACTGACAAAGAAATTCCAACTCAGAAACATCCCACAGCTGGTCTAGAACTCAGACGATCACCCATCCAACTACTAAGTAGCCCATTGCTGCTTAACTTGAGTGAGAAGACAAATACTCATCATGCTGCACCACAATTCATGAAAGTCCAGAGACAAAAAAAAATGAAAAAAGTGATCTCTAGAAGTGTGAGTTCTATCGAGGCTCGCACTTAAAAAGTGAAAAAATGGAACCAAACCAAAATAGAAGTATACTACAATAAAGCTGTCATGGCTTTAAGAAATCAAATATATAATTTCCAATTTTAAGCCCTACATTTTAGCATTACAGAAAACCCATTTTAAAGATACAGACAATGTAAATATTAGAGGATTTGATCATTATTTTAAACTTGCATATCAGAAGAAGATGGGAGGGCCACTGGTGCCTGCTGCATTTTTGCTAAGAAAGGTATACCCCATGAGGTACTTGAGTAAGATACAGAAGTGCAGGCCATTGATGTGAAAGTATCTCTGCATCAACCTTTAACTATATATAATGTATGTATACACCACATTTTAATGTTACAAATTTGAACTGATAATCTGGTCAACCATTCACCTGGACCTTTTTTATTTATTGGTGATTTTAATGTACATGGTGATTACTGGGGTTGCCCCTCACCCAATAGTTTAGGTAATAAGGTTGAACTTTTGAATCAGATGTGATAATGGGAGTTTTTGGGTTGGGGGTGTAAAAGAGTTCTTGTTGATGTTCTTATTCATTTATTGAATAATTTATTAATCAACAGTTATCAAACAATTCACACAATTATAATCCAATGTCACTTCAATAATTCTCATTAAATTCTCTATTTCAAGTCTCTCTTCAATATCAATGATAAATATCAGTTTACTACTGATGTGATAAAGGCTGTGTTGTTGTAGGTGTAGCTGCTTTCTGACAAATATCCATTCACATACACATTGCAATTTTGTACACTTTATTCCCTTTAATATTTATGTCAAGTTCACAACAAGAAGGTTACACATATTCTTAAATTCTTAATAATTAACATATTCCATGAAGTGTTGCTGTATGTTCATAATGTTCATAATTATCACAGTTTCTTGTTAAGTTAACCAGTGTCATAGCTATAACACTGTCATGATCTCCCCTAGAATATCTCAACACATGATGTTTTATATTGTTTTTCTGATACTCCGAAGCCACATATTAGCTGGCCCTTTTCTATCAGCCAGTTACATGTAGAAGTTAGGGTAGAAACAGGAACTGACAACCACACAAGATAAATGCTTAGTGACATTAAGGGCAACAAGTTAGTCATTGTACCTAAGTTAGGGTTACTTAACACAGAAGGTTGGGTTGGGGGTGTGAATGAGAATACATATCAGTAATTATCTGCTTATCCAGACGAGCTTTGATACAAGCTGCTATAGCTCTTTGGTTGTCATCAAGTGTGGAGGTATATATTCTTTTATAACTTCCTGACCATATATATCTTTATAACCTGCTTACCACATACAAGATCTGATGAGTTATTAATAGCATTGGTGTAACCAGTTCCGAGGAGAGTAATGAATAAGTCCCTTGTGCTCAAGCTTTTGAAATGTTCATGGTAATTACAAAATTATCTAAGATGTACTGACAAACTACCAAACTATACAGACTGTTAAAAACAAACAGTCTTTGTACACCATGTGTGACTTCACAAGAATCATTACAAAGTACCAAGTATATAGACACACACTGTTTGATTTCATAGGGCTTAAGATACAGTAATAATAAAAGTAAGATTATGCTCTATCAGCCTTTACAAGTTTATAAATTAGATACAAGAAATATGATGCAGTCCTAAGTTTGTATGTACCAATACACAGAACTTTATACAATATATGCTAACAATACACATGAAGTATGTTATATGTAAAATCTACTAATGGTAGCTGACTAAGTAAAAGATTCAAGTTTACTCATTATAACACCTGTCAGAAAAAGGTTGCTCCGTCAACCTTAATATGGTGTGATAAACTAATCATGACGACATATGCTAGTACATTGTTCAATAGATAGATGCTATATACAGTTGACGCACGGACTGCAGTTGTACATTATACATTCAACCGTAGTGGTACAAGTGACGTAGTAGACATTAATAATAGTTACATAAGCTGTACATAGTGAACATTCATCATAGGTTACAGTTATACATAGAAATATGTTATACAGTAATCAAAGGGAAAGTTTATAAAGCAGTATGAATATGTCACACATTAATGCAAGTTATATATTACACATACAACTTCACAGAAGGCGAAGTTCCACTCCACTAGCTCGCAATGTACTGACAAGAAACATCTGCAGAACACAATATGTACAAAGTTATTCACAATAATTGTACAGACAACAGTGCAAGTGAGGCCTAAATTAAGTGTTGTAGTAGACAGTTAATAGTAGGTAAGCAATCAAAAAGTTGTACATTTTGATTCTTGTTTAGCTGTGGGTAAATTGGTGAAGTTATGAGTGAAAAGCTGTAATGGTAATATTTTGGATGCTAATTGGCCATGTATTAGGTGGTTAGCTGCATTGAAAACTCCGATGAGATGATGCTCTTCACAGGTCAGTTTGTTTTTGTGTACTTTCAATGTATTAACACATGTGCAGGTATGGCTGTACCAAACAACGTTTTTGATAGATCACCAATGAATGGTAAGATAGAACGTGTGGTACACTTGTTGCCTATTATGTCTATGACATTGTTAAATGTTTGTGTAAGGGCTTTTTATGGTGTTGATTATCTGGTTGTCAATACTGTGAGACTGTTGCTGCAGTCCATTGAGCATGTTTAAGTTCTTGTTGAGTTGTTGACATATGGCATCAGTAATGTTACTTTGAGCCAAAGGCAGCTGTGATATATGTATGCCATTGTTGCTCTGCTGCTCTTAGCTGTCCCACTATGGTGGAGAGCACACCATGGTTGCATCAGCTGTTTGCAGCTGTTGTAGTGGAAGTCAGCATGATCAGCAGGGAAATCATCAACCACATTTGTTTGACCACAATTACAGAAATGTACCTTTGTGTAAGTAATCTGGTAAGGTAGATTGAAGGTGGTCCGCAATACAATATAACTGAGTAGCAAAAAAAAATACAAGGGGAGCCAAAAGGTGTGCACAAAATTTTGAATTTGTAAAAAAATATATACAGCTACAAAGTTGTATCACGTTAATGGGTCACAGAAGACTAGAAGTAAACAGATAATAGATAAGGAAAACAAATCAGAGGTCAAGTGGCAGTGTTTTCTGTTAAGACTTCAGAAAAAAGGATGTTACCGGTACACAACTGATCTGGAAGACTGTTTATGTTGGAGTTTATTTCCTAGTTTTTCTTTTCCGAACTTTTCCTGTGACTGTTTTGTGTAGGTGAAATGCTTCCTTTAAGTGCCTTGGAATGGAGTCTACTGGAACAACCTTGGTGCCATGTTGTCCTTTGAGTCTGACATAGTACCACCTTTGACCATTTTGGGGTCTGGTAGCACGGTGTATTTTTTCAACAATCTGTGGTCGTTCGGTGACTGTTGGGGAATTGTTGGGGTCAGTGTCATCATCAGGATGTTCGGCTGTTCTTGCTGAGGGACCGCCAGAGTTGTTGTTTCATTTTGTTCAGAATGTACTTGTTCATGGTACTTTCTAAGCTGGTTGGCATGGATACGACCTCGTCTAATGTTATCTGTTTTGCAGTTGCGTATTTGGTAGGTATTGTTGGGGTTAACATCGACAATGTAATAGGGTCCGAGATATTTGGTTGTGAGTTTAGGTGAAAGACCCTTTTTTTGTCTTGTTGTTCTTGAGGAGTACATGATCACCAAGTTTGAATGTAGGCTCAAGTGCTGTTTTGTCATATCGTAATTTTGATGATTTTTGTGATACTTCTAGATGTTTTGCTGCTAGTTCAGAACTTAATTCCATGCGTGTCCATAGTTTTTGGTAATGTTCATTTGGGGTAAGAAGTTTGTTTTCATGTGTCAAAAGTGCAACATCAATGGGTAGATTGCATTCTTTACCAAACATCAGCATATGGGGTGTATACTGTGTGGACTGGGTTGCTGGGGTAGATCTGTATGACAGCATAACACTTTGGAGGTACTCATGCCAGTTGTTCTGGAACTCATTGGTGTAGGCACGCAGACATTGTAAGATCCTTGGTCTGTCAATATAGAAGAAGGAGCGCCATATCTGCATATTATCTTATCATAAAATATTCTGGCTACATCTGATGCTTGAGCTGATTTCAAGGGGAAAGCCTCAGGCCATTTGGTGAAAGCATCCACGATGAGAAGTATGTGCTTGTGGCCTTGTGTGGTGGTGGGAAGAGGTCCAAGGAAATCCATGTGAATTCTTTGAAATCTTTCTGTTGTTGGAAGTGGTTGCAAGGGTGTCTTTGAAATGTGGTACTGACATTTAGTGCGTTGGCATGTGTCACAACACTGGATGTATGTTTTGACATCTTTTGCCATTGAAGGCCACCAGTACTTCTGTTTCAAGCGTTGATATGTCCTATCAAATCCTTGATGGGCTCCAAGTGGGCTGTTATGGTATGCCTGCAGTAATTCATTCTGCAGTGCCAAGGGCACTATCAGTTGTTTTATAACACGGTCTTCGCAGTGACCTTTCCCAAAGGGTGCATATCATCTGAAGTATAATGCACTATCAATCAAGTCATAATCAGTTGCAGTTCTTATTACTCGCACAATCTGGTCTGGATCCTTGGGAAGTGTTTTGCTTTCAAGGTAGTGGATAAAGGCTGCACTGTCTTGGTCTTGTAGTTGCTGTTGCCTGATTTCAGATGGCTTTATATCAGTGAGATCTTCAAGGAGCTTTACAGAGTTGACCTTAGAATATTCCAGCTCACTGTGCAAGCACTTTTCAAGGGAATTCAGATGGGTAAGTGGTGTAGGTGACATTTGTTTTGTGAAAGTATAAGATAGTTTATACTCTTTGAGATCATTCCCCAGTGCCAGACCTTCTTTGTCTGTGATTCCCCACCTTCGCTCAGCCATGTTCATAGAGCATCCACCATAAGCTATGACATGCTCCATGCCTTGATCGTCCCTTTGACCCAAGATGTACCCTATGGTAAGATCAGAAGCATCAGTGTAGAGTGCAAATGGTTTTTCAAAATCAGGAAATATTAACACTGGATGAGCAACAAGTTTGGATTTGAGTGTTTCAAAAGCAGTTTGAGCTGCATTTGTCCACGCAAATTTGACCTGTTTCTTCAAAAGGTTGGTCAAGGGTGCAGCGATGTGGGCAAAGTCTTTTACAAAGCGTCGATAAGAGTTGCACAAGCCCAAGAAATTTTGTAGGTCTTTTTTGCTAGTTGGTACAGGGAAGGATTCAACAGCATTTGTCTCATTTGGCTGAGGAGCAATTCCATGTTCACTGATAATGTGACCAAGGTAAGGGACCTTTGATATGGCGAAAAGACACTTAGGTGGTTGTAGCTTGAGATTGGCTTCAGCTAATCTGTCAAAGACTTGGGTGAGGTGGTGCAGGTGTTGTTGGAATGAGCTGCTGTAGATAATTATATCATCAATAAAAGCGAGCGCAAATTTCCAGTTGATGCCCCTAAGTACCTCGTTCATGAGCATTGAGAAAGCCATTGGTGCATTTTTGAGTCCAAATGGCAGTCTGTTAAATTCATAGACACCGTTCCTAGTTACAAATGCAGTTTTGTGTTTCGTGTCCGGATCGAGGGGAACCTGCCAGAAACCGGAAGCTAAATCCAAAATTTGAAAAAAGTTTTGGTTTTGTCTCTGCAACTGAGTCAACCACTTCTGAGAAATGTGGGATGACAAAGAACTGGTCTTCAGTGACTAAGTTGAGTTTCCTGTAGTCTACTGCAAAACGATAATCCCCATTTTTCTTTTTAACCAGGACTACTGGGCTTGACCAAACAGATTGTGACGGCTCAATCAGATTATTTTCCAGCATACCTTTTACAAGTTTATCAGTTTCTCTGGCTGTTTGGGGTGTCTGTTTGTACGAGTAGCTACGAACAGGGGCAGCGTTGCCTGTATGAATAGTGTGGAAATATTTTGTGGTGCCAGGAAGTTCTGAGGCATCTTTTGCAAAAACATGCCTGTATTTTCCTAAGAATAACAGCAACTGTGTTTTCTCCTCCATTGATAAGTTACATTTATCTAGGTTTATGCCTAAGTCATGTGCAATAGCAATATAATGTTCATCAGGAAAAGTGTCACTTGATATGGAAGAAATATTGTGAGAGGGAGCTTCTATTTCTGCTAAAGTAGCTATGACAGTGCCTTGTGGTAATGTGACTGTGTTATGTGTTGGATTGCAAATCTGATAGGTTGTTTGCCCCACCAAGATAGTATTTAGAAGCAAGCATTGTCACAGGTTCAGCTAAGCATGTCACATTTTGTTTGGCTTTACACTTGACTGGTAGTAGGGTGTGTGTTTCAGGTGGAATTTCTACACCTTTCAGCAATGTGGCAGTGTATGTTTTAGAACTGGTACTATGTAGTTCCACAGCAGAAACATGTTGATTATGTGAAAGCTGTAAGGTGTTGTTTTTGAAACTAATAACTGCTGCATTTTTCTTCAAAAAGTCTAAACCTAGAATTAACTGATGGGAGAGTTGAGGGCGTAAGATACAATAATAATAAAAGTAAGATTATGCTCTATCAGCCTTTACAAGTCTATAAATTAGATACAAGAAATATGATGCAGTCCTAAGTTTGTATGTACCAATACACAGAACTTTATACAATATACGCTAATAATACACATGAAATATGTTATATATGACGTAAAACCCCAAATAAACAATACTAATGGCAGCTGACTAAGTAAAATATATAAAGTTTACTCATTATAACACATATAATATTTATTAACTTAATAATAAACCACTTCCTACTTTCATCTTGCAACTGGTTCATTCACCTCAGTGGATCTACCTTATGTTCTGCATCTGGTTTTCTTGATTTTACATGGCAGATTTATTCTGCTCAATGTGGTAGTGACCACTTTTCAGTTTTAACTGATATAGTTAAGAGTATGCCTAAGGACAATGTCCCTCATTGGAATCTTAAAAAGGCTGATTGGCCAAAATTCAAATGTCAGTACTTCTTTGATATTAATAGGCATTGTTTAACTGGTATAACAGAAAAGTTTCCTGTATTTTAAAAGACCTCAAATGAAATAACCACAAAATGTTTACCAAAGTCAGCAGGGTAGTACTCGAACCTACAAACCAAGGTTCAATAGTGAATGCAAAAGAGCTATAAAACTCCTGGGGTAGTCATGCAATGTTAAAAGCTCTATTGTTCATTATTTATCTGTTTAAGCCATGTATCCCTTTGATATATGGATACACCGTGGCTAATGGCAGCTGACTAAGTAAAATATATAAAGTTTACTCATTATAACACATATAATATTTATTAACTTAATAATAAACCACTTCCTACTTTCATCTTGCAACTGGTTCATTCACCTCAGTGGATCTACCTTATGTTCTGCATCTGGTTTTCTTGATTTTACATGGCAGATTTATTCTGCTCAATGTGGTAGTGACCACTTTTCAGTTTTAACTGATATAGTTAAGAGTATGCCTAAGGACAATGTCCCTCATTGGAATCTTAAAAAGGCTGATTGGCCAAAATTCAAATGTCAGTACTTCTTTGATATTAATAGGCATTGTTTAACTGGTATAACAGAAAAGTTTCCTGTATTTTAAAAGACCTCAAATGAAATAACCACAAAATGTTTACCAAAGTCAGCAGGGTAGTACTCGAACCTACAAACCAAGGTTTAATAGTGAATGCAAAGGAGCTATAAAACTCCTGGGGTAGTCATGCAATGTTAAAAGCTCTATTGTTCATTATTTATCTGTTTAAGCCATGTATCCCTTTGATATATGGATACACCGTGGCTTCCGAAAAGTGACAACAAAGAGAGGTTTATGAAAGCAAGCATTTGTTTTATTTACAAATACTTGAACTGAGTGTCATTAGTATGTTACCAGAAGAACTTTATGAGTTGGGCTATAACGGTTGTATATAAATCCTGACATTTAAATTTTTAGTGATACTGAGTGAAACATTAAATATGGCTGGCACTCAGCCAGGTGGCAATAGGAGTTACTATGGAGCAAGAGATGAGAATTGTAACTTTGGGTTACATAACCATGCAATGGTCCAACCAATGTATGGCAACCAATGTATTGTCCACCATTTTATTGGACTCAAAGCTTTCAGTAGTCATGTCCACAGTACCTTTATCCAGGATATGATCAACCTGGATAATATCCTGGAGTAATTTCTGCACCAATGATGAATCAGCCTTCGACCCATTCCTCAGAGCCTGAAACTCCTTATCCTACTGCACCTGAGATGCTAAGTCCTGTTTCAATTTTAGTAGGTTCTTTTTCCATCGATGATGTGGACCACGGTGGCACAGGGGTAAGTGGAGTGGTAACAGACTTGCCTCCCACCTCAGAGGTCTGCGGTTCAAACCCCAGACCCTATGTGGGAAAGTTGGTAGTGGCTTACTGATGGTCGGCAGTTTGCAGTACAGAACCTGTATGTATTGGTTTCCTCTGCCCATAAACTACCCATTGTGATATGACCTATACAGTGTTGAAAGTGATGTTACAACCCAAATAAATAATAACCCATTGATGATGTCAGTCTGAGGAATGTCTATGTGATTCAAATACTTCTGATGAAGAAGTGATGGGTCAAAACTTGAGTGATAGTGACACAGAGAATGGAGAAATGCATTCAGCGAAGAGTTATCTCCAAATACATACCCATCCTCTGCCAGCAAAGTTCTCAAAGTAAAGCAGTTTTCAGAAGAATAGGGAAACAGTTCTGAATGATCAAAGACATTCTGTACTATGTTTAGTCTGCACAGGTAGTTAAGTCAAAAGAAGATCAACAAAATATCATTCTTCATTATTTGTCGTATTGTTTATGGGGTGGATGGTTATTTTGGTGTGAAAAAGACTTTATCAGCTGTTCAATGACAATTGTATTGGAAGGGGATTCCTACTGATGTCAACTCATTTGTCAAGTGCTGTGATCCCTGTCCACCGCACATAGAGGTTCCAGCTATCCTTCATCCTAAGTCAGTCACACAGTCTTTTTTGGCATTAGGTTGGAGTGGACCTGTGGGACCTTTGCAGACACATCACAATGAGGCAACAAATACATTCTTCCATTTTACAAAGTGGCCAGAAGCTATCCAATTAAAAGACAAGAGTTCATTTTCTGTGGTTTGTGCTCTGTTCAAGCAATTGTGTGAGAAGGGGGCAGCTTTGTTTTAAAACATGACCAGGGCACTGAATTCATCCATAGTATTAACAATGAATTATTCAGAGTGATGCACATTATGAAATGATCACAACTTCACAACAATCATCACATGAGAAATGGGTCAGATGAGCTTTGTAATGGCACATGTCAGAATAGCACTGAGAATAGTAATTAACCAAGACACAAGAAATGATTGGGATGGATCCAATTAAGGCAGCATCTGGGACATCCAAACATGAATCTACAGGCTTCTCACCTTACTTTATGCTATTTACATTAAGAGCCTTGCCTCCCAGTAGACACTGAGTTTTGTAATGACATTAATGTACTCCGTGAACAATCTAACCCAGTCCTGTATGACTGTGATTTAAAAGAACCATACCTACACAATATGCTTGGTGTCAAAGACAAAATTCTAAACCTTGCCTCTGAAAACATTGCAAAAACTCAAGCCCATCAGGAAAAGCTTTTGACAAATTACAACATTTCAATTTGGACACAAGGTTTTACTGAAGAATATGGCAAGACAGGCATTACAAGGAGGAAAAATGGACCATATGAGATTTTGGAAGAGCTCGGAAGGGGTGTCTACAAACCTAAAAATATGAAAACTCAAAAGGTACTGGAAAAAATATTCAATTTTATACACTTCAAAATCTACCACTTAACAAAGAACAACCACTTAGCCCACTGAAACAGAGCCCAATGCTTTAGTGGCCAAGGCGAATGAACCTGATGTTCCCAAGCCTAATGTGATTGTACCTGATGCCTGAATACCCTTAGCTTCTAAAAACTTTCCCCAGAAACAAAAATGTTACACATTTGATGATGAACTACCAAAGAAAAAAAAAGTGACGCAGATGTTTCGAGTGCTTCACTCAACCTGAAGATGAGTGACAGATGCAGATGTGGAAAAAGGGCTTGACTTAATGACTGGCCAATGGATGCAGTGTCTAAACTTGTGAAAAAGCAATTTCCACATTTAAATTGATTATAGTCGACCCTGGTGATTGACACATCTGAACATTTTGACTTTGAATTCACTGTAACAGCTTTCAAATTATCCATCAAAACTCTGAACACCATTAGACAGCTTGTGCTGTCAAGGACAGTGAAATATTCATATGACAGAAAGTGTCCTAGTAACACTAAACAAGTGCTTCAAAACTTATATGGCGATATTAAAAACTTTATTACAACTGATGTCACTCAGCAAACAGGTATTGTTGATAGTGATTTATTTTGCCATAAATTTTGTCACAACCATAAGTCATTATCTTGAACCAGATGATCTGCGTTTCAATCAGCAACTAATGTGAAAGCATCTCCTGACATGTCTTGGCACTGAAAAGATAACTCGTTTCTCATCAACCAAAAAAAAGACAGAGGAAGCCTTTTGTGCATTGAAATCTGCATTAAAACTTGCATACGTGTATTCCTTAAAATAGACAGGAATATGTGTATTCTTGATCAATATATTTGACACAAAAGACATATTTAGTTGGTAACTGAATAGCTTTCTTCACAATTTAGATTAATAACAATGGAAATATTTCTTTAATCTTGATCTCCTGTGTGATCATTTAAGGATGGGTAACTTCTTTCTAATTTTAAGTGTTGTAGAAAATGAATGCTTTTTGGGGGGTTTCTACTCCATCAAAATTTGTTTCTGTCTTGAAACCATCCTCTTTAGCAGGTAATAATTTAATGGGACAAATATTAATGGAATATGTTTCCAAAGTAAGTACTTTTTGATAACCTTAAAATTGAAATCGGTAAAAAAAACTCCCCAAACTAATGTCCTCATACAACATAAAGAAGGGAAAACAATCTGAGTTCATTGAGAAATCTATCAGAATTTGAATTTGTAATGGCAGGTCTCCCTCATATGAAGGTAATGACTGCATTAGTTTGCTAGCTTTTCAAAATTGGAATCGGGGTCAGTTAGTCATATAAAGTGGACGGTATTGAAGTTTGCGAAAATAAATTTTATTAAATAAAATAAAAGAAGGCTCTGAAGTAACACTGATTTATTTACATGTTATGTACAATTCTTGAATACATAAATATACAATTACATATATATATATATATGTATATATATATACAGTTACGAAACAATAGAAATATTAATTGACAATTTGATTGTATTGACTTTTTACAATATCTACATTGCAAGTTTCTGCTAAAGTTTGTTAATATTACATTGTAGTCTATCTTTCTGCAACTGTAATAACTGTAGTAGAAACAAAACAATCCACAGGACTCTGTATATGGTGATTGTATCCTCTTTTTATTGTACTTGTATGTATATCCTTTACTTGTCAATAAATTATGTATCTCCTTCTTTGGTTGTTTTCCTAATGAATCGAAATACTCCACATGCTTTCTTTTATAATGTAGAACTATCCAGTGATTTCCTTTCTTCTCAGAACTGTCCAGATTTACTACGATAATCGATAGTGTAGGAAGATCTTGGGGTATTAGATCTATGGGATAAACTCACATGAATATTTTACTAATTTCTTTGTCTCTTTTCATCAGATTGAAAATTTCATTATGAGCTCAAAGTTACATTTCTACTGTGATCTATACTTAAAGTTTCAGGAAATTTTCCATAAATTATATTTATCGTTTTTGACAAAGCTTTTGCAAATCTCATTGTTAATCGTAAATGGCCTTTAATTGGTTTACTCATAATATGTCCTGAGAGGAAACTTTGTATATCAAATAAGAAGATTGTGTACCCTTTGTCGCACTCTAATAATTTTATAATAATTCCACTTTTCCTGTCATAATTATTATCTAATAAAGATAAGTAGGATGAAACAAAATATCCTTTTTCAAAATTAGGGGTTAATGCTCTATTAGGAACAGGTTGGCCGTCTACAGTCACTTCTAGATAATTTAAGTTCATGTGTTTAAAATCAAAAGGGTTTTTATCATACTCTCCAGAATATCCTGCATTAGAACCGATTCCTATTATTAATTTACTTGGAACTTTACCATGATATATATTATCTGTCATGAAATTTAGGGAACCTTTAGCCACACTAAAACTCTTAAGGTCACTCCTCCAAAAAGGATAAATTGCAGGACTAATTTTTAATGCCTCGTCATGTGCAAATATCATATTGGGATTCAAAGAAATATAACATACTTTCCAGATAGCACTAGTGATTATTAACTTGTAATTTTTAGTACCTAATCTCATTAATCTAAAGTCATTTAAGGACTGAAACAACTTAAGGTTTACAGAAACTCCACTCTATTTTCACCTTGACAGATATCTAGATATAAACATCCCTCCATGTTGCCTGCATCACCATCTTTTGTAGGTCTTTTCCTTTCTGTATATCCACTATTACTCCCTATATATTCTAATTCATCTAAATGACCTGCCTGATCCTTGAAAAACATGGCTGCCTGAGCCTGAGATAATATCATATCATTGCTACATCCTAAGAGTAGGTCAATAAGTGCTTTGTAAGGATAATTAACTCCAACATCTGGTGAGATAAGTTTCTGATTTAAAGATAAATCAATCTGTCTAAAAATAGAATGCAAACTAAAATTTACAGGAGCTACTTGATCATTGTTAGCAGTTGGAACTCCATGGATATCTCTTTCATCTTTAATCTTATCTCCCTCCTCATCTCTGATAACATATTTTATATGTAACTTACTCTTTCCCAAGCTGATGTAATCTACAGAGGTTTCTGGTACACTAAATTCAATAACCCTCTTTCAGATATTGCTGCAATAGGATTGTAATCTACCCAGTATTCTTTAACTATCGAGTTATCAGTAGGAGGTGGAGCAAATAATGACAATGAGGTTTGAACTACATCCATATGGATCTATACTTGATTATTTTATTTTTTCTTCTTTTATTTATCCTTTTTGAACTCTTTCCTTTTGGAATTTTCTTCTTTCCAACTTTTTTTGTAACTGTCTTTTTTATTTTTATTTTTTTTTTGGCTGAGGATGTCCTGGACTTGCTTTTACATCGATGTTTACCACCTATTTAATATATTTTTCTTTTTTTTGCCTCTTTTTATATTCATCTTCTCTCTGACCTTGCTTTTGGCCTGTTCATCTGCTGCCTGTGTAGGACTAACTATCGAAACGTCTATGGTTTTTAAAATTTTTTTTTCATTCTCCTCATCACTGTCTAGAACATAATAATTTTTGGAAATTTCCATTTTTCCTTCCATACATTTTTTACAAAAATTTAAATATTTATCCATAATTTTTTTCCTTCTATTCTTTCTGAGCTGCAAACTTATTTTAACCAGTCCACTTCAAACTACTTGAAAAAATGAAGCTTCTTCTTTATATATGTTAAAATTTGCCCAAAATTTCAGATAAATTTCTGATCATAATTTATTTTATTTTAATCTTTTCTTTCTTTCTCAGATGTAAAGTCAATTCAACCATTCCTGTAAAACTACTTGCAAACTGGAGGTTCTTGTTCTTTATGTATATTTGAATTCGACTGAAATTTAGGTTCTTAACAGGTAAATAGTAAATTTTATTAAATAATTGATATTTATTCGAATTTGTTTGAGGTAACAGCCTTAATATACCTTGCATCGAGTTTCTGACATAAGAGTAATCTACAATATCTGAAAATAAATACAGGGTTCCATTAGTTACAGTATCCCTACCTCCCAATCACCAGTTAAACTAGTCCTCTCAGGAACCTCGACTGTAAAATTATAAGCCTTGTTATTTGGATGAAAGTCTAAGGAATCAATGGAAGACAAGAAAAAGTAAACGCTGTCCTCATCCATTTTCATCTCAAATCAAAAATCTTAAATTATGAAATGCCTTATATATATTTCTATGTTCTATATATTTTCCACCTCTTTATCTGGAATCCATAAATTGAACTTTGCAGGCTATCCCTTCCATTTCACTAATATCTCCACCTTTTTTCTTTCATTTTTTTTTGAATTTCTTCAATTTTATACAAAATATCACTACCAATGTATGCTAATTGCAATTCAGGTTCATAAAAGAAACCCTGAATTACCTCATAATTGCAATCTTTTAACTCATACATTGGAATATTTTGATTTAATTTATGATTAATTATAGTAAAAATTTCACCAGACCATTTCTCAGTATATTCTTTGTCGAACATCCGTTTAAGATGACTTATCTTAACCCTGTCTGATATATTGAACTTAAATTTTTTGCAAAATTTTCGTATTTTTAAATTGTTTTTTGAAAGTAAAGAAACTTTTAGGGTATTTCATCATATTGGGATTTCCAAAGCAAATACTGATTCTTCGATTTTGCATCTTTAGGACTCATTTTAATTGATCTATGGATCGAATTATTGTAACCATAGGTTAAGTCAGACAGAATGTCAATCCATCTTAAGGTCTCTTTTTCACTTAAATATTTTATTATTTTGTTTTTAATAGTTTTAATAACTCTTTCAGCATAATTAGCTTTGGTTTCATAGTATGTGTACAAATGTTTTATTTTATTTTCATTTAATAACTTATTAAAAGGTCAGTTCTTATATTCGCTTCCTTGGTCAGTTCTTAGAATTTGAGGTTTCTCATCTATTTCTCTAATTATTCTTTGAAATACGACTACCATTTCCTCACCTCTTAAAGTTTTTAATGGTGCTGTGTACAAGTATCGAGTAAATATTTCTATGAATACTACAAAGTAAGCGTATTCATTGTTGTCTGACTTATATTTCACCATGTTAGCAGTATCACTATCCCATTGACAATTTCTTGTAAAAGCTAAGACTTTAGGTCTTCGAAAAGTCCTTTGACCTGAGTGAAAAGTTGTATAAGTTTCCTGTTTACTTAACCACTTTTTCAAATACTTACGGGTTATATGGTATTTTCCCTCTCTTTTAATATGTGGATATAACTTACTGTAACTGCTGTAAGCTACTGGACTCCTAATGTCATAATAAATGTTATGAAGATATGTATCAATTTCTTCTGCAGGATGAAAATTGTTTGCTCCATTTTTGGATCCATTCATTTTCTCTGTCCCCTTTTTGGATTTTTCTTCCATTTTTCTGATTTTTGAGAGGTTACTGTCTTTACTGTAATCTACTTCCGCGGGCAGACCTGATGGAGGGAGGGGATGTGTTACTCCTGCTTTGTTTTGTGTCTCAACACTCGACTGAGTACTTATAGTCTCTTTTCGGTTATTGTCCAACAGGGTTTTTGATTTCTTATCTAAATTATTATTATTATTATTTATTATCCTGCTATGTACACTTCCAAATTTTTCCCCTTTAGATTTTTTAGTCTTATTCTCATCTATTTTTTCAAGGGTATCCACCTTATAATTATCAGATTTATTCTCATGGACTGTTTCCTGCTTGCTTTCTGCAATTATTTGGTCCTTTTTATCAGGTAATCAGTTTTGACGCTGTCATATTGTTCATGTGGTATTAATACATACTTATTCATTCTAAAATGTTTTCTATGTAATAGCTAATTGATACAAGCAGATTGGTTATTCTTTCAAAGTGTTTTCTTGTTATACTTCTCCTCCCTCTTTCCTCAGACTTTATATATTTTTTAAATATTTTTAGACAACTTAAGAATTTTTCCTTTTTTTTCTTACTTAAAGGTAGTTTGAATACATTATAAAAAATTTCGGCCACTGCTTTCAACTGAGATGGAGTTGAATATTTTTATTTAGTTCTAAATTATTCTCCAATAACAGCAGAATGAAATGTTTAGAGTGTTTGAGATTTCTTGACATTTTAAAGTGTATAGATTTCACCTAGATCTTTATATAGAAAAAAAGAGCAGTATGATCTACAGAGAAAATTGAAAAATATTTTTACCTATTTATATATAATCGTATGTTCAGCAGAAAATATATGACTTCTCAGCATGCAACTATCTTATTCCCAGGTGATAAATCGATCAATAGGTAACCAAAAGGATCCTCAGTTGCATCTAAGTAAACGTCTAATAATTTTTTTGCATACCTAATTGTCTAATTGTCTAACCCTAATACCTAATTTAATTTGTTGAATATCTCTAGGATTTTTAAATAAAATGAAATAATGAGTAATTAAAGATATATCTGGACAATATTTTCCCTGATGAAATAAATTTTGCAAAATTAAAATTACACTAATGTTCCTATGATGTGATTCTCGACTAAAAAGATTTGCAATAAAAATGTTGTTTAGTGCTGAAACCTGCATATCATCTATCACTACTATGCACTGTTCACCATTAGGGTAAGACTTAAAATCCTGTTCTGTAGGCAGACCTTGCCTGTATTCTATATCAGTAGTAATCTCTTCCTCAAACTTTTTCTGCCAGTTGTTATAAAAATAATAAATTTTCTTAATATTTTGTGAAAACATCGCACTGATATTATTCAGCAACTTCAA
The DNA here is from genome assembly GCA_964017235.1 of Sabellastarte sp. h YS-2021. Lineage (NCBI taxonomy): Eukaryota > Metazoa > Annelida > Polychaeta > Sabellida > Sabellidae > Sabellastarte > Sabellastarte sp. h YS-2021. The sequence goes on along the minus strand of OZ024929.1, from coordinate 62,277,044 downwards.
AACAAAGGTAGATTTACCAGATCCGGTTGGACCACATAATATAGAAGTGAATGGATTCTTCAATAAAAATGGATCCATAAACCTCGGTAGTTTGGCAGTGTAGGCGTTAAGCGTTTGCAGTCCAGAGATAACAAGCAAATCTCTGTTTTCAATCGGATGCAATAAGTCAAATGAGAAGAAATATTTCAGACAGTGTTTAAAAGCTAACCAGTAGTATGTGAGAGTAATGAAAGCTGTGCTTGCTATGCATCCTCACTCCATCTCATCTGTCCTTTTTATATCTGTTTGCAAGCTCTAGTGTATTAGTTACTCTCCTCAATATTAACAGTTTCTTGTAATATTCCATTCAAACTTATCTGATAAACTTTAGATTAATATGGAGATTTCAAGAATTTGCATCTTTCTTTTTATATGCTTTTTTTCTTACAATAAAATAGTGTCAGGATTCAACTGTGATTATGCAAAATGCACTTGTATGGGTGACATGATAACCTGTGTTGGTGTCACAGCACCCAGGTTCAAATATAGAGCCACAGTTACCATGCTCTATATGGATAATGTACAAATAGTTAATTTGCTGGATATCATAAAGAACTTGCCAAATTTAAGATATTTGAGTTTAATAAATATGAAATATTTCAACTGCAAATGGCTCAAGGAATTACCTAAGCATCTATATGTCAGAACTAATATGTGTTAAATTTTTAAACGACAAAGTCAATCCTAATGTATCTAAAAATATAATTACAATATTTATAAAATGCAAATATCTTGGATTGCAGCCTATCTGTCATCCCATATTCTTCCTGGCATATGATGGAAGAAATTGATTGCCCTTTGCACTCAGACATAGGTAATAATTTCCATTATTTTTCTATTTCCACATATTGACACTATTGCTTTGTAATGTGACGTCCCATTTCATGGGTTGTGATGCCATTAGTGACGCTTCACTACCATTCTACATTATAGATTACCGTAAAGGGGTTCTCATACTACTTTTATCAATGTTGATGGTAAACAGTGAATGGACTTTTTTTCTCAAAGGTTGAATTTTAGTTAAATGAAAAGATGTGGTTTAATTTATGTTTTGTTATGTTTATAGTATCTTGTACCTTTAAAAATGTCGACAGTGACTTGATAGGTTGCAGAAATGAAAAGAATGAGGTTGTGATTTCTAACTTCAACGGGCGTGGGGAGCACAACAGCAATATTTTTTTTGCAAAGAAAATGTACTCATTAGGACTTATATTAATTGCCATGTTAATTATATGACACTGCCCATTGAAAAAAAATAGCCAAGATTTTCCCTCTTGTTAAAATATTAAATTGGGCATGTACTGGAGAATGTCGTGTTGACCTTGCTAATGATAACATTGAAGTGAAAGGATGCCTGACAGGTAAATTAATTTTTTGTGTTCTTATCTTATCCTGGCTGTTGAACGCGACGTAAAACAACAAATAAATCTTATCTGTTTTGTTTTCCTGATTGTATATGGATGCAGTACACCAAAAAATTCAATGTTTATATTTTTTGTGTTCTTATTTGTTTGTTTTCTTGAGTATATATGGATGCAGTACACCCAAAAAATTCAATATTTATATATTTTTTTCAGTGAATACGGAGAGAGTCAACTCTGAATCCAATGGACCAAAATCTGATTCTGATCAAGATGAAGAAGTTATTCAAGATCTCCAACAGGAAATTGAGGAGTCTAATCTTAGGCCAATGTATGCTCTGTTTATTCTTCCATTGGTAATTGTTTTCAGTGCCATTTCAATTGCTTATCTAAAGCATTGCCTTCAAAGGCGAATTCTTAATCTTATCAGATTAGTGTATGAGTACATGACACCCTCAGATGTGGTGGATCCAGATCAAACACCTCTGAAAGTATTGGAAAGACTAGATGCTGTAGAAACAGATGATGGGGATTTGACCAGTGACCTTCTATGGGATGACTCGATTGAGAGAAATGCACAGATAATAGTGGATGAAGCAACAATCAAGCAAAGGTGAATCAAAAAGTTCAAAATGACAGTCAATCAAAAGAATCATCTGTCATTAATGTTAATCTTGATGATTATTTAAGACTTTTCAACGTACATAACCATTTGGATATTGAGAGTTCAGGATCTAAATATAATCCTGAGGATTCTGATCACCACCCAATTGGATCTTCCACACCTCTGAATCTTCGTGTGGAGTCATCTTCTAATAGTTCCAGATCGATCCAATCTGAGATGAATTCCAGGACTGTAGATTCCATGGCTAAGTACCTTAGCACACCAGAACACTTTCCTTCTTTCAATATTCATATGAATGTTTCCAACAGTGATATTTCTGAAGATGAATCTGGTCATCAAGAAAGTAAAACAAGGTCCGGCAAAATATACTAAACAATGTGAATGAAAACCCATTTTTTTATTAATTCATTTTATTCATTAATCAGTAACCTTTGTTTTAAATATTTCATACATGAAAGAAATGATAATGTGAAGCACGTATATCATATAATTCAATTTTAAAACTGCACATTACAAAAGTGTACAATACTTAGAATTGTGTAAACCTGTGTGCCTTGCTTTTTTATTATCAGTCTTAATTTTTATCTGTTAATATACACATTACGTACATTGATGTAAATGTATAAGAAGACGTTTGTTTAACATGTAATTATTTTTGATGAATGTGGTTTTTATTGAAGTAAGTTAAGAATTACATGTGATTGCACTTTTTAAATTTATATATCTTGATTATCACATATGCAGTAGAACCTCAATTATCCGAACCCCATGGGAGACATACAATCCGGTCGGATAACCGAGGGGTTCGGATAGATGAAGGCAACCGAAATTCACCGTCTATGGGTTACTGAGTGGGCGATAATTGAAGAAATTTCGTTTAATGCAGTTAATGTAAACGTCGGTATTCATTGATGATATATTTAATATATTTGTGTAATATATTGTGACTGACCCTCTAATTGTCGCTTATTTGCTCCACATCTGTGAATATTATTATTTCTATTTAAAATATTACGCGGATTTTAACTGGCTGTGTTCGGTAGGTTCATGCATTGTTGACGTTTTAATTTGAGATTTCTATTGTCCCGCATTTGTTAATTGAAAAACTCCGGGAGATTATTTATTGCAAAACCCCAAGCGAATACGCCTTCTGTGATATGTTTGGTTGGAAATGCGTTGTTAATGTCTTTTCTTTTATACACGTTGTCAGTTTGTGAAGACATACTCCGGGAGATTATAAATTGCAAAACCCAATCGAACACGCTTTCATTGTGTAGTGGGGTCGTGTAATTGAATTAATCCCTCCCCTATTGTAACAATGGTGATAAAGATCAAAGAAGTTAGGCGTTTCTGTGAATGGTACGTTTTATAAGGCACTAGAATTAACCGTTTGCGAGACTGTGTAAAATCCTGTATTATCGCTCACGCTACACGGTTCATTATATGTACTGCCAGTAGGGAGACACAGTTTCAGTTTGGTTAATCCGGAGATTCGGATAATAGAAGGCCGGATAATCGAGGTTCTACTGTATATACAATGTATGTGTAATCTGTTAAATATTGTTGAAAGTTGAGTATGTTTATGTAGCTCTATCTATTTGTATATGTATGTACATTTTATTTTATAATACTTTAATTTGTGATAGGGCGCTGGATATTTCAAATATATATAATTTTTTCATCAGAGGTCATAAATGAAAATTCTCGCCCTATTAAGACATTCAGAACTAACTCACTCAACCTACATGTTGACGAGTTTTCATCAGCTTTTTCAATCTGGATTGATCAAATCTCTGATTCGCACTACAACTGGCTGTGTTAGTTTGAGGTCTTTTCAAATTTAAAATCGGGGTTACGTCACTGGATAGATCTATGCATCTTATTGACAATAAGGCATCTTATCTTCAATATTACCTTATCAATGCATTACAAATGAGAGTTAGTAACATATTAGGCATTGTTATTTAAATCTTTCTACCTGTAAAAGGTTACAATGCAATATTTCAAAAGTAATGTAAAAGTTCAAACTGGGCGCATGAATATTACAGGTAAATCACCTGTTTCAATGATGGCTGAACATTCAGTGCACTCCAAAGGTTCTGACCTCTCTTTTTGTAATAAATAAGATGCACAAATGCTACAGTAGAAGTGTCCACAGGTACTCATGAACATAACACGTAATTCGAATTTGGCCTTACAGGAGGAACAGGTGAGATTTCGAAACCTTGCATAATAGTACTCTTCCCATTCATTACAGAAGGAACTATCAACATCATTAGGCAAATGATCCAGCATAAAAGCTGCAGGAAATGCCTTAAAAAGGTTTCCCTCTGTTAAATCGTTTATCAGGTCTTGTTCGTAATTTCTGTTTATATAAGTACCTGTGGGTACCCATACAAAAACAGATGTAGCATCCGACTTTGACATATTACATACAAAGAATTTGGAAACAAAATTATCTAGTAAATTAACCCTACACATAGGGCATCTCTTCTTCTCCCTCTCATCGTTCTTCCACATTCTAGCTAATTCACAGGCACATTCAGGGCAAGTGAAATGAGAGCATGGATTCGTTATTGTGATTCGTTCCTTCTCCAAATATTCTGAACAGAAGTGGACAAAGTCTGGATATTTTTGTCTGTTAAGAGAGAATAAAATCCTCATAAGAACTATAGAATTGAGACAGAATTTACATGAATAAATTTTATAAACTTTACATAGTGAGTAAGGCATATGCCACCTGATACGTTTCATTATACTTACATAGTTAGAGAAGCTTATACTCCTTTGGTTATAATAAGCTACTTTTCTGAACAAGAGTTATAACAAGAAAAAATATTTCTAAAAATACATATATCATTAATTTACTCTAATAAAAATTAATAACTCACGCTATGAAGGCTGGTATAGCATCGTTCAGGAGAAGGAGGATTACAAAGGCCTCTCTGAAGTTATTCCTGTCAACCATAGGAACTAGCTCCATCAAGGTGATGGTCTAGCTGACAATAAGATGAGGATAATATATATCCCTCTTCTTTCCCCAAAATATGTTCATAACAGACTCCATATTTAATTATTTTTTCATTCTAACTGAAGATGAAGTGAAATCGAATAATTACCTGATCCCTGCTTAGCAAGCTTGAGCAGTGAGTGCTGAATTGCTCAATTGCTTCCCCTTTTATAAATCCTTCATGTCAGAATTCCATATGTTCCTGTATGTCATTCATCATTTTATTGAACAAAAGCCGCCACCATAACTAATTTACAGATTTCTAGGTTATACATTGTCTTACATCTATGTACAAAAACAATTTTTTTCCACTAACTTTAAAATTAGGACATTTCCAATTAAAGTGGAATGTCCTCTTTAACCTCACCCCTGCAGGAGGTTTCCATATCTGTTTTGCACTCCTCACATGTATTAACGTCATGCCCTGATCTATCTTCATCCAGAATACAGGGTTCACAGGTATATATTTCTGAATATTCTGTATACATTTTTTATGAATTCATTCCACTCATTAAACTTAAATGAGGTGCCTTGTGGTGTAGGATATTTCCTTCCATTAGCCATTTCCACAGTCTAATAGAAACATTTCTATAGGGAAATGCCCAGGTAACATAAATGCCAGTGCCTAAGTAATAACTAGAGTCCACCTCTTTTTTACCATCTACAATCTTCTGAATAGCAGTCATAATGAACTCAACATAATGTAAAATTACAACTAATTTAGGTACCGAGAGTTTAATGCCTTGGTTTTTCACCTCATCATCTTCCCATTCTTTCAAATAAATGTTTGGGAACCTTGATATATTATGTACTTGGATCCTCCAAGGTGAAATGTTCTTTTGATAACAGCTTGAGCACCTTCATTCAGATTTGGTGCAATTGCTTTCGCATCACTATATTCAGATGTAGGTACATTACTTATCAAAAGACTCGAAAGTGAAGTACTTGCTACAGACTTCTTACTCTTGTTTCCACTCAGACAATCACTTTTCCTTTTCTTAGATGCATTATTAGATTTACTGCAGCTTCAGCCATTATACAGATTTGATGTTCAGTGAAGTTACAACTATCAGATAGATGTGAAGGTATTCAAAGTTGATTCGATGACAATCAGCATTATCTGGGAGTTTATATAGATTTTGGTTGTGAGCTGTTAACCAATTGCAAAGAGCCAGATGCAATTGTAAAGCTTTGACCAATAGGATTGTAACATGCAATAAAAAGCTGATGAGGCAGTTAATAATTGCAATGCAAGCAAAAAACTTTGAGTTGAAATGCATGTCCAGGCTTGTTCCTAGGTTCATTAAGGACATATGTCGAAATATGACCTAAAAATTAACAAATTTGTCAGATGATGCAATTTTGAGAAATATTTCAAGAGAGACCTGTTTATGGGCAAGTTCAGACTTGTTATTAATGTTTCAATAACTGTACTCATTGACCCAGATATTAAGGCATATGGAGTTTGTAAAAATAGTGTAATTTGTTGGCTGTAGTGTACATATCTCTATTATTCTGAGTTATAGCATGTGGTTTGTAAGAAGAAACAGTGTGATTTGTTGTCTATGGTATACATATATGTATTGTCATGGGCTATAGATCTTGATTTGATTTTCAACTGCAAATAACAATGAAATTTTCAGTTGAAAATTGTTGTCAATAAGACATATTGTAAAATTTAAATTATGTATACATGTGGATTGCAACATATTGAGTAATGTATTCTAGATCAGTGCCAAGCCAAATTGTTTCTCAATCATCAAGGCATTTGAATATAGAACAATTAAGAAATTAAAACATATTGTAATGTCTAGTTATATGCACTTAGTGACCATATAGGAGTTAAATACATTGAAATGAAAGACATCATATACGGTTCAACATTTTTATTAAATATTTGACAACAAATGATAATTGAGAAATGGATTTAACATTAAAACAAAGGCACAGTAAGGAGAATGCTTTTGATGCTCTTCCATTGGTATGTCATAGCTCTCCCACTCTGTTATGTTAAGATTACACCAAGGACAGGTGACCTTATCTCCTTTGCCAGAATAATAGAAACCAGCTTTCACATATCTCTGAGCAGGGATTGGGTGAGACTTGGGCCATGTCGCAAAGGTTGATATTCTGTCATCATATCTGAAAAATCCATCTGCAGGATGAACTTTACATTTCGGATCCGATCTAATACCTCTAGCATCCGATGATCTGGCATTTCTTGCATCTGTCCTGTCACTTCTTTCTGATGTGAGAGGGAACCCAGCAATATGCCCACTTCTTTCTAATTTGGTTCTAGTACTTAGAGCAAAACCTCCAACAAAACCTACAGTGGTTGATCTCATCCCTTTACTGTCAGTAGCATCACTTGATGCATTTGGATTAGAAGTATTTATTCTGAAGTAATTTGTAGGCTTGGAAGCAACCTTACAGATATCTGCTTTTGATTCAGATTGATTAGACATTTTTTGAGGTTGATTATTGCAGAAAATTTACATTCAAAATGATATTTGACAATTTTGGAGCTATTTATATATAATTTTCCTATGTACTTTTTTGCTGAGATTGATTTTTAACAAAACAAATGATGAAATGTTTTCATTTATAGCGCTTATTAGAGTTTTACTACTTTATCAAGAAAGAAAATATATACAGAAAATTTGGGAAAAAGAACACCTCAAATTAATGCAGTTATCCTACTAGTTGATTATATCCAATCTAAAAAGTGACAGAATATTGAGAAAAGTGTCAGATGCAAGAGTATTTGGACGTGTTAGATTGAGGTCTTTCCAAATTTGAAACCAAATTTGTAGTGAAAGTGTAGATAGAGTTGTATTATCTCCTTACATTAATAGATGTTATTATCTCCTTACATTCAAAGACATTGTATTACTAAGATAATAAACATAAGTTGGGTTATTTAGGTTCATTCTCAAATAAATGGTCTCAGGTTCAAATAAGTGCTATCACCTTATGCACCATCACCAGTATTGCACCATCATCTATCATTGCACCATCAGGTAGCAATTTCTTGTGTTCACCCTGTAAAATTAAAATATGTAGTTATTTACAGCATCAGTAAGTATACCAAGCAACTAGTATTGCACCATCATCATCCAATAACCTATCAATAGTGATCTAGATCATTTTCCAATCACTTTAGATCAATTTTTACGACTTATGTCATTCGATTGATCCACCTAGTACTACTATATACTCTAAGTTTTAGTTATTAATTCCTGATCAATATTTTCCACAAAAATAATTTTCAGTGACAAATAACCAGGGTTATAAAGAAAATAACCCTGATAGTCGAATTAAATTGTCGTTTTAGGCACCTGTTATTGGTCAGATTTTTATAAAATTAATTTTAAATACATTAATTTCTTGTCATAAGTTTTCAGTTCATTTGACCAATAAGTTATCAACGTTTGACCATCATTCAACAAGAAAATTTCATTGAATTTGACATTCTCGGAAACTTGGTGTTTTAGGCACCATTTTGACAAATTAATAATTTTCAGTGTGCAACTGGAAATCTGGGCTCTACAAAATAATACACTGCAATGGGAAACCTCCTGTTAGTTTTGTTATACAATCAGTTGCAACTTGTCTTGCTCTCAAAGTATAAAAAATTGTAGTCAGTTATTTCCAGTGTGGTTTCTGTTAGTCATTAGAGTTGTGTAATATAATGGATACACAAGCTAAAATAGATTTAAAAGAGGACTATTGATAAATGTGAATACCTAGCAGGAATGTTATTCCAAAGGGTGAGTTATATAAATTAACTGAAGGGTTCGAGGCTGACAGACCTGAATACAACGTTTTTGCTAAGTTGCATTTTATGCTTTACATTATGGTACAGTAAAAGTTATGTAATCCAATCATATTGGGAAATTATAATGGTTCTAGTTCATAAACACAGTAAAGTTATTTGAAAACAAAGTTGTACTCTCAACAATTTTCAAATAGCAAATATGTGTATTTCCTGGTAATCAAAACCAGGGATTACGTGTATTTATTCCCTGATTACACATATTCACTATGACATATAAACTTGTAAAACATTTTTTACTCTCCACTGGAAAAGAGCAGAAGTGATTCCTGTTTGCTTTGAAGTTACAACAGGTAAAGACAGAAACTTGTTAATTTACAATTTTTTAACAATTAAAATAATAACTACAGTCAACTCAGATACTCTCAATAGTTCATACAATAATACAATGATGAGACCAATCTGATCTGACAGTCCTATTCAAGTAATTAACAGTTAAGTTTTGACAAATTATCTGTGTCTTGTGATCTGTTCAACATCCACTAACATACAATATCTGTATCTTGTGATCCGTTCAGCATCTACTAGCCAAAATATATATAATAGCCAAAAGTTCAGAGTGTCTGCACAACTATTCTGTCTGCTCCAAGAGGTGCACAATATGAAAAAATACAGCAAATCCACTCTGTAAAATCAACTCCACTCCACTATATCTAGTTCACTCCAATAAGAGTTCACCACACTTGATTGACTTGATAAACTGAGCCACAGTGTAGTAGTTTTAAAGACTCCATAAAAACTAAATTATGGCTAGATTTTTACACTTTTATATATTGCTTTGATTTCTAGAATATTCTAGATAAATGTACACAATACAAACAATAGAGGATTCTAGAAAGAATTATTCATAATCCATTTCCAACAAAAAACAAAACAACAGAAAGCTGTATAAGCTTAGGGTCATTTCCCACCACCTATATATAGATCATTCCAGTTTTGCACAAGAGAGATCAGCACTGTCCAGGCCAATACTGTTGCCTACAGAGAAAATCAATACCTCAACTCCTTTTATGGTAAAAGAATAAAACCACTCTGCAGCAGCCACAGACAACATTGTCCTCTTTAAGACATGCTCACAGTGTACCCTTAAATGTAACAACATTGTATAAAACATAGTCTATATAAAATGCATTGTTCTTTTTATATCTCAAAACACAACTTTACTTCCTATCCTATAGTAGTGAATGCTCAGTTAGTTGACGGTCTTCCCTCGGGCTATGTGAGATTTCTGTTAGATTTAGATGGAAAATCTACCACTAGGAGACACGGGTTCGAAATGGAAGGCACCCTAACCACCAAAGGGTGTAATAATGAAGCTCCAACTAGAAATCTTATCTGCTATAAGACAAAAAAGAAAATAGAAAAAGAAAAGATAAAGGGAATAGTATATATTTCTGGATAATGAAGACTCACATTCACGGGTTCTAACTTGAAAACTAATCCCCCTGAGAAATGTACATACACGTGTATGTATAGTTACAGCATTACAGAAAATCAAATGGTGGTTTTACATATTTGTGGTTAATAAGCTCTCACAGACATGGGTTCTAACTTGAAATTTAGTTCTCATGACAAATGTACGCATGTATGTATATAGCATTACTGGAAATGAGTTGACACAGGTCTATATGAATGTTCTAAGAATATGGAAAACATGAACCATGTAAATGTCAAAACAGAGCCACAAGTCAAGTTTGCCAGGAACATAATCATAGGTAAATAGATATTATTTGAGAGGATTATTAGGATTATCAAATCCTCGGTCAGTCTTTGTGTTGTTACAATTGAATGGTTATATTATCAACAGTCCAATGTAACAATCTCACACTCTGTAGTTACACATCCCTTAAGTACAACAAAAACACCCCTAAGGCATATGCAGAACCTCAAGACTTTTTATAAACACACTACATGACTAGGGAGGTTGTATGCGGTGACCTGACACAACCCAGACCGTATAAATATTATTTAAAGTCAATCTGAATGTATATGAACAAAGCAAGATGATATAACTTTTCGCCTAATATTTTGGGAAAAAACAGAGTCAAGCATCGACGAATCATCAAATCGCAAACTAGGTCAACACGTGACTTTACAGCAGGTTCTGATATATAAGCCATTTCGGGAAAAAGAGGGATCAAGTGTCCGCGAATTATCAAATCCCAAAGTAGGTCAAACCAAAAGTACTCGCATATATAAGAAAATTAGAGGAAAAAGCGGATCCAAAGCTGACGAATCATCAATTCCTATCAAACTGTCACGTGATGCATACATCAAATGTGGTATATAAGGGACACCATACACGAAGAAATAAGTCCAATCTCGAACTGTGACAAGCCACAACAGATAACACATGAAGATATAATCCCAGATCACAATGATAGTTATACAATTGGAAACGCTGATCAGTCAGAAATGCTGTGGTTTATATCATCACTGCTATGATATAAATAAGCTGGTACCCAAGAATCAAACTCACAATCCTGACATATGCTTTACTCCGATCATTTCCAGAATTGACATAAATAATTTTGGTAGAGTATATGTATGTGTTATATATACAGGGTGTTATGCTTTGCAATACCCTTTCTCATCAACTAAGATATTTGGAATTTTCTTGAAGAAGTTATACAAGGATCTAAGTAAGAAGTTAAAACCACAACTGTAGATATGGTGTTTAAATGTTCATATTGTGGATGGGACATGCTGAATAAATCCAACCAAATACACCATGAAGCAATCTGCGTACAGTCACACAGAAGGATGTTGGAGCAATGTAAAGTTTGCTCTCAAAAATTTAACTCCTTACAAGAATTCCAGTTTCACCTTAAGAAATGTGGAAAATTCATCTGTTTTCAATGCAATCTACCTTTTTTAACCTCAGGAAGTCTGAATGCTCACATTGAAGTAGTTCACAGGAAAGAAGGGGAATCTACCCTAATTAAGTCATACAAATGTTCAATATGCAGTCATATTTGTAAAGACAGATCTGAGTTATATAGTCATAGAATGAATCAGCATGGAGGCAATGACAATGATGATGTAGATGACATACCCCAATATATTTTTGAAGAGCAGAATGAAAATATTAGAGAAGTGTACATAACCAACAGCAACCATATACTGGCTGAACACGAAGGTGGAGATATAAGGGCAACATATAATTTTCCAGTTAATAATTTAAACGACGGCTATAGAGAAATCAGAAGACAAATTAACCTGATATATGACGATCAGACAACAGTATTTCGAATAAACTTTGGTTTTGGTATGATTTTATTCAATAATCAAACGGGGGAGTATAGGTATTATATTCCTTATTATAATAGTAGGATATTGACCTATCCCTATACAATATCTAACAGAAATAGTATCAGATTATTAATGAACAAAATAACCAGGATTGATATCATAGAACAAGCCAGAGCTATCAGACCATCAATAGCCTGGACATTAGCATTCATAACCAATATACAGTACAATATATTTCTGGCAGATTTTCCTTTAGGACAAGCCATAGAACTACCCACATATATCAAAAACCATAAATTTTTAAGAAACTTTATCTATGATAAGAACAGGAAAGAACCATACCAAGATAACCTATGTTTCTTCAGATGTTTGAAGGTTCATCTTAATAACCAGCACAAGAACATTAAAGACTATTTAAAAATATGGTTAAATTTTACTAACGTCCAAATCCCAACAGAGTTTCCAGGTGTACTAATTGAAGATGTTATCGATCTAGAGAAATGTTTTGAAGTTAAGATTATTCTCTATTCCCTGAATGCTAATGGCACAGTCAACCATATTTACGAGACCATGTCTGAATATCAATCAAAAATGTATTTGAATGTGTTCTAAAATCATTTTAGTTATATTACAAATTTTGATCAATTTGCTAAAAAGTTTCAATGTGATAAATGTGGAAAAATATTTAAAAGACTGTGGAATATGAAGACACATTACAAGATATGTTACGACAGAACCAAATACATATTTCCAGGAGGATTTTATAAATCTAAAGCAACAATATTCGAAAGATTAGAGTCTATAGGTATATATGTACCTAATAACTTGAGGTATTATCCCTATTTTTTGGTTTGGGATATGGAAGCTATGTTGAGGAAAACTCTAGATGATAACCAGACAAATACAAAACAACTACAATGGATATCTAAGCATATCCCGGTTAGTGTAAGTATTGCATCTAATATACCTCAACACGAAGAAGCAGTATACATTGTTGAAGTCTCACCAAACCTATTGGTATCTAAAATGATGAATAAAATTCAAGAAATTAGCAGATATTGTTATCAAATAATGAAGGAAAGATACGATTATGTCTATCATGAGTTGGAAGTCTTGAAGGAACAATATTCTAATGAATCAGACGAATCAGAATACGAATCTGAAGAATCTGACTCTAATCCGAAAATGAGGTCCCATTTTGCTAATGTTGTATCCACCATGATTAAAGAATTTGACAAATACCTATCTCAAGTGCCTGTTATCGGTTTTAACTCTGGCAAGTATGATCTGAATTTGGTTAAAAGACAAATAATGCTATATATCACCAGTCACTATCAAGAAAATGAAATATTTACTATCAAGAAGAATAACTCGTATCTCACAATCGCAGTTACTGACAAGAAATTTTTAGATATCTCGAATTATCTTGCAGTTGGATGTTCTTATAGCAAATTTTTGAAAGCATATGGATGTGAAACACCCAAAGGAATCTTTCCATACGAATGGTTTGATTCTGAGGAGAAATTAATGCAAAATCATTTGCCTAAACCCGAAGAATTCTATTCAAGACTTACCAACGATAACCCAATTAAGACTGAGTCTGACTACCAGGCTCTGGTTACTATATGGAGAGACGAACATATGGAAACATTCAAAGACTATCTTATTTATTATAATAACCTAGATACGGCCCCATTTACCATAGCTCTGCAAAATTTTATAGATATATATAAGAATGAGGGAATTGATATTTTTAAGGACTATATAACACTACCAGGAGTTGCTAGACGAATGCTTTACGAATCTTCTAGAAGTAATTTTTCTCTAATTAACCACAACAACAGAGACCTGTATTATGTAATTAAGAAGAACATTATTGGGGGTCCTAGCATTATTTTTAATAGGTATCATGAAAAAGGTACCACAAATATAAGAAATATTCCAGGTAACACCTGTCAAGCTGTAGTCGGATATGATTGTAATGGGCTGTACTCTTATGCCTTGAAACAAAAAATGCCAACTGGGGTATTTGTTAGGAGATATCAGCATAATAATTTCAGACCAGAGGTATCAGAAAGGTATATAGACTCATATGTCTGGTTAGACTTCTTGATGAAGAGTAATAAGATCAAGATACTCCATAAACTAAATAATCAGAAAGAAATAAGAATTGGTAATTATCTCGTAGATGGTTTTTGTGCTAAAACTAAGACAGTCTACGAATTCAATGGATGTTGTTATCATCACTGTAAATTTAATTGTCATATTGTAAAGAAAATAGCATCAACCAGCTGGTTAAAGAAATTAAAGCAGATTCAACAGAAAGATGAAAGGAAAAAGCAATTTCTCATATCTCAGGGTTATATGTATGTAAGTATACAGGAATGCGAATTTCTATCCAAAATTAAACCCCATTGCAACAAATATTATGATAAGTATCTACCAGCTTACTACAGAAAGAACAAAGGCAAGTTGTCTGCTAGTAAGATATTGAGAGATGTGCAATCTAACAAATTATTTGGTGCTGTAGAGGTAGATATTGAGGTGAGGCAGTCACATCAAGCTCACTATAAGGAGTTTCCACCATTCTTTTGCACATGTAATGTTAAAATGGAGGAAATAGGTGCGCATATGCTTCAGTATTGTAAAGACAATGATATAAGTTTTGATCATAAAAGGCTTTTGATTAGTGGACTTAAAGAAAAAAAAAATTTATTAGCCTACTAAGATGGTATCTTGCTAATCACTGTGAGGTCACTAGAATCTACCAGGTTGTAGAATTTCAACCAACTACATCCTTCAAGTCTTTCATAGACACAGTAACCATGCACAGAATTCGTGGAGATCAGAACCCTGATATGGCCATCATTGGTGACATCTATAAACTGTTAAGCAACTCCAGTTATGGATCTGTTCTCATGGATCGTACCAAGCATACTAACACAAGATATATGAACAATAAAATTAAAATAACCAAGATCATTAACTCACCAACCTTTAAATCTCTAGATAACCTAGGTCAGGATCTGTTCGAGGTGGAAACATATAAAAATTCAATAGCATTAGACAACCCCATTCAGATTGGATTCTTTATTCTACAATATGCCAAATTAAGGATGCTAGAATTTTATTATGACCGTCTGAAGACTTATTTCATAGATAACAGCTTCGATATAACAGAAACCGACACAGACAGCATCTATATGGCAATAAATGCTCCTACTATAGACCAATGTACGAGGGAGGAATATAAGGATAGATATAAATCGGAAATATTCGAATCTTGTAGTGATACCAAGTCACCCATATGGTTTCCAAGGAGGTGTTGTCAGCGCCACCTGGCTCTAGACAGGCACCATTTAGGCACATTTAAATTTGAATGGGGGGATAAGATGTTGTCTTTATGTTCTAAGTCTTACATAATAGAGGATGCTAATGGTAAACAAAAAATCTCATGTAAGGGAATCTCTAAAAGAAACCTTGTAGATCCGATGAAGAAATTTGAGGAATGTCTGAAATCTAAGAAAGTGAATTTTTCAACTAATGTGGGGTTCAGAGTTAGGGAATTAGATATTTTTACATATTCGCAGAATAAAATTGGTTTTAACTATTTCTATTGCAAGAGAAAGGTATTGATGGATGGAGTTTCCACAGAACCCCTTGATCTTGTATTAACACCTTGGGAGAAAGAGGTTCTTTTAGTCGATAAACCACAAAACCCAATGTCAAATCTTTTTACATGTCAGATTCAAATGGAAGAGAAATCCTTCCACTCATCAGAACAGATGTTCCATTATCTAATTGCAGCAGCATATAATCAGGACAATCTATGTGATAAAATTATGAACAATACTGACCCCTTTGAGTTGCAATCCCTTGTGAATTCAATCCAAGAATTTAATCCATCCCACAATATGATGGAAAGTATCATGATGTTAGTTATAACCATGAAATTTCAACAGGTCAAAGAATTTAAAGAGGAACTCATCAGTCATTGTGGAAAGCACATAGCATACAAACAAATAAATTTTGATAAGCTTCAGGAAACATTCTGGGGTGTGACCATACCAAGGAAACTGGTAACTGTATTAGATATAAAAATATTTCTGGCAATAACTTACTGGGAGTTATACTCATGGACTGCATGACATCAATGTAAGATCCTGATGATAGTAACACACAAGTATTACAGGAAAAATAATTTATTTCTGAATATCAATATGTATAGTACAAGCTTCAGTACAGCATAACACAAACAGTCAAAAAAAATTACGTCTTTTGAAACCTATCTACAAAAAATCTACTTACTAATATTTCATTATCTACAAGATTATCACTAAAACGATTAAGTATATTACTGAAATTGATGCCTCTACAACTGTAATAACTGTAATAAAGACAAAACAACCCACAAGTGTAAGTATTATAGGACTGTAACCTCTTATTATTGTACATATGTCATATCCTGTGATACTAATAAATTATGTACCTCTACCTTTGGTTGTTTTCCCACTGAATCAAAATATTCTACAATAGCATCACTTGTATAATGTATAACAACCCAATGGCTTCCCTTCTGGTTGGAGGCATCTTGATTAACAATGATTACAGATCTAATCGGAAGATTCTTTGGAATTAAATCTATGGGATAAACCCCTCGAAACCTCTCTCTTATCCATTTATCCTGAACCATGTAGGTAGACAAAGTCTGGCTATCCATTTAAAAAAGAAAATAATAATAAATTCGAGGTCACGTGACTGTAATCAGCTGTTGAGCACAATTGCCTTCCTTTACGTTCGAATTTTAGGTGCTTTCCCAGAAGCTCAGAATTTTGAAACAGTTTTTCCTTGACGTTCGAAATTCTGGCTGATGCTGATCAGATTTTGAACACAAATGTTTTCCTTTACGTTCGAATTTTGGGTGCTTTCTCAGAAGCTCGGAATTTTGAAAGAGTCTTTCCTTGATGTTCGAAATTGTGGTATATAATCAACCTTCACCACTCTAGTTTCTCGTCACACGTGAGGTGGTTGCACTCGCTTGAACACCGACCTCTTATGATAGGTTGACACTTCTTGTGTGGTCAATGGTTACTAATTCAGGAAATTTAGCATATACCAAGACATTTATAGTCTCCGGCAATGCCTTAGCATACCTTATACTTAACCTCACATGACCACTGTTAGATCTAGTCATGATTTTACCCCTCAAAAAACTTTGAATGTCGAATAGGTACAGACAATATCCATTAGGGTATTCACTTAAACCAATAATTATCCCTTTCCTCTTATTCAGATCACTATCTAATAAACTCAAATAAGATGAGACATAATCATTTTCTTCATAATTAGGTTTATATGGTCTGTTAGGAACAGGTTGGCCATCAACAGTAACCTCTAAGTAATTAGCATCCATATGTTTAAAGTTAAATGGGTTCTTACCAAAGTCTCCAGAGTAGACACTATTAGATACCATATCTATAATCATTTTACTTGGTACCTTCCCATGAAATATGTTATCTGTCATAAAAGTTAGAGACCCCTGAGCCACACTGAAACTTTTTATGTCGCTTCTCCAAAATGGGTACAATGCAGGTGTTAATTTTAAAGATTCATTATGTGCTATTATAAGGCTTGGATTTAAACTTACATGACACACTTTCAGGATAGCAGATCTTATTTGCAATTTATAAATTTTAGTACCATGTCTCATCAGTCTGAATTCGTTAGATGCTTGAAAAAGTTTGAGGTTAACGGACACCCCATTTAAAACAGCTCTGTTTTGTCCAGTAGCAAAGTCCAAGTATAAACATCCCTCCAGTGTTGCAGTTCCTCCGTCTTTTGTAGGTCTAGCCCTCTCTGCAAATGCAGGGTTGTTACCTAGGTAAGTAACCTCTTCAAATCTCTCTGCTTGATCTTTTTTGAAATAACGCAGCCTCTGCTTGTGATTCTATCATGTCAGAACTAGAATTTAAAAGTAGATCTATCATGGCTTTATATGGATAATTAACTCCAACATCTGATGAAACTATCTTCTGGTTTAAAGATAGATCAATCTGGTGAAATATTGAATGTAGGGTCAGGTTAACTGGTCCAACCTGATCACTGTCAGCAGTGGGTACTCCAGATACTCTGTCGTCCACAATTGGTGTTCCATCTGCATGGGTTATTGCATAACTAACCTGTAACTTAGTTTTAGCCAAATTCACATAATCTACAGATGTTCCAGGAATGTTGAATTCTATCACCCCACCAACTGATATTGCTGCTATTGGGTTGAATTCGACCCAATACTCTCTCTGGATGGAATTGTCAATGGGAGGTGGAATGAATAGCGACAGAGATGTTTGTACTACATCCATAATGAACCGTAACTTTTTGATGCACTTTTTCTAACCTTTCCTTTTTTATTATTTTTACTGGATTTATTTTTTTTCTTCTTGGTAGACCTTGGTTTTTTATCCTTTTTTACAACCACTTTTTTTTTACTCCTGGTTGTCTTTTTCTTCCCACTCTTACCTCCAGTCTGATTGTAATTTAATTTTTTAGTCCTATTTATAGTTTTTTGGTTTTTAACCTCACTTTTGGCTTGGTCAACAGCAGCCTGTGTTGGACTGACAATCGAAATATCTCTGTTCTAATTTGTGTTTTTGTTATCACCGTTTTTGTTACTGAGTACGTAGAAATCTTTCCTGTATCCCACCATCCCCTGACTACACCTTTTACAAAAATCTAAATAAGTATCCATTTCTTTAACCTCGCATGAAGAGTCAACTGTATGTCATGAGTTAATCTACTGGCATAGGTCATGTCACTCTCTCTTACATATATGCGTATCCGAGTAAATGCTTTCTGTTTTATTGGTAAATAATACCTTTTTGTAAAGGAATATGATGTAAACGAGGTTGAAGGATAGATCAGTCGAATAACTGGCTCAGTCGAATTAAGAACATAGGACTGGTCGCATATGTCGCTGAATACATAGACAGAATCTGTTAAAGTGGTATTGAGATTGATGTCACATAAAGCAATTTCCCATGAACCTTTTAGATTAAATGTCTCATTTAATTCAATTGTAAAGTTATAGGGTTTGTTTTCTTTATGATAGAACAAGGAATCTGTAGAGCTTAGGAAGAAATAAAGATCTGAATCCGCCATTGGTTTACACCAACTACTAGACCTGAGTGTCGCTGTAGCGAGTAACCATGTGATCTGTTTTAACCCATCTCTGCTGGTTTATATACTCTAATTTCGAACGTCAAGGAAAGACCAGAGTAAAATTCCGAGCTTCTGGGAAAGCACTTAAATTTCGAGCGTAAGGGTAAACCCAACATACTATTTGCAGTCACGTGGTCTAATTTTTTTTTTCAAATCAGGTGATTGAGTAGATGTGCAAAGATACGACCTCAATTTATATCCTGTAGGTCTGATTCTGGAATCCAGGAGTTGAATTTGACTGGCCATCCCTTCCATTTAACTAAAACCTCAGGAACACCATGTCTCTTACGCCTTTTCAGTATCTCCTCTATTTTATAAACAATATTTGAGTCTATGTATGCTAACTGTAACTCTGGTTCATAAAAATGGGATTCTATCACCTCATTGTTATAGTCTTTGAGTTTGAGTTTTAGGTATATTTTGATTCCTCTTTCTGTCTACCACAGTAAAAATTTCTCCTGACCACTTTTCGGAATATTCCCTGTCAAATTGTTTCTTATTGTAACTAATTTTTACCTTATCCCCAAGCTTGAATTTGTATTGGAGTCTGCGGGTCTGACCTTTATTTTTGGATTTAATTTTGTTTGTTTTTGAGTTTAGCTTTGGAGCATATTGGTTTTTCCACACCTGATAGTTATTTTTCTGGTTTGCTTCCTGAGGGGTCATTTTGATACTCCTGTGATAAGATTGATTTTAACTGTAGGTAAGATCTGTCAAAATTTCGATCCATCTGAACGTTTCCTTACTGGTGAAATATTTAACAATTTTTAATTTGATGGTTTTTATAACTCTTTCAGCATAATTAGCCTTGGTTTCATAATATGTAAAAATATGATTAACCCTATTGTCTTTGAGAAATTTTTTAACTTGGTTATTTTTGTATTCACTACCTTGATCAGTCCTGAGATTCTTTGGTTTATCTGTGGTATTTTGGAACAAATCGTTCATTACATATACCATTTCCTTTCCTGTAAGGGTTTTGATTGGAGCTGTGTAGAGGAATCTGGAAAATATATCTATAAAAACAACAAAATGGCTGTAACCATTATTATGCTCCCTATAGCTGGTCATATTTGCAGTGTCACTGTCCCATTGATAGTTTACTGAGAATGATATCACTCGAGGTCTTTGGAATCTCCTTCTGGCAGAATGATGAGAGGTGTAAGGTTCTTGTCTGCTCAACCATATCTTAAGCTTCCTCGGTTTGATAGAATCCATACCCCTCATCTTTAAAAATTTATAAATTTTTTGCATTCCACTGAATGCAACAGGGCTCCGTGGGTTGTAATAAGCATCAGTTAAAAATTGATCCTCTTCATCTGATATTTTTGTTCCAGAATTTGATCCATTCTGGTCTGCGTCTGATCCCCTTTCCTGTTGCTCCATTTCCAACCTGCTTGCTGTCTCTGTCATTTGCGTCTCCAGGACTATTAGGAATCTGGGAATGAGAATTCACATCAGCAGAGTTTATATATTGCTCTGGAAGACCTGGTGGTGGAGGTAGTTCTCTATTTTCACTTTCTTCTGGTTTAATTAACGCCTTTATCTGACGAGTATTATTATTAGCTTTAAAACTGTCATCTGATAGATTATCTACAATTTTATTTTCAGTGGTACCTTTGCTCTTTGGTGGATTGGAGTCTTTATTGTCTTGCATCTCTTTAAACTTATCATATTGATCTTTGGGTATTAATATAAACTTATTCATTGTAAAATCTCTTTGATAAACCATTGAAGAAGTATCACTAGTTCACCTATCAGGGTATGATTCCTCTTGACAATATTTAGCCTCTTTTTTTGGATATTGAATGAACTTTCTCAAAATACCAATATTTTCATTAAATTTTTTTTTAGTTCTGGTGCCTAGAGGTAGTCGAAACACGTTATAAAATATCTCTGCTAAAGACTGGAGATGTCTCCTTGAGGCGTGTATCAATGAATATTTATTGAGGTTCTTGTCCTTCTCTAGTAAAAGGTTTAAGAAATGTCTAGACCTCAATAAATTTTTCAACATCGTCTGTAAATAAGTACTAAAGAACCTCATCAACATCAGATGAGATCCACTCAACTTAATATCCCCTAATGGCTAGAGGTACCCTCAAGCCTCTACTTATATACTGTTGCATATTCATCAGGAAATATATTGCTTCTCAACATGAAGGAACTATTCGAATGGGGTGATAAATCTATCAAAATATAAGAGAACGGTTCACTAGTTGCATCCGAATAAGCCTGAATTATTTTTTTTCCAATTCCTAGTTGATTTCCCAAAATTTTAATTTGATTTATATCTCTTTGATTTTTGAACAAAATAAAGTAATGAGTGTTTAAAGATATGTCTCTGGAATACTTCCCCTGGTGAAATAAATTTTGCAATATTAAAAAGACACTGAGATTTCTGTGGTGAGCTTCCCTACTAAATAAATTCGCAATAAATCCGTTATTTAACTTTGTAAATGAACTTTGTAAATCGTCTATGATAACCAGATTATGGTAATCACTTTCCAGTTCTTGTAGAAAGTGTTCATTGGGTATATCCTTGATGTATTCCACATTCAGGTCAGAGTTCACTTCGAATAATTTTTGCCATACTCCATAGAAGTAATATATCTTCTTAACTGGTGTGTTGAACATATGCTTCAGATTACGAGTCCTAAATATAAAGGTAGATTTTCCAGACGCAGTAGGTCCTGATATAATTGCTGTACATGGTGTTGTAAATCGCAAGGAATTCATTATGCTTGTCTGCATTTTATTACCTCTCTGTTTTATAAATTGGGTGATTATTACCCACACTCTCTCCAAGAAAAACAGATTAGTCTGATCATAAACCAGCCTTATTTATAGTCCTTTATCTGTATCTGCAGTTAGAGATTGGATGTCAGATAAAGTACATTGTTGCTTCTATTGTGTTGGGTGTTGAATAAAGATGGAAATGACAAGGCGGTCACTGCTTATGCTTATATGTATTTCCATGCATGGAATTTATATATGTGGAACTACAAGTTGTCATCAAAGAATATGTAATTGTAGAGATGACATGATATTTTTCATAGATATGGCTGTGCCTTCATTCAACTATAGACCGTCTGTTACTAGACTGTATCTTGAAAGAGTACAATTACTAGAACTAGAACCTATATTTAAAGCCTTACCCAACCTCATGTACCTCTCTCTAGTGGATATGGAATATTTCAGTTGTTCTTGGATGGAGGATATTCCCCAAAATGTTGTAGTAACCACAAATATGTGTATGGTTAGCACAGGATTACCTCTCACAAGCTCAAGTAGGTGGTACTGATTGATAAGTCTTAAATTAACTGATACATATTGGTGAACTCGCAAAAAGGTTTGTAAAAGTAACATTTTTTGTAACAAATTATTCTTGGGAAAAAGAGGGATCAAGTGACGACCAATCATCAAATCTGAAATTAGGTCATCACGTGACTTACTACAACTCTGTAGTATATAAACCTTCTCGGGAAAAAAAGGGATCAAGTGTCGACCTATCATCAAATCGAATATTGTATCACGTGATTGGGGAAAACTGTTAAACTAGAAAATAAAAGTCACTTGTTAGCATGTAAAGCGATGGCAAAATTACAATTGTGATAACAAGATATTCACATTCCTTTTTTTTTTTTTTTTCTTATATACAGATCACCTCAAGGAAACAATCCAACATACCACATCTCACCAATCGATCAAGAGTCTACAATACAGCTCAGTGACCAGCACTACCAATGATGATGAGATTGTTCCATCCACCCCGTACACCATGACAGATTCACATAATATTGAATCTACATTCATCAGTTCTGAATCTCCTGATATTATTTCCTCAATCACCACCACCACCACCGTCTACCCTAACATTGGTTCCTCAAAATATAATAGAGATCCACCTTACATTACATCTTCAAATATCGACATCATTTTTTCGACTAAGAACGATGTAGATCATTCAGGATTAACTACTGTCGATAGCTATGTTTCTTTGGATGTTGTCTCCCAATATCAGAGTAGGACCCCTAAGTATATAATCTTTTTAGCTACAATACCCACATGTCTCCTAATCATTGGAATTACAATGACTCTTGTTAAGGTGATAATCAAAAGACAACGTTTGAGGAGAGGTGGTGCACTAAGGAGAACATCCAGGAGACCCATTGCTAGAGATTTAGGTAGTCTTCAGATGACCTGTGTAGTCAACGAGAGCAATGTTGAGGGTATTGAGATGCAGGAGAGGTAAAATATGTTTCCATTTAAACTCAAACATCATTATGTTTTCTTAAATTTATTATGAATGACTTATTTCTTTTCTCAACAAAGTACTTTTTAAGCTCAAATGTATATTTATTTTGTAAAATTATAGCTACTATATGACTCCAACCTGTTGTACAGACCATTGTGACCACAATCAAATAATGGCGGGGTTAAATAACAAGATTAATGAAGAGGAAAGTTTATCAGAATTCAGTTGGGAATTAGGTAATCACACCTTTTTTTCTGTACATATCTTTGCGAAACTAGGGAAATGGAATGTGACGTCACATTACCAATTCTATGCGTCACTTCATATTTACACATCATGGCATACACGCGATGGCTTTCAAAATAGAAATATATTGTTTGGTGGTTCGAAAATTCACACAATGATTAGAATATTAGTGAGTGATTCATTTTGTTTACTCTGTGTACTGTTAACATTGCATCTTACTAATGTTATCGCCTATCATATAGAGTGTATATTTCCAAAAAACAGTGAGGTTGGAGTTGTGTCGGGGATCAGTGGTATTGAGGAGTTCAATGACTTTTTAATCAGGTGTGGAGATAAAGATACAGAAATTATTTGTTATACTGAGTGCTACATAGGACAGATAAGTTTACCAGTCAGAAAAATATTAAATAATTATCCATCTCTGAGGATTATTTTATGGAATTGGGATGGGCTGTGTAGTTACTCCATCGACCAGTGTAATCAGGAATATTACCCCAGCATACAGAGTTGTGATGTGGGTAAGTACTCTTTACCTACAGTAAAATTTGCTCTCCTTTAATCTTCAGATATCGATAGTACAGCTGAGCATATTTATGAGGATTTTACATTTGGGGACAATAATTCAGACATAATGACGAGGGCTGGCAGTTTCACAAGCTTCCCACCAGTATGTATAATTTTTGTGTTGTTCTGAGTGTATATGTGTGTCTGTTACTGTATGTGATTTTTTGGTATAATCTTGATATTTTTTTGTATATTTCTTTTTTTTTTGTAGTTTTTATTTACAGATCAGAGGTTGCAGTGTCTGACCACTAGTGAGACTGAACCTGCTGATTCACTTTCAAGAGACGACAGTGTATTTATACTACTAGTGTTTCCTGGTGTGGTGTTTATTGTGTCTTTAACACTGATTATACTCTTCTTCTGGAGACATGACTACTTCTTATTCCTGAGGATAAATTTAGTGAAGATTATCTTACGTTACTGTATGTATATTGAAGAAAAATCAGATGATTCCTACAGTAATGATTCAGAATCGCTTTCCCCATACGTTAGTGATATCCCAATTTCCATTTCAATATCTGAAAACTCAGATAGAGATAATTCTGTTACCTCAGATCCTGAAAGTCAGAGTTCCTGGGACAGTAGATTTCATGAGGAGGCGGAGTTTATAGCCAGAATTATATCGATTCAGGAGGAAGAATCAGATTCTATTCCTTCACAAAGTTCACTACCCTCATCTAGCTCTAGTTATCTCCCTATATTGAGACCTATGCCAAATGATTTCCATCCATTAAGCGTTGAAGAAGATAGTGACTTGGATACAAGTGATGCAGATTTCAATGATTCAATTCCTCAGACATTATTCAGAGATCAGTTCACTCAGGTTAGTGAGGTAAATTATAGTTCAGAGGAAAACCTAAATTCGACTACATCAGTTCAAAACAGTGAATCCAACTCAATTGACTCAGTGGGAACTCAACCTAGTCAGACCAGTGTAACAAGGAATAGCTCTGAGGTACATATGGATTCGATTATCTCAGATCAAGACAGTGGAGCAATGTCAACAATCTCAATGAGAGATCAGTCCACTCAGGTTACAATAGATCACAATAGCTCGGAAGATCAATTGAGTTCTATTAGATCTGATCAAAACAGTCAGTCAGGATCAATTAACTCAATGAGAGATCAGTCTAGACAGATCACAACAGATCATAATAGCTCAGAGGAAAATATACATTCTGATGAATCTGCATCCTCAACTGGTGCTAATGATCAACACAGAGAGAGACCTTATTTCACAACTAGA
The DNA here is from genome assembly GCA_964017235.1 of Sabellastarte sp. h YS-2021. Taxonomy (NCBI): domain Eukaryota; kingdom Metazoa; phylum Annelida; class Polychaeta; order Sabellida; family Sabellidae; genus Sabellastarte; species Sabellastarte sp. h YS-2021. The sequence goes on along the minus strand of OZ024929.1, from coordinate 62,251,396 downwards.
TCAGGAAAGGTTTATTATAAAAATATATAAACTTTATACATTATCATTTTGTAGTAAACTGAAATCTATCATCATATAACATTATTCGTGGACTGTATACAATAACACACCTATATCTTGTAAATACATTACAACCTCAACATACAGTCAGATTAACATATAACTAATTTCAGCTAGTTCAAAACAGGGTATATTACAATGTAAACTTTATAACTTATAGTTAAAATTTGTAGTAAACTACTAGTTATAAGTTTGTTATTCCTGGATTCCCAATTCATAGCTATATGGTGTAAGTACATTACAAATCCAATCTACAGACAGTAGATCATATAGCTGATTTCTTCAAGATAGTTCATACAAAAGACATTTATGTGTACACAAGATTTTCTTTTGACAATGTATATTAGTGTATGTGAGATATATATACATGGACTGTTAAACCTGTCTATTCTGTATAGGATTGTTATAATATAAGTATGAGGTATACAGATCTGTTCTGTTATAAAGACCAATTTGTCACAAAGCAGTTATTTTTTCTAACATTATGACTAACTGATATTTGTATAAAAGTAATATACTACTTACTACTCTAGAAAAATAATAATAAACTGCTTACATATTGTAACCTTTCTGTTTGTATGTGTCCAGCTAGACCTTATAATATTCTCAAGACAATTAAATAAAAAATGTAAATGATATGTCATTGTTATCCCTCCATTACCTTACTGGAAAGACAATATACTGCATTAGAACTGTAAATACTGAAGTATATTACATATATATCTATTAAACCTCTCTGATTGTAGCTTGGACATAAATTATTTTCACACTATTACTTTTCAGTTATAACTTACAGTTCGATATCTAGTGTTCCATGGTTTGAATCAGATGAGAGGTTGAGGAACCTCTATCCAATCACCTGGGGGAAGTTTGATCGGTCTCAGGAAAATGATTTCTGTTGACTCGTCCTTGATTTCCTCCTCACATATTGGGCAGTGAAGGGGAGATCCTCTCGGTTTGGAGGTGGAGTAGGCGGAGCAGATAGTGCAATAGAAATGCCCACATTTTGTGGCAAATGCTTGAGCAAAACTAATTGGAAGCCCACAGGTGGTGCAGGTCAGGTTGTTTTTCCTGTCCTCATAGAACTGTGGCCATGTTGGTGTTAGCATCTTCTCACCATCTGAGGGTGTAGTACTCATTAGGAATGAATAATAGAACGCCTTGATGAAATTTCTTGATGTCAAGGCATCAATCATTGACTGGTTGAAATTGGCGTGGATATATGTGGAGGTGGGCACCCACACAAAGAGCGAGCATTGGTGCAGTCTGGTAGCACTGAATAATCCTGGTTTTGCGAAGAGGTGGTCTCTCAGAACTGATCTACAAATGGGGCATTTGTCTTCCCTCTTCATTCCAATTCTTAACCAACTGACAGGCGCATGATGCGCAGAAATAATGAGCGCATGGGTTGGACAAAATGAGTTGTTCTCTCTGTAGGTTGTCTTTACAAATACAGCAGACTGCTTTTTCGAATTCTTCTATAAAGTACTTGGCAAAGTCTGGATATTTGTTCCTGAAATTACATAAGCAATAGACAAAATTGTACATATCTTCAGTTATCGATTCTTGAAGGGTGGGTTGGAGGTGTGGACAGATTGACAAAATGTTTACCTAATAGTTGAATGATATGATTACAGGAGCTAGACTTTGGTTATAGTCTTGGTTTATGTATCACTTTGGAAAAGCGTTTGAGTTTTGGGTACCTAATATGACATTTATAATCCCCTTCTGCAGAGTGGGTCCTTATATATATCATAAGGTTAACTTGTCACGTGAGTCCTTGCTTTGCGATTTGATAATTGGTCGACACTTGATCCCTCTTTTCCCCAAAACGCCTTATATACTACAAGTGATTGTTTTGTCACGTGATGACCTAGTTTATTATTTGATGATAGGTCAACACTTGATCCCTCTTTTTCCCCAAACACCTTATATACCACAACCACTCCACATGTCACGCGATGAACTGGATTGCGATTTGATGTTTGGTCAACACATGAATCCTTTTTTTTTAACCATTACAGATTGTGATATTAATTACAGAAAATATCAAATATTATAAAACATACATTGGTGTAATTACGTTAAATTACAGTGTTCTGTAGTTTACCTTACATGTAGCTGTGAGAGAAGAAAAAAAAAATTACACGTCACGTAGATCGGTTATATGGGAACGTTTTGTACTTACATAATGAACTCAGGCAGGACCTCGTTCAGCAGCATTATGCAGTTGAAGGCTTGCTTGTAATTCTTGACCTCTATTAGTTGGATCAAATGCATGAAGGTCACCATGGAGGACGGTATGTGCAGTGGATAGTACACATCGTACCTGTTACCCATGAATAGGTTCATCTCTATCTGTGCTAGTTCCATCCTTATTTTGATTATTAACCGTAGCCTTATTCTAAAAACAAAAATGAGGTAATATTCACCAGCTATTAATCACTCAATCTTAGGTTTAGCCTGATAAAAGACTTGCTGCTTGCAAAGGCCTCAATCCAAATTTGTTGAGATATTAATGAGAGATCAGCAAAGATTGGAGGTTTTTATAACCCCATGTTTCAAAGACATAAACAAAGACAGGTCTCAACTCGTGGATTTCCAGGACCCTAGATCAGTCTGAGATTTCGCTACAAGTTCAAATGCGTTGGTTGGAATCGACTTATTAACTAGTTCTACCTATATATATTCTAGCTTATTCCTATGTTAGGGTTATATACATTTGTACATTTAAATTTTTTTTTAAGAAAGTTAGACGTTATATTTAGCTTACAGTAACACTGACCCTTGGGATTTTTAAAAAATTTAAAAACAAAATTTTTAATTTGATATGAGGAACTTCCTACAGAGGTATATCAAAATCTACCTCTCCCATAGGTGTTTTATCTGATTCACAGCATTCAGCGCAAAATGCTTTGTTATGTCCTGCTTGCTCAGGTTGCATTAAACATGGAACATGTGTAAAAATTTCCATTCTCTCTGAATAGATTTTATTCGAAATTTTAGTGAATTCATTCCATTCCCCACAACCCATTGTTATGCCACACTTTGTGGGAAAATATTCCCCATTTCCACCCTTTCTCCACATTCGTATTGCTACAGTTTTGTACGGGCTATTGACCGAGAGGTAGTAAGAGGCTCCGATATGAATTCTAGAGTTCAATCCATCTTCCCCTTTCAAAATTTTTTCAAGGGTGTGGTTTATAATTTCGACATTGTGAAGAATCATTACAAATCTGGATCTATTTAGCTTAACCCCCTCCTTTATCACCACCTTACCGTCCCACTCTTTAATTTGGATGTGATCTATAACATCCCTTTCCCCATGAAATATTGCATATTTTTTTCCTCCTAGATGATAATTTTTTCTGAAAGGTTTGTTTCCTATAGCACTGCATGATGTGGAGATATCAGTACATGGATGGCCGACTTCTCCTCCCCCTTCTAAATTCTGTGGCGTCATGAGCATGAACTTTTTCGCTTTAGAGAATTGCGATTGCTCGTTCTTCCTCTTCTTACTGCTGGAGATTTTCATTGGTGTGTTTAAGGTCGCTTCCGCCATTATAACTTCTGACTGTTGTACCTACTAGCTGAGTGATCTGGTAGAGCTCGTGGATTTTCTACTTGCTTCCAAAGAGTGTGGACCGCAGTTTATTCGTCGTTCTACCTCTAGAGAGGATTGGATGAGGGGTTGGCAGATCTGTGTCATTTTTATAACAGTAGATAAGGGGGGAGACTATTGTTCAGAAAGGGGGCATAATCAGCATGATTTCTTTAATGAAAATTTTGGTTCAAACTTGTTATAATTTCGATTTTTTTTTTGTATAGATTAATAAATGGTTCATCTGATCGAAAGATCATGTCCAGACTTAATTTCTGGGGAGGATTCTGTTTAAACAAATTTCGACCTGACTGTTAGTTTAAGTTGACAATAGTACATAGCTTTGGGTTTGGGGTATTATGGAGAGTTTGAAAAGACTTGGTGGTTATATTAGAATTACAATTGCTTCAGATTTCTTGAACGTGTTTTGATGTGAATTTTGTAAGATCCTCCAACATATAGGGTTCTATACATACCAATAAGTGTGTGCTAGTGAAATCAAATATTATTGTTACTGAAATGTTGGTTTTGTATACAGATTGATTAAACATACTGATGGGAGGTGGGTCGGTTGGGGCACATTACTCCGTTTTGGGTATGTGAGTTGTGGGTGCCTGGTTAGAGGTTTGATTGTTACAGGTGTTTGTGTTATAACAAATCAATGCAAGTCAAGGACGAAGGAGATAATGGAAGGTAATGTACCTTATGTGGGGTAGGACTGAGGTATTGTACTGATTTATAGTGCATGTGTCAGTAGTATATATCGAGTGTATATCGAGTCGAGTTTCCCATCAATCATGTCACTTTTTGACAGCTGTGCAGCTGCCTGGGGCAGATGGTAGATGGATGGCTAGGTAGGGTAGGGTTGATACTAGCTCTATATAGGTTATTGGGCTCTATACAGGTTCTTGAGACTGGCTCAATGGGGACTTTTGTTTTACTTTGATAGTTTATAGCTATTACTCAGATGAATCATCACACAGCTGTGCTTTTTAATGGGCAGCTCTTTGTCTGCTTTTAATGGGGGGTTTGGCTTTTGTCTGCTAGCCATGTGATAAATGGGGCTTAGTCTGCTAGCCAAGCTTTTCAATGGGGCTTTGTCTGCTACCCATACTAGATCAATATTACTTCTGAAAAAAAATGAATCATCACACCAGCTGTGGGTTTTTAATGGGACTTTAATGGGGCTTTGTCTGCTAGCCAAGTTTTTAATGGGGCTTTGTCTTCTAGCCTACTGCATCATATTACTACTGAAAAATGAATCATCACGCACAACTGTGTTGTTTAATGGGGCTTTGTCTGCTGATGGGGCTTTGTCTCCTAACCCAAGCCTGTTTTAATGGGGGAGGCTCTTTGTCTGCTTAATGGGACTTGTTTTAATGGGGGTAGAACTGTTTTAATGGGATCTTTCTCTGCTACAAATGGTTAATGGGGCTTTGTCTGCTAGCCAAGTTTTTAATGGGGCTTTGTCTTCTAGCCTACTGCATCATATTACTACTGAAAAATGAATCATCGCACAGCTGTGTTGTTTAATGGGCCTTTGTCTGCTAGCAAATCTTTTAATGGGTCTTTGTCTGCTGATGGGGCTTTGTCTCCTAGCCCAAGCCTGTTTTAATGGGGTGGCTTTGTCTGCTTAATGGGGCTTGTTTTAATGGGGGTAGAACTGTTTTAATGGGACCTTTGTCTGCTACAAATGGTTAATGGGGCTTTGTCTGCTAGCCAAGTTTTTAATGGGGCTTTGTCTTCTAGCCTACTGCATCATATTACTACTGAAAACTGAATCATCGCACAGCTGTTTTTTTAATGGGTCTTTGTCTGCTAGAACTGTTGTAATGGGGCTTTGTCTGCTAGCCATTTAATGGGGGTTTTGTATGCTACCCTACTAGAACAATATCACTTGTGAAAAAATGAATCATCAAAGCTATATTTGATTTGTCACACAATGTATGCTAGTTACATTAGAGGTCTGTTGAAAATCCCATTCCCAATTAAAATTAACGGGAAATTTCGAACCTCAGAGTAAGCACACGAACGCAATATCTCGCCTCATATACAGTCGCAGTTTAATCTCGTACTTTCATATACACTTTTGATTAGGGTTAGGGCTTTGGGGTTAGCTAATAATCAGTGAATCCTGTGTTTTTCTTTGGAAAACTGCTGAATACTAGAATTTTATCAGTCTATATAAACACTAAAATTCAGGTTATAAACTTAATTGGTTTTCCAAATATCAAGCTAACAGCATCTTCTAGCAACATGTTTTCTAATACTGCATCCAACATCACTGATAAGGATAGTGAGATAGTTCATCCAGCAAGTAAACCAATGGAAGACCAGACTGATGCTAGGTCATCTTATCTTCAGTCTGCCTCTACTCATTCTGCCGCCTCGGTTGGAGGCTTTTCACTGAATTCTTCAGCTAGATATAACTCCAATCCAAGAATTCAACCACCCTGTGGTACCTCTGCTGGGTTACATTTATGTCATAAACCCACACCCTACGTGGGAAGATGGATATTTAAGGTTCCTGATTATTCTGGATATGATGAGAGATATGCTACATTTAGAACATGGCCGAAGTCTCACCCCATTTGCCCAGATGCCCTAACTCGTGCTGGTTTCCTCTATACAGGGGAGGGGGACAAGGTTACCTGCCCCTGGTGTAAAATATCTCTTATTGAATGGGAGACCTATGATATACCAATGGACGAACATAAAAGGCATGCACCTACCTGTGAATTTGTGAAAATGATAATGCCCAAAAATAGTTTTTTCTCTCCTACCTCTTGAAGATAAAGAGACATTAAAATTAGTGAATGAATTGAATAGTTACGAGATGTTACCTTACACAGATGGAAGAAAGACACCTGTGAATTTTAGAAAAATACTCTACCTAAGACAGATGGAAGACAGACACCTGTGACTTTAGAACAATACTCTACCAATGATAAATGTTCATTATGTTAAAAAAATCCAAGTAGATGAAAACTTATTTATAAATTCTACTTAGACACAGATGTAAAGGATGGGCAGATGTCTGTCTGATATACTAACCTGTTTGTCACTTTAACTTTACAATTATTAAGTAATAAACTTGTCTGTATTATCTGCATTTATTTATCAATAAAATCTGTTTTTAATCACTATTGTATTTTCTGTTTTCCTTTAATGATTAGTTATACTAGTCTGTTTTAAGTCTCCTCACACAAAGCCTTTGCTGAGTAAGTATTTTTTCCTACACAAAGCCTTTGCTGAGTAAGTGATCCTATATGCTGAATCGTGATATATTCTCCTCCTCACCTCAAACTCTATAAAAACCCACCCTCTCGCTCTAACCCTTACACATCATCTGAAGCTGTAATCTAGGAAGTAAAAAAACTAGGATGAAATCATTCAGTGAATATGGCAGAGGCTCAAGTTTTTGGGAAACCTGCTCTGAAGAAGAATAAGAAAGATCTATCTCTACAGATTAAAAATAAGAAGAAAGATCATCTTATAGAGCCTCAAAGCCATGGGGCGATGTCCGCAATGAACTATACAGAAGCATCTCTCTCTGTCACCTATAGAAGAACCTTTCATCTAGGCTGCAAGAAGTATGTGGTGTTTCATGGTGAAACTGGTCAAGTGCAGTCTATTCATTTAAAGGAATGGGACGGTCAGATTGTCACCAACCCAGGGATCAAGATCAATATCTCAAAATTGGTGGTATTAGTTCATTTTTCTGAACTGATTAACCATGCACTGCAAGCTATTCTTAAAGGAGACAAAGGAATAGAGAAGAAAGTACATATAGGTGGCTCCTGTTATGTAGCCTGTAATAGTCCCTATAAATCTGTAGGTATCAGGAAATGGAAAACCAATGCCAAGGGAGACTTGTTCCCCACCACTGAAGGGATATCCTGCAAACCCAAAGAATGGGAAGAATTGATGAAAGTATGTAACCAGATGTATAGCGAACGTATGGAAATATATACATATGTTCCATGTCTAATTCAACCTGATCAACCTAACCATGCAAAATTGACATGTGAGGAATGTTCGCATTTAGATGAATTTAGATGAATCAGCCAGGGGGGAGGTAGATGTGGAAATTCCCCTTTAATTATTCAGAGACAAAGAGACATTAAATCATACCCAATTTTTTTTTTAATTTTTTTAAAAAATAACCCTTTTTAATGTAGATAGTGGCGACAGCTTTCAGACCCAATTGTCATTATAAAAGTCACCCCAAACCAACCCCAGATACCACTGTTTTCTGAATCATTCAGGCTGTGTCAAGTGTCAGTCAGGCTGTGTCAACTTCTACTTTTACTTCTACTTTTAAAATTATGGATAACTTTGTGCAGTTGGGCAGAAGAATCGACATGTTCAGGCCGAATCATGTCATCTCTAACATGGTGACATTTTTCCAGCTGATGATGTTAATAGATGAAGGACAATACCAACAGGCCATGGTCTGTTACATTCTATTAAATGATGTGCTGCCGGCGTTTGTTGTGTAAGTACCAAAGATTTATTTTTATTTTTATTTTATAATATATACAATCGGGTCAGAACTTATAGTATTTTTTTTTTATCGAGGAAAAAATAAAAAAAAGGAGAATGTAAAGGCGGGGAGGGGTGTCTTAAATAGACTCTTTGTAACTATAATTGACACTCCTGCTGAGATTACATAATGTCAATGAACTACCAAGTCTATTAATAGCCTATTAAATGATAGTAAACTCTAGCACTCTCATGGTAGACCCGTTTTATAGACCTGTGGAAATACTATGCTGTTCTGGTGTCGGTACCTATGTAAATAATCTACTCATCCTAAATAATGTACCTACTTTATTATCTAATGTTGCAATACTCAGAACCAATGCCTGGGGGTGCTCACCTTCGGGTTCGGAATTTCCTGTTAATTTTAATTGGGAATGGAGATTTTCAACACAGTTCCTCAGTCTGTACATTCACAGCTTACTGTCATTGCGTCCACAGAAGCGCAGAAAAAGCATTACCTCATTAATATGTTTATGTGGTCTTACCTTCGGGTTCGAAATTTCCTGTTAATTTTAATTGGGAATGGAAAAGTTCAACAGACCTCCTCAATCTGTACTCTTGCAGTAAAGCTCACAAGTATAATAATTACAATAATGAACACCAGGGGAGCTTCCAAGTTCATATTTTTTAACCGATTATGTGTTTTCACAATTTAGCTTATTTCTTTCAAATTTTTTCTTCTGTAAACTTAAAAAAATTTCATCTTCTTGTCTTTTCAGAAGAAAATACCCTGAATTCGTGAGCTATGTATCTCAGTTCCTGCAACATGCAGAATGTGCAGTGTGTAAGGATCCTCTGGATCAGGCAGATTTCATCCTCACTAATCCTTGCAGACATCTGCTATGTGTGGAATGCAGCTGTCAATTTTCTAGGTTGTGGCAAGATGGGGCTGAGCCTGAACTGAGGTGCCCCGTATGTAGGACAACCCTTTTAGAACACAAATTCACAAAGGCCTACTCTATCCGCAGTTCAAAAATGAGCACTACCTCACTATTTACATGGGTCCCCACTTCCATGTACATGAATACCAGTTATGACCAATTGCTGATCGAGGCTCTAACTAATAGAGACCTCGAGATGGCCTTTGGGTGCGCCTTTTTTCTAGGCAAAAGCCCAGAAGATGTGGAAACTATGATAGCTCCTCAGTGGGCTACATATTACCAGCAACGAGCCAGCCACTTAACATGCACCTGCTGTAAAATAGACCTACCATTAACAAGGGCTTTTATGAGCTCTTGTTATCACTTTTATTGTACAACATGCTCAGCACTAATATCCGGTAATTTAGCCCATCATCCGAGTAGGTGTTTAGAGTGTAACACCCAATGGCATGTTGACCCTAGTGGTTGCAGCATGTTGCGTCCTACAAACACCTAGTGGTCTACAATCTCAAAATTTTTTGTTAAAAATATTTTTTTATTTCTAAATTTGGTCTGAATGAATGGGGTGCCTCCTCAGTTTTCATCCTTTTTCTCCTGTCATATCCCTAAAAAATTGACTAGGTTACATTCTGCACAGAGCCAATCAAGCCAGATGTCATCAATAACAGAAGGATACCCAGAATAAATCTGAGCAAGTGTCATCATCAACAGCATGAAACCATTGGGATAATTAATAAGACAAGGAGCTCGGCATATATCAAAATGATGGAGGGACTGAGATATCACTTAGACAATCTTATAGAAGTTTTATAAAACCAGCTGAATGTGCAATAGAGGGAATAAAAAACTTTGAAAAAAGGTAAATGCCAAAAAAATCTCTGTAATTATAGTTTGCAAGAGTTTGAAAAATCTGAAGTTTTTTTAAATCATTTAATATTTGGAAGCTAATGTAAATATTTCTCACTTAGTATATGGTTATTCCTGTAGATCCTTAGTAATTTGTATTATTTTTTCATATATCTTTAATCTACTAAAAAACAATGATCTTGTTAAGAAATGATTTTAATATAATAGCTGAATACATTAAGGTTTCAGATGCTTTTTTGGGTAAGGTACCACTTCCTCATAATTTATATGCATCCTTAAGTCAATATTTAAACAAGTGTACATGACACGCCTTTTGTGTGGTGACTGTACAATCAAGCTGATTTATGGTTTTTACTCTGTATGAGATCTTCTGTGTAATCAGAAGAACGCTCTGTACAGTCATCTCTCAAAAGAATTGTTCAGCGTGCTAGGTCATAATTTATCTTGTTAAAGGAGGTGTCTTAACCTATTTTTATTTTAATAAAATAAACCATTTCAAAAGAATTTCGACAATATGAGCTCATCATATGTCTCCATTTTACAAAGTACTGGTATTTATTTAGCTTTTTCTTTGCAATCAATCAGCGACACCAGTCATTGCAATGGAGAAGTCTGCTCTGGTTTGTGTAAATGTTAACATAATAAATTGGATGTATGACCAGTCTATTTTTCTCAAAAGATTTTTAAAAAAATATTTTTCTGTTACACCTTCAATTCCATTCAATGTGACTAATTTATTACTTTTCACTGTGTGACGCTGAATTTTTTATTTTTTTAAAGTCATTCTATGTAGATTCCTCTGTTAAAGATATCATTAGTATGGTGTATGCCATGATACCTGTATAGGATTTTTTATTTGAAACTCTTATGTATATATTGTTTGAAAGGGATATATGGTTATGTGACAATAAAATATGGAAAATTACAACATATATTATTCTTTATCAGCTATTTTGACAAGAAGAAAATTACATATATGTATAATAATAATCAAAGGAGCGAAATTAGTACAATTCAAAACATTTAAATATATGATATTGTTCCAAAGAAGTCTCTGATGAAGAAGTGTCTGTCTAAATTGTCAGAGATGATATGAAATTACAAGATAAAATAGAATAAGTTTAAAAAAACACCTCTCTCTCTATCTATACCTCTTTCATTTACTCAGTCATATCAATTTACACTGTAACAAGACTTTGACCATTCACATGTCATTTAAATAATATAAAATCACTCTAAAAGAAATGTTCAAGTAAAAATATCCGACTATAAATGATATGAAATTACATAATAATATATAATATTTCTCTACAAACATCTCTCTGACTTACAGATCAAGACATCATCTCAAATTAAAACTGAACAACCCCTTTAACTATGAATTACAATAAAATACAAAATGTCTGTCTCTACTTTTTCAATATAAAGACCTTCTTATATCTTCCACCAGATCTAGTCTCCATGAAACTGGTTTCTTGAAGATCAGAAACCTGGTCAGATTCACTTGGTACATCTACAGATCTCAGGAATGATAGATCATCCATTTCTATCTCAAAGTCTGTAGACTTAGGGTCAGATACCTGAGTAGCCTTATCAAGAAACTCAATGAGACTTGAAGATACATCTGTAGCAATTTTCCTCTCCTCCCTCATATTAACAAATATTTTCCGAGCATCAGTCTGTGTCCTATCGTTCCAGGTATCACCAGATATTGAGGTCTCAGGATAGGTAGAACTTAAATATTCTGATGAAAATTTCAGATTCACAGCTCTTTCTTTAGGACAGGTAGATTCAACACTTGTACTAACAGTATCATCCATGTGAGAATTATTTCCCTCATCACTCCCTAGACAGTCAAATATTCTATCCAATAGTATCATTAATATCCTATCCTTGAAGCGACGAATGATGTAGGCTGCAATCTCACCTATAAATCCCAGAATAGGAATGACTAGAAGGGCATAGAAATCATCGTTATCATCATCATCATCAGCATCATCGTCCTGGTCATAGTCCTCATCAGTTTCTTTATGGTCTGAGCTGGGTGGAATCTCTGGTGTCTGACCTAAAAAAGAAAAACCAGGAAATATTATATGAACTGGCTATTACACCCTGTGCTTCATACATTATGATTATATTTGATGAATTTTCATCTCTAACCCCAAAGCCCTAACCCTAGCATGCATATCACTAGATAGGTGTCATAGTGATCACCCGAATTGCTTTCATAAAACAAGATTGAAAATCTTCAGAGATATTGCCTTCGTGTGCTTACCCTGGGGTTCGAAATTTTACGTTAATTTTAATTGGGAATGGAGATTTTCAACGGCTCTGTTCTGCATTGCTGATACAAGAAGTGGCAGAAAAATATAATTTTACTCCAAAATAACTGGTGTATACTATCAAAGGTCTAAAGTGATATATAAAATTATATATCCATATTTACATATACCTGGAGACATTAAACCTCCGAAAAGATCTAGAACTAAGAATAAATGTATCGTATCTCTTACCCGAGGTACATCCGATTACAGTGACTGTGCTATCTGAGTAATCACAATCTCCCTCACAGTTCCAGTATAGGAATCTGAGCCTAGCATAATTCCTAACAATAGTCCTAAGGGGTAGGATGATCTTTCCAATATAACACTTATCATATATCAAAACGTCTAGGTCATAATCTCCACATTTTTCACCATAATGTTCAAAGTCCTCCATCGATCTCAAACCCACAATATCCAATGTGCCTGTCTCCTCATGGAAATTACACTCCACATGATAGCAGTTTGTAGTTGTTATAACCAAACAAAGAAAAATCATAATAAAACTGAAATACGCCATCCTTCCGTAAAATATAAACAGAAATGTATGAATTCAGGGCGTTTTAAAATGTCATAGGATCTAAAAATTACGTCACAAGGTATGGAGGTATGTTTCAGTGTAATGTGACGTCACAATTCGTTTTCTCGCAGGAACACTATTAATTGAAGAATATTATCTTATATTTCTTACCTTTGTGGGTTGATATCAGTCTCCTCATCAGCCCTAACCCCTACATCTCTCATTTCTATCCCATTGACCTCGTTTTCCAAATCTCTGTTAAACCTAGAGCAGAGTAATTTTTTTTTAAGGATCCATGCGATTACAAATGCACACAAAATGCATGAGGTGCTGGTTGAGAACATAATCCATCAGTACCTTTGGATGTGAGAGCTATTGTTTGCTGTAATTTTTGTCAAATTATAGAAAGATCCTTTGGATGAATAGTGGGCAGTGCTAGTGGAATTCCAGAGATCTGTTGATGAGACTGAGGACTAGTTAAGATTCCATTTCTCTCTCTCAGTTGTAGCTAATTAAGAAAAAAAAGACAAAAATTACACTTTGTTATAATTCACCATTGACATTAAATACTAACAGGAAATTGCTAAAAGCTGAGCCAATGAAGGTTAGCTCTGACATTACAGACCTACGAGGTCTGTTGAAGATCTCCAGTCCCAATTAAAATTAACAGGAAATTTCGAACCCGAAGGTAAGCACCTCATAAACATATTAATGAGGTATTGCTGTTATTGTGCCTCTTTGGACGCAATGAGAGTAAGCTGTGAATGTACAGACTGTGGAAGTCTGTTGAAAATCTCCATACACAATTAAAAATAACAGGAAATTTCGAACCCGATCCTAAAAACCCCAAAGCCATTTTTTCTCTGACTATTACATTATAATTTTAACTACATAGGATAATATACTCACCTTTCTGGACATTGTCTGTGCACATATTAGTGACTACTATAATTTCCACTGGAATTTCTTTAATCCAAGTGCAGTTGAAGTACATTATATCCAATATTGTCCAATATTTTAAAGAGGGAAAATTTTCCAAGACTAGATAGATATCTAGAATTTCCAACTTTTTTAAATATAAAATACGGATTTTTGGATTATAGGTATTATAAGAGGATAAATATTTGTGTCTGCATTTTGACATTTGTATGTACTCTATGCGACAACAATACATGAGAACAATACACACAAAACTCTTTGTGTAGGATATCTGGCAGGTATTGGGGTATCTGGCAAGCAGGCGAATGTAATCTTGGCAGGTGAAATAATATAAATAGAGAGGAGACTAAACAGCTTTCTGATTGTTTACTGTGTGACTAAGGAGATAAGATAGTGATAACAATGTTCAAATTTTTTTCACCCACTACTGCAATGATTACAGGTCCTACGGGCTCTGGAAAGACAAAGTTTGTGTTTAAGCTATTGGAGAATTTAAATACTATGTTTGATGTTCCAGTGGAGAAGGTTTACTATTTTTATGGGGTATGGCAGGATTCTTTTGACAACAAAGTAATTGAAAATTTGGAATTTATTCAGGGACTTCGTAACGAGACTCAAATTAAGCAAATTGCTGACTCTAAGCATAATCTAATTATTATTGATGATTTACAAATGTCAGCAGTGAATAGTCCCTCCATTACCAGTCTATTTAGTAGGGATTCACATCATAGAAAACTCAGCGTCTTTTTAATACTACAAAATCTCTACCATTTTGGAAAGTACAGTAGAGACATTACCCTGAATACTCATTATTTTATTTTGTTTAAAAATCCTAGGGATATAAATCAAATAAAAATTTTAGGAAATCAGTTAGGAATGTGTGATAAGGTCTGTCTGGCCTATGAAGACGTGACTACAGAATCTTACAGTTACTTGCTGATAGATCTATCTCCTACCAGGGATAAGAGCTCATGGTTACGCACCCATATTTTTCCTGATGAATACCTAACTATATATAAATAGCTATAAATACTTGCTAGATCAAAGACTACTGATCAGTATGTCTTCTAATCTCCTTAGATCAAAGCATTTTCTAAAGGTTATATTGGATAACAATAAGAATTTAAATAAGTATATGTTCTCAGAGGCTAATCAGTCACAAATAAAAGCCATTGCAGAGATTTTCTTCAATATTTTTCGTCTGCCACTAAGTAAAAAGACCAAGGCAAAATTTGACAGGTATTCTGCCTTGATAAAACGTTTTTTGAGAAGGGTTAGAGGGCGGCTTCAATTACTGAAGAGGCATCACAGAATTTTTACAGATTTATTATATACCATAAGGAATTATATCAAACAAATTTTACAATGAATAAATTTGTAATGATACCTCATGAACAATTTTTAAAATTTAAAAAATATCTCGAGAGTGAAAAGCAGAATGCATATAAAGACAATACTACTGAGCAGGAATCAGGGCAATCGGAAAATGCTGTAACATCATCCAAGGCTGAGACTGGAAGCAATGAGAGCCTATATATGTCACCACCACCAGGAATACCTGAGATCAGTGTAGACAAACGATTCAGTGATGACCAAAAATCCCCAACTAATTCAGCTGGAGGAAGGGTTAAACAGCAAGGAGGATCGGCTACAAAACAGAGGGGAGGCAGCAGGGAGTCTATCAGAGAGCGCAAACCAAAATGGATTAAATTCTGGAATAAAAATCTCTCCTGATGTGGAGGTACTCCTTAAAGATGCATATTATAACCCCAGTAGTCCCGCCTCCTTCAGCGGGGTTGAAAAATTGTACAATTTCGTGAAAAAAATGATCAATATAAGATTTCAAAGAGATCTATTAAACAGTGGCTAGCTAAACAGGAGACCTATACTTTACATCATCCTGTCAGGAGACGTTTCAAGAGACCCAAGGTCCTTTCCTTCTCCAAAAATTATCAATGGGATACAGATACTGCTAATATGGTGAAATACAGAAAATCGAATGATAATTATGGCTATTTTGTGGTTTTTATCGATATATTTACTCGTTATCTCTATACCAGACCAATGTATACTCTCACAGGAAAGGAAATGAAGCAAATCATGTCTAATATTTTTGAGGAATCAGGGGTAAAACCACAGAAAATAAGAAGTGACCAAGGTAGGGAATATAAAAATTCAGAGGTGACCAAATTTTTGAGAACCTCGAAGGTGGATCAGATATTTACTTATTATGAAACTAAAGCTAATTACGCAGAGAGAGTAATAAAAACAATTAAACTCAAGATATTCAAATATTTAACAGCTAGAGAATCCTTCAGATGGGTAGATAATTTACAAAACTTTACGGCTAGTTACAACAATGCCAGCCATAGATCTATTAAGATGACCCCCACAAAGGCTCAGAGTTCAAACCAGTATGATATATGGTCTTATCAATACGGCCTCAAAACTAAGGGTATTAAGAAAGACAAAAGCATGAAGAAGATCAGACCTAAAAGGGTGAAGTTTAAGTATAAGGTCGGTGATAGGGTTAAAATAAGTTATCTAAAGAATAGTTTCGATCGAGAATATGCTGAAAAATGGTCTGGTGAGGTTTTTACAATCATTGATAGAAAACTAAACCAAGATATCCCAATGTATCAACTAAAAGATTATCAAAATGAGGTCATAACGTCATATTTTTATGAGCCTGAATTACAAGTAGCATTTTTGGATGAAAATATGGTCTACAAAATAGAAAAAATTCTTAAAAAAAGGAAAAGAAAGGGAATATCAGAGGTGCTGGTAAAATGGAAAGGATGGCCAAGCAAATTTAATTCCTGGATACCAGAGACAGATATGGAAGAGCTATAAATAGGCAATGCTGCCCTGTGTTTGTAATAAAGCACTCATAATTGAATGAAAAAGAGGGAGAATGACAGAGGGAGACTTTTACATTTTCTTAAGTTCGAAGGATTCCTTAAGGTTTCATCCTAATAACAAGGGTTATAACTTCACTGTGGAACTTCCTGAGAGAGTGGAATTGAGGGGGAATTGGAAAGTGGCGCTCTGCGATATTTTTTTAAATGAAAAAATATCAGAGACCCTCATGGTTTTTTCGGATATCTGCGATTATAGTTTTGTTAGAGATTCCTTAGAACCAATTTTAAGAATGGTAATGCCAAACAATAAAAGAAGCCAATTATTTCCAGACAGGTTTTATTTGGGGGTGAGGCAGTCGAATTTAGGTCGAATCAAAATCTATATAAAAGATAGATCCTTTAACAATGCTCTAGCATTAAAGGGTGAGATACAGCTCACCTTACACCTTAA
Source organism: Sabellastarte sp. h YS-2021 (assembly GCA_964017235.1). Taxonomy (NCBI): domain Eukaryota; kingdom Metazoa; phylum Annelida; class Polychaeta; order Sabellida; family Sabellidae; genus Sabellastarte; species Sabellastarte sp. h YS-2021. The sequence goes on along the minus strand of OZ024929.1, from coordinate 62,234,350 downwards.
AAAAGAAAATGGATAAATATTTAAACTTTTGCAAGAAATGTATTGAGGGAAGAGTCGCATATAACCCAAATTTTTATGAATTAAATCCTAAAAATTCAGAAACAGATAGGGTCAATGACAAACCGGTGGAGGTTACATTAGTTACACCTACAGAGGCAACAGTGGAGCAGGCCAAGAGTGAGATAAAATTGAAAAAGGGTATAAATAGCATGGCTGGAACCCACAAAGGTCAAACTGGTGGGAAGACTAGAAAGAGTAAGATTACGAAGAAATCCTCAAGAAAAATTTCTTCCAAGAATAAAAATAAAACTAGGAAAGGTACCAGCACTAGGAGAGCATCAACATCTGTCCAGAAGGGGGTGAAAGTAAAGAGTAAGAAGAAAAAATTCAATTCTCACTCATTATGGATATAATTCAAACACCTTTAACCATCTTCCAGCCACCAGGTGGCGCCTATAAACTTGACCCTCCATTCAATTTTTAGACAGGTTGATATTGCATTAAATCAAAAAGTAGTATCCTCAGATGTGGGTGCTAATTATCCGTATAAGGCAATGATTGATTTTCTTCTATCAACCAACAACAACATGGTTCAATCAGAGGGTGAGGCAGCATTGTTTCATAAAGATCAACCAGGGACCATGGAGGCTATCACCTACACAGGGGGTAATCCAGGCTTTACAGAGAGAGGCAGACCAACTAGAAGTGGAGGAACGGCTAGTGTGGAGGGTTTACTCTATACAGACTTTGGAATAGATCAACCCAGGGCTATAATAAATGGGGTGGCGGTTACCTTGAAGTTTTTTCAATCCTTCAATGAATTCAGATATAATGAGAGATGGGAAAGAAAAGTTGAGGTTAAAAATCACAGAGGCTATTTTAAAAGTTTGTTATATCTCTTTGAATCCAGATATGTTAGTCGCTCATAATGAGGCTTTGAAAACAAGTCCTGCACTCTATCCCTTCTGGAGAAGTGATATTAAAAGCTTCAGTATTGCAAAAGGATCTCACACATTTATGATTGATAATATCTTCCATGGTAAAGTTCCCAGCAAGATTGTGGTTGGCTTAGTTTCAAATGCAGCCTATTCTGGAGATTACACTAAAAATCCATTTAACTTTCAAAATATGGATCTCAATTATATGGAATTGAGTGTGGATGGACAGCCTGTACCAAATAGACCCTTTAAACCCAATTTCAATGAAAAAGATTATGTAGCCTCTTATCTAAGTCTGGTACCAAACGATTCTGATCGGAAAAATGGTCTGATTATTCAACTTTCAGATTATCCCAAGGGATATGCATTGTACCAATTCGACATACAGAGTTTCCTATCTGGTCAGGTGATGACAACTTCCGGAAGTGGACATGTGAGATTAAGTCTAAGATTTGGGACTGCCCTTCCAGAAACTATAAATATTATTGTCTACGCAAAATTCCCTGAAATATTAAAGATAGATCAAGCTAGAATGGTAAATGTTGGGTGATGGATAGCTACGAAATTGCAAGGTATATGAGGTTGGATGAAAAAATTTGAGATCAATTCTATGGGGTATATTCCCTAGACCTTATCCCTCAAAAACTACCCAATCCCTCCCTAGTTATTGTTAATCTGGATTACTCCACTGACAAGGGAAGCCATTGGGTGGTATTGCATCGGGTGAATAATGAGGTTGTGGAACACTTCGATTCAGCAGGAAAACAACCAAAGAGAGACATAGTTAATAATTTATTCAGTAATACATTATCATACAAATACAATAATAAGAGAGTGCAAAATTATCAGACAGATACATGTGGATTATTTTGTTTGTATTATAGCTATCACAGTAGCAGAGGAAGAACCATGCAAAGTATTTTATCAGATTTTTCAGTAAACCTAAAAAGTAACGAGGAGATGATCATTAGATTTTTTAATAATAACTTTGTAAAGTGACGATTCAGTATAAGAAATAAATGGTATTACATTAAAATATATTTTCTCTGTTATTTCTTCAAAAAACAATTGCATACTTGAATCATCTGCTGAATGGTCACCAGAGTTCCTCAGCCAGTACTGTCGCAGTAGGCTGAAAACTATTCAGAAGCAATGCGTTCGGGTGCTTACCCTTGGGTTCGAAATTTCCTGTTAATTTTAATTGGGAATGGAGATTTTCAACAGAGTTCCTCAGTCTGTACTGTCGCAGCAAAAAGTGACAAAAATTCAGAGGCAATGCGTTGGGGTGCTTACCTTCTGGTTTGAAATTTCCTGTTAATTTTAATTGGGAATGGAGATTTCAGTAGATAATTTTCGACAGCAATCCATAAGTAGTTCACCCATGATGTTATTCCCGGCTAGAGAATTAGGGGGAAGCACAGAAATAAGTTTAGTGGGGTTACTGACACCCCAATAGGCCTCATCCTCTCTACTATAATTAGGCTGCTTATAATAAATAGCCTTACAATTAACAGATACTAGTCGATCTCGAAAATTTTGACACTGCCTAAATTTTTCAGAGACATATAGGTGCATAATATCCTTCTTAATTTCTTCATTTCTAGTTTTTGAGATAAATGTTTTGTCAAGATGATTGTATACATTAAGGGGGTCTGTTTCCATCAAAATCTTATGACAAAGTGTAATATTTTTGTAATGTTTGGCTTAAAGGTTTAATAACATTTGTTCAATTGAATGATAAGATAAGGCGTGCACTCTCATGTGAGAATAGTACAGATTAGATAGGGGATCCTGTACCTCTGATACAACCAGGGATTCTCTTTCCCATGGTGAGAGGGTTATATTTAAAGGTCTGGTTGTGATCCCATCATCTTGCACCTCTCTCTTACAATAAAAATAATTGAATCCTATTTTAGTTTGTGAATAGGTAAACATATTAGCATCCCTCATTCTAAATCCTAAATTGGTGGAGAAACTTGTCTCCCCAGTGCTTAGAATGTGAGAAAATTTAGCCATAGTATCAGTTAAATTTTTTTTTGAAATACCTTTAGAAGATATTTTCTGTTTACCATCCTGATCCTCTATGATATAGGATTTTGAACAGAGTGATGACATTCGAAATCCAGAGAATTCTTTCTTAAAAATCCCTGGGATTTTCTTATCTATGGTGATATGGTGGGAGCAGCAGCATCTTGGAAACCAGAGTGCATTCACCTCATCAGAACAGGAGCCAAAAATTTCCTTATGATATTTCTGTCGGTATCTGCCCCTTGATTTATAGCCATATACAGACTATCGGTGTTGGTTTCCGTTAATTCAAATGAGTGAGGTGTAAGGTATTTCAGTAAGCAGTCATAATAAAATTCCAACATTCTTAACTTAGCATATTGTAAAATAAAAAATCCAATTTGTATAGGGTTATCCATCACAATTCTAGACTTATAGGTCTCTACCTCAAAAACTCCATTAATATCCTGCATATCTTTAAAAATACAAGAGTTTATTATTTTTCGGACTTTATTCTTATCCACTAGATATCTCACATTAGAATGTTTAGTTTTATTCATGAGAAAGGAACCATAACTGGAATTACTTATCAATTTGAAGGTGTCCCCTATAATTGCTTTATCCGCTTCTAATTCACCCTGAATCCTGTGATGGGTCACCTTATCTATGAATGAAGTGAATGAGGGTTTGGGTTGAAATTCGATTATCTGATAGATTTTTGAGACTTGACATTTATTTTTCAGATACCACTGCAAAAGGGGGGTGGCAAGTAAAATTTTGCGAGCTTTAAGCCCACTAATCAGAAGTCTTTTACTTTTAAATTGAATGTCATTGGCATTACAATAGGAGAGCATATGTGAGCCTATTACCTCCTTTGGCACCTCACAGGTAGCAAAAAGGGGGATATTCTTGAAAGAAATCTTCATGCCCCTCCTCCACCTGGATATCTACCTCTAATGCGCCAAACAATCTTCCATTTTTAACATCTGTTAAGATCTTTGAGTGTGTTAAATCCCCCTTATTTTTCCTGTAGTAAGAGGGAAGGTAATGTTCATAAAAGCAGAGGCATTTAGGTTTTATTTTGGAGATAAATTGACATTGCTGAATAGCCACAAATTTATAACCCTGTGAAATTATGTAGTTCTTTCTAGCTTTATCCCTCTGTTGCATTTTTTTCAGTCTTTCTGACCAGTTTTTGTTTTTTAAGTTTTTAACTATAAAGCAATTAAATTTACAACCGTGGTAATAACATCCGTTAAATTCATAAACTGTTTTATTTTGATAACAAAAACCATCTACCCTAAAATTCCCTATTCTCACCTCTTTTTGATTATTTAATTTATGTCGAATTTTTATTCCCTCTTTACAGCTGACATAATCTAACCAAACATATGAATCTATGTACCTTTCGCTAACCTCTGGTCTAAAATGGTTCTCAGGGAATCTTCTCACATACACACCGGCTGGCATTAGTTGCTTGATAGCATAGTTGTAGAGGCCATTACAGTCATATCCCACCACGCTCTCACATAAATTATTTTATAAATTTTTTATTTTTGTTACCCCTTTTTCTTGATATCTGGTAAAAATTATGCTAGGCCCTCCCACAATATTCTGTTTAAATGTATAGTATAAGTCAGCGTTATCTGAATTGAAGAGTGCAAAATTACTCTCTGAGGAGGTATAGATCATTTTTCTGGCCACACCAGGTAAAGTGATATAATCTTTAAAAATATCTATCCCCTCCGATACATACAGATCTATGAAATTAGTCAGGGCTTTACAGAAGGGTCCAGTATCTAGATTATTGTAATGTATTAGATAATCCCTAAAAGTCCTCATACCATTCTTATTCCAAAGATTTCTAAGCTCTTCATACTCAGAGTCAGATTCTAATGGGTTAGACATCTTCATTGTAGAATAAAAATCGTTTATTTCCGGTAAGGAGGTGCAGTCTAATTTTTCAAGAGAATCAAACCATTCATAAGGAAAAACACCTTTTGGAATGTCACAACCATAGGCTTTAAGGAACTTTTCATAGGAACATCCAGCTGCCAAATAATTGGAAATATCTAAAAATTTCATGTGTGGAGTTCCTATGGTGAGATAGCTGTTTTCTTTTTTGATGGTGAAGATTTCATTTTCTGTGTAATTTAAACTTGAGAATATCAGTCTTAATTAGATTTAGATCGTATCTACCTGAATTAAATCCGATAACAGGTAGTTGGGTAATGTAAGTAAGAAACTCTTTCTTAACTTGTTGAATATTGGATATGAAATGTGACAGAATCTTTTTACTTGGAGTAAAAACAATATCGGATTCTGATTCGGATTCGTCCGACTCGAGTTCCTCTTCCCAGTCCTCTGATTCGAAATCCGAATCCGCCTGCTCCCCATCCTCTTTATATTTCTGAATGAGCTCATCCAGTTCATATAAAACATTGTTACATATATTGGACACTATATTAGTACATTGTATATTACATATATTAGGCACTATATTAGTGCATTGTTTAATTTAAGCTTTATGTTTATACATTGTCATAAAAGATAATTGTGTTGTTGGTTCTTTTTGTGTGTTGACATTTAAAGTAAGGGAGTTATTGACTTTTGTGTTTTAGTGTTTATTGATCTGTTCACAGACTGGGGGAAATCCCCCCCTCAGTGGTTATGTTAGATTTGGGGAAACCCAATTGCCAGTAGTTTCTAGAACTTCCTCCTTTGGCCTAGATGGCTCAAGCCTTTTTGAGTTGGTTCTGTACAATTCCAGAAAAATCTGTGAATGTATATAAGGAATGTACATCTGACCACAAGTGAACTTTGTATCGCTGGCTATAAGGAGAGCTATTGTGTTTTGGAATATAATATAACTTTTGTTGCTGTGAACTTTTACTGGAGTGAACTGGATACATAATCTGGACAGATTTATTGTACTTTGGATATTTTGGATATTGTACATTCATATAACAGAGAGTGAATTTACTGCATTTTGGACATTGTCCACATCTTGGAGCAGACAGTACAGTTGTGTTAACTCTCTAAATATCTCCAGACAGACATTCTGTGTGACTGGATATATAAAGAATAGCAGGACAAGAACCTTTTGTGTTGTTGAGTGTGAGACAGGTCACAAGATATAGATATCCGTGTGTGAGTGAACATTGGACAGATCACAGGACAGACCATAGGACATTGGACAGACCACAGAATATACTACAGGACGGATTACATAACAGATTGCTGGATACGGCGGATAAACTTAACTCTTAATCTCAGTGGTCAGGTCAGCTAGATCTTATTATTGTATTAGTGTGTTTAGTTAAGAGCATACCAGTTGACTGTAATCATTATTATTGACTATTAAATAAATTTGTTAAGTTTAACTTTTTGCTTTTTCTGTTACAACTTAAAGACAACCGGTAATTGCTACCGCGCTTGCCCGTGACCGTAACAGGAAAATTGGGGGCTCGTCCGGGATCCAACCATTTGATTACAACCATTTGATCAACCGTTCAATTAACATTTTGAAAATCCATTTGATTTAGTAATTGGTTACAGTCAACAGTGCTCAAAATGGCTAGTGCTAAAGAGTTTGTACAGTCACCATCTATAGAAGTTCTAGAAACTTTTAAAAAAGATATGTTAATGCAGATAGCACAAGAGTTACAGTTAGAGGTGAAAAGGTCAACACGTAAACATGAACTTAAAAGGCTTATTGTTGAACAGTTAGTTGATGAAGATGTTTTACCTGATAGTTGTTTAGAAGTGTATAAGCCTCTACCAATGGAACCTTCTGGGCAATATGAGATCAGGCGATTAGAAATTGAAAGAGAGTTAAGACTTAAAGAGCTTGAAGCTCAACAACGAAAAGAAGAGCTTCAAGCTCAACAACGAAAAGAAGAGCTTGAAGCTCAAAAGGAAGAGCGTGCACTTAAACATGAAAGAGAAATGAGAGCTTTAGAACTCAATGCTCGCAGAATTGCCCATGAAGAGTCCATTGCTACCAAATTTGATTTGGGTAAAAATGTGCGACTGGTACCACCTTTTAATGAGTCAGAGGTCGATAAGTACTTTCAACACTTTGAAAGAGTAGCTCAAAATTTGAAATGGCCTATAGACCAGTGGCCTTTATTGCTGCAAAGTGTTTTGAGGGGAAAGGCCCAGGAGGCATATACGGCTTTGCCAATTTCTGAATGTGTGGACTATAACTCTGTCAAAAATGCTATTTTGAAAGCATATGAGTTGGTACCAGAAGCATATCGTCAAAAATTCAGAAATTATCGTAAACAAGAAAGTCAAACTCATGTTGAATTTGCCCATGAGAAAGAAGTGTATTTTGACAGATGGTGTAATTCTAGGGAAGTAGGTACAGACTTTGAGAAACTTAGGCAAGTTATTTTGATTGAAGAGTTCAAAAGGTGTGTTCGTGATGACATTAAAACCTATCTAGATGAACAGAAAGTTGAAAATTTGGCAAAAGCAGCAGCTTATGCTGATGACTATGCGCTAACTCACAAGTCCACTTTCAACAAGAATAAGTCCTTTGGTCCTGCTAAAAAGTCTTATCCAGAAATAGGAAAGAAATCTGAAAATGTAGCTCCAGAAAAGAGTTCAGATAAGGGTCAAACTTCAAATCAGACTATGAGTAAGGATAGGAAGCCCAGATCCTTTGCTCCTGTGTGCCATTATTGTAAGAAACCTGGGCATGTTATGTCTGACTGTTGGCTCTTAAAGAAGAGAAGAGAAAAGGAGGCAACGCCCAACGCCTTTGTGTCTAGCAAGTCTAACTGGCGTTCAAATCCCAATAGAGCAGAGTCTAGTATTGGTTTAGACAAGTCTGAGATTATTAGGGAAGAGTTCAAACCTTTTGTGTCTGAGGGTTTTGTATCCTTGGAAAGTAGTTCCAGTCAGGTCCCCATTAAGATATTAAGAGACACTGGAGCTACTCAGTCCTTACTTTTAGAAGGTGTATTGCCATTGAGTGTAAGCACATCTACTGGTGAGAGTGTCATTGCTCAAGGTATTGAAGGAGGCTGTGTGAACGTCCCCTTGCATAAGGTCAAGTTAGTATCAGACTTAGTTACTGGTTCTGTTGTTGTGGGTACCAGGCCCACTTTACCCATTAAAGGGGTATCTTTGTTGTTGGGAAATGATCTGGCAGGTGGAAAGGTAGTTGCTGATCCTAAGGTTACTTCTAAGCCGATCACTTTGGTTAGCACTGAGAAATTAGAAGAGGTTATTCCTGGTATTTTTCCCTCCTGTGCTGTGACTCGAGCTATGGCCAAAAAGGCCCAAGAAGAACCAAAAGATTGTAAACAATCTACAGATGTCTTAGTTGATTTGTCAGATACATTCTTAAACAACTATGACCATGATGTGCAGAATTCTAGTGATACAAATCCCAAGGCCAGGGTAGATTCTGAAAAACAAGACTCAATTGACTGTCAAGATGTATCGCTTTCAAAATCAAAATTGATTTCAGAGCAGGAAAATGACCCTGAATTAGCTCCTTTATTCAAGTTGGTCTTGCCACCAGTAGAGCTAGATAAGGTCCCTGTAGGCTATTATGTCAGAAATGGTGTACTTATGCGAAAGTGGAGGCCACCAAATGTCCCTGCATCTGAAGAATGGTCAGTAGTACACCAGATTGTTGTGCCAAAAGTGTACCAAAGTGAGATATTAAAATTGGCTCATGAATCTCCAATGGGTGGCCATTTAGGCATCAACAAAACTTACAACAAGATAACCAAACATTTCTATTGGCCTCAAATTCGGCACTGTGTGGCAGAATTTTGCAAAACTTGTCACACTTGTCAAATGGTAGGGAAGCCAAACCAAAAAATTCCTGTAGGTCCTCTCAAACCCATTCCAGCATTTGAGGAACCATTTAGCAAAGTGATAATTGACTGTGTAGGTCAAGTACCAAAAACTAAATCCAGAAACCAATATCTTTTGACCATTATGTGCGCCTCAACCAGATTTCCCGAAGCCATACCATTGACCAATATAACAGCTCCCAAAATCTCAAAAGCTCTGGTTAATTTCTTTACTCTAGTTGGCTTACCAAAAGAGATCCAGTCAGATCAAGGGTCAAATTTTATGTCAGGACTATTTCAACAGGTTGTATTTCAGTTAGGTGCCAAACAGATCAAATCTAGTGCTTATCACCCAGAATCCCAAGGTGCACTTGAAAGGTTCCATTCCACTTTGAAGAATATGATTAGGACATTTTGTTTAGATAATGAAAAAGACTGGGATGAAGGCATTAGCTTATTGTTGTTCGCAGTTAGAGAGTCTGTTCAAGAGTCTTTAGGCTTTAGTCCCTTTGAGTTGGTCTTTGGCCATTCAGTCTGTGGTCCTCTCAAGCTGTTGAAGGAAAACTGGTTATCTGAGAACACCGAGAGCCAAAATCTGCTAGATTATGTCTCAAGGTTCAGAAATAAGTTAAAGAAGGCTTGTGAGCTGGCGCAACAAAATTTGAAAACTTCTCAGTCAAAAATGAAGATGCTTTATGATAGGAAGTCACAAAACCGTATTTTCAAACCAGGTGACAAGGTTTTAGTGTTACTACCTGTCCAGGGAAATACGTTACAGGCCAGATATCATGGGCCATACAAAGTGTTAAAGAGAGTAGGTGACCTGGACTATATCATTGAAACCCCGGACAGAAGAAAGTCAACCCAACTATGTCATGTAAATATGGTAAAACCATACTTTGAAAGGGGTGTGAAAAAACCTGTTATGGTTACTGACTGTAGTATAGAAAGTAACAGTAATCAGGAGCATGAAATATGGGACGACACTCCTGATCTTGATGTTGAATGTAGAATTAGGTTGAGTAATTCTGAGATCCTTGATGATTTGGAAACCAAACTGAGTCATGTACCACCAGATAAGAGGGTTCCACTCATTGGATTGCTCTTAAAGTGCTCTTAAAGTACAAGTCAGTGTTCCCAAATGCCGCTAATAGGACAAATATACTCATGCATGATGTCGATGTCGGCGATGCCCGTCCGATCAAACAGCATCCGTATCGGGTAAATCCTATGAAACTCGAAAAATTAAGGCAGGAAGTGCAATACATGCTAGAAAAAGATATAATTGAACCAAGTCAAAGTAGTTGGGCATCTCCTTGTGTTTTGGTCCCGAAACCAGACGGTTCAATCAGATATTGCACTGACTACAGAAAAGTCAATGTTTTGAGTAAAACGGATTCCTTCCCTATCCCAAGGATGGAAGACTGTATTGATCGGATTGGCAATGCCAAATACATCACAAAGTGTGATTTACTGAAAGGATATTGGTGTGTACCTCTTACTGAGCGGGCCAAAGAAATATCAGCCTTCGTGACCCCTGATGGTCTATATCAGTACAAGGTGATGCCATTTGGCATGAAGAACCCCCAGGCCACATTTCAAAGACTAATGAATGTATGTTTAAAAGACTTAGAAGGTGTTGAAGTGTATGTGGATGATATTGTCATCTTTAGTGATACTTGGGAAGAACATTTAAAAAGGCTTGAACAAGTCTTGTTTCAGCTCAAAGAGGCAAACCTCACTGTAAATTTGTCAAGGAGTGAACTGGATACATCATCTGGACAGATTTATTGTACTTTGGATATTTTGGATATTGTACATTCATATAACAGAGAGTGAATTTACTGCATTTTGGACATTGTCCACATCTTGGAGCAGACAGTACAGTTGTGTTAACTCTCTAAATATCTCCAGACAGACATTCTGTGTGACTGGATATATAAAGAATAGCAGGACAAGAACCTTTTGTGTTGTTGAGTGTGAGACAGGTCACAAGATATAGATATCCGTGTGTGAGTGAACATTGGACAGATCACAGGACAGACCATAGGACATTGGACAGACCACAGAATATACTACAGGACGGATTACGTAACAGATTGCTGGATACGGCGGATAAACTTAACTCTTAATCTCAGTGGTCAGGTCAGCTAGATCTTATTATTGTATTAGTGTGTTTAGTTAAGAGCATACCAGTTGACTGTAATCATTATTATTGACTATTAAATAAATTTGTTAAGTTTAACTTTTTGCTTTTTCTGTTACAACTTAAAGACAACCGGTAATTGCTACCGCGCTTGCCCGTGACCGTAACAACATGAAAATATTTGCAGGAGATTTGTTTACGAGCGGCTATACTAATCAGTCTGAGATATTCCATCATATTTTGAATCAAAATTGTCGGATCCGGATTGATAAAACACCTCGGTGATTCAAAATTGGTTATGTTAGAAGCTACACTCACACTAATGGGAACATGTTTGGATATCCAATTCAATTTAGTTGTGGTGCTGTGGTTCGTTTTTTGAAGCATGGCCTCCATATCCCACACTGCAAAGAGTTTATAATATCTAGATTCCTCAGAGGTATGTATTCCTAGAGATTCGAGTTTTTCGAATATGGTTAAGGGTGACTTATGGAAGCCACCTGGAAAATGGTAGATAGTTCTATCATAGCATACTTTGTAGTGTCTTTGCATGTTCCACTCTCTTGTGAACAACTTAAGACACTTCTCACATTGAAATTTTTTGGCGAATTTATTTATATCTACAATATAACTAAGGTGGTTTTCATGTACATTAAGATACATCTTACTATCATAATTATTTACAGATTTATACAGATTACAGACAACTCCATCTGGTGACAGAGAATATATCAAAATTTTACATTAAAACATCTTTCTAGATCCAACATCTCGTCCATAGTCACACCAGTAAATTGTCCAGTAGAATTTCCTAATTTTTCTGATTTTTTAAAATTCATCCATACACGAAAATATTCGAGGAAATCTTTGTTACCTTTAAAATGTTGTCGAAGACATCTAAAGAAACATAAATTGTCTGTATATGGTTTGCCCGTCCATTTGTCTATATACATTGTCTTCAGATTCCTATTCTGTTTGATGTAATCTGGCAGGTCTTCAGCATTTCCCAATGGAAACTCTGTTTTAAAAACTACATACTGCACATTAGTTATGAAGGCGAGGCTCCAGGCAGTAGAGGGTCTATCTGATCTTGCTTGTGTAATTATATCGATTCCAGCTAACTTATTCATCAAAAAACGAATACTATTCATATTCGAAATTCGAAAAGGATATTGAAGAATCTTACTGTTGTAATGTGGAACAAAATATCTGTATTCCCTTGTTTCATTGTTAAATAAAATGGTTCCAAAGGCGAGATTAATCCTGAAGGTATTGTGTAGGTTCTGATAGATTTCCCTCACCTGGGATCGAATCTCCCTGTAACCCCCATGCAGATTATTGGATGGAAAATTGTAGATATTCTTAAGTTCAGTCTCTTGATGGTCAGCCTGTATATGATCTATGTTTGTAATGTAAATCTCACGTAAATTTTCGTCATCATTATCTAGAATAAAGGCTGGTAGGACAGGGTCATCATTGTTGCCTCCATGTTGTCTCATTCTATGGGTGTACAGAGCCCTCCTACCCTCAAAATTGCATTTACAAATCCCACATCTGTACGATTTAGCACCTGTAGATTTCTTATGAAATGTCTCCAAATGAGAGTTGAGGGCCTCTGTTGTAAGAAATGGAAGATCACACTTCCAACAGATATATTTTCCACATTTTTGAAGATGTAAACACAAAGTCTGGTAATCATCGAATTGTAGATCACATATCCTGCATTTCTCTTGTATCTTATCTGTAACTTGGTGACAATACTTCTGGTGATGAAGTAGATTTTTCTGATTCAGAAGGTTAAAGCCACACAAAGAACATCTACACTCCATGGTACAGGGTATTCAGATATGAAAAATAAGGAGATATTATAATATGTTGAAGATTTTTCCAGTTTATATAGGGGAGTGTCTTGCTATTATTATTATTGATTTTGTTGAGGATTTCGGATGATTAATGAGTTCTAGACAGAGTGAATGCCTTCGTCTTCAGAGTCTGAATCATTGATTTCCATACCCATCTGTCTCATAACCTGTCTACGCATTCTCTGACCTGAAACCATTCTATTAATCATAATTCTTCGCATTTGCTGAGCCTGAGTCGAATATGTTTTCATCCTCTTTCTCCATCCTAAATATGATTTAATAAGTTTGTTCTTGTAGGCTCTAAAGGCTGTAAGAAGAATCCTGTGAGTATAGGATGGATAATGCCAGATAAAGCATGAAATATGAAACAAAGATACCCCTAGGCATGTACAATTCTTAATCTGAAAGGCATTGAGTGCCATCTCTAAGAAATAATCTGGGTGCTGAAGGTGCATATCTCCCACCTGTATAAACAGATCCCTAAGAGTTATTCCTGATTGAGACATTTTTTACCAATTCTTTTTTTATGAAAATAATTTTTCCGAAGAATTCCACATGAGTTATACGCATTAAATATTTCAGATAAGCAGATTTCCCATGGTTTATATAGCGACTGGGGAGTTTATAATCGCTATAGAAAATATTCAGTCTTATCAGTATTTTAAAGTAAATGTGTTAGGAAAAGTGTCAGGATCCTTATGTCAGAGAAAAATTATAAAAAGCAAGCTCAGCATTTCATTACCAGTATAAATAGCCCGTGTTACATATAACAAGAGTTATTAGACAGATGTGACTGAAATGAGAAAGTCTAAATATAGAAAAATAAAATTAAGGCAGTCTTTGTGCTAGACAGGCATTTGTCAGTTAACATATGAGCTCCTAATGACAGTCACATAATGAGATAGAGTTGAGAAATAAGAAAGGGTGGGTTTGAGGGGGTTGGGGAGGTCTTTGTGAGGGTTATAATATTTATGTAAAAAATTATGATAAAATAAGTGACGCATTTTTATTATTAGAATAATGGGGCTTCTGTCAAAGATGCAGATGTGGGAAATATAAAAGGGAACAGGTGAGAGGGTAACATATTGGGTGGAAACCATACAAAGGAAATAGAGTAACAAAGGAGAGTAGATTCAGATTTGATATTAAATTTTTTATCTAGTGCATTATCTGATTTAATGGTCTTTGTGGTGTAAAGAAAATTAAAGAATTGGATGCAAATGAGATTTACTTTTTCGTATGAGTTTGTTTATTGACATTATCATCTCTAACACCAAAGCCCTTAACCAAATAGACATATCATTAAAGATTCCTTGTACAAAATGTCAGATATCATAGAGAGTAGTTTTTTTTTTGTTTTTTTTGTTTGTTTTCATAAACCCACAGCACTAAGCAAGTCATATTGATAATGTATATCAGGCGAGAACTATTAGTTAACCCCAAAGCCCTAAGCCTAATCAAAAATGTGCATGAAAGTAGGAGAGTAAACTGCGACTATAGAGTGATTATCAGCTAACCCCAAAGCCCTAACCCTAATCAGAAAGTGTGCATGAAAGCAGGAGAATGAGTGTACATGAGGCGACAGATTGCGTTCATGTGCTTACTCTGGGGTTCGAAATTTCCCGTTAATTTTAATTGGGAATGGGGATTTTCAACAGACCTCCAATGTAGCTTGTATACATTGTATGAGATATCAAATGCAAGTGCTGATGCTTTGTCTAGATTTATTTCATTTTAAAAAATTTATAGCTAGTTGTGATTCACATTTTTTTGCAAAGGTTATATTGATCTACCTTGGCTAGCAGACAAAGCCTCATAAAACAGTCTCAGTATATAAAGCCCCATGAAACAGTCTCAGTAGACAAAGCCCCATTAAACATTTCTAGCGGACAAAGAGCCATTAAAAGATTTGCTAGCAGACAAAGGCCCATTAAACAACACAGCTGTGCGATGATTCATTTTTCAGTAGTGTAGGCTAGAAGACAAAGCCCCATTAAAAACTTGGCTAGCAGACAAAGCCCCATTAAAGTCCCATTAAAATCCCACAGCTGGTGTGATGATTCATTTTTTTTCAGAAGTAATATTGATCTAGTATGGGTAGCAGACAAAGCCCCATTGAAAAGCTTGGCTAGCAGACAAAGCCCCATTTATCACATGGCTAGCAGACAAAAGCCAAACCCCCCCATTAAAAGCAGACAAAGAGCTGCCCTTTAAAAAGCACAGCTGTGTGATGATTCATCTGAGTAATTGCTATAAACTATCAAAGTAAAACAAAAGTCCCCATTGAGCCAATTTCAAGAACCTGTATAGAGCCCAATAACCTATATAGAGCTAGTATCAACCCTACCCTACCTAGCCATCCATCTACCATCTGCCCCAGGCAGCTGCACAGCTGTCACAAAGTGACATGATTGATGGGAAACTCGACTCGATATACACTTGATATATACTACTTGTGTCATTTATTTTATTGTATTGTATTTAAAGGTTAGGTAACAAAATTTCTACATGTACTACAGGTTTCTAAATAATACTATTACATTTATTATAAACAATGCTATATACTATTTAACACAGAGGAGAACTCAGTGCGCTAATTAATCAAAATTATTTTCCTAAGGAGAGTCAAGGGGCGTTCAAGGTCAATGATCCAGGATTATGGGTGTGGCCGGGAGGGAAGAAAACTAAGTTGGGAAACTAGAGCTGAAGAGGTGGGTTTTGAGGTGCTTCCTAAAAGATGGAACAGAGGGGCTGTTTCTAACATGAAAGGGGAAAGAGTTCCAGAGGACAGGGGCATAGTGACAGAATGAATTAGAGAAGTGTTTGATTGATTTGTGAACTCTACGATCAAAATTGGGGGTTTGAAGGAACTTGAGTTTGGGGGAACTTCGCCTTGTATTTCTAGAAGAGGTGTACGGGTGTATTAATTCTCTTAGATAAACTGGTTGACCTTGGTTGAGAATTTTGTATGTAATAAGGCCAATTTTAAATTGTACCCCGTATCTGACTGGTAACCAGTGAAGTTTTTTTAGTTGAGGGATAATGTGAGAGAATTTAGAGGACCGGATGACAACCCTGCAGAGTGAGTTTTGGACTAGCTGCAATCTCCTTAACTCAAAATTAGTGAGCGATAAGAACAATGAATTGCAATAGTCCAACCTGCTGCTCACCAAAGCATTTGCCAAGAGGACTGATGTGTTGAGGTCTAGGAGGGGACAAATTCTGTAGAGATCTCTGGCATGTACTCTAGTGGACTTTATGACCTGTGACACATGATTTGAGAAATTGAAATTGGAGTCGAACACTACTCCAAGGTTCCTGACACTTTGTGCTGGTGAGACCTGATTTCCTAGAATACTGATGGGGAAATGAGGGAGGAGTTGTTTGCGATTTTTATGGGAGCCCATGAGAATAAACTTGGTTTTGTCTGGGTTAAGTTTTAATTTATTTGTAAACATGAAATTTTGAATGTCATTTAGGCAGTTCTTTAGTTTTTGGATAGAGTGAGAGAAATTTGCTGGTGAAAGTGATATGTATAACTGGGTGTCATCGGCGTAGAAGTGATAATCGATGCTACTGTGGGAGTGAATGATTGAGCTGATAGGGTTAGTATAGAGAGAGAACAGAATTGGTCCAAGGACAGAACCCTGGGGAACTCCATACTGGAGCGAAGCAGGATGGGAGAGTGTACTACCTATCTTGACCGAGTGTGTCCTTCCTGACAGGTATGATCTGAACCAGCCAAGTGCTAGCTCACTGATTCCATAATAAACATTGAGCCTGTCTAGGAGAATGGTGTGGTCAATGGTATCGAAAGCGGCGGATAGATCAAGAAGGGTAAGAGCAGTGACAGACCCTTTGGCCATATTAAGAAGAATATCGTTATGAATATTGAGGAGAGCGCTTTCAGTACAATGGTCTTTTCTATAAGCGGATTGGAAGGCAGTCTTTATGGCATCAGCATCTTCAAAAAGTCGCAGGAGGTTGAATGTCTTCTGTGTTCTTCGAATGGTAGGTCATATGGTTCCCACTCTATCAGTTTTATCTTACACCACGGACAGATAACTTTATCCCCTTCCCCTGTGTAGACAAATCCTGCTCTGGATAGTTGTTCTGGTCTCACTGGATGAGATTTGAGCCATGTCCTGTATGTTTCAAATCTGGTGACATATTTCTGATAAACCAGTGGGTCACATCGAAGTACAGTAGAACCTCAATTATCCGAACCCCATGGGAGACATACAATCCGGTCGGATAACCGAGGGGTTCGGATAGATGAAGGCAACCGAAATTCACCGTCTATGGGTTACTGAGTGGGCGATAATTGAAGAAATTTCGTTTAATGCAGTTAATGTAAACGTCGGTATTCATTGATGATATATTTAATATATTTGTGTAATATATTGTAACTGACCCTCTAATTGTCGCTTATTTGCTTCACATCTGTGAATATTATTATTTCTATTTAAAATATTACGCGGATTTTAACTGGCTGTGTTCGGTAGGTTCATGCATTGTTGACGTTTTAATTTGAGATTTCTATTGTCCCGCATTTGTTAATTGAAAAACTCCGGGAGATTATTTATTGCAAAACCCCAAGCAAATACGCCTTCTGTGATATGTTTGGTTGGAAATGCGTTGTTAATGTCTTTTCTTTTATACACGTTGTCAGTTTGTGAAGACATACTCCGGGAGATTATAAATTGCAAAACCCAATCCAACACGCTTTCATTGTGTAGTGGGGTCGTGTAATTGAATTAATCCCTCCCCTATTGTAACAATGGTGATAAAGATCAAAGAAGTTAGGTGTTTCTGTGAATGGTACGTTTTATAAGGCACTAGAATTAACCGTTTGCGAGACTGTGTAAAATCCTGTATTATCGCTCACGCTACACAATTCATTATATGTACTGCCAGTAGGGAGACACAGTTTCAGTTTGGTTAATCCGGAGATTCGGATAATAGAAGGCCGGATAATCGAGGTTCTACTGTATATAGTCATTAAAAACAGAATTTTTCAAAAGACTTGGTTGATTCATGGCATTATGACCAAAGGTGTATGTAGGTGGATTTTTAAAAGCATATCTGATTTGATGATTGTTCGACAATGAAAATCCCCCCATGTCCGAGTTTGAGGATGGTTTAGCAGCTGGTTTGACAATATCAGATTCTTTCAGTGAGGAATCAGTCGAATCTGACTGTTCAGAATTAAATCAGGTGTTAGAAAACATTCTCGCTTATCGGTTTCCGAAAACTTTGTGAGTGATTGTAATAAGTGTGTGAGTGGATTTATATAGTATGGCTTCTTGCAAGGATTTTAGCTGATACATCATTAATAAAAGCAAATTCATCATATTTCATATATATTGTAATTCGCAGATATGTCACGTGATGAGCTTCTACCGATTTGATGATAGGTGGACACTTGATCCCAGTTTGGCTAAAATTTCCTTATATACCATTTCAGTTACTGAGGTTGATTAGTGACCTACTTTCAGATTTGATAATTCGTCGACATTGGAACCCGCATTTGCTCGAAATTGCTTATATAGTCTACTGAGGTTGATCAGTCACGTGATGACTTAGTTAGGGATTTGATGATTCGTCGACGTTGGATCCTGTTTTTTCTCAAAAAAATGAGTAGGGCTGTAAAACAAAACTAAAACTTCAAATTTAGAGATTTTCAGATTATCGTTGATATAATCGCGGTTAACTTTTGTTATTTCAGTGGTATGGTATATGGTACTCCAGGTGAGATATTTGTCCATGTTTTAACATGCTCAAATATATCTGCGAGGTGAGAGTGGTAAAGTTTGTGTTAGAGGACTTCAAAGACTGTTTCAAGGTTAATTCCATTGTACTGCAACATTCAATACCCTAGAGTGAACGTGGTTCAGGCAGATTTCTGTGAATGTAAAGATCTAGGGTCTTAAGGTTATATAAATAAACGAGTTGGGACTGGATTATTCCATTTATTTTCAGACAGAAAGACTTACATAAGATTCCATTCATTTGTTCTGGGTTTATGTTATGTTTAGTTTACAGTTGCTCTGTATACCTATAGATTCTTTCCAATATCTGCAAGTAAGATCTTGTCTGAGGAGAGATTAAGACTCGTTCGGGTTAAAACCTGCATCTAATGCAGTGGTGGGAAATGTAAATAACTAAATCCCTGTAAGAAAGGGAGAAAGTATACCTACCATATTTTTAAATATATATTTTTCCTCAAAGTCAAAATGCCAGCAAATGTCTTTCTTCCCATAGATTAATCTTTGGTGGTTAGGGTGCCTTCCATTTCGAACCCGTGTCTCCTAGTGGTAGATTTCCCATCTAAATCTAACAGAAATCTCACATAGCCCGAGCGAAGACCGTCAACTAACTGAGCATTCACTACTTCCTATTTTTCCTGTTGTCGATGGGTCTGTTTTCTGAGCTTTCCTTTGTAGTTGTTTTACTTTATGCTTATTGATAATTAATCCAGTCTGGTCATCATGAGCTCCAAAGTGAAACAAATCAACTTAAAAAGAGCCAAAAGAAGGGAAACATCTAGGACTAATCATGTAACTAATATTAACCTGAGCAGAATCAAATAAAGTACTGTCATATTGATTAGACCAATGAGCTTATAGAATCTGCCCTTGTCTTGTAATTAACTATATTGACTTGAACATTGACAGATCAATTAAGGTATGACTTATTGTTAATGAATGAATGAGTCGGTATAAAGCACAAACTTTACATTTTGCGAACACTGAATAAATGGGATAAATTGGAATTCTTCAAAATATATTTCCTGTGCAAAATCAAATTTCATTAAATGTTATTTTCATTGAGTTTACAAATAAACTGATTATATTGTTCTCTTTATAACTCTGTTTTACTTTTCACTCTTGAATGAATAAAATTAAAACTTGTTCAGAAAGAGACACTGATTTGTTTGATAACACTTATCCCAAATAATGGCAACTTAATTCTCTTCAGCTGTGTTTGGTATTTATACTCATACCATCCATTACACATCCTTACTAAGGGAATACAGTAGATGATTAGGATAAAAATATGGAAGCCACATTCTGTATCCCCTCAAAGATCAAGGAGGGATACAGAATATGAAAGGCATGCAAAATATGGTTTTACACTGGGTGAGAGACAAAAAATGGGATGTTTTACCGGGAGAGAAGTGGAGACTGCTGCCACAGACAAAGATGGTGGAAACTGTGTACCACCTTGTGCTCCACAAGGAGGGAAGGGGATAAAAGTATGTAAAATTTTGTGTATATATGAACATAAAATTTACAGTTATAAATTGTTAATAATCAAATAAAGGATGTTGTACAAGATCAAAGTGCAACTAAAAATACCCACAGATTTACACATATTGATTGATACCTTAGGGTACCAGAGTGTGGACTTTGAAAATCCAGTACAGTTCCTGTCTTTTGCAACTGCTAATCCAAGAAGAACCCATTGGATCTACATAAAGATCTGGCCCTTATTTTTACTTTCCCTGTGTTAACAATGAGGTAACTATTTTGTTCATAATGTATATTTAATGTACTGGAATATGGAATAAAAAAAAAAAAAAAAAAAAAAAAGATCTGGCCCTTTCTAGTGAAGATGACCAAACTAATCCGATGTGGTGAATCCACCTTCCACTTCCCCCACTGAACTGGTGAACATCAGCACTATGGTGACATTTTCAACCCCCACCACCAAGTTTCTAGGAGAACACCATGACATCACTAGAAGTCAGAATTGCCTTTGAAGCCCAATACCCAATTTATATCAATACCCTGGGTACTAACTAGTTGGGACAATTCAGAATTCCAAAGAATACTCCACACAGACAGCAGCCCTTCAGGGACTTAAAATACATAAAAAGCATCCAAACTAAGGTCACCAGCATTTGTTCAGATTGTCAATGGGAACATCATTTACAAAATCCAGCACCTTAAACACTGGATCAAAGATGCTGAGCAAAACTGCCAGAGATTTACAGGAAATTACCATTACCCCAACTTCGTGTCAAAACTTCAGAAGATCCCAAACCAGATAAGTCCAGTACCAAACAGAAGGAATGAATTAAATATATTTCTTTTGTCAGCTGTAAAACACAGCCTGAATTCCCAGTCATTAAATTCAAGCCCCCTAAAGGGAATAGATTCAAAAATGATCTAATTACAGTTTCACCATCATCACTCCCACTCCCTTCTCATACCTCTATACCGCTATATCCCTAACCAAGCTCAATGATACTAGACAATGGGGCATATGATACAATTTGTTCGAGGAGACCAACTAGGCAAACTATTGTCACCACAGGCAGAACTATCCACCTTCCTGATGGCAGCTCAACCACTACAGACATTATTATGCCACCTGTATTGAAAGAAAAATGGGATTATGTCACCAAACCAATTACGAGAAAAACACTGATTCAAAATAAAAATCAATGTTTTAATATGTTCTACTTATGTAGCCACCACGGAGACAATGTGTGTAAAAACTCTCACAATATCCCAGTAAACATAGCAAAGGTTTATAAACGTTTATAAACGTTTAGTAAACCTATAAACGTTTTTAAAACCAAATATAAACCTAAATATTGACAATTATTCAACATTATGGGTTTATAAACGTTTCAGCAACATTAGTTTGGTTTATAAACATTTTTAAACGTTTATATATAAACGTTTATAAACGTTTATATATAAATATAAGTATATATAAGTAGATATATAGAAGTATGTAATTTTATCAAATTACATACTTCTATATATCTACTTACAATGTAATGATGGAATCAAACAACAGTGATACAGCAAGATATACTTACAGAAATATTTCTCCAGATTTTCAACACGTGTATAAACGTTTATAAACGTTTATGTTTATATGCAAACGTTTATAAATGTTTATGCATAAACGTTTATAAACGTTTATAGGCAAACGTTTAGGGACCCATCATTTTAAACCTAATCTAAACCGTTGCTACTTAGGTTTATAAACGTTTATAAACGTTTGTAATGTTTACTGGGATATAGACAATTTTTAGTTGAATTTTTGTTTCTTTTCATTCCATCTGTATACATAATGTATCCCTTTTATCAAATTATGGTCCTTACTGGCTTCCTCCTTTCTTACCTGTTATTTTAGTTTGTTTTGCTGACTTTTGGGTATTATTACCCACCAAACGGTCATTATTAGTTCAATTCATTTTGTGTTCCTGTGTTTCCTTGAAGTGCATCAATTATTTCTGGTCTTTCTATTCATTGTCCTTCATTTTTATTGTAAACCTGTACATACTCTGGTATTTTCACTTAATTTAGGCCCAATTTTTTCTTAGAGGGCAGTGTAGGGTGCCCTCTTGTCACCCACGGGACGAATTGACCAAGGCTTGACTGTCAGAGACTGAGAGGCCTAAACTGGGGAGACTCCCCACGTTCCCTTTTCTTTTAGTTTAAGGCTGCCGGAGTATGCACGCTTTCCTTGCCCAGAAATGTACTCTTTGTATTGTCTGATTTTTTGTGTCTTTTCTCCGGAAACATATCACGCAAAGGTACAGAGCTCTATGTCTCGAAGACTGCTCATGGTTCTAGTCGACTGCTCCCTCATTCTTTCAAGCAGGCAAGTTGTTGCTGTAATGTGAAAAATATTCCTACTATTGCCAAGTTCAGAGGCCCCTCTGTTTTAATTTTATTGTGTGGGAATATTTCCCTAAATCTGTCAGAAATAAAGGTACCACTAGTGCCAACACTGTGTCTTCTTGGTTATTGGACCTACTTTTAATTACAGAAACACACATACGACCCACAGACACTGACAGGTTGCTTCACTCAATAACTCCACTTGGGTATAAATTGTGTCACAGACCTCATACTCATGGTCTTGGTGGATGCATTGGCTTTTTGTAAAATCATAATATCTAGTTTAAAATAGTTGATAGTCCTTCCTATAAATCCTTTGAAAATGTTGCAATTACTATTAGTTCATCGACGTTTGTGATAGCTTGTGTTTATAGGCCACCTGGTTCATGATCTGGTGCCTTCATCTCCTTGAGTACCTATCTTCAGTGAGCCAAAATTTCTTGATCTGTGGGGATTTCAAAATCCATTTTGATACAACTTACAATTATAGTGAAAAGTTTCTGAATTGTCTTGAGTCATGTAACATTAATCAGCATGTTCATAAACCAACCCACCTACATGGACACATTCTTGATCTCATCCTCACTCCTGATGATTCCATTGTTTCTTGAAATTTCCAGGTCAGTGAATTCATTTCAGACCATGCCCTGGTTACTGAGTCAGCTTGATTTTATCAGCCTTTCTGTACCTAGGTTTAAAAATGTTACCTTTCGGAGGTATCACAAGATAAAAATGGATAGTATGAGGAGTAATCTGGTCAATTGTTCATTTTTAAATGCCCTGGTAATACTGCTGGTATTTTCTATGAGCGAAGTACAAGTGACCTGAATCATTTGCTTGATAAACACGCTCCTAAGGTGTCTCACACTTTCACCAAAGGTCTTGCTAAATAGCTCTCAGATTCTTATCTGCTGGCAAAGGCTGTCAGGTGCCAATTTAAATGCATACGGTGCAAGGACAAATCACCACAAAACTGAGATAGGCTGCATAAGCAGATTGCCCATCATAATTAATTTATAACAAGGATAAATAAAATTATTACAGAAATCTTGTCAGTGAAATTGATCAGGACCCAAGCAAAGAAATTGCGGCAGGCCTTGCATTCTGGATTGCGTTCTGATCCCGAAAGTATTCCCTTTTCTGGCTTTTTGTCAGACAAAATTATCAAGATTAGGGACTTATTTTCCAGCACTGACTCTTTCAGACTACCTGCTCCTTCAGACCAATCAAAATTTAACTTTTTAAAGCAGTTTCTAATGAAGGAATTCATGAGGGAATTATGAAATCACCAAAAAAATTCTCGTTTGTTGGATCCGTGGTCTACCTTTTTGGTTAAGGAGTGTTTAGACATTCTTCTGCCACTACCACCTGATGATTTCAAGAACTACAGATCTGTGTCAGGCTTCGGCTTTATTTCAAAACTTGTAGCATGGTTGCCTCGTAACTAAATGACTATGTCAGTTCTAATGGATTTGAGAATGTCAAACAGTCGGCTTATAAGTTAGGTCACTCCACCGAAACTGTGCTGCTGTCGATTAAGAATGATGTTCAATTTGCTCTGGCTAGAAGCAAGCCACTGCTGTTGTGCGGATTGACCAATTGGCAGCATTTGACACAATACACCAGGGCACATTCCTAGATTATCACAGTTCTTGGTTTGGTGTTGGCAGTTTAGTTTTGGGCCTACCTCTCTGATCATTTGCAGTGTCTCAAGATTGGCTCTATTCTATCTGATGCTAAGAAGCTTTTGTTTCGTGTGCCTCAAGGGCTCTGTTCTTGGTCCAATACTCTTTTCCTTGGATACTTCTCCCCTCAGCAAAGTCATTATAAATCATAGGTTTCCACTTCTATGCAGATGATACGCTGTTATATGTTCATCTAACACACAAGAATGTAGTTTATGCCTTTGACAGGTTGAAAACTTGCTTGGACAATGTCACAAAGTGGTTTCCTGCAAATAAGTTGAAGCTAAACCAAGAAAATTATCAGGAATTACATTAATCAAAATATAATTATAACTTATAAAAATTATATTTGGGTGCATCAGTTTTGTTGTTGCTATAAATTAATAAGGAGAATAGATAAAAATGTACAAATTCACACATAATCTTTATCATCTTTATAATCTTAAGTTTAAAAATTAGTCTTTGCTTTACAAATACCTACAAATTCAAAAACTATTGCAATAATAATTCATTCAAAAAGTTAGACTTTATCACTATATCTCCCTCTAGAAAAAGAATTTTCAATCAACTATCACTTGTCATTAATTTCCCAACATTCAACCTGTTTTCTGTTCAGTAACATAACTAAGATTTCATGTCAGAAAACCTAACTTGATTTAGTGTTGATTTTTTTATGAAGTATCACTACTTTTTCCAGTCAGAAATCCAGCTTTGAAATAGTGTTGAAATTGTGTCAGTGTCAATTTTTCAATCAAAAATCACTATGATTTCTGGTCAAAATATTACTACTTTTTCATGTCAGAAAACTAACTCAGCTTTAATAGTTGATAATCTGGATTTCAAAGTCAGGACCTGTTTACAACTCTAAATCAATGACATTTCAATGCGTGTGCTGGCTGGGTAATCACACATCAGGTTTACACAACTGGAGCAATGGAAACATTTTATCTTAATGTAACCATCATTTGTAAATACTACTTTTTAAAACCAGTCCATTGATATCAAATAATTATTCAAATAATGAGTTAACTGGGGCCGAGTTGGCGAAAGGCCGAGTTGACCATGATTTTTCACCAATACAGTTTAGTATGCCCCAAAATGGACACTCGCCGCAGAAAAGTTAAACGTCAACAGGTTTAACAATATATATTTTAGTATTTGTAGTGAAAACTTGCCCATTTGTATCAACACCAAATATGACATCAAACTCAACGAAAACTACTAATATATACACGGTTGTAACGCTGGAGGGATGCTGCAGACGCACTTTTCTGTTCAGCACATCCCACGACTGGAAGCTGCGTTCCGAGTGCGCATGTGCGGTAAATTAGATAGCTGCAGATAGATATTTATTTCTACAGTACTCGTATTACTTACAAGTAATATATAACATTAACAATGGAACCCAACTATAACACTCCAGTTCAAGTGACCTCAATTTGGGACAGTTTTATTCTGTTTTTACCGTTTTTTTGCCACTTTTCAACATAAAAGTACAGTTTCATACTTATTAATAAACAGAACATCACCAATATTTCATTGTGTGGTAATCATTTTGTCATTTTTCTATGTTTGTACAAGCCAAAATTAGACAAAAATTGAATGTTGTACCCAAAACAAAGGGTCATTGATTTGGGACGCTTCTGGGACACCCCCAAATTACAATCCACTGAATTAAGACATGCACTTTCATGCACGCAAACACGGTTTGCCATATAAGGCGTTTCCTTGACCTTTGCGATGATGCAATACTTGACCTAGTTAGCGCTTGGTGTGTAAACAAACGTATATCTCTGTAAATATATTTTATTTTGTGACTAAATATTGGGAGTTATACAGAGAAATTGAATAACATAACATCAGATATGATTTTATATATTGTTTAGAATAGTTTTAAGATATTTTAGGTATTTGAAATATGTAGTAATTGCTTTGTACATCATATTATCACCCATTGGGTAGCCTAATAGAACAATACTGGGATATCAAAGGCTATATGTTAAAAAGACTGTCAAACGCTCAATAATTGGGTGATTTTAGTAAAACAACCACAGAAATTAATTAATTTTAATGTGTACACGTATATATGTGGCTACTGGCGGCTATAGCTGGCTGCTGGTGAATATCTGTAACTGGAATTGATATTGATGGATATGTGGTTATTAGCGGCTATTTGTAGCTGGACACCATCTGGATGAAACCAGTATTCACTGCTGAATACATGACTCCTCCACTACTGTACACCTTGTGGCTGCTAATTGTAGCTGGCTGCTGCTTCTGTCTTCCTCCTGGCTGCTTTCTTCTTCATTGTTGAATGTAGAATTCACTACCGAATTCTGATGAATTAAGACAGCTGCGGCTGTTATATAGCAGTTCCCCAGTCCTAGAATTGTTGAGTTTTTGCATGCAATACAATTTGCCATATGCATCTCTGAAAAAGTTATAATTTATGTATCATTAATATGTATTTGTTATTATATTTTGTTATGAATATTCAATGTTGTATGAAGATATGTTTTTGCTATAACAATAAATATATGTGTGCTTTCAAATATTTTTGACTTCATTGAATTAACTTTCACCCACACACCATTGAAGTTAAAACTTATTTGGACTTTGGCCGACAGAGAGGTGTGAGGGTTTGAACCCTCTCCCATTGGAATGCAAACTTGTTTGTGTTGTGGATGAAAGAAAGGTGTTGGGGTTAGAATCCTCCCCCATTGAAATGCAAACTTGTTTGTGCAGTGGATGACAGAGAGGTGTCAGGGTCGGAATCGTCCCCCATTGAAATGCAGACTTGTTTGTGCTGTGGATAACAAAGAGGTGCAAGGGTCAGAATCCTCCCCCATTGAAATGCAGACTTGTTTGTGCTGTGGATGACAAAGAGGTGTGAGGGTCAGAATATTCCCCCATTGAAATGCAGACTTGTTTGTGCTGTGGATGACAGATGTGAGGGTTAGAATCCTCTCCATTGAATTCAATTGCAAACTTGTTTGTGCTGTGAATGGCAGAGGTGTGAGGTTTGAACCCCCCCATTGAAATGCAAAATTGTTTATGTTAAGGTGAGGTTTTTATTGTCACCATGGAGACAGGTGGCAGGTTTTAAACTACAGATTGTTTTACTTTTTTCGGGGGGGGGGGGGGGGATATGTGTGTGTAAGGTAATGATGCCTTGTGGCACATTTTGAGAATAATTGTGAAGGGTAAGGACCCTGAACTAATTTTTTTCTGAGGGTAACTTAAGTGTTATGCCCTGTGGCATAACACTTGGTGTCACTATAATATGGAAGGGTTTGAACTCAGGACTATTGTCTCTTTGGGCTTGGACGAGGTTGAATGTGTGTTAGTTTTTTTTAGTGTTAGGCCGTATCTCAGAAACTGTAAGGTGAAGGAAGTTGATACTTGATTGGGACATTGGTTGGGGGTGTAAATGTACAACACCATGATTTGACCTTTTGACCTTGCCGTAGTGACCTTGACCTATGAAATCTTGTCCAGGCTCTATCTGCCATACATACTTCTCTTATCACAAAAATATATCGACTGTTGTAAAAAAAATGGCTGCCATATCGCATGTTAAATGGAAAATAGATGCTCTGAACATCAACTGGTCAGGTCGCGGCACTCTCATTCTCCTACAGCTCTCCTTCACAGGATGATCCAGAAAAGATATCAATGCAATTGCCTCATGATCCTATTAGCCCTAGGCTGGCCAGCCATGCCCTGGTTTTGGGACCTATTCCAGGTCCTAACAAAGGCTAATCTCTAATTCAGAGTGTCAACAGCACTTCTCAAGCAGTCCCACAACGTTTCACAAGAACCCACAACATCTGTACCTTCATGCCTGGTTTCTAGGAGTGGACAGCTTGGACAGAACAAGACACGGGGCCTCAGTGGTGCAGTGGTAACATACTTGCCTTACACCTCTGAGGTCTACGATTCAAACCTTGGACCACAAGTGGGGAAGTCGGTAGAAGGTAATCAGATGGAAGCTATATAGGGCCAATGCAGGACCTGATCCATTTTACTATACAGACCTTGTTGGAATTGCATATCACCCATTATATATAACCCATACTGGTCTTTTCAATAACCATTTGCAAAACCATAAGGGGCCCATATCTGAAACCTGTGTGGGACCAATGCAGGATCTTGATCTTGAGCCCTTAATTGTTAAACCCACATATGACCAATATGCAGAAGCCATACTGGTCCCATAAAAAATATTTGCAAAACCAATATGGGGCCCATATTCAAATCACCAGTTGGTCCCCTGTGAGACCCATTTTATTTCACAATATGGTCCCCGTGTGGGGCCCATCTATCACACATATATATTACATAGAGCATATTGGCCTTTCCAAAAATAATTTTCATGACACATTGGGTCCATGTGGGAGCTATTTAAGCGTCCCGCAAGGGACGCTTGTTTGGATATGGGAGACCTTCAGGCTCCGCCGGCTCCGCATTTTGTTTTCCTTATAACTCTGTAACCGTTAGGCGGATTCTTTTCAAATTTGGCAGGTTCATGCAGTAGCCTTGGGGGATTCTTTTGAATATGCTGCAGTGACATTTCAACCAATCAGAGAGGTCACATGACCAAAAATGTCTTTTTTCAATGGGGAAGCTTGTCCGGATGATAACTTGAAAGAAATTTTATCAATTCACCTGAAACTTGGCAAATACATTCATTCTATTAAAATCTGGAAATCATTAGATTTTGGCATTGATTGGTTAAGAAATGGCCGAGTAATTAATGATTAATTAATCATTATGAATTTTCCAAATAAGGAAAACACAAAAATGCTTATAACTTGAAAACTGTGCTAGATAGAGTGATTTCGACAAAATTTTTGACCCGCAGGGTACCTCTGCAGATTAGCTATCCCAATTTTGAAAAAAATTTTGTCTCGCCAAAAATGGCGGCCATTTTGAATTTTCGAATTTTTCGCAAAAATTGCAAAACATAAAAATACTTATATCTGGAAAACCGTGCTAGATAGAGGGTTTTCGACGAAATTTTTGACCCGCAGGGTATCTCTGCAGAGTAGCCATGCCAATTTTCAAAAAAAATTTGACTCGCCAAAAATGGCATCCATTTTGAATTTTCGAATTTTACGCAAAAATTGCAAAACACAAAAATGCTAATATCTCGAAAACTGTGCTACATAGAACGATGAAAAATGAGTAAATGCGAATTATCTCTAAAAGTATTGCAGATACCCAATTTTTCTCAAATAACTCATTCATCTACTTTTGAGAGAGCTTTCACATGGTGAAGTTTTAGACCCGTTGGTAATTACTCACCTACTCAAAATGAGTAAATGCGAATTATCTGTAAAAGTATTGCAGATAGCCAATTTTTATCAAATAACTCATTCATCTACTTTTGGGAGAGCTTTCACTTGGTGAAGTTTCAGACCCGTAGCTAATTATTCACCTACTCAAAATGAGTAAATGCTAATTACCTCTAAAAGTATTGCAGATACCCAATTTTTATCAAATAACTGATTCATCTACTTTTGAGAGAGCTTTCACATGGTGATGTTTCAGACCCGTTGGTAATTACTCACCTACTCAAAATGAGTAAATGCGAATTATCTCTAAAAGTATTGCAGATAGCCAATTTTTCTCAAATAACTCATTCATCTACTTTTGGGAGAGCTTTCACTTGGTGAAGTTTCAGACCCGTAGCTAATTATTCACCTACTCAAAATGAGTAAATGCTAATTACCTCTAAAAGTATTGCAGATACCCAATTTTTATCAAATAACTTATTCATCTACTTTTGGGAGAGCTTTCACATGGTGAAGTTCCAGACCCGTAGGTAATTACTCGCCTACTCAAAATGAGTAAATGCGAATTATCTGTAGAAGTATTGCAGATAGCCAATTTCTCTCAAATAACTCATTCATCTACTTTTGGGAGAGCTTTCACATGGTGAAGTTCGGGACCCGTAGATATTTACTCACCTACTCAAAATGAGTAAATGCGAATTATCTCATAAAAGTATTGCAGATAGCCAATTTTTCTCAAATAACTCATTCACCTACTTTTGGAAGACCTTTCACATGGTGAAGTTTCAGACCCATAGCTAATTACTCACCTCCTCAAAATGAGTAAATGCAAATTATCTCTAAAAGTATTGCAGATAGTCAATTTTTCTCAAATAACTTATTCATCTACTTTTGGGAGAGCTTTCACATGGTGAAGTTCCAGACCCGTAGGTAATTATTCACCTACTCAAAATGAGTAAATGCTAATTATCTGTAGAAGTATTGCAGATAGCCAATTTCTCTCAAATAACTCATTCATCTACTTTTGGGAGAGCTTTCACATGGTGAAGTTCGGGACCCATAGCTAATTACTCACCTACTCAAAATGAGTAAATGCGAATTACCTCATAAAAGTATTGCAGATAGCCAATTTTTCTCAAATAACTCATGCACCTACTTTTGGAAGACCTTTCACATGGTGAAGTTTCAGACCCATAGGTAATTACTCACCTACTCAAAATGAGTAAATGCAAATTATCTCTAAAAGTATTGCAGTCTGCAGATAGCCAATTTTTCTCAAATAACTTATTCATCTACTTTTGGGAGAGCTTTCACATGGTGAAGTTCCAGACCCATAGGTAATTATTCACCTACTCAAAATGAGTAAATGCTAATTATCTGTAGAAGTATTGCAGATAGCCAATTTCTCTCAAATAACTCATTCATCTACTTTTGGGAGAGCTTTCACATGGTGAAGTTTCAGACCCATAGCTAATTACTCACCTACTCAAAATGAGTAAATGCTAATTATCTCTTAAAAGTATTGCAAATAGCCAATTTTTCTCAAATAACTCATTCACCTACTTTTGGAAGAGCTTTCACATGGTGAAGTTTCAGACCCATAGCTAATTACTCACCTACTCAAAATGAGTAAATGCTAATTATCTCTAAAAGTATTGCAGATAGCCAATTTTTCTCAAATAACTCATTCACCTACTTTTGGGAGAGCTTTCACTTGGTGAAGTTTCAGACCCATAGCTAATTATTCACCTACTCAAAATGAGTAAATGCTAATTATCTCTAAAAGTATTGTGGATACCCAATTTTTCTCAAATAACTCATTCATCTACTTTTGGGAGTAAATGCAAATTATCTCTTAAAAGTATTGCAGACAGCCAATTTTTCTCAAATAACTCATTCACCTACGTTTGGAAGAGCTTTCACACACGAAAATGAAAAATTGTGAATATCTCGGAAAAGCTATTTCTTCTCCTTTAATGCTCGGCGGGAGATACACACCACGGCAGTGGTCTTGTTTTCAAAAATTTTTGTCTCACCAAAAATGGTGGCGATTTTGAATTTTCGAAGTTTTTGCAAAACACAAAAATGCTTATATCTCGAAAACTGTGCTAGATGGAGTGAATTCAACAAAATTTTTGACCTGCTGGATATCTCTGCAGAGTACCCATGCCAATTTTCAAAATATTTTTGTCTCGCCAAATATAGCAGCCATTTTGAATTTTTGAATTTTTTGCAAAAATTGCAAAACACAAAAATGCTTATATCTTCAAAACCGTGCTAGATAGAGCAGACTGCGCTGACTTTGGTTGCCACAACAGCATAAGGCTAGAAACGGAACATTTTCTTAATACTTTAGCACTCACCTTTATATCCTTTTCGGGATGCTTTGTTTTTGCTATGCAAAAACATTATCTTTTTTTTTGCGAGCGATCCTCTAGTTTATTTTACAATATGGTCCCCATGTAGGTGATCCATGGGGATTTTCATGCTATTAAAAATGTCTGCTTTCCATAAGTATTCTTACAAATTACTTTCAAATATACAACATGTTTAATGAATAGAAATTTGTATATATTTCGAAGCTACAGAACAGAAATAAATACTTTTAGATTTACAACATATTTTGAAGAAAAATATTTTATGAGAAAAATTGGCAGACAAAACTCCTGTGGAGTTTTCGTGTTACATGCTAATTAGTCAATTTGCAGGTGCTCTGGATTGTACAATTGAAAAATATTATGCATGTTTTTGTGGAAAAATATTAACAGAAGATATATTTTCTTAAAATAGAAGTAATTTTGGTTATACACAGGATTTTGTGGGACAAGAAAAGTGCGCTAAAATATTAAAAAAATTACTGCTAAAAAGACTGCACACAAAAGGACTTTGGTAATAGACTGGAAATAGGTATAACAATCATAAAAGACACATTAACTACTTGCTCAATGGGCCGATAAAACAGTAAACTACCATATATGATGAAAGCAAAATACTTTAAATGTAAAGAAACCAACTTTAAGTGACACAGATATGAAGAAGACAACTTCCTCTATTATTTTTAGTGTATAAACAATGTACACGTGCTTTTGTTTACACTCCAAAACCAGTGCTCTCGATATAGGTCAATATGGCCGCGGAACCGTGTTTGCGTGTATTGGCCCCAAATTTTTGTAAATAGTAAACAGACATCAGTTACTTAACTTTTGTCATGTATGAGCCGTAGGAGTTGTATAAAAGCCAGAACAGACATTTATTATAAAACTACTTTATGGGAGACAAGAATTTTGGCCATCATATTAGAAAAGTATGGTATAGTCAACTAGAGAAGCAACAGCCTTGTTTACAATAACTACAAAGCACTCAAAATTAATTTTATGTGTCCAGATAGAAGATATGATACCAATGTTTTGTGGTCATTAATTATGTCCACCCCCCTGGGGGGTGGATATATTATTTTTGCTTTTTCTGCCGTCCGGCGTCCGGCGTCTGATGTCCGGCGTCACGCATGGTTTCCGCTCATTTAAAGGAAAAGTATTAGAGCTATTGTCACCAAATTTGGTATGCAGGCTTATTGGGTCAGTAGCTTGCTTGGGATTGCTTTTGGCTGTTGTACCTCTTTTGCTTACCGAGTAATACTTAAGTACAGCTATTTTCAGTACCCATTGGTTTCCGTGCATTTAAGCCAAAATAATTAAAGATATTTTACTACAATTTTGAATACAAGATTGTTATGTCCATAGCTCGCTTGGTATTGCATTTGGGACTGATAGCTTTGTCAGTACATGAGTAATAGCCATTTAGGTACTTCATTGTGTATTTTCAGTACTACTTTTGAGTAATTTGCTAATATCTCAGAAACCGTAAGAGATAGAGCGATTTCGACAGAATTTTTGACCCACAGGGTAGTAGAAAAGTATTCTATACAAAATTAAAAAAAATTTCAATTTTCGCCAGTTTTGGCGGCCATCTTGAATTTTTGCGAAAAACGAAAAAATCTTAATATCTCACAAACCGTAAGAGATTTGGACAGAATTTTTGACTCACAGGGTAGTAGAAAAGTATTCTGTACAAAATTAAAAAATTTCAATTTTCGCCACTTTTGGCGGCCATCTTGAATTTTTGCGAAAAACGAAAAAATCTGAATATCTCAGAAACCGTAAGAGATAGAGCGATTTGGACAGAATGTTTGACCCGTAGGGTAGTAGCAAAGTATTCTATACAAAATTGAAAAGTTTCAATTTTCGCCACTTTTGGCGGCCATCTTGAATTTTTGCGGAAAAACAAAAAATGTTAATATCTTGGAAACCGTAAGAGATAGAGCGATTTCGACAGAATTTTTGACCTGTAGGGTTGTAGCAGAGTATTCTATGTGAAATTGAAAAATTCAATTTTCGCCACTTTTGGCGGTCATCTTGAATTTTTGCGAAAAACAAAAAATATTAATATCTCAGAAACCGTAAGAGATAGAGCGATTTGGACAGAATTGTTGACCCATAGGGTAGTAGCAAAGTATTCTATACAAAATTGAAAAATTTTAATTTTCGCCACTTTTGGCGGCCATCTTGAATTTTTGCGGAAAAACAAAAAATGTTAATATCTTGGAAACCGTAAGAGATAGAGCGATTTCGACAGAATTTTTGACCCGTAGGGTTGTAGCAGAGTATTCTATGTGAAATTGAAAAAATTCAATTTTCGCCACTTTTGGCGGCCATCTTGAATTTTTGCGAAAAACAAAAAATATTAATATCTCAGAAACCATAAGAGATAGAGCGATTTCGACAGAATTTTTGACCCGTAGGGTAGTAGCAGAGTATTCTATACAAAATTAAAAAATTTCAATTTTCGCCACTTTTGGCGGCCATCTTGAATTTTTGCGAAAAATGAAAAAAATCTTAATATCTCAGAAACCGTAAGAGATAAAGCGATTTGGACAGAATTTTTGACTCCCAGGGTAGTAGAAGAGTATTCTGTACAAAATTGAAAATTTTCAATTTTTGCCACTTTTGGCGGCCATCTTGAATTTTTGCGAAAAACAAAAAATATTAATATCTCAGAAACCATAAGAGATAGAGCGATTTCGACAGAATTTTTGACCCGTAGGGTAGTAGCAGAGTATTCTATACAAAATTGAAAAATTTCAATTTTCGCCACTTTTGGCGGCCATCTTGAATTTTTGCGAAAAACGAAAAAAATCTGAATATCTCAGAAACCGTAAGAGATAGAGCGATTTGGACAGAATTTTTGACCCGTAGGGTAGTAGGAAAGTATTCTATACAAAATTGAAAAGTTTCAATTTTCGCCACTTTTGGCGGCCATCTTGAATTTTTGCGAAAAGCGAAAAAATCTTAATATCTCAGAAACCGTAAGAGATAGAGCGATTTGGACAGAATTTTTGACCCGTAGGGTAGTAGCAAAGTATTCTATACAAAATTGAAAAATTTTAATTTTCGCCACTTTTGGCGGCCATCTTGAAGTTTTGCGGAAAAACAAAAAATGTTAATATCTTGGAAACCGTAAGAGATAGAGCGATTTCGACAGAATTTTTGACCCGTTGGGTTGTAGCAGAGTATTCTATGTGAAATTGAAAAAATTCAATTTTCGCCACTTTTGGCGGCCATCTTGAATTTTTGCGAAAAACAAAAAATATTAATATCTCAGAAACCGTAAGAGATAGTGCGATTTGGACAGAATTTTTGACCCATAGGGTAGTAGCAAAGTATTCTATACAAAATTGAAAAATTTCAATTTTCGCCACTTTTGGCGGCCATCTTGAATTTTTGCGAAAAACGGAAAAATCTTAATATCTCAGAAACCGTAAGAGATAGAGCGATTTGGACAGAATTTTTGACCCGTAGGGTAGTAGGAAAGTATTCTATACAAAATTGAAAAATTTCAATTTTCGCCACTTTTGGCGGCCATCTTGAATTTTTGCAGAAAAACAAAAAAATGTTAATATCTCGGAAACCATAAGAGATAGAGCCATATCCACAGAAATTTTGACTCGCATGGTAGTGGTAGAGTATTCTATGTGCAATTGAAAAATTTCAATTTTCGCCACTTTTGCGGTCATCTTGAATTTTTGTGGAAAAACAAAAAATGTTAATATCTCGGAAACCGTAAGAGATAGAGCGATTTCGACAGAATTTTTGACCCACAGGGTATGGAGAGAGTATTCTATGTGAAATTGAAAAATTTCAATTTCGCCACTTTTGGTGGCCATCTTGGATTTTTCCGGAAAACTGAAAATGTTAATATCTCGGAAACCGCAAGAGATAGAGTGATTTTAACAGAATTTTTGACCCATAGGGTGATAGCAAAGTATCCTATACAAAATTGAAAAATTTCAATTTTTTCGCCACTTTTGGCGGCCATCTTGGATTTTTGCGGAAAACCCAAAAATGTTAATATCTCGGAAACCGTAAGAGATAGAGCGATTTCGACTGAATTTTTAACCCATATGGTAGTAGAGGAGTATTCCATGTGAATTTGAAACATTTCAATTTTCGCCACTTTTGGCAGTCATCTTGTTTCATAGAAATTTTCAACCCACAGGGTATCTAATTAATGTACTATTGGCAATTTTCAAAATATTTTACTCTCCCCAAAAATGGCGACCATTTTGAATTTTTCAGTTTGCTTCTGTCTCCTTAACCGTGCGAGATAGAGCGATTTCAATGAACCCACAGGGTATCTGACCAGTGTACCCTTGGCAGTTTTCAAAAAATATTCCTCTTCCCACATATGGCAGCCATTTTGAATTTTTGCCAAAAATTGAAAAACGGAAATTCGCTTCTATCTCCTTAACCATGCAAGATAGAGCGATTTCGTCAAAATTTTCTACCCAACCAATGCAAAAAGGCATGAAGCTGAAATAATTTACATGTATACTAATAAATATTTAAGCATCATTGATATATTTTACAGATGAAACAGGGCCTTGTAAGATTACTGTACAATTTTTGCAAAAGGTTGATAGGGTGGACATTACACATGATAATGTGTGTTCTTCTATGCTATCCTGTTTCTATTCATATGTCGCAGCTAAAAGCAACAGGGCGTCCTATTTCTAGTTTGGACTAACCTCATACTTTGATGATAACACAAGGACATTTTCCATGTGGTGGATATGGGGAATGTGTATAATTTTCTTTTCTATAAAGTGTCGCATATAAATGCTAAATGTACAGTACCAGTGGGATAAAATCATATTTATAAATGAGGTAATACTTCTAAAATTCATTTTTGTGCTGTCAAGTCAAACAAACTGTTTGTTATCCCTAAAGGGAAAAAGTGTCCCAAATTGATGACCGTCCCAAATCAATGCCGCCCGTGTACTACTGCTCAGCCAGTGAATTTCGTCACCCCAGTGAAGTTCGTCACCTGCTATAAAAGCATTCAAGGACTAACAATATCCACATTTTAAAAAGTGGAATACTTGCCTTGGAGAGCAAGGTATAATTGTTTGCAGGAAGATCATAGTAAAGAAGTTTTAATACTGTCATAAAATACGAGTGATGAACTTCACTGGGCTGACGAAATTCACTGGCTGAGCAGTAGTGGTGGTGGACCAATTCATGCCCGGGTACCAATTCACGTCCACCCTCAATATTCATGAAGATTTATAATTTTTCATGGAGAAGATGTTTACCACATCATAGATAATCATCAAATTGATCATATACATTTGTAATATATTATGTAACTGTGATTGTTTTGGATAAATTCAGGGGTGGGCGTGAATTTGTACCCGGGCGTGAATTGGTCCACCACCACTACCACATATAGTATATATTATAAGGTAGAAAGGGGGTTAGTAGAAGTATAATACTTATCTAAGACTTACCCCTTCTCTAATACTTAATTACATCAATAATTACTTCAAGCTAATTTTCATTAAAGGATTGGAATATATTAAGGGTGGTACCGTTTGTAGTTTATAGCCGATGTATGGGTTTTCGATATATTCATGTTTTCGATCATTTAAAATATAAGCTCTCGGCCTCGTTTTTGGATGGCATTTTCACAATATTTTAGAATGAATATGCAGTCACATTGAACCAGCAAATTTGAGGATTTATTATTGTTGTTTTATGTCTGATACTGTAATATTGGTTGTGTTGGTTGTGATATTAAGCATTGTCCATTTACATTGTCATATCGAAAACCCGTCCATCGTGGATACATAACCGAATGTCTGTTTACAAAACAGGATAAAAAACAAATTTCCGGTTGCGGTCCGTGGTAATTGTAAATCTTCAATAATACTTACCTGAGAATTTATTTCAGCATTAAAGCATATATTATCCAATATTTATGCATTATTTGTCAAACTCATCACTTAAAACAACTTAAACTTGAACATAATGCAAAATATCTAATAGTCTTGATGTTTCTCTGCAAGGTCAAGGCTACCCGGAAACTGGCGAATCACTGGTGAGCATAGGTAAAACCATAAAACTTACAGGAGAAGCACAGGGGTGTTTATTGTTGAAAGAAAACTAAGGTTATGAAAACATTATTAAAACAAAAAAATATTCACCCAACATTTTAAACCATCTACTGCTTGTCATTGCAAATAATGAAATTAAGGGTTTCTAGAGCAATTACACCACTTTTTTATACAAAAAGAACTAACACAGTCAGTAGTATACTCAGCATGCATAAGTGTTTTTAAGCGACCCGTTAGGGACGCTTATTTGTTTTCACATAAGTTCGACTGATCGCCGCCGCCGCAGGATTATGGTCTCCCTTGAATAACTTCTTGGGCTTTCAAATTTTTCTTTCCTTCTTATCTTTCTTTAAAACTATAGGGGTGGGAAAATTTTTTGGGATACTTTGCGGAGACCTTAAGGTTTACTTAACGTAACCTTAAGCATTTTTCAAAAACCCCCTGTCATCGTTTTTCGGAAAAAAACCACACATACCTGTACTATAAAATTTATCAGGTACATTCTAGACCTATTTCCGCAGGTCGGAAAGGATTTTCTTGTCAGTTGGACCATAGATGCCTGAATGGGAGGCATTTTATTTTCGTTAATTTTTTTAAAATGGGTACTTGATCTGTAACTCAAAAACGGTCAGGATTTCGGCGTTTTGTTGGAATAACTTATTCAGCTACTTTTTGATAATCTTTCACATGCTGAAGTTTTAGCCCTGTATCTGCAACCTTAAGGTCACCTTAATGTCAAAAAAGGGGGTTTTAGCTAGGGCAGGGTCGGTAGCAGATTTTTATGTCAGCTGACTTGTCAGTCAGCTGACATTATGTCGTCACTCTGCGGCGTGGGCGTCCGCGTGAACAACTTCTTCTCCAAAACTACAAGGCCTAGAGACATGCTGTTTTTTTTAAAAGATACCTTATCTATCGAGGATGAAAAGTTGTTCAAGGCATGCAAATCTGTCTCTTCGTCTGTTTGCTAGAGACGTTACAAGGGAGGTGCCCCCACCAAAAGTGTGAAAATTTCAACACTTTATCACAATTTTCTCAGTGACTATTGCAGAGATTTCTCTCATATCTTGCATATATGTACTAGGCCAGAGGTAGATTCTCTTGTGTGAGTATGAGACCTGGATCTGTCTTACTTTTTTTTTAATAAATTTTTTTAATAATTTTTAATGCATTAAAATTCATGAAATCATGCACTAAATCACTTATAACTAGAAAAGTGTTGCATTTAGAGCATTTTGTTAAAATATGTTATTCAGCTACTTTTTTCATAGCTACAACATGGTGAGTAACTTGGGTGTCTGTTTCAATAGCTAAGTGAGTAATAGCTACTTTTGGGCTTTTCAGTAACTACCATCTTGAGTAAAATCACTTGTGACTTGAAAACTATTGCATTTAGAGAATTTCGTATAAATATGTTATTCAGCTACTTTTGGGTCAGCTATAACGTAGTAAAATTTCAGATCTGTAGCTCATGGCATAGCTGAGTAATAGCTACTTTGAGGTTATCACTGTTGAGTAAATCACTTATAACTTGAAAACTATTGCATTTACAGAAATTTGTGTAAATATGTTATTCAGCTACTTTTGGGTCAGCTATAACATAGTGAAATTACAGATCTGTAGCTCATGGCACAACTGAGCAATAGCTATTTTCAGGTACTGACTGTTGAGTAAATCAGTTGTAACTTGAAAACTATTGCATTTACAGTATTTTGCTTAAATATGTTGTTCACCTACTTTTGGGTCAGCTATAACATAGTAAAATTTCAGACCTGTAGCTCATGGCATAGCTGAGTAATAGCTACTTTTAGGTTATCACTGTTGAGTAAATCATTTATAACTTGAAAACTATTGCATTTAGAGTATTTTGTTTCAATATGTTATTCACCTATTATGGGGTTAGCCATAACATAGTATAATTTCAGACCTGTAGCTCATGGCATAGCTGAGTAATAGCTACTTTGAGGTTATCACTGTCGAGTAAATCATTTATAACTTGAAAACTATTGCATTTACAGAAATTTGTGTAAATACATTATTCAGCTACTTTTGGGTCAGCTATAACATAGTGAAATTACAGATCTGTAGCTCATGGCACAACTGAGCAATAGCTATTTTCAGGTACTGACTGTTGAGTAAATCAGTTGTAACTTGAAAAATATTGCATTTGGAGTATTTTGTTAAAATATGTTATTCACCTACTTTTGGCTCAGCTATAACATAGTGAAATTACAGACCTATAGCTCATGGCATAGCTGAGCAATAGCTATTTTCAGGTTCTCACTATTGAGTAAATCAGGTGTAACTTGAAAACTATTGCATTTACAGTATTTTGCTTAAATATGTTATTCACCTATTTTGGGGTCAGCTATAACATAGTAAAATTTCAGATCTGTAGCTCATGGCATAGCTGAGTAATAGCTACTTTTAGGTTATCACTGTTGAGTAAATCACTTATAACTTGAAAACTATTGCATTTAGAGTATTTTGTTTCAATATGTTATTCACCTATTTTGGGGTCAGCTATAACATAGTAAAATTTCAGACCTGTAGCTCATGGCATAGCTGAGTAATAGCTACTTTGAGGTTATCACTGTTTAGTAAATCATTTATAACTTGAAAACTATTGCATTTACAGTATTTTGTTTCAATATGTTATTCACCTATTTTTGGGTCAGCTATAACATAGTAAAATTTCAGACCTGTAGCTCATGGCATAGCTGAGTAATAGCTACTTTGAGGTTATCACTGTTGAGTAAATCACTTATAACTTGAAAACTATTGCATTTAGAGTATTTTGTTTCAATATGTTATTCACCTATTACGGGGTTAGCCATAACATAGTATAATTTCAGACCTGTAGCTCATGGCATGGCTGAGTAATAGCTACTTTGAGGTTATCACTGTTGAGTAAATCACTTATAACTTGAAAACTATTGCGTTTACAGAAATTTGTGTAAATACGTTATTCAGCTACTTTTGGGTCAGCTATAACATAGTGAAATTACAGACCTGTAGCTCATGGCACAACTGAGCAATAGCTATTTTCACGTACTGACTGTTGAGTAAATCAGTTGTAACTTGAAAAATATTGCATTTGGAGTATTTTGTTAAAATATGTTGTTCACCTACTTTTGGCTCAGTTATAACATAGTGAAATTACAGACCTATAGCTCATGGCATAGCTGAGCAATAGCTATTTTCAGGTTCTCACTATTGAGTAAATCAGTGGTAACTTGAAAACTATTGTAT
Source organism: Sabellastarte sp. h YS-2021 (assembly GCA_964017235.1). Classification (NCBI taxonomy): domain Eukaryota; kingdom Metazoa; phylum Annelida; class Polychaeta; order Sabellida; family Sabellidae; genus Sabellastarte; species Sabellastarte sp. h YS-2021. The sequence continues at coordinate 62,193,254 of OZ024929.1, read as the reverse complement.
TTATAGTATTTTGCTTAAATATGTTATTCACCTATTTTGGGGTCAGTTATAACATAGTAAAATTTCAGACCTGTAGCTCACGGCATAGCTGAGTAATAGCTACTTTTAGGTTATCACTGTTGAGTAAATCACTTATAACTTGAAAACTATTGCATTTAGAGTATTTTGTTTCAATATGTTATTCACCTATTTTGGGGTCAGCTATAACCTAGTAAAATTTCAGACCTGTAGCTCATGGCATAGCTGAATAATAGCTACTTTGAGGTTATCACTATTGAGTAAATCATTTATAACTTGAAAACTATTGCATTTAGAGTATTTTGTTTCAATATGTTATTCACCTATTATGGGGTTAGCCATAACATAGTATAATTTCAGACCTGTAGCTCATGGCATAGCTGAGTAATAGCTACTTTGAGGTTATCACTGTTGAGTAAATCATTTATAACTTGAAAACTATTGCATTTACAGAAATTTGTGTAAATACATTATTCAGCTACTTTTGGGTCAGCTATAACATAGTGAAATTACAGATCTGTAGCTCATGGCACAACTGAGCAATAGCTATTTTCAGGTACTGACTGTTGAGTAAATCAGTTGTAACTTGAAAAATATTGCATTTGGAGTATTTTGTTAAAATATGTTGTTCACCTACTTTTGGCTCAGCTATAACATAGTGAAATTACAGACCTATAGCTCATGGCATAGCTGATCAATAGCTATTTTCAGGTTCTCACTATTGAGTAAATCAGGTGTAACTTGAAAACTATTGCATTTACAGTATTTTGCTTAAATATGTTATTCACCTATTTTGGGGTCAGCTATAACATAGTAGAATTTCAGATCTGTAGGTCATGGCATAGCTGAGTAATAGCTACTTTTAGGTTATCACTGTTGAGTAAATCACTTATAACTTGAAAACTATTGCATTTGGAGTATTTTGTTTCAATATGTTATTCACCTATTTTGGGGTCAGCTATAACATAGTAAAATTTCAGACCTGTAGCTCATGGCATAGCTGAGTAATAGCTACTTTGAGGTTATCACTGTTTAGTAAATCATTTATAACTTGAAAACTATTGCATTTACAGTATTTTGTTTCAATATGTTATTCACCTATTTTGGGGTCAGCTATAACATAGTAAAATTTCAGACCTGTAGCTCATGGCATAGCTGAGTAATAGCTACTTTTAGGTTATCACAGTTGAGTAAATCACTTATAACTTGAAAACTATTGCATTTAGAGTATTTTGTTTCAATATGTTATTCACCTATTACGGGGTTAGCCATAACATAGTATAATTTCAGACCTGTAGCTCATGGCATAGCTGAGTAATAGCTACTTTGAGGTTATCACTGTTGAGTAAATCATTTATAACTTGAAAACTATTGCATTTACAGAAATTTGTGTAAATACGTTATTCAGCTACTTTTGGGTCAGCTATAACATAGTGAAATTACAGATCTGTAGCTCATGGCACAACTGAGCAATAGCTATTTTCAGGTACTGTATGTTGAGTAAATCAGTTGTAACTTGAAAAATATTGCATTTGGAGTATTTTGTTAAAATATGTTGTTCATCTACTTTTTTGTCAGCTGTAACATAGTGAAATTACAGACATATAGCTCATGGCATAGCTGAGTAATAGCTACTTTTAGGTTATCACTATTGAGTAAATCAGTGGTAACTTGAAAACTATTGTATTTATAGTATTTTGCTTTAATATGTTATTCACCTATTTTGGGGTCAGCTATAACATAGTAAAATTTCAGACCTGTAGCTCATGGCATAGCTGAGTAATAGCTACTTTTAGGTTATCACTGTTGAGTAAATCACTTATAACTTGAAAACTATTGCATTTAGAGTATTTTGTTTCAATATGTTATTCACCTATTACGGGGTTAGCCATAACATAGTATAATTTCAGACCTGTAGCTCATGGCATAGCTGAGTAATAGCTACTTTGAGGTTATCACTGTTGAGTAAATCACTTATAACTTGAAAACTATTGCGTTTACAGAAATTTGTGTAAATACGTTATTCAGCTACTTTTGGGTCAGCTATAACATAGTGAAATTACAGACCTGTAGCTCATGGCACAACTGAGCAATAGCTATTTTCACGTACTGACTGTTGAGTAAATCAGTTGTAACTTGAAAAATATTGCATTTGGAGTATTTTGTTAAAATATGTTGTTCACCTACTTTTGGCTCAGTTATAACATAGTGAAATTACAGACCTATAGCTCATGGCATAGCTGAGCAATAGCTATTTTCAGGTTCTCACTATTGAGTAAATCAGGTGTAACTTGAAAACTATTGCATTTACAGTATTTTGCTTAAATATGTTATTCACCTATTTTGGGGTCAGCTATAACATAGTAGAATTTCAGATCTGTAGGTCATGGCATAGCTGAGTAATAGCTACTTTTAGGTTATCACTGTTGAGTAAATCACTTATAACTTGACAACTATTGCATTTGGAGTATTTTGTTTCAATATGTTATTCACCTATTTTGGGGTCAGCTATAACATAGTAAAATTTCAGACCTGTAGCTCATGGCATAGCTGAGTAATAGCTACTTTGAGGTTATCACTGTTTAGTAAATCATTTATAACTTGAAAACTATTGCATTTACAGTATTTTGTTTCAATATGTTATTCACCTATTTTGGGGTCAGCTATAACATAGTAAAATTTCAGACCTGTAGCTCATGGCATAGCTGAGTAATAGCTACTTTTAGGTTATCACAGTTGAGTAAATCACTTATAACTTGAAAACTATTGCATTTAGAGTATTTTGTTTCAATATGTTATTCACCTATTACGGGGTTAGCCATAACATAGTACAATTTCAGACCTGTAGCTCATGGCATAGCTGAGTAATAGCTACTTTGAGGTTATCACTGTTGAGTAAATCATTTATAACTTGAAAACTATTGCATTTACAGAAATTTGTGTAAATACGTTATTCAGCTACTTTTGGGTCAGCTATAACATAGTGAAATTACAGATCTGTAGCTCATGGCACAACTGAGCAATAGCTATTTTCAGGTACTGTATGTTGAGTAAATCAGTTGTAACTTGAAAAATATAGCATTTGGAGTATTTTGTTAAAATATGTTGTTCATCTACTTTTTTGTCAGCTATAACATAGTGAAATTACAGACATATAGCTCATGGCATAGCTGAGTAATAGCTACTTTTAGGTTATCACTGTTGAGTAAATCACTTATAATTTGAAAACTATTGCATTTAGAGTATTTTCTTTCAATATGTTATTCACCTATTTTGGGGTCAGCTATAACATAGTAAAATTTCAGATCTGTAGCTCATGGCATAGCTGAGTAATAGCTACTTTTAGGTTTTCACTGTTGAGTAAATCACTTATAACTTGAAAACTATTGCATTTACAGAAATTTGTGTAAATACGTTATTCAGCTACTTTTGGGTCAGCTATAAAACATAGTGAAATTACAGACCTGTAGCTCATGGTACAACTGAGCAATAGCTATTTTCAGGTACTGTATGTTGAGTAAATCAGTTGTAACTTGAAAAATATTGCATTTGGAGTATTTTGTTAAAATATGTTGTTCACCTACTTTTTTGTCAGCTATAACATAGTGAAATTACAGACATATAGCTCATGGCATAGCTGAGTAATAGCTACTTTTAGGTTATCACTGTTTAGTAAATCATTTATAACTTGAAAACTATTGCATTTACAGTATTTTGTTTCAATATGTTATTCACCTATTTTGGGGTCAGCTATAACATAGTAAAATTTCAGACCTGTAGCTCATGGCATAGCTGAGTAATAGCTACTTTTAGGTTATCACAGTTGAGTAAATCACTTATAACTTGAAAACTATTGCATTTAGAGTATTTTGTTTCAATATGTTATTCACCTATTACGGGGTTAGCCATAACATAGTACAATTTCAGACCTGTAGCTCATGGCATAGCTGAGTAATAGCTACTTTGAGGTTATCACTGTTGAGTAAATCATTTATAACTTGAAAAATATTGCATTTGGAGTATTTTGTTAAAATATGTTGTTCACCTACTTTTTTGTCAGCTATAACATAGTGAAATTACAGACCTATAGCTCATGGCATAGCTGAGCAATAGCTATTTCCAGGTTCTCACTATTGAGTAAATCAGTTGTAACTTGAAAACTATTGCATTTACAGTATTTTGCTTAAATATGTTGTTCACCTACTTTTGGGGCAGCTATAATATAGTAAAAATTCAGACATGTAGCTCATTGCATAGCTGAGTAATAGCTACTTTGCTTATAACTCACTTATTATTGGTCCTAGAGGTTTGGGATGGTAAACAGACATATAGGAAATCATAGGCTGAGAATCTGTTGATGTGGTCCGATTTGACCTTGGACCTCTTCTTCAAGGTCAAACGAGGATAGCCAAACTTAAAAGTGCTTATAACTCGCTTATTATTGGTCTTAAAGGTTTGGGATGGTAAAACAACATATAGGAAATCATGGGCTGGGATTCTTTTGGTGTGGTCAGATTTGACCTTGGACCACTCCTTCAAGGTCAGTTGAGGATAGCCAAACTTAAAATTGCTTATAAGTCGCTTGTTATTGGTCCTAGAGGTTTGGGATGGTAAACCAACCTACAGGAAATCATGGGCTGGGAATCATTTGGTGTGGTCGGATTTGACCTTGGACCCCTCCTTCAAGGTCAAACAAATATAGCAAAACTTAAAAGTGCCTATAAATCGCTTATTATTGGTTCTAGAGGTTTGGGATGGTAAACCATCTTATAGGAAATCATGGGCTGGGAATCTTTTGGTGTGGTCAGATTTGACCTTTGGACCTCTCCTTCAAGGTCAAATAAGGACAGCCAAACTTAAAAGTGCTTATAACTCGCTTATTATTGGTCATAGAGGTTTGGGATGGTAAACCAACCTATAGGAAATCATGGGCTGGGAATGTTTTTGTGTGGTTGGATTTGACCGTGAACCCCTTCTTCAAGGTCGTACGAGGATACTGCATTTGCAGTATTTCTTTAAATATGTTTTAACCTACTCTTTACACTTAACAGTTACCTTGTTACTTTCCTTCATAATACCATTTGCAGGGCACAACTTTTTGTCCTTTTCTTCTGTCAGGTTCAGAATTTCTTTTGAACTTCTTTTGAATTACTTCTGTACAGCACTTTCCCTGATAATTATGCTTTCCTCTCATTATTACCTTCACAAATCAAAAACACTCAGTCAGCTGACACAGTGCCCGTTTACGGGCACTCTCCTCTTGTTAGATAATTTACTTTCCCATCAGATTGAAAACACAGTAAAGCTTTATCCTTACAGACTCATACCACAACTACTACAGCTTTATTGACTCCGGGCCGCTCGTTTTTGTTAGCAAAAACCTTTTTCTAGTTTCACTTACATTTTTACAAATAGGCATCATTCTAGATAGCAGGAGTTCTTGACCATGTCCTAATTACAAAATTGCCACCAAAAATATAAAAAAAAAAACCAAAATAAAAAACACAACTAACTTATCTACCAGCTAAATGGAGTTCACTGCAGTACCACAATACATTCAGTACTGCTTATATTGTTTATAGTTCATGTTCAAAAAAATCCCGCGATCAGCATTTTCTGGGCTTAACATGGCTCTTTGCTTAGAAATTAGGTTGCCTGCCACACTGAATACCCTCTCAGAAGGACTTGAAGTTGCTGGAACACAGAGAATTCGTTTTGCAAGGAGGGCTAAGTTTGGAACACAGTAACCATGGGCCTTCCACCATGTCAGGGGATTGAATTGGGCCATAATTGCCTTTTTCTCAGTGTCAGACATATTTGGAGGGAAAAGGGATTCAGCCAAATACCTGTCTAATTCTTTTCTTGCAATTTCAATGGGAGTGAGGACAAGGTCACTTTCAACCTGAGTAATAATGATGTCATCAAAAAATGATGTAGTCAGCTCTTCAGTTTTGATACATTTGGCAGACGGGACTACAGTACCTTCCTCCTGTTTGACCTGACCATTTGACTTGAACAGTCTCAGACTGGGAGGGGACTTGAGGGGTTTGGATCTCTATTTCTTGCTTGATACCTGGGTTACCCTCTGCAATTATTGACAGCTCAAGTGTGGACAACATGTCAGTATGAATCTGATCTCTTTGATCACTGTTCAAAAATGGAAGGGTCCGAAATCTGGGGTCAAGTAAAGCAGCCATGTTGATCAGTGACTGACTTTCTCCTTTGTACCTTTTGCCGAGGTCATTCAAAATTGCAAATTTGTAATCAGACTCATATGTTTGAAAGAATCTTTCAATTTTGTTCAGTGTTGGGGCAATGATTGACACTGTCACACAGTCACTACTCTGACTGCTCATCATTGCAGTAATTTCCTTCAGTGATGAGAGTAAAGCAACCACCTCCTCCGTGACAGAGACCTGCTTAGCATCTAGGGACAAGTGTTTAAGAGACTTGGAACCCTCAAACATTACAGCTGTTACTGCAACCTGCTGCTCAAGCATTTGTACTAACATATCATGTGTGGAATTCCATATGGTTTCCACATCTTGGATCAACTTGTGTTCTGGAATTCCCAATAGTGTCTGCTTCTCCTTCAACTTGTTTGCAGACAATGTGCTGGTATGAAAGTTAGTACCAATCCTACTTACTGCTGCCACAACTCGAGAGATGGTGTCAACTGACATGACCTTTTTGGCAGCCAAATTCAGGTTATGTCCAAGGCAAGGTATCCAAGGTTTTTGCAGAAGTTCCCAGCAATTGACCACATTTTTGGCATTGTCAGTAACTCCTGTTAGAAAAATAGTTAAACTTTTTATATAAGCAGTTTTGCATGTTTCTGGTGTTATTAAGCGTCCCGCAAGGGACGCTTGTTTGTGTATGGGAGACCTTCAGGCTCCAGCGGCTCCGGCGGCTCCGCATTTTGTTTTCCTTATAACTCTGTAACCGTTAGGCGGATTCTTTTCAACATTGGCAGGTTTATGCAGTAGCCTTGGGGAATTTTTATGTCAGCTGACTTGTCAGTCAGCTGACATTATGTCGTCACTCTGCGGCGTGGGCGTCCGCGTGAACAACTTCTTCTCCAAAACTACAAGGCCTAGAGACATGCTGTTTTTTTTTAAAAGATACCTTATCTATCGAGGATAAAAAATTGTTCAAGGCATGCAAATCTGTCTTTTTATTGCGTTAATACATCCTATACAATGGACAATAGCTTATCCGGTCGGCGCAGACCGGCCCGCCAAACGTCAGAAAAAGACGTCCTGTGTTTCCACCGGCCAGGCCGGCCCAGTGCTGTGCACTCGCCAGATGGCGTGTAGTACTTCCTTCCTGTCTAGACAGCGTGACGTCATAGCATCTTTTTCGTTTGGCGCGTGCAAGTGCACAAGGATTTTGAAATTAATTCTCAAGTTTATATTTTATGGTGGCTATTTCTGTTTTGGAACGTTTTAACATATTTCATTCCATAGTACTTATATTAGAGATCTACTATGTCTTCACCAGGACAGCGAAGGGGGCTGTGTGGCCATATTATGGCAGGTTATGACAAACAAAGTCTGTGCTCGTTGCAGGGATAAGAAAAAAGGTGAAGATAACTGTGTTAAAGATCTCCCTTGTATCAGTTGTGACGTTCTCACAGAGGAACAGAAAGCAAAATTAGCCACCCCACAGTATCAAAAGAAGAAAGAAAAGCGTGAGGCTAAAGCCTTAGAAGATTCCAGTACTACGCTTATTGACCCTTCATCTGTGTCAGTCATTGGTCTAGCTAGTGAAACTGAAGCAGCGAACTCAGAAGAGATGAGTACCACCCCTGCGGGTGCGAAAATTAAGAAAACTATTAAGAGTTCTGAAGCAGTGAGTAGCACCCCTGAGGCTGCGAAAGCTATGAAATCTGACCAGACACCAGACACTAAGGTGACGAAAGGGAAATCGTCTAAGAAAAGACATTCTTCACCGGCTAGATCTTCAGCCCCGTCTACGGACACCAAGCTTGAGGCCATGGACCTTAAATGGTCCGAAAGGTTTAGCAGACTTGAAGCCATGCTGCTCTCCAAAACCATCAGTCAGCCTACACCTGCTTTCCAGTCGGTCAAGGTTACACCTGTGAAACCCCCACCGGCGGGTGCCTTGGATACGTCTGAGCCTTTCTTTGCACCGGCCAGATCCACCGACCTTTCTTCAACTGCTCAGCCAGCTTCACTCCGGCCTCATCCGGACCGACCTCCTATCACCGACCAGTCCCTTGCCGGACCGGTGGAACACCCTCCAGCGTCTACATCTGGTGTTGAGGTCACTCTTCAAGTTTCAGAGTCTGACATGGACGTTTTATCTGATTCTGACTCCGAATCTCTCCCTGTTAAAGTAGACAAAACTGAGGAAGGGGAACTTTCAGATGTAGAACAGGACTTATCACTTACAGAAACTGATCAATTGTTGTCGGAGGAGCAGAACTATAGAGAGACCATGAGTGGGGTTAGATCGTTTATGGGATGGGCTCACATTCCGGAGGTCGACTCCGCTTTATCAAGCTCTGAGGACAACCCATTCGCAGCACCAAAGCAACAACCTACTGGAAAGACTAGTGTAAATTTACCCACAGACGACTGGTTGTGTCGCAAGATGGACCGACTAAATTTAACTTTGGTGCAGGGTTACCCCTCTAGAAGTTCGGAGACTGGAGGTCTCCAGAAAGATCAATTTGTGAAGTATGGAAAATCTCAAGGGAAGTGGTACGGCCTACATCCCGGTCAGGACAAGCCAGCCGGTAGTGTTTCCTTTTGGCATGCAGAAGCTGCAAAGCTGAACAGTTCATTTAATAGAGTCTCTAGACCCAGTGGTTTAACCTCACCGGCTCCTCCATCCCGTGCTATCTCACAAGACACCTTGAGACGGTGGGAGAAGAGTGCCCGGGAAGCGACTTATATATGCAATCAGGCCGCAGGTCTTAGCCGGTGTGTAAGTAAAGTTCAACAGAGCATGGCATCTCAACTGAAGATTTTACAGTCTGAGCACAGCAAGGGCAAATCTGCAGATAAGGTCGGTGGGGCTACGGAGGAGTTGCAGTATCTCATGACTTTTAACCCTTCCATTACACAGTGCATGACAAAGACTATGGAACACTTATCTGACTTTGCTTTCGTCTGTATGTACAATTTTACTCTGGCCCGAAGGGATTCTTATTTAGCACACATGAAGACCGGACTTAAACCGGATACCTTGGCTGCCCTTCGTCAAGCCCCTATGGAATCTGCAACTCTCTTTCCAGATACCATATTGAAGAAAGCAGAGGATGACATCTCCAAATTTGAAGAAAGAGGACACTCTCATGCAGGCTCATCCAATCGTAAGGAGTCTCGTTATCACCCTTACAAGAGAACCGACCGACTGGCCTACGACAATAACTCTTCAAAACCAGCCTGGAAAAACCTGGGACGACAGTTCAAGAAAAAGAGCAGAATGCAGGCCGGAAAGTTTTCCTCGCGTCAGGCCAAGGGTCAGTCTGCTTATAAATGACAATTACCCTGTAAAATTCTTGTTTCCAAGCAGACTGACCGGAAGCAGGAAAGAGTTGAATCAAAGGCCTTTAATTCCTGGTACAAAGACTCAGTCAAATGTAAAGCCTCTTGCTGTAAATTCTGTAGTTTCTGCACCCGGGTTGCCACAAAGGAAAGGCATAAGTCCTGGGTTGGCAGAATGTTACCTTCAACCAGTTTGCAAATTAAAATCTGTGCAAAGTGTTTCATGTGTCACTCAATTACCTTATGTCAAAACTGTAACAAATGCCTCGAATGTTGCCTTAAATCTACCTGTAGGGGCAAGACTTCAAAACTTTTGGCAAGTTTGGCAAGATCTGGGCGCCAGCCCCATAGTGGTTCAAATCCTGAAAGAGGGTTACACCCTCCCGTTCCGGATCCGCCCCAAACTAGTAAGATTCCCAACTGTCGTGAGCTGTTATGTAAATCCCCACAGGAACAGCTACCTGATGGAGGCATTGCATCAGCTTACCGACAAAAATGCTGTGGAAATAGTACAAAACCAAAAATCTCTGGGTTTCTTCAATCGGCTATTCCTAGTGCCCAAACCAAACAACAAATGGAGACCCATACTAGACCTAAGCAACCTCAATCTCTTCCTCAAGGTGGAGAAATTCAAGATGGAGACACCGGAAACCATCAGGTCATCACTGCAACAAGGGGAATGGGTCACATCCATAGACTTTCAGGACGCCTATTTCCATATTCCAATACAGGAACAATCCAGGAAATATTTGAGATTTCACGTCCAAGGGCGAACATACCAGTTCAAGACCCTGCCGTTCGGACTGTCCACAGCACCCTTGGAGTTTACTGTGGTCGCAAAGGAGGTGAAACTGATGGCCACACACAAGGGTATAAGAATCCACCAGTACCTAGACGACTGGTTGGTGAGATCCAAATCCCGCAAAACTTGTCTCCACCATACCCAAGTCCTGATTAAAATGTCCGGTCCGATAGTTCATGTCCCTGATAGGCCTACTAACAGCCACAGAAAAACAGGTTCACCTCGGCCGACTGCACATGAGACCCATACAGTGGCATCTCAAGAACAACTGGAGGGTACCAGAATCTCTAGAGAAGATTATTCCCCTACCAAGGTCCCTGCACCCCCACTTACAATGGTGGCTAGAGGAAGACAATGTGCTTCAAGGCCAACCACTACACCCAGTAAGACATGCTCTGCAGATATTTACAGACGCATCAAAAGAAGGGTGGGGCGCTCACTTAAACGAGTTCACTGCAAAAGGGACCTGGTCGGTGCCGGAAAGCAAACTGCACATAAATTATCTAGAACTCAAAGCGGTTTTCCTGGCCCTCAAAGAGTTTCAAGACCTTTGTGTAGACAAAATGGTTCTGATGGCAACCGACAATACTACAGTGGTAGCTTACATAAACAAGGAAGGAGGCATGAGGTAGGGCCCACTGTGTGCCCTACTGTGGAGAATCTTGACCTGGTGGTCCCAGCGACAAGTGACTCTAAAAGCCCGACACATACCAGGCCATTTAAATGTGATAGCAGACAAGCTATCCAGGCTGGGTCAGACCATCCAAACAGAATGGTCCCTCCTTCCGGAAGTTTTCCAACAACTATGCAATCAATGGCACCGGCCTCAAATAGACCTATTTGCCACGAGGTTCAACCACAAGTTACCTCAGTTTGTCTCTCCAGTACCGGACTCCCTGGCTATAGCAGTGGATGCGCTCACCCTGCCATGGGACGATCTGGATGCATACGCCTTCCCACCGACCGCCATATTGGGCAAAGTGGTGGAGAAGCTACTGGACACCCGTGCAAGAGACTCATTCTGATTGCTCCCGGATGGCCCAACATGCCTTGGTTTTGGGATCTAGTGACCATGTCCAGTCAGATCCCTCGCAGCCTGCCCAACCTGCCCAGTCTTCTAACACAGCCTTTCAATCAGATCCCTCACAGAAATCTGACAAATCTAAATCTCCATGCCTGGCTCCTAGAGCCTCAAAAATCAAAGAACAGGGCTTCTCTGAGGCAGTGGCAGCAAGAATTGAGGCTCCTCAAAGAAAGTCAACCAGATCAGTCTATGAGGCAAAGTGGACCATTTTTACAAAGTGGTGCGACACTAATCAGGTGGACTTCAGGTCACCACCTGTAAAGTCAGTGGCTGACTTCTTAATGTACCTCTTTGAGGACAAGAAGTTACAGCCCAGCACCATTGATGGATACAGATCTGCCATTGCTGATAAACTGGGTGATACACCAATCAATATCAGCAAAAATGATAACCTCACTCGTCTCTTGGAAAGTTTCCACAGAGACAGACCCAAAGGGCGGAGGGGAATACCCTCCTGGAACCTTTCCCTGGTACTACACCAGCTGACAAAGGCTCCCTTCGAACCACTTAGGGAGGCGTCTCTGAAGCATGTGACCTTCAAGACTGTCTTCCTTTTGGCCCTGGGCTCTGGCAAAAGACGGAGTGAAATCCATGCATGGCAGCATAAGAACAACAGGCACCAGTCGGACTGGTCTAAGGTGTCTCTTTTTCCATCCCCCAGCTTTCTCTCTAAGAACCAGCTGGCCAAGGAGGGTCCAGAGAGTGTAGCCCCAGTGGTAATACCAGCCCTGGCTCCTACTCTAGATAAATCCCTCAAGTCTGACAGATCCCTCTGTCCAGTCAGAGCTTTGCGCTACTATTTGGACAGGACTTCAGACCTCAGGCAACACGAGGAGTTAGTCTTTGTCTCCTTCAAGAAGGGTTTCGACAAAGACATCTCCCCTGCCACTATCTCCTCATGGATCAAGCAAACTGTGATCCTATGCTATGAGCTCTCTGATCATCAGGCCCACACTCTACATCAAATTAAAGCTCATGATGTCAGGGCCTTTGCGGCCTCTAAGGCCTTCCAATCGGGAGTTTCCTTAGAACAGATCTTAGCAGCCTGCCACTGGAAATCTCATAATACCTTCACCCAATTCTACCTGAAGGATGTGGCTTGGGCTGACTCAGAGCTCTACCATCTTGGACCGGTTGTGGCTGCTCAGCAGATCCACCAACAGACTGGTACCTAGAGGAGATCTGTACATATGTAAATACTGGTACATATTTGTATATATTGCACATTTAGTTAAGAAGTAACAAAAAAAAAAAAAAAAAAAAATCTCTCACGTACTTCCTCCAGGAGGTGTTATTTTATGGGATTGAACTCATCCCTCTCTTCCCCTACCTCAGAGCAGGTCTGTAAAAAAGGGGGGGGGGGGGCAAGGTCGACTCTTGACGGTTCCATTCCGGACAACCGGATGATGATATTCGACCATAACCTTAAGGGTGTTTTTGACTTCAAGGTCCACCCAGGCTAAAGGAGAGATTATTACAATCTCTGACATAAGTTCAACTTTTAATCCCTAGTAACTTACCCGCCGACCAAGCGGTAGTTATTCAGCTATTGTCCATTGGATAGGATGTATTAACGCAATAAAATTGCAAATTTAATAAGTAAATTAAATTTTTATAAGTTAATACCCTATCCAATGGACACACAAGACCCGCTATCAGCTGACTAGGGGTCTAATAGGTTTAGACAACGAAAAAGATGCTATGACGTCACGCTGTCTAGACAGGAAGGAAGTACTACACACCATCTGGCGAGTGCACAGCACTGGGCCGGCCTGGCCGGTGGAAACACAGGACGTCTTTTTCTGACGTTTGGCGGGCCGGTCTGCGCCGACCGGATAAGCTATTGTCCATTGGATAGGGTATTAACTTATAAAAATTTAATTTACTTATTAAATTTGCAAGTTTGTCTGTTTGCTAGAGACATTACAAGGGAGGTACCCCCACCAAAAGTGTGAAAATTTCAACACTTTATCACAATTTTCTCAGTGACTATTGCAGGGATTTCTCTCATATCTTGCATATATGTACTAGGCCAGAGATAGATTCTCTTGTGTGAGTATGAGACCTGGATCTTTCTTAGTTTTTTTTAATAAATTTTTTTAATAATTTTTAATGCATTAAAATTCATGAAATCATGCACTAAATCACTTATAACTTGAAAAGTGTTACATGTAGAGCATTTTGTTAAAATATGTTATTCAGCTACTTTTTTCATAGCTACAACATGGTGAGTAACTTGGGTGTCTGTCTCAATAGCTAAGTGAGTAATAGCTACTTTTGGGCTTTTCAGTAACTACCATCTTGAGTAAAATCACTTGTAACTTGAAAACTATTGCATTTAGAGAATTTCGTATAAATATGTTATTCAGCTACTTTTGGGTCAGCTATAACATAGTCAAATTTCAGACCTGTAGCTCATGGCATAGCTGAGTAATAGCTACTTTTAGGTTATCACTGTTGAGTAAATCACTGATAACTTGAAAATTATTGCATTTGGAGTATTTGTTTCAATATGTTATTCACCTATTTTGGGGTCAGCTATAACATAGTAAAATTTCAGATCTGTGGCTCATGGCATAGCTGAGTAATAGCTACTTTGAGGTTATCACTGTTGAGTAAATCACTTATAACTTGAAAACTATTGCATTTACAGAAATTTGTGTAATATGTTATTCAGCTACTTTTGGGTCAGCTATAACATAGTGAAATTACAGACCTGTAGCTCATGGCACAACTGAGCAATAGCTATTTTCAGGTACTGACTGTTGAGTAAATCAGTTGTAACTTGAAAAATATTGCATTTGGAGTATTTTGTTAAAATATGTTGTTCACCTGCTTTTTGGTCAGCTATAACATAGTGAAATTACAGACCTATAGCTCATGGCATAGCTGAGCAATAGCTATTTTCAGGTTCTCACTACTGAGTAAATCAGTTGTAACTTGAAAACTATTGCATTTACAGTATTTTGCTTAAATATGTTGTTCACCTACTTTTGGGTCAGCTATAACATAGTAAAATTTCAGACATGTAGCTCATGGCATAGCTGAGTAATAGCTACTTTTAGGTTATCACTGTTGAGTAAATCACTTATAACTTGAAAACAATTGCATTTACAGAAATTTGTGTAAATACGTTATTCAGCTACTTTTGGGTCAGCTATAACATAGTGAAATTACAGACCTGTAGCTCATGGCACAGCTGAGCAATAGCTATTTTCAGGTACTGTATGTTGAGTAAATTAGTTGTGAGTTGAAAAATATTGCATTTGGAGTATTTTGTTAAAATATGTTGTTCAGCTACTTTTGGGTCAGCTATAACATAGTGAAATTACAGACCTATAGCTCATGGCATAGCTGAGTAATAGCTACTTTTAGGTTATCACTGTTGAGTAAATCACTTATAACTTGAAAAGTATTGCATTTAGAGTATTTTGTTTCAATATGTTATTCACCTATTTTGGGGTCAGCTATAACATAGTAAAATTCCAGACCTGTGGCTCATTGCATAGCTGAGTACTAGCTGCTTTGAGGTCATCACTGTTGAGTAAATCACTTATAACTTGAAAACTATTGCATTGACAGAAATTTGTGTAAATACGTTATTCAGCTACTTTTGGGTCAGCTATAACATAGTAAAATTTCAGACCTGTAGCTCATGGCACAACTGAGCAATAGCTATTTTCAGGTACTGACTGTTGAGTAAATCAATTGTAACTTGAAAAATATTGCATTTGGAGTATTTTGTTAAAATATGTTGTTCACCTACTTTTGGGTCAGCTATAACATAGTGAAATTACAGACCTATAGCTGATGGCATAGCTGAGCAATAGCTATTTTCAGGTTCTCACTATTGAGTAAATCAATTGTAACTTGAAAAATATTGCATTTGGAGTATTTTGTTAAAATATGTTGTTCACCTACTTTTGGGTCAGCTATAACATAGTGAAATTACAGACCTATAGCTGATGGCATAGCTGAGCAATAGCTATTTTCAGGTTCTCACTATTGAGTAAATCAGGTGTAACTTGAAAACTATTGCATTTACAGTATTTTGCTTAAATATGTTGTTCACCTACTTTTGGGTCAGCTATAATATAGTAAAAATTCAGACATGTAGCTCATTGCATAGCTGAGTAATAGCTACTTTGCTTATAACTCACTTATTATTGGTCCTAGAGGTTTGGAATGGTAAACAGACATATAGGAAATCATGGGCTGGGAATCTGTTGATGTGGTCCGATTTGACCTTGGACCTCTTCTTCAAGGTCAAACGAGGATAGCCAAACTTAAAAGTGCTTATAACTCGCTTATTATTGGTCTTAGAGGTTTGGGATGGTAAAACAACATATAGGAAATCATGGGCTGGGATTCTTTTGGTGTGGTCAGATTTGACCTTGGACCCCTCCTTCAAGGTCAGTTGAGGATAGCCAATCTTAAAATTGCTTATAACTCGCTTGTTATTGGTCCTACAGGTTTGGGATGGTAAACCAACCTACAGGAAATCATGGGCTGGGAATCATTTGGTGTGGTCGGATTTGACCTTGGACCCCTCCTTCAAGGTCAAACAAAGATAGCAAAACTTAAAAGTGCCTATAAATCGCTTATTATTGGTTCTAGAGGTTTGGGATGGTAAACCATCCTATAGGAAATCATGGGCTGGGAATCTTTTGGTGTGGTTGGATTTGACCGTGGACCCGTTCTTCAAGGTCGTACGAGGATACTGCATTTGCAGTATTTCTTTAAATATGTTTTAACCTACTCTTTACACTTAAACAGTTACCTTGTTACTTTCCTTCATAATACCATTTGCAGGGAACAACTTTTTTGTCCTTTTCTTCTGTCAGGTTCAGAATTTCTTTTGAACATGCTGTTCAATTACCATTTACTGTACTTCTGTACAGCACTTTCCCTGATAATTATGCTTTCCTCTCATTATTACCTTCACAAATCAAAAACACTCAGTCAGGTGACACAGTGCCCGTTCACGGGCACTCTCCTCTTGTTTTGAATATGCTGCAGTGACATTTCAACCAATCAGAGAGGTCACATGACCAAAAATGTCTTTTTTCGATGGGGAAGCTTGTCCGGATAATAACTTGAAAGGGATTTTATTAATTCACCTGAAACTTGGCATTCATTCTATTAAAATCTGGAAATCATTAGATTTTGGCATTGATTGGTTAAGAAATGGCCGAGTAATTAATGATTAATTAATCATTATGAATTTTGCAAAAAAGGAAAACACAAAAATGCTTATAACTCGAAAACCGTGCTAGATAGAGCGATTTCGACAAAATTTTTGACCAGCAGGGTATCTCTGCAGAGTAGCTGTCCCAATTTTGAAAAAATTTTTCTCTCCCCAAAAATGGCGGCCATTTTGAATTTTCGAATTTTTCGCAAAAAAAAACGTGCTAGATAGAGCGTTTTTGACGAAATTTTTGACCCGCAGGGTATCTCTGCAGAGTAGCCATGCCAATTTTCAAAAAAATTTTGACTTACCAAAAATGGCTGCCATTTTGAATTTTCGAATTTTACGCAAAAATTACAAAACATAAAAATGCTAATATCTCGAAACCTGTGCTAGATGGCGAATTATCTCGTAAAAGTATTGCAGATAGCCAATTTTTCTCAAATAATTCATTCGCCTACTTTTGGAAGAGCTTTCACATGGTGAAGTTTCAGACCCATAGCAAATTACTCACGTACTCAAAATGAGTAAATGCGAATTATCTCTAAAAGTATTGCAGATAGCCAATTTTTCTCAAATAACTCATTCATCTACTTTTGGGAGAGGTTTCACTTGGTGAAGTTTCAGACCTGTAGCTAATTATTCACCTACTCAAAATGAGTAAATGCGAATTATCTGTAAAAGTATTGCAGATACCCAATTTTTATCAAATAACTGATTCATCTACTTTTGGGAGAGCTTTCACATGGTGAAGTTTCAGACCCGTTGGTAATTACTCACCTAATCAAAATGAGTAAATGCGAATTATCTCTAAAAGTATTGCAGATAGCCAATTTTTCTCAAATAACTCATTCATCTAGTTTTGGGAGAGCTTTCACTTGGTGAAGTTTCAGACCCGTAGCTAATTATTCACCTACTCAAAATGAGTAAATGCTAATTACCTCTAAAAGTATTGCAGATACCCAATTTTTATCAAATAACTTATTCATCTACTTTTGGGAGAGATTTCACATGATGAAGTTCCAGACCCGTAGGTATTACTCACCTACTCAAAATGAGTAAATGCGAATTATCTCTAGAAGTATTGCAGATAGCCAATATCTCTCAAATAACTCATTCATCTACTTTTGGGAGAGCTTTCACATGGTGAAGTTTCAGACCCGTAGATATTTACTCACCTACTCAAAATGAGTAAATGCGAATTATCTCATAAAAGTATTGCAGATAGCCAATTTTTATCAAATAAATGATTCACCTACTTTTGCAAGAGCTTTAACATGGTGAAGTTTCAGACCCATAGCTAATTACTCACCTACTGAAAATGAGTAAATGCTAATTATCTCTAAAAGTATTGCAGATAGCCAATTTTTCTCAAATAACTTATTCATCTACTTTTGGGAGAGCTTTCACATGGTGAAGTTCCAGACCCGTAGGTAATTATTCACCTACTCAAAATGAGTAAATGCTAATTATCTCTAGAAGTATTGCAGATAGCCAATTTCTCTCAAATAACTCATTTATCTACTTTTGGGAGAGCTTTCACATGGTGAAGTTTCAGACCCATAGCTAATTACTCACCTACTCAAAATGAGTAAATGCGAATTACCTCTAAAAGTATAGCAGATAGCCAAGTTTTCTCAAATAACTCATTCATCTAGTTTTGGTAGAGCTTTCACTTGAAGTTTCAGACCCGTAGCTAATTATTCACCTACTCAAAATGAGTAAATGCTAATCACCTCTAAAAGTATTGCAGATACCCAATTTTTATCAAATAACTTATTCATCTACTTTTGGGAGAGATTTCACATGATGAAGTTCCAGACCCGTAGGTATTACTCACCTACTCAAAATGAGTAAATGCGAATTATCTCTAGAAGTATTGCAGATAGCCAATATCTCTCAAATAACTCATTCATCTACTTTTGGGAGAGCTTTCACATGGTGAAGTTTCAGACCCGTAGATATTTACTCACCTACTCAAAATGAGTAAATGCGAATTATCTCATAAAAGTATTGCAGATAGCCAATTTTTATCAAATAAATGATTCACCTACTTTTGCAAGAGCTTTAACATGGTGAAGTTTCAGACCCATAGCTAATTACTCACCTACTGAAAATGAGTAAATGCTAATTATCTCTAAAAGTATTGCAGATAGCCAATTTTTCTCAAATAACTTATTCATCTACTTTTGGGAGAGCTTTCACATGGTGAAGTTCCAGACCCATAGGTAATTATTCACCTACTCAAAATGAGTAAATGCTAATTATCTCTAGAAGTATTGCAGATAGCCAATTTCTCTCAAATAACGCATTTATCTACTTTTGGGAGAGCTTTCACATGGTGAAGTTTCAGACCCATAGCTAATTACTCACCTACTCAAAATGAGTAAATGCGAATTACCTCTAAAAGTATAGCAGATAGCCAATTTTTCTCAAATAACTCATTCATCTACTTTTGGGAGAGCTTTCACTTGGTGAAGTTTCAGACCCGTAGCTAATTATGTCCACCCCTCTGGGGGGTGGATATATTATTTTTGCTTTTTTCGCCGTCCGATGTCCGATTTCCGATGTCCGGCGTCCGATGTCCGGCGTCACGCATGGTTTCCGCTCATTTAAAGGAAAAGTATTAGAGCTATTGTCACCAAATTTGGTATGCAGGCTTATTGGGTCAGTAGCTTGCTTGGGATTGCTTTTGGCTGTTGTACCTCTTTTGCTTACTGAGTAATACTTAAGTACAGCTATTTTCAGTACCCATTGGTTTCCGTGCATTTAAGCCAAAATAATTAAAGATATTTTACTACAATTTTGAATACAAGATTGTTATGTCCATAGCTCGCTTGGTGTTGCATTTGGGACTGATAGCTTTGTCAGTACATGAGTAATAGCCATTTAGGTACTTCATTGTGTATTTTCAGTACTACTTTTGAGTAATTTGCTAATATCTCAGAAACCGTAAGAGATAGAGCGATTTCGTCGAAATTTTCGACCCACAGGATATCTAAGGAATGTAATATTTGCAATTTTCAAAAAATTTTCCCCTCCCCAAAAATGGCGGCCATTTTGAATTTTCGAATTTTTGCCAAAAAATGGCAAAACACAAATTTGCTTCTATCTCCTTAACCGTGTGAGATAGAGCGATTTCGTCGAAATTTTCGACCCACAGGGTATTTAAGGAATGCAATATGCAATTTTCCAAAAATTTTCCCCTCCCCAAAAATGGCGGCCATTTTGAATTTTCGAATTTTTGCCAAAAATGGCAAAACACAAATTTGCTTCTATCTCCTTAACCGTGCCAGATACAGCGATTTCGTCAAAATTTTTGACCCACAGGGTATCTGAGCATTGTGCTCTTGGTAATTTTTCCAAAAATTTTCCCCTCCCCAAAAATGGCGGCCATTTTGAATTTTCGAATTTTTGCCAAAAATGGCAAAACACTAATTTGCTTATATCTCCTTAACCGTGCGAGATAGAGCGATTTCGTCGAAATTATCGACCCACAGGGTATCTAAGGAATGCAATCTTTGCAATTTTCCAAAAATTTTCCCCTCCCCAAAAATGGCGGCCATTTTGAATTTTCGAATTTTTGCCAAAAATGGCAAAACACAAATTTGCTTCTATCTCCTTAACCGTGCGAGATAGAGCGATTTCGTCGAAATTTTCAACCCACAGGGTATTTGAGCATTGTACTCTTGGTAATTTAAAAAAAATTTTCCACTCCCCAAAAATGGCGGCCATTTTGAATTTTCGAATTTTTGCCAAAAATGGCAAAACACAAATTTGCTTCTATCTCCTTAACCGTGCGAGATAGAGCGATTTCGTCAAAATTTTCGACCCACAGGGTATCTAAGGAATGCAATCTTTGCAATTTTCAAAAAATTTTCCCCTCCCCAAAAATGGCGGCCATTTTGAATTTTCGAATTTTTGCCAAAAATGGCAAAACACAAATTTCCTTCTATCTCCTTAACCGTGCCAGATAGTGATTTCGTCAAAATTTTCGACCCACAGGGTATCTGAGCATTGTACTCTTGGTAATTTTTAAAAAATTTTCCCCTCCCCAAAAATGGCGGCCATTTTGAATTTTCGAATTTTTGCCAAAAATGGCAAAACACTAATTTCCTTCTATCTCCTTAACCGTGCGAGATAGAGTGATTTCGTCGAAATTTTCGACCCACAGGGTATCTAAGGAATGCAATCTTTGCAATTTTCCAAAAATTTTCCCCTCCCCAAAAATGGCGGCCATTTTGAATTTTCAAATTTTTGCCAAAAATGGCAAAACACAAATTTCCTCCTATCTCCTTAACCGTGCCAGATAGAGCGATTTCGTCAAAATTTTCGACCCACAGGGTATCTGAGCATTGTACTCTTGGTAATTTAAAAAAAATTTTCCACTCCCCAAAAATGGCGGCCATTTTGAATTTTCGAATTTTTGCCAAAAATGGCAAAACACAAATTTGCTTCTATCTCCTTAACCGTGCGAGATAGAGCGATTTCGTCAAAATTTTCGACCCACAGGGTATCTAAGGAATGCAATCTTTGCAATTTTCAAAAAATTTTCCCCTCCCCAAAAATGGCGGCCATTTTGAATTTTCGAATTTTTGCCAAAAATGGCAAAACACAAATTTGCTTCTATCTCCTTAACCGTGCGAGATAGAGCGATTTCGTCAAAATTTTCGACCCACAGGTATTTCAGCATTGTATTCTTGGCAATTTTCAAAAAAATTTCCCGTCCCCTAAAATGGCGGCCATTTTGAATTTTCAAATTTTTGTCAAAAATGGCAAAACACAAATTTGCTTCTATCTCCTTAACCATGCGAGATAGAGCGATTTCGTCGAAATTTTCAACCCACAGGGTATCTAAGGAATGTAATCTTTGCAATTTTCAAAAAATTTTCCCCTCCCCAAAAATGGCAGCCATTTTGAATTTTCGAATTTTTGCCCAAAATGGAAAAACACAAACTGGCCTTAACCGTGCAAAATAGAGTTATTTCGTTGAAATTTTCGACCCATAGGGTATCTAAAAAATGTACTCTTGGCAATTTTCAAAAAAATTTCCTTTTCCCAAAAATGGCGGCCATTTTGAATTTTCAAATTTTTGCCAAAAATAGAAAAACAGGAATTTGCTTCTATCTTCTTAACCGTGCCAGATAGAGTGATTTCGTCAAAATTTTCAACCCAACCAATGCAAAAAGGCATGAAGCTGAAATAATTTACATCTACACTAACAAATATTTAAGCATCATTGATATATTTTACAAATGAAACAGGGTCTTGTAAGACTACTGTACAATTTGGGCAAAAGGTTCATGGGTGGACATTACACATGATCATTCCCCAAGGGACCCCACCCCAATAAGAAACTGGTATGGGATTATAATTTTTATTTTAAAAATTCTTTTCATATTGAGTGTTACAACAATTAACATGATAATGATAGAGTATAGATTTAGAATCCTTTAAAATTCTATTAACAGAATGCATGAATGCATTTAAGTACCACAAACAATAACAAGTGGACTTTTTATAAGATATGTATATATATAAAATGATGCACAATGAAGTGCTGTAGATTAATATATTCACAATGTAAGTACATTATGAAATCACGCCAATAGTAAATGGAATATATACCAAACTGAAAATGATATATGCCCAAGGCAACAAGGGCCACCAGTGCCCCCTCCCAACAGGCCCAAAAGCCCAGGAGGGGCCACTAGGGGCCAAGTTCCAGTGAAAAATTTTCAGAGTTTTTGAAATGTGATATTATAAGGCGTGAAAGTGACCTGTGAGGTCAAAGTGGAGCTGGGGGCAGAACCCCATGCATAGGTTGTTGTTAAGGCAAGAAAAAATGATGAAGAGGTCCACTGCAAAAATGCAAAGTATAGGTCAGAATTTTGTAGCACGAGCAATGAATCAACTGGAAGTTGTGAATATTCGCATGCAAGATGATGTTAGGAACGAAAGCCATAGATGTGAGTAAAATACTAAAAAGTAAAAGAAATTTATTGGCCACAGACGAATATGTGGATTAAGATTTGCCTAGGAGGAAGTGCCACAGGGCAAACCCCAATCCAATTTCAGGAAAGTTTTCATCATCTGATCTGGGTCTTTGATCAAGTCAAAGAGCCGCCCAATTGAATAAAACAACAAACCTAGTACATAATGACATGTGGGCAGTTTATCTGCCAAAACATAATAATTCGTTATGCATTCATATATGTTAACATAAACATGATATATACATATAATACAAATTCATACAGCATGTAATGATGCATAAGGTATAGTGATATTGATAATAACGTTACAGGTAAAATTTAATTTTAATGTTTATGATAAGTAGCAGAAGGCAAGAGGTAAGGTCATGTCACAATAATGAAGCATATATACCACTACATCTGTGGAAAGTTGGAACTATGTGTATGAACTGACAATAGCTTGGAACAATAAAGCTGTTAACACGGAATAACACTGCCAGGAAGAGCCTTTGTCTTCAGGTCCATAGAATTGACATACACCAATCGATGATATAACTCTTACACAAGCAGACGCTCTCTCAAATGCTGGAGACTGCTGCCACACCAGCGAGGATCCTGGCAGAGGTACATCACAGACCATAGTTGAAATCAAATTTGAAATGATGGACAGTACCTGAAACTATAAAAAGACAGGAAGTACTCTGTCCAAGAAAAATAGCCAAAAGATAATAGTAACTTATTACAGACGGAAGCCATTTTATCCAATTGGCAGCAAAGCCTGTAGGATAGAAAAACAAAGACAAAGCACATATGCATAAGGGTGGGTTACAGGGTGGGAACTTCAATAGATGTTACCCCTCTGCTGCCAATCGTACAAATGGCAGAATGAAGGGGAGCATCTGAGGTCAAAAACCTGTAAACCAATAGGAAAGCTTTTAACAAAACAGCATGGTCCTGCATACTAAATCTGATGCCTGATCCGAAATTTTTGAAAAGGGGGGGAGGGACCCTCCAGGAATGAACTTGGTGGCACCCAGATGCCACCTCGCACATTCCCCAAGGGACCCCACCCCAATAAGAAACTGGCATGGGATTATAATTTTTATTTTAAAAATTCTTTTCATATTGAGTGTTACAACAATTAACATGATAATGATAGAGTATAGATTTAGAATCCTTTAAAATTCTATTAACAGAATGCATGAATGCATTTAAGTACCACAAACAATAACAAGTGGACTTTTTATAAGATATGTATATATATAAAATGATGCACAATGAAGTGCTGTAGATTAATATATTCACAATGTAAGTACATTATGAAATCACGCCAATAGTAAATGGAATATATACCAAACTGAAAATGATATATGCCCAAGGCAACAAGGGCCACCAGTGCCCCCTCCCAACAGGCCCAAAAGCCCAGGAGGGGCCACTAGGGGCCAAGTTCCAGTGAAAAATTTTCAGAGTTTTTGAAATGTGATATTATAAGGCGTGAAAGTGACCTGTGAGGTCAAAGTGGAGTTGGGGCAGAACCCCAAACACCAAAGGAAGGAGTAAGGAAGTGGTGTAACTACTGATGCAGGTGCGAACGGAACGCGTTGGCCACTACAGAGGGAGCAGCTGCATCAGCAGAAATGTATTTCCAAACCGCATTGGACTTCCAGGTTCCGTGTTGCATCAAATGTTCCACTGGAACCCCATGGTTGAAACCCCAAGAGGTGCCAGCCCGCCTAAAATCATGAAAAGTTAGAGGGGGCTGCAAGTTAAGCAAATAAGATACATGCTTGAGATGCTTCCTGGCCCTGGAATCTGTAAGAGGAGCCCATCTGCCAGCAGTAAAAATCTGAAATAAAGGATCATTACTTGAGCCTGGAACCTTGTTGAACATGGTTTGTAGAGCTGCCACTGGACACAAGATAGATTGACCTAGAACGGGAATGGTGACAGTAGCAAATGTCTTCCTGTCCTGTAAGGTTTTTGACCATTTTATGATAAGTACTGCATGTGTGGGTGCAAAAATAATGTCACCTCTACATAGTTGCCTAGTACTATCAAAAAGCTTGATAGAATGAGGTAAAATGTTGGACAATCTCAGTACAGAGAAAAAAGCAAGTAAATATAAGGCACTGAAGATCTCTGGATGGGGCAATACTGTGCAAGCCTGGGCGATTCTTTGCAAGGTGTCCACAGTAATGGAGGAATGTATGGTTGGGGTAAAATTGGAATTAATTTTTAACGATTTTAGAAAGAGCTGTAATCTGTGGTCTGTAAAAGGTACTGTGGGAATAGCATATATTATACAAGAGGCTCTGATTGCAGCCATGTAATTGGCAATATTAGTATGAGACATTTGATTATGGACCAAGAACTCCATAAAGCATAGTAAAATTTGAGATGATACCTGAGTAATGGCTAGGCCAGTCACCACCAGGAATGTAAGGAAGTCCTTAAACATTCGAGCATAGTTCTTGAGGGTATTGGGCCGAAAACCACGAGCCAATCTTTGGTTAGCACTGGTGGTGAGCTGGCCCAGCAAGGTGTGATCTAAAAAGAAGAAAGAAAAGAAAAGAGGTGTAGGCACATAATTTTAAACATCATAATTAAGCAATGTGAGGTCCAAGTGAGTGGGGACCCACTGATGTATAGGCTTGATAGCTAATAACCGGGTTTCATTGTTAGGGGTGACATTCCACCTGGACAGCAAATCCGCTACAGAGTTATTTTTCCCAGGTATATGGGTTATGGCTAGATGTATATTAAAAATGGACGTAATTAGCCATATGTTTCTGACAAATGTAGCCAAACGACTATCCCTGGCTTTTCCTGTCTGTAAGACTTGTACAACTGCAAGATTATCACAGAAAAGTTCGATGTATTTATCTTGCCAGTAATATGCCCAGACCTTAAGAGCTACCATGATATTTAATATTTCAAGATGCACAATAGAATAATGCATATAATCTTTTGGTATGTCAAGAGTGTAGACCATTTGGCCATACACACCACCTAGACCCGTTAGGGATGCATCTAAATGGACAGATTCAGAGGGTTTTGTATTATCATAGAAGGTAACTCCATTGTACTGGTGTAGGAGGGCCAAAAACCAGTGTAGATCTTTAAAAAATTCACTGTTTAATTTACAAGTGCTTTTGTTTGTATGCTGACGTAGAACTTGCAGCATTCTGTTTAGAAAGAATCTTGAATATCGTACACATTTGGTAATATATAGAAGTGACCCTAATAAGGATTGCAGTTGCCTCTTATTACAGGTCTTTCTACCGACCCAACTTCTGCATTCATGATGTATTTGTTGCAATTTTTCTTGGGGTATAGATATGGTCTTGTGCACCACATCTACCTTGATACCAAGACAAACTAAGGCAGTAGTGGGAGGTACTAGTTTCTCTTAACTGATATCTAGACCTAGCTGTTGAAGGAGGTTAAGAAGGTAGTTATAAGCCTTATGAATTTCATCAGGGAGGCCAATATAGACAAGATCATCTATATAATTGTACAGCCTGGTATGGCCTTGTGAGGCCATGATATACCTAATGGCATCTGAACAACGTTGGAAGAAAGTACTTCCATGCCTGAACCCAAAAGGCAAAGATCCATCAATAAAGTACTTATTATGGCAAAGTCCTAACAGGTCCAAGTCCCCAGGATCAATTTTTAAGTGCCTAAAGGCACGACTGATATCTATTTTGAACATGAGGGCTGAAGGGCCAACTTCCTTAACTGCTTGTACAATGTTATCAATAGAGGGGTACCTGAGTTCAAAATAAGTACCCAGGTACTTATTCTTTGCAACACCCGAGTTAACCGAAAAGTTATGAGGCCAACTGAGATCAACTATGGCTCTTCGTTTAGTAGTACCTGACTTTTCTCGTGTCATGAGTGGAGACACATGTAAAGGAAAAGGCTTCGAGTCAAATGGACCATAAATAGCCCCAAATTGCAGTTCATCTTGTAGGTACTTGTCAATGTGCTGTGAGTATGTAATAGCTGAGTTATGGTTAACTTCAGTGGTTTGCAAGGGGGAGGAACGGTCAAAGTCTAAAGGAAAGCCAAAGGCTAGCAAATCCACTAATTGTTGGTCCCAATAATTGACCAAATACTTCCTCCAATTGACGATGTTGAGTTGAGAATGTAATTGAATTCTACAACCCATAAAATTTGGAAGATTGCTGGCTTTGACTTGGGTATGTAGATCTACAATATCATGTATTACCTTATTGGAAGTACAAGGACCAGTATACACTTTCAAAGGGGTTAAGGGTATGAAGCCAAACTGAGTGCCATTTTGTTGAGAACACTTGACATAGTCTACACAGTGGATTTTATTGACAAAAATTTCTGGTGGTATTTTTTCTTGTTTACCTTGCAATGAATCTTGGTAATCTTTGTGGTGCAAAGGTAGACCTACAGAGGACAAGTTGTTGTCATGGTTATGTGGCAAGTGATTTTTGTCGAAGGACTTCCTATGAGGGACTCCTGAATTGGAAGGAGAAGTAGGATGTGTGGAATTGTGCTGTATAGTTGTAGTTGCATTCGAGTGCACAGGTAGTGAACCCATGTCCTGCAATGGGGCAAATCTATTGGTTAAATTCAATTGAAAGGAAGCATTTGAATTTTTCAAGGGGTTTGCTGTGCTGGCAACAAAATTTTTGGAACATGTGACGTTTTGATTTTTGACTGGTGATTGTTGTTTGTGTCTTTCCAGTCTAAGGGTTTTTATTTGATTCGGGTTGCCATTACAGGGACGCGATACACACTTATCAATGGATGGTAAGATGGGGGGAATGACATTTTTAGCAGTGACAACCTCAGCATAAGACCTATGATCCCTGGCCTTATCCTTTGACTTGTGAAACCAGGCAAGCCAATCGTGTTTGGTAGCATTCCTTTCTTGGAAAAAAAACCAACTTTTGACATTTTTTGCATACACCAATTTTGTAGGATGACAATTTTTGTAGGTTCGAGACGTGTGGGTACAGTCATCTAAACCTGTACCCAAAGTTATTCGTTTTTTGACTGAATTTTCTTACTTTTGTTTCTGCATTGTGTTTCTGGGTGGCCAAAAGTCTTCCCCCCACTCGCAAAGCATGCTGAACATATATGTTTGTAAATTACACCTTTTGTTTCATGCGTTTTATCATGTACACAAGAATCCTGGTTGTAGTAGTTGCATGGCATTGACCTGGTAATTTTTCCGGAAAATTTTTTCACAGAAGGATTTTGTAAGACCGAAGTGTTGGAAGTTGTGTGTTTTTGTGCATTGGGACGTCTGATCCTATCAATTTTTAAGGTATCCGAAAAGTCAGAAACCTCCCCTTGTTCCATACGACACAGTAACACTGCATGTCTTTGCTGCACCCCAAGAAAAATCGTTAGCATCTTCTAACAAAGCAATAACATAGTCAAGCATATGTTCTTTCATTTCTGAATTTTTTTCCTCTTTCATGGTGCGACAAAAGCCAGCCATCCACTGTATGGGAGTTAACTGGTCATATGATACTCTTTCCTTCGTATTTCCGGTGAGAACAAACTCGTGGGGCCATTTGATTCGATTTTTCACCATAACTTCCACCCCACCCCTCTGAGATTTAATTTTTTGATCAGTACCTGATTGCAAAGCGGTAAGTTCTTTTAACCTCTGTTCGACTTGCTTTTGTATGAATGAATCTTGTCTCAAGGCAGCAAGATCGGGTAACTTGTCAAGAGGGGCAGAATTACAAGCTTGTACAACTTTACTGGGTTCTGCTACATGAGTACTAATTTTTGATTTTTTTACACGTGTTTTCTTGATCTTGGTTTGATCATTTGTCTTCTTGACCGATGCAGTTTCAATACTATCAAGTCTTTCACTTAAAACTGTGAGCTGATGAAGGATTTGTTGATTAATGAGGTTTTGAGAAGGCGGATCCGAACTGGTGTCCTTACTAATGGAGGGTACTTGTCTTTCCGTTACAAATTTTTTGTAGGTCCGGCTATCTGTTGTACTGGGATGTGCCTCATTGTCTGACTGAGAAAGCAAGCCACTACAATTTAGGTCACTGTCCGAAACAGAAACATCCGAATCTTGGAAAGAAGTATCAGCCGGATCCGACTGTTTACCTAACATTTCTGTCAAAAATTCCGTATCATCGCACAGTTGTTTATGTATCGGCATATGTACTCGCCCCTGTTTACCGGAGCGTAAATTATACTGCTTTGCCTTTCTATCCGACATAACCGTACCGAAGCAAAACACCAGTGATAGAGTGGTAAGACTAAAATAATAACTAAAAAAAAATTACGTAACTAAAATATACAGTATCACTGGTATTGAACTTCAATAGATGTTACCCCTCTGCTGCCAATCGTACAAATGGCAGAATGAAGGGGAGCATCTGAGGTCAAAAACCTGTAAACCAATAGGAAAGCTTTTAACAAAACAGCATGGTCCTGCATACTAAATCTGATGCCTGATCCGAAATTTTTGAAAAGGGGGGGAGGGACCCTCCAGGAATGAACTTGGTGGCACCCAGATGCCACCTCGCAAATGTGTGTTCTTCTATGCTATCCTGTTTCTATTCGCATCTACTATCAACAGGGCGGCCGATTTCTAGTTATTCACCTACTCAAAATGAGTAAATGCTAATTACCTAAAAGTATTGCAGATACCCAATTTTTATCAAATAACTTATTCATCTACTTTTGGGAGAGCTTTCACATGGTGAAGTTCCAGACCCGTAGATAATTACTCACCTACTCAAAATGAGTAAATGCGAATTATCTCTAGAAGTATTGCACATAGCCAATTTCTCTCAAATAACTCATTCATCTACTTTTGGGAGAGCTTTCACATGGTGAAGTTTCCGACCCGTAGATATTTACTCACCTACTCAAAATGAGTAAATGAGAATTATCTCATAAAAGTATTGTAGATAGCCAATTTTTATCAAATAAATGATTCACCTACTTTTGCAAGAGCTTTCACATGGGGAAGTTTCAGACCTATAGCTAATTACTCACCTACTGAAAATGAGTAAATGTGAATTATCTCTAAAAGTATTGCAGATAGCCAATTTTTCTCAAATAACTTATTCATCTACTTTTGGGAGAGCTTTCACATGGTGAAGTTCCAGACCCGTAGGTAATTATTCACCTACTCAAAATGAGTAAATGCTAATTATCTCTAGAAGTATTGTAGATAGCCAATTTCTCTCAAATAACTCATTCATCAACTTTTGGGAGAGCTTTCACATGGTGAAGTTTCAGACCCATAGCTAATTACTCACCTACTCAAAATGAGTAAATGCGAATTACCTGTAAAAGTATAGCAGATAGCCAATTTTTGTCAAATAACTCATTCACGTACTTTTGGGAGAGCTTTCACTCGGTGAAGTTTCAGACCCGTAGCTAATTGTTCACCTACTCAAAATGAATAAATGCTAATTATCTCTAAAACAATTTCGGATACCCAATTTTTATCAAATAACTCATTCATCTACTTTTGGAAGAGCTTTCACATGGTGAAGTTTCAGACCCGTAGATAATTACTCACCTACTCAAAATGAGTAAATGCTAATTATCTCTTAAAAGTATTGCACATAGCCAATTTTTCTCCAATAACTCATTCACCTACTTTTGGAAGAGCTTTCACATGGTGAAGTTTCAGACCCATAGCTAATTACTCACCTACTCAAAATGAGTAAATGCTAATTATCTCTAAAAGTATTGCAGATAGCCAATTTTTCTCAAATAACTCATTCACCTACTTTTGGGAGAGCTTTCACTCGGTGAAGTTTCAGACCTGTAGCTAATTACTCACCTACTCAAAATGAGTAAATGCTAATTATCTGTAAAAGTATTGCAGATTCCCAATTTTTATCAAATAACTCATTCATCTACTTGTGGGAGAGCTTTCACATGGTGAAGTTTCAGACCCGTAGATAATTATTCACCTACTCAAAATGAGTAAATGCTAATTATCTCTAAAAGTATTGCAGATAGCCAATTTTCTCAAATAATTCATTCACCTACTTTTGGAAGAGCTTTCACATGGTGAAGTTTCAGACCCATAGCTATTTACTCACCTACTGAAAATGAGTAAATGCTAATTATCTCTAAAAGTATTGCAGATAGCCAATTTTTCTCAAATAACTCATTCACCTACTTTTGGGAAAGCATTCACTTGGTGAAGTTTCAGACCCATAGCTAATTATTCACCTACTCAAAATGAGTAAATGCTAATTGTCTCTAAAAGTATTGTGGATACCCAATTTTTATCAAATAACTCATTCATCTACTTTTGGGAGTAAATGCGAATTATCTCTTAAAAGTATTGCAGATAGCCAATTTTTCTCAAATAACTCATTCACCTACGTTTGGAAGAGCTTTCACACACGAAAATGAAAAATTGTGAATATCTCGGAAAAGCTATTTCTTCTCCTTTAATGCTCGGCGGGAGATGCACACCGCGGCAGTGGTCTTGTTTTCAAAAATTTTTGTCTCACCAAAAATGGTGGCGATTTTGAATTTTCGAAGTTTTTGCAAAACACAAAAATGCTTATATCTCGAAAACTGTGCTAGATGGAGCGAATTCAACAAAATTTTTGACCTGCTGGATATCTCTGCAGAGTACCCATGCCAATTTTCAAAATATTTTTGTCTCCCCAAATATAGCGGCCATTTTGAATTTTTGGCAAAAATTGCAAAACATAAAAATGCTTATATCTTGAAAACCGTGCTAGATAGAGCAGACTGCGCTGACTTTGGTTGCCACAACAGTATAAGGCTAGAAACGGAACATTTTCTTAATACTTTAGCACTCACCTTTATATCCTTTTCGGGACGCCAAAAATATTATCTCTTTTTTTTGCGAGCGATCCTCTAGTTTTATTTTATTAATGTTTTGTTAATTTTATTAATGTTTTAATACATGTTAATTTTATCAATATTTTTAATACGTTTTGTTAATTATATCCCCAGACGAAAGTCGGGGATATATTGGATTCAGGTCCATCGCGCTGCCGCCGTAGAAATTTCCTTGTGTACACGATAACTCAAAAACGGATCAGTATTTCTTTTTCAAACTTGGTACACATGTTAAGAGTGCCCAAAGGAAGATCCCTATTTTAAGTTGACCTTAAACTCCCAATAATAAAGAACTTATGGCCACCTTAAGGTCAGAAATTTGACTTTTGGCCACTTAGAGCCCTCTAGGTCACAAATTATGAGGCTCATCTGGCTAAAATTTTACCTGAGAACACAATATATTCTTAGTACATGTGCCGAAAATCAAGACTTTAAGTTGAGGGGAAAATTGTGTTTGAGGCCCATAAAGACCCCATTTAGGGATTTTTTCCTATATTTTTCACACATTTTGCCCTATAATTTGGAAGTGGTAATTCTGATGAGTCTCAAACTGCACTAGGTATAACTTTTATATGTAATCCTGGTCTGTAAAAATTTAAAGGCTGTAGGTTTACCTGTAAGGTTGACTTAAGGTCTCAAAATTGCCCACAGAGACCCAATTTATGGACTTTTTGTCACTTTCAAGCACTGTAGCTTTCAAACTAGGTCTCTCATCTCAGTGAAATATCATATGGGAATATATCAATATGTATTTTTATATGAGCCCTAAAATTTAGGTCTTTAATAGACATTTAACCTGTGTATGAGGACCATAAACATCCACCCGAGTGATCATTTTAAGACATTTTTCACATATTTTGCCCTGTAACTTGGAAATGGTAAGTCTGAGAAGTTTCAAACTGTATAAGATATAAATTGTATGTGTAATCTTTGTATGTGTCAGATTTTAAGTCTGAAGCTGTAATTTGAAGGTCACATTGAGGTCTCTAAAAGGCCCACAGAGACCCAATATTTGGACTTTTTGTCACTTTTAAGCCCTGTGACTGTTAAACTATGTGATTGATAGATTTTAAGTCTGAAGCTTTAATTTGAAGGTCACATTGAGGTCTCTAAAAGGCCCACAGAGACCCAATATTTGGACTTTTTGCCACTTTTAAGCCCTGTGACTGTTAAACTATGTGACTGATAGAGCTGAAATCCCATCGGGGAATATATTATGTTCTTTTTACATGTGCCAAAAATAAAGACTTTAAGTAGACATTTAACCTGTGTATGAGGACCATAAACACCCACCTGAGTGACTCTTTTAAGACATTTTTCACATATTTTGCCCTGTAACTTGGAAATGGTAAGTCTGAGAAGTTTCAAACTGTATAAGATATAAATTGTATTTGTAATCTTTGTATGTGTCAGATTTTAAGTCTGAAGCTGTAATTTGAAGGTCACATTGAGATCTCTAAAAGGCCCACAGAGACCCAATATTTGGACTTTTTGTCACTTTTAAGCCCTGTGACTGTTAAACTATGTGATTGATAGAGCTGAAATCCCACCTGGCAATACATTATGTTCTTTTTACATGTGCCAAAAATCAAGGCTTTTAGTAGACATTTAACCTGTGTATGAGGACCATAGACACTCACCCAAGTGACCTTTTTGACATTTTTTTCTGTATTTCCCTGTTATTTGAAAATGCTAAGTGTGAGAAGTCTTAAACTGTATTATATATAATTTTTGTTTGTTATCTATGTCCCCAAAAAGTTTCAGATCTGTAGTATAATTGCTAAGGTCACTTTAACAATTGTAAAATGCCCAGAGAGACCCAATTTATGGACATTGTGCCACTTTAAAGCCCTGTAACTGTCGAACTATGTGGCTCATAGAGCTGAAATCTTTGAATTTTTCAAAGGAAGTGCCTGTCTATTTAAATTTTGAATATTATTGATGTTATGGCTATCTTAGGCTTTTAAGAACTTATTTTTGTGTTTTTATCCCTCTGCTTGCTGAGTTTTTAACATTTTAAAATGAAACTGGTTATACATATTAAAGTAGGTAAAATGGACACTCTTACTTTCTGGTGAGCTTTAAGTCCCAATATTAATGAAATTAGAGTCTTATGTAGTAATTTTTAACCCTTAACTAGCCCAGTATTATTCAACTTGCATCAGTTAATTTTGACACAGCTCCTACAGTTATGAACTTATTTCAGTTGATAATCACACATTTAAAATTCTCAATTCTGAATTATTATTATAAATCTGTTCTTGTGGTTTAATAATTTATATTTAAATCTGGAGGCATATTTTCCTGTTGGACATTCCTTATTTATATATTTGATTTTTTATCAGTCATAAGAATAACTAAGTTTTTTGTATTGCAAGTTTATAAAATAGATAGACTGCACCATTGATGATTTCTGAGTATTTTATTACCCCTTTTATATATATCAGTGTTTGTTATCTCTTACCATTTATGCAGTATCACTCTATCCCTTTGGCATATTAGGTAATGTAGTCCCACCCCCCCACCACCTCTGAGGACCTCCAGCTATTGAGTGACACTAAATAAACAAACACTCTTTCACACAAGCTTGAACATTAATCAAGAGAACCTCTGTGTATCAGATATTCCAAATAAATGTATAATTGTGTGAAATATCTCTTTGGTCATTCTTTCTGTGGAGTGCCTCTAAAGTTTCTTTGGTTGAATGAAATTCTAGACTCTAATCAATATACAAATATATATCCACTCTGTAAATGCTACATTTTTACTAGCATTCTTCTTCTTCTTTCTATTACTATTTTGGAAAAATCTTTTTTATGTCAGCCGACTTGTCAGTCAGCTGACATTATGGGATCACTCTGCGGTGTCCACGTGAACATCTTCTCCTCCAAAACCACAAGGCCCAGAGACATGCTGTTACTTTTAAAAGATACCTTATCTATCGAGGATGATAAATCGTAAAATTCATGCTGATCTGTCTGTTCCCCAGAGCCGTTAGGAGCGAGGTACCCCCACCCAAAGTGTGAAAATTTCAACACTTTATCACAATTTTCTCATTGACTTTTGAAGGGATTTCTCTCTTATTTTGCATATATGTACTATGCCACAGGTAGATTCCTTTGTGTCAATATAAGACCTGGATCTTTCTTAATTATTTTTATATTAATTTTTTTTATAATTTTTAATGCATTAAAATTCATAAAATCATACACTAAATCACTTATAACTTGAAAAGTATTGCATTCAGAGCATTTTACTTAAATATGTTATTCAGCTACTTTTTTCATAGCTACAACATGGTGAGTAACTCGGGCATTTATCCCCATAGCTAAATGAGTACTTTGTGACTTTTTAATAACTTCCATAAGGAGTAAAATCACTTATAACTTGAAAACTATTGCATATACAGAATTTTGTATAAATATGTTATTCAGCTACTTTTGGGTCAGCTATAACATAGTAAAATTTCATAGTAAAGTTGCAGACCTGTAGCCCGTGGCATAGCTGAGTAATAGCTACTTTTAGCTATTAACTATTGCATATACAGAATTTTGTATAAATATGTTATTCAGCTACTTTTGGGTCAGCTATAACATAGTAAAATTTCATAGTAAAGTTGCAGACCTGTAGCCCGTGGCATAGCTGAGTAATAGCTACTTTTAGGTTATCACTGTTGAGTAAATCACTTATAACGTGAAAACTATTGCGTTTCGAGTATTTTGTTTCAATATGTTATCACCTATTTTGGTGTCAGCTATAACAGTGAAATTCTAGACCTGTAGCTCATTGCATAACTGAGTAATAGCTACTTTGAGGTTCTCACTGTTAAGTAAATTACTTATAACTTGAAACTATTGCATTTAGAGAATTTTGTTTAAATATGTTATTCAGCTAATTTTGGGTCGGCTATAACATAGTGAAATTACAGACCTGTAACTTCATTGCATAGCTAAGCAATAGCTACTTTCAGGTGCTTACTGTTGAGTAAATCAATTGTAATGTGAAAACTATTACATTTAGAGTATTTTGTTTGAATATGTTATTCAACTACTTTTGGGTAAGCTATAACATAGTAAAATTGCAGACTTGTAGTTCAATACATAGCTGAGCGATAGCTATTTTGAGGTTCTCACTGTTGAGTAAATTGCTTATAGCTTGAAAACTATTGCATTTACAGTAATTTCTTTAAATATGTTATTCACCTACTTTTCAGTCCTCTATAACGTAGTGAAATTGCAGACCTATAACATTATTGCATACCTGAGCAATAGCTACTTTGAGGTTATCACTGTTGGGTAAATCAGTTGTAAAGTGAAAACTATGGCATTTAGAGTATTTTGTTTAAATATGTTATACAGCTACTTTTGGGTCAGCTATAACATAGTAAAATTGCAGGCCTGTAGGTCATTGCATAGCTGAGCAATAGCTACTTTCAGGTTCTCACTGTTGAGTAAATCAGTTGTAACTTGAAAACTGTTGCATTTACAGTAGTTTCTTTAAATTTATATTATTTACCTAAACTGTTGCATTTATAGAAGTTTCTTTAAATATATTGTTTGCCTACTTTTCAGTCCTCTATAACAGTGAAATATCAGACCTGTGTAGCTCATTGCATAGCTGAGTAATAGCTACTTGGAGGTTATCATTGTTGATTAAATCAGTTATAACTTGAAAACTTTGCATTTAGAGTATTTTGTTGAACTATTTTATTTACCTGCTTTTGGGTCTGCTATGACACGGTGAAATTGCAGACCTGTAGCTCATTGCATAGCTGAGCAATAGCTACTATCAGGTTTTCACTGTTGAGTAAATCAGTTGTAACTTGTAAACTATTACATTTACAGTAATTTCTTTAAATATATTATTTACCTATATTTCAGTCCTCTGTAACATAGTAAAATATCAGACCTGTAGCTCATTGCTTAGCTGAGTAATAGCTACTTTGACGTTATCACTGTTGAGTAAATCAGTTGTAACTTGAAAACTATTACATTTAAAGTAATTTCTTTAAATATGTTATTCACATACTTTGAGTCAGTAATAACTTAGTAAAATTGCAGACCTGTACCTCATTGCATAGATGAACAATAGCTATTTTCTGGTTCTCACTGTTGAGTAAATCAGTTGTAACTTGAAAACTATTACATTTACAGTATTTTGTTTAAATATATTATTCGCCTACTTTTCAGTTACGTGTAACATAGTTAAATTGCAAACCTGTAGTTTATGTATTGTTGAGTAATAGCTACTTTGAGGTTATTACTGTTGAGTAAATCAGTTGTATCTTGAAAATTATTGCATTTACAGTATTTTATTGCGTTAATACATCCTATCCAATGGACAATAGCTTATCCGGTCGGCGCGGACCGGCCCGCCAAACGTCAGAAAAAGACATCCTGTGTTTCCACCGGCCAGACCGGTCCAGTACTGTGCACTCGCCAGGTGGCGTGTCGTACTTCCTTCCTGTCTAGACAGCGTGACGTCATGGCATCTTTTTCGTTTGGCGCGAGATCTGTGCAAGCGAATTTTATTCAGTGTTTGGAATTTTTGAAAATACTCTGCTAATCTTCAGAGTTTGTTTATTTGCCTTGGCGAAAGTGATATATAGGATACATAGCTCAGAATGTCTTCCCCGGGTCAACGAAGAGGGGCCTGTGGCCATGCTATGGCCATTTTTGATCATCACACATACTGTGCGCGTTGTCGCGAAAATAATAAGGGCAAGGACCCTTGTGTGGAGAGTAAGGACACCACTACTTGTAAGTTTTGTTTGGCTTTTACACCTGAACAGTTAGCCCAGATTTCAACTCCGTCCTACAAGATTAAAAAGGAAAAGCGTGAGGCAAGGAAATCTGTTACGGCCACCCCCACTAAAGACTCTACTGAACTTGTCGACCCTTCATCTGTATCAGTTATTGGGGTTGTTGGCCAGGAAGACGTTGAACAGCAATCTGATCCTGTTAAATCTCCACCTTCTTCCTCATCAATGCCTCCGGAGAAGAAAGCCAAAAAAGAAAAGGTTGCTTCTAAGCCTAAAAAGTCGTCTGAATCAGCTTCAACTGACGCTAAGTTAGCAGATCTGGACAGTAAGTGGTCCGAACGTTTCAACAGGCTTGAAGCGCTTTTGCTCTCTAAGAGTTTTCAACCGACCTTTTCTTCGGATATCAAACTTACTCCATCTCATTCCCCTCCGACCGTCATACCCAGAGATTCTGAGCCTTTCTTTCAACCTACAGGGCGCACTGGCACAGCCTCCTCTGCGGATACGCATCAGGCAGCCAGCCAGCCGGAGTCGGACTCTCATTCTTCAAATATAGAGTGCACTGGCAAGGGTTCCTCTACTTCACAGTATCAACCAGCCAGCCAGCTCACTTCTGATACTCAACAGGTTACATCAGCCTCTTCCAAGCGCACTGGCAAGGGTTGCCCTGCTTTACAGCATCAACCGGCCAGCCAGCTTTCCACCGACCGGCCTTCGTCAAGATCTCCTCACAGGCAAGAGGTTGGTGACTCTGATAAGGGTTCCTCTGCTTCACAGCATCAACCCACCGACCAGCCAATCACTGGATGTAACCGACCTTCTGGTCAGGCTAGTACCGACCCTCACCCCAAGCTTAAATCTGCTAGCAGGTCTCACAGCAAGCAACGTTCTGACCGACCACTGGCATCCACTATCACCGACACCGGCTCTCCTCCTCTGCACAGGCACCGGACGGATAGTGCTTCTAGTGACATTTCTGAAGCAGTAAGTGAACTGTCGGATAGACCAGCAGTCGACCTCTACACTGAGGAAGGAGAACTATGAGACGAGCCGGATTTGACAAACGAACCGGAACTTATCCCTTCCGAAGAACAAACGTATAGGGAAACTATGAAGGGTATCCGGGAGTATATGGGCTGGTCAGACATTCCTGAACTGGACAGTGCCAATACTGGGTCGGATGACAATCCATTTTCAGGACCTAAAGCTGCAACACCAGGGAAAGTATCCGTCCAAATGCCTACTGAAGAATGGCTTTGTAAGAAGATAGGAAAATTGAACTTGACTCAGGTTGAGGGTTATCCCTCCCGTAGTTCTGAGGCCGGTGGCCTGTCGATGGACCAGTTTCTGAGGACGGCGAAGTCGCAAGCCAGATGGTACGGTCTTGCCACCGACCACAAAGCCGACCCTGCTGCTGTCTCAGGCTGGAGCACGGATTCTTCAAAGCTAAACAGTTGTTTCAGTCGGATATCCCGTCAGTCCGGACTAACTTCTACTCCACCTGCTTCACGACGCATTTCCCAGGAATCGTTAAGAAGGTGGGAAAAGTCTGCAAGAGAAGCGTCTGTAATCTGCAATCAGGCCGCGAGTTTCAACAGGTGCCTTTTTCGCGTGCAGAAGGACATGCAGACACAGCTTAGAAGTCTCCGGTCTGACTGCAAGGGTAAGGGATCTTCGAAGTCTTCCAACACCATGGATGAGTTGAAATACCTGATGGACTTTAACTCCAGCATCACGCAGGCCGCTGCTAAGACTATGGAGCACCTGAGTGAATTTGTTTTTATCTCCATGGGCAATCTCACGTTGGCTAGGCGGGATGCATACCTCACCCATGTGAAGTCGGGGATTAAGCCGGACACTATAGCCGCTTTAAGAGCAGCCCCCCTGCATATGCCAACCCTCTTCCCTGACTCTGTTATTAAGAGGGCGGAAGAAGAGATATCACACCACGAGTCGAGAGGTCAGACTAGTAGTTCCCGTACCAAAGGACGCTTCCACCCATACGAGAGACCTGATAAGAGAACAGACAGGCGTCAGGACAAAAAGGGTGATAAACCGGCTTGGAAGAGCATAGGCAAGGGCCGGTACAGAAAACCCAGAGGAAAGGCCTCCAACTATTCTGCCCGACCAGCCAAGGGCCAGCAGCCTTATAAATGACAATTACTGTGTAACTCAAATTCAGACAGGGCTGCTGGCCAGGAGCACCACCAAGAGAGAGACAATAGACACTTGTTTTCTTGGCAATGTACTCTTAAATGTTGTAACTCCTGTACCTACTGTGCCCGGGCATTCGCAAAGGAAAGATCTAAGTCCCGGGCCAGTAGATTGTTATGTTCAAAGAGATCATGCATTAAAATATGTGAAAGGTGCTTCTTGTGTCACTCAGTTGTTTTGTGTCCCTCCTGTTACAAATGTAAAAGATGTTGTCTCAAATCTTCCTGTAGGGGCAAGACTTCAAAACTATTGGCAGGCTTGGCTGGATCTGGGTTCCGGTCCGAAAGTGGTCAATCTTTTGAGAGAGGGTTATACTCTCCCCTTCCGGACCCGACCGAACAAGGGGAGTGGGTCACGTCGGTAGACTTCAAAGATGCCTACTTCCATATTCCAATACAGGAACAATCTAGGAAATATCTCAGATTTCATATCCAGGGTCAGACTTACCAATTCAAAGCACTGCCTTTCGGTCTGTCTACAGCACCCATAGCCAAGGAGGTGAAACTGATGGCCAGCCACAGGGGTATAAGAATCCACCAGTACCTCGACGACTGGTTGGTGAGGGCAAAGTCGCACCATCTTTGCCACCAGCATACACAGACTCTAGTAAGAATGTGTCAGGACCTAGGTTGGCTGGTGAACAAGGAGAAATCAGAGCTGGAGCCAAAACAAGTTTTCAACTTCGTAGGTTACCAGTTCGACCTCAGGTCCGGCCGGGTCCGACCGACACCGGACCGGTGGGAAAGCTAACAAGGGAAAATACAAGTGTTACTGTCACTACCGGCCTGTCCGGCCCGACAGTTCATGTCCCTCATAGGCCTATTAACGGCCACGGAGAAGCAAGTTCACCTGGGCCGGCTACACATGCGACCCCTTCAGTGGCATCTCAAAAACAATTGGAGGGTACCGGAATCTCTAGAAAAGATTATCCCTCTGCCCAGGTCTTTACACCCACACTTGCAATGGTGGCTAAAAGAAAGCAATGTGCTACAAGGTCAACCGTTACACCCAGTAAGGCATGCTCTGCAGATATTTACAGACGCCTCAAAAGAAGGGTGGGGCGCTCACTTAAACGAGCGCATTGCAAGAGGATCTTGGTCGGAACAGGAAAGCAAACTGCATATAAACTACCTGGAGTTAAAAGCAGTTTTTCTAGCTTTGAAAGAGTTCCAAGATCTCTGTGTAGGCGAAATAGTACTAGTGGCAACCGACAACACCACGGTAGTGGCTTATATAAACAAAGAAGGAGGCATGAGGTCGGGCCCACTGTGTGCCCTACTGTGGAGAATCTTGACCTGGTGCTCCCAGCGACATGTGACTCTAAAAGCCCGTCATATCCCAGGCCATCTAAATGTTATAGCCGACAAACTATCCAGGCTGGGTCAGACCATCCAGACAGAGTGGTCCCTCCTTCCAGAAGTTTTTCGAAGGATATGCAGCAGGTGGCACCAACCTCAGATAGATCTGTTTGCCACGAGATTCAACCACAAGTTGCCTCAGTTTGTGTCCCCAGTTCCGGACCCCCTGGCTTTAGCAGTGGATGCACTCACTCTGCCATGGGACGAGCTGGATGCATATGCCTTTCCACCGACCGTCATCTTGGGCAAAGTGGTGGAAAAGTTATTGGACTCCCCGTGCCAGAGACTCATTCTGATTGCCCCGGGGTGGCCCAACATGCCCTGGTTTTGGGACTTAGTGGCCATGTCCAGTCAAATTCCTCTCAGTCTGCCAATTCTGCCCAATTTGTTGACACAGCCCTTCAATCAGATCCCTCACAGAAATCTGACAAATCTAAATCTCCATGCATGGCTCCTAGAGCCACAGCAATCAAGGAACAGGGCTTCTCTGAGGCAGTGGCAGCAAGAAATGAGGCTCCTCAAAGAAGATCAACCAGATCAGTCTATGAGGCAAAGTGGACCATTTTTACAAAGTGGTGCGACGCTAATCAGGTGGACTTCAGGTCACCACCTGTAAAGTCGGTGGCTGACTTCCTATTGCACCTCTTTGAGGACAAGAAGTTACAGCCCAGCACCATTGATGGATACAGGTCTGCCATTGCTGATAAGTTGGGTAACACAACAATTAATATCAGCAAAGATGATAATCTCACCCGTCTCTTGGACAGTTTTCAGAGAGACAGACCCAAAGGGCGGAGGGGTATACCCTCTTGGAACCTTTCTCTGGTACTACACCAGCTGACAAAGGCTCCCTTCGAACCGTTTAAGGAGGCATCCCTGAAGCACCTTACCTTCAAAACTGTCTTCCTTTTGGCCCTGGGTTCCGGCAAAAGAAGGAGTGAGATCCATGCATGGCAGCACAAGAACATCAGGCACCAGTCGGATTGGTCTAAGGTGTCCCTGTTTCCATCCCCCAGCTTTCTTTCCAAGAACCAGCTGGCCAAAGAGGGCCCAGAGAGTGTAGCCCCTGTGGTCATTCCGGCTTTGGCTCCTACTCTGGATAGGTCCCTTAGGTCTGACAGA
The DNA here is from genome assembly GCA_964017235.1 of Sabellastarte sp. h YS-2021. NCBI lineage: Eukaryota > Metazoa > Annelida > Polychaeta > Sabellida > Sabellidae > Sabellastarte > Sabellastarte sp. h YS-2021. Next base: position 62,151,352 of record OZ024929.1, on the reverse strand, counting down.
TCCCTTTGTCCGGTCAGAGCTCTGCACTACTATTTGGACAGGACATCAGACCTCAGGCAGGATAAGGAGTTAGTTTTTGTCTCCTTCAAGAAAGGTTTCGACAAGGATATCTCACCTGCCACCATCTCCCCATGGATCAAGCAGACTGTGATCCTATGCTATGAGCTCTCTGATCATCAGGCACACACCCTACATCAAGTTAAGGCCCATGATGTTAGGGCCTTTGCTGCCTCTAAGGCCTTCCAATCGGGAGTTTCCTTAGATCAGATTTTAGCAGCCTGCCACTGGAAATCTCATAATACCTTCACTCAGTTCTACTTGAAGGATGTGGCTTGGGCTGACTCGGAGCTCTACCATCTTGGTCCGGTTGTGGCTGCTCAGCAGATCCACCGACAGACCAATAGTTAGAGGAGATGGTTACATATGTAAATAGTGTACATAGTGTATATATTGTATATATATAGTTACAAAAAAAAAAAAAAAAAAAAAAAAAAAAGACTGGAACGTGCTTCCTTAGGGAGTTCTATATTTATGGGACTGAACTCATCCCTCTCTTCCCCTACCTCAGAGCAGGTCTGTACAAAAGGGGGGGGGGGGGGGGCAGCAGGTCAATTCTGACGGTTCAACCTTGATAACCGGATGATGATATGCGACCATGGCCTTAGGGGTTATTGACTGCCAGGTCTACCCGGGTCTCTAAAGAGAAATTTCATTATGTCGGAGTATGAGTTCAAATTGGAAGTCCCTAGTAACTTACCCGCCAACCAAGCGGTAGTTATTCAGCTATTGTCCATTGGATAGGATGTATTAACGCAATAAAATTGCAAATTTAAGATGTAAATTAAATTTTTATAAGTTAATACCCTATCCAATGGACACACAAGACCCTCCCACCGACCCTGCTATCAGTCTACTAGGGGTCTAATAGGTTTAGACAACGAAAAAGATGCTATGACGTCACGCTGTCTAGACAGGAAGGAAGTACGACACGCCACCTGGCGAGTGCACAGTACTGGACCGGTCTGGCCGGTGGAAACACAGGACGTCTTTTTCTGACGTTTGGCGGACCGGTCCGCGTCGACCGGATAAGCTATTGTCCATTGGATAGGGTATTAACTTATAAAAATTTAATTTACATTTTAAATTTGCAATTTTGTATAAATATGTTATTCAGCTTCTTTTGGGTCAGCTATAACATAGTGAAATTGCAGACCTGTAGCTCGTGGTATAGCTGAGCAATAGCTACTTTGAGGTTCTCACTGTTGAGTAAATCAGTTGTAACTTTAAAACTATTGCATTTACAGCAATTTTTTTAAATATGTTGTTCACCTACTTTAGAGTCCTCTATAACATATTGAAATTGCAGACCTGGAACATCATTGCATAGCTGAGCAATAGCTACTTTGAGGTTATTATTGTTGAGTAAATCAGTTGTACAGTAAAAACTATTGCATTTGGAGTATTTTGTTTAAATATGTTATTCAGCTACTTTTGGGTCAGCTTTAACATAATACAGGCCTTTAGGTCATTGCATAGCTGAGTAATAGCTACTTTGACATTACCACTATTGAGTTAATCAGTTATAACTTGAAAACTATTGGATTTTTTTAAGGTATTTTGTTTAAATATGTTATTTATCTACTTTTGGGTTAACTATAACATAGTAAAATAGCACACCTGTAGCTCATGGCATAGCTGAGCAATAGCTACTTTCAGGTTCTCACTGTTCAGCAAATCAGTTGTAACTTGAAAACTATTACATTTACATGATTTTGTTTGAATATGTTTTCTACCTACTTTTTACTGCTTAATAGTTAACTTGGTACTTTACTTCTGAGTACTTATTTGCAGAGCACAACTTTTGTGTCCGTTCCTTCTTTCACTTCTAATCTGAAACTCAAAGCACACAGTCAGCTGACACAGACCCCGTTCACGGGCACTGATTGCTTGTTTAGTATATTTCGCCTTCTTTTCCAAATTTCAAATCCAATACACTGTAAATATGTTTTTATTGCGTTAATACATCCTATCCAATGGACAATTGCTTTACCGGTCGGCGCGACCGGTCCCGCCAAACGCCAGAAAAAGACATCCTGTATATAATACCAGCAGGACCGGTCAGTAGTGTGCATTCGCTAGGTGGCGCATCATACTTGCTTCCTGTCCAGACAGAGTGACGTCAGTTCATCTTTTTCGTTTGGCGCGTGTAGTGTGCAGACGCGTTTTGAAGTTATCTCCAAGTTTGAAGAAAACGCGGTTTCTTCTATGAAATTAAAGCTTATTTTCATCTGAAAATATATTTATTGTGTTACATACACTTTATGGCCTCTCCAGGACTTGAACGAGGCATTATCCAGCGTTTAATAGCCAGTTTTGAAGATCTTCTGTGTACTTGTCGTCGAGAGGAATCGTGGGTGAGAGGTCGTGTGTCGTCCCTGCAGCATTCCTTCTGCTGGTCTGAAGCGTGTATTTACCACGATTCACCTCCATTTAATTCTACATTGTCGAGTAACACTGCGTGTATGTCGACGAGAAGAAATTAGAAGGAAAGAAGAATGCATCGTCTGACGTCATCACTTTCAGCTTATGCTTGTCACGTGACACGGACGTGGTCACGTGATACGCATTCAACATGGAGGAATCGTGTTTTCAACAGAAGTTTTAGAAGAAAAGACGAGTATTTATCACTCTACACCCACTTTTTAACTGGCAAGAAGAAATCCAGCAACTCGTCTGTTGACCTGAAGAAATTAGATGTCAAATAGTCTTTGAACTCTGCAAATTTTGCCGGTGCCGGTCATGTGACTTCACAGATCTCAACACAACTACCGGCAAGCAAATCCCCAAGCGTGACTGGTTCAGCTGACAACTAGTGATGATTTTTACCGGTTCCAGTCTGTACAGACTACCGGTGGGTCATGTTCCTGTGAAGCTGTCAAAACCCCCCTTCAGTGGTTCCAGTGATCAGCCCTGTGTTGATACTGGAACCTTCACCAGAGGCCTTTCCACTGGTGGAACTGTTGGGGTTACCGGTTCCGGTCTGTACAGACTACCGGTGGGTGCTGTTCCTGTGAAGCTGTCAAGAAACCCCCCTTCAGTGGTTCCAGTGATCAGCCCGGTGTTGATACTGGAACCTTCACCAGAGGCCTTTCCACTGGTGGGACTGTTGGGGGTACCGGTTCCGGTCTGTACAGACTACCGGTGGGTGCTGTTCCTGTGAAGAAACCCCTTCAGTGGTTGCCAGTGATCACCCCTTTTTGATCCTGGAACCTCCACCAGAGGCCTCCCCACTGGTGGGACTGTTGGGGTACCGGTTCCAGTCATGTTCTTGTGAATCGGTCAAGGAACCCCCCTTCAGTGGTTACCAGTGATCAGCCCTGTTTTGATACTGGAACCTCCACCAGAGGCCTTTCCACTGGTGTGACTGTTGGGGGTACCGGTTCCAGTCTTGTTCAGACCACCGGTGCTGCTGCTCAGAGGGTTCACCTACCAGAAGTCGCGGTGACCATTGAGACCCTTATCTTCCCTGTGCAGAATTTTGGACCGGTACCGGTCCTGTTCAGGCTACCGGTAGGGTCACTAGCCAGCCAGTGATGAGGGATACCGGCACCAGTTCTGTTCAGACTGCCGGTTGTGGTCACAGAAATCCAGCAAGGGCTACCGGTTAAACAGGATTACCGGTTACACAGAGTTGCTGGTGACATACAGCAGGGCTACTGGTTCAGAGAATTACCGGCTCCTGAGTGTTGCCGGTTCCGGAGTCTTGCCGGTTCCGGAGTGTTGCCGGTTACAGAGGAATCTGTACCCATCCTTAAGGGCAAGAAACCAGCTCCAAATCCAGTGCTGACAACAGGTTTGCCGGTTACAGAGAATTGCCGGTTCCGGAGTGTTGCTGGTTCCGGAACGGTAGTGCTGCTGGTTTCAAGAAATCTGCTGTTCCCTTCCTTACTGACAAGGAACCAGCTTCAAATTCAGTGCTGAGAACAGGTTCAACAGTTACCCTTCTCTCAGAGCCTACCGGTTTGACCGGTTACAGAGCCTGTTTGATTGCAGAGAAAAGCTGCTGAACCACCACTGTGGACAGGAAGAAGGCAACTTCATATGAGCCTATCCTTGCTAAGAAATAGTTCACCCAGTTCTGCCAACTCCGGTGAGTTTTTGCAGAACTATGGAGCCACCAGGAACCGGTTACAGAGCATTGCCTCGCGTATAACCGTTTAAGGCCTGGTACTGGGCAGGTCTCCAGGACTGACTGACAGACCGGCAGAAGTTCCTTAAAGGCCAAAACAGCTGTTTAGGCCAACCAGTGGCAGCCTAAGGAACTGGTTACAGAGGAATTCTTTGATCAGTCACTGGTCCCGGTGAAATGCCTGTCAAGCTACCTGACCAGTCAGCCAGCCTACCCTTTCGGGTCCCAGCTGGTCAGACAGTGGCTAGAGATTGAGGGAGGGTTACACTCTCCCCTTCCGGTTCAGACCCCACTTGACGAGGTCACCGACTGTAATAAGCAACTACCACAATCCAACCAAACAGTCCTTCCTTTTAGAGGCACTGTATCAACTGATAAACAAGAATGCAGTCGAACCGGTGGAAAATCAAACTCACTGGGGTTTTACAACCGGCTTTTTGGTACCCAAACCCAACAACCGGTGAAGACCGATCCTAGACCTGAGCACCTTGAACACCTTTTTGAACACAGGGATGTTCAAGGTGGAAACCCAAGAGACAATAAGAACCTCCCTCCAAGCAGGGGAGTGGGTCACATCCATAGATTTCAAAGAAGCATACTTCCACATACCAATTCACAGTCAGTCCAGGAAGTACATGCGCTTTCACCTCCAGGGTCGGTCCTACCAGTTCAAAGCCCTTGCCCTTGTCCACAGCTCCCATGGAGTTCACAGTGGTGGCCAAAGAGGTCAAACTCGTGGCTTTTCAGAAGGGTATAAGGATCCACCAGTACCTAGACGACTGGCTGGTGAGAGCCTCTACCCACCACACCTGTCTCCAGCATACGCAAACCCTAGTCACACTTTGTCAGGAATTAGGGTGGCTGGTGAACAAGGAAAAGTCGGAGCTGGTTCCCAAACAGGTCTTCAACTTCGTAGGTTACCAGTTCGACCTGAAAGAGGGCAAGGTCAGACCAACAGAAGAACGTTGGCAGGCCTTGACACACAAGATCAGATCAATATTGTCGGATCCGCTTTGCCCGGTCTGACAATTCATGTCCCTCATAGGTCTACTCACAGCAACAGAAAAGCAAGTCCACTTAGGGCGACTAACATGAGACCCATACAGTGGCACTTGAAAAAAAAACAAAAAAAAAAAAACAACAACTGCAGGGTCCCAGAGTCACTGGAAAAGGTGATCTCGATCCCCAAATCCCTCCACCCCCATCTAAGGTGGTGGCTGGAGGAAAGCAATGTGCTTCTAGGTCAACCATTACACCCTCTAAACATGCTCTGCAAATCTTTACAGACGCATCAAAAGAAGGGTGGGGCGCTCACTTAGACGAGCACACTGCAAGGGGACAGTGGTCCCTACCAGAGAGCAAGTTACACATAAACCACTTGGAGCTGAAAGCAGTATTTCTAGCTCTAAAAGACTTTCAAACCCTAGTCTTCAACAAGACAGTGTTGGTAGCTACAGACAACACAACAGTGGTTGCCTATATCAACAAAGAAGGGGGGGATGAATCGGGCTCTCTGTGTGCCCTACTGTGGAGAATTCTGTCCTGGTGCACCAGGCAGCAAGTAACCCTCAGGGCACGTCACATCCCCAGCCGGCTGAACGTGATAGCAGACAAGCTATCCAGGCTTGGCCAGACCATTCAAACAGAGTGGTCACTTCATCCAGCAGTGTTCCAAGCTGTATGTTCAAGGTGGCATCAGCCACAAGTGGACTTGTTTGCCACCAGGTTCAACAACAAACTACCACAGTTTGTATCACCGGTGCCAGACCCCCAGGCTTGGGCAGTGGATGCACTCAGTCTGTCTTGGGAGGACCTGGACCCATACGCCTTCCCACCGGCAGCCATCTTGGGCAAGTGGTGGAGAAGCTCCAGGACTACCCCTGCAACAGAATAATTCTGATTGCTCCAGGGTGGCCCAACATGCCCTGGTTTTGGGACCTGGTAGCAATGTCAAGCCAGATCCCACTGTGTCTGCCCAGCATACCCAACCTAGTGTCTCAGCCATTCAACCAGGTCCTCCACAGGAACCTGTCGAATCTGAACCTACATGCCTGGCTCCTATAGCCTCAGCAATCAAGGAGCAAGGCTTCTCTGAGGCAGTGGCAGCACGAATTGAGGCTCCTCAAAGAAGGTCAACCAGATCTGTCTATGAGGCAAAGTGGACCATTTTTATAAAGTGGTGCCTCAGTAATCAGGTGGACTTCAGGGCACCACCTCTGAAAGCCATTGCTGACTTCCTCTTGCACTTATTTAAGGAGAAGAAGTTACAGCCAAGTACTATTGATGGCTACAGATCCGCCATTGCTGACAAACTGGGCAATTCCACCATTAATGTCAGCAAAGATGAGAATCTCACTCGTCTCCTGGATAGTTTCCATAGCGACAGACCTAAGGGCAGGAGGGGCATCCCCTCCTGGAACCTTTCACTGGTTTTACATCAGCTCACAAAGGCTCCCTTTGATTCCCTGAAAGAGGCCTCCTTGAAACATCTAAGTTTCAAGACTGTTTTCTTGCTGGCTTTGGGTTCAGGTAAACGCAGGAGTGAGATCCATGCTTGGTTACATAAGAACATCAGACACCAGTCGGACTGGTCTAAGGTGTTTTTGTACCCCTCACCCAGCTTCCTATCCAAGAACCAGCTGGCTAAGGAAGGTCCAGATAGTGTGGCACCAGTGGTCATCCCAGCCCTGGCACCATCTCTGGATAGGTCACTCAAGGGTCACAGGTCCCTATGTCCAGTTAGAGCCCTGCGCTACTACTTGGACAGGACTGCAGACCTCAGGCAGAATAAGGAGTTAGTCTTTGTCTCCTTCAAGAAGGGTTTTGATAAAGACATCTCACCTGCCACCATCTCCTCATGGATCAAACAGACTGTGGTTCTGTGCTATGAGCTCTCTGACCAGGAGGCCCTCACCTTACATCAGGTTAAAGCCCATGATGTTAGGGCCTTTGCTGCCTCTAAGGCTTTCCAATCAGGGATTTCCTTAGATCAGATCTTGTCAGCCTGCCACTGGAAATCTCACAACACCTTCACCCAATTCTATTTGAAGGATGTTGCCTGGGCTGACTCGGAGCTTTTCCACCTGGGACCTGTAGTGGCTGCCCAGCAGGTGCACCACCAGGCCCAGAAGTGAGGGGATGTTGTGTATATGTAAATATGTACATATTGTATGTTTATTTCTTCTGGGACTGAACTCAGCCCCTCTCTCTCTATCTTTCCCTTCTCAAACCGACTCTGGAAGGAAAGAAAAAAGGGGGGGGCAACGTCGGTAGACTCCCGGTTAACTGGTGAGTTAGTGGCCGACCTTGACCTGTCAGGGTTCTCTGACCCTAGGTCAAATGGGCCTGCACTATTTTGTTTTGTTATGAGTTCACAGAAGTCCCTAGCTGCTTACCCGCCTACCAAGCGGTAGTTATTCAGCAATTGTCCATTGGATAGGATGTATTAACGCAATAAAATTGCAAATTTAATAAGTAAATTAAATTTTTATAAGTTAATACCCTATCCAATGGACAGGCAAGGCCCTCCCAACCGACCCGCTATCAGCTTACTAGGGGTCTAAATCTATTTAGACAACGAAAAAGATGAACTGACGTCACTCTGTCTGGACAGGAAGCAAGTATGATGCGCCACCTAGCGAATGCACACTACTGACCGGTCCTGCCGGTATTATATACAGGACGTCTTTTTCTGGCGTTTGGCGGGACCGGTCGCGCCGACCGGTAAAGCAATTGTCCATTGGATAGGGTATTAACTTATAAAAATTTAATTTACTTATTAAATTTGCAAGTTTCAGCACTTACATTGAATTTTCTTTTTTATTTCGTATTTTCCTCACCAAATTATTTTATTTTTTTATTTCTTATTTTATTTTTGTCTCATGATAATACCTTGTACAATATCTTTCTATTTTGCTTTATATCATGTGCAGTTAAATGTATCTTGTTTACAATCTTTTGTCAGTCTTAGTAGAATGTATAAAAGTAAAAAGAGTTTATTTGGAAATTGCTATAGTCAGAGCTGTGGGAGCCTCTCTGTTTCAGACTTGTGTATATGTTGGAAATATTTAACCAGTGTTCCATTTCATCTATGAACCCTAGTAATGAAATATCTCTGTTGTCAGCAAACTGTCGGGGCTTGAATAATAAGGAAAAACGTTACGATGTTCTAAATTACATTGAAGAAATGAAAATAAATATAGCATGTCTCCAAGACACTCATTTAGTAGAGTCAATGGAAAATGTTCTCAAAAATTATTGGGATGGGGAAGTTTTTCTCAATTGTCGTCGTAGTAATGCTAGAGGTGTAGCAATTTTATTAAGTAATAATTTTGAATACAAAGTAATTAAAACAGAAAAAGACACTGAAGGTAATTTATTGGTCATGGATCTTGCGATCGAAGATACAAAATTTCGAATCATAAATATCTATGGCCCAAATATGGATGATGTTGACTTTTATCATAAGGTTAAACATAAAATACATGAAAATGAACAGGACCATTTACTGTTATGCGGTGATCTTAACTTGATTCTGAATCCTAATTTAGACAGTCATAATTATTCAAACTTAAACAATCCTAGAGCAAGGTCAAGCATGATCAACATTATTGAAGAGCATGGACTGATTGACCTTTATAGATATTTGAACCCCAACAAAACAAGATACACTTGGCGTCACCGTAACTCTCTAAAGCAGGCTCGACTAGATTACATTCTGATATCTGATACTATGGTTGACCTTGTTGACGTTATGGATATTAAACCCAGCTACAAATCAGACCATTCCTCTCTACATTTACGACTTAACAAAATTTAATAATGGAAAAGGGATATGGAAATTTAACACAAGATATTTAAGTGATCCTGAGTATCTTCTTAAAATAAATGATGTAATCAGGGATGAATACATTAAGTATGCAGTCCCAGTCTATAATGTAACATATATAACTGTAGATGCTTTTCCTGAAATAGCTCTTACCATCAATAGTGAAAAGTTCCTGGAGGCAATGCTATTAAGATTAAGAGGTGAAACAATTAAATATGCAAGTAAAGCTAAAAGAAAAGAATGTAATAAAGAAAACCTTTTAATATCTGAAATAGAAATGTTAGAATCTAAACCTGTTCATATCCAATCTCCTGTCCTAGAAATGAAAAAGACAGAATTGGAGGAAATTAGAAGTGAAAGGCTAAAAGGTGAATGGGTTCGATCACATACTCAGTGGAATATTGAAGGTGAAAAACCGACTAAATATTTTTGCTCCTTAGAAACAAAAAATTACTTAAGCAAAACTATTAAACGCCTAAAACAATCTGATGGTAGTTTTTTAACTAATCAGAAAGAAATTTTAGATTCAATTGCTCATTATTACCAGACTCTTTTCAAATCAAAAGGTCGAAATTTATCAGAATATTGTCTTTCAGATATGTTGGGACAATACTCAGTTAACAAATTAGATATAAATGAAGCAAACACATTAGAAGGAGCTTTGACTGAAATTGAATTAGGAAAGGCACTAAAGAATATGAAACACAACAAAACCCCTGGTATAGATAGTTTTCCATCTGAATTCTGGAAACACTTGAAATTCTGTGTCTTAAATGCATTAAATGATAGCATTGCCAGAGGTAGACTACCTTTGTCACTGCGCCAGTGTGTTATAACATGTTTACCCAAGAAAGGGAACAACCGTGATATCATTAAAAATTGGCACCCACTGTCACTGCTGTCAGTCAGCTGCAATAGCCAATAGACTAAAACCATATCTTGATCGTCTTATTTCTAAAACTCAAAATAGATTCATTCCAGTAAGATAAATTGGTGAATGTACTCGGCTTATTATATATGATACAATGAGTTTCGCCGAAAAAAAAAAACCTTCCTGGAATGTTAATCCTTACTGACTTTGAAAAAGCATTTGACTCTGTTTCATGGACCTTTATCTACCAAACTTTAGAATTTCTGGGATTTGGTGAATCATTTATTAAGTGGATAAAATTATTTAACACGGACGTCAAAGCAAGCATAATTCAATGTGGCTTCTTGTCAAAATTTATTGATATTGAGAGGGGCTGCCGCCAAGGTGACCCCATTTCATCATACTTATTTATTCTTGCTGCCCAAATCCTCACAATACTCTTCTTAAATAATCCAAATGTTAAGGGTATTTCTTGTGGAAGTGCCGAGATCAAGCTCAGTTAGTTTGCTGATGACACAACATTAATATTAGATGGAACACCTCAATCACTACAGGCTGCCTTTAATGTCTTAGAAATCTTTGGGTCAGTCTCAGGTCTTCGAGTTAACACTGAAAAAACCTAAGTAGTGTGGATTGGGAAGAAGAAACGCTGTAATGAAAAACTGTTGAAATTAAATCTTAAGTGGGACACTACTCATTTGAATATGTTGGGGTTATCATTTTCTGTGGATTTGCTTGAATGTACTGAAATTAATTTCTCTAATCAAATAGTAGAAATTCAAAAAATTATAAATAATTGGAACAAACAATATTTAACTCTCATAGGGAAAATCACCATAATAAAGACATTCATGTTGTCAAAATTAAATCATTTGCTTTTGTCCTTGCCTAACCCTAACCCTTATCTTCTTTCAAAAATTAATTGTATATTCTATAGCTTTCTATGGTCTAACAAACCAGACAAAATTAAAAGAGATGTCAGACTACCACCTTTAGCAGGAGGATTAAAAATGATAGATATTGATCTATTCATGAAAGCTATGAAAGTTACATGGATAAGGAGACTGTTTACATCTAGCAATGCCCCATGGGTAAACCTTTTACTAGCTGAAACTTCCATATGTCTAAATAAACTATCAAACTTTGGTCCACAGTATTTTTCTACATTGATGAGAATACTAAACCCATTTTGGCACGATGTTTTTAAGTGCTGGAAAACTATGTTAACAATCTCACAAATTCAAAGCATTGAGGACATTCTAAAAGCTCCATTATGGTATAATCCATTAATTTCTGATCAACCATTGTACTTTCCAGACTGGTTTTGTAAAGGAGTTATCACAGTCTCGGATGTTATATCCAACAATAAGATAGCCAGTTATGATGAACTTTGTCAAAAGTTTTCATGCCAGTTCAATTATCTTAATTATCTGACCATAAAATTTAAAATAAACATTTTTTTGATAAAATATGGTTTTACATTTGAAAACATTATCCTTGAAAGGCCCTTTGTTCCTTTTAATTTGAGGTCCACTTTGAAAGATAAAAAGGGGGTAAGATCAATTTATTCAGTATTTCTGATCAATCCTCAAAATAACCATACCATGAAACTCAGATGGAATGAAGAGTTTCAAACTCAAATTGACAATAACACTTGGAAAACTCTATTATTATTATTATTCATTGTTTTAAAATAGTAGCGAATAATAATCTAATATGGTTTCAGTTAAAATTGATTATAGAATTTTAGGAACCAATAGTTATCTATTTAAACTAGACATCAAAAATAATCCCAACTGTCTTTTTTGCCATCAGCCTGAATCTTTACTCCATATTTTTTGTCAATGTCCAAATTCAATACAATTATGGGAAGACATTGAGAAACTATTGGAAGAGAGGATCAGGTTAAGCATAAAATTTTCATGCTTTAATGTGTTTGGGTATATAAATAAAGATCCAAATCATATACCAATAAACAGCTTAATACTTATCACTAAAAAGTATACATTTGATGCCTCTAGAGATGGCAAGAGACTGATCCTGAGGTCATTGCAACATAGATTAAATAGGCTCTTTAGAGATGAAGAACATCGGGCACATTTATATGGAAAAGAGTCGATCTTTTCACGGGTCTGGGACAGATGGGCTTCTGTGTTCTGTTTAAGTATATAGTATTGCAACAAATGTTATATTAAAATGTGTTCAAAGCGAGAGACATTTCTAATATTTGTATTATGTGATCTTCATTTTCATACTTAAGGTATTTGACATAGTTGCTCTATATTTAGAGTTTTGTTGACTGTTTTTTTTCAATATTTCTATATGAGTGACATATCTATATGTATATTACTTCTCTGTAATACATTTGCACTTGATATGAAAAAAAAAAAAATAAAAATAGAAAAAAAAAGGTATTGGAATGATATCAAATGAGAAACAAAGAACCAGGCTGGTCAGTGGGGTTGCAGATCTCCTGTAATAGTGTTAGATCTTCAGTAAAAGTGTTAGATGTTTAATTAGATGATCATCATACATCAATCAGATTTATTCCATATCTTCTTTTTTTTTGCTCTACATAGATATATGAAAAAAGCACTCATCCTCTTTGTTTAAGCAGTATGCTGGTATAAAACCCGGCATATGTAGCACTATATAAACTAAAACTTCATTTTGTTTGCAAGGAACTGAGAAGTGATATTGTCAGATTTTACTGTTTCTTCTTATTATAAATGAAACTGTGAAACCAGCTTTAATTTACTTTGTAAAGGCTTGAAAGGATACATGTCAAATTATGAAGAAAAAAAAACAAAATCTAATTGCATATTTGTTTTATAATGTTTCATCTATCCACTAATATGTTAAAACATAGAAACAGATAATAGACTAGTGGCTATTCTGAAAAAGAGGCCTAAAATAGGAGTAACCCCTACCAGCAGTAGAGCAAGCCACATCCTTTTGGGGCTTGGAAAAATATGGATGTGGGAAAAAAAATTAGCTAAAAATGATAAAAAATGACATATTTCCATGGTAACCCCCGTCAACATTTATGCTTGTAAAAATCACATTTTTACCAGTAACTCTGCTTCTACAACCACTAAGTGACAACTCTGTCACAGATACGCTTCAACTTTTTGAGTGAACTAAAAACTTTGAACATAGTTGTTGATGTCTATTCCTGGAAATTGAAAGCCAAACTTAGAAATTACTTTTCAGAAAGAATTGTTTTCATTGAACGATGAGGAGTTTCTGATCTGGTTTGTTCAACCACAGTTACTGTGGGAGATGCACTTCGCAAAGCTTCAGAACTACGAACTTTACAACAGAAAGATGATGCAGAATATTTTGATAAGCCAGAGACAAGACATATTGATGAAATACAGCTTCTGCATACGGCAGCTGGCATACTCCGAAGACAAATGTCAGACATAGCAGAATCAAGAAGGCACTATGATCCATCATCATAAATCAGCATTGATCAATGTGCCAAATTTGTACCAGTCTTGTATGATTTCTTTAGTTGGCTCACAGATGGTACATCATTTTGCAATGTCACACAATGTAGCGATGATAACGCAACCAAAAATGATGTTGCCACCATTTCAATCTGCCATGATATCATTAGCAAGTCACAAAGCATCCGGTCACCTATAACTCTTGGTTTGGCTCTATATATTCATCATGAGTTTGGGAGTAAACAACTTTTGCAAGAGCTCCATGCTATGGCTCACAGCATTTCATATGATGAAGTTTGCAGATTCCTGACTTCAGCAGCCATAAACCAACAGAGACAAGATGTTTATGTACCAACAGGCCTGCAAGATTCTGGTAATGGAAGAGTACAAAAAGATGCTGCAATAGACAACTTTGATCAAAACGAGAAAACCTTGGATGGGAAGTCAACCACACATGCCATGGCAGCAGTTGTGTACAAGCGATGTGCTGTCAATCATACTGATGAACATGTTTCCATGACCACCACAAAAGTCCACAAGCAAATTAGATGCTGATACTCCAATACAAGGTAAATACTCTGAAGCTGTGGGATACATTGATACCTTCAAAAAATTAGAAATATGGCACAATAGATCTCAATCAGAAATATGGCACAATAGATCTCACTGAACTAAGTAAATTGTAGAATGTAGATCTAATATTTACCTAGTCATCATAAACAACAATGACCCAGCATAAAAATTTTTATGTTGTACATAACTGTGGTATGAAACATAGGAATATAAAGGTGTTGGGTATAGTGCTTGCTTGCTTTGTTTTCCATTTAGATACCACAAGCCATGTGAGCATCCACAGCCTACTTCAGTTTTACACAATGACATTATTGATGCAAATCTCTCTCTGCAGCATGCTGCAGCGGAGAAGAAAGACCTTCTTTGGAAGGTCAGTCGTCTTAATAAACCAGAGACAGTCAGCCTCTACCATCTTGGAATGGGTTCAATTCACTCACATCTGACACCAGCCAACCAGTTGCGATTGTTCGGTATCTGCCCTTCATCAGAGCCCCACCAACAGATCTTGATACCATCTACACAATTCTAATTCAGTTGGTCCAGCTAGCAGAAACTCTTGACCAGTCACATATCCTTGTCACAGCAGATATGGCAATTCACTCAAGGGCTCAGGAAATACTTTGGCCACAACCTGCAACCTTAGCTGGAAAGGTAACAATGTGAGTTGGTGGCATGCACCTCACGATGGTTTTTCAGGCAAGTCTTAGTACATTGTTTGGGGATGTAGGTCTTTTGCATTCGCTGTGTGACTCTGATGTCTATGCTACAGAAACAGCAAAGAAGATGCTGCAGGGAAAGCAATACTCACGGGTATCAGGGGCATAAAGCCTGTGCATGAAGCTCTTTCTTGCATGTTCTTTACATCTATGATCACATGGTGTGAATCACAAGAGAGGACCATCCAGTCACCAGAGCTCAATCAAAAGAACAACTTTATGAACTATTTCACACTAATAATCTGGAATCTGCTTCAACACGGATGGAGGAAATTGAAGAGAAGCAGTTTCCATTCATCCAATGAGCCATTGAAGAATTCAGGGAGGTTGGTAGATGACTTCTTGCTTGGAGGAGATCTACTTCTGCATTTGTTACGAGCTGAACATGATGCCAACTTTGATCTTCACTTGAATACAATTTGTGAAGTCATTCCATGGATGCATGCTGCTGGAAGACACACATATGCAAAGTTTCTTCCAATGTATATTGCCAATATGAGAGCATTGGCACAAAAGCACCCAGACAGTTACCAACACATGCAGAGTGGTGGGTTTGTTGTACGGAGGACAGACAACCATAGATTCAATTATGTAGCAACTGATCAAACCTTAGAACAGACTGCAAACAGAGATGGTAAAAGCAAAGGTGTAGTAGTTGGGTTCATTCTGCGTAAAAGTGCACTGTCCCACTGGTTGATCACACGACACATCACTGCTGAATATAGGGAAGCATTCAAGTCACTAACTCATTCTGAAACCAGACCAAATCAGCAGCATCAAGACTTTGGGAAAACAAGGCTAATCAAAGATGAGCATGATGTTCAACACATCGTGGATGTTGTTACACACTGTCAAAACCCATTTGACCTAAACACAGTCCCACCAGAGCTTATCAACATTGCTTCTGGACATGTAGCTTCTGAGGTTGTGAGCAATAGTTTATGCTCATTCCTAGAAAGAGGGACAAAGAAAAGTCAGGTTTTCATGAGTGAACGTATTGTGGAAAATACCAAATCTAAGGGTTTCTGGGACCCAGTGCCTCGTACCAAACTACTCTCATTTTCTGATATGAGG
The DNA here is from genome assembly GCA_964017235.1 of Sabellastarte sp. h YS-2021. NCBI lineage: Eukaryota > Metazoa > Annelida > Polychaeta > Sabellida > Sabellidae > Sabellastarte > Sabellastarte sp. h YS-2021. The sequence continues at coordinate 62,135,649 of OZ024929.1, read as the reverse complement.
AAACCATTGCTGAGCATGACCAAAAACAAGCTTGCTGTAGACTCTGAACTACTCTTTCACAGAATGCTGTTTGTATAAAAATTTCGCGATGTTAATCTTGAAACTGTACTACAACATGAGGTGACCACTGTACCACCATCCCTGTTCATGATGATGGCATGATGAGAAAAACTGTCAAGTCTGACCTGGCTAAAAAGCTTGAAGAAACTTGTACAGTACTACAGAGATTGCCCCCAGCAGTTACCACTGCATACATCATTGATGGTATGTCACTTTGCAGAGTCTGAGAGAGACTTCATTCACATCATTTAATGACTTAGCCAATCAGGTTCTGCAGCTTGTCAAGTCTTTGTTGATGAATGATCTTGCAATATCATGCATCACTCTCGTATTTGATCAATATGACAACACACAATCAATAAAACAGTCAGAGTGTTTGCGGCGTGGAGCAGAGACAGGTCCCTCCCATATGATCAAAGGTAGTCGCACAGTGCTTAACTATCGAAAATTCTTGCTCAATGTTAAGAACAAGGCTGCTTTAGCTGCATTTGTCTCTGATTACTTTGTATCAATGGGTCCTTCTATTGTTGATGAAAAGTCCAAAGTTCTTGCTGGTGGTTTTAATGAAGGTTCCATGGTCAAAAAGGTCACCAAAGCAAGTGTAACCAGCTTGCCAGAGCTTTTCAGTCCTCAAGAAGAGGCTGACACCGGTATGTTACTCCATGCTGTACATCTGTCTTCAAACTATGAACGTATAATTGTCAGGAGCAATGACACTGATGTGCTTCTCCTGTTGCTCTACTATGCAAGTAAAGAAAAGCTTGGGTCATCTGTCTACATGCATGCTGGACACATATCACAGTTCAGAGACCAGAGAAGATACATACCAATATGTACATTTGTTAACAAAGTGGGCAAAGACATCTGCCAGAAATTACCTGCAGCACATGCCCTTACAGGATCAGATACAACTGGTGCCTTCTTCCAGATTGGGAAATGAACAGCTTATTCAAAGTTGGTGGAAGTGGTCAAGACTAAAGCAAATATTCTGAAGGCATTTGGACTATCTGATAACATCACTGATGATTTCTCTGGGGCCCAAACCTACATTTTTAGTCTGTATTTGAGCAAGAAGATTCAGTGTGTGAGCTTGGATAAGCTAAGATACATCTTTGCCTCCACCACAGATAAATCTGCAGCAAAACTTCCACCAACTGAAGACATATTCATGGAACATGTCAAAAGGGCCCGGTACCAAGTCTCGATCTGGTGTCAGAGTCATTTCCAGAGGTCTGCTTTATGGAATCCAGAGGGAAATGGATGGAAGTCTTCGGAAAATGGTCTGGTTCCAGTCATGTTCACCAAACCTGTTGCTCCCATTCAAGTCCGAGATCTCACACACATGTACTGTACAGATAGTGGCTGCAGTGATTACAGAAAGTGTCAATACCTTTAGTCAGGTTTTCAATGTACTGAAATGTGTTTGTGTTACTGTGATGATTGTCAAAACTGTATGACGCCATCAGATTCAGAAAGTGATGATGACGAGTCTGATAACTAGTCCAAAATCCAAATGTAACCTCGTATCTTTAGAGGTTTTTGAAAATGTCGTAACCTCTCTAAAATTGTCAAATTGGACATGTTTTGTATTCATTTTTACAATTTGTACCAACAGAGGTTAGGGGATAAAGAATCTATGTTTGCAGCAAATAGTTTCATTCATAAAACAATGGTTTCCATAAATTAAGAGGAAAACACTGTTTTGTCCCTAAAATTAAAGATTATTTCCAGTTTTTCTCATGTAATATTGTAAAACAGAGTGTTGTATACTGGTTAATTGAATACCTTGAGCTGATAAACATTAGTATGGACATTAAAATTAGAATTTCAGTTATTATAAAATCCGTGTTCTTGCTAAAAATGAGTTTTTCAGCATTGTGTGTGAAGAAAGAGGTTACCATGGAAACACGTCATTTTTTATATGTTTTAACAATACTTTTTTCCCACATCCATATTTTCCCAATCCCTGACACACCAAAGAACAAAACAAAATAGGATGTGTCTTGCTCTACTGCCGGTTGGGGTCTGCCCTTGAAATACCCATGTGGCCGCTGGTCTAAAACTTGTGTGTGGACCTTTGCCCACAAGGACTCTTGCCCACAGGAAATTTGCCCACAAAGGACTTTGCCCACCACATTTTTACAGGGGAGGAACTTTGCATATAATAATGATATCAAATAATATCCAAAAAATCAGCTTTTTAATTTTTTTATTGAAGTATAAGTGTACAATATCTACCATATTAAAGGTCAGCTTCTTATCATATTATTTTTGCTTTTTCCGCCGTCCGTCGTCCGGAGTCTGGCGTCCGGACGCTTGTTTTCCGCTCATTTGAAGGAAAAGTATTTATCCTATCTTTACCAAATTTGGTAAGGGTGTTTATTGGGTTAATAGCTTGCATGGGATTGCTTTTGGTGAAGATAGGTCTATAGCTAACTGAGTAATAGCTACTTAGCTACTTTTGTGTACTTCTTTTGTTTCCGGGCATTTTAAGGAAAAATATTTGACATATCTTTACCAAATTTAGTATGAGCATTACTTAGGTCGATAGCTTGCTTGGGATTGCTTTTAGTGATAATAGCTATATAACTGACTGAGTAATAGCTACGTAGCTACTTTGCCAAAAATGGAAAAACACAAATTTGCTTCTATCTCCTTAACCGTGCGAGATAGAGTGATTTCGTTGAAATTTTCTACCCACAGGGTATCTAAGCAATGTACTATTGGCAATTTTTAAAAAATTTTCCCCTCCCCAAAAATGGCGGCCATTTTGAATTCTCGAATTTTTGCAAAAAATGGCAAAACACAAATTTGCTTCAATCTCCTTAACCGTGCGAGATAGAGCCATTTCGTCGAAATTTTCGACCCACAGGGTATCTGAGAAATGTACTCTTGGCAATTTTCAAAAAATTTTCCTCTCCCCAAAAATGGCGGCCATTTTTAATTTTCGAATTTTTGCCAAAAAATGGAAAAACACAAATTTGCTTCTATCCTTAACTGTGCAAGATAGAGCGATTTCGTCGAAAATTTTCGACCCACAGGGTATCTGAGAAATGTACTCTTGGAATTTTCAAAAAATTCCTGGGCTATACCTAGGAAACCTAGGACTGTGGGAGGTTTTGTGCTTGGTGGGGACATTGGTTGGGGGTTAATAGGTGTGCAGTGTCATGTGACCTTCGATCATGCTGTAAAAACCCAGACCCTTAAAATCTTTTTTCCAGGCAATATCTCTGAAACTGTAGCTATAACATAGAAAATACAAGAAAAAGAAAATAATAAAAAATTTTTTAAAAATAATTGTGTCAGGATACTGCAAAAGGCACTCTGAAATATATTCTGGATATTCTGTTGAGTAAATCAGTTGCAATTGGAAAACTATTGCATTTACAGAAATTTGTGTAAATATGTTATTCAGCTAATTTTGGGTCAGCTATAACATAGTGAAATTACAGACCTGTAGCTCATGGCACAACTGAGCAATAGCTATTTTCAGGTACTGCCTGTTGAGTAAATCAGTTGTAACTTGAAAAATATTGCATTTGGAGTATTTTGTTAAAATATGTTGTTCACCTACTTTTGGGTCAGCTATAACATAGTGAAATTACAGACCTGTAGCTCATGGCACAACTGAGCAATAGCTATTTTCAGGTACTGACTGTTGAGTAAATCAGTTGTAACTTGAAAAATATTGCATTTGGAGTATTTTGTTAAAATATGTTGTTCACCTACTTTTGGGTCAGCTATAACATAGTGAAATTACAGACCTATAACTCATGGCATAGCTGAGCAACAGCTATTTTCAGGTTCTCACTATTGAGTAAATCAGTTGTAACTTGAAAACTATTGCATTTACAGTATTTTGCTTAAATATGTTGTTCACCTACTTTTGGGTCAGCTATAACATAGTAAAAATTCAGACATGTAGCTCATTGCATAGCTGAGTAATAGCTACTTTGAGGTTATCACTATTGAGTAAATCAGTTGTAACTTGAAAACTATTGCATTTAGAGTATTTTGTTTAAATATGTTATTCACGTAACTTTTGGTCAGCTATAACATAGTGAAATTGCAGACCTGTATGTCATGGCATAGCTGAGCAATAGCTACTTTCAGGTTCTCACTGTTGAGTAAATCATTGTATCCACTGGATAGCCACAGTGTGTAGAGAGATTTCACCATTACTGCTCTAACGAAAAAAAAAATATTATAGCTAGCCTTCTCAAGTTTGCAGGATATATTAATAACCATAAAATGTTGCCTGGGAATATTTTTGGCCTCATTTTGAAAAACAAATGGCCGCCACAGGTGTTTCTTTGTCAGTCATGAAAAGTGCTTATATCTCTCTTATTATTGGTCCTAGAGGTTTGGGATGGTAAACCAACCTGTAGGAAATCATGGGCTGTGAATCTTTTGGTGTGGTCGGATTTGACCTTTGACCCCTCCTTCAAGGTCAAACAAGGATAGCCAAACTTGAAAGTGCTTATAACTCGCTTATTATTGGTCCTACAGGTTTGGGATGGTAAACAGACATATAGGAAATCATGGGCTGTGAATCTGTTGATGTGCTCGGATTTGACCTTGGACCCCTCCTTCAAGGTCAAACGACGATACCCAAACTAAAAAGTGCTTATAACTCACTTATTATTGGTCCTAGAGGTTTGGAATGGAAAACCTACCTATAGAAAATCATGGGCTGGGAATCTTTTGGTGTGGTCGGATTTGACCTTGGACCCTGCCTTCAAGGTCAAATGAGGATAGCCAAACTTAAAAGTGCCTATAACTCGCTTATTAATGGTCCTAGAAGTTTGGGATGGTAAACCAACATATAGGAAATCATGGGCTGGGATTCTTTTGGTGTGGTCAGATTTGACCTTGGACTCCTCCTTCAAGGTCAAATGAGGATAGCCAAACTTAAAAGTGCTTATAACTCGCTTATTATTGGTCCTACAGGTTTGGGATGGTAAACCAACCTACAGGAAATCATGGACTGGGAATCTTTTGCTGTGGTCGGATTTGACCTTGGACCCCTCCTTCAAGGTCAAACAAGGATAGCAAAACTTAAAAGTGCCTATAACTCGCTTATTATTGGTCCTAGAGGTTTGGGATGGTAAACCATCCTATAGGAAATCATGGGCTGGGAATCTTTTGGTGTGGTCAGATTTGACCTTGGACCCTGCCTTCAAGGTGAAACGAGGATAGCCAAACTTAAAAGTGCTTATAACTCGCTTATTAATGGTCCTAGAAGTTTGGGATGGTAAACCAACATATAGGAAATCATGGGCTGGGATTCTTTTGGTGTGGTCAGATTTGACCTTTGGACCCCTCCTTCTAGGTCAAATGAGGACAGCCAAACTTAAAAGTGCTTATAACTCGCTTATTATTGGTTTGGGATGGTAAACCAACCTATAGGAAATCATGGGCTGGGAATGTTTTTGTGTGGTTAGATTTGACCTTGGACCCCTTCTTCGAGGTGGAACGAGGATATTGCATTTGCAGTATTTCTTTAAATATGTTTTAACCTACTTTTTACACTTTAACAGTTACCTTGTTACTTTCCTTCATAATACCATTTGCAGGGCACAACTTTTTTGTCCTTCTGTCAGCTTTGGAATTTCTTTCAAACATGCTGTTCAATTACCATTTACTGTACTTCTGTACAGCACTTTCCCTGATAATTATGCTTTCCTCTCATTATCACCTTCACAAATCAAAAACACTCAGTCAGCTGACACAGTGCCCGTTTACGGGCACTCTCCTCTTGTTGAAGTAATGTGTAATGGCAAATTTTGAGAGCTGTAGGTGCACAGCTAACTGAGTAATAGCTACGTTGATGGTTCTCCATTGAGTAAATCACTTATAACAGCAAAACTGTTGAATTTAAAGGATTTTTATCAAATATGTTGTTCACCTACTTTTTGATGTACTGTGTAATGGCAAATTTTGAGAGCTGTAGGTCCATAGCTAACTGAGTAATAGCTACTTTGATGGTTCTCCTTTGAGGAAATCATTTATAACTGCAAAACTATTAAATTTAGAGGATTTTTGTCAAATATGTTGTTTAGCTACTTTTTAATGTTCTGTATCGTGGCAAAGTTTCAGAGCTGTAAGTCTATAGCTAACTGAGTAATAGCTACTTTGATTGTTTTGCTTTGAGTAAATCACTTTTAACAGCAAAACTTTTGCCCGGGAGATTATAAAATGCAGATATTTAACACATATATATGCCCTCTATAAGCATGCAGACATTTGACCTTGAAGCTCTTCGTTCAAGGTCATCCACAGACTGCTAAAGTACCCCACAGACTGCTAAAGTACCCTAGCTGATTTTGGCCAAACTTAAAAGTGCCTATATCTTGCTTATTATTGGTCCTAGAGGTTTGGGATGTGAAACCAACCTATAGGAAATCATGTTCTGCGAATCTTTAGATGTGGTAAGATTTGACCTTGAGCCCCTTGTTCAAGGTCAAACGAGGATGGCCAAACTTAAAAGTGCCTATATCTTGCTTATTATTGGTCCTGGAGGTTTGGAATGTGTAACCAACCTATAGGAATTCATGTGCCGGGAATCTTTTGCTGTAGTCAGATTTGACCTTGGACTCCTTGTTCAAGGTCAAACTGCTGTGGCCAAACTTAAAAGTGCCCATATCTCGCTTATTATTGTTCCTAGAGGTTTGGAATGTGAAAACAACCTATAAGAAAACATGTGCTGGGAATCTTTTGATGTGGTCAGATTTGACCTTGGGGCCCTCGTTCAAGGTCAAACGATGATGCCGAAACTTAAAAGTGCCTATATATCTCTTATTATTGGTCTTACTATTGGTCAAACGAGGATGGCCAAGCTTAAAAGTGCCTATATCTAGCTTATTATTGCTTCCAGAGGTTTGGGATGTAAAACTCACTTTAAACAGCACATTTTTGCTCCCCGGCAGCAGATCATACCACTGCAGTGGTCTTGTCTGTCACATGTCAAATCTGGAATTAAACCGGACACTCTAGCAGCCCTCAGGATGGCTCCTCTTCAGTTGGGTATGCTTTTCCCTGACGACATACTGAAATGTGCAGAGGAAGACATTGTGAACTTTGAAAACAAAGGACACAGCTCCTCACAAAAGAAGGGTCGCTTCCACCCTTAAGCACGCCAGGACAAGTGTACAGACAGTAGGAAGCCTGATAAACCAGCCTGGAAAACATTGGAGGTCTTGGTCAAGGTAAAAAGACAGAGAAACAGGAACTCCAACTACTCAAGACCGGCCAAGGGGCAGCAGTCCTATAAATGACAATTATTGTCTAAATATGGTGAAAGCAGGACTGCTGCCCGGGAGCAAACAGACTGTAAACCATTGTCAGTTGCCTCAGTCTCCCAGTGTTTTCAGAAAGGCAATGGTCACTCAGATACAGGACAGTTTAATTGCAGACTTAAATGTTGTAAATCATGTACCTATTGCAAAAGGGCTTTTGCAAAAGAAAGATGGAAGTCCCGTTGTTGTAAATTGTTGCAAAGAGAAATTAAAATATGTGAAAGATATTTCCTTTGTCGATCAATTGTCTTTTGTCAAACATGTAACAAATGTCCCAGCTGTTGTCACAAATCTACCTGTAGGGGCCAGACTACAAAACTTTTGGAAAGCTTGGGAAGATGTCGGTGCCGGTCCGAAAGTAGTTCAAATCCTCAAAGAGGGCTACACCCTCCCCTTTTGGATCCGGCCCAAATTGACCAGGTCACCGACCATTGTAAGCTGCTATGTCAATCATCACAGGAACCTCTACCTATTGGAGGCATTACATCAGCATATAAACAAAAACGCAATAGAATTGGTAAAAAATCAAACTTCTCTGGGGTTTTTCAACTGACTGTTTTTGGTCCCAAAACCCAACAAGTGGAGACCTATACTAGATCTGAGCAAACTAAACCTATTCCTCAAGGCGGAAAAATTCAAAATGGAGACACCAGAAACCATCAGGACCTCCCTCCAACAATGGGAATGGGTCATGTCAGTAGATTTCAAGGATGGTTATTTACATATACCCATACAGGAACAGTCCAGGAAATATCTGAAGTTTCATGTCCAGGGCCAGTCAAAAGGGTCAGTCAAAACAGCCCTCTCATTCAGACTGTGAAAAGCACCCTTGGAGTTTACAGTAATTGCAAAGGAAGTGAAACCGATGGCTTTACACAAGGGTATAAGGATCCACCAGTACCTAGACGACTGGTTGGTGAGAGCCAGATCCCACCAAATTTGTCCCCAGCATACCCAAGAACTAGTTCAGATGTGTCAGAATTTGCGTTGGCTAGTGAATTTGGAAAAATCAGAACTGGACCCAAAACAGGTCTTCTACTTCCTACGTTACCAGTTCTACCTTCAAAGTGGCCGGGTCCGACCCACCCAGGACAGGTGGCAGGCCCTATAGCAGAAAATACTGGAACTCTTGTCCCGTCTGGTTTGTCCGGTCCGGGAACTCATGTCCCTGATAGGTCTGCTAACAGCGACAGAGAAACAAGTTCACCTTGGCCGTCTACACATGAGACCCATATAGTGGCATCGCAAAAACAACTGAAGAGTCTCTAGAAAAGGTCATACCCATTCCAAGATCACTCCACCCTCACCTAAAGTGGTGGCTGGAGGAAACCAATGTGCTGCCAGGTCAACCATTACCCCAACGAAAACATGCTCTGAAAGAAGTGTGGGGTGCTCACTTAAACAAGCACACAGCAAGAGGCATCTGGTCACTGCCAGAAAGAAAACTGCACATAAATTATCTGGAATTAAGGCAGTCTTTTTGACCCTGAAAGAATTCCAAAACCTCTGCGATAGCAGCATAGTTATCATAGCTAAAGACAACACCACAGTGGTTGCCTATATAAACAAGGAGGGGGGGGATGAAGTTAGCCCCCCCGTGTGCCCTTCTTTGGAGAATCCTGACCTGGTGTTCCAGAAAACAGGTTACTCTCAAAGCCAGACACATCCCAGGCTGTTTGAATGTTGTAGCAGACAAGCTAGCCAGACTAGGCCAGACCATTCAAACAGAATGGTCACTCCTCCCGGAGGTCTTCCAAGCAATATGCAGCGGGTGGCACCAGCCTCAGATAGACCTGTTTGCAACCAGGTTCAACAAGAAACTGGCCAAATTTGTGTCACCAGTCCCGGATCACCTGGCCTGGGCAGTCGATGCACTCAGCCTTTCATGGGAGGATCTGGGTCCATATGCTTTCCTACCAGCAGCCTTCTTGGGCAAAGTGGTGGAGAAACTGCAGGACTACCCATGCGAGAGAATCATTCTGATTGCTCCAGGGTGGCCCAACATGCCCTGGTTCTGGGATCTAGTGGCCATGCCCAGCCAAATCCCACTGAATCTGCCCAACATGCTCACTCAGCCATTCAATCAGACTCCTCACAGGAATCTGTCAAACTTAAATGTACACGCATGGCTCCTAGAGCCTCAACAATCAAGGAGTAGGGCTTCTCTGAGGCAGTCACAGCACAAATCGAGGCTCCTTAGATAGGATCAACCAGATCAGTCTATGACGCAAAGTGGGTCATTTTTACAAAGTGATGCCTCAGTAATCAGGTGAACTTCAGGGTACCCCCTATAAAAATCAGTAGCTGATTGCCTTATGTACCTGTTTCAGGACAGGAAGTTACAGCCCAGCATGATTGATGGATACAGGTCAGCAATCGCTGACATACTGGGAAATTCACCCATCAATGTTAGCAAAGACGAAAATCTCACTCGTCTCCTGCATAGTTTTCACAGAGACAGACCCAAGGGACGGAGGGGAATCCCCTCTTGGAACCTCTCCCTGGTATTGCACCAGCTGACAAAGGCTCCATTTGAACCCCCTAAAGAGGCCTCTTTGAAGCATTTGACCTTCAAAACTGTTTTCCTCTTTGCCCTAGGGTCGAGCAAACACAGGAGTGAGATCCATGCCTGGCAAAATAAGAACATCAGACACCAGTCAGACTGGTCAAAGATGTCCCTGTATCCATCACCCAGCTTTCTTTCCAAGAACAAGCTGGCCAAAGAGGGCCCAGACAGCTGGCCCCAGTGGTTATTCCAGCCCTGGCCCCGACTGTGGATAAGTTCCTCGAGTCTGACAGGCCCCTCTGTCCTCATTGCGCTACTATTTGGACAGGGTCTCAGACCTCAGGCAGAACAAGGAGTTAGCCTTTGTCTCCTTTAAGAAAGGGTTTGACAAGGACATCTCGCCCGCAACTATCTCCTCATGGATCAAACAGACTGTAATCCTATGTTATGAGCTCTCTGATGTTGAGCTCTCACCTTACATCAGGTCAAAGCCCATGATGTCTGGTAACATTGGTATAGGCCCGGGTAACCAGCGCCGGTAACCAATCAGGGGTTTTCTGACCTCAAGGTCGACCCAGGCCAGGAGAAAATTTTGTTAGTTTGTTGGTGAGTCCCTAGTAAGTTACGTGCCGACCAAGCAGTAGTTATTTACCAATTGTCCATTGGATAGTATGTATTAACACGATAAAATTGCAAATTTAATAAGTAAATTAAATTTTTATAAGTTGATACCCTATCCAATGGACAGGCAAGGCCCTCCCAACTGGCCCCGCTATCAGCTTTCTAGGGGTCTAAATAGGTTTAGACAACGAAAAAGATGCTATGACGTCACTCTGTCTTGACAGGAAGGATGTACCATGCGCCACTTGGCGAATGCACAGTACTAGGCCGGCCCGGCCGGTGGAAACACAAGACAGCTTTTTCTATCATTTGGCAGGCTGGCCTACGCTGACCGGATTAGCAATTGTCCATTGCAGAGGGTATTAACTTATAAAATTTAATTTACTGATTAAGTTTGCTATTTTGTGGGTTCTTTGCATTCTAAACCCCTGCATAAATAGGAGCAATATCTGGCAGCAAGTGTTGCCATGGCAACACTTTTTTCTGTTTCTAGGATGTGGATAAAAGTCCTGAAGTAGACCTGTTTGGTAAAGTGACCATGATTAGACAGTGATCTTGCTTGTTTGCTCTCCCACGAAATGGTGGACAAATATAAGTCCTTCTTTCCTCCACGAAGAGAGGAGGTGGACAAATATAAGTCCTTCTTTCCTCCATTAAGACAGGAGGCAGGCAAGACAGGACCCATCTTTCACAATGCATTAACTTGTATGGTCATATGACTAGCAGTTTAACAGTAGGTTACTAAAATAATACTTTATTGAATTTTCTGCTGACATCTATTGAAATCTGCAAAAATACTGCCAGTCAGCCAACTATTATTGTCTATCCAGCATAATTTTTGTTCTTTCGAATTTCATTCGCTTCATTCTTTAACCAAAGCTGGTGACAGTACAATTCTACTGAATTCTTGTTTTTAGGATGAAACAGAAACTGTAAGCAAGGATGAATATGCTGTAGCAAAGTTTTTGCGTTTTAATTTGCCACTGAGAGAAGGAAAATTGAGAGGAATGCCCGTTGTTTCATTTACAGGTAAATTTTGCATTTTTATTACTTTAATAAATCTTACCATTGACAATTAGCTATACTGCCACCACAAGCCAGCCCCACCAAATGTTAGAAAAAGACATCCTGTGTTTCCACCGGCAGAGCCGGCTATGTGCATACCACTCACTAAGAATCATGATGTACTTCCTTCCTGGCTAGAGAGGGTGATGTAGCATCTCTTTCATTTGGCACATGTGTGGTCAAGAGAAGTTTTGGGAACTCTCAAAATTCAAGGAATATTTTTGAAATATAAGCTGTGCACTTTGCAGGGACAAAGGACAGGGCTTAGACCCGTGCGTTTTAAAGCATGGACGTAATCACGAAAGGTTTTATCTTTGTCTTAAATGAAAGACTTTTGTCGTAAGTTTGAACAAAACTTCTTACATTTGTTTTAGTCTTATAGCAATTCACAAAAGGTTTAGTCTTAACTGTGGTCATGACTCTAAGACCAAGACTGGGTGGGGATGGTCTTAAATATTTAAGACCAGTCTTAAATATGGCTCCCGTCACATGTTTTCCCACTTCAAAACATATATGGCTAAAATTAAGCTTTAAATACTTATCACATCTTTGAGAAGCTTTTCATTTAATGTTTTAAAGTGGATTGAAAGTTTTCTACTGTAAAACTTATCCCTTTCTGATCCATGTTTTAACAGTAAGGGGACAAGTTTTACAGTGTACATCAACACATATTCAGAGAAATACGTATCCACAAGTTTGCTGTACATAACAAATATTACCACATACTCACTGAAAAAATATCAGTGAAAAAAATATCAAATAAAAATGTCAGTAAAACATCACTGAACACATTTATTAATGTACAGTACAGTGACTATGAATTTTTTTTTATCACTTGATTTTGTAAATTTTTTTTAATCCATTTGGTTCCACTATATACTTCATAGCTCAAAATATGTATTAACAAGATTCAAAAATATTTTTTTTATGAAAAGGTAATGAACTGCATTACTCTATAGGTCACCTGACTTTAATATAAACAGATGCCCGTACCCCACAGCCTGGGGAAATAGTTTTTAACACCATGACATATAGAAGTTACTGTTGTGTAACAATACAAAGATCAGGATACTTTCCGAGTTGTGTCAGTAATATAAAGGTCCAAATAATGTTTAAGTAGAGAAACTAGTATCCAAGAGAAAGAAAATGTATGTAAAGATGAAGTATTAAAACAAGACAATTCAATAGCAAGATGACAGAATTAATCAATAAACTAAAAAGTATGAAGCTGTAAAATTTATTAAGTGGAGAATAGCTGTCAATGGAAAAAGCACAATTATGTAAAGGTGCATATAATAACCAGTTGCAGCAATCCATATATCTTTCTCATAAAAGAAAGACGTCTCAATTATGGCAGGTGAACACACTTTGAACATTTTGTTCGGGCTATATCTCGGAAACCGTAAGGTGTAGGAAGTTGATATTTTCTAGTTACATTGGTTAGGGGGTGTAGGTGTGCAACGTCATGGTGTGACCTTGATTTGACCTTTGACCTTGCTATAGTGACATTGACTAATAAAATCTTGTTCAGGCTGTATCTCGGAAACCGTAAGGTGTAAGAAGTTGATACTTGGTAGGGACATTGGTTAGGGGTTGTAGGTGTGTACCATCATGGTGTGACCTTGATATGACCCTTGACCTTGCTGTAGTGACCTTGAGTTTGAAAATGTTGTCCAGGCTATATCTTGGAAACCGTAAGGTGTAGGAAGTTGATACTTGGTAGGAGCATTGGTTTGGGGGTGCAGGTTTGCAATGTCATGGTGGGACCTTGATTTGACCTTTGACCTTGCCGTAATGACCTTGACCTATAAAATCTTGTCCGGGCTGAGACCATAAGGTGTAGGAAGTTGATACTTGGTAGAAACATTTGTTGGGAGTTGTAGGTATGCAATCCCATGGTGTGACCTTGATTTGACCTTTGACCTTGCTGTAGTAACCTTGACCTATAAAATCATGTCCGGGCCATATCTTGGAAACCGTAAGGTCTAGAAAGTTGATACTTTGTAGGGACATTGGTTAGGGTTTGTAGGTGTGCAACATTATGGTGTGACTGTGGTAAATAATACACCTCAAAAACGTTTTTTAGGCATTTAGACCTTGCCATCGTAACTTGACCTTTAAAATCTTGTCTCAGAAACCATAAGGTGTAGGATGTTGACACTTGGTAGGGACATTGGTTAGGGGGTATAGGTGTGCATCATGGTGTGACTTTTAGCTTTGGCTCTGCCAAAGTGTGTTCACCTGCCATACTTGAGAGTTGAAACATGTTTTTCCTATGAGATATATGGATTGCTGCAACTGATTATTATGTGTACTTTTTCATAATTGTGGTATTTCCATTGACATCTACTCTTCAGTTAATAAATTTTACAGCCTCATAATTTTTATGTCAGCTGACATTACGTCATCACTCTGCGGCGTGGAGGTACTCATACGTGTGAGCAACCTCCTCCGAAACTACAAGGCCCAGAGACATGCTGTTTTTTTTAAAAGATAGCTTATCTATCTAGCATGAAAACTGTTCAAGGCATGCAGATCTGTTTGTTCGTCTGTTTGCTAGAGCCATTATAAGTAAGGTTACCCCCCCACCCTAAGTATGAAAATTTTAACATTTTATCACAATTTTCTCAGTGACTTTTGCAGGGATTTCTCTCATATCTTGCACATATGTACAAGGCCACAAGTAGATCCCCTTGAGTGAGTGTCAGACCTGGATCTTTCTTAATTATTTTTTAATGAATTTTTAAAATAATTTTTAGTGCATGAAAATTCATGAAATCATGCACTAAATCACTTATAACTTGAAAAGTATTGCATTTAGAGCATTTTGTTAAAATATGTTATTCAGCTACTTTTTCCATAGCTACAACATGGTGAGTAACTTGGTGTCTATCTCAATAGCTTAGTGAGTAATAGCTACTTTTGGACTTTTCAGTAACTTCCATCATGAGTAAAATCACTTGTAACTTGAAAACTATTGCATGTAGAGAATTTCGTATTAATATGCTATTCAGCTACTTTTGGGTCAGCTATAACATAGTAAAATTTCAGACCTGTAGCTCATTGCATAGCTGAATAATAGCTAATTTGAGGTTATCAGTGTTGAGTAAATCAAAACTTGAAGACTATTGTTTTTAGAGTATCTCTTTAAATATGTTATTCACCTATTTTTGGATCACCTGTAACAAAGTAAATTTGCAGACATTTAGTGTATTTTATAGATGAGCAGTAGCTATTTTGAGGTTATCACTGTTGAGTAAATTAGTTATAACTTGAAAACTATTGCATGTCATTCAGCTACTTCTATCCTTTATTATAACTGGAGACTATAGAAGGTTCTAGAAACAAATGTAAACACATCAGTACATTCAGCACAGAAGGTTCAAGAAGCTTAGCAGTATTTTTCCCAGATCTAAAAATAGATCACTCTAGTAGAGTACAGGAAAGATCAGTGCTGACAAGGCCACTAATTCAAAATACAGAGAAAATCAATAATTAAGTGCCCTTAAATAGTAAAGGAACTCTTGACCCATGCGCAACAATGATCTGGCGCAGTAACCTTGCATGTAACAAAGGAAACACCTAAAATTTTATTATCAAGGTCAAAAATTTCAGTTTAAGGCACTCCACTTGGATCAGTCAACAGCGCCAATGGAGTTTGCCATAGTCATAAAAAAGTGAAACTCGTGCCACAGGCAATTGGCATAAAAATCCATCAGTACCTAAAAAACTGAATAACCTGTCAAAAGGGATTTGTTTCCAAGAAACAAAACCCTGCTAGCTCTCTGTCAGAAGTTGGGAATTTCCAAAAGTCGAGTTGGACCCCAAGCAAGTCTTAGACTTTGTGGGTTGTCAGGACAACTTTTAAAGACCCACCACAGAAATGTGACAGGCCATGGGTCAGAAAGTACCTGCTGTCAAGACGAGTTTGTTCAGTATGACAAATCATGTTTCTAATAGTTCTGCTGACTGCCACAGAAAAGCAAGTGTTCAAGGGCTGTCTTATGCCCCTGTTCCACCAAAGGACTAAGCCCCGACCCTGTCCCCGACCCTTAATCGTGGACAGTCTGTGACAAAAAAGGTAAAATGGGCGGGACTACTGAAAGTCTGGGATTAAGTTTAGATCGGCCTGAGGAGCCATTTTTCTAGTCGTAGACAAACCGACTGGGTCCCAGGACGCCTCAGGCCTCCTGGGACTAAGCCCCGACTAACCCACGATTAAGTCCCGACCCTCCAAGGTGTCCTGAGGCGTCCCCAGGCTTCCCCAGACTGAGATGGCCGATTCTTGTTTTGCAATGGGACTAAGGGTCGCAGGAGGCCTGGGACTAAGGCACTAAGGGTCTGGGATTAAGGGTCGGGGACTAAGGGTCGCAGGCGGCCTGGGACAACATAGGACTGTATAAATTTGGTCTGAGGAGGCCTGAGGAAGCCTGGGACTGGACATTTTGTTTATGGCGGGAAAAAATAATCGGTTGGGGTCGGGAGAAATATCAAACATGTTTGATTTTTCACACGGCCTCAACCGACCACAACCGACCCTTACAGGACGCCTGGGACTAAGCAAATGTTTACAACCGAACCCCCAAAACCCGTAATCGGGAGCCTTAGTCGTGTGGTGGAACACCCACATTACATGAGACCAATTCAGTGGCACCTGAAAAGAAACAGGCATATGCCTGAGTGCCTGGAGAAGAATATTCCTGCCTTCAGGTCTCTCCACACTCGCACTGGTGGCTAGAGGAAACAAACATGCTTCCTCATCAAACTCTGCGCCGCCTTAAACATGGTATACACATTATTACAGACACATCAATTGAAGATTGGAGAGCTCACTTAGAGATTGCACTACAAAAAGTGTTTTGTCAGTTCCAAAAAGCAAACTACACATAAACCTCTTGGAACTGATGGAAAGTTTGAGCACTTGTGTTTTGGCCAAACAGTTCTGATTGCCACAGACAAAACCACAGTTATATCTTGAATAAAGAAGGAGGGAAGTATGGGATGGGGCTCTTTGTGCCCTCCTGTGGAGGCTACTCTCCTGCTGCAAACACAGACAGTCTGGCATGTTATGTGTCAACTGAATTTAATTGAAAATGAGCTGTCACAACACAGGCAGATTTTTTAGTCACTCCTCCAGGAGCCATTCGACCAGATCTACAACTGGTGGCACCGTCCCAAACTAGACTTGTTTCATTTGCTTGCCAACAGGTACAACAAGTCGGAACAGTTTGTATCTCAATGGATGCTCTCAGCCTGTCTTAGGAGGGTCTGAATATGTATGCCATCCCCCAATTGCAAGGTAATCGCGATAGCCCTGAGCTGGCCCGAAATGCCTTTGTTCTGTAACCTAGTGATGTTCTAGTCCCATATACCTCTGTGCCTTCCCCTTCATATAACCTTTTTATTGCATTAATACATCTTACCTAACAGACTCCGGCATACGCCCGTCGAAAGTTGGTCCCGCCAAACGTCAGAAAAAGACGTTTTGAGTAGAACTCCCGGTCGGGACCGGTATTGTCTTCCATCACTAGGTGGCTAATGCCTCCCTCACTCGCCAGGTGTCCTCCGCGTGACGTCATCTTTTTGTTGGGTGCGAATTCTTCAAGTTGAATTTAATTTCTCAGTATACAAATATTGTGTTTTCTACGGATATTATATCAATTGGATTATTATATCCCCAGACGAAAGTCGGGGATATATTGGATTCAGGTCCGTCGCGCCGCCGCCGCCGTAGAAATTTCCTTGTGGACGCGATAACTCAAAAACCGATTAATATTTTTTTTTCAAACTTGGTACACATGTTAAGGATGCCCAAAGGAAGATCCCTATTTTAAGGTGACCTTAAACTCCCAATAATAAAGAACTTATGGCCACCTTAAGGTCAGAAATTGCACTTTTGGCCACTTAGAGCCCTCTAGGTCACAAACTATGAGGCTTATCTGCCTCAAATTTTACCTGATAACACATTAATATATTCTTAGTACATGTGCCGAAAATCAAGACTTTAAGTTGAGGAGAAAATTGTCTTTGAGGCCCATAAAGACCCCACTTAGGACTTTTTTCCTATATTTTTAACTTATTTTGCCTTATAATTTGGAAGTGGTAATTCTGATGAGTCTCAAACTGCACTAGATGTAACTCTTATATGTAATCCTTGTCTGCGAAAAATTTAAAGGCTGTAGGTTTACCTGTTAGGCCGACTTAAGATCTCAAAATTGCCCACAGAGACCCAATTTATGGACTTTTTGCCATCTTCAAGCACTGTAGCTTTCAAACTATGTCTCTCATCTAAGTGAAATATCATCTGAGAATATATCAATATGTTTTTCTTGTATGTACTCCAAAATTTAGGCCTTTAATAGACATTTAACCCATGTATGAGGACCATAAACACACACCCGAGTGACCCTTTTAAGACATTTTTCACATATTTTGCTCTGTAACTTGGAAATGGTAAGTCTGAGAAGTTTCAAACTGTATTAGATATATATTCTATGTGTAATGTTAGTATGTAACAGATTTTAAGTCTGAAGCTTTAATTTGAAGGTCAAATTGAGGTCTCTGACGGGCTCCCAAAGACCCAATATATGGACTTTTTGCCACCTTTAAGCCCTGTGACTGTTAAACTATGTTATTGATGGAGCTGAAATCCCATCTGGGAATGCATTATTATGTCCTTTTTACATGTGCCGAAAATCAAGGCTTTAAGTAGATATTTAACCTGTGTTTGAGGACCATAAATCCCCACCCGAGTGACCCTTTTTAGACATTTTTCACATATTTTGCCCTGTAACTTGGAAATGGTGAGTCTGAGAAGTTTCAAACTGTATTAGATACATATTCTATGTGTAATCTTAGTATGTGACCAATTTTAAGTCTGAAGCTTTAATTTGAAGGCCACATTGAGGTCTCTAAAAGGCCCCGTAGAGACCCACTATTTGGACTTTTTGCCAGTTTTAAGGCCCATGACTTTTAAACTATGTGACTGATAGACCTGAAATCTCATCTGGGAATACATTATTATGTTCTTTTTACATGTGCCAAAAATCAAGGCTTTCAAGTAGACATTTAAACTGTGTATGAGGACCATTAACACCCACCCGAGTGACCGTTATAAGACATTTTTCACATATTTTGCTCTGTAACTTGGAAATGGTGAGTCTGAGAAGTTTCAAACTTTATTATTAGATACATATTCTATGTGTAGTCTTAGTATGTAGCAGATTTTAAGTCTGATGCTTTAATTTGAAGGCCACATCGAGATCTCTAAAAGGCCCACAGAGACCCAATATTTGGACTTTTTTCCACCTTTAAGCCCTGTGACTGTTAAACTATGTGATTGATTGAGCTGAAATCCCATCTGGGAATGCATTATTATGTCCTTTTCACATGTGCCGAAAATCAAGGCTTTTAGTAGACATTTAACCTGTGTATGAGGGCCATAGACACTTGCCCAAGTGACCTTATTGACATTTTTTTCTGTATTTTGCCCTGTTATTTGGAAATGCTTAGTGTGACAAGTCTTAAACTGTATTATATATAATTTTTGTTTGTTGTGTATGTCCCCCAAAAAGTTTCAGTTCTGTAGTTTAATTGCTAAGGTCTCTTTAACAATTGTAAAATGCCCACAGAGACCCAATTTATGGATATTATGCCACTTTAAAGCCCTGTAACTGTCAAACTATGTGGCTCATAGAGCTGAAATCTTTGAATTTTTCAAAGGAAGTGCCTGTCTATTTAAATTTTGAATATTAATAATGTTATGGCTATCTTAGGCTTTTAAGAACTTATTTTTGTGTGTTATCTCTCTGCTTGCTGAGTTTTTAACTTTTTAATATGAAACTGGTTAAACATATTCAAGTAGGCAAAATGGACACTGTTATTTTCTGGTGAGCTTTAAGTCCCAAATATTAATGAAATTATAGCCTTATGTAGTAAAAATAGGGGATTTTTAACCCTCAACTAGCCCAGTTTTATTCAACTTGCCTTAATTTTGACACAGCTCCTACAGTTACGAACTCATTTCAATTGATAATCACATACTTAAAATTCTCAATTCTGAATTATTATTATAAATCTGTTCTTGTCGTTTGATAATTTATATTTAATTCTGGAGGTATATAATCTTCCTGTTGGACATTCCTTATTTATATATTTTATTTTATTTTAGTGATAAGATTAACTGAGCTTTTTGTATTTGATTACCCCTTTTATATTATAAGTGTTTGTTTACCATTTGTGCTGCAGCACTTCATCTCCTTGTAGTCCCACCCCCCATCCCCCACCCACCTCTGGGACCTCCAGCTATTGAGTGACACTAAATAAACAAAGGTATACAGATCTTCTGTAATAGTGAGAGAGGTGTGGAGAAGGGGAGAGAGGTGGGGTGGGGGTGGGAGGTGGTGTTTGCTTCATTATCTAATTATCTAAGACAAAGGGAGTCAGAACTGAGATTGTGTCACATATTTAGGTTGCATATATATGGACCACATATATAGGAATTGAGGAAATGAATAACTGAAAAACAATGCAAATTCTAAAAATAATATAATAAAATAATAATATAAATAATATATGATTTTTAAATAATATTTTATTTGTGAACAAATATAGAAACAGAGATATGCTTTTGGAATTATGAATTTAGAATGGACATTCAATCATCAATCATTTAAATACTTTGAAAATAGGTTCAGAGTTACCCTTTGCAGGAAGATTGAAAAGTATGATGAGTTGAGTTTAAAATAATATTTTATTTGTCAACAAATATAGAAACAGATATGCTCTTTTGAGATTATTAATTTAGAATGGACATTCAATCATCAATCATTTAAATACTTTGAAAATAGGTTCAGAGTTATCATTGCAGGAAGATTGAAAATATGATCTGTTGAGTTATGTATTCGACGTCTGGGGATACACCATCTTCCTTGGGAAGATATAAACTTAGTAGATTGATGTGCTGAAGTTCATATAACTTTTCCCAATATTTATGGCATACAACAACCTGTGGCGTGAGTGATGACCTGTCTGGGGATATGTTGGCGCCGAGTTGGCCCAATCTAGTTATTTATTTGCAAAAGTGTGACTTTAAGTTCATAGATCATAATGGCGTCTGCTTCCGGCCAGAAAAGATGTTTTTATTGCGTTAATACATCCTATCCAATGGACAATTGCTAAACCGGTCGGCGCAGACCGGCCCGCCAAACGCCAGAAAAAGACGTCCTGTGTTTCCACCGGCTGGCCGGTCCCAGTACTGTGCATTCGCAAGGTGGCGCATGGTATTTACTTCCTGTCTAGACAACATGACGTCATAGCATCTTTTTCGTTTGGCGCGTGTACTGTGCAGACGTGTTTTCAACATCTCCAGAATTTTAAAGGAAAAGTGTGCTTTATGACGGATTTTAAACCTTATATGTGGAGAGTTTCTTTGTAAAGTGTTACCAGCTGGTCAAGCACGGATATACATTTAGAAATCTGCTGGAAACGCTCCCTAGTTGGCTCAATTTATTATTGATGATAGGGCAGTAATCGACGAGATATATGAAGGCAGCCATTTTGCTAGTTTCCTCCCATTCAACCTTTGTGTTGTTAGGGGCAGATCAACAATATTGAGGAATTATGGATATACTTCTAACAGGTATTTTTATCCGTGTCTTTTGTTTGAATTTTTCATCTATAACCTTCCAGCTACAATCACCATAGAAACGTCTCTACACGAGATCTTCAGTCTACGTAGTTTTGAAATCTGTGAATGGAAGGAATTCCCCATCACAGATGCATTCTTCAGAGCGCACTGGTACCGACTTCTCTGCTGTAAAGCATCAGTCACACCAGCCCAGCTCGAGTATTTGGTGCTTTTTAATCAGAAGCATGAGATGAATTCTTCAGATTTCTTCAACCGACCTCTCAAGTATTTTCTACATAGAAGGAACTTTTGTCACTCTCAGTCCCACCCTTATGGACCCGGCACTTGTGTCGGTAGTAAGGGCAGTGGATGGCCAGGAAACTGGTTTGAGTGTACAGCCGGCTGAGAAGAAGAACCGACTTCAGACCGGCCAGGAATTTCATCTACAGAGTGCACTGGTCCAGGCTTTTCTGCTTTTAAAGCATCAGCCAACCGGCCAGCTAAAAGAACGCGACCTCTGACGTCATACCCAGTCAGCCAATCGCGTGTCTTCACGAAGCTGGTCACGTGTTTTCACCGACCAGTCACGAAGTTTATCACGTGATTCACCGAACAAGAAGGTCGGAAGTACATTCTTTGCACTCACGTCTACTGTGATTCCAGTTTTTTAGTTCCTGTAATCCACCTCCAACGTACTGGTACAGACTTCTCTGCTACAGACATCAGTCGACCAGTAAGCTTACGTTTACTGTGATATAAGGAAAGAACACCTCTAGTGAGGGCGTGTCCCCGAAGTTGGTCACGTGATTTTCCGACCAGTTCACGAAGCTGATCGTCATCTCCAACCAGCCAATCACGTTGTCCCTCCGACCAGCAAGCTGGTCACGTGACACACCGACCAACATTTGTTTCTAAATATAGCTCACAAGGGCTTCCCCAGCAACTGTCAAAATCTACAAATAAGACGTGCGTTCAAGATAGTTGAGAAATTTTGTTTCAACAACTGGTTACAGAGTGTATCGACCAGTACCGACTATACAGCCTTGTACACTTGTTTTCAACAACTGGTTACAGAGTGTACCGGCTATACAGCCTTGTACACTTGCTTCAACAACCGGTTACAGAGGAATTAATGGAGGAAACTGAATTCAACACAAGATAGTTGTAAACTTCTTTCAGCAACTGGTTACAGGCTGTACCTACTGGCTACACAGCCTTGTAGACTTACTTCAACAACTGGTTACAGAGTGTACCGACTGACTACCGGCTAAACAGCCTTGTACAGTTACTTCAATAACTGGTTACAGTATGTACCGACCGGCTACCGGCTTCACAGCCTTATACAGTAGCCTCAACTGGTTACAGTGTACCGGCTACACAGCCTTGTACACTGGCTTCAACAACTGGTTACAGAGTGTACCAGCTGGCTAAATATAGACCAGTAGCTGTCGAAATTCGTTGGTGACCCCAACCTGCCAGTTTTTGCCGGTTACAAGAATTACTGGTTACAGTAAAGTACCGGGTATGGAGTCCGGGTACCGGACAGAGTTGCCTAAGGTTAATTGGGTTACAGAGAATTCTT
The DNA here is from genome assembly GCA_964017235.1 of Sabellastarte sp. h YS-2021. NCBI lineage: Eukaryota > Metazoa > Annelida > Polychaeta > Sabellida > Sabellidae > Sabellastarte > Sabellastarte sp. h YS-2021. The sequence continues at coordinate 62,112,889 of OZ024929.1, read as the reverse complement.
AAACTGGTCAGTGATCTTGATGATAGGACAGTTTCCCAAGCTACTGCCAGGCAACCTTCCCTTATCACACCTCTCAACAACCTGTTATCGGTGCTGGACTTGACTGCAGAGATAATAATCAATTTTGTCATCAGGTCCGGCCAGGGGACTGACATCTCACATATTACAATTGCTCTGTAAATGCTGCACCTTGCAGGCTGCTGGCCCGGGGCAAAGAGTTTATTAATGTGAAAATAAGACTACAATAAAAACAGAGAGACTGTTAACCTGGATCATGGTCACCAGACCGGACCAGTGTCCGGAGGGACAGGAAATATTGTCAGAATACCAAATGTCCCAAATGTGGCACACAATCTGCCTATAAGGTCCAGACTAAGCCCTCTTTTTGGGAACTTAGGAAGCCTTGGGGACTGGACTTTAGGTAGTACAACTGTTGAAGGAGGGATACCTACGTCCATATACCTATACAAGAACAATCCAGGAAATGCCTGAGATTTCACATCCAAGGTCGGGCATACCAACTCGAGGCCCGGCCATTCGGGTTGTCCACAGCACCTGTGGAGTTCACCGTGATACCAAGCAGGTGAAATTGATGGCCATACACAAGGATTTAAGAGGCCACCAGTACCTAGACGGCTGGTTGGTGAGAGCTAGATCCCACCAGGCTTGTCTCCAAAATACACAGGAACTAGTAAATAGTGTGTCAGCAACTGGGTTGGCGAATGAACTTAGAGAAATGAGCTGGAGCCCAATCAAGACTTTGATTTTGTAGGCTACCAGTTTCGACTTCAGGTCTGATCGGTTCCGACCGACCCTGGACTGGGTACAGAACCTTCAAGAGACTGTTAAAACTGCTATCCCTACCGGCTTGCCCGGTCCGGGAATTCATGTCCTTGATAGGTTACTAACATCTACAGAAAAGCATGTTAATCTAGGCAGACTTCATAGGAGACCCATACAGGGCATCTCAAAAACAGCTGGAGGGTACCAGAATCACTGGAAAAGGTGATCCAAGTCCCCAGGTCCCTGCACCCCCATTTACAATGGTGGCTGAAGGAAGACAATGCACTTACAGGCCAACCATTACACCCAATAAAACATGCTCTGCAAATATTTACAGACGCATCAATAGAAAGGTGGGGCGCTCACTTAGATGAGCACTTGGCAGGAGCAACTTGGTCCCCTCCGGGAAGCAAGTTGTATATATAAACTATCTAGAACTTTAAGCAGTTTTTCTGACTTTAAAGAGTTCTAAGACCTTTGCTTAAACAAGATAGTACTTGTAGCAACTGACAACACCACAGTAGTGTCATACATAAAGGAAGGAGGAATGAGGTCGGGCCCACTTTGTGCCCTACTATGGAGAATCTTGACCTGGGTACCAGGAAACAAGTGACTCTAAGCACGACACATTCCAAGCCGGCCTAATGTGGTAGCAGACAGGCTGTCCAGGCTAGGCCAGACCATCCAAACAGTGGTTTCTCCTTCCAGAGGTCTTCCACTCTATGCAGTAGGTGGCACCGGCCCAAATAAACTTATTTGCCACGAGGTTCAACAACAAGTCGCCTCTGTTTTTGTGTCACCGGTACCGGATCCCCTGGCCACAGCAGTGGATGTACTCAGTCGGCCATGGTAGGATCTAAAAGCATACACCTCACCATCAGCCATATTGGGCAAAGTGGTGAGGTTGCAAGACTCCCCATGTAAGAGAATCATTCTGATTGCTCCGGGGTGGCCCAACATGCCTTGGTTTTGGGATCTAGTGGCCATGTCCAGCCACATCCCGCTGAGCCTGCCCAATCTGTCCAGCCTGTTCACAGCCATTCGATCAGATCCCTCACAGAAATCTGACAAATCTTAATCTCCATGCAGGGCTCCTAGAGCCTCAGCAATCGAGGAGCAGGACTTGTCTGAGGCAGTGGCAGCAAGAATTGAGGCTCCTCAAAGGGGGGTCAATCAGATCAGTCTATGAGGCAAATGGGTCTTTTTTTACCAAGTGATGTATCATTCATCAGGTGGACTTCGGGCACCACCTGTAAAGTCAGTTGTTTACTTCCTTAGGTACCTGTTTCAGGACAGGAAGTTGCAGCCCAGTACCATTGATGGTTACAGGTCAGCCATTGCTGATGGTCTAGAAATTTGCCCATCAATTTTAGTAAGGATGAAAATCTCACTCGTCTCCTGGATAGCTTCCACTGAGACAGACCCAAAGGCCGGAGGGTAACCCCTTCCTGGAACCTCTCCCTGGTTTTTGCACCAGCTGACAAGGTTCATTTTGAACCAATTAAAGGCCTCCTTGAAGCATTTGACCTTCAAGTCAGTTTTCCTCTTGGCCCTGGGTTCGGGCAAGCGTAGAAGTGAGATACATGCTTGGCAAACAGCCCAACACCATTGATGGTTATAGGTCACTCATTGTTGATAAACGGGAAATTCACCCTTTAACATCAGTAAGGACGAAAATCTCGCTCGTCTCCTGGATAGTTTCCTGAGAGACAGACCCAGAGGCAGGAGTGGCATACCCTCCTGGAACTTCTCACTGGCCGTGCACCAGCTGAGACTCCTTTTGATCCAATCAAGGAGGCCCCCTTGAAGCATTTGACCTTCAAGACGGTATTCCTCTTGGCCCTTGGGTCGGGCAAGTGCAAAGTGAGATTCATGCCTGGCAAAACTGATATATTGGACACCAATCCGATTGGTCAAAGGTGTCCCTGTATCCATCACCCAGCTTTCTATCCTAGAATCAGCTGGCCATAGAGTGTCCAGTGTGGCCCCTGGGGTTATAACAGCCCTGGCCTCGACTCTGGATAGATCCCTCAAGTCTGACAGGTCCCTCTGTCCGGTCAGAGCATTATGCTACTATTTGGACAGGATCTCAGACATCGGACAGAATAAGGAGGTGGCTTTTGTCTCCTTTAAGAAAGGTTTCAACAAAGACATCTCACCTGCCACTATCTCCTCTTGGATCAAGCAGACTGTGATCCTATGTTATGAGCTCTCTGACCAGGAGGCCCACATTTAACATCAGGTTAAAGCCCATGATGTCAGGGCCTTTGCTGCTTCTAAGGCCTTCCAGTCGGGAGTCTCCTTAGATCCAATCTTGTCAGCCTGCCACTGAAGTCACAATACCTTCACACAGTTCTATATGAAGGGCGGGGCTTGGGCTGATTCAGAGCTTTACCAATTGGGCTCGGTAGTGGCTGCTCAGCAGATCCACAAGTGGCCCGTTAGATTGAGGAGATTTGTATATATGTATAAACAGTTTCTTCATGTACATAAGAATTAAGTGTGGCGTGCTTCCTTTGGGAGGTTTATTTGCATTCTGGGACTGAACTCATCCCTCTCTTCCCCTACCTCAGAGCAGGTCTGCAAAAAAGGGGGGGGGGGGCGACGGCGGTATAGCCCCGGGTAACCGGCTGCTGGCAACCGACCATGGCCTTGCAGGGTTTCCTGACCTTAAAGTCAACCCAGGCCTGGACCTATAGGTCTCCTGACGAAGTCAGCCTAGACCGTAGGTTAAAATTTGCTATTACTTGTGAGTTCACATAAGTCCCTAGTAACTTAACCGCCGACCAAGCGGTAGTTATTCAGCAATTGTCCATTGGATAGGATGTATTAACGCAATAAAATTGCAAATTTAATAAGTAAATTAAATTTTTATAAGTTAATACCCTATCCAATGGACACACAAGACCCTCCCACCGACCCCGCTATCAGCTTACTAGGGGTCTAATAGTTTTAGACAACGAAAAAGATGCTATGACGTCATGTTGTCTAGACAGGAAGTAAAGACCATGCGCCACCTTGCGAATGCACAGTACTGGGACCGGCCAGCCGGTGGAAACACAGGACGTCTTTTTCTGGCGTTTGGCGGGCCGGTCTGCGCCGACCGGTTTAGCAATTGTCCATTGGATAGGGTATTAACTTATAAAAATTTAATTTACTTATTAAATTTGCAAGTTTGTGGCCATGCAATGGCATCTTTTGATCCGGACGATTCGGAACAAATACTTAAACTGTCCATTCCAAAATATAAAATGAGAAAGGAAAAGAAGGCAGAATCTTGATTCTTCAGATACTGATCTCATAAATCCACAGGACATTTCTGTCATTAAAGCTGTGTCACCATTGAAGAATCGTCCCTCTTCTGCACTGTTGAGTGCTTCTGTTAGTTCTGCTACGGTTTCAACTCCTTCTAGTGACCTTGCCAAACGTTTAGATAACTTGCAAGATGAATGGTCTACTCACTTCGCCAGGATTGAAGCTTTGCTCACTATGACATCAAAAACGGATGTCGTCTTCTCCCCTAGTTAAAGCACCGGTTCCCAAGGCTAGATCCCTGGTTGCTTCTGTTTCTAAGACGCCATTTTGTATACGCTTGTTTGTATATTTGAGGATATCTGGCTCCGCCGGCTCCGTGAGCTCTGCGTTTTCTTTTCCTCATAACTCTGTTACCGTTGGGCGGATTCTTTTCAAATTTGGCACGTGTATGGAGTAGCCCTGGGGATTTTTTTATGTCAGCTGACTTGTCAGTCAACTGACATTATGTCATCACTCTGCGGCGTGGGCGTCCGCGTCCGCGTGAACAACTTCTTCTCCAAAACTACAAGGCCTAGAGACATGCTGTTTTTTTTAAAAGATACCTTATCTATCGAGGATGAAAAACTGTTCAAGGCATGCAAATCTGTCTGTTCGTCTGTTTGCTAGAGACATTACAAGGGGGGTACCCCCACCAAAAGTGTGAAAATTTCAACTTTTTATCACAATTTTCTCAGTGGCTATTGCAGGGATTTCTCTCATATCTTGCATATATGTACTAGGCCAGAGGTAGATTCTCTTGTGTGAGTATGAGACCTGGATCTGTCTTACTTTTTTTTTAATAAATTTTTTTAATAATTTTTAGTGCATTAAAATTCATGAAATCATGCACTAAATCACTTATAACTTCAAAAGTGTTGCATTTACAGCATTTTGTGAAAATATGTTGTTCAGCTACTTTTTTCATAGCTACAATATGGTGAGTAAGTTGGGTGTCTGTCTCAATAGCTAAGTGAGTAATAGCTACTTTTGGGCTTTTCAGTAACTTCCATTATGAGTAAAATCACTTGTAACTTAAAAACTATTGCATTTAGAGAATTTCGTATAAATATGTTATTCAGCTACTTTTGGGCCAGCTATAACATAGTAAAATTTCAGACCTGTAGCTCATGGCATAGCTGAGTAATAGCTACTTTTAGGTTATCACTGTTGAGTAAATCGCTTATAACTTGAAAACTATTGCATTTAGAGAATTTCCTATAAATATGTTATTCAGCTACTTTTGGGTCAGCTATAACATAGTAAAATTTCAGACCTGTAGCTCATGGCATAGCTGAGTAATAGCTACTTTTAGGTTATCACTGTTGAGTAAATCACTTATAACTTGAAAAGTGTTGCATTTAGAGCATTTTGTTAAAATATGTTATTCAGCTACTTTTTTCATAGCTACAATATGGTGAGTAAGTTGGGTGTCTGTCTCAATAGCTAAGTGAGTAATAGCTACTTTTGGGCTTTTCAGTAACTTCCATCATGAGTAAAAACACTTGTAACTTAAAAATTATTGCATTTAGAGAATTTCGTATAAATATGTTATTCAGCTACTTTTGGGCCAGCTATAACATAGTAAAATTTCAGACCTGTAGCTCATGGCATAGCTGAGTAATAGCTACTTTTAGGTTATCACTGTTGAGTAAATCACTTATAACTTGAAAACTATTGCATTTAGAGTATTTTGTTTCAATATGTTATTCACCTATTTTGGGGTCAGCTATAACATAGTGAAGTTTCAGACCTGTGGCTCATTTCATAGCTGAGTAATAGCTACTTTGAAGTTCTCACTGTTGAGTAAATCAGTTATAATTGGAAAACTATTGCATTTACAGAAATTTGTGCAAATATGTTATTCAGCTACTTTTGGGTCAGCTATAACATAGTGAAATTATAGACCTATAGCTCATGGCACAACTGAGCAATAGCTATTCTCACGTACTGACTGTTGAGTAAATCAGCTATAACTTGAAAAATATTGCATTTGGAGTATTTTGTTAAAATATATTGTTCACCTACTTTTGCGTCAGCTATAACATAGTGAAATTACAGACCTATAGCTCATGGCATAGCGGAGCAATAGCTATTTTCAGGTTCTCACTATTGAGTAAATCAGTTGTAGCTTGAAAACTATTGCATTTACAGTAGTTTGCTTAAATATGTTGTTCACCTACTTTTGGGTTAGCTATAACATAGTAAAATTTCAGACATGTAGCTCATTGCATAGCTGAGTAATAGTTCCTTTGAGGTTCTCACTGTTGAGTAAATCAGTTGTAACTTGAAAACTATTACATTTAGAGTAATTTGTTAAATTTGTTATTCACAGAATTTTTGGTCAGCTATAACATAGTGAAATTGCAATAGCTACTTTCAGGTTCTCACTGTTGAGTAAATCATTGTATCCACTGGATAGCCGCAGTGTGTAGAGAGAGATTTCACCATTACTGCTCTGATGAAAAAAAATATTATAGCTAGCTTTCTTAAGTTTGCAGTATATATTAATAACCATAAAATGTTGTCTGGGAATATTTTTGGCCTCATTTTGAGAAACAAGATGGCCGCCACAGGTGTTTTTTGTCAGTCATGAAAAGTGCTTATATCTCCCTTATTATTGATCCTAGAGGTTTGGGATGATAAACCAACCTGTAGGAAATCATGGGGTGGGAATCTTTTGGTGTGGTCAGATTTGACCTTCAATGACCCCTCCTTAAAGGTCAAACAAGGATAGCCAAACTTAAAAGTGCTTATAACTTGCTTATTATTGGTCCCAGAGGTTTGGGATGGTAAACAGACAGAAAATCATGGGCTGTGAATCTGTTGATATGGTCCGATTTGACCTTGGAACCCTCCTTCAAGGTCAAATGAGGATAGCGAAAATTGAAAGTGCCTACAACTCGCTTATTATTGGTGACAGAGATTTGGGATGGTAAACCATCCCATAGGAAATCATTGGCTCGGAATCTTTTGGTATGGTCAGATTTGACCTTTGGACCCCTCCTTCAAGGTCAAATGAGGACAGCCAAGCTTAAAAGTGCTTATAACTCATTTATAATTGGTCCTACAGGTTTGGAATGGTAAACCATAGGAAATCATGGGCTGGGAATGTATTTGTGTGGTTAGATTTGACCTTGGACCCCTTCTTCAAGGTCGAACGAGGATATTGCATTTGTAGTATTTCTTTAAATATGTTTTAACCTATTTTTTACACTTAAACAATTACCTTGTTATTTTCCTTCATAATACCATTTACAGGGCACAACTTTTTTATCCTTTTCTTCTGTCAGCTTCGGAATTTCTTTCGAACTTGCTGTTCAATTACCATTTACTGTATTTCTGTACAGCCCTTTTCCTGATAATTATTCTGTCCTCTAATCACCTTCACAAATCAAAAACACTCAGTCAGCTGACATAGTGCCCGTTCACGGGCACTCTCCTCTTGTTTAATATGCTGCAGTGACATTTCGACCAATCAGAGTGGTCACATGACCAAAAATGTCTTTTTTCGATGGGTAAGCTTGTCTGGATGATAACTTGAAAGGGATTTTATCAATTCACCTGAAACTTGGCAAATACATTCATTCTACTAAAATCTGGAAATCATTAGATTTTGGCATTGATTGGTTAAGAAATGGCCGAGTAATTAATGATTAATTATTCATTACGAATTTTCCAAATAAGGAAAACACAAAAATGCCCACAGGGTATCTCTGAAGAGTAGCTATCCCAATTTTCAAAAAAAAATTTGTCTCACCAAAACTGGTGGCCATTTTGAATTTTCGAATTTTTTGCAAAAATTGCAAAACACAAATGCTTATATCTCGAAAACCGTGCTAGATAGAGCGATTTCGACGAAATTTTTGAACCACAGGGTATCTTTGCAGAGTAGCTATCTCAGTTTTCAAAAAAAATTTGTCTCGCCAAAAATGGTGGCCATATTGAATTTTCAAATTTTTCGGAAAAATTGCAAAACACAAAAATGTTTATATCTCAAAAACCGTGCTAGATAGAGCAATTTCGACAAAATTTTTCAGCTGCAGGGTATATCTGCAGAGTAGCTATTGTAATTTTCAAAAAATTTTTGTCTCGCCAAAAATGGCGGCCATTTTGGATTTTTGAATTTTTCACAAAAATTGCAAAACAAGAAAGTGCTTATATCCTGAAAACTGTGCTAGATAGAGGGATTTCGATGAAATTTTTGACCCACAGGGTATCTCTGCAGTGTAGCCATGCCAATTTTCCAAAAAATTTTTGTCTCACCAAAAATGGCGTCCATATTGAATTTTTGAATTTTTTGCAAAAATTGCAAAACAAAAAAATGCTTATATCTTGAAAACCGTGCTAGATAGAGGGATTTCGACGAAAGTTTTGACCCACAGGGTATCTCTGCAAAGTAGCCATCCCAATTTTCAAAAAAAAATTTGTCTCGCTAAAAATGGTGGCCATTTTGAATTTTCGAATTTTTTGAAAAAATTGCAAAACACAAAAATGCCTATATCTTGAAAGCCATGCTAGATAGAGCAGACTACGCTGACTTTGGTTGCCACAACAGTATAAGGCTAGAAGCAGAGCATTTTCTTAATACTTTAGCACTCACCTTTATATGCTTTTCGGGACGCTTTCTTTTTGCTGTGCAAAAACATTATCTTTTTTTTGCAAGCGATCCTCTAGTTTTATCCTTCCGTTTCTGACCGATCCGGTTTGGATCAGGTCCCGGAAGATCAACAGGACTTTAAAATTAAATCTCCTCTTGAAAATTTGTATGGAAAATCCAATTTGGAACGTGAACCATTATTTTCTACCACTTCTGGACTGGTACCCCTGCCGGTTCGGCACCCGGACCGGAAGTAGATGATAGGGAAGATATCGGTGAGGGAGAATTGGTTACCGCTTCGGATACAGAACTTCCACCAGATCAGGAAAACATTCAAACTGAAGACCAGTCTTATAGAGAGACAGTAAGAGGTGTTAGATCTTATATGGGGTGGGACTTTATTCCAGACCTTGAATCTTCTGCTACAAGTTCTTCTGACAACCCCTGGGCTGGAGGTCGCCCTCAACCAGTTGGCAGGGTTTCTGTTGCTTTCCCTGCTGAAGAATGGCTTTGTAAAAAATTTGAAGATTTGAACTGTACCACCCAGTTGGGGACTTGTAGGCCACTCCCTCAGGAGACCATCAGAAAATGGGAAAAAGCCTCCTGGGAAATCTCCTATATCTGCAATCAGGTGGCAGGATTCAATCATTGTGTCACAAAATTGCAGATGAAATGCAGGAAAACGTCAGGATATCCTTCAGAAGGAGCTGTCCAAAGACAAAGGTTCACAGGCGGCCAAGAAGGCAGTGGATGACCTGAAGGACTTGTGCGCATTTAACCAGAACGTTTCTGAATGTTTGGGGAAGTCAATGCAGCACATGACGGATTTGTTGTTTATCACCATGTCTAACTTCACTCTGATGCGGAGGGATGCACACCTTGACCACCTGAAGCCAGGTGTCAAACAGGATAACTGGTGTGCCTTGAGGTATGCTCCACTCCATTCATATGGCCTTTTCCCAGATGATGCCTTACGTAAGGCAGAGGAGGATATCACAAAATTTGAATCAACTAGGAGAACCTCTCAACCCTGATCGGGTTCTGGGGGTTTTCCGCAGAAGAAGTCTAATCATTTCCATCCTTACCCCTCAGTGGCGTCAGGGTGCATGGAAACAGGAGGATACCAAGTCCCGTGCTCCTAGTGGTGACCAACTGGCATGGAGATCTTTTGGCCGTAGTGCAGAGTCAGCTAGACCACCAAAAGGCAGAGGGAGGGGTGGCTTCCGTGGCTCGAACCCCTCCTGTGGTATTAATAAGTTTAAATGACAATTACTGTTTAAGTGTTCATACTGCTCCGAATTCAGTGAAGGTGCCGAATGTAGGCTTTGTTCCCGGCCAGGACTTTGTACTTTCTGCTCAAATTGTAAATTTTGTTTCAATCAACCTGAGGCCTCCTCAAAAGAAAAGAGTAAGTCCTCCTGTAATCTTGACAACTGTTTCAATAAAAGATGTAAACTTTGTTCACAGTCTCAGTTACTCAGTGTCAGTACCCCCTGCTCCTGTAGGGACAAGTGCTGTCTTGACAGCAAAAGTTCCAAATATGTGGCCCCCAGGTTATCACAATCAAGGTTCAAATCTATCAAAAGGTCAGATTTTGCACTTGGGATTTTTAGGCGAAAATCCAGACAAGTACACAAAGTCAGTCCTCTAGAGAGGCCTGCATCCTCATATCTTGTGACTCCTGTACCTTTTGCTCCTACAGGAGACATGTTTTTCAAGGAAGCGTCGCTTCTAGGAAACGCCCCTTTCCTGTCGAAGCATGTAGGAGGTGTTTCTTCTGTAAGTCAGTCCTCTTCTGTGACAAATGTAAGAGATGTTCCGGCTGTTGTAACCTCTCCTCCTGTAGGGGGCAGGCTGCAGGTGTTCTGGCAGACCTGGGTCTCTATGGGAGCCAGTCCACGGGTGGTGTCCATTTTAAAGAATGGTTATACCCTCCCTTTTCAGACAAAGCCTCCGCTCACCCGAGAACCGTTGATTCGGAGCGGATACGCGACTACCATCAGGCAGAACCTTTTGCAGGAGTCTGTTCAGTCTCTACTAGCAAACAAGCCATCGAACTAGTCCACAACCCGTCTTCCCTAGGGTTTTACAACCGCCTCTTTTTGGTTCCAAAACCAAATAACAGATGGTGACCCATTTTGGATCTCAGTGCTCTGAACCGGTTTCTGCATGTAAAATCCTTCAAGATGGAAACTCCAGAGTCCATAAGGTTGTCTCTTCAGCAAGGGGAATGGGTCACTTCGTTCGACTTCAGCGATGCTTACTTCCACATCCCTATAAACCAGGTTTCCAGGAAGTATGTACAGTTCCATTAGTCCGTGAGCCAGGACCACAAATTTGAGCCATCGGTACCATTTGAGGGAATAACTGTCATAGTGGTTTTTGGTAAGGTATACACCTCTAGTTTCAGAATATATGTGATAGCATTGCATTGATGGTAGCTTTTTGTGTGTTATCACATGATATATAAACCTACTCCAAATCACATTTTCAAAAATTGGATATAGCACCAAATAATGTGTCTGACTTCAAAATGATGATTCTCACTTCATATGTTTTGGAATTAATACAAATTTTACGTATAATATGTTATTTGATATAGAAATGGGGGTGAACTGGGTAAAGGTGATATCTAACATCATTGTTATTAGGCACTGTACAAATACAATGTGTGTAAATTTCAGTTTTTATGAAAGAATAAAAGTGTAATTTCTGTGATGGCTTTTCAAAAATTGCACATATTAAAACTAATTTTGAAACTTTAAAAAACTAATGCCTATATTTGTGCAAACAACAGTAACAATATCAGTGATTTCTTCAGTATTAGATGCAATGGTCATAATACAATTATATTAAGAGATACCACTGTATGATACCACAAATGTAACAAAAATCATATCTTATTCCCGGTTATATTTGAATTGTTATTGTTAAAATGTCATTTGTTGATATATTCATTGTCCAGTAAGACAGTCAGTTACTTTTGCTGTAGTTTTCAGTCCAGCAGGGATTTTCAGTTCATTGCAACTGGCCTTAGCTATTAAATGCACTGTTCATAGTTAAATAGGAATACCAACATAATTTCTCCTGTTCTATGTTTTTCAGTATAGGTATACATAACAGGACTGCGTGAACAGTAGAGTAGATGTTTTATAACTTATATGTATATAGACTGTCTTAGAATGGAGACTAATCAGCATTTGAAAAATATTGAGTAACAGTGTATTGCACACTATAAATCATCAAAAAATGAACATTTAGTTACCCTTCAAAATTATGAATCATAGAAAACAATGCTTGAAGGAGCCAAACTGAGAAATTTTAAGCCAATTTTAGATATCTAAAAAAAAATTTAAAAAAAATCAAAAAAATCTGCTTCCTGCTTGTAGACAAACTGGGCAATGAATAAAGTATATATAATATTTTGCCTGATATAATTCACACTGTGTAAATTGTATTTCGACTGATTTAATATGTGTGCAGTCTCATCAGAGGCTATGAAAAATCTAAGTCCTTGGTCCCTGAAGTACTTTTTTGAGTTTGGGGGGGTACCGCCTTTGAGAACCTGGTTCTGAGCCGGTTTTTGAACCGGTTCAGTGGGGGGTACCTGGTACCCAACAGGTTCACCTGGTTTCATGAAATGGACTTATGGAGGTTAAGTGCTATAGCTGTCATATGTACCATATCCTGTAAGGTGAGTATGGGTATCTCATTGCCTGGCTCTTCTTGAGCTTATTTAAAGGCCTTCCTTCAGATATCGAGGCAGAATGTCTATTTATTATAATATTATTTTTAGATGTTTAAAAGTGTATATATAGCTTTGTTGTTTGCATATAGATCACTTAAAAAGTCATAAAAACTATTTGGTTTATGTTATTTATTTTATTATAATAAACTTTATTATTTATTGCTCAATTTATTTCTTTTAATTGAAAAATAAACATAATATGGCAATATATTATAGAAAATGTGTCTATGTGGAGGACATTTGATATATATTTTTATAATATTATCTAGTATGGTGGTCTAGGTTAGTGACTTTATGGTGTAAGGTATTACTATTAACAGTCTAAAATTTGGTGGTCCTATAGGTCCAGCTGCCATCTCTTGGTGGAGGGGGTAGGAAGATCCTTCGTGGAGAAGTGACCAGTTGGGGTCTAGTTTTCTTGCGAGAACAGATGGCTTCGTAGGTCTCATTGTCAATTGTGAGACTTGAAGGTCTTCTTACACCACTGCTGCTGGGCCTATTTAGATCAGAGGAAATTCTTATTTCAGGATGGGTGAATTTAGGTGGTGGTCTAATTTTGGAAAAGTCTTTTGGACTTTTAGGTGTTAGATCCTTCTGTAGTTTTTTCGCCCATTGTTGGCGAGGGTTGGCATTTGGTATGGCCATCCTGTGTCTCTCTTCTCGAGAGGTGTAGGGTTCTGAATAGCCTGTTTTGAGGTTATTGATGGCGTCCTGTCTGATATATGACTGCCTCTGATGGATCAAATGATCTTGGTGTGTGCAGTTTTGGCAGTGATTGTCCTCAGTTTGGGTGCTGTGTGTTTTGCAGCCTATTAGTGGTATGCATCCTATTTGAGTGCTAGGTTTCTTTCCCACTTTGAATATGGTCTTGGCCTCATCTGGTAGGTTGTGGGTAGTGATGAGTTGACGTATATTCGGGCCTAAGTCCATGAGACCTAGGGGTGAGGTGTTTGTAAGTGTGGAGGTTTCTGGATTTTTCTGGACATTAGTGGATGTACCCCTATTGACCTTGGGTATTAGGTGTATTTGTCCTGGTTTGGGTTTTGGTGGGGATGGGGAGTGTCCCTTTTCTTCCTCATCACTGCTTGTTGCCAGGTCATTTTTTAGTATGTCCATCCAGTTGGTGGTGCCTTCTAAGACAGCTGTTGTATTCTCGATTGAGTGTTGAGGTGTGTCTGTCTTATGGTTAGGTGTAGTGGGTGTGTTTGTGATGTTGGTTTTGTCTTGTTGCATTATTATTGGTTGATGCATTTTGACAATGTGTTTTATGTAATCCACATTTCTAGAGTAGTCTTTTAAGCAGATATTACACACAAATCTCTTTTGATTATGCACTACATTAATGTGCCTTCTAAGGCTAGATTTATTTTTGTATCCAGCGTTACACTGTCCACATAAAAATCTTGGTGACTCCATTGTAAAAACACTCCTGCTTTCTACAAGATTTGATTACAAAATAACTTAGTGATTAGTTTTGTGATGTCATAGGTTAGTTATTTCGTAAGATTGGTATGACGTAATAACTATTGTTTCGTCATATGGTGAATCTTACGACTGGGGCCTGTTTTATGTGTAATAAAATGGCCAAGTTCAGAAAAATAATTTTTATTGATTATTTTAATTAGAAATATATCTAGGTGATTTTTCATGTCTCTGATTGTTTTATATTACTTTATTGCTTATAAAATAAACCATGTTAATTAGCTTATTACTGTTTTATGTTTGGATTAATCGCTAATTTTTACTAAATTTATACATATTTAGTAAGGTTTATTTTTTACTAGTTGTGTTTTAATTCTTTTTTATAAGGAATTCTGGTGAGTCTAGATGGCTATATAAGACTAGGAAAATTAGAAGGAGGACCCCTGAGTGCTGTAGGGTCCGGATTATAGCCAAACAGAGTCACACAAATTGGTTAATGCCAATAGGGTGTAGAGAGTGTAGTTTGAAGATCCAGCCCAACTCAATTCGCCTTCGTTTGGATGTGGAGGATGCTTCAAACTTAGGTGTGCACCACTCTAGCACAGAGAACTGCATATGTCTGTGGTTATGTCCTTCACTTTTGAAGTGTCTGGAAACTGGTGTGATTTGTCCATCTTTTTGTACTGAAGCTTTATGCTCATACATTCTTTTTCTAAGTGCTCTACATGTTTCACCAACATATTGTTTTTGGCACTTCGTGCAGGTAATCAGGTATATGACATTGGTAAGTTCACATGTGACTTGTTTTGGTAAGTCTAAGGTTTTGTGTGACTTTTTAGTGAAGTTACATTTAACAGTTGTGATTTTCTTCATCAGTGGGCAATAGGTACATTTTCCCAATCGGGTGCATATGGGAATATGAGAGATAGTAGGTATGGCCTTTGTTGGGGGGTATGTGGTGGTAGCATTTGTTAGTATGTCCCTTAGGTTTGGGAGTCTCCTAAAGCCTACTATTGGTTTTTGTGGGAAAAGTGGTCCACAATCAGGACTGTTGGAAATTATGTTCCAATTTTTGTGGATAATTTCCTTGATGTTCGGGTTTGAAGGGTTGTAATTGGTGACCATCACCGGTGTGGTGACTGGGGTTTTCTCTACCACATTAAGGAGTTCATCTTGGGAATATTTAGATGCTCTTTTGTAATGTTTTCTTAGACTTTTTTCAGGGTACCCTCTTTTGAGGTAATAGCTGACGAGTTTTTCAGCATTTTCATAGAAGTCATTGTCAAAAGTACATATCCTTCTGAGTCTAAGAAATTGACCATAAGCCAATTTTAGATATCGCTAACAAACTTTCAGAAACCCAACAATCTACTACCATCACAACTGCTGAAGCCTCTTTACATATATTTAAACAAAATACTGTAAATACAGTAGTTTTCAAGTTACAACTGATTTGCTCAATAGTGAGAACCTGAAAATAGATATTGCTCAGCTCTGCCATGAGCTATATGTCTACAGTTTTACTATGTTATAGTTGCTTTAAAAGTAGATTAATGTAACATATTTAACAAAATTCTGTAAATGCAATAGTTTTCAAGTTACAACTGATTTACTCAACAGTGAGAACCTCCAAGTAGCTTTTGCTCAGCTATGCAATGAGCTACAGGTCTGCAATTTTACTATGTTATAGCTGACCTCAAAGAGGTGAACAACATATTTAAGCCAAATACTCTAAATGCAATAGTTTTCAAGTTACAACTGATTTACTCAAAAGGTGAGAACCTGCAAGTGGCTATAGGTTTGCAATTTCACTATGTTATGGGTGACCGAAAAGTAGAAGAATAACATATTTAAACAAAATTCTTTAAATGCAACAGTTTTTGAATTACAACTGATTTACTCAACAGCAAGAACCTCAAAGTAGCTATTGCTCCGCTTTTCAATGAGCTACAGGTCTGCAATTTTACTATGTTATAGCTGACCCAAAAGTAGGTGAAAAACATATTTAAAAATATTCTGTAAATACAATAGTTTTCAAATTACAAGCTATTTACTCAACAGTGATAGCCTCAAAGTCAGGGGACACATAGATTGCTGACATTGATGAAACACTTTAAATCATGCCAAAAGACATTTTTACTATTAAGGGGTAGGGAAAACATTGAATACTGTAGTGATGTGAGTATAGACTTTATGGAATATATAATTAAGCGTCCCTGAAAGTACCACAGCCACATTATGGTCTCCCTTGAATTTTTCCCTTATTATTGGAAGCTTTCTAACCACATTTGGCAGTAATATACCTTAAGCATGGGTAAATTTTTCCACATGTATAAATTTGACCTTTGGTCTTTATCAAGGCCATTTGGCAAAATCTACTTACTGCAGAGGCTTGTAATTTCATACACATGTTTATACTTCAAAAACCTATTTAGATTTTGGAAGTGATACAATGAAAATTAACTTCTTCATGAGCAATTTTCTCACAGGTACCAACCAGAAAGCTTAAAAAATCATGTGAACCCCCTATCATATTCTTAAGTATTGCATTTAGAGCCATAAAATGTATTGAGAGGTAGTAAGACACCATATGTGGAGAGTCCAGAAAATAAGTTAACCCCCACCCCCTGTAGGGGGTCAAACTGGGGTCATAAAATAGCGGATGACATTTTGCTTTGTATCTACTTTATTATTGCTTTTACAGCTTTAGAATGTGTTGAGAGGTATTGGCAAACCATATGTGGAGAGTCTAGATAACCAGTCAAATTTAACCCCTGGCCCCCAATTATGGGTCAAACTGGTATAATAAAATAGCATATTTTGTGTATTTGCCTTATATCTCCTTTATTATTGCTTTTAAAACTTTAGAATGTATGAAGAGATTTACCCCCCGCAACCCCTTATGGGTTAAACTGGGTGATAAAATAGCAGATTTTGGCTTTTTGTCTTATATCTCCTTTAGTATTGCTTTTACAGCTTTAGAATGTAATAATAGGTATTAAGAAACCATATGTGGACAGTCTATATAGCCAGTTACATTTATCCCCTGACCCCACATGTGGGTCAAACTGGGGTCATAAAATAGATGATTTTGTGTTTTTACCTGATATCTCCTTTATTATTGCTTTTACAGCTTCAGAATATATAGGGAGGTATAGAAAACCATAGTCATAGAGTCTAGATAGTCTGTCAGATTTAACCCTGACCCCCTCATATGGGTCAAACTGGGGTCATAAAATAGCAGATTTTGTCTTTGCCTTATATCGCCTTCAGTATTGCTTTTACAGCTTTAGAATGTATTGACAGGTTATAGGAAACCATAAACAGGGATTCTAGATATCCGGTCATATTTACCCCCAAACTCCCCCTTATTGGTCAAAATGGGGACATAAAAATAGTAGATTTGGTCCTTTTGCCTTATATCTCTTTTATTATTGCTTTTACAGCTTTAGAATGTCAGGAAAGCATATACAGAGTCCACATAGCCACTCAGATTTACCCCCTTGCCCCCCTCCCCCAAATTATGAGTCAAACTGGGCTTATAAAATAGCAGATTTTTTGTCTTTGTCTTATATCTCCTTTATTATTGCTTTTACAGCTTTAGAATGTATTAATGACCATAGAAAACATAGAAAACAAAATAAAGCTTTACATTCTTTCATGTAAATGCATAAACCTCTACACTGTCTGCTTAACTTTCATTTCTTCTCACAGCACTGCTGGTTTTTCTTTTCAAAAACATTTTTTAACTTTTATACTATTTGCATCTAACCTTTGGGGACGCTTTGTTTTTGTGAGCTTAAATATTCTTATAGTTAGATACTTGAATTGCTAAATAAATTCTGAACAAATCCAATGTAGTTTCAGGTATCATAGGGTTGTCTAAGCATTTTCTAAAGTAATCAACCAATATTTTGTCAAAAGTGAAAGAATTTGCTTCTCAAAATTACGCATTTACTTGGATTACCACCAATAACACTGTTTTCAATGTAAAATGTAAAATGTAAAACACTATGGCATTCCCTAATTTGGTACCAACCAACCATACTGGCTCATGGACTACATCTGGAAGATCAAACTCTGCAGTTTCGAGCCTTACCATTCGGGCTCTCCACCGCTCCTATGGAGTTCACCATTGTGGTCTCAAGGAGGTAAAGCTGATTGCTCAGGCAAAAGGAATCCGGTTACACCAGTACCTAGACGACTGGCTAATCCGGAGTCGGACCAGGGAATCCTGCGCTTACCAGACACAATCCCTGCTGACCCTTGGTCAGGAAGTGGGTTGGATCGTGAATCTTCATAAGTCTGAACTGGATCCAAAACAGGTCTTCAACTTTGTGGGTTACCGGTACGACCTGAAGAACGACAAGATACACCTTCTCCTCAAAAGGCGATCTTGCTCATGCCCCTCATAGGTCTCCTTACGGCAACAGAAAAACAGGTGCCATTAGGAAGACTACACATGAGGCCCATTCAGTGGCACCTCAAAAGGAATTGGAACATCCCAGAATTTCTCGAGCAATGCATTCCGATTCCCGTCGCCCTTCACCCTCACCTGAAGTGGTGGCTACAGGAGGACAATGTCCTCCTAGGACAGCCCCTACACCCTTTGCAACACACTCTTCAACTGTTTACCGACACCTCAAGAGAAGGCTGGGGCACTCACTTAGGGGATCATACTGCACATAAACATGTTAGAGCTCAAGGTGGAGGCTCCTGTCATGGTGCAACCACAGGAACATCACACTTCAGGTGCGACATATTCCGGCTCGCCTGAATGCTGTCTCCTCACAATCAGGTGATCCAGACAGAGTGGTCTCTTCACCGGGAGGTCTTCAACCTCCTTTGCCAACAGTGGCACTCTCCCGAGGTGGACCTGTTTGCAACCAGATACAACAACAAACTTCCCAAGTTTGTATCTCCAGTCCCGGACCCCAAGGCTTGGGCCGCCGATGCCATAACTCTCTCTTGGGAGAGTCTGGACATGTATGCTTTTCCACCAATTTGTCTCCTGGGCAATGTGGTGAACAAGATCCTGTCCCACGACTGCCAACAGATAATTCTCATCGACCCGAGTTGGCCCAATATGCCTTGGTTTTGGGATCTAGTAGAACTGTCAGTTCAGATTCCTCTTTGCCTACCTCAGCAACCCAGTCTGGTGGTGCAACCGTTGAATGGGAGCCGTCACAGTGATCTGGTTGGTCTGAACCTTCATGCCTGGCTCCTAGGGTCGCTCCTCAAAGACCGTCAACCAGGGCTATCTACAAAACGAAGTTTGCCCCTATTTGAAAACCTCGACAGAAATATCAGGCATCAAGCAGATTGGTCAAAGGTGTCCCTTTATCTGTCTTCCTCCTTCTTGTCGAAGAACCAGTTGGCTTGGGATGGCCCAGATAGTGTAGCTCCTGTGGTCATTCCTGCTCTAAGCCCTTCCTTGGACAATCTCTTAAGGAGGATAGGTCCCTCTGTCCGGTTAGAGCATTACGCTATTACTTGGACAAAACCTAGGAACTTTTTGTCTCCTTTAACAAAGGATTCAGCGAGGATATTTCTACTGCTACCCTTATCGTCCTGGATCAAGCAAACTGTCATTCTCTGTTATAAGCTTTCAGACCAAGAATCTTTGAACTTGCATCAGGTCAAGGCCCATGATGTAAGGGCCTTTGCGGCTTCCAGAGCTTTTCATGGGGGTCTCTTTAGATCAAAACCTGTCAGCTTGTCATTGGAAGTGGCATAACCCCTTCCCCCAGTTCTATCTCAAAGACTTGGCCTGGGCTGATTCGGAGTTATACCCTTTAGGTCCTGTGGTGGCTGCTCAGCAGATTCACCAATAGACCTCAGTTTAAGCCTTAATGTATTATAGTGCACATACTTCATTTTCGTTCCTTATTCTGTTACTTGTTTATTCTCCTGCCCTTTGGGTCTTATTGCTCCTTCATCAGGAGGAATCCATGGGGTATTGTGCCTTCCCCTCACATTGTTTGGAAACAGCCTAGGGTTTTCTTATCTTATCCTCCTCTTCCTCCCCTTCCAGTGAGGAGTGAAAAGAAGGGGGGGGGTAACCGGTCCAGTCACACCGACCCATCGGTCTGTTCCCGGGACCTTAAATTGGGCGGATAAGTATAATTTCTGATTGGTGGTCACTCCAGTCAGCTACCCACCATCCTTTGGGTAGTTATTCTGCTGGAGTCTGTTAGGTAAGATGTATTAACACAGGTAGGTAAGGTATTAACTTACAAAAATTAAATTTAATACTTAAATTTTCAGGTTAATCCAACTGTTAAAAGGGAGTCTGCACAAGAACCTAAAATCTGAACATATATGATTGGTTTCTAGAACTTTGACTATGAAACAGCTGGGCCTATCTGACCAAGTGGCAGCAGGAATTAAGGCTCCTCAAAGAAGCTCAGAGCTTTCTATGAGGCAAAGCGGTCCTTTTTGTCAGATATTGGAGTCAAATCCAATGGACTTCAAACGCCATTTCAAAACAAATCACATATTTCCTCCTATATTTTTTCCAGGAGAGAAACCTGCAGCCTAGTAAAATAGATGGGTATAGGTTAGCCATTGCAGACAAGATTGGCAGTTCTATTCTCACCATCACTCGAGGTGATTATCTTAATAAATAGACTCTTGGATGACTTCCATAGGGATAGACCTAAGGGTCGTAGAGGTATCCCCATTTTGAATCTCTGTTGGGTCCTGTATCAGCTTAAAAAGCCTCCTTTTGAGCCATTCAAGGATTCTGCTCTGAATCATCTAACTTTCAAATGGTTTTCCTTCTGGCCGTCGCATCAAGTAAGTGCAGAATTGAAATCCATGCATGGCCCAATAAAACATTAGACATCACAAAGACTGTGAGTGTGTTCCTTCACTCTTTACCTAGTTTCTTATCAAAGAATCAACTAGCAAGAACCTGTGAGTGTGTCCTCAGTGGTCATTCCAACACTGGCTCTAGACTTCTCACAAGGAGGGCAGGCCATTCTGCCACATCAGAGCCTTCCGCTATAATCTGAACAAAACAAATGTCCTGGGGACAACAAGGAACTAAAGTTTTGTTTTTGTCTCATTTAATAAAGAATTTCAATAAGGATATCTATCCATCAAATATTTCTGCTTGGATCGAGTGCTTCAGTGTTGCCATCCATCTGACCAGAATCCATGACCTTGCATCAGGTCAAAGTTCGTGATGTTAGAGTGTTTTGCTTCTTCTAAGACCTTCCAAGGAGAGTCTTCTTGGAGCTGATTCTCTCAGCCTGCTATTGGAAATCCAAAAACACCTTCACACAGTTTTACTTGAAGAATGTGGCCCATGGTCTAGCCTGACTGAGCTTTATATCTGGGTCCTGTGGTTGCTGCCCACTATATAATTTGCCCCTAGACCTTAGTTTTGTCTAGTGTTTTTGTACATTACTTTAGTCTTACTATAGTTTGATATTACTTTAAGGCTTAGCAATAAGATCCTTAATCTTCTTTTTGTACCTTTTACCTTAGAATCAGGGGTGTCAGAATTAAGGCCCCAGTTAACAGCATTATTTACCACCACAGGCTTTCTTAAAATTCTTGGAACTTGACTATATTCCTCTTTTCCCTATCTTTCGTTGAGGAAAAGGTTGAGGCACTCCAGTCTGATACCGTCTACCCAGTTAGGCTTAGGGCTCTTACATTGGGAGTGTTGCTAGGAGTTAATTTTCTATCAGTCCGAAAGTAAACTGCCTTCCATACACAGGGTAATTATTCTGGCCACTCGACCACTCGGATGTCCAATCTATGGACACTGACTTTTATGGACCTCCACTTCCTCCAAAGTCTTCTCAAAATGTCCAGTCCGAGTGTGCTTCCAAGCAATCGGATCTTGAATCCGACCACTCGGAACACCCGAGTCGGAACACCCTAAAAAGGTGGTTCCTAAAGCAAAGGAGCATTTTGACAAAAGGAAGCACAAGGTAAGGGCAAAATATTATTCTCAATCGTCTTCTTCAGAGGAAGAGGAGTCCTCTGCCTTAACTAAAAAGCCTACAAAACCTCAACATAAGGCTCCTCTGGAACCTGAACATCAGGATAGCACAGATCCAGTCTTTTACAGGGAAGTAGACATGTCTGACGCCAGGGAAACTTTTCCCCAGGGAAACTTTTCCTAGGTCCTCTACCACTGTGCTAGGCCTGGACGACGAGAAAGGCCAACAGGAGCTGAGGCCAAGAGGCCCTTCTGCTATGCTCCCTTTAAACCCCATTATCAAATATGTCTTTGAGAAATTTGAAGAAGATTTCTTGGCCTCCAATCTACCTGAAGGTAGATACATCAAACCCCCGGCTTCAACAGCCAAGTGGTACAAGGTGGGAAAATCTAAAAAAAAAATCTGTATCTCTCCAAAGCCCTCTGGGGCCCCTGTGGGCAAGGTTCCCCTACAAGTTCTTAAGGAACTTGAACATCAAGCTAGGCAGAATCTTTCTACCATCAATTTTGCTGCTACTTTCACTAGGACTGCCTCCGGTAACACTGTTATGGAGAAATGCCTACACAGTGCCAAGGCTACCTTCAAAAGGGTCAAAAACCAAATCCAGAAGGGTGCCGACCCTGAAAGAGCTGCCAGATGTGGTTATGAAACGCCTTTGTTTATTTTGAAATCATGAATAAGAGAATGCTTGTTCAACAGAGAGCCTTACCCTGCCTTAGCAAATCTGTGGCCCACAGATGTTACCATGGGCAACACTGGCCTTCTGAGAAGATAGGCTGAAATGAACCTTCTTCAACCACACCTAGGGGACTCGGACGTCAGGAACTGAGGAGCTCACCTTTCTGGCCTACTCCTCTTTTCAAGTCTCAACTAGTGAAGGATGGAGAGGACTTCCTCCTTAAAAAAGGCACCCTAAAGACTCTCAGGGTTTTGGACCCTACCAAAACAAGCCCTTTCGTGGTGCCCACCTACAGAGGCTCCTACAGGAAACGCCCCTATGGGGGCAATTCCTCTCAAAGCAGTAACTAATCGTTTTCCTCAGGTAGGGGGAAACCAAACTTCAGAGGCTCCAGGGGTCGTTTTCGACCCCACTCAAGGGGACGAGGGCGTGGAAACCCCTCCTCCCAATGACTCCTTTCAAGCCTCCCTCAGTCCACCAGTAGGAGGTCGCCTCCGTTCTTTCAGAAGAGACTGGCTCACAACCAAATGTTCAGACAACATGTTAAACATTATCACCAATGGTTACGTTCTTCCATTCATCTCAAAACCAAATTTAGTCAGAGCCCCTCTGATTCAGTCAGGTTACAAGGCCCTTCAAAAAGAAATAGCTCTGACCTCTTGTATCCAGTCTCTTCTGTCAAAGAACGCAATAGAAAGGGTGAAAAATGTAAATCTCTCGTGTTTTACAGTCGCCTGTTTCTTGTACCCAAGCCTCACCATAGGTGGAGGCCAGTAATAGACCTAAGCAGGCTCAACACCTTCCTACTTGTAGAAAGGTTCAAAATGGAAACACCAGAGTCCATCAGGGCCTCTCTGATTCCAGGGGAATGGGTGTCATCAATAGACCTAGCAGACGCCTACCTTCACATCCCCATCCGCCCACCTTCACATCCCCATCCGCCCAAACTCAAGGAAGTACCTAAGGTTTTGCCACAGGTCGCAAGTGTTTCAGTTCACTTCCCTTCCCTTCGGACTAGCCACAGCCCCTCAGGTCTTTACAATGATTGTAAAAGAAGTGAAGCTGATGGCCCTGTCAAGGGGCATCAGACTTCACCAGTACCTGGACGACTGGCTGATCAGGTCCCAGTCTCAGGAAGAAGCACAAGTAAACACTCAGACAGTGGTGGACCTAACTCAGTCCTTAGGGTGGATAATAAATCAGAAGTCCGAACGAATACCATCTAGATTCCCTTGTAAAACCCACTCAAGAGAGATGGCTCCAACTTCAGGATTTGATCCTACGTCTCAAGTCAAAACATGTTTTCACTGCAAGATGTTTGATGTCGCTAATTGGGTTGCTTGTCTCAATGGAGAAAATGGTCCCGTAGGGACGCCTTCATGAGGCCCTTTCAGTTTCACCTCGAGGAGCACTGGAGATTTCCTCAGTTGTTGGACACCCTCCTTCTTTGGACAGAAACCATTTCAGCACACCTAGAGTGGTGGCAGAATCCCACAAACGTGATGAAAGGCTCAGACCTTCATCCCAAAGACCACAGTATCCAACTCTTTACAGACACCTTAAACGAAGGCTGGAGCACTCACTTAGAGCAAACCTCTACAAAAGGTCTGTGGTCAGACGGAAAAGAATAGCTTAGAATACCATCTAGATTCCCTTGTAAAACCCACTCAAGAGAGATGGCTCAAACTTCAGGATTTGATCCTACGACTCAAGTCAAAACATGTTTTGACTGCAAGATGTTTGATGTCGCTAATTGGGTTGCTTGCCTCAACAGAGAACAAACAGATCTGTCTCAAGTGGTTCACTCCTCATGTAGATCTATTTGCCACTCGCCTGAACCACAAAGTTCCACTGTACGTGTCTCCAGTCCCAGACGAAAATGCTTGGGACATAGATGCTCTGAACATAAACTGGTCGGGTCTCACTGCTTATACTTACCCTCCAACTGCTCTCCTTCACAGGGTGATCCAAAAAGTCAGGCAATCCAATTGCCTGATCATCATAATAGCCCCAGGATGGCCAGGGATGCCCTGGTTTTGGGACCTAATGCAGCTCTCAATAGAGATCCCGCTTCAACTTCCAATGTCAAGAACTCTTCTCAAACAGGCCCACAATTATGTGTTCCACAGTAATCCACGGCATCTCAACCTCCACGCCTGGTGTCTAGGATTGGACAGCTCCAAGAACAAGGCTTCTCTGTGGAGGTGGCAGAGAGAATTGCTGCCCCTCAGAGATCGTCAACAAGGACCATCTACAAGTCAAAGTGGGCCCTTTTTGAGAAATGGTGCAGAGAAAATTCGGTGAATTTCTCCACTCCCTCTGTATAGCAAGTCACGGACTTCTTTATGTACCTGTACCAAGATCTAAACAGGCGCCCTTCGACCATTGATGGTTATAGGACAGCCATTGTTGACACCCTGGCCCCAACGGGGCTCCATATCTCTCAAAGTTCAGACCTTAACAGGTTGCTCTCCAGTTTTCCCAGGGATCGTCCCAAAAGTTCCAGGAATCTTCCTAAGTGGAACCTTTCGGTTGTTCTCAATGAGCTCACAAAAGCACCCTTTGAGCCTATGAAAGACACAGACCTCAAACATTTTACTCTCAAAACTGCTTTCTTGCTAGCTTTGGCCTCAGGCCAGCGCCGCAGCGAAATCCATGTCTGGGTTGCAAACAAAGTGTCTAATCTAGGCCAATGGGAAAAGGTTGCCTTGTTCCCCTCTTCAGATTTCATAGCCAAAAACCAACTAGCAAGAGAAGGTTCTCAAAGTGTGTCTCCGGTGACTATTCCTGCTCTAACTACCATTGTAGATAGACAATTCAAGGAAGACAGGACCTTGTGTCCGGTACGGGCCCTGAGGTACTATTTGGATCGAACCAAAGAGGGTCTCGATCCCTCCGTTTCATCTCCTTTAAGAAAGGACATACCTCAGAAATCAGACCCGCTACACTCTCTTCCTGGCTCAAACAAACTATCCTACTTTGTTATAAACAAGCAGACCAGCAAGCCTTGAACCTGGTCCAAATCAAAGCGCATGACATTAGGGCCTTCGCGGCCTCTAAGGCCTTTTATGGTGGGGTATTGGTGGACCAAATCATGCAAGCCTGTCACTGGAAAGCTCACAACACATTTACATATTTTTACCTAAAAGACCTTACTTGGTCAGACAATGACAACAATATATATCTGGGACCAGTAGCAGCGGCACAACAAGTCCTAGATCCTTCCCCTCAGCATCCTCATCTTCGGGAAGAAAAGAAGGGGGGGGGGGGGGGGGGGCAACACCCGCTGCAGCCAAGTCTTCAGGAGTCTATCCCAGGGTCTAGGTATTGGTTACCTCTCCAGATGTTTCGGGTAAGGTCTCTTACATTCTTAACTGTATAATGTATTTAGGTTTATCAGTGTACCATAATCTCATATTTAGGGTGACAAATATTATTATAGCAGTGATGCCCTTAGGGGCTACTATCTTGAGTGAGCACGGCTGCACTCTCTTCTCTCAAACATCAAGACAGTACCCGTACTGTCATTCATTTAATTTCGGTTTTTGGCTACTTAGAGACCCGACTTTAGTACTGGGGCTCTGTAACTGGGACTTAGACTGGTAATTTGGCAATATTTTGGTATAGTTTTTAATTCTAAATTCAAGAAAAATAAGCAACATTCTTCCAGTCTCAGCTGTAATCCCGCCACCGGGCGGTTGAATTCAGCATTTAGTCCCACATGGTAAGCTATTGTAGCGCAATAAAATTGAAAATTTTAATTACTTAAATGACTCAGGAAAGTCCCACCCTTGCTGCCCGCTATATTTCAGCTGAGGGGGTATGGGCTAAATTTACCATGAGAGAAGAAGGACGAATTACCAAACGACACTGCTATGGTACATACTAAACCACGGACTCGGCCAAATCCAAATGTCCATTTTTCTTCATTGTTGGCCGGAGTCCTGCGGCCTCCCGAGTTAGCATTCAGTCCCACATGGTAAGCTTGTAGCTTATAAAAGCTACATTTAAGTAATTAAATTTTTCAAATTTATTGTAAAAGAAGATGCATTTTTATATTATTTGAGGTTAAAATACTGGTAATGGATAGCTTATATAAAAAGAAGACAAAACGAACTAGCTTGGCTAGATCGATTCGTGGACTTGTACATCTGATTAATATTCATGAGCTCGTCTGTCAGGTTTCAAAGTGTGACGAAAGAAATGGCTTTCATCAGGGAATCTAACTATGTACTATAACGATCTACAGAAATTTTCGACCCACAGGGTATCTAAGGAATGTAATTTTTGCAATTTTCAAAAAAATTTCCCCTCCCCAAAAATGGCGGCCATTTTGAATTTTCGAATTTTTGCCAAAAATGGCAAAACACCAATTTGCTTCTATCTCCTTAACCATGCGAGATATAGCGATTTCGTCGAAATTTTCGACCCACAGGGTATCTAAATAATGTACTCTTTGCAATTTTCAATAAATTTTCCCCTTCTCAAAAATGGCGGCCATTTTGAATTTTCGAATTTATGCCAAAAATGGCAAAACACAAATTTGCTTCTATCTCCTTAACCGTGCGAGATAGAGCGATTTCGTCAAAATTTTCGACCCACAGGGTATCTAAGAATTGTACTCTTGGCAATTTTTAAAAAAATTTCCCCTCCCCAAAAATGGTGGCCATTTTGAATTTTCGAATTTTTGCCAAAAATGGCAAAACACAAGTTTGCTTCTATCTCCTTAACCATGTGAGATAGAGCGATTTCGTCGAAATTTTCAGCCCACAGGGTATCTGAGAAATGTACTCTTGGCAATTTTCAAAAAATTTTCCCCTCCCCAAAAATGCTGGCCATTTTGAATTTTCGAATTTTTGCCAAAAATGGCAAAATACGAATTTGCTTCTATCTCCTTAACCGTGTGACACAGAGCGATTTCGTCGAAATTTTCGACCCACAGGGTATCCGAACAATTTCAAAAAATTTTCCCCTCCCCAAAAATGGCGGCCATTTTGAATTTTCGAATTTTTCCCAAAAATGGCAAAACACAAAATTGCTTCTATCTCCTTAACCGTGCGAGATAGAGCGATTTCGTCGAAATTTTCGAACCACAGGTTATCTCAAAAATGCACTCTCAGCAATTTTCAAAAAAATTTCCCCTCCCCAAAAATGGCGACCATTTTGAATTTTCGAATTTTTGCCAAAAATGGCAAAACACAAATTTGCTTCTATCTCCTTAACTGTGCAAGATAGAGCGATTTCGTCGAAATTATCAAGCAACAGGGTATCTGACCAATGTACTCTTGGCAATTTTAAAAACATTTCCTCTTCCCACATATGGCGGCCATTTTGAATTTTCGAATTTTTGCCCAAAATGGCAAAACACAAAATTGCTTCTATCTCCTTAACCGTGCGAGATAGAGCGATTTCGTCAAAATTTTCGATCCACGGGGCATCTAAGAAATGTACTCTTGGCAATTTTCAAAAAATTTTCCCCTCCCCACATATGGCGGCCATTTTGAATTTTCGAATTTTGGCCCAAAATGGAAAAACACAAATTTGCCTTAACCGTGCAAAATAGAGTTATTTCGGTGAAATTTTCGACCCATAGGGTATCTAAGAAATGTACTCTTGGCAATTTTCAAAAAATTTTCCTCTTCCCAAAAATGGCGGCCATTTTGAATTTTCAAATTTTGGCCAAAAATAGAAAAACAGAAATTTGCTTCTATCTTCTTGATAGAAGCAAATTTTTATCTTAACCGTGCAAGATAAGAGTGATTTCGTCAAAATTTTCGACCCAACCAATGCAAAAAGGCATGAAGCTGAAATAATTTACATGTACACTAATAAATATTTAACCATCATTGATATATTTCACAAATGAAACAGGGTCTTGTAAGACTACTGTACAATTTTGGCAAAAGGTTCATGGGGTGGACATTACACATGATAATGTGTGTTCTTCTATGCTATCCTGTTTCTATTCATATGTCGCAGCTACTATCAACAGCGCGTCCTATTTCTAGTTTTTACAGGGGTGTTACAAAAATAGGGGTGCAGGAATGATTAAGGTTGGCACCTTAATGCCAACCCGCAAATTTATGCGTAAAACGCAAAAATGCATTTATCTCGGAAACGGTGTGAGATAGAGCGATTTCGACAAAATTTTTGACCCACAGGGTATCTGCACAATCTACTGGCGACTTTTCCCATAAATACGGCCATCTTGAATTTCTGCATAAAACTCAAAAACATATATATATCTCGGAAATGGTGCAAGATAGAGCGATTTTGACCAAATTTTTGAGCCGCAGGGTATCTGCAGAGTGTACTGGTGACTTTTCCAAAAAATCGTTTTTGCGCCACTTTGACAACCATCTTGAGTTTCTGTGTAAAATGCAAAAATGCAATGATCTCTGAAATGGTGCGAGATAGAGAGGTTTCGCTGAAATTTTTGATCCGCAGGGTATCTGCAGAGTCTACAGGCTCGTTTTCTCAAAAATCACTTTCCCGCCATTTTTTTGGCGGCCATCTTGAATTTTTGAGTAAACATAAAAATGCATTCATCTCGGAAACAATGCGAGATAGAGCAATATCGACAAAATTTTTGATCCACAGGGTATCTGCAGAGTCTACTGGCGACTTTTCCAATAAATTATTTTCCCGCCATTTTTGCAGTCATCTTGAATTTCTGCGTAAAAACGCAAAATCTCATTTATCTGGATAACTGTGAAATAAAGCGATTTCGATGAAATTTTTGACCCACAGGGTATCTGCAGAGTCTACTGGGGACTATTCCCAAAAATCACTTTCCCACCATTTTGGGCGGACATCTTGAATTTCTGTGTAAAATGCGAAAACGCATTTATCTCGATAAAAGTCCAATACATCTACGAAACCTTGTATTTTGGCATAAATGGAAAAACATATTAAACACAGGAAGATGGTCATTTCTACAAAATCATTAATAGTCAATGGGACCCTTTGTTTTTGCTATGCAAAAACAATTTCTTTTTCTGTTGCGAAGCAATATTCTAGTTGTAACTTGAAAACTATTTCTCTTAGAGAATTTTGTTTAAGTTTGTTATTCACCTACTTTTGGGTCAGCAGTATACCATAGTAAAATTGTAGACCTGTAGCTCATTCCATAGCTGAGCAAAAACTTCTTAGAGATTCTCTCTGTTGAGTAAATCATTTGTAACTCAAAAACTATTTCATTTACAGTATTTTGTTTACATATGTTTTTCACCTACTTTTTACACGTCAAAAGTTAACTTGGTACGTAACTTCTCAATTCCATTTGCAGGGCACAACTTTTGTGACCTTTTCATCTTTCACTTCTACTCTGGATCTCAAAACACACAGTTAGCTGACACAGAGCCTGTTCACGGGCACTGATTGCTTGTTAATATCTAAATGGAAAGTTTCACCTCAAAATGTACCAAATATAACTTGTGTGTGATCATTGTCTGTGAAAAAATTAAGGACTGTAGTTTAAACTTGAAGCTCACCTTAAGATCTCTAAGAATCTCCACAAGGCCCAATATATATATTGGTTCACCCATCTGATATTTTACCTGAGAATACATTAATATACTATTTTCATATTTGGCAAGAATCAAGGCTTTAAAAGTGGACATTTAAACTGGTACATTAGGTACATGAAAAACCCTCCCAGGGACTCTTTTTCACATTTTCCACATATTTTGCATAATTGTAAAAAATATGGAAAAAATACTTTAAAAAAGGATGAATCTTATCATACAGGAAGACTGGCCAGAAAAAAAATGAAATCAGTTAGAGGAATTGTGAATCACAGAAAATGGGTCCTACAAAATATATGCAGTGAATGCCTGTGGTATGAGAGATAGCCCGTCTGAGGTTATGTGTCATTGATTTAGCACAATCTAGTTAAGCGTCCCTTGCGGGATGCTTGTTTGTGTATGGGAGACCTTCAGGCTCCGCCGGCTCAGCATTTTGTTTTCCTTATAACTCTGCAACCGTTAGGTGGATTCTTTTCAAATTTGGCACGTTTAGGCAGTAGCCTTGGGGAATTTTTTTGAATATGCTGCAGTGACATTTCAACCAATCAGAGAGGTCACATGACCAAAAATATCTTTTTTTCGATGGGGAAGCTTGTCCGGATGATAACTTGAAAGGAATTTTATCAATTCACCTGAAACTTGGCAAATACATTCATTCTGGAAATCATTAGATTTTGGCATTGATTGGTTAAGAAATAGCCAAGTAATTAATGATTAATTAATCATTATGAATTTTCCAAATAAGGAAAACACAAAAATGCTTATATCTCGAAAACCGTGCTAGATAGAGCGATTTCGACGAAATCTTTTACCCACAGGGTATCTCTGCAGAGTAGTTATCCCAATTTTCAAAAAATTTTTGTCTCGCCAAAAATGGCGGCCATTTTGAATTTTCGAATTTTTCGCAAAAATTGCAAAACATAAAAATGCTTATATCTTGAAAACCGTACTAGATAGAGCGATTTCGACGAAATTTTTGACCCACAGGGTATCTCTGCAGAGTAGCCATGCCTATTTTCTTTCAAAAAAATTTTGTCTCGCCAAAAATGGCAGCCATTTTGAATTTTCGAATGTTTCGCAAAATTTGCAAAACATAAAAATGCTTATATCTCGAAAACCCTGCTAGATAGAGCGATTTCGATGAAATTTTTGACCTACAGGGTATCTCTGCAGAGTAGCCATGCCAATTTAAAAAAAAATTTTGTCTCGCAAAAAATGGCGGCCATTTTGAATTTTCGAATTTTTCGCAAAAATTGCAAAACATAAAGATGCTTATATCTCGAAAACCGTGCTAGATAGAGCGATTTCGACAAAATTTTTGACCCACAGGGTATCTCTGCAGAGTAGCCATGCCAATTTTCAAAAAAATTTTATCTCGCCAAAAATGGCGGCCATTTTGAATTTTCGAATTTTTCGCAAAAATTGCAAAACATAAAAATGCTTATATCTTGAAAACTGTGCTAGATAGAGTGATTTCGATAAAATTTTTGACCCACAGGGTATCTCTGCAGAGTAGCCATGCCAATTTTCAAAAAAAATTTTGTCTTGCCAAAAATGGCGGCCATTTTGAATTTTCGAATTTTTTCGCAAAAATTGCAAAACACAAAAATGCTAATATCTCGAAAACCGTGCTACATAGAACGATTTCGACGAAATTTTTGATCTTCAGGGTATCTCTGCAAAGCAGCTATCCCAAAGAGCTTTCACTCGGTGAAGTTTCAGACCCGTAGCTAATTATTCACCTACTCAAAATAAGTAAATGCTAATTATCTCTAAAACTATTGCGGATACCCAATTTTTATCAAATAACTCATTCATCTACTTTTGGAAGAGCTTTCACATGGTGAAGTTTCAGACCCGTAGATAATTACTCACCTACTCAAAATGAGTAAATGCGAATTATCTCTTAAAAGTATTGCAGATAGCCAATTTTTCTCAAATAACTCATTCATCTACTTTTGGAAGAGCTTTCACATGGTGAAGTTTCAGACCCATAGCTAATTACTCACCTACTCAAAATGAGTAAATGCGAATTACCTCTAAAAGTATTGCAGATAGCCAGTTTTTCTCAAATAACTCATTCACCTACTTTTGGGAGAGCTTTCACTTGGTGAAGTTTCAGACCCGTAGCTAATTACTCACCTACTCAAAATGAGTAAATGCTAGTTATCTCAAAAACTATTGCGGATACCCAATTTTTATCAAATAACTCATTCATGTACTTTTGGGAGAGCTTTCACATGGTGAAGTTTCAGACCCGTAGATAATTACTTACCTACTCAAAATGAGTAAATGCGAATTATCTCTAAAAGTATTGCAGATAGCCAATTTTTCTCAAATAACTCATTCACCTACTTTTGGGAGAGCTTTCACTTGGTGAAGTTTCAGACCCATAGCTAATTATTCACCTACTCAAAATGAGTAAATGCTAATTATCTGTAAAAGTATTGCGGATACCCAATTTTTATCAAATACTCATTCATCTACTTGTGGGAGAGCTTTCAGATGGTGAAGTTTCAGACCCATAGCTAATTACTCCCCTCAAAATGAGTAAATGCGAATTATCTCTAAAAGTATTGCAGATAGCCAATTTTTATCAAATAACTCATTCGCCTACTTTTGGGAGAGCTTTCACTCCGTGAAGTTTCAGACCCATAGCTAATTATTCACCTACTCAAAATGAGTAAATGCTAATTATCTGTAAAAGTATTGCGGATACCCAATTTTTATCAAATACTCGTTCATCTACCTGTGGGAGAGCTTTCACATGGTGAAGTTTCAGACCCATAACTAATTACTCACCTACTCAAAATGAGTAAATGCGAATTATCTGTAAAAGTATTGCAGATAGCCAATTTTTCTCAAATAACTCATTCACCTACTTTTGGGACAGCTTTCACTTGGTGAAGTTTCAGACCCATAGCTAATTATTCACCTACTCAAAATGAGTAAATGCGAATTATCTCTAAAAGTATTGCGGATACCCAATTTTTATCAAATAACTCATTCATCTACTTTTGGGAGAACTTTCACTTGGTGAAGTTCCAGACTCGTAGCTAATTACTCACCTACTCAAAAGGAGTAAATGTGAATTATCTCTTAATAGTATTTTTCTCAAATAACTCATTCACCTACTTTTGGAAGAGCTTTCACACACGAAAATGAAAAATTGTGAATATCTCGGAAAAGCTATTTCTTCTCCTTTAATGCTCGGCGGGAGATACACACCGCGGCAGTGGTCTTGTCAAAAATTTTTGTCTCCCCAAAAATGGTGGCCATTTTGAATTTTCAAAGTTTTTGCAAAACACAAAAATGCTTATATCTCGAAAACCGTGCTAGATGGAGCGAACTCAACAAAATTTTTGACCTGCTGGGTATCTCTGCAGAGTAGCCATGCCAATTTTCAAAATATTTTGTCTCGCCAAATATAGCGGACATTTTGAATTTTCGAATTTTTTGCAAAACACAAAAATGCTTATATCTTGAAAACCGTGCTAGATAGAGCAGACTGCGCTGACTTTGGTTGCCACAACAGTATAAGGCTAGAAACGAAGCATTTTCTTAATACTTTAGCACTCACCTTTATATCCTTTTCGGGACGCTTTGTTTTTGCTATGCAAAAACATTATCTTTTTTTTTGCGAGCGATCCTCTAGTTTTTAAATTAATTCTGAAGTGTGTTTTTTTGCCTACAAATAGCCTTTTCTAGTTTAATGTTTGTATTTCCTCCTTTGCATTTCCACTTTTGGGACACTTCATTTTTATTAGCAAAAATTTTTTGTAGTTGATATTGAATTCATCATCATGGACAATAATAGAAGGTTTTTCGGATCTATGACCACCATCTGCCATCCCTAGCTTTGCCATGATAAATGATGGCTGAATGCGTGTTTTAAGTCTACTGTGTAATTTTGTTTTTAATAGGGGAAAAGGCTGTAGATTTGCTGATGGATTCCAAATGGGCAACAAATAAACTAAGAATGCAAACACTGTTCAGTACTCGGTCTACATGTGTCGAATATTGCCAAAAGTAAGTTTCATGTCAGCTGACATTATTATCATGGTCACAGACTGTATTGTCATGAATAAATAACCTTTCGTTTATGATTTTCTTATTGTGTCACTAGCATTTATGCTGCGTGGCATACAGGGATTGCTTCGTCATCTCATTTTGTGGCGTCGGCGTCATCGTCTGTCGTCGTCGGCGTTGTCGTTGTCATCACACTTTGTATTCCAGACAGTATCTCAAAAATGGCTTGTCAGATTTAATTCAGATTTGGCTTGTGGATGTAACTGGTCCCCAGGGTGTGTCGTATTGTTAGGTGACCTTAAACTCCCAGTAGTAAGATAGTTATATTGAGTTTAAGTTTTTTCGTTTCCAGATAGTATCTCAAAAATGGCTTGATGGATTCATGCTTAGCAAATTCAAATTTAGGATGTGGTTGTAACTAGTTTTGAAGGTGTGCCCTATTTTAAGGTGACCTTGAACTCCTAGGTATAAAAAACTTATGTTCAGTTTACATTTTTTCTTTCTCCATGGAGTATACTGAAAGTAGCTTCAGAAATTTCATTCAACTTTGGCATATGCCGGGAACGCTCGTTATTATGCCCATGGGCGATAAATGCAGATTTTTGTAGAAGTTGGGGATGGGCGTTTAATTGATAATAATAAAAGTGAAATAAAGCACTAATGTCTTAATTTCAGTGTTTCTTTGATGTAACATGCAATTTTCTGGGGTTGTTATAGCCATTTCAGCCTTCATTGTGGTGAACGATAATAGACTCCTATTTGCGGTTCTCTGTCGTAAATACAAGATAGAGATTAATGAGGGGAAAAGCTATAAAACTCACCTTAAGTGGACAAATATATCATCTGATACCATTTACTATTGATCCAATAAATAACTTCTAATAAAGACATTTTATTTTAATTATGTCCACCCCACTGGGGGGTGGACATATTATTTTTGCTTTTTCCGCCGTCCGGCGTCCCACTTGGTTTCCAGACATTTTAGGCAACAGTTCTTATCCTATCTTTACCAAATTTGGCATGCAGGTTTATTGGGTTAATAGCTTGTATGGGATTGCTTTTGGTGATGATAGCTCTATAGCTAACTGAGTAATAGCTACTTTGCTACTTTTCAGTAGCTCTTTGGTTTCCAGACATTTTAAGGAATGCTATTAAGCCTAGGTTTCTGAAATTTGGTATGGAGGTTCATTGGGTTAATAGCTTGTATGGGATTGCTTTTGGGGGGAATTGCTTCATAGATGAGTGAGTAATTAATTAAATAAATGAGTAATTAGCTATTTTGAATACTGAAAAAGGCAAATGTGCTCATATCTCCTAAACCGTGCGAGATAGAGCGATTTCGTCGAAATTTTCGACCCACAGGGTATCTAAGGAATGTACTCTTTGCAATTTTCCAAAAATTTTCCCCTCCCCAAAAATGGTGGCCATTTTGAATTTTCGAATTTTTGCCAAAAATGGCAAAACACAAATTTGCTTCTACCTCCTTAACCGTGCGAGATAGAGCGATTTCGTCGAAATTTTCGACCCACAGGGTATCTAAGAAATGTACTCTTTGCAATTTTCAAAAAAATTTCCCCTTCCCAAAAATGGCGGCCATTTTGAATTTTCGAATTTTTGCCAAAAATGGCAAAGCACAAATTTGCTTCTATCTCCTTAACCGTGCGAGATAGAGCGATTTCGTCGAAATTTTCGACCCACAGGGTATCTCAGGAATGTAATCTTTGCAATTTTCAAAAAAATTTCCCCTCCCCAAAAATGGCGGCCATTTTGAATTTTCGAATTTTTGCCAAAAATGGCAAAACACAAATTTGCTTCTATCTCCGTAACTGTGCGAGATAGAGCGATTTCGTCGAAATTTTCGACCCACAGGGTATCTAAGGAATGTAATCTTTGCAATTTTCAAAAAAAATTTCCCCTCCCCAAAAATGGCGGCCATTTTGAATTTTCGAATTTTTGCCCAAAATGGCAAAACACAAATTTGCTTCTATCTCCTTAACTGTGCGAGATAGAGCGATTTCGTCGAAATTTTCGACCCACAGGGTATCTAAGCATTGTACTCTTTGCAATTTTCAAAAAAAATTTCCCCTCCCCAAAAATGGCGGCCATTTTGAATTTTCGAATTTTTGCCAAAAATGGCAAAACACAAATTTGCTTCTATCTCCTTAACCGTGCGAGATAGAGCGATTTCGTCGAAATTTTCGACCCACAGGGTATCTAAGGAATGTACTCTTTGCAATTTTCAAAAAAATTTTCCCCTCCCCAAAAATGGCGGCCATTTTGAATTTTCAAATTTGTGCCAAAAATGGCAAAACACAAATTTCCTTCTATCTCCTTAACCGTGCGAGATAGAGCGATTTCGTCGAAATTTTCAACCCACAGGGTATGTAAGGAATGTACTCTTTGCAATTTTCAAAAAAATTTCCCCTCCCCAAAAATGGCGGCCATTTTGATTTTTCGAATTTTTGCCAAAATAGAAAAACAGGAATTTGCTTCTATCTTCTTAACCGTGCAAGATAGAGTGATTTCGTCAAAATTTTCGACCCAACCAATGCAAAAAGGCATGAAGCCGAAATAATTTACATCTACACTAATAAATATTTAAGCATCATTGATATATTTTACAAATGAAACAGGGTCTTGTAAGACTACTGT
The DNA here is from genome assembly GCA_964017235.1 of Sabellastarte sp. h YS-2021. Lineage (NCBI taxonomy): Eukaryota > Metazoa > Annelida > Polychaeta > Sabellida > Sabellidae > Sabellastarte > Sabellastarte sp. h YS-2021. The sequence goes on along the minus strand of OZ024929.1, from coordinate 62,076,201 downwards.
ACAATTTGGGCAAAAGGTTCATGGGGTGGACATTACACATGATAATGTGTGTTCTTCTATGCTATCCTGTTTCTATTCGCATCTACTATCAACAGGGCGTCCTATTTCTAGTTTATTGTCAGTGCAGGTAAATTGCACGTTTAAGGAAACAATTGCAGGCCTCGTAAAAAAACTTTGAACTACCTTGATAGAAAAAAAGAGAAAATGTTTAAAGTTACTCAATGTCTGTTCATCTTTTTCTAATTTTATTGCTTCAAACATTAATACTAATAAGTCTTTCGAAGTCCCTAGACCATTAAGAGTCATATAAAGCCAAATAAGTTATTTACTTAGAAAACTGAGAGCAGGAAATATGGGGACAAAACTTTTGAAAAAAAACCCGTCATCAGTAAGGTATTTACGTGAACAGGAAGTGTAATCAATACCAGTTGCTAGGCAGAGATCTGAGAGAAAGGACGTAACATTTTATGTTAGCAATACATGTGTTTTCATTTTAATGAATATATTTTTCTGATATTTATGAAATAGCATGGTTTATGTCTGGTTTTTGGGTCATTGTATCCACCGGATAGCATCCGGTGGATACTATGGATTTGACTTCGTTATGCCTACGCCGCCGCCGCAGTGTGTAGAGAGATTTCACCGTTACCGCTCTAACGAAAAAAATATTATAGCTAGCCTTCTCAAATTTGCAGGATATATTCATAGCCATAAAATCTTGCCTGGGAATATTTTTGGCCTCATTTTGAAAAACAAGATGGCCGCCACGGGCGTTTTTCGACTTTAAACAAGGACTTTTGGTGGCCCTCTAGAGCAAAGGGTATTATAGGTAGAGATCTCAAATTCGCAGGATATGTTCCTCATTATAAAATCTTGACTGGGAATATTTTTGGCCTCATTTTGAAAAACAAGATGGCCGCCACAGGCGTTTCTTTGCAGTCATGAAAAGTGCTTATATCTCCCTTATTATTGGTCCTAGAGGTTTGGGATGGTAAACCAACCTATAGGAAATCATAGGCTGGGAATCTTTTGGTGTGGTCGGATTTGACCTTGGACCCCTCCTTCAAGGTCAAACGAGGATAGCCAAACTTAAAAGTGCTTATAACTCGCTTATTATTGGTCCTAGAGGTTTGGGATGGTAAACCAACCTATAGGAAATCATGGGCTGGGAATCTTTTGGTGTGGTCGGATTTGACCTTGGACCCCTCCTTCAAGGTCAAACGAGGATAGCCAAACTTAAAAGTGCTTATAACTCGCTTGTTATTGGTCCTAGAGGTTTGGGATGGTAAACCAACCTATAGGAAATCATGGGCTGAAGGGGTGAAATTTCAATTTTCGCCACTTTCGGCGGCCGTCTTCGATTTTCGCGGAAAATGAAAAAGTGTTAATATCTCGAAAACCCTAAGAGATAGAGCGATTTCGAGCGAATCTTTGACCCGCAGGTTGGTTCAAGAGTCTCCTGTGCAAAGGAGGGAAATTTCAATTTTCGCCACTTTTGGCGGCCATCTTGGATTTTTGTGGAAACTGAAAAAGAGTCAATATCTCAAAAACCGTAAGAGATAGAGCGATTTCGAGTACAAGAATCGAGGTGGTACAAGAATCTCCTTTGCAAAGGGGTGAAATTTCAATTTTATTGCGTTAATACATCCTATCCAATGGACAATAGCTTATCCGGTCGGCGCAGACCGGCCCGCCAAACCTCAGAAAAAGACGTCCTGTGTCTCCACCGGCCAGGCCGGTCCAATGCTGTGCACTCACCAGATGGCGTGTGGTACTTCCTTCCTGTCTAGACAGCATGACGTCATAGCATCTTTTTCGTTTGGCGCACATGCTGTGTACAAGGAGTTTTTCATCAGGAATCTTAATTTTAGTCTTTGGACTTTATTTCTTCAGAGTGTGTAAAGTTTTTATTATCATTGTGTTACGGAGTGTTTATAGACCTTTCTGGACAATTTTTCGCCTTTTATCAGTTAACATGTCTTCTCCAAGCCAGAAACACGGGAGCTGCGGACATATCATGGCTAGTTTCGACAGCCATTGTTTCTGTGCCAGGTGCAGGGAGAAAGGTAAGGGCTCTGACCCTTGTATCTCCCACCTAGACTGTAACGCATGCAACTCTCTTACTGAAGAACAATGCATCCAGTTGTCCACACCCTCTTATAGGATCAAGAAAGAGAAGCAGGATTTAAAAAAGGTTTCAGACACTCCAAAACAGGACTCCAGTTCCTCTCTCATAGACCCGTCTGTAGTTACGGTAGTGGGAGCAGTGGACGACCAGGGGATTGTAAAGTCTCCTGGTTCTTGTTCTGACAAGAAGAAAAAGCAACCAAGTTCGGATAAACCAGAACCTCACACTTCTAAGGTTTCCAAATCTGACAAGCCATCCAAGTCACTTAAACCTACCAAATCGTCTCAGGACTCCAGATTTGATCAGTTGGACCAGAAATGGTCCGAACGTTTTAACAGACTTGAGGCCTTGTTATTATCTAAATCCTTGGAACAACCAACACCGGCTTTTACAACTGTGAAGGTTACCCCTACACACTCACCACCAAAAACAGTCGCCTCTTCCAAGCCGTTCATCAAACCTCAACCTACACCGACCACCGACCGACCACCGGTCATGTCTACAGATTTGCCTGGTAGTGTTCAGACTGCTTTCAAGTCGACCAGCAAATCGACCATAGGAAAAGTGCTTACCGACCAACCTTCAGATCTGGCTGGTGCTGATTCACCCTTACCTCGTCAAGTACCAAGCAGGTCGTCGTCAGCCCCTACTAGGTGGCAGAGCACATCCTCCATGGACACGGACTCTGATTCGGATATTTCCGACCGTCCCCCAGTGGACCTCTTTGTCGAGGAAGGGGAGTTGTCAGACCAAGACCTGGAGGCTTCTACTGCTGACCCGGACTTAACCCTATCCGAAGAGCAGAACTATAGGGAAACCATGAGCGGCATCAGGTCTTTTATGGGGTGGAGTCACATCCCAGAGATGTATACAACAGCTTCCAGGTCGGAGGATAACCCCTTTGCGGGTCCTAAAACACAACCTATAGGGAAAATCTCAGTCTCCATGCCTACAGACGAATGGCTCTGCAGCAAGATGGGTAAACTGAATCTCACTCTTACAGAGGGATACCCGTCGCGTAGCTCAGAGGCCGGTGGACTGTTCAAAGATCAATTCGTCCGCCCCCCAAGATCTCAGGCAAAGTGGTACAGCTTTGTACCCAACCGACCCTCTGATGAACAGGACCCGAAGACTGTATATTCTTGGAATACGGACTCTTCAAAAGTCAATAGCACTTACAGCCGTATAGCCAAGGCTGCCGGGCTTGCCTCAACAGCCCCACCTTCAAGGCAGATCTCTCAAGACAATTTAAGACGCTGGGAAAAGTTGGCACGCGAGGCTTCCATCACTTGCAATCAAGCTGCCGCATTCAATAGGTGTGTCTATAAAGTTCAAGAAAACATGCAGACCCAGTTGAAAATAGTGAAGTCGGAGCTTAGTAAAGGGAAGTCGTCTGAGAGAGTTTCACAGGCCGCTAGTGAACTACAATTTCTACTCAATTTCAACTCCAGCATCACTCGGGCTACGGCCAAGACGCTTGACCATTTAACAGACTTTGTCTTTGTCACAGTGGCCAACATGACTCTGATAAGGCATGACACTTACCTTTCACATCTAAAGATGGGCATCAAGCCAGATACTTTGTCCGCACTACGTACTGGACCCCTGCATATTGCCACTTTATTTCCAGACACTGTTTTGAAACAGGCCGAACAGGACATCGCTAACTTTGAGAGTAAGGGGCAGGTCCACTCAGGAAAGAAGGGTCGTTACCACCCTTACGAGAGACAAGACAAGCGACCTGATTACAGAAAGCCCGACCGTCCTTCCTGGAAGAATATTGGCAACAGAGGACAGAGTAAGAGAGGCAGAGGCAAGGCCTCCTACTACACCTCACAACCAGCCAAGGGCCAGCAGTCCTTTAAATGACAATCACTTTGTAAACAGTTTACAGGAGGGACTGCTGGCCGGGAGCCAGACATTGACACAAAAAGAGACTTTAAATTTTGCAAATTTTCATGTTGTAAAAAGTGTACCTTCTGCGCCCGGGCACTCCCAAAAGAGAGAGTTAAGTCCCGGGGCAGCAGCTTGTCAGACATCAAGAAATTACAAATTAAAATATGTGAACAGTGTTTCTTGTGTCACTCAATTGTGTCCTGTCCAACCTGTAGCAAATGCCCCCAATGTTGCACAAAATCTACCTGTAGGGGCCAGACTTCAAAGTTTTTGGAAAAATTGGCTAAATCTAGGGGCCGGTCCGAAGGTAGTTCAAATCCTACGAGAGGGTTACTCCCTCCCCTTCCGGATCCGCCCCCACGCACACGATCCCCTACAGTCATAAGCCGGTATGTCAATCCCCACAGGAACAACTACCTGTTGGAGGCATTACATCAGCTTATAGACAAAAAAGCGGTAGAAAGGGTTCAAAATCCGAGATCCCTAGGGTTTTTCAACCGACTATTTTTAGTCCCAAAACCCAACAACAAATGGAGGCCAATACTGGACCTAAGCAATTTAAACGTTTTCCTCAAAGTGGAAAAGTTCAAGATGGAGACACCGGAAACCATCAGAACATCCCTCCAGCAAGGAGAGTGGGTCACCTCAGTAGACTTCAAAGATGCCTACTTTCACATACCGATACAGGAACAATCCAGAAAATATCTACGTTTTCATGTCCAGGGCCGGACGTACCAGTTCAAAGCATTGCCTTTCGGCCTGTCCACAGCGCCCATGGAGTTCACTGTATTAGCCAAAGAGGTGAAACTGATGGCCATACACAAGGGTATAAGAATCCACCAGTACCTAGACGACTGGTTGGTGAGAGCCAGATCCCAACACCTTTGTCTCCAACACACCCGACTCCTGGTCAAGATGTGCCAGAACCTCGGTTGGCTGGTGAATCTAGAGAAATCAGAACTGGAACCCAAACAAGTATTCGACTTCGTCGGTTACCAGTTCGACCTCAGGTCCGGCCGGGTCAGACCGACTCCAGACCGGTGGCAAAGCCTTCAAGACAAGATACAAGCACTTCTATCACTACCGACCTGTCCGGTCCGGCAGCTCATGTCCTTGATAGGCCTCCTAGCAGCCACAGAAAAACAGGTTCACCTCGGCCGACTACACATGAGACCCGGGGGCCACGGTGGCAGAGTGGTAACACTCTCGCCTCCCACCTCTGCGGCCGGGGATCGATCCCCGTCATGGCTGTAAGTGGGAAAGCTGGTAGTTGCTTGCCGTTGGTCGGCAGTTTACAGTACACAACCCTAGCGAACTCTATGTACTGGTTTCCTCTGCCCTTCCAACTACCCGTCGTGATATGACCTGTACAGTGTTGAAAGCGACGTAAAACCCCAAATAAATAAATAAACAATACACATGAGACCCATACAGTGGCACCTCAAAAACAATTGGAGGGTACCAGAATCTCTGGAGAAGATTATCCCTCTACCGAGGTCCCTGCACCCGCACTTACAATGGTGGCTAGAAGAAGACAAGGTGCTTCAAGGCCAACCTTTACACCCAGTAAGACATGCTCTGCAAATTTTTACAGACGCATCAAAAGAAGGGTGGGGCGCTCACTTAAACGAGTTCACTACAAGGGGGTCCTGGTCGATACCGGAAAGCAAGCTGCACATAAACCTTCTAGAACTAAAAGCAGTTTTCCTAGCGTTGAAAGAGAGGTCCTCAGTGGCCTAGTGGTTAGCAAGTTTGGCATCTAATCATAGGCTGTCACCTCTGTGGGTTCGAGTCCCACAAGTGGCAATGCTGAGGACCTGTCCCAATATGACCCTGGCTGTTGAACGGGACGTAAAACCCCAACTTTGACTTTGATCTAGCGTTGAAAGAGTTCCAAGATCTCTGTGTAGGAAAAATAGTTCTGGTAGCAACCGACAATACTACAGTAGTAGCTTACATAAACAAGGAAGGAGGAATGAGGTCGGGCCCACTGTGTGCCCTACTGTGGAGAATCTTGACCTGGTGTTCCCAGCGACAAGTAACTCTCAAAGCTCGACACATTCCAGGCCATTTAAATGTGATAGCAGACAAACTGTCCAGGCTGGGTCAGACCATCCAGACAGAGTGGTCCCTCCTTCCGGAAGTCTTCCAACAGATATGCAGCCAGTGGCACCGGCCTCAAATAGACCTGTTTGCCACGAGGTTCAACCACAAATTACCTCAGTTTGTCTCTCCGGTACCGGACTCCCTGGCTGTAGCAGTAGATGCACTTACTCTGCCATGGGAGGACCTGGATGCATACGCCTTCCCACCGACCGCCATATTGGGCAAAGTGGTGGAGAAGCTTCTGGACTCCCCGTGCAAGAGACTCGTTCTGATTGCCCCGGGGTGGCCCAACATGCCTTGGTTTTGGGACTTGGTGAACATGTCCAGCCAGGTCCCTCTCAGCCTGCCCAACCTGCCCAATCTGCTAACACAACCATTCAATCAGATCCCTCACAGAAATCTGACCAACCTAAATCTCCATGCCTGGCTCCTAGAGCCACAAAGATCAAGGAGCAGGGCTTCTCTGAGGCAGTGGCAGCAAGAATTGAGGCTCCTCAAAGAAGATCAACCAGATCAGTCTATGAGGCAAAGTGGACCATTTTTAAGAAGTGGTGTGTCTCTAATCAGGTGGACTTCAGGTCACCACCTATAAAGTCGGTGGCTGACTTCCTTATGTACCTCTTTGAGGACAAGAAGCTACAGCCCAGTACCATTGATGGATACAGATCTGCCATTGCTGATAAGCTAGGTGACACAACAGTCAATATCAGTAAAGATGATAATCTCACTCGTCTCTTGGAAAGTTTCCACAGAGATAGACCCAAAGGGCGCAGGGGAATACCCTCCTGGAACCTCTCCCTGGTACTACACCAGCTGACAAAGGCTCCTTTTGAACCTCTGAAGGAGGCATCATTGAAGCATTTGACCTTCAAAACTGTCTTCCTGTTAGCCTTGGGCTCGGGCAAAAGAAGGAGTGAGATTCATGCATGGCAGCATAAGAACATCCGACACCAGTCTGACTGGTCCAAGGTGTCTCTCTTTCCATCCCCCAGCTCTCTTTCCAAGAACCAGCTGGCCAAAGAGGGCCCGGGAAGTGTAGCCCCAGTGGTCATACCAGCCCTGGCTCCTACTCTGGATAGATCCCTCAAGTCTGATAGATCTCATTGTCCGGTCAGAGCCTTGCGCTACTATCTGGACAGGACTTCAGACATAAGGCAGGACAAACAACTGGTTTTTGTCTCCTTCAAGAAAGGACATTTCACCTGCCACTATCTCCTCATGGATCAAACAGACTGTGATCCTATGCTATGAGCTCTCTGATCACCAGGCCCACACCCTACATCAAGTCAAAGCTCATGATGTCAGGGCCTTTGCTGCTTCCAAGGCCTTCCAATCCGGAGTCTCCTTGGAGCAGATTTTATCAGCCTGCCACTGGAAATCTCACAACACCTTCACCCAATTCTATCTGAAGGATGTGGCCTGGGCCGATTCAGAGCTCTACCATCTTGGTCCTGTTGTGGCTGCTCAGCAGATCCACCAGCGGACTGATACTTAAGGGAGAGTGGCACATATCTGTATATATTGCACATTTAGTTAAGAAGCAAAAAAAAAAAAAAAAAAAATCTTCTCAGGTACTTCCTCCGGGAGGCTTACTTCTATGGGACTGAACTCATCCCTCTCTTCCCCTACCTTCAGAGGTCTGCTTAGAGAAAAAAAGGGGGGGGAGCCAGGTCGTTTCTGACGGTTCCTTCTGGATAACCGGATGATGATATGCGACCATAGCCCTAAGGGTTTTTGACTTCAGGGTCTACCCAGGCTTTTACGGGAATCGCCACTAATCCTAACATGAGTTCAACTTTAGTCCCTAGTAACTTACCCGCCGACCAAGCGGTAGTTATTCAGCTATTGTCCATTGGATAGGATGTATTAACGCAATAAAATTGCAAATTTAATAAATAAATTAAATTTTTATAAGTAAATACTAGTGTTCTCAAAGTATCCCTTTTGGTGGGACCGGGTAGGTAATGATTTCAGCGGGCGGGTACCCGGGTACTCGCGCCGATGGGCGATAATAGGTGATTCTACAAAAATCTCCACATTTACAAACTTAAAACTTACACAAATAATGGGATCCAACCATTTGCTTTATTTCTCGTCGGCCACCCTTTTTGCATTCAAAACAGTACCACACAGAAGAAATGTTAACCAAGAAAAGATTTCTGTACATTCAAAACACGGTTGTTTATTGCAGTGTCCATAAAAGTAGAGTCACATGACCTATCAGTAAAAGCATTTACTGTTACTCGAATGTAGTTTCGGAATTGAAACTTTATTTTTTTCCAGGCAGGTAAGTGAACTTTATTGATTCTAAATTATGAAATACTGTTTGAAAATGGAAAATATCCTTCTTTTAATTTATTTAAGGTGTGCATATCACTATATAGGCAATATATAAAACGTTTCATGTACTCGGAATTACATAACTGAGTTAATATACTGACGATTTTCAAAGGGTATCGGCATTTAACAATGCATTAATACACAAAATAAAAGATTTAAAAGATTAAATATTTTAAATGGTGTAGAAGGGTGAGAAAACATTACTGTCGTGCATTTTAATTGAATAAATTCATTTTTAGGTGAATTTATGAAGTCCAGATATATGTGTACTCGTCAGCCAAAGTGGGCGATATTGACAGTAGTTTCGGGTACTCGGGTATGTGATTTCAGATTCGGGTAAATATTCAGGGTTCGGGTACCCGGATATCCGGATACCCGTTGAGATCACTAGTTAATACCCTATCCAATGGACACACAAGACCCTCCCTCCGACCCCGCTTTTAGTCTACTAGGGGTCTAATGGTTTAGACAACGAAAAAAGATGCTATGACGTCATGCTGTCTAGACAGGAAGGAAGTACCACACGCCATCTGGCGAGTGCACAGCATTGGACCGGCCTGGCCGGTGGAGACACAGGACATCTTTTCTGACGTTTGTGGGGCCGGTCTGCGCCGACCGGATAAGCTATTGTCCATTGGATAGGGTATTAACTTATAAAAATTTAATTTATTTATTAAATTTGCAATTTTCGCCACTTTCGGCGGCCATCTTGGATTTTTAACAGAAAATGAAAAACTGTCAATACCTGGAAAACCATAAGAGATAGAGCGATTTCGAGCGAATTTTTGACCCACAGGGTAGTACAAGAGTGTCCTGTGCAAAGGGGAAAAATTTCAATTTTCGCCACTTTCGGCGGCCATCTTGGATTTTAGCGGAAAATGGAAAACTGTCAATATCTCGAAAACCGTAAGAGATAGAGCGATTTCGAGTGTATTTTTGACCCATAGGGTGGTACAAAAGTCTCCCGTGCAAAGGAGGGAAATTTCAATTTTCGCCACTTTCGGCGGCCATCTTGGATTTTTGCGGAAAATGAAAAAGTGTCAATATCTCGAAAACTGTAAGAGATAGAGCGATTTCGAGCGATTTTTTGACCCGCAGGGTGGTACAAGAGTCTCCTGTTCAAAGGGGGGAAAATTTCAATTTTCGCCACTTTCGGCGGCCATCTTGGATTTTTACGGAAAATGAAAAAGTGTCAATATCTCGAAAACCGTAAGAGATAGAGCGATTTTGAGCGAATTTTTGACCCCACAGGATGGTACAACAGTGTCCTATGCAAAGGGGAAAATTTTCAATTTAGTATTTCTTCCCCTGCGGTACTCGGCGGGAGATACATACCGCGGCAGTGGTCTTGTTGTCAATGTGGTGGCCCATTGGGGCCCATGAAAGTCAAGTTGTGGTGGCCCTAACTTAAAAAGGGGGGACCCCGGGCCATGGGGCCACCGTGAATTTCGCACGCTGCTGTTGAGTAAATCAGTTGTAACTCGAAAAGTATTGCGTTTGCAGTATTTCCTTTAAATATATTTTAACCTACTTTTTACACCTAAACAGTTACTTTGTTACTTAACTTCTGAATACCATTTGCAGGACAACTTTTGTGTCCTTTTCTTCTGTCACTTCTACTCTGAAACTCAAAACACACAGTCAGCTGACACAGAGGCCGTTCACGGGCACTGATTGCTTGTTTTTAAAGATACCTTAACTATCGAGGATGAAAAATTGTTCAAGCCATGCAGATCTGTTCGTTCGTCTGTTCCCCAGAGCCATTACAAGTCAGGTACCCCCACCCAAAGTGTGAAAATTTCAACACTTTATCACAGTTTTCTCATTCGCTGTTGCAGGGATTTTTCTCATATCTTGCATATATGTACTAGGCCACTAGTAGATTACCTTGTGTGAGTATTAGACCTTGATCTGTCTTAAGTTTTTTTTATATTAATTTTTTAAATAAGGTTTAAGTTTGTCCAGGCTGTATCTCAGAAACCGTAAGGTGTAGGAAGTTGATACTTGTAGAGACATTGGTTAGGGGGTGTAGGTGTGCTACGTCATGGTGTGACCTTGTTTTGACCTTTGACCTTGCCAAAGTGACCTTGAGTTTGAAAATCTTGTCCGGGCTATATCTCAGAAACTGTAAGGTGTTGGAAGTTGATGCTTGGTAGGTACATTGTTTAGGGGGTGTACATGTGCAACGTCATGGTGTGACCTTAATTTGACCTTTGACCTTGCCGTAGTGACCTTGACCTATAAAATCTTGTCCGGGCTATATCTCGGAAACCGTAAGGTGTAGGAAGTTGATACTTGGTAGGGATATTGGATAGGGAGTGTAGATGTGCAACATCATGATGTGACCTTGATTTGACCTTTGACCTTGCCGTAGTGACCTTGACCTATAAAATCATGTCCAGGCTGTATCTCGGAAACCGTAAGGTGTAGGAAGTTGATACTTGGTAGGGACATTGGATAGGGGGTGTTGGTGTGCAACGTCATGGTATGACCTTGATTTGACCTTTGACCTTGCCGTAGTGACCTTGACCTTTAAAATTTTGTTCAGACAATATCTCTGAATCCATAAAGTGTAGGAAGTTGATAGTTGGTAGGGGCATTGGGTAGCGGTTGTAGGTGTGCATCATAATTTTTAGTTTACTGATTGATGCTGTCATCTTGCTATTGAATTGTCTTGTTTTAATACTTTATCTTTACATACATTTTCCTTCTCTTAGATGTTATTTCCTCTACTTAAACATCATTTTGACCTTAATATAACTGACACTGCTTTGAAAGTATCCCAATCTTTGTACTGTTTCACTACTTCCATATCTCATGGTGTTGAAAACTATTTCCCCAGGCTGTGGGGTACGGGCATCTCTGATGCTATTTTTAATGCAATAAAATTCATGAAATCATGCACTAAATCACTTATAACTTGAAAAGTATTGCATTTGGAGTATATTGTTATATGTTATTCAGCTACTTTTTCCATAGCTACAACATGGTGAGTAACTTGAGTGTCTATCCCAATAGCTAAGTGAGTAATAGCTACTTTCTGATTTTTTTGTTCCTCCCGTAATGAGTAAAATCACCTATAACTTAAAAACTATTGAATATACAGAATTTTGTATAAATATGTTATTGTATCCCCGACGCGAAGCGGGGATACTATGGATTCATCATCGTTGTCGTCCGCACCCTCGTCCGCGTCCGCAGAGATTTCTTGTTAGCGACCTACAGTCCAGATTTCTTTCCGGATTTCTTTCATATTTGGCAGGTGGCTTGATATGGTAGAGGACTCGCCACCCTATCTTTTTGGTAGGCTTTATGTCTAAATTAGGCCTGTGGTAGACAAAAATGTCTAAAATGTGGAATATTGCTTGTTAGCGACCTACAGTCCACATTTCTTTCCAGATTTCTTTCATATTTGGCAGGTGGCTTGGTATGCTAGATGACTGGCCACCCTATCTTTTTGGTAGGCTTTATGTCTAAATTAGGCCTGTGGTAGACAAAAATGTCTAAAATGCATTAAAATTAATGAAATCATGCACTAAATCACTTATAACTAGAAAAGTGTTGCATTTAGAGCATTTTGTTAAAATATGTTATTCAGATACTTTTTTCATAGTTACAACATGGTGAGTAACTTGGGTGTCTGTCTCAATAGCTAAGTGAGTAATAGCTACTTTTGGGCTTTTCAGTAACTTCCTCATGAGTAAAATCACTTGTAACTTGAAAACTATTGCATTTACACAATTTTGTATAAATATATTATTCAGCTACTTTTGGGTCAGCTATAACATAGTAAAATTTCAGACCTGTAGCTCATGGCATAGCTGAGTAATAGCTACTTTTAGGTTATCACTGTTGAGTAAATTACTTATAACTTCAAAAGTATTGCATTTAGAGTATTTTGTTTCAATATGTTATTCACCTATTTCGGAGTCAGCTATAACATAGTGAAGTTCCAGACCTGTGGCTCATTGCGTAGCTGAGTAATAGCTACTTTGAAGTTCACACTGTTGAGTAAATCAGTTGTAATTGGAAAACTATTGCATTTACAGAAATTTGTGTAAATATGTTATTCAGCTACTTTTGGGTCAGCTATAACATAGTGAAATTACAGACCTGTAGCTCATGGCACAACTGAGCAATAGCTATTTTCAGGTACTGACTGTTGAGTAAATGACTTGTAACTTGAAAAATATTGCATTTGGAGTATTTTGTTAAAATATGTTGTTCACCTACTTTTGGGTCAGCTATAACATCGTGAAATTACAGACTTATAGCTCATGGCATAGCTGAGCAACAGCTATTTTCAGGTTCTCACTATTGAGTAAATCAGTTGTAACTTGAAAACTATTGCATTTACAGTATTTTAAATATGTTGTTCACCTAATTTTGGGTCAGCTATAACATAGAAAAAATTCATACATGTAGCTCATTGCATAGCTGAGTAATAGCTACTTTGAGGTTATCACTGTTGAGTAAATCAGTTATAACGTGAAAACTATTACATTTACAGTATTTTGTTTAAATATGTTATTCACATAATTTTTAGTCAGCTATAACATAGTGAAATTGCAGACCTCTATGTCATGGCATAGCTTACCAATATCTACTTTCAGGTTCTCACTGTTGAGTAAATCATTGTATCCACTGGATAGCCGCAGTGTGTAGAGAGATTTCACCATTACCGCTCTAACGAAAAAAATATTATAGCTAGCCTTCTCAAGTTTGCAAGGTATATTAGAGGGTGCACCACAGTATTCTATTGCTAGGCTTTATGTCTAAATTTGGCCTGTGGCTAAATTACCTGCCTACTAAAAATGAGTAATTTTGCATTTTCTCTAAAAGTATTGCAGATAGCAAATTTTTCTTAAATAACTGATTCACCTACTTTTGGGAGAGCTTTCACATGCTGAAGTTCCAGACCTGTAGGTAATTACTCACCTACTCAAAATGAGTAAATGCGAATTATCTCTAAAAGTATTGCAGATAGCCAATTTTTCTCAAATAACTCCTTCACCTACTTTTGGGAGAGCTTTCACTTGGTGAAGTTTCAGAGCCGTAGGTAATTACTCACCTACTCAAAATCAGTAAATGCAAATTATCTCTAAAAGTATTGCAGATAGGCAATTTTTGTCAAATAACTCCTTCACCTACTTTTGGGAGACCTTTCACTTGGTGAAGTTTCAGACCTGTAGCTAATTATTCACCTACTCAAAATGAGTAAATGCTAATTATCTCTAAAAGTATTGCAGATATCCAATTTTTATCAAATAACTCCATCTACTTTTGGGAGAGCTTTATTCATCTACTTTTGGGAGAGCTTTCACATGGTGAAGTTCCAGACCCGTAGGTAATTACTCACCTACTGAAAATGAGTAAATTCGAATTATCTCTAAAAGTATAGTACATAGCCAATTTTTCTCAAATAACTCATTCGCCTACTTTTGAGAGAGCTTTCACTTGGTGAAGTTTCAGACCCATAGCTAATTATTCACCTACTCAAAATGAGTAAATGCGAATTATCTCTAGAAGTATTGCAGATAGCCAGTATTTCTCAAATAACTCATTCATATGAAAACAACTTATAGGAAGTGATGGGCTGCAAATCTTTTCATGTGGTCAGATTTGACCTTGGGCGCCCTCCTGCTTATTATTGGTCCTAGAGGTTTGCAATGTGAAAACGACTTATAGGAAATCATGGGCTGCGAATCTTTTGATGTGGTCAGACTTCACCTTGGGCCCCTGCTACAGGGTCAAATAAGGGTAGCCAAACTTAAAAGTGCTTTCAGCTTGCTTATTAACGAAAAATGCTGTTTATCTTCTAAACTATGTTAGTTAGCCTTTGTCGGTGGATATATCCAGCATCTGGCCACAGATGCGTCCTTGGTCTAGTTAAGCGTCCCGCAAGGGACACTTGTTTGTGTATGGGAGACCATCAGGCTCCGCCGGCTCCGGCGGCTCCGCATTTTGTTTTCCTTATAACTCTCTAACTGTTAGGCGGATTCTTTTCAAATTTGGGGAATTTTTTTGAATATGCTGCAGTGACATTTCAACCAATCAGAGAGGTCACATGACCAAAAATGTCTTTTTTTCGATGGGGAAGCTTGTCCAGATGATAACTTGAAAGGAATTTTATCAATTCACCTGAATCTTGGCAAATACATTCATTCTATTAAAATGTGGAAATCATTAGATTTTGGCATTGATTGGTTAAGAAATGGCCGAGTAATTAATGATTAATTAATCATTACGAATTTTCCAAATAAGGAAAACACAAAAATGCTTATATCTCGAAAACCGTGCTAGATAGAGCGATTTCGACGAAATTTTTGACCCACAGGGTAGCTCTGCGGAGTAGTTATCCCAATTTTCAAAAAAAAATTTTCTCGCCAAAAATGGCGGCCATTTTTGAATTTTCGAATTTTTCGCAAAAATTTCAAAACATAAAAATGCCTATATCTCGAAAACCGTACTAGATAGAGTGATTTCGACGAAATTTTTGACCCACAGGGTATCTATGCATAGTAGCCATGCCTATTTTCAAAAAAATTTTGTCTCGCCAAAAATGGCGGCCATTTTGAATTTTCGAATTTTTCGCAAAAATTGCAAAACATAAAAATGCTTATATCTCGAAAACCCGGCTAGATAGAGCGATTTCGATGAAATTTTTGATCTACAGGGTATCTCTGCAAAATAGCCATGCCAATTTTCAAAAAAATTTTGTCTCCCAAAGAATGGCGGCCATTTTGAATTTTCGAATTTTTCGCAAATATTGCAAAACATAAGAATGCTTATATCTCGAAAACCCTGCTAGATAGAGCGATTTCGATGAAATTTTTGATCTACAGGGTATCTCTGCAAAATACCCATGCCAATTTTCAAAAAAATTTTGTCTCGCAAAAAATGGCGGCCATTTTGAATTTTCGAATTTTTCGCAAATATTGCAAAACATAAGAATGCTTATATCTCGAAAACCCTGCTAGATAGAGCGATTTCGATGAAATTTTTGACCCACAGG
This sequence comes from Sabellastarte sp. h YS-2021, assembly GCA_964017235.1. Lineage (NCBI taxonomy): Eukaryota > Metazoa > Annelida > Polychaeta > Sabellida > Sabellidae > Sabellastarte > Sabellastarte sp. h YS-2021. The sequence goes on along the minus strand of OZ024929.1, from coordinate 62,060,716 downwards.
GTATCTCTGCAGAGTAGTCATGCCAATTTTCCCAAAAAAAATTTCTCGCAAAAAATGGCAGCCATTTTGAATTTTCGAATTTTTCGCAAAATTGCAAAACATAAAAATGCTTATATCTCAAAAACCGTGCTAGATAGAACGATTTCAATGAAATTTTTGACCCACAGGGTATCTCTGGAGAGTAGCCATGCCAATTTTCCGTAGCTAATTATTCACCTACTCAAAATGAGTAAATGCTAATTATCTCTAAAACTATTGCGGATACCCAATTTTTATCAAATAACTCATTCATGTACTTTTGGGAGAGCTTTCACATGGTAAAGTTTCAGATCCGTAGATAATTACTCCCCTACTCAAAATGAGTAAATGCGAATTATCTCTTAAAATTATTGCAGATAGCCAATTTTTCTCAAATAACTCATTCATCTACTTTTGGAAGAGCTTTCACATGGTGAAGTTTCAGACCCATAGCTAATTACTCCCCTACTCAAAATGAGTAAATGTGAATTACCTCTAAAAGTATTGCAGATAGCCAGTTTTTCTCAAATAACTCATTCACCTACTTTTGGGAGAGCTTTCACTTGGTGAAGTTTCAGACCCATAGCTAATTACTCACCTACTCAAAATGAGTAAATGGTAATTATCTCAAAAACTATTGCGGATACCCAAGTTTTATCAAATAACTCATTCATCTACTTGTAGGAGAGCTTTCACATGGTCAAGTTTCAGACCCATAGCTAATTACTCACCTACTCAAAATGAGTAAATGCTAATTATCTCAAAAACTATTGTGGATACCCAATTTTTATCAAATAACTCATTCATGTACTTTTGGGAGAGCTTTCACATGGTGAAGGTTCAGACCCATAGATAATTACTCACCTACTCAAAATGAGTAAATGCGAATTATCTCTTAAAAGTATTGCAGATAGCCAATTTTTCTCAAATAACTCATTCACCTACTTTTGGAAGAGCTTTCACATGGTGAAGTTTCAGACCCATAGCCAATTATTCACCTACTCAAAATGAGTAAATGCGAATTATCTCTAAAACTATTGCGGATACCCAATTTTTATCAAATAACTCATTCATGTACTTTTGGGAGAGCTTTCACATGGTAAAGTTTCAGATCCGTAGATAATTACTCCCCTACTCAAAATGAGTAAATGCGAATTATCTCTTAAAATTATTGCAGATAGCCAATTTTTCTCAAATAACTCATTCATCTACTTTTGGAAGAGCTTTCACATGGTGAAGTTTCAGACCCATAGCTAATTACTCCCCTACTCAAAATGAGTAAATGTGAATTACCTCTAAAAGTATTGCAGATAGCCAGTTTTTCTCAAATAACTCATTCACCTACTTTTGGGAGAGCTTTCACTTGGTGAAGTTTCAGACCCATAGCTAATTACTCACCTACTCAAAATGAGTAAATGGTAATTATCTCAAAAACTATTGCGGATACCCAAGTTTTATCAAATAACTCATTCATCTACTTGTAGGAGAGCTTTCACATGGTCAAGTTTCAGACCCATAGCTAATTACTCACCTACTCAAAATGAGTAAATGCTAATTATCTCAAAAACTATTGTGGATACCCAATTTTTATCAAATAACTCATTCATGTACTTTTGGGAGAGCTTTCACATGGTGAAGGTTCAGACCCATAGATAATTACTCACCTACTCAAAATGAGTAAATGCGAATTATCTCTTAAAAGTATTGCAGATAGCCAATTTTTCTCAAATAACTCATTCACCTACTTTTGGAAGAGCTTTCACATGGTGAAGTTTCAGACCCATAGCCAATTATTCACCTACTCAAAATGAGTAAATGCGAATTATCTCTAAAAGTATTGCAGATAGCCAATTTTTCTCAAATAACTCATTCACCTACTTTTGGGAGAGCTTTCACTTGGTGAAGTTTCAGACCCATAGCTAATTATTCACCTACTCAAAATGAGTAAATGCTAATTATCTGTAAAAGTATTGCGGATACCCAATTTTTATCAAATACTCATTCATCTACTTGTGGGAGAGCTTTCACATGGTGAAGTTTCAGACCCATAGGTAATTACTCACCTACTCAAAATGAGTAAATGCGAATTATCTCTAAAAGTATTGCAGATAGCCAATTTTTCTCAAATAACTCATTCATCTACTTTTGGGAGAGCTTTCACTTGGTGAAGTTTCAGACCCGTAGCTAATTACTCACCTACTCAAAATGAGTAAATGCTAATTATGTCCACCCCCCTGGGGGGTGGATATATTATTTTTGCTTTTTTCGCCGTCCGATGTCCGATGTCCGGCGTCCGGCGTCCGGCGTCACGCATGGTTTCCGCTCATTTAAAGGAAAAGTATTAGAGCTATTGTCACCAAATTTGGTATGCAGGCTTATTGGGTCAGTAGCTTGCTTGGGATTGCTTTTGGCTGTTGTACCTCTTTTGCTTACTGAGTAATACTTAAGTACAGCTATTTTCAGTACCCATTGGTTTCCGTGCATTTAAGCCAAAATAATTAAAGATATTTTACTACAATTTTGAATACAAGATTGTTATGTCCATAGCTCGCTTGGTATTGCATTTGGGACTGATAGCTTTGTCAGTACATGAGTAATAGCCATTTAGGTACTTCATTGTGTATTTTCAGTACTACTTTTGAGTAATTTGCTAATATCTCAGAAACCGTGCGAGATAGAGCGATTTCGTCGAAATTTTCGACCCACAGGGTATCTAAGGAATGTAATATTTGCAATTTTCAAAAAATTTTCCCCTCCCCAAAAATGGCGGCCATTTTGAATTTTCGAATTTTTGCCAAAAATGGCAAAACACTAATTTGCTTCTATCTCCTTAACCGTGCGAGATAGAGCGATTTCGTCGAAATTTTCGACCCACAGGGTATCTAAGGAATGTAATATTTGCAATTTTCAAAAAATTTTCCCCTCCCCAAAAATGGCGGCCATTTTGAATTTTCGAATTTTTGCCAAAAATGGCAAAACACAAATTTGCTTCTATCTCCTTAACCGTGCGAGATAGAGCGATTTCGTCGAAATTTTCGACCCACAGGGTATCTAAGGAATGCAATCTTTGCAATTTTCAAAAAATTTTCCCCTCCCCAAAAATGGCGGCCATTTTGAACTTTTGAATTTTTGCCAAAAATGGCAAAACACCAATCTGCTTCTATCTCCTTAACCGTGCGAGATAGAGTGATTTTGTCAAAATTTTCGACCCACAGGGTATCTGAGCATTGTACTCTTAGTAATTTTTAAAAAATTTTCCCCTCCCCAAAAATGGCAGCCATTTTGAATTTTCGAATTTTTGCCAAAAATGGCAAAACACTAATTTGCTTCTATCTCCTTAACCGTGCGAGATAGAGCGATTTCGGCAAAATTTTCGACGCACAGGGTATCTAAGGAATGCAATCTTTGCAATTTTCCAAAAATTTTCCCCTCCCCAAAAATGGCGGCCATTTTGAATTTTCGAATTTTTGCCAAAAATGGCAAAACACTAATTTGCTTCTATCTCCTTAATCGTGCGAGATAGAGCGATTTCGTCGAAATTTTCGACCCACAGGGTATCTAAGGAATGCAATCTTTGCAATTTTCAAAAAATTTTCCCCTCCCCAAAAATGGCGGCCATTTTGAATTTTCGAATTTTTGCCAAAAATGGCAAAACACAGATTTGCTTCTATCTCCTTAACCGTGCGAGATAGAGCGATTTCGTCGAAATTTTCGACCCACAGGGTATCTGAGCATTGTACTCTTGGTAATTTTTAAAAAATTTTCCCCTCCCCAAAAATGGCGGCCATTTTGAATTTTCAAATTTTTGTCAAAAATGGCAAAACACAAATTTGCTTCTATCTCCTTAACCATGCGAGATAGAGCGATTTCGTCGAAATTTTCAACCCACAGGGTATCTAAGGAATGTAATCTTTGCAATTTTCAAAAAATTTTCCCCTCCCCAAAAATGGCAGCCATTTTGAATTTTCGAATTTTTGCCCAAAATGGAAAAACACAAACTGGCCTTAACCGTGCAAAATAGAGTTATTTCGTTGAAATTTTCGACCCATAGGGTATCTAAGAAATGTACTCTTGGCAATTTTCAAAAAAATTTCCTTTTCCCAAAAATGGCGGCCATTTTGAATTTTCAAATTTTTGATAAAGATAGAAAAACAGGAATTTGCTTCTATCTTCTTAACCGTGCAAGATAGAGTGATTTCCTCAAAATTTTCAACCCAACCAATGCAAAAAGGCATGAAGCTGAAATAATTTACATCTACACTAACAAATATTTAAGCATCATTGATATATTTTACAAATGAAACAGGGTCTTGAAACAGGGTCTTGTAAGACTACTGTACAATTTGGGCAAAAGGTTCATGGGTGGACATTACACATGATAATGTGTGTTCTTCTATGCTATCATGTTTCTATTCGCATCTACTATCAACAGGGCGGCCTATTTCTAGTTATCTCAAAAACTATTGCGGATACCCAATTTTTATCAAATAACTCATTCATGTACTTTTGGGAGAGCTTTCACATGGTGAAGTTTCAGACCCGTAGATAATTACTCACCTACTCAAAATGAGTAAATGCGAATTATCTCTTAAAAGTATTGCAGATAGCCAATTTTTCTCAAATAACTCATTCACCTACTTTTTGAAGAGCTTTCACATGGTGAAGTTTCAGACCCATAGGTAATTACTCACCTACTCAAAATGAGTAAATGCTAATTATCTCAAAGTATTGCAGATAGCCAATTTTTCTCAAATAACTCATTCACCTACTTTTGGGAGAGCTTTCACTTGGTGAAGTTTCAGACCTATAGCTAATTATTCACCTACTCAAAATGAGTAAATGTGAATTATCTGTAAAAGTATTGCGGATAGCCAATTTTTATCAAATAACTCATTCATCTACTTGTGGGAGAGCTTTCACATGGTGAAGTTTCAGACCCGTAGCTAATTACTCACCTACTCAAAATGAGTAAATGCGAATTATCTCTAAAAGTATTGCAGATAGCCAATTTTTCTCAAATAACTTATTCACCTACTTTTGGGAGAGCTTTCACTTGGTGAAGTTTCAGACCCGTAGCTAATTACTCACCTACTCAAAAGGAGTAAATGTGAATTATCTCTTAATAGTATTGCAGATAGCCAATTTTTCTCAAATAACTCATTCACCTACTTTTGGAAGAGCTTTCACACACGAAAATGAAAAATTGTGAATATCTCGGAAAAGCTATTTCTTCTCCTTTAATGCTCGGCGGGAGATACACACCGCGGCAGTGGTCTTGTCAAAAATTTTTGTCTCCCCAAAAATGGTGGCCATTTTGAATTTTCAAAGTTTTTGCAAAACACAAAAATGCTTATATCTCAAAAACCGTGCTAGATGGAGCGAACTCAACAAAATTTTTGACCTGTTGGGTATCTCTGCAGAGTAGCCATGCCAATTTTCAAAATATTTTTGTTCGCCAAATATAGCGGACATTTTGAATTTTCGAATTTTTTGCAAAACACAAAAATGCTTATATCTTGAAAACCGTGCTAGATAGAGCAGACTGCGCTGACTTTGGTTGCCACAACAGTATAAGGCTAGAAACGAAGCATTTTCTTAATACTTTAGCACTCACCTTTATATCCTTTTTGGGATGCTTTGTTTTTGTTATGCAAAAACATTATCTTTTTTTTTTTGCGAGCGATCCTGTAGTTATTTTTGCTTTTTCCGCCATACGAGCATCGTACTCTTGGCAATTTTAAAAAAATTTTCCCCTCCCCAAAAATGGCAGCCATTTTGAATTTTTGAATTTTTCCCAAAAATGGCAAAACAGAAATTTGCTTCTATCTCCTTAACCGTGCGAGATAGAGCGATTTCGTCGAAAGTTTCAACCTATAGGGTATCTGAGCATCGTACTCTTAGCAATTTTTAAAAAATTTTCCCCTCCCCAAAAATGGCGGCCATTTTGAATTTTTGAAGTTTTCCCCAAAATGGCAAAACACAAATTTGCTTTTATCTCCTTAACCGTGTGAGATAAAGCGATTTCGTCGAAATTTTCGACCCACAGGGTATCTGAGCAATGTACTCTTGGCAATTTCAAAAAATTTTCCCCTCCCCAAAAATGGCGGCCATTTTGAATTTTCGAATTTTTCCCAAAAATGGCAAAACACAAATTTGCTTCTATCTCCTTAACCGTGCGAGATAGAGCGATTTCGTCGAAATTTTCGACTCATAGGGTATCTAAGGAATACACTGTTCGCAATTTTCAAAAAAATTTCCCCTCCCCAAAAATGGCGGCCATTTTGATTTTTCGAATTTTTCGCCAAAAGAGGCAAAACACAAATTTCCTTCTATCTCCTTAACCGTGCGAGATAGAGCGATTTCGTCGAAAGTTTCAACCTATAGGGTATCTGAGCATCGTACTCTTGGCAATTAAAAAAAAATTTTCCCCTCCCCAAAAATGGCGGCCAGACGTGTAGCTCATGGCATAGCTGTGTAATAGCTATTCTCAGGTTCTCACTGTTGAGTAAATCAGCTGTAACTTGAAAACTATTGCATTTAAAGTATTTTCAATAAATATGTTGTTCATCTACTTTTGGGTCAGCTATAACATAGTAAAATTGCAGACCTGTATGTCATGGCATAGCCGAGCAAGAGCTACTTTCAGGTTCTTATGATGAGTAAATTAGATATAACTGGAAAACTATTGCATTTAGAGTATTCTGTTTAAATATGTTGTTCACATACTTATGGGTCAGCTATAACATAGTGAAATTGTAGACCTGTAGCTCATGGTATAGCTGAGCAATACCTACTTTTACATTTTCACTGTTCAGTTAATCGGTTGTAACTTGAAAACTATTGCATGTACAGTATTTTGTTTAAATAAGTTATTAACCTACTTTTGGGTCTGCTACAATATAAGAAAATTGCAGACCAGTAGCTTCTTGCATAGCTGAGTAATAGCTACATTCAGGTTCTCACTGTGGAGTAAATCAGTTGTAACTTGGAAAGTTTTTCATTTACAGTATTTCTTTAAATGTGTTATTCATCTACTTTTGTGTAAAATTGCAGCCCTTTAACTGATTGAATAGCTGAGCAAAAGCTAGTTCTGAGATTCTCACTGTTGAGCAAATCAGTTGTAATTCAAAAGCTATTGCATTTGCAGTACATGTACTTTCTTTAAATATATTTTTAACCTACTTTTTACACCTAAACAGTTACCTTGTTACTTTCCTTCTGAATACCATTTGCAGGGCACAACTTTTGTGTCCTTTTCTTCTGTCACTTCTACTCTGAAACTCAAAACACACAGTCAACTGACACAGAGCCCATTCACGGGCACTGATTGCTTGTTCTAGTTTTGCGTTACAATAGCTTACCATGTGGAACTGAATGCTGATCTCGGATGGCTGCAGGCCCCGGCCAATGTCCAAGAAAAATAGACGTCTAGTACTGGCTGGTGCCTCACAGGGGGAATGATCCCCGTCTTGAAATACCGCATGATCTCCCTTCTTACGAGTTAGCTGCGATATGTACAGACATGTTTTTATTGCAAGGAAAGAAGTTTATATTTTTATATGGATGTACTTGTTGTTGGACAGTGAAACTTTATCAGTTTCTTTATTTTATATCATAGAATGTTAAGTTTGTGACAATTCACAGAACAGCTAAGTATATTTCACATATTTTACAACTTAAATCCACTTCCGGGTTCACATTGTAAGTAAAGAGGGGGCAACAACGACTCTTGTATGTATACAGGATTTATGCCTCTTGAAATCAAAGAAAATTTTAAGGGTTTATCCCCTTTCTGCTACGCTATTTGACCAGTTTAAGGGTTAAAATATGAAATAAAGCATGGAAACTGACTCCGAAGGGAATCCTTAAGGAACTCGTTTGGTGATGTCATCGTCTAGACAGAAGTGCTGAGAGACTACGAATCGTGTATGTAGCTGCAGGACCTTTACCTGTCGAAATAAAACAAATAAAATCAATTATTTTAACCCCTATCTGCGACATTATTTGACAATTTAAAGGGTCAAAATATAAAATTAAATAGTCTTTGTTCAAAATCGTCTTCGTCTAGACAGAAGGTGCTTGCAAAACCTTGGTTTGGCAATAGCAAAGTCGCCCCCTTTTCTGTGCATTTATTAAAGATCAGATATAGTTTGATATGAAAATATAAAATATTTAAAATATTTTACTAAAAGGTCTTATATAGATGAATATTTAATCACAATTTAATCACAATGGTAAGGCAATTATTTTACTAAAAGGTCTTATATAGATGAATATGTAATCACAATTTAATCACAATGGTAAGGCAATTAAAACGTGAACAAATTGTTTTTGTAGTGCCTACCTTGTCTCCAATTGCTTCAATTCAACAACAAATAGTGGTCGTTTATTAAGCGTCCCCGCAAGGGATGCTTGTTTGGATATGGGAGAAAATCAGGCAAATACATTCATTCTATTAAAATCTGGAAATCATTAGATTTTGGCATTGATTGGTTAAGAAATGGCCGAGTAATTAAGCGGCCCGTCAGGGACACTTATTTGTTTTCACCGAAGTTCGACTGATCACCGCCGCCGCCGCCGCAGGATTATGGTCTCCCTTGAATAACTTCTTAGCCTTTCATATTTTTCTTTCCTTGTTACCTTTCTTTAAAACTATAGGGGCGGGAAAAATTTTTGGGATACTTTGCACAGACCTTAAGCTTTACTTAAGATAACCTTAAGCACAACTCCAAAACACCCCGTCATCGCGTTTCAGAAAAAAGCACACACACCTGTGCTATAAAATTTATCACGTACATTCTAGACCAAATTTCCAAGGTCGGAAAGGATTTTCTCATCAATCGGACCATAGATGCCTGAATGGGAGGCGTTTTATTTTCGTAAATTTTTTAAAAATGGGTACTTGGTCTGTATCTCAAAAACAGTGAGGATTTCGGCGTTTTGTTGGAATAACTTATTCAGCTACTTTTTGATAATCTTTCACATGCCGAAGTTTTAGCCCTGTATCTGCAATCTTAAGGTCGCCTAGGTCGCCTTAATGTCAAAAAAGGGGTTTTTAGCCCTCCAGTTCACTTAGTTTTTCACTTTTTTCAGCCAAACTTGCCACATATATTAAGATTTGCCAAAGGAATATCCTGACTCTATGGTGACCTTAAACTCAAAATGTTAATGGACATATGGCCTGCTTAAGTCATCAAATTGGAATAAAATCCTCTGGCTCCTTTTTTTCCCCATTTTTTTATATCGAAATTATCACTGGTATTAAACTAGATAAAAATAATACTTATGGTCACCTTAAACTCTCAGTATGAATGGAGTTGTAGCCACCTTAAACTGAAATAAGGAGGTTTTCAGCCTCCAAGTATCTTATTGTTCGACTGACCTCAGTTAAACTTTGCACACCTATAAAGGATGGCAAACCAAAGGGTTATCCTGACTTTATGGTGACCTTAAACTGTTAATATAATTTTGACCCCCCTAAAGTCATAAAATTTGAGTAAAGCCGTCTGGCTCCTTTCTTTTTCCACATCTAACATATATTGATATTGAAGGGACGTTCTCATATTATGGTCACCTTAAAGTTGCAATATGAATGAAGTTATGGTCACCTTACAGTGAAAAAGGAAGTTTCGGCTTCCAGCTATCTTATTGTTCAACTGACCTGAGCTAAACTTTATGCTCGGTTAAATTTTCTACACTTTTAAAGATGACAATAGGGACATTCTTATTTGCTTTCCACCTTGGAGTTCAATACAAGTACAGTCATGGCCATCTTGACGTGAAAATGAGGGTTTTCCGCCCCTAACTGATTAACTGTTCAGTAACATCAGTTTAACTTGACATTGATTATACTTAAGTAACACTTTGTATAACATTTCACTTAAAATTCCTGTACTTAAGAGGCTTTGGCCGTCTTAACACGATAAATATATACTTCTTGCTCCCTCCTCATTTATTTTAGCACTTTTTAAAACCACACCTGGCATATGTAAACTTCAAAAATATTTATGCTCACTTTAACTTGACATTGATTATACTTAAGTAAGATTTTGTATAACGTTTCACTTAAAATTCCTGTACTTAAGAGCCTTTGGCCATCTTTACATGATAAATATATACTTCTTGCTCTCTCCTCATTTATTTTAACACTTTTTAAAACCTCACCTGGCATATGTATACTTAAAAATATTTATGCTATCTGGCAAACCTAATCTCTTAGTGTTTGTGATGTTATGACATCTTCAAAGACAAAAATGAGGTATTTATGATGCACTGATGTGGTTATTAACATATTGCAACTGATCAGTGTTGGAATTGTGGGGATATAACTTTTTCTTTTTGGAAAAAAGCTTTAATTTATTCAACTTTTCTTTTGCAGAAGAAGTTGAGGATGTAGGTACTTGTTCGAAATTCACTTGTTCACATAGACTATGTAAATTGGTCAAATTTATAGACTTGACTTCGTTCAGAATATAAGATGACTGTAAAAAAAGCGCTCTCTCATAAACAGTTTTTCTTGTACAGTATTTATGTAGCTCCAACGAAGTGGAAATGAATGAGTTGTCTCTTTCTGCTTCCTCCTCAAACTCTGTATTTGCTTTGGTGTGATATCTATCTAGAGTTACATTCATGGAAAGTCTTTCTAACCAGAAAGAACCCCCCCAACTCTCTTTTAGTGCACTAACATGCAGGGTTGTGGGGGGTGGATGGAGGGAGAGTGGGTATTAGTGTGGTTTAGATGATAGATAGAGATATAAATATATGTGTGTGTGCACTTCATGGAAACAAAAAAGTCAAGCTGTTTATGCTGTTCTTTAGAATGTGTATTCTTTTCTTTTACTTTCTTCCATTTTGTGTTACACTTAATAAAATTAAGCTCAAGTTGGAAATGAATTTTGGAAATTTTAATGCATTAATATTCCTCAGATCATGCACTAAATCACTTATAACTTGAAAAGTCTTGTGTTTAGAGCATTTTGTTCAAATATGTTATTTTTCCATAACCTTAAGCATTTTTCATAAAAACCGGTCATCGCGTTTTGGGAAAAAGCACACACACCTGTGCTATAAAATTTATCATGTACATTCTACACCAAATTTAGAAGGTCGGAAAGGATTTTCTCATCAATCGGACCATAGACATCTGAATGGTAGGCGTTTTGTTTTCGTAAATTTTGTAAAAATGGGTACTTGGTCCGTATCTCAGAAATGGTCAGGATTTCGGCGTTTTGTTGCAATAACTTATTCAGCTACTTTTGGATAATCTTTCACATGCCGAAGTTTCAGCCCTGTATCTCCAATCTTAAGGTCAACTTTATGTCAAAAAAGGGGGGTGTAGCCGTAGTAAAGTTTTACATTCCCCTCCCCCTATCCCTCTAGACCACCTCTCCCTGCTTTTCCTGGGTATCTCCCTTCAGTAAACACCCTGTGACAACCCACACTGTAACAATCCAATGGTAGCAGGTGGGGGGAGAGGATCCTGAAAAAAAGCCGCTGTCCATGGTGACTGCAAATGTCTCCGGGAGAAAAGCCCTATAGGAGAAAAGCCCTACTATTTTTGACACCCGTGGAGAAAAGCCCTACACCATTTTGGCAAACCGTGGAGAAAAACCCGACACTAATTTCTCAGCCCGTGAAGAAAAGCCCTATAACCTAAAAATTCAGTAATATAGAAAAATGATAAAAAGAAGTGTGTTGGTATTTTATTTTGATCTAAGCAAAACTTGAATACACAAAAATATGAAAAAAGGAACAAACTATATTTATAAGTATTTACATACTTACTCAATAGAAAAATGCATTTTGAATAGCATTCTCCTTTATCATTCAGAAAAGACATAGCCCTTAAGTTTCTAACAGTACAATTGACAATTACAATTAGAGATTACAGTGTAGAACATTTTGGATAGCAAGTAGAAATCTTGAAAATGGCTTCTGATTATTCCTGAAAGGTCATCTCTTTGATTAGCAGGTTCAATAGAAAAAAAATGTAGATTCCAATTAAAAATGTCACAATATAAGAGGCATTCTCTTTTATCATTCATCAAAGATGTAAGACATAAGCCCTACTCTATTAACTGTTAAACAGTTTGAGGCTTACCTGCAGGTTTGGAGGCATTGCCTTTCATCATTCATCAAATACACAACAAATAAGCCCTACACAACACTATTAACTGTTCAATGTTCAACCCTGAGCAGCCAAATTCCTTCTGATCCTTTATCATGTAAAGCCTGAGTAGTTCCAAATTCCAACCCTGAATAGGTCTTACTCTTTTACTCATTATTTATAAAAGTTCACAGGAAAAAAGTGGAATAAACTTCTAAATTATTTATAAACTATTTAAGAAGATGAAGTCTTTATGAAGCATATCTACCTGAATCCTAGGCTTAATTCAGTAGGACTGGTTTGTTTTTTAATTATTGATAAACATTAACTTATTCAGAATATAAAGTAATTATGGAGTTTGGTTATGTAAAAATTAAATACAAACACAGTTGTTTTTACACTTTCTTTCTATATTATCAACTTGTAAACATGTTACATATGAAACCTATAACGTATAATATCAAAAACATGTTAATTTCAAATATGTACAGTCAAAACCAGAACGTACAATATCACAAAGTACAAATTACAAATATCTTCTTGAAAGGGTATCCCTTCAGCTGTACTCTGGACCAGTTTAAAAGCAGGATTTATGGCTGTAAGGTTTCTTGCTGAAATAGTTGTGGCCTTTATGACTTACACTATGGATTCTTATCAAATTACAACATAGGTTAACCCCTCTGTAAGGAGGTGATTGCAGTTAGGTGCACTAGGAGGGGCAGAAATGTAATTACAAGAAAAACACAACACCTGTCATAATGGAAACCAGGGATGAACAGCCAGGCAAAAGAGTGAGAAGCACCAGCAAAACCTTACAAGAGAAACTTACGTACCTTTGTACAGCTAAGCAAAATGGGTAAAAGACTGAATTTTTGACAGGCATTGGCGACTATAAGACTCAAGTGGAAAAACGAAGTTGTAATGTGAACTTGTAGTGTTATGATACTTGAAAGAACTTTTTTTTCTTAAGAGGTATTTTTCCTGGTCACAAATTATTCAGGAGGCATTCATTCTAGGAGGTATATTTCCTAGGAGACATATTTTCTAGGAGGCATTTTTTCCGCGCATCGGACATACATTCTTTTGAGAAGTAAATTTCACACCTACAATTTTTCTTCTGCCAAGCTGTGGTCGTTCTTTCATTTGTTAAATATAGTAACATACACAATGCAATAAACTTTACATTTTCTATTCCTTATCATGCATATCTTGACATCTTTTACAGATTACTTCGCACTTTTTCATCAGGGCCGCTTCGTTTTTGTCAGCAAAAACATTTTTCTAGTTAATGATTAATAAATCATTACAAATTTTCCAAATAAGGAACTCTACAGAGTAGCCATCGCAATTTTCAAAAATTTTTTGTCTCGCCCAAAATTTCGGCCATTTTGAATTTTCAAATTTTTCGCAAAACACAAAAGTGCTTCTATCTCGAAAACCGTGCTAGATAGAGCGATTTCGACGAAATTTTTGACCCACAGGGTAACTCTGCAGAGGAGCCATCCCAATTTTCAAAAAAAAATTGTCTTACCCAAAATGGCGGCCATTTTGAATTTTTTGCAAAAATTGCAAAACACGAAAATGCTTATATCTTGAAAACCGTGCTAGATAGAGTGATTTCGACAAAATTTTTGACCCACAGGGTATCTCTGCAGAGTAGCCATCCCAATTTTCAAAAAATTTTTATCTCGCCCAAAATGGCGGCCATTTTGAATTTTTTGCAAAAATTGCAAAACACCAAAATGCTTATATGTCGAAAACCGTGCTAGATAGAGCGATTTCGACAAAATTTTTAAACCGCGGGATATCTCTTCAGAGTAGCCATCCCAATTTTCAAAAAAATTTTGCAAGCGATCCTCTAGTTTAAAACTAACTGTTGAAGCAGCAAATGGGGATGTTCCAGGCTTCTGATAGATTTAATCTGTCAGCTTATTCCAAGCAGGGGTGGATCAGATCTCCACTCGGATCTGAAGCCTGGTCCAAACCAACAACTAAGAGGCTCCTACAGGAAACACCCCTATGGGGGTGGGGGGGTGTCAATCCATTCCAAGCAGTAACCATCGTTTTCCCCAGGTAGGGGGAAATCGTGTAGCAGAGGCTGCAGAGGTCGTTTCCAGTCTCTTTCAAAGAATGCAACAAAAAGATGGAAATGTAAAATGTCTCGGGTTTTACAATCACCTGTTTCTAGTCCCCAAGCCTCACCAAAGGTGGAGGCCAGTGATAGACCTAAGCAGGCTCAACACCTTTCTACTTGTTGATAGGTTCAAAATGGAAATCCAAGAGTCCATCAGGGCCTCTCTGATTCCAGGGGAATGGGTGTCGTCGATAGACCTGTCAGACGCCTACCTTCACAGCCCCTTCCACCAAAGCCCAAGAATGTACCTGACACAGTCCTTAGGGTGGATAATAAATCAGGAGGAACTCAAACCTACTCAGGTGTTTCCATTTCGTGGGCTACGAATACCACCTAGATTCAGCCCTTGTAAAATCCACTCAGAGAGATGGCTCAATCTTCAGGATTTGATCCTACGCTTAAAGTCAAAACATGTTTTGATTGTGGATGTTTGTTGTCGCTAACTTGGTTGCTCACCTCAACGGGGAAGATGGTCCCGGAGCGACGCCTTCACATGAGACCCTTTTGGTTTCACCTCAAGGAGCACTGGAGATTTCTTTAGTCATTGGACATCCTCCTTCCTTGCTCAGAGACCTTTCCAGCTCACTTAGAGTAGTGGCAAAATCCAGTAAACGTGATGAAGTACGCAGACCTTCACCCCAAAGACCACAGTATACAAATCTTTGCAACCGCCTCAAATGAAGATTGGGGCACTCACTTAGAGTAAGTCTCTAAAAAAGGTCTGTGGTCAGACAGGGATATAAAGGCTACACATAAATGTTCTAGAGTTGAAGGCGAACCCTGAAAAGGTTCAAGGACCAGTGCCAAAACCAAACAGTGTTGGTTGCTACAGACAAGCAGCGATAGTAGCCTACATAAACAAACAAGGAGGTACCCACTCGGTGGAGACGTGTGCTCTCCTGTGGAAAATCATGACCTGGTGCCATCATTACTAGATAACTCTTAAGAGCCAGGCACATCCAGGGTGCCTCAATGTGATGGCCTACCTTCTCCATTCCAATCAACAGACTGGTCACTGCATCTGCAGGTGTTCAAACAGATCTGTCAAAAGTGGTTCACTCCTCATGTAGATCTATTTGCCACTCATCTGAACCACAAAGTTCAATTGTATATATCCCCAGTCTCAGACCAACATGCTTGGGACATAGAAGCTCTGAACATAAACTGGCCGGGTGTCACTGCTTGTGCCTTCCCTCCTTCCCTGGTTTTGTGACCAAGTGCAGCTCTCAACAGAGATCCCACTCCACTTACCAGTGTCAACAACACTTCAAACAGTCCTACAACCAAGTGTTCACAGCAATCCACAACTTTCAACCTCCATGCCTAGTGTCTAGGAGTAGACAGCTCCAAGAACAAAGCTTCTCTGTGGATATGGCAGAGAGAATTGCTGCCCCTCAGAGGTCATCAACAAGGACCATCTACAAGTCAAAGTGGCCCCTTTTTGAGAAACGGTGCAGTGAAAATTCGGTGGATTTCTCCACTCCCTCTGTAGAACAACTGTCAAGACTTTTTCATGTACCTGTACCAAGTTTTAAACAGGCCCCCTTTGACCATTGATGGTTATAGAAAATCCCAGGGTCTAGGTATATGACTACCTCATCAGGATTTTTGGTAAGGTCTTTTATCTTTTATTTCAGTTACAGTATTTAACATTTATAAGGTACTTATTCAGGTGATCCTATAATCTCATCAAAAGGGTGGCAAGTTGATGAGATTTTCAAGCCTAGGGCTTGTTTTTATTCGTGGTGAAGCCCTTGGGCTATATACCGTTTAAGTGAGGACGCTGCACTTACCCCTTCAAATCGAGACATCCAGACTGCTTTAATACTTTCGTTCATTCAAATGTTCTGGTTTTTGGCTTCTTATAGGCCCAGTTCCTGGAACCGGGCACTGTAAGTGGGATTCAAACTGTCTTTTCTAAAAACATTCATTCTAATCTAATTAATTCAAATCCAAGAAAAATTGACAAATACCTCCAGTCTCAGCTGTAATCCCTCCACCGAGTGGTTGGATTCAGCATTCAGTTCCACATGATAAACTATTGTAGCGCAATAAAATTGAAAATTTTAATTAATTAAATCTAGCTTTTATAAGCTACAAGCTTACCCATGTGCAACTGAAGAGAGTCCCACCCTGCCTACCCGCTGTATTACAGCTGAGGGGATACGGGCAAAATTACAACTCGAAAGAAGGGAGATCATCACCCCTGTGAGACACCGGCCAGTATTAGACGTCTATTTTTCTTGGACATCGGCCGGTTCCTGCGGCCATCCAAGATCAGCATTCAGTTCCACATGGTAAGCTTGTAGCTTATAAAAGCTACATTTACGTAATTAAAATTTTCAACTTTGTGTGTTTGCCTCACTGTCTGCCTGTGTGCATTTGTCATAACGTATACATTGATCTAGATTATATAACAAGGTGGGGCTTCAAAATATCTCAGTCCTTCTGAAAGATGGTTTGGATCTGCAAAACTACTGCCAGTCAGCCAACTTTTTTTGTCCATCCAGCATAAGTTTTGTCCTTTAGTATTTCATCCGCTTCAGTCTTTTACCAAAGCTGGTGACGCAGCACAAGTCTACTCAATTCTTGTTGCTATGACAGAGGAAGAGGACCATTTCGTAGCAAACAAGGTTGCTGAGGGGAGAAGGCATCATAAATGGGCGCGTTATCAGTCTCCACACACGTCAGACAGGTTTTACTATGTCTAGAGATGACGAACCTGAGGTAGATCCTTCTTATACACAATTTTTAGCTTCAGAAGAGATTTATTGGATCTCCCCACACCTGAAGAATTTCAGTGAACCCCATCTAAAATATTTGGATCAAAGGACAGGAAGAAAAAGCAATCTGTGCTGCCCATGTATCTTCCTCCTGTTGAGGAGATTAATGCTCATTGGACTGAGCTAGAAAAGAAGGTGGTATATAATCCTTCAGAAAATGGAAAGAGACTTCATTCTGCACCTTTTAATACAGATACTTTCTTTTTTGCCTTACACCAGGCCTGTAATGAGGTTTTATAGGACAACCTCTACAGAATTTGCTACTACAGTACCCAAATACCAAAATTCATTCAGGAGTATTTTTTAAAATCGACATCCACTCTGTGATACACCTCAGCACCAACCAAGCAGTTCATGACTATGGAGTTGTAAAACATGAGCATGTGCAGAATTTAGGCTATGTCAGCCACTTCATTAGAACTTTAGAAAAGTGTTCAGCAAATATAGATGAACTTTTGCTAGCCTGTTGGGGTTCTGTGAATGAGAATTTTTCATCAAGGATATTGAAGAGTTGCTTTCATATTACATTCAGTACAGTACTATTGCTTCTATAGAAAGGGCTCTGGAGACTGTAACTGAGACGTCTATGACCATGGCCTGTGGCATCTAACTGGCAAGCCAAGATTACATCTTCATATATTTGGCTCATCATCTCCACGAGCATGAAACCAGCTAAGGAGGGAAGGGTTCACCTCAACAGATCTTTTCTCCATGTCAGTACTCAATAATGTGAAGAATAAATATGAACGTAGCAGATCTTCCAAAAGACAAAAGATAGATTCAAAGCCAGTATTCAATGCCAGAAGAGGTAGGTCAGACTTCAACAGGAGCTATTCATTCTCGCAAAACAGTGGTAGGAGTTCTGTTCATGGCCAAGCAGAAACAAAACTCAATTCAAGTAATCACAGCCCACCAGAAGGGGTCGTGATTGACGTAGAAAGTGACCATCTAAGATCAGTTGTTACACCTCCTGGACGCCGTTTGCTGTTATATTACAAGGTATGGCTGCAAAGTGAATGCCATCTCAGAGTTGCACTCATTCTGAAGCACAGTTACAGGATATTTCTGCAACAACCAATCAAATTGTTGCAAACACCCACAATTCTCAGTGGATATGCCAGTCAACAAAAACAAACATTCCTGTTAGAATGTGAGGATCAAATGCTTTGGAAAAATACAATTATTTCAATAAGAATGTGTGCAAGTCTGGGATTTTACAGCAGATTGTTTTTTGTTCCAAAACGAGGAAAAAAATGGAGCCCAGTAACAGATTTGAGTGTTGAACAGACATCCTTTCTGTATAGCAACGGCTCCACTCGAAATTACCCGCATAGCAAGAGAGGTAAAACTTGTGCAGCATAACAAGGGAATTCGCATACACCAATATCTAGACGACTGGTTACTCTGGGCTCCATCACAACAAATTTGCTTGGAGCAGTCGAATCAACTAGTAGTGTTTGTTCAGGAACTAGGTTGGTAATAAACTTCAATAAGTCAGAAGTAGTACCAACACAGTGCTTCGATTTCCTCGGTTGCAGATTTGACATAGGTAATGTGTTCACTACGGAAAAAAGTGGGGTATTCTGACAAGTGCAATCAAGGCTTTTACAAACAAGTTTGACAACCACCCGAAGAATTCTAATGTCATTCATAAAAATTCTAGCTTCTCTAGAAAAGACAGTCCCAATGGGCAGATTAAACATGAGACCTTTCAGTGGTATCTGAAAACCCATTGGAAATATCCCCAATCATTGTACAGTGTTGCTTCTAGGATGTGTTGTACGTGGGATCGCGCATTAATTCGCCTGCAAACGCTGATTTTATTGAAGTCTGCGGCGACCAAATTATACGAGAACGCGTAGTTCACAAGGCGATGCGGGAAATACATAGAGCGAAAAGACGAGAGATCTAGAAAATTGAAACCCTACATGTATCGAGAGTTTGTCAAGGTTTTGATTTTTCTGTCAAACGCGTTTCGAATAACACTTGTTGACAATGTGGTTTCGTTGTCGTTTGCATGTTTGAAACATTTCAAATACATAATGTGCTACAGACAATATTTAGGTATATTATACCTAAAAACATAAAAATAAGCATACAGTGGATGGTTAGATCCAAAACGGAGGCAGGAAAAACCGACACTGACAGTATTCTGGATTGGGATTGTCACATCCACTATACTTTGTTATTTGGTATGCGATAGAACTAGGTATGCGAAAGTGATTACCGATGGCAATCTTATAACAATAAATATTCTTTATTCTGTTTTGTGCCAAGATGACGTTTGTGCCATAATATGGTGCAAAGCAGTACATATGTACAGTATACTGGCAATCTACCAGTAAATACCCAAATCAATATTTTGAATTTAAATTCTATTTCTATAGTGGCTTTCTACCAGTAAACGGCCATGCTTTAGAAAATATTTAAAATTTATTATTGTCAGCTTTGTGTCTTCTTCTGGGGCCACGGTAACACTTGCCTCCCACCTCTGAGGTCAGTGGTTCAAACCTCGGACCTTATGTCGGAAACTTGGTAGTTGCTTACCAATGGTCGGCAGTTTAAAGCACAGAACCCTTAACTAGATGTATGTAATGGTATCCTCTGCCCACAAAACTACCCATCATGATATAACCTCTGCAGTGTTGAAAGTGAAAAAAATCCCTAAATAAATAAATTTATGTCTTCTCCTTCAAAAAAAAAAAAAAAAAAAAAAAAAATTATTAAATTATTAAAAGGACATACAGTACAATTAATTAATGCTGTTCAGCCTTTTTTGAAAGTGTTATATTTTGGTAATATATCTGTGTTATAGGCTGTTTTTACGACAAACTAGAAATACCCGAGAACGCCCATTTTCTAGACCTTTAGATGCATTTCTCCTTGACCTCTAAGAAAGAAATATAAGGCAGGCGTTCACTGGTAGATGGGCGTTTACTGATAGCCAATAGGCTCAGGTTTTATTTTTATTTGGCCAGACTATGTTTACTTTTGTAAATAGCTAGTTAGCCAAGTGGCCTTGACCAATAACAGATGTCCACTGTTAAAAATGGCTAAATAAACTGTAAAAGTATTTTCCATTAGTTTAAATTTTATCATGAAATCATCCCCCACAATTTTTAGCCCTCCCCCACAATTGGTGGATCGCCCCCACTTTTGGAAATTCCAAGAATCAACACTGTTGTATATTCAGATTTCTTGTTCAGAGAATTAAAAAAAAGTATCTGAACTGGTGGAGAGACCCAGACAATGTGTTTATAGGTTATCCTCTCCATGCAGAGGAGCACAATCTCCTGGTATTTACCGATGCATCTGTCAAGGGTTGGGGAGCACATTTGGGAGACCTAACTGTCAGTCGTATGTGGTCGGTCACAGAGACAAGTCTTCATATAAACATTTTAGAACTGAAGGCTGTGTTTCTTGCAATGAAGACTCTTCAATTTCTCTTCAAAACAAGAGGGTTCTAGTAGCTTCAGACAATGCCACAGTAGTGTCTTATCTCAACAGACAAGGGGGATTCACTCCCCAGAAACGTGTCTAATGATGTGTCGTCTAATAGCTTTTTGCAATCCCAGAGCAATTTTGCTGAGGACTCCCCACATTCAGGCTTGTCTAAATGTGATAGCAGACAGCCTGTCATGCAGAGACAAAATCATACAAACAGAATGGTCTCTTCATTATCATCTTCATCTTTTTTCAGATGATTTGCAAAATTTAGCACAACCAATGGTAGACATGTTTGCAACAAAAATGAACAACAAACTACCTCTGCGCAGTTTCTCCAGTCCCAAATCCCAGTGCAGTAGCAATAGTTGCATTGAATATCTCATGATAGGCACTAGACTCATTCCATAACTGATACAGAAATTGAGAACTTGTGCTTGTCAAATGTTAGTAGTAGCCCAGGGTGACCAGGGAATGGGATGAGTTGACTGTTGGACCTAACAGAGCTGTCCACAAAGCCACCATTGCTCCTACCTCATTGGGAAAATCTCAAGCAACTATTCAGTCAGAGATTTCATCAAAACCTGCCATATCTCAGTCTAGATGTTTGGCATCTTAACTCGAGACCAAATTATCTCAAAAGTTCTCAGTCAGTGGCAGATAGAATTAAGGCACCTCAGAGACTTTCATCTAGAAGAGTCTACAAATCAAGGTGGACCATTTTTGAATCATGGTGCAAAGAGAGTCAGGTGGAATTCCAACATCCTTCTCTCTCCTTAATAGCAGATTTTGTTACCTATTTGTTCAATGATAAAAATCTGAAACATACTTTGCAGGATACAGCACAGCTATTGCAGATCAGTTAGTTTTCAACTCAATCGGCAGGTTGCAAGCTTTCATAGAGATAGGCCAATGAAGGATAGAAGTATACCTTTTTGGGGACTTGTCTTTAGTCTGACAAAATCACCATTTGAACCACTGAAGGATGCTTCTTTGAAATTCTTACATTCAAAACAGTTTTTCTCATAACCTTGACCTCTTGAGGAGGAGAGGTGAGGCCAATGCCTGGACTTTCAGATCTTTGAAACACAAAACTGGCTGGAAGGAGGTCACCCTTTCTCCTTGATCAGTCTTTCTGGTAAAGAACCAGTTAGCCTCAGATGGACCTAGTATTGTTCACCCTGTGGTTATTCTTGCTCTTAAGCCTACTTTGGATCATTCCTTGAGTGAAGATATGACTCTATGCCCTATTAGAGCTCGGAGATATTATCTTGATAAGAGTAAAGATCTTAGACAATATTTGTTATTCATCTCTTTCAAAAATGGCTTTTCAGGAGACATACCAAGAGCTACCATTTTTTCTTAGTTAAAACAAACAGTTCTGCTAGCTTATCAGAGTACTGACCTTCTTTAGCTTTCAAAGAAGGAATTTCCCTTGATAAAATAATTGGGCCATGTTTCTGGAAGTCACACTCCACCTTCACTAATTTTTACTTAAAGGATGTGGCTTGGAAATCAAAAGAGGGGCCAGACTACTCTTTGGATCCTGTAGTTTCTGCCCAGCATGTAGTACATATATAGTATGTATTTTGCATTATATGTAATGTTGTTTATTAAAGATTCTTTATTTTGCTTCATCTTTTTTTGGTTTGAATGTTTTCATGGTTGTGTGTTTGCATTGTTTTTGCTCTTCTAATGTGGCCTTATATTTACAAGCCATCCAGGATAGTGCATGTACAAAGTGTTACTTTGCTGTTGATGTCGTTGCAACTGGAACCTTTGTAAGCAAGAAGGAATACCACCAGCCTTTAATGGAGAGAAAACACAAACTTATAACAGGGCCAAGGCATCTTCTGGAAAGTTTCCAGGTTGCTTACAAATATAACTGTTTATGTTATTTTGTTTAGTTAGGCGTATGGAAGTCTAGTACTTCATCCTCGCAAGATTGCTTGATATTAGTACTTTGGCTTATTGTATCCACCGGATGCCTCCGTTGGATACTTTGGTTTAGTGTTCACTACACAGCTGCTGCCACCGCACGTAGAGGGATTTTCGGCATTAATGCTCTGAGAGGAAAACTACACCAGCTAGGTTCATCAATTTTGCAGGGTATCGTCATTGGGAGGTAAGCTTCTCTGGGACTGAAATTAACCTCATTCTGAAAAACAAGATGGCCGCCTCGTGCATTTCTTTGAAAATTGTCTACCTATCTCATAGGTAGAAGGTTGAATCTCTTAATAGGTGATATGTATAACACATATACATGTCGTCTACAATCTTGCAGACATTTGACCTTGAAGCTCTTAATTCAAAGTCATCCACGGAGTGTCAAAGTACCCCACATAGCGAACTTTAAAAGTGCCTATATCTCACTGATTATTGGTCCTAGAGGTTTGCAATGTGAAACCAACTTATAGGAAATCATGCGCTGGGAATCTTTTGATGTGGTCAGATTTGACCTTGGACCCCTCCTTCAAGGTCAAATGAGGCTTCCCAAACTTAAAAATGCTCACAAACTCACTTATTATTGTTCCTAGAGGTTTGCAATGTGAAACCAACTTATAGGAAATCATGGGCTGGAAATCTTTTGATGTGGTCAGATCAGATTTGACTATGAACCCCTCCTTCAAGGTCCAACAAAGATAGCCAAACTTAAAAGTGCTCATAACTCGCTTGTTATTGGTCCTAGAAGTTTGCAATGTGAAACCAACTTATAGGAAATCATGGACAGGGAATCTTTTGGTGTGGTCAGATTTGACTTTGGACCCCTCCTTCAAGGTCAAACAGGGATAGCCAAACTTAAAAGTGCTTATAACTCACTTATTATTGGTCCTAGAGATTTGCAATGTGAAACCAACTAGGTAGGTCTAGTTTTGATTATGCCTACTTTTGGTAGGAGTAGTGAGGATAAGGTAAGTATTTAACTTATAAAAAGTTAAATTACAATAAACTTTTTTGCAATTCATATTCTGTACACATGATTATTTTGTTGATTCTTTTCCATTAAAGCTTGCTATTAAAAGGACTGTTTCATAGAGCAACCAAGCTGGAAAAGAAGAAAGAGAAAAATATTAGAAAGGGGGAAACGAAGGAGGTGAATATAATATGAAGATAAAGTTTTGTTCATAGTTAGTTTAATATGTTTGAAAGACATTCCTATGTAAAACCTACTGTAATTTCTGTAATAAAAGCCCCCCCCCCCCTCTAATAATAGCCCCTCCCCCCAAACTTTTCATGTTAAATGTCAGTGACCAAGGGTCAGAAATTAGAGCATAAGTTACTGAAATTTAAAATGCCCAGTAAATTTCAGTTTTTATTGCGTTAATATATCTTACCTAGTGGACCGGTGCAATAGTCCGGCGCCTAGCCGGTCCCGCCAAACATTAGAAAAAAATGTCCTGAGCTGGGCTCTGGCCTGGACCGGTAGTGTAGTATTCACTCGCCAGGTGTCACCGGACACCCAGCTCCCCTACTGCGCGTGTGCGCGCATGCGCACTTCCTCTTTTTGTTTGGCGCCATTGTGTTTGAAATCGTGAAAATTATAAGAGAAATTTTTATTATTTTATAAGTGACATATTGTGTGGTGATTGTTTAAACGTGGATTACTAGTTCATATATATATCATGGCATCACCAGGACAACGTAGAGGTAACTGCGGGCACATTATGGCGGCATTTGATGGACATAAAAAGTGTGCCAGGTGTAGAGACAAAAAGTTGGGGGATGACCCTTGTGTGAAGAACCAGTTATGTACTATATGTGATTCTTTCACCGAACAACAACGTTCTATGCTCTCCACCCCTCAGTATAAAATCAGAAAAGACAAAAAGTCCGGACTTTTGGTATCCCCTTCCAAGGTTACCGTGGTGGGAGTAGTTCCCCAAGAAGAATTGGGTGGAGATGAACTAGAGGAAGAGGACGTTCCGGTTCAAGCTTCCGGTTCCGGGGATCAAGAGGTTTTCTCTATTACCCATCATTCTCCCGAAGAATTTGTCTCAAAGCAAGACTTTGACAATCTTAACAACAAGTTAGAGGAGAAGTTCGCCCGATTCGAGGCTTTACTTACTAGAACTAACATCTTCTCTACTCCTAAAGCCCCAGTTACCAATACTGCTGTTATTACTTCTGAACAACCATTCTTCAATCCCTCTGAGCCTGGAGCCACCGGTCCGGTGAGGCCTCCGGCTTCAGACGGGCAAATTTCACATCCAAAGGATGCAAAGAATAAGGGCACGGGAAAGAAGCTAAAAAAGAAAAAGACTGTTCCTACTGCTACAGTTGTGTCTGAGGCACCGGCTCCGGTGAAGGAACACACTGTAAGCACTTCCCTGCCTACTCAACATACTGAGCAACCGGCGAAAGTGGACATTCCCGTTCCGGGCTCTGCCTTGTCACTTTCTTCCGGTGGTGATTCCATCTTCAAACCAGCTACCCTTTCAGGCTCTTCCACCTTGTCGGCTCCGGTCACCGGTGCTTCCGGTGTCGGTCAGTCCTTCTTTGCTGATCCGGACGCTTCTGACGTTGACTCAAACCATGACCAGTCTAACAAGGACTCTGATGAGGGTGAGATATCAGACTCTGAAACCACAGAGCAAAACGAAGAAATGAACTATCGCGAAACGTGTAGAGCTGTCAGGGCCTTTTTAGGATGGACTCATATCCCAGATTTTGAACTTTCAGTATCGGATGGGGATACCTCAAACAACCCGTGGAAAGGCAAACGACCTAGAAAGACAGGCAAAGTTTCAGTGGAATTCCCCCCGGATGACTGGCTCTGTCACAAGATGGAGAAGTTGAATTGCAGGGTCGCTGAGGGTTATCCCTCAAGGTCGCAGGAATCAGCGGGCTTGAAGGTTGACCAGTTCATCCGTACACCTAAAAGCCAATCCAAATGGTACAGACAGCATAGACTTAGACAAGAATCCTCTTCTAGGCCAGGTAGAACCATCTTTAGTTGGTCGGACTCTGAGGCCCGCCTGAATGCTCAGTACTCTAGGGTAGCTAAAGCCTCATCTTATCCTCAGTCTGGTCCCGCTTCTCGCCCGGTACCACAGGATATTTTACGCCGGTGGGAAAAGTGTGCAAGAGAAGGGACATACATTACCAACCACGCGGCAGCATTTAACAGATGCACCAGTGAGATCCAAGACAAGATGAACTCTCACATCAGTTTGCTAAATGACGTTATTGTGAAGGGGAAAGCCCCTAAAGAGGTGGTAGATGCCATCAGAGATCTTAAAGACTTGTCTTCATTTCATTCAAGTGTCTCTGTGGCACTGGGAACTTCTCTCCAACACCTTGCAGACGGCTTGTTCATTCAACTAGCTAACTTCATCTTACTCCGCAGAGACTCTTATCTTGAGTTTGCTAAGCCCGGTTTGAAACCGGATTCTTGGAACAGATTACGTAATGCTCCCCTGTTCAGTTCGTCTCTGTTTCCAGATGACATCCTAGCTGCAGCAGAGCAGGATATAGCAAAGTTTGAGTCTACACCAAGTGCTCAAGGTCCCGGTCCGGGCACAGGGCAGCACTCTGGTAGGAAACACCAGTCATATCGTTACAAGCCATATGACAAAAAAGATAGTAGGCAATCAGGCCACTCTTCCTCTCAGTCTAGCCAGCCTTGGCGCCAGTTTTCTTATAGAGGAAGGGGTCGCGGTCGCGGACGTGGAGGCAGCAATTCCAGTCATTTCTCCAGATCGTCCCGTCAACAGTCTTATAAATGACAATTATTTTTTAGTAGATCCTCAGTTAAAGCCAAGTGGGGAGGATCCAATGTGTCAAGACTTAAACAAACATGTAATCAAGACTGTAAACTTAAATGTTGTCTTTCCTGCACCTTCTGTAACCGGGCTGTCGGAAAACAAAGACATAAGACCCAATCAGAACCAAACAGAAATAAAGTGTGTGAAACCTGTTTGCTGTGTAAATCCTTGTCTTTATGTTCCAACTGTTCAAAATGTCCCTCATGTTGTACCAAATCCACCTGTGGGGGCCCGACTGCAAAGGTTTTGGCAGGTCTGGCACTTCCTGGGTGCAAACAAAAGAGTAGTTTCAATTCTTCAGGAAGGGTACACCCTACCCTTCAAAGAGAAACCTCCCCTGACAAGGTCACCGGTAATTATCAGTGGATACGCAAATCCGGTCAAAAACAAGCACATAAAGGACTCCTTACAGGCACTCCTTCAGAAACAGGCGGTAGAAAAGGTGACAACTCCGTCCTCCCTGGCCTTTTACAACCGCTTGTTTCTAGTACCAAAACCCAACAACAAATGGAGGCCCATCCTAGATCTAAGTCGGCTGAACTGTTACCTAGCAACCTCATCTTTCAAGATGGAGACACCAGAGACCATCCGACTCTCCCTTCAAAAAGGGGAGTGGGTGACGTCTCTGGATTTCAGCGACGCTTACTTCCATATCCCAATAGGACCAAGGTCGCGGAAATTCCTCAGATTCTTCCTCCACAGTCAAGCTTATCAGTTCACAGCCCTCCCCTTTGGCCTCTCAACGGCTCCGTTGGAGTTCACAAAGGTGGCCAAGGAAGTCAAGTTAATGGCACAGGCTCGGGGTATCAGAATCCACCAGTACCTCGACGACTGGTTGCTGAGAGCCCCGTGCCCGGAAACGTGCCTACTTCATACCCGGACCCTCTTGGACCTATGCCACAGGTTAGGGTGGGTAGTCAATATGACCAAGTCGGAGTTGGTGCCTCAGCAGGTCTTCAACTTTGTAGGTTACCGTTTCGACCTCTCTCAGGGGTTGGTCAAACCGACCCAGGAGAGGTGGATGGCTCTGTCCCAAAAGATCAACAACCTCCTCAATCAACAGGTGTGTCCGGTCCGACAGTTCATGTCCCTTATAGGACTGCTAACAGCCACAGAGAAACAGGTAGTAGCCGGGCGACTTCACATGCGCCCTATCCAGTGGCGTCTGAAGAGGCATTGGCATGTCCCGGAGTCATTGGAAAAGATTATCCCTCTGCCTCAGTCCCTTCATCCACACCTGAGGTGGTGGTTGAACCCAAACAATGTCCTAAAAGGTCAGCCTTTACACCCACTTCAACACGCTCTTCAGCTGTTTACCGACGCCTCAAACGAAGGTTGGGGTGCTCACTTAGGCGATTTCACAGCAAGAGGCCTTTGGTCCACACAAGAAAGCGCCTTGCATATAAACTTGCTGGAACTCAAGGCCGTCCTGCTAGCCCTAAAACAGTTCGAGCGATTGTGTTGGAACCAGACCATTCTGGTGTGTTCCGACAACACAACAGTGGTCTCTTACATAAACAAGGAGGGCGGTATGAAATCCGGCTCTCTCTGTGCTCTCCTCTGGAGGCTGCTGATGTGGTGCAACCAGAGGCAGATTGTATTAAGAGCACGGCATATTCCGGGTCACCTCAATGTCATTGCGGACAAGTTGTCCCGGCACGGTCAGGTGATACAAACGGAATGCTCCCTCCTGCAGGAAGTCTTCGACCAAATTTGCAGAAGATGGCACAAACCGGAGGTGGACCTATTTGCGACCAAGTTCAATCGCAAACTTCCCAGATTTGTGTCCCCGGTCCCGGATCTGCTAGCCTGGAAAGTGGATGCTCTAAGCGTTCCCTGGCAAGATCTGGATGCCTATGTTTTTCCCCCGGTGGCTCTCCTAGGGAAGGTGGTCTCCAAGTTGATGGATCAAGGATTCAACAGGGTCATTCTCATTGCACCAGGGTGGCCCAACATGCCATGGTTTTGGGATCTGGTCAGCATGTCAGTACAGATTCCCCTAAGTCTACCGAGAG
This sequence comes from Sabellastarte sp. h YS-2021, assembly GCA_964017235.1. Lineage (NCBI taxonomy): Eukaryota > Metazoa > Annelida > Polychaeta > Sabellida > Sabellidae > Sabellastarte > Sabellastarte sp. h YS-2021. The sequence goes on along the minus strand of OZ024929.1, from coordinate 62,032,451 downwards.
TAGGGAACCTATTGACTCAACCCTTCAACCAGTGTCCTCACAGGGACCTTCACAGTCTGAATCTGCATGCATGGCTCCTAGGGCCTTTGCCATCCAACAGGCAGGCTTCTCTGAAGAAGTGGCAACACGAATTGAAGCTCCTCAGAGACGTTCAACCAGAGCCATCTACGAATCAAAGTGGTCCGTTTTTGTCAGATGGTGTGAGGAACATAAGGTGGACTTCAGGTCTCCTTCTATAAAGCAGATCGCTGACTTCTTGCTTTACCTATTTCAGGAGAAACATCTGCAGCCTAGCACCATAGATGGCTATAGAACCGCTATATCTGACAAGCTAGGGAATGGCCGGGTGAACATTGGTAAGGATGAGAATCTTACCAGACTGTTGGACAGTTTCCATAGGGACAAGCCTAAAGGTAGGAGGGGTGTTCCTTCCTGGAACCTTTCCTTGGTTCTTCATCAGCTCACGAAACCTCCCTTTGAACCGCTTAGGAAGGCTTCCCTTAAACACCTTACCTTTAAGACGGTCTTCCTTCTTGCCTTAGGGTCGGGCAAAAGAAGAAGCGAGATTCATGCCTGGGTACATAGGAACATCAGGCATCAGGAGGATTGGTCTAAGGTCTCCCTGTACCCTTCCCCAAGTTTCATCTCCAAGAACCACCTGGCTAAGGAGGGTCCGGGTTGTGTAGCCCCGGTTATTATTCCGGCTCTTGCTCCGACCTTGGACAAGTCTCTTAAGGAGGACAGGACCTTGTGTCCGGTGAGATCCTTGCGTTACTATCTAGACAAAACCAAGGACCTTCGGTCAGACAAGGAGTTGGTTTTCGTCTCTTTTAGGAAGAGCTTCAAGAAAGACATTGTACCAGCCACTGTCTCTTCCTGGATCAAACAAACGATTGGTTTATGTTACCAACTCTCGGATGAGCAGTCTCAAAATTTGCATCAAGTTCGGGCTCATGATGTCCGGGCTTTCGCGGCTTCTAAAGCTTTTCAGGGAGGCGTACCCTTAGATCAAATTCTATCAGCCTGCCATTGGAAGTCGCATAACACATTCACCCAGTTCTACCTAAAGGATGTAGCCTGGGCAGACTCTGAGCTATACCACCTGGGCCCGGTGGTAGCAGCTCAGCAAATTAGAGATTAATTTTGAGTCTTCTTCGTAAATATGTACATAAAAAAAAAAAAAAAAAAAATGTCTCTGCAGTCTACCTTACCTCGGGATAGATGAGGGACCAAATGGATTTTCCCCTATTACTTCCTCAGGACTCATTGGGACTCTTCTCTCCTCCCCTCTTCATGAGTGTCAGATTTCTGAAAAAAAGGGGGGGGGGGGGGGGGGGGGGGTAATGTATGGTAACCGAGAAGGTTAGAAACCGGTCTAGGTTGTTACCTCAGTCTATATGAGTTTGGGAGTTATCTCCCATAGTGAGTCCCTTGAATTTTGATTGATCTACCCGCCATCCAATGGGTAGTTATTCTGCACCGGTCCACTAGGTAAGATATATTAACACAATAAAATGGAAAATTTAAGAATTAAATTAAATTTTTATAAGATAATATCTTACCTAGTGGACAAGGAGAGTCCCACCCTACCTTCCCCGCTTAAATCAAGGGGACTTTACTTGGTAGGCACAAAAAGAGGAAGTGCGCATGCGCGCACACGCGCAGTAGGGGAGCTGGGTGTCCGGTGACACCTGGCGAGTGAATACTACACTACCGGTCCAGGCCAGAGCCCAGCTCAGGACATTTTTTTCTAATGTTTGGCGGGACCGGCTAGGCGCCGGACTATTGCACCGGTCCACTAGGTAAGATATTATCTTATAAAAATTTAATTTAATTCTTAAATTTTCCATTTTATGTCGGCTGACTTGTCAGTCAGCTGACATTATGTCATCACTCAATGGCGTGGGTGTAAGAATCTGTGTGAATGACTTCTTCAAAATTACAAGGCCCAGAGACATGCTGTTTCTTTATAAAGATAACTTATGTATCGAGGATGAAAAATTGTTCAAGACATGCAGATCTGTTTGTTCATTTGATTGCTAGAGCCATTAAAAGTAAGGTACCCCCAACCCAAAGTGTGAAAATTTCAACACTTTATCTCTAATCTAATCTAATCTAATGTGGACTTTTATAGCGCTTAATCTCCATCACTGATGGACTCTAAGGCGCATCTAAACATAAAGCAAGGCAGTTGTCGTTAATCAAGGGACATAGCTAGGTCGTACCAAGGAGACACAGATGTGACGGGAGAGGCTATGGTGGGTAGGCTTTTGCAAACAGGTAAGTTTTAAGCTTCTTTCTGAAGGAGCCAACTGATGTTGCACTGCGAACATCTTGAGGGAGGTCATTCCAGATCTTAGGAGCATCAAAGGCAAAACTATGGCCAAAATGTTTGGCTGACTTAAAGACTGATGAATAGAAAGGAGGAACTGTAAGGTATTGACGATCTGGGTGACTATGCCTAGTACTATAGGGACAACTACTAAAATACAAGAACGGTTCGAAGTAAGAAGGAGAACCACTATGCAAAAATTTATACACAAGTGTTGCGGTTTTGAAAATACAACGATACTTAACAGGCAACCAGTGGAGTTTCTGTAGAATGGGTGTAACATGAGCATACTTTCTATGATTTGTAACAATACGAGCCAGGGTGTTCTGAATACTTTGCAATTTGTGCTGATTGAAACCGGACAAACCTCTGAACAGAGAGTTACAATAGTCCAGACGACTACTAACCAAGGCATTTGCAGCAAGGACTGCCACTTCAGAAGTGAGATACTTTCTAATTCTACGGAGGTCACGCATCTGAAGGAAGCACGCTTTGCAAGTCCTCTTGATACGCTCAGAGAATGAAAAATCTGCATCAAACCACACACCTAGATTTCTGACAGAATCAACCGGATGAAGAAGGCTACCAAGAATGCTAACAGGAAAGTGAGAGGAAATCTTCTGACGTTGAGCCTTGGAACCAAAGACAATAAACTCAGTTTTTTCAGGGTTGAGCTTCAGACATCCATTCTTGAACATCACGAAGGCAGGCATTTAGCTTGGCGAGAGCCGAAGAAGCATTCTTGTGGGAGAGATGGATGTATAACTGAGTGTCATCCGCATAAAAATGGAATTTAATATGCGGGTGGAGGCGAATAATTTTACTGAGTGGTGTTGTATAGAGTGAAAACCGTAACGGACCCAGAACAGAACCTTGTGGGACTCCATAGATGAGATTGCTTAATTCAGATAGTGTGGAGCCTATCTTAATGACCTGGCAACGATTTCTTAAGTAGGAAGCAAACCACCTTAGAGCTGTTCCACCAAGACCAAACCAGGATTTAAGGTAATCAAGGAGAATATTATGGTCTATAGTGTCAAATGCGGCTGATAAGTCAAGAAGTACTAGAGCTGTGGGTTCACCGCGTGCCAGAGAGAGATGAACCTAGTTTTTTATAGACAATAAAGCAGTTTCCGTGGAATGTCCTGGCTTATATGCTGACTGATGAGGATTATCCAGTTTGTTGTTATTAATGTGTGACGTTAGTTGCCTGGCAACGACTCGCTCAACCAACTTTGACAGGAAACAAAGACCAGACACTGGGCGATAATTCTTAAGGTCGTCTCTAGGAAGGGAAGCCTTTTTTATGAGGGGGGTGACAACCGCCTTTTTGAAAGAATTTGGGAAGGATCCTTCAATGAGAGAATAATTTACCAACTTGGTAATGGAAGAGAGGAGGATATCAAGACAATCCTTAAGGAGGAATGTTGGTATAGGGTCTAGTGAGCAAGATTTAGTGGGGATTCACTAATACACTTATAGACCTTGTCTTCAGTGACAGGCATAAAGGCATTGAAAGCAGGAGGCACAGAATCCGGTGCATCATTGAGAGAGCCAGAAGTAGCAAAGGTGTCCCTGATTTTGCTTATTTTATTGGAGAAAAAAGAAGCAAACATGTCCACGAGGCTTTTGTCTGAGCTATGAGCAGGCAGGACAGTCTCGGAGGTGCGATGCAACACCTTCCTCAATGACTGCCATAGCTTCTTGGGGTCACGACTATTAGCAGTTATGAGATTTGTATAGTATGAACCCTTGTCTTTATTGGCCAGTCGATTACACCAGGCAATTTGCCTGCGGAGTCTTGACCTATTCAACTCTGACTTATGTTTTCTCCACCTTCGTTCAAATTGTCGTCTAAGAGATCGAGCCATGCGATACGAATCAGACAACCACTCATCAGACTGCTGTTTATCACAATTTTCTCATTGACTATTGCAGGAATGTCTCTGATATTTTGCATATGTGTACTAGGCCACAAGTAGATTCCCTTGTGTGAGTATCAGGCCTTTCTTAATTATTTTTTTTGTGAATTTTTAAAAAGATTTTTAACACTACCCCATAAAGGTAGGGGCTATAGTCGTCCCCTGTGTTGATTAGGTTTTGGGGGTTATCCGGCTACCACTGTTGCCATGGCAACACTTTTAAGATTTTCGGGTCTTAAAGTTTGTGGGTGTTCCACAGCCTTAACCCCTGCGTGGATTTTCACCAAATTTTCAGGATATGTTTACTTCAAGTGGATGTAGAGGTGATAAGGTTTTTTTTTTTTTTTTTTTTTTTTGGGGGGGGGGGGGGGGGTAACCAGTTGCCACAGCAACACTTTTAAGATTTTTCAGGTCTGAAGTTTGTGGGTGTTCCACAGCCTAAACCCATGCATGGATTTTCACCAAATTTCCAGGATATGTTAACCCTCAAGAGGATCTAGAGCTGATTAGGTTTTGGGGGGTATCCATGGCAACACTTTAAAATTTTAGGGTCTTAAAGTTTCTTCTAAAATCTATGATATTTTTCTGTAACCTAATATATTGCAGCTAGCTTCATCAGATTTGCACAAAATGTAAATGGATAGGAAAGCTTGCCTGAGAGAAATTCTGTCCTTGTTTTGGAAACAAAATGACAGCCATATCACATCTTTAATGCCAAATAGGAGGGTCATCATATCAAAAAGACCTTATATCTTCCTTATAATTATCTCGGCGGGAGATTATAAAACGCATTCCGTGCGTGAGTGTGTGTGTCACGTTTTTAAAAAGGGCTGTGCATCACACTGGTTGTTTCTCCTTGGCCTTTTCAATGTTTTATGGACCTTATTGCTTATGTCTTTTCATTTGATGCTGTTTTTTCAGACCTAGGTCCACAGCTAAGTGAGTAATAGCAATGGTGGCTCCTTCGAGTAAAGTGCTCATAACTCCAAAACGACTGCATTTAGAGCATTTCTGTAAAATACGTTGTTCAGCTACTTTCTCCATGCCTACAAGATGGTACCAAATTTAGGGGTCTATCTTGATAGCTAAGTGAGTAATAGCTATTTTCTGTTTTTAACAATGAGCAAAATGAGTAAGTTCCTTTTATATTTGTAACTGTTACTTACAATATTGGTCTCAAATATGTTGTTGAACAACTCCTTCATGTACTATATCATGGTGAGGTTTCCAAGGTGTAGCACCATAACTAGCTGAGTAATAGCTACACTAAGTTTAACATTTGACCAGTGAGCAAGACACTTATAACTCAAAAACTATTGAATAGAGGATTTTTGTCAAATATGTTGTTCACCTACTTTTTATGTCAGCTGACTTGTCAGTCAGCTGACATTATGTCATCACTCTGCAGCGTGGGCGTACGCGTCCGCGTGAACAACTTCTTCTCCAAAACTACAAGGCCTAGAGACATGCTGTTTTTTTTAAAAGATACCTTATCTATCGAGGATGAAAAATTGTTCAAGGCATGCAAATCTGTCTGTTCGTCTGTTTGCTAGAGACATTACAAGGGGGGTACCCCCACCAAAAGTGTGAAAATTTCAACTTTTTATCACAATTTTCTCAGTGACTATTGCAGGGATTTCTCTCATATCTTGCATATATGTACTAGGCCAGAGGTAGATTCTCTTGTGTGAGTATGAGACCTGGATCTGTCTTACTTTTTTTTTAATAAATTTTTTTAATAATTTTTAATGCATTAAAATTCATGAACTCATGCACTAAATCACTTATAACTTCAAAAGTGTTGCATTTACAGCATTTTGTGAAAGTATGTTGTCCAGCTACTTTTTTTATAGCTACAATATGGTGAGTAAGTTGGGTGTCTGTCTCAATAGCTAAGTGAGTAATAGCTACTTTTGGGCTTTTCAGTAACTTCCATTATGAGTAAAATCACTTGTAACTTAAAAACTATTGCATTTAGAGAATTTCGTATAAATATGTTATTCAGCTACTTTTGGGCCAGCTATAACATAGTGAAATTTCAGACCTGTAGCTCATGGCATAGCTGAGTAATAGCTACTTTTAGGTTATCACTGTTGAGTAAATCGCTTATAACTTGAAAACTATTGCATTTAGAGAATTTCGTATAAATATGTTATTCAGCTACTTTTGGGTCTGCTATAACATAGTAAAATTTCAGACCTGTAGCTCATGGCATAGCTGAGTAATAGCTACTTTTAGGTTATCACTGTTGAGTAAATCACTTATAACTTGAAAAGTGTTGCATTTAGAGCATTTTGTTAAAATATGTTATTCAGCTACTTTTTTCATAGCTACAATATGGTGAGTAAGTTGGGTGTCTGTCTCAATAGCTAAGTGAGTAATAGCTACTTTTGGGCTTTTCAGTAACTTCCATCATGAGTAAAATCACTTGTAACTTAAAAACTATTGGATTTAGAGAATTTTGTATAAATATGTTATTCAGCTACTTTTGGGCCAGCTATAACATAGTAAAATTTCAGACCTGTAGCTCATGGCATAGCTGAGTAATAGCTACTTTTAGGTTATCACTGTTGAGTAAATCACTTATAACTTGAAAACTATTGTATTTAGAGTATTTTGTTTCAATATGTTATTCACCTATTTTGGGGTCAGCTATAACATAGTGAAGTTTCAGACCTGTGGCTCATTACATAGCTGAGTAATAGCTACTTTGAAGATCTCACTGTTGAGTAAATCAGTTATAATTGGAAAACTATTGCATTTACAGAAATTTGTGCAAATATGTTATTCAGCTACTTTTGGGTCAGCTATAACATAGTGAAATTATAGACCTATAGCTCATGGCACAACTGAGCAATAGCTATTCTCAGGTACTGACTGTTTAGTAAATCAGCTATAACTTGAAAAATATTGCATTTGGAGTATTTTGTTAAAATATATTGTTCACCTACTTTTGGGTCAGCTATAACATAGTGAAATTACAGACCTATAGCTCATGGCATAGTGGAGCAATAGCTATTTTCAGGTTCTCACTATTGAGTAAATCAGTTGTAGCTTGAAAACTTTTGCATTTACAGTAGTTTGCTTAAATATGTTGTTCACCTACTTTTGGGTTAGCTATAACATAGTAAAATTTCAGACATGTAGCTCATTGCATAGCTGAGTAATAGTTCCTTTGAGGTTCTCACTGTTGAGTAAATCAGTTGTAACTTGAAAACTATTACATTTAGAGTAATTTGTTAAATATGTTATTCACAGAATTTTTGGTCAGCTATAACATAGTGAAATTGCAGATCTCTATGTCATGGCATAGCTGAGCAAGAGCTACTTTCAGGTTCTCACTGTTGAGTAAATCATTGTATCCACTGGATAGCCGCAGTGTGTAGAGAGAGATTTCACCATTACTGCTCTGATAAAAAAAATATTATAGCTAGCTTTCTTAAGTTTGCAGTATATATTAATAACCATAAAATGTTGTCTGGGAATATTTTTGGCCTCATTTTGAGAAACAAGATGGCCGCCACAGGTGTTTTTTGTCAGTCATGAAAAGTGCTTATATCTCCCTTATTATTGATCCTGGAGGTTTGGGATGATAAACCAACCTGTAGGAAATCATGGGGTGGGAATCTTTTGGTGTGGTCAGATTTGACCTTCAATGACCCCTCCTTCAAGGTCAAACAAGGATAGCCAAACTTAAAAGTGCTTATAACTCGCTTATTATTGGTCCCAGAGGTTTGGGATGGTAAACAGACAGGAAATCATGGGCTGTGAATCTGTTGATATGGTCCGATTTGACCTTGGAACCCTCCTTCAAGGTCAAATGAGGATAGCGAAAATTGAAAGTGCCTACAACTCGCTTATTATTGGTGACAGAGGGTAAACCATCCCATAGGAAATCATTGGCTCGGAATCTTTTGGTATGGTCAGATTTGACCTTTGGACCCCTCCTTCAAGGTCAAATGAGGACAGCCAAGCTTAAAAGTGCTTATAACTCATTTATAATTGGTCCTAGAGGTTTGGAATGGTAAACCATAGGAAATCATGGGCTGGGAATGTATTTGTGTGGTTAGATTTGACCTTGGACCCCTTCTTCAAGGTCGAACGAGGATATTGCATTTGTAGTATTTCTTTAAATATGTTTTAACCTATTTTTTACACTTAAACAATTACCTTGTTATTTTCCTTCATAATACCATTTACAGGGCACAACTTTTTTATCCTTTTCTTCTGTCAGCTTCGGAATTTCTTTCGAACTTGCTGTTCAGTTACCATTTACTGTATTTCTGTACAGCCCTTTTCCTGATAATTATTCTGTCCTCTAATCACCTTCACAAATCAAAAACACTCAGTCAGCTGACACAGTGCCCGTTCACGGGCACTCTCCTCTTGTTGATGTACTGTGTCGTGGTGAATTTTCAGAGCTGTAAGTCCATAGCTAACTGAGTAATAGCTACTTTGAAATTTCTTAATTTCAACATTCAGTAAATCACTTACAACTCCAAAACTATTGAATTTAGGGAATTATTGTCAAATATGTTAATCAGTTACTTTTTAATGTTCTGTGTCGTGGCTAAGTTTCAGAGCTGTATCTCCATAGCTAACTGAGTAATGGCTACTTCGAATTTCAACATTGAGTAAATCACTTTAAGTCCAAAACTATTGAATTTAGAGAATTATTGTGAAATATGTTGTTCACTTACTTTTTGATGTACTGTGTCATGGGAAATTTTCACAGCTGTATCTCCATAGCTACCTTAGTAATAGCTATTTTATTACGCTACAATAGCTTACCATGTGGGACTGAATGCTTTACTGGTTGCCGCGAGGAACTACAACCAACGTCTAAGAAAAAAAAGACATTTATTCTTGGCCGTAGCCTCAGGTTGTCGTCACGTGATCTGCCCCTTTGTAACCACTTTTCTCGTTGGTCGCCGCCATTTTACAGTCTTTGGGAAGTATTTACTGCCGTTTTTCTAGCTATATCTCAGTGCAGTGTTATTGTTATACGTCCCTTTTTATGTGTTTCATTAAGCGTCCCGTAAGGGACGCTTGTTTGTGTATGGGAGAGCTTCAGGCTCCGCCGGCTCCGCATTTTGTTTTCCTTATAACTCTGTAACCGTTAGGCGGATTCTTTTCAAATTTGGCAGGTTTAGGCAGTAGCCTTGGGGAATTTTTTTGAATATGCTGCAGTGACATTTCAACCAATCAGAGAGGTCACATGACCAAAAATGTCTTTTTTCGATGGGGAAACTTGTCCGGATGATAACTTGAAAGGAATTTTATCAATTCACCTGAAACTTGGCAAATACATTCATTCTATTAAAATCTGGAAATCATTAGATTTTGGCATTGATTGGTCAAGAAATGGCCGAGTAATTAATGATTAATTAATCATTACGAATTTTCTAAATAAGGAAAACACAAAAATGCTTATATCTCGAAAACCGTGCTAGATAGAGCGATTTCGACGAAATTTTTGACCCACGGGTTATCCCTGCGGAGTAGTTTTCCCAATTTTCAAAAAATTTTTGTCTCGTCCAAAATGGTGGCCATTTTGAATTTTCGAAATTTTCGCAAAAATTGCAAAACACAAAAATGCTTATATCTCAAAAACCGTGCTAGATAGAGCAATTTCGACAAAATTTTTGACCCGCAGGGTATCTCTGCGGAGTACCTTTCCCAATTTTCAAAAAAATTTTGTCTCGCCAAAAATGGCGGCCATTTTGAATTTTTGAAATTTTCGTAAAAATTGCAAAACACAAAAATGCTTATATCTCGAAAACCGTGCTAGATAGAGCGATTTCGACGAAATTTTTGACCCGCAGGGTATCTCTGCGGAGTAGCTTTCCCAATTTTCAAAAAATTTTTGTCTCGTCCAAAATGGCGGCCATTTTGAATTTTCGAAATTTTCGCAAAAATTGCAAAACACAAAAATGCTTATATCTCAAAAACCGTGCTAGATAGAGCGATTTCGACGAAATTTTTGACCCGCAGGGTATCTCTGCGGAGTACCTTTCCCAATTTTCAAAAAAATTTTGTCTCGCCAAAAATGGCGGCCATTTTGAATTTTTGAAATTTTCGTAAAAATTGCAAAACACAAAAATGCTTATATCTCGAAAACCGTGCTAGATAGAGCGATTTCGACGAAATTTTTGACCCGCAGGGTATCTCTGCGGAGTAGCTTTCCCAATTTTCAAAAAATTTTTGTCTCGTCCAAAATGGCGGCCATTTTGAATTTTCGAAATTTTCGCAAAAATTGCAAAACACAAAAATGCTTATATCTCAAAAACCGTGCTAGATAGAGCGATTTCGACGAAATTTTTGACCCACAGGGTATCTCTGCAGAGTAGTTATCCCAATTTTGAAAAAATTTTTGTCTCGCCAAAAATGGCGGCCATTTTGAATTTTCGAATTTTTCGCAAAAATTGCAAAACATAAAAATGCTTATATCTCGAAAACCCTGCAAGATAGAGCGATTTCGACGAAATTTTTGATCCACAGGGTATATCTGCAGAGTAGCCATGCCAATTTTCAAACAAAAAATTTCTCGCAAAAAATGGCGGCCATTTTGAATTTTCGAATTTTTCGCAAAATTGCAAAACACAAAAATGCTTATATCCTGAAATCCGTGCTAGATAGAGTGATTTCGACGAAATTTTTGACCCACAGGGTATCTCTGCAGAGTAGCCATGCCAATTTTCAAAAAAATTTTGTCTTGCCAAAAATGGCGGCCATTTTACTCACCTACTCAAGATGAGTAAATGCGAATTATCTCTTAAAAGTATTGCAGATAGCCAATTTTTCTCAAATAACTCATTCACCTCCTTTTGGAAGAGCTTTCACATGGTGAAGTTTCAGACCCATAGCTAATTACTGGCCTACTCAAAATGAGTAAATGCGAATTATCTCTAAAAGTATTGCAGATAGCCAATTTTTCTCAAATAACTCATTCACCTACTTTTGGGAGAGCTTTCACTTGGTGAAGTTTCAGACCCATAGCTAATTACTCACCTACTGAAAATGAGTAAATGTGAATTATCTCTAAAAGTATTGCAGATAGCCAATTTTTCTCAAATAACTCATTCACCTACTTTTGGCAGAGCTTTCACTTGGTGAAGTTTCAGACCCATAGCTAATTATTCACCTACTCAAAATGAGTAAATGTGAATTATCTCTAAAAGTATTGCAGATAGCCAATTTTTCTCAAATAACTCATTCACCTACTTTTGGGAGAGCTTTCACTCTGTGAAGTTTCAGACCCATAGCTATTTATTCACCTACTCAAAATGAGTAAATGCTAATTATCTGTAAAAGTATTGCGGATACCCAATTTTTATCAAATACTCATTCATCTACTTTTGGGAGAGCTTTCACATGGTGAAGTTTCAGACCCATAGCTAATTACTCACCTACTCAAAATGAGTAAATGCGAATTATCTCTAAAAGTATTGCAGATAGCCAATTTTTCTCAAATAACTCATTCACCTACTTTTGGGAGAGCTTTCACTTGGTGAAGTTTCAGACCCATAGATAATTATTCACCTACTCAAAATGAGTAAATGTGAATTATCTCTTAATAGTATTGCAGATAGCCAATTTTTCTCAAATAACTCATTCACCTACTTTTGGAAGAGCTTTCACACACGAAAATGAAAAATTGTGAATATCTCGGAAAAGCTATTTCTTCTGCTTTAATGCTCGGCGGGAGATACACACCGCGGCAGTGTTCTTGACAAAAATTTTTCTCTCCCCAAAAATGGTGGCCATTTTGAATTTTCAAAGTTTTTGCAAAACACAAAAATGCTTATATCTCGAAAACCGTGCTATATGGAGCGAACTCAACAAAATTTTGAAGTTGCTGCGAATCGTCTCTTCACATCCCCGCCTCGTCCTCAACCTCTTTCATTCGAGGCTTTGTCACTACGAACTCCAGCTCGTACTGTCCCGCCTACACCAGGTACGGCTTTACAACAAAAAGTACAAGCTAATCTTGAGAAATCTTTGTCTTCTCGCATTGACATACAAATGGATCAGAAAATGGGGGCTTTTCAGGCCAGTATGTTGGAGGCGTTCAATAATCTTCGTGAAGATTTTCAGAAATCTTTACAAAGGAGAGGTGGATCAGACCTCTTCTTCTTCTGCTTCTAAAACGAACGCACCCTCCAAAGATCTAGCCAAACCCTCGAAGTCCAGTAGTGCTATCGAGTCAATGGAGGTTGAGTATGGCCCAGAGCTTCCGCCTCGCCTCGCCTCGTATTCCAGTCGCCTCAAAGACGACTCGGGTCAAGTCCGTAGTTCTGCCGAGGAGCCCTCGAAGGTTGCCTCGACCAAACCTAAACAATCTGCACACTCTTCTAGGTATCATGTGGCTCCCAGCTCTGCCTCGGACCACTACTCAGACTATTCTGTTGACCCTCAGCCAGCCCCTAGTAGGCCCAAAAAGCACTCTGATAAATCTAAACACAAGTCGAGGGCCAGATTTTTACCCTCATCTTCAGAGGAGGATCGGTCCCCTGAACATAGGCATAGGTCCCCTAAGCCTTCTGGGAAGTCTTACCCTGATCAGGACCACCCCCAACATGACCCTGACCCTCCTTATTACAGGGAAGTAGCCTTGTCTGACATCCCATCCCAATATGCTGAGGAGGTGGATACATTCCGACGCATCCTAAAACTTCCAGATCCTAGGGAATCCTTACCTAGATCTTCAACAGCGGTCATGGGCCTTGATGATGAGAAAGGCAGGCAAGAACTTAGACCAAGAGGTCCTTCCTTCATGTTGCCTCTGAATTCAGTCATCAAGGATGCCTTTAATAAGTTTGATCAGGACTTCCAGGCAGCAAATTTACCTAAGGGTAAGTACATCAAACCACCTCCCTCCACTGCCAAGTGGTACAAGGTAGGCCAGCTGTGTTTTGAGGACAAAATACAAGAGCTGAACACAGACTTTGCCAAGATTTGTATTTCTCCTAAACCACCTGGGGCTCCTATGGGCAAGGTTCCTATGCCAATTCTTAAAGAATTGGAACATCAGGCAAGACAGAATATTTCCACTCTCAATTTTGCTACTACCTTTGCCAAAACTTCTTCCTCCTGTAATGCCACTCTGGAGAGGTGTCAGCATAGCTTGAAAGCGACTTCCAAAAAGGTCAAGTCTCAGATCAGGAAAGGTGCCCACCCTGAAAAAGCAGCGAAACGTGGATATGAAGAAGCCTGTGAGTATTTGGATTTGTGGAATAAAACTGTCCTAATCCAACACAGGGCCTCAACTTGCCTTAGTAAGTCCCTGGCCCACATTCTCCAGAGAGAATTGTACTCAATGGGCAATATTGGCTTGCTTAGGCGCAAAGCCGAAATGACTCTATTACAACCCCACTTAGAAGAAACCAGGCGCCAAGAACTCAGGAATGCGTCCTTCTGGCCGCCTTCTTTGTTTAAATCACAGTTGGTAAAGGAAGGCGAGGACTTCCTTCTTGAAAAAGGCACCTCAAAAGATTCTCAGGGTTTCGGACCCTACCAGAATAAGCCCTTTTGTGGTACCCACAAGAAAAGAGGCTCCTACAGGAAACGCCCCTATGGGGGCAATTCCTCACAAAGCAGTAACCAATCGTTTTCTTCCAACAGGGGAAAACAAAACTTCAGAGGCTCCAGGGGTCGTTTTCGACCCCACAATAGGGGAAGAGGGCGTGGAAACCCCTCTCCCCAATGACTCCTTCAAAGCCTCAAACAGTCCACCAGTAGGAGGTCGCCTCCGTTCTTTCAGCAGAGACTGGCAAGCAAACAATTGTTCATCCAACGTGTTAAACATTATCACCAATGGCTACGTTCTGCCATTCCTCTCAAAACCAAACTTGGTCAGATTTCCTCTGATAATATCAGAATACAAGGCCCTTCCAAAAGACCAAGCCTTAGCCGATTGCATCCAGTCTCTGCTGTCAAAGAACGCTATTGAAAGGGTGGAAAATGTAAAATCTCTTGGGTTTTACAGTCGCCTGTTTCTAGTACCCAAGCCTCACCAAAGGTGGAGGCCAGTAATAGACCTACGCAGGCTGAACACTTTTCTACATGTAGAGAAGTTCAAGATGGAAACTCCAGAGTCCATCAGGACCTCCCTGATTCCAGGGGAATGGGTAGCGTCGATAGATCTGTCGGACGCTTACCTTCACATCCCCATCCATCCTCACTCAAGGAAATACCTAAGATTTTGCCACAGGTCTCAGGTGTTCCAGTTCACCTCCCTACCTTTCGGACTAGCCACAGCCCCCCAGGTCTTTACCATGATCGTAAAGGAGGTGAAGCTCATGGCCCTCTCCAAAGGGCTCAGACTCCACCAATACCTGGACGACTGGCTGATCAGGTCTCAATCCCGGGAGGAAGCCCTAGTGAACACTCAGGCAGTGGTAGATCTAACCCACTCCTTGGGATGGATCATCAATCAACAAAAATCAGAACTGAATCCCACTCAGGTGTTTTCGTTTGTGGGTTACGAGTACCACCTAGATTCAGCCCTTGTAAAACCCACTCAAGAGAGATGGCTCAAACTTCAGGATTTTATCCTACAACTCAAGTCAAAACATGTTTTGACTGCAAGATGTTTGATGTCTCTAATTGGGTTGCTAGCCTCAACGGAGAAAATGGTCCCGGAGGGACGACTTCACATGAGGCCCTTTCAGTTTCACCTCAAGGAGCACTGGAAATTTCCTCAACCACTGGACAGCCTCCTTCCTTGGACAGAAGCCATCTCTGCACACCTAGACTGGTGGCAGAACCCTGCAAACGTGATGAAAGGCTCAGACCTTCATCCCAAAGACCACAGTATCCAACTCTTTACAGACGCCTCAAAAGGTTGGGGCGCTCACTTAGAACAAAGTTCTACCCAAGGTCTGTGGTCTCCTCAGGAAAAAGGCCTTCACATAAACGTCCTAGAATTGAAAGCTGTCTTTCTGGCCTTGAGACACTTCAAAGACCAGTGCCAGGACCAAACAGTGCTAGTTGCAACGGAGAACTCAACTGTGGTAGCTTACATAAACAAACAAGGGGGAACACACTCAGCGGAGATGTGTGCACTCCTGTGGAGAATCATGACCTGGTGCCATCATTCTCACATCACATTGAAAGCCAGGCACATTCCAGGGTGCCTGAATGCAGGCATCCCAGGGGAACCTTTTAAAAAGGTTTTAGCCTTTTTTTTGCTAAAAAAACCTTTTTTTCTCATTTTTTCAAGAAAAACCTTTTTTTAAGCTGAAAAATGGCATGAAAACCTTTTTTAACCTTTTTTTTCAAGCTAAAACCTTTTTTTCCCAGCAGTCAAATTTGTCGATGAAAATTAAATTTTATTGTGCATACATTTAATTGTATATACAGCTATAATTGAGTATTTCAGACTGTTTGACTTTTGATTATATCATACAGTGAAGATGACATTGTGATACCAACAAAAATGTTTGGTCTGAGAGGAGTTAGCAGTCTGTAACATCAGTTATCAGTCTCCAAGAAAACCTAAAAAGTAGGAAGGTCTACAGTTGTTATATTCCCAGCAGAAAGTTTTCGGATATCATGGTTTCATGTTTGTTGCACTGCTGCTGTGCGTTTTGTGTGTCCGATAACACTTTTATGGATTTCATTCAAACTTGGCACACACATGTATTTGGAGATGAAATGAATTTTAAGGTGACCTTAAATGCCCAATAATACAGAGGTTATGGCCACTTTAAGGGCAGAGGTGAACCTTTGGTCACTTAAAGCCCTCTAGGTCACAAACTATGTGGCTCATATGGCTAATTTTTTTTTCTGAGAACAAATTAATATATTCTTCTAAGTCTTCTTCCATGTGTCGAAAAATCAAGAATTTATATTAAGGTAAAAATTGTGTTTGAGTTTTTGCAGATTTTCTCTCCATTTTTCACATTTTGCCTTGTAATGGCAAGTCTAACTGGACTTAAACTGTAGTAAACATAAGTTCCATATAAGCTATGTCCAAATTTTATGAACTTTTTTCCATTTTAAGCCCTATAGCTTTCAAACTCTGTCCATCACCCACCTTATATCTTTTCTAATAATATATTAACATGTTCTTTTTCCATATGCCAAAAATCAAGGCTTAAAATTGATATTGAACCTGTGTATCATGCTCATAAAGACCCTATCCGGGGAAATTTTTCTGTTTTTTTTTTCACAAATTCTGCATTCTAATTTAGAAATGAAAAGTCTGACCAGCCTCAAACTGTGTTAAATATAACTTGTATATGTGACCTTTATCTAAAGCTCTGTAGTTTAAATTTTAAGGTCACCTTAATGTCTCTAAAACATTCCCACCAGTACCCATTTTCGGCACTCTTTACCACTTTTATGCGATTTACCCAGCAAAAATCTCACCTGGGGACAGTTGTTCCTGTTCATATATGGCAACTTTAAAGTTAGTTGACATTTAGGTAATTTTTAAAGTCCATAAAGATGCCACCTGGTAACTTATTTTTCTGTATTTTTCATATGTTTTGATTATTTGGAAAGTGATTAATTATCTAGTTATGTAAAATTTTTCCTATTTTTGTTTTGTCTTGCTCATAACTTCTAAACTAACATAAACGTATTTCGCAAGTGAAGTTGCCCAGCCACTTTTTATGTAAAACATATTAAAATCTAAGCTTTTTAGCTGTAATACTTATTGAGTATTGGGGGTATTTAAATTTAAACCAGAATTTGACCTGTGTACTGTGACAAATATCAGCTTTTTTTCTGGCAGCCTTTTCCTTTCAGTATCTACTTTCCCCCTTGTATTAAACTGTATTTTGGTATGCATATTCCTTCAAGATATATCCCTTAATGAGTGGTGCTTCTGTTTGCATAAACTGTGAGGGGAAGTGGGACGAGGTGGTTCTACAGCCTCGAAATGTGAAAACAACCCATAGGAAATCATGTCCTACCAATCTATTGCAAGTGTCAGATTTGATCTTTGTTCCCTGCATCAAGGTTCAGTTGGGTCATCATATTGAAGGGGCCTTTTATCTCCCTTATTATTGCTCCCTTGGCTTTTCATGGTCAGACGGCCTCCACCTTTTCTTAATATCTGGTGGGACGTAAATGCCGCAGCAGTGGTCTTGTTACACAAAATAGCTAAAGTGGCTAGGAAAGCTTGCCTGAGAGTTTGGAGTTGTTTTGAAAACAAAATGGCTGCCATATCACATCTTTAATGTCAAATGGGGCCGAATCATGGGTGTCATATCAAGAAGGCCTAAAATCTCCCTTATCATTGGTCCTAGCTGTTTGGAATGAGGAAACAACTTGTAGAAAATCGTGGTGTGCTGATCTTTTGCAAGTGTCAGATTTGAACTTTGACCTCTGCTGCAAGGTCATGTAGGGTCATCATGCTAAACAAATCTTATATCTCCCTTATAATTGGTTCTAGGGCTTCAAAATGTGAAAACAACTCGTAAGAAATCATGGCCTGTGAATCTTACATTTGACAACATCTCATGGGTTCTGTAGTCTTATAACTGAAGTTGTTTCTAAAGTTTTCTCAAATCTCAGTGTTGTTGCCCATTTAGTTGTACCTGTGGGCTGGGGTTCTTGCCTGCTGATGCTGGCCCTTTTTCTATTAATAAGAAAGAAATCCAAAATTCTTCAGATATAAGTCAATCTCCTCTGAAGTCCAATCACAGTATTTTGTGATATTTCATCTCCACAAATATATTAAAGGCATACAATCCCCACAAAACTTTTCTCCACTGATTTAGATTATACAGAAATAGGATCATTTAAGGATCAGTCTTATCAGTGTAGGAAGATTGACTAAAAATAATGAAAAATGATTTATAGTACTTGTGCATCACACAAAGTTAGTGCTACAGTCAATCTCCTCTGAAGTCTAATTACAGTATTTTATGGTATTTCATCTCTCCACCAATATATTAAAGGCATACAATCCCCACAAAACTTTTTTCCACTGTTTTAGATTATATAGAAATAGGATCATTTAAGGATCAATCTTATCATTGTAGGAAGATTGACTAAAAATCATGAAAAATTATTTGTAGTACTTGTGCATCACACAAAGTTAGTGCTACAAAAATACTCAATGAATGTCTGTGGTGTGAGAGATGGTCTGTCTTGATATTTGTTAGTGCCAAGTTGTTGCAATTTAGTTGTTATTGGTGGAAGGTAAATCTCTTTCAAAAATTATACTTATGGCCTTACAACTAATAAAATGAATTGATCTTTCAGAATTGTTATTTCAAACAACGTGAGTGCAATATTAATCGGGGGGGAAAACCTTTTTTTCAGATTTAAAACCTTTTTTTATTGCGTTAATACATCCTATCCAATGGACAATTGCTTTACCGGTCAGCGCGACCGGTCCCGCCAAACGTCAGAAAAAGACGTCCTGTATATACTACCGGCAGGACCGATCACAGAGTGTGCATTTGCCAGGTGGTGCATCGTACTTCATTTCCTGTTTACCTATTGACGTCATAGCATCTTTTTCGTTTGGCGCGAAAGAGTGTGCAGAAGATTTTACCAGTCTAATGTTCTGTTTTGTAGCAGGTATGCCATAGTCATGACAACCAGGTGTTAGATTTAATTTCATTGCATAGTCTGGTGGTTGAGTAAATACTAGGGTTCCACAATCATAAATCAGGTGGGCCCATGTGGTCACTTTGGCACTAAATTGTAACAAAGGATCCTATTGGTCCTCCCTCAGGGCTCCCCATGCCATGTGCAACTTGCCCCTAAGTCCTTCTTGGATTGTCGACCCAGCAGGAGCCAAAAAATTTATACTTTTTAAGTGCCTATCCCAGCCCACCCAAAAGGCAGTGTATGTACTTGGAGGTATAAGTTAGGCTGTTCATGTAACTCCCAGCTTCTGGACTTTGCTCACTCTTTTCACCTTAGCCTTACTTTACTTTATTATATGACATATCAATACTAAGGTTGTCTTAGAGTGTTGGACAGTTTTACAGTTTTAATCTGACATGTCCCCTGTTTATTTTATATTTATTTCAGTAAACCTTTAAGAGGGTTTCCAATAATATATTATATCATGTATTATGCTATAAAATTGCTTATTCAGTGGTGTTTTAGAGCCTTCCAGTCTGACTCGAACTTATTTCTAAATTTCTCACTTTATCTTCATGTGTGACCTTGCTTGAGTATCATCTTAATAATTTGACCTTAGATGTGACCTTTGCTCAAGGTCGTTCCCAACTTTTCTAGTTTTACCTTTGGTCACACGGCTTTTCTCAGAGGTCAAGAATTGTGACCTTCACCTTTTACCTTTTGTCCTTCTAAGGTCAGACTGACTGGCTCACTTAATTGAGTGTATTTTGGATTGTCTGTGCTATCTTTTGCATTTATACATTGTGTGATTCACTATACTTTGCATTTATTCTATGGAAAATGTAAATATTTCTCGACATAGTGAATGTATCTAATCTGGGCCAATGGGAAAAGGTGGCCTTGTTCCCTTCTTCTGATTTCATAGCCAAAAACCAGCTAGCAAGAGAAGATTCTCAAAGTATGTCTTCAGTGACTATTCCTGCTTTAACTACCATTGTAGATAGACAATTCAAAGAAGGCAGGACCTTATGTCTGGTACGGGCCCTGAGGTATTATTTTGATTGAACCAAAGACCTAAGAGGGTCTCGATCCCTTCTCTTTATCTCCTTCAAGAAAGGACATTCCTCAGACATCAGACCCGCTACTCTCTCTTCTTGGCTTAAACAAACTATCCTACTTTGTTCCAAACAAGCAGACCAACAAGCCTTGGACTTGGTCCATTTAAAGCGCATGACATTAGGGCCTTCGCGGCCTCGAAAGCCTTTTACGGTGGGGTATCGATGGGCCAAATCATGCAAGCCTGTCACTGGAAAGCTCACAACACATATACAAATTTTTCCTAGAAGACCATACTTGGTGAGACACCGACAACAATATGTATCTGGGACCAGTAGTCGTGGCAGAACAAGTCCTAGACACTTCCCCTCAGACCAGTTATCCTCCGAAAGAAAAGAAGGGGGGGGGGGGGGGGGGGCACACCTGCTACAACCAAGTCTTCAGGAGTCTAATCCCAAGGTCTAGGTATATGTTTACCTCCTCAGGATGTTGGGTAAGATCTTTATCCTTATTAATGTGTATTTGTATAATGTTTAAGGACTTATTAAGATTGTCATTTAATCTCATTTTAGGGTGGCTTAGATTTATGAGATTTTCAGGCCTTAGGCTTATTTTCACTGTGGCTAAGCCCTAGGGGTTTTTACTTCTCAAAGTGAGCATAGGCTCATACTTCTCTCCTCCATTCAAAACATCCTGACAGTTTTTTAGCACTGTCATTTCTTATTTTTGGTTTTTGACTTATTACAGACTCAATCCCCGTGACTGGGCTCTGTAAACGGGACTGAGACTGGTATTTTCAAAACATTCATTCTATCTATTATTTCAAATCCAAGAAAAATTGACTACGTCTTCCAGTCTCAGCTGTAATCCCTCCACCGGAGGGTTGGATTCAGCATTCAATTCTACATGGTAAGCTATTGTAGCGCAATAAAATTGAAAATTTTAATTACTTAAATGTAGCTTTTATAAGCTACAAGCTTACCATGTGGAACTGAAGAGAGTCCCACCCTGCCTCCCCGCTGTATTACAGCTGAGGGGTATGGTTCAAAATTGCAACGAGAAAAGGAGGAAGAGTTGAGAAGAGTTCCACGAGAGTACAACCTGAGTTCCACATGGTAAGCTTGTAGCTTATAAAAGCTACATTTAAGTAATTAAAATTTTCAAATTGACAGTATTTTCTTTAAATATGTTATTCATCTACTTTTCAGTCAGCTATAAGATAGTACAATTGCAGACTGTAGCTCATTACATAGCTGAGCAATAGCTACTTTCAGGTTTTCACTGTTGAGTAAATCAGTTGTAACTCAAAAACTTTTGCATTTAGAAAATTTCGTTTAAATACATTATTTACCTAGTTATGGGTTAATATGCTCCCAGGTAGTGGTGTCATCATGAGCAGTGATATTGCAGATTCACCGGTGATGGGGAAAAAATGGTTGATGATTAAGGATTAATGATCATCCGCAATGCATCTTATAAACATTATTTAACCATTTATGTCAGTGTATTTTCAGACGCATTTAATAAAAATATGAAGAAATATTCATATAATTATTAATTTCATGTGGTTTTGTTTTCATTTGTGACATAACTATAATGATGAGCACTTCAAATTCCTACAGTAAGTAAAAATATTAAGTATTGTTTATGTTTTATTGCTTCAAATATTAATATTTATTGTACATCATATACCCTGATGATGATACCGCTACACGCGGGACCAAATTTTTCCTGTTGCCTGAATTATCTTGTCTATACCAACTCTATATGTGACTGATTCATATCGGTCACTGATTGCTGGTTTTTTTTTGTATTGTGTATTTATACTCAATAAAATATCAACGCAATATCTCCATATACTACAGGACTCAAAGCACTATTTAACCCATCTGACTGCACAGGTACAGCCCCAACTCACAAGAAACTGACAATCCCCTAACTGGAAGATAGAGGCTCGAGGATGACCATTTATCAACGTCCTTGAGGTTCTTTAGCCAGCCACTGGGGATAGGACCCAATGACAGAGGACTGCCATTTTAAGTGGTCATCCGAGCCACTATGTATCTGCCTGTACCTGGGTTTGAACCCACGTCTACCTTCTAGGCCACAGTGGCAGATAACTTAATTGAATTGGCGGTACAAACTTGACAGTGTTTTCAAAAGAAATGACCATACAGTGAAGGTAAAGGGTCAGGCTAAAACCTACTTGCTGAAATTTTATGGGGGTGTTCCACTGGAGCTGATTTGTAGGTAGATACCTAGTCACCCCCCTCAAGTTTTTGCTTGGCTTTCTTTAGTCTTTTGGCTCACTGTCCTTGCACAATATTCGGCCACGCTCTCTTAAGTCAAAATCTCTGGTAACTGTGGTGTACTTCAGATTATGCTATGTTATTTCTCCACAATTCATTGTATTGTATTGTTAAGCCGCCGACGCCACCGCAGTGTGTTGAGAGATTTCACCATTACTGCTCTAACGAAAAAAAAATATTATAGCTAGCCTTCTCAAAGTTGCAGGATATATTCATAACCATAAAATCTTGCCTGGGAATATTTTTGCCCTCATTTTGAAAAACAAGATGGCTGCCACAGGCATTTTTTCTACTTTCAGCAAGGAGTTTTGTTGGCCCTCTGGAGCAAAGGGTAAAATAGGTAGAGATCTTGACAGGGATTATTTTTGGCCTCATTTTGAAAAACAAGATGTCCGCCACGGGCATTTCTTTGTCAGTCATGAAAAGTGATTATATCTCCCTTATTATTTGTCCTAGAGGCTTGGAATGTGAATAAAACCTGTAGGAAATCATGTGCTGGGAATCTTTTGATGTGTTCAGATTTGACCTTGGACCCATCCTTCAAGGTCAAACGAGGATAGCCAATCTTAAAACTGCTTATACTTCGCTTATTATTGGTCCTAGAGGTTTGCAATGTGAAACCAATCTATAGGAAATCATGGGCTGGGAATCTTTTGTTGTCGGATTTGACCTTGGGCCCCTCCTTCAAGGTCAAACGAGGATACCCAAACCTAAAAGTGCTTATAACTCACTTATTATTGGTCCTGGAGGTTTGCAATGTGAAACGAACTTATAGGAAATCATGGGCTGGGAATCTTTTGATGTGGTCAGATTTGACCTTGGGCCCCTCCTTCAAGGTCAAATGACGATAGCAAATTCTAAAAGTGCTTATAAATCGCTTATTATTGGTCCTAGCGGTTTGCAATGTGAAATCAACCTATGGGAAATCATGGGCTGGGAATCTTCTGATGTGATCAGATTTGACCTTGGTTCCCTCCTTCAAGGTTAGACAACGATAGCCAAAATTAAAAGTGCTTATGAATCGCTTATTCTTGTTCTCAGAGGTTTGCAATGTGACACCAACCTATAGGAAATCATGGGCTAAGAATCTTTTGATGTGGTCAGATTTGGCCTTGGGCTCCTCCTTTAAGGTTAGGCGATGGTTGATTGGCTTTGGTGAGTTGTCTTTCTGCTGGATACAATTTGCATCGGTTCTCCAGTGTGCTAGGTCTAGTTGAGGATATGCATTGGGCCTCTAACTGTACTCCTCTACTTTAGTTTGTATGGGGAAAACCGGTAGATTCTTGCTGGATCTCACGGTACACGTGCATTGATATATCTATGCTACTGTCCTGGCTGGTCATGACTCTTTTCAGCATGATCTTAATAGTACCATTTTTGGCGGCCATCTTGAATTTCTGCTTAAAAACGTAAAGGTGCACTTTTTCTTTATCTCGGAAACGGTGTGAGACAGAGCGATTTCAACAAACTTTTTTACCTGCAGTGTATCTGCAGAGTCTACTGGCGACTTTTCGCAAAAATTGCTTTCCCGTCATTTTTGATTGAAATCTTGAATTTTTGTGTAATATGCAAAAACGCAGTTATCTTGGAAACGGTGCGAGATAGAGTGAAATTTTTCAGCAAAATTTTTGACCCATAGGGTATCTGCAGACTCTACTGCCGAGTTTTTCCAAAAATCGTTTTCCTGCCATTTTTGGCGGCCATCTTGAATTTCTGCGTAAAAACAAAATACACATTCATATACTAAACCTTGGATTTTGGCACAAATAGGAGAACATATTAACCACAGGAAGATGTTCATTTCTACAAAATCATTAATACTCATTGGGATGCTTTGTCTTTGCTATGCAAAAACAATTTCTTTTTCTCTTGCAATACTCTAGTTAATTCTGCCTTCTTTGTACCTGTAGTCTTTACACCATAAGTTACCTTAAGAGGAACCACTTTTCCTTGATTTTTGACCTGGCCTCTTGTGACATCAGCACACTTATCTGACTCTTCTGTGGTGAGGTCATCTAGGCACTCAGCTCCATCAAAACAAACATCAGGCATACAGATAGCTTCAGCCTTCCCTGTGTAGTAAGGTGTCACAACACATAGCTGGCACAAATATTATCGGCATACAACAGATCCCTACAAAACACATAAACTCTTTTGGGCTAGCTATTTTAGAATGTACAAACAACCATCTAAAATACTTAAGAGTCAACCTTATTATGTAGGATGATAGAAATTAAAATAATGAAAAATGTTTTAAATAATTCTAGTACACAGAATTATATCCCACAAAAACTGCATAGTCAGGGCCTGTGATGTGAGTGGTGATCTATCTGGAGATATGTTTGTGTTGAGTCAGCACAATCTTGTTCAATTCTGGTTAAAACATGTTTCATATATCATTATCAGTGTTTTCCCAGGATGAAGAAAAGAAGAAAAAGAAGAAATTAAGGCTTGAAATGCATGACCAGCAAATATTTATAGATGGAGAAGAAGTAAGTGCTTTTTTATCTCACTTTAATGGTGAAGCTGGCCGAAAATCGTAATGTAGGAATAGAATCTGGATGGTTGACAAATGGTTGGTTCTTCATGATTATATAACATGGATAGCTCATATATAGGGTACCCAATAAGTGTCAGTATTAAAATACATCCCAAAGAAATTTTTGTTTTTAATGCGTTAATATGCATCTACAAGTTTCTGTTTTTATTGCATCTTCAGAATCAGAGTGAAAAAATTATTCAATGACAAATTAGATTTTATAACTACTTGTGTAGCTCTGGTGTACACAAGATACATTCAGACATCTTATATAACATACAACCAAGTTTTGTAAGCAAAAAGGGTTAGAAACTACAACAAAATAATTAAGCGGCCTGTCAGGGGCGCTTATTTGTTTTCACGTAAGTGCGACTGATCGCCGCCGGATTATGGTCTCCCTTGAATAACTTCTTGGGCTTTCAAAAGTTTCTTTCTTTCTTATCTTTCTTTAAAACTATAGCGGCGGGAAATTTTTTTTGCATACTTTGCGGAGACCTTAAGCATTTTTCAAAACCACCCAGTCATCGCATTTTGGAAAAAACCACACACACCGGTGCTATGAAATTTATCAGGTATATTCTAGACCTATTTCTGCAGGTTGGAAAGGATTTTCTGATCAATCGGACCATAGATGCCTGAATGGGAGGTGTTTTATTTTCGTAATTTTTTAAAAAATGGGTACTTGGTCTGTATCTCAAAAATGGTCAGGATCTCAGCGTTTTGTTGGAATAACTTATTCAGCTACTTTTTGATAATCTTTCACATGCCGAAGTTTTAGCCCTCTATCTGCAATCTTAAGGTCATCTTAATGTCAAAAAGGGGGTTTTAGCCCTCCAGTTCACTTAGTTTTCCACTTTTTTTTCAACTAAACTTGGCATATACATTAAAATTTACCAAAGGATTATCCTGACTTTATGGTGACCTGTTAATATAATTGGAGCTATTGCCCCCCTAAAGTCATATAATTTTGAATAAAACCATCTGGCCCCTTTTCCATATCTGACGTATATTGATATTGAAGTAGATGAAAAGAAGACTCTTACTACCTTATGATTTAAATATTAATGATGCTATGGCCATCTTAAACTTAAAATGTAGGGTTTTTCAGCCCTAAGCTCAGTTAATGTTTAAATTTTTAAAATAAAATTTGGCACATTTATAAAGGTTGGCAGAAAGGGACATTCTCATTTTATGGTCACCTTAAAGTCACAATATGAATGAAGTTATGGTCATCTTACAGTGAAAAAAGGAAGTTTTCAGCTTCCAGCTATCTTATTGTTCAACCGACCTCAGCTACACTTTATGCACTTATAAAGGGTGACAAAAGGGACATTCTTATTTTATGGTCACCTTAAAGTCCAAATATGAATGAAGTTATGGCCACCTTGCAGTGAAATTGTGGAGTAATTACTCTCCAGCTATCGTATTGTTTAGCTGACCTCAGTTAAATTTTGCAAACTTATTAAAGATGAAAATAGGGACATTCTTGTTTTCTTTCCACCTTGGTGTTCCAGTACAAGTACAGTCATGGCCACCTTGAAGTAAAAATGAGGGTTTTCAGCTCCCAACTGACTTACTGTTCAATGACATCAGTTCAACTTGACACATTGATTAAGTTGAAGGAAGACTTTTAATGACCTTTTTCCTTAAAATTCCTGTTTTTATGTCAGCTGACTTGTCAGTTACCTGACATTTTGGCATCACTCTGCGGCGTACGCGTTTGCTAGAACAACTTCTCCAAAACTACAAGACCCAGAGACATGCTGTCTTTTTTAAAGATACCTTATCTATCGAGGATGATAAATCATAAAATCCATGTAGATCTGTCTCTTTGTTTGTTCCCCAGAGCCATTAGAAGAGAGGTACCCCCACCCAAGGTCTGAGAATTTCAACACTTTATCACAATTTTCTCATTGACTTTTGCAGGGATTTCTGTCATATCTTGCATATATGTACTAGGCCACCAGTAGAATTCTCCTATGGGAGTATCAGGCCTGGATCTTTTTTAATTATTGTATCCCCGAAAAGCGGGGATACTATGGATCACGCACGGTCATCGTCCGCGTCCGCAGATACTTTCTTGTATTCAAACTACAAGCCACATTTCTTTTGGGATTTCTTTTAAACGTTGCAAGTGGCTTACTATGGCAGAGATCTGGCCACCCTATTGTTTTGGTAGGCCAGGAGTCAAAATTAGGTTATGGGGAGTCAAAAATGTCTAAAATTTTGACTTTTGCTTGTGTTCAAGCTGTAGTGCATAGTTTCTTTCAGATTTATTTTATATGTAGTGCATGAATTGGTGGGTATGACATCTGGCCACCCTATCTTTTTTGTAGGCCTAGGGTCAAAATCAAGCGAGTAATAGCTATTTTAAGGAGTCAAAATTATGCTCTGGGGAGTCCAAAATATCAATATTATCCCTCTATTACTGCGTTAATACATCTTACCTAGTGGACAGATGCAATTGTCTGGCGCCTTGCCGGTCTCGCCAAATGTTAGAAAAAAACGTCCCGAGCTGGGCTCTGGCCGGGACCAGTAGTGTCCTGTTCATTCGCCAGGTGGCTGTGTAGCCTGCCTGCCGGTGTACTGCGCATGCGCTCTTCCTCTTTTTGTTTGGCACGTGGAAGTTAATACTTGGAGTTTAAGAGAAACTTTTATTTTATTGCGTTAATACATCCTATCCAATGGACAATTGCTATTCCGGTCGGCGCAGACCGGCCCGCCAAACGTCAGAAAAAGATGTCCTGTGTTTCCACTGGCCGGTCGGTCCCTAGTACTAGTGCACTCGCCAGATGGCGTGTCGTACTTCCTTCCTGTCTAGACAGCGTGACGTCATAGCATCTTTTTCGTTTGGCGCGAACTAGTGTACACAGAATTTATTTCTGCAAGAGTTTTCTTAAGAATTTCAACAAATATTTTGATTCTTTCGACATATTTTACTGTCATTATATATCAGACACATCATGTCTTCTCCTGGCCAACGTCGAGGGAAATGTGGACACGTTATGGCTAATTTTGATACACATTCTCACTGCGCACGATGCAGAGACAAAGGGAGGGGTAAGGAACCTTGTGTTCAAGATCCGCAAACTTCTAACTGCCAGATATGTAATAGCCTCACGTCTGATTAACACCAGCAACTAGCTACACCTTCATATAAATTAAAGAAGGAGAAACGTGAAGCAAAGCTTACTGAATCAACACAGTTCCCAGCAAGTTGAAAGAAAGAGGACATGGGATTAAAAATTTATTCTTTAGAAGCACATACTAAAATTTACAGTTTATATTAATATTCATGTATGACCTAGGCTGGCCAAGCAACCTGCCAAACTAGACTAAGTATGAAAGGTCAGATCCAAGTAAGAAAGACCCACAGGTCAAAGCAAGGTCAAGCCAAGCAAGACAGTGGAAAGGAAAGGCAGACAGATTGGGCAGCAATGTATAACTGATTTTTAGAGTTCATGAATTAGAATAATTCGCTCTGTCCAATCTACCTGCCAACCCAATAATAAGCCGTGCCCGGCCAAAAATGAATTTAACCCGAAAGGTCAAAGATGAAGCACCTGCAAGGTCAAAGTCAGGTCAAAGTCAAACCGATGACCCGTAGGTAAGGGAGGTAAGTTGGCCAGCAAATAGTCAGTGTATTCCAATAAACTGTTAACACACTGAGATAATGTATAAGATCTTTAAGAAGTTTTGATATTAACATTTATATGAGTAATCTTTCATTCAGTGTGTATACAAGATCTAGCAATAAAGAAGCACCCAAGCCCCAGTAGTACTAGGGAAGTAGTTCAAGTTGAAAGGCAAGGGATACAGGGTTGGTAGCAGACACTGAGGAGGAAAGATAGGTCCATACTGAATCTGACTTCCAAGTCCCATGCTTCATGATATTTTCGAGTGGGACCCCATGATGGAAAGCCCAGGAGGCCCCAGCCCTCCTGAAGTCGTGAAAAGTTAAGACCTTATGAAGGCCCAGAGCCTTGCAGATGTCCTTTAGATGCTTACGGGCCACCGAGTCAGTTAGTGGTACCCACTGTTTCTGTCTTGGGATCATAAAGATAGGAGAATTGGAACCTCCCGGGGAAACCTGCAAAAGTCTTTTAAGTGCAGTGACGGGACAGAGGGAACCCCCTTGGAGATCTGGTAAGGGAATTGTGGTAAAATCTTTTCTATTTTGCATGGTCTTAGACCAAGTGACTACTAACACTGCTCCCTGGTGGCCGAAAATAACATCCCCCTTTGCCAACTGTCTAGTATGATCGAAAGAACTTACAGAATGTGGCAGCAAATTGGACAATCTCATAAATGAGAAAAATGCGACCAAATAAAGTGGTTTAAAGACCACAGGGAAGGAAAAATCGTCACATTTGGACACAATTCTCTGCAATAATTCAATGCCCAATGAAAGGACCAACTTGGGATTGAAAGGGGCCTGTAGCCTAAGTGATTTTATGAACAATGGCAAGCGCTCATCTTTGAATGCACTGGTTTCCAAGCCATATACAATATATAATGCCCTGAGGGCTGTAAGATAGTTAGAAATGTGACCCGAGCTTAAGGCATTGCAATGTAAGAACTCCATAAAAGAGAGTAACATTTGAGCAGTTACCTGAGTAGGCAGCAGCCCAGCTGCCACCTGGAATGCTAAGAAGTCTCTCCACATTCTGCGGTATTGACTTAAAGTGGAGGGACAGAAACCTGAAAACAATCTACCAGCAGCAGAGGTGGCCAGCTGGGCTGCCATGCCTAATGAATCTGAAACACACAAAAAGAAACATAGTTTTAGATATCACGATTCAAGAGGGTCAGGTCTATATGGGTTTGAACCCAAATTGGTTGGGGTAAGATCTCCAACAACTGTGTAAAGCCCTGCTGATATCGATTTTATACATTTGAGCAGAAGTGCCTAAATTTTTCAATGAATTAGTTATGGTGTCAACAGACGGGTAGCGAAGGTCATATTCTGTACCCAAGTATACATCTTTCTTCACTCCATCGTTAACAGAGGCACCCTTGGGCCAGCTAAGGTCCATGATAGTTCTTTTACTATTAGAATTTTGCTTGTCCCTAACTAAGAGGGGTGAAACATGCATACGTATGGGCTTAGAATCAAAAGGACCTAACATAGCATTGTGATCAATCTCTTCCTGAATGAATTGGCTGATATGCTGTGAATTCTGAATAGCTGAAGTGTGATTTACTTTTGTGGAATTCAGAGTACAGTTCCTATCGAAATCGAGAGGGAATCCGAATTCTAATAAGTCACATAATTGCTGGTCCCAATAATTAGACAAGTGGGCCCTCCAGGCCTTAATATTGAGGCCAGATTGTACGGGAATGCAACATTTCATGTAATTTGGAGTTTTTGTGGCCTTAATTAGTTGATGGGCTTCTAAGGTATTGGGAATATTTTCCCAGTGAACTACCTCCCCAGTATATACTCGTAAAGGGGCTTTAGGTATGAAGCCAAAGGTATTTGCAATTGTCTTGCCAATATGCGGCTTCTCATCTGTGAGAGATGTAACTTCATTTTCAGTAGTAACACAAGACTCAAAAATAGGGTCTATATATTGCGGTTCAGAGTTTCTGGATGGTATCTGTTCACCAATAGGCCTGTGCATGCTAAATTCCCCTGCAAGTGTAGCCTGGCAAACATTTGTACTCTCTAAGTGGTTTTTTGTATTACAGCCTTAGCTATTCCCTTTGCCAAAAACCCAGTTTTGTTTTTTTTCCCACCAATGATTTGTTTTCTTGGGAAGCCAACAAGGGCTTAACATTCGACTGTATACTTTCTGCATTTACAGCATTTGAAAGGCTGTGCTTGTCATTATTCAGACCTTGCAAAACTTCCTCTGATTGAGGCTCAACATAATTATCAGTCATTAACATTTGCAAGGGCTGAAATCTATTTTTTAATAACACTGAAGACCCAGGAGGGCGAGCCCCGGCCACAGTGACACCAACATTTCTTTTACACTCAGTTTTTGCCACACTTGTTTGCAATATTTTGTTAGAAGGAAGATCAGAGCGGTAGCGTGAAACAGTACTTGTAATAGCCAAACTTGTGTCAAAGGGATTGAAATGTTTATCATCCTTGCTGCTGACCTTAGCTGCAAGTGGCGGATTTCTGTGTATAACCTCTCCACCAAAATTTTTAGCATTTTTCATATACTGATCCGTAACAGGTATTGCATTCATCAGTGCCTGAGCATACGATTTATTAAGCGTCCCTGAAAGGGCGCTTATTTGTTTTTGCCTCAGTTTCCTCGCCGCCGCCGCCGCATTATGGTCTCCCTCGAATATCTCCCTTATTATTAGAAGGTTTCAAACCATATTTGGCAGTTATATACCTTAGGCATGGGAAAATTTTTCTGCATGCTTAAATTTGACCTTTGACCTTCATGAAGGTCACATGATCAAAAACAATTTTTATGTCGTCACTCTGCGGCGTGGGCATACGCGTCCGCGTGAACAACTTCTTCTCCAAAACTACAAGGCCTAGAGACATGCTGTTTTTTTTAAAAGATACCTTATCTATCGAGGATGAAAAATTGTTCAAGGCATGCAAATCTGTCTGTTCGTCTGTTTGCTAGAGACGTTACAAGGGAGGTACCCCCACCAAAAGTGTGAAAATTTCAACACTTTATCACAAGTTTCTCAGTGACTATTGCAGGGATTTCTCTCATATCTTGCATATATGTACTAGGCCAGAGGTAGATTCTCTTGTGTGAGTATGAGACCTGGATCTGTCTTAGTTTTTTTTAAATAAATTTTTTTAATAATTTTTAATGCATTAAAATTCATGAAATCATGCACTAAATCACTTATAACTTGAAAAGTGTTGCATTTAGAGCATTTTGTTAAAATATGTTATTCAGCTACTTTTTTCATAGCTACAATATGGTGAGTAAGTTGGGTGTCTGTCTCAATAGCTAAGTGAGTAATAGCTACTTTTGGGCTTTTCAGTAACTACCATCTTGAGTAAAATCACTTGTAACTTGAAAACTATTGCATTTAGAGAATTTCGTATAAATATGTTATTCAGCTACTTTTGGGTCAGCTATAACATAGTAAAATTTCAGACCTGTAGCTCATGGGATAGCTGAGTAATAGCTACTTTTAGGTTATCACTGTTGAGTAAATCACTTATAACTTGAAAACTATTGCATTTACAGAAATTTGTGTAAATGCATTATTCAGCTACTTTTGGGTCAGCTATAACATAGTGAAATTACAGACCTTTAGCTCATGGCACAACTGAGCAATAGCTATTTTCAGGTACTGACTGTTGAGTAAATCAATTGTAACTTGAAAAATATTGCATTTGGAGTATTTTGTTAAAATATGTTGTTCACCTACTTTTGGGTCAGCTATAACATAGTGAAATTACAGACCTGTAGCTCATGGCACAACTGAGGAATAGCTATTTTCAGGTACTGACTGTTGAGTAAATCAATTGTAACTTGGAAAAATATTGCATTTACAGTATTTTGCTTAAATATGTTGTTCACCTACTTTTGGGTCAGCTATAACATCGTAAAATTTCAGACATGTAGCTCATGGCATAGCTGAGTAATAGCTACTTTTAGGTTATCACTGTTGAGTAAATCACTTATAACTTGAAAACTATTGCATTTACAGAAATTTGAGTAAATACGTTATTCAGCTACTTTTGGGTCAGCTATAACATAGTGAAATTACAGACCTGTAGCTCATGGCACAACGGAGCAATAGCTATTTTCAGGTACTGTATGTTGAGTAAATCAGTTATAACTTGAAAAATATTGCATTTGGAGTATTTTGTTAAAATATGTTGTTCACCTACTTTTGGGTCAGCTATAACATAGTGAAATTACAGACCTATAGCTCATGGCATAGCTGAGCAATAGCTATTTTCAGGTTATCACTGTTGAGTAAATCACTTATAACTTGAAAAGTATTGCATTTAGAGTATTTTGTTTCAATATGTTATTCACCTATTTTGGGGTCAGCTATAACATAGTAAAATTTCAGACCTGTAGCTCATGGCATAGCTGAGTAATAGCTACTTTTAGGTTATCACTGTTGAGTACATCACTTATAACTTGAAAACTATTGCATTTAGAGTATTTTTTTTCCAATATGTTATTCACCTATTTTGTGGTCAGCTATAACATAGTAAAATTTCAGACTGGTAGCTCATGGCATAGCTGAGTAATAGCTACTTTGAGGTTATCACTGTTGAGTAAATCATTTATAACTTGAAAACTTGCATTTACAGAAATTTGTGTAAATGCATTATTCAGCTACTTTTGGGTCAGCTATAACATAGTGAAATTACAGACCTTTAGCTCATGGCACAACTGAGCAATAGCTATTTTCAGGTACTGACTGTTGAGTAAATCAATTGTAACTTGAAAAATATTGCATTTGGAGTATTTTGTTAAAATATGTTGTTCACCTACTTTTGGGTCAGCTATAACATAGTGAAATTACAGACATATAGCTCATGGCATAGCTGAGCAATAGCTATTTTCAGGTTCTCACTATTAAATCAGTTGTAACTTGAAAACTATTGCATTTACAGTATTTTGCTTAAATATGTTGTTCACCTACTTTTGGGTCCGCTATAACATAGTAAAATTTCAGACCTGTAGCTCATTGCATAGCTGAGTAATAGCTACTTTGAGGTTATCACTCTTGGGTAAATCAGTTGTAAATTGAAAACTATTACATTTACAGTATTTTGTTTAAATATGTTATTCACATAATTTTTGGTCAGTTATATCATAGTGAAATTGCAGACCTCTATGTCATGCTATAGCTGAGCAATAGCTACTTTCAGGTTCTCACTATTGAGTAAATCATTGTATCCACTGGATAGCCGCAGTGTGTAGAGAGATTTCACCATTACTGCTCCAATGAAAAAAATATTATAGCTAGCCTTCTCAAGTTTGCAGAATATATTAATAACCATAAAATGTTGCCTGGGAATATTTTTGAAAAACAAGATGGCCGCCAGGGATGTTTATTCGACTTTAAACAAGGACTTTTGTTGGCCCTCTAGAGGAAAGGGTATTATAGGTAGAGATCTCAAATTCGCAGGATATGTTCCTCATTATAAAATCTTGACTGGGAATATTTTTGGCCTCATTTTGAAAAACAAGATGGCCGCCACAGGTGTTTCTTTGTCAGTCATGAAAAGTGCTTATATCTCCCTTATTATTGGTCCTAGAGGTTTGGGATGGTAAACCAACCTGTAGGAAATCATGGGCTGGGAATCTTTTGGTGTGGTCAGATTTGACCTTTGACCACTCCTTCAAGGTCAAACGAGGATAGCCAAACTTAAAAGTGCTTATAACTCACTTATTATTGGTCCTAGAGGTTTGGGATGGTAAACAGACATATAGGAAATTATGTGCTGGGAATCTGTTGATGTGGTCCGATTTTACCTTGGACCTCTTCTTCAAGGTCAAACGAGGATAGCCAAACTTAAAAGTGCTTATAACTCGCTTATTATTGGTCTTAGAGGTTTGGGATGGTAAAATAATATATAGGAAATCATGGGCTGGGATTCTTTTGGTGTGGTCAGATTTGACCTTGGACCCCTCCTTCAAGGTCAGTTGAGGATAGCCAAACTTAAAATTGCTTATAAGTCGCTTGTTAGTGGTCCTAGAGGTTTGGGATGGTAAACCAACCTACAGGAAATCATGGGCTGGGAATCATTTGGTGTGGTCGGATTTGACCTTGTACCCTCCTTCAAGGTCAAACAAAGATCGCAAAACTTAAAAGTGCCTATAAATCGCTTATTATTGGTTCTAGAGGTTTGGGATGGTAAACCATCCTATAGGAAATCATGGGCTGGGAATCTTTTGGTGTGGTCAGATTTGACCTTTGGACCCCTTCTTCAAGGTCGTACGAGGATACTGCATTTGCAGTATTTCTTTAAATATGTTTTAAGCTACTCTTTACACTTAAATAGTTACCTTGTTACTTTCCTTCATAATACCATTTGCAGGGCACAACTTTTTTGTCCTTTTCTTCTGTCAGGTTCAGAATTTCTTTTGAACATGCTGTTCAATTACCATTTACTGTACTTCCGTACAGCACTTTCCCTGATACTTATGCTTTCCTCTCATTATTACCTTCACAAATCAAAAACACTCAGTCAGCTGACACAGTGCCCGTTCACGGGCACTCTCCTCTTGTTTGAAGTACACCCCCCCGTCATCACAGTTCAGGAAAAACTACTTGCTACACAGCCTTATAATTTGACACACCTGTTCATACTATCGAAAACGTGAGCTGATTAGATTTTGGGAGCAATCCCTTGAAAAATGTTTCATTTATGAGTGATTTTCTGACACCTTCCAATCTGAAAGCCTTAAATTTAGGCCAACCCCCCTATTATCTTCTTAAGTATTGCATTTAGAGCTATAAAATGTACTGGGAGGTAATAGGAAACCATATGTGGAGAGTCTAAATAGCCGGTCAGTTTTACCCCAAGGCCCCCCCTTATGGGTCAAACTGGGGTCATAAAATAGCTGATTTTGAGTTTTTGCCTTATATCTTCTTTATTGTTGCTTTTATAGCTTCAGAATGTATTGAGAGGTATTGGGAAAGCATATATGGAGAGTCTAAAAAGCGGTCAGTTTTACCTCCCGACCCCCCCTTATGGGTCAAACTGGGGTCATAAAATAGCCAATTTTGAGTTTTTGCCTTATATCTCCTTTATTGTTGCTTTTATAGCTTCAGAATATATTAAGAGGTATTGGGAAAGCATATGTGGAGAGTCTAAATAGCCGGTCAGTTTTACCCCCCGACCCCCCCTTATGGGCCAAACTGGGGTCATAAATAGCTGCTTTGGAGTTTTTGCCTTATATCTCCTTTATCGTTGCCTTTATAGCTTCAGAATGTATTAAGAGGTATTGGGAAAGCATATGTGGGGAATCTAAATAGCTGGTCAGTTTTATCCCCCAACCCCCCCTTATGGGTCAAACTGGGGTCATAAAATAGTTGCTTTGGAGTTTTGCCTTATATCTCCTTTATTGTTGCTTTTATACCTTCAGAATGTATTAAGAGGTATTGGGAAAGCATATGTGGAGAGTCTAAATAGCTGGTCAGTTTTACCCCCCGGCCCCCTCCTTATGGGTCAAACTGGGGTCATAAAATAGCTGATTTTGAGCTTTTGCCTTATATCTCCTTTATTGTTGCTTTTATAGCTTCAGAATGTATTAAGAGGTATTGGGAAAGAAAATGTGGAGAGTCTAAATAGCCGGTCAGTTTTACCCCCCGACCCCCCTTTATGGGTCAAACTGGGGTCATAAAATAGTTGCTTTGGAGTTATGCCTTATATCTCCTTTATTGTTGCTTTTAGACCTTCAGAATGTATTAAGAGGTATTGGGAAAGCATATGTGGAGAGTCTAAATAGCTGGTCAGTTTTACCCCCCGACCCTCCCTTATGGGCCAAACTGGGGTCATAAATAGCTGCTTTGGAGTTTTTGCCTTATATCTCCTTTATCGTTGCTTTTATAGCTTCAGAATGTATTAAGAGGTATTGGGAAGGCATACAGTGCAGCTTTGTGCATTATTAGCTTTACAGCATGCTTATTAAAACCACAAAGCATTTTAAACTTTAAGGGATGCTTCGCTTTTGTTAGCAAAAGCATTCCTCTAGTATTTTCTGGCATTCACTAATCACACTTGTCATCACTGAGAGATGCCGTTTAACCATTACACAAAGAAGCAATAAAAAAAGGAGTATCTTACCTCAGACATTCCGAGTAAATTGATCTGTTTTATGGTTGACCACTCTTCCTCTTCACAAATGTATAAAAAAAAAAAAAAAATCACAGATAAATGGTTGGCACTTGTATATGTGGATTTACTGTATCAGTAGGAAAAAATGTAAGTGTTTTGCTTTGTATTAGTCTGCTCTTCTCTCACTACAGCTGTGTGAAGCATATATGTATAGCATATTTTAGGTTGTAAATATTTTTGAGAGAAAAGTCAAAATTTGTACTACTAGAACCTCTTATCTTTGGGAGTTATTTCTACTCATGGCTTACTTCCACTTATACTGATAAACAGTAGAATCTATAACTTTTTCCAGTGTTACAGCTTTAAATATTGTTTCACTTTGTGTACTATGGTTTTTCAGATGAATCTTTTTTTGCAGTTTTTTTTGTAAGATGTTTTCTTGGGGGACCGTCCAGCTATCTGGAGTAATTTGAGCTGTTTTATGGTCATTTGATGGGTATCAACGAGGACTACACATGTCATTTACATCCTTCAACTAAGCGGACCACACTTCATTGAAATTGGCCAGATTTATCACATGTTTTAACAGGCTCATAAATTAGCCCCCCATGTAGTGGTGTTGGGGGGAGGGCTCCTTCTCAAGTAGCCGTCTTCACCCCATTACCACTTCCTGATACCTGCAACAGCTCACAACTACCTTGTTTTACACTCATACAGACAGAACTCTGGCTGACACTCCCTGTCCATAGCATTATTTTAAAATTTAACAGGTGGTGAGCCATGGTGAATTTCATTTGTACTGACATATTTGCTATTCTTTCAAAATGTGGGCAATAGTTAGAGTTTTCACTTGTCTTTCTTGTCCTTGGTTCAATGTAACTGTTAAAACTTTCTGTGAAGTGCTGCAGTTAATTATGATATTACATCAGATGTTGAATGGTCATCGAACTTCAAGTTTGAGTTGTATGACCCAATTATATTCAACCAAAAAGGGTTTAGGTGGCCGTGGCTTCAAGACATTTAATCACTTGACTCACACCTGCGTGGTTGCGGGTTTGAATCCAGCTAATTGTTCTATGTGAGATTTACTGAGGGCCTGTCCAGGTAGCTGTAGACAAGGGCATAAAAACCTGACTAGGAGTGAACAAATATTTCATATCAGTGTGACATGTTAAAATAAAAGTGAATGTAAGTTTTATGTGTCAATGTAAAACCAGTTATTTGGCTAGATTGAATGATATATAATGTTTGGCTACATCGAGTGACATCCCATTTTATTTATGCAAAAATAAGCATTTGAGGTTAAAATAGAATAGTGAAAAAAAATGAAAGTTTAATAATATTTGTCCAGCAAAAAGATAATGACAATTATATTTTATGGATTTGGGTTCTTCCTGCACCAGATACCATACTACAGGAATAATATTCGGCTGTGTATACTTGGCCAAGATTCATTATGCATCTCCCTTGTGTTTTTGTTCACCTGCAGCAATTATAGAATTACATAAGTTGTAGAGGTTAATCCATCAGTACAAGTCTGTTCCAGATTTCCTTCATTTATCCGATAGACTATTTTTGTCACAGACCCCAGTTGATATTGGAATGAGAGGTCCAGTGATGTAATGCCATTAATCTCGCTGTGTAATAGAAGATAATAACTCAGCCGATATGCTGTTGTTGTAGCAATAAAACTCAGTGATAATAGCAGTAAAAGTGTAGTCAGAAAGAGATATATGCCCCCCTCCCCGGACTATTGTTATTAAGCAGAGGCTTCAAATTATTAAAAACAAAAAGGGAGATACTTTCAAAGTATTATGTTCACCATTCAAATTACAATTTTCATCACTAGAATCTACATGGCTGAAATGAAATATTAGCCTTTTGATGGAATGTGGTCAGGAAAGATTGACAGTTTTCTCAGTTGAGTTTAAGTTCGAGTGGAGTAAATGTTAAGGTACTGCGCAGGCTATGTTTTAGTTGTGATTAGTCCAGTGGTGGAACATGGATAGTACTCTGCAGAATTAGGGGTGTGGCACTGTTTTCTTATGGATTTGTGACCAGTGATCAGCAGTGATCACCTCAGTGGCTGCCAGTATATCCCATGTCCTGCCCAGAGATTGTGATTACGTGTTAAAAAAAAATTGTAATAGATTGGATGTAGAATCAGTTTGTGAATCACAAGATAAAACTTTGTGAAATGGCCAAAAATATGTTCACATATCTTTGATAATATTTGTACTTGTTTTAAAAATATTTTTTATTGCGTTAATACATCCTATCCAATGGACAATAGCTTATCCGGTCGGCGCAGACCGGCCCGCCAAACGTCAGAAAAAGACGTCCTGTGTTTCCACCGGCCAGGCCGGTCCAGTGCTGTGCACTCGCCAGATGGCGTGTGGTACTTCCTTCCTGTCTAGACAGCGTGACGTCATAGCATCTTTTTCTTTTGGCGCATGCTTGTGTACACGGAATATTTTCAACAGAACTTTAACTTCAGATTTTTATTATTATTGGTGAGAATTGTTTTATAAACTTGTATCAACATTGTTCAGGGAGTATATAGAACGTTTTGAACTTATTATTTTGCTGCCATCAGATCATTATGTCTTCTCCGGGCCAGAAACATGGTAGCTGTGGCCACATCATGGCAAGTTTTGACAGCCATTGTTTCTGCGCACGCTGCAGAGAGAAGGGTAAAGGCACGGACCCTTGCATTACCAATAATGATTGCCAGGCTTGTAATTCCTTGACTGAGGAACAACGTGTTCAGTTGTCTACCCCCAGTTATCGTTTAAAGAAAGAGAAACGTGATTTAAAGAAAGCTTCAGATACTCCCACCAAGGACTCAGACAGTTCCACCCTCATTCACCCGTCCTCTGTGACGGTAGTGGGGGCTGTGGACGGCCAGGGTATGGTACAGTCCCCTGGTTCGAGTTCCTCTGCCAAGAAGAAGAAATCATCATCTTCTGACAAGAAATCTACTTCTAAATCTTCTACGTCTTCAGAGAAGCCGGTTAAGTCGCCTACCACTCACAGATCCTCAGCTGACGCAAGGATTGACGAGCTTGACCAGAAATGGTCGGTTAGGTTTAACAGACTAGAGGCTATCTTGCTTGCAAAGACTATGGATAAGGAACCGACTTTCTCCACAGTTAAAGTCACTCCTACTGCTACAGCTCCGGCTGGCATTGCCAAGTCCGCTGAACCGTTCATCAGACCGACAGCTGCTCAGACTTCAGATTTGGCTGGTGGCCGTGATTCCCCACATAGTCAGGCTACCGACAAGTCGAGTTCTTCATCTTCTGATAGTAAGCACCCATCTTCAGATTTGCATGGTGTATCTCAGACTGCTCCTAAAGCTCAGTCGACCAGCAAGTCGCGCAGGGAGAAATCGACTACCGACCGACGTTCAGATCTGCCTGGTACCGACCCACCCTCTTCTCAACAGGTCACCAGCAGGTCGTCCCCTACACCG
The DNA here is from genome assembly GCA_964017235.1 of Sabellastarte sp. h YS-2021. Classification (NCBI taxonomy): domain Eukaryota; kingdom Metazoa; phylum Annelida; class Polychaeta; order Sabellida; family Sabellidae; genus Sabellastarte; species Sabellastarte sp. h YS-2021. The sequence goes on along the minus strand of OZ024929.1, from coordinate 61,992,522 downwards.
GCCGGCCTACAGAACCCACCGGCTATGGATACTGATTCTGACTCAGATTTCTCCGACCAACCTCCAGTAGACATTTTTGTCGAAGAAGGTGAGTTGTCCGACCAGGACCCAGATGCTACCACTACTGATCCTGACCAAACCCTCTCGGAAGATCAAAATTATAGAGAGACTATGAGAGGGATCAGGTCTTATATGGGATGGTCCCATATTCCTGATATGGACACAACGGCTACTGCATCTGACGACAACCCCTTCGCCGGACCTCAGTCTCAGCCCGCAGGAAAGGTCTCAGTTAAAATGCCAACCGATGAATGGTTGTGCAAGAAGATGGGCAAACTTAATCTGACACTGGTGGAGGGTTACCCCTCACGCAGTTCTGAGGCAGGGGGACTGCTAAAAGATCAGTTTATTAAGCCGGCCCGTTCCCAAGCGAAATGGTACGGCTTTGTACCCGGCCAGCAGAAGAGTGACACTGGGACTGAGAAGACTGTTACTTCATGGTATACCGACGCCTCAAAGATCAACAGCACATACAGCCGTATTGCTAAGGCAGCAGGTATCTCTTCAACACCTCCAGCCTCCCGACAGATCTCTCAGGACAACCTCAGACGTTGGGAGAAATCGGCCAGGGAAGCCTCTACTATATGTAATCAGGCGGCTGGGTTCAATAGGTGTTTGTACAGAGTCCAGGAGAATATGAAGGGACAGTTGAAAACTATCAAAGCAGAAATGGCCAAAGGGAAGTCTGCTTCCAAAACAGCTGATGCAGTCGACGAACTTCAATTTCTATTGAACTTTAACGCCAGCATCACTCAGGCAATGGCAAAGACCCTAGAACATTTGAGTGACTTTGTTTTTGTGTCGGTGGCCAATACGACCTTGACTCGTAGAGATTCGTATCTGTCACATCTTAAAGCGGGCATCAAGCCAGACACATTGACTTCCCTGAGGACTGCACCTCTCCACACTCCAATGCTCTTCCCTGATGAAGCCCTCAGACAAGCTGAACAAGATATCGCCGCTTTTGAAAGCAAAGGTCAGCTTCAGTCGGGAAAGAAGGGTCGTTTCCACCCTTATGAACGCCCTGAAAAGCGTGGAGATAATAGAAAACAGGAACGACCAGCATGGAAGAACATTGGTCAGCGTGGACAGGGCAAGAAGCATAAGGGCAAGGCCTCCTTCTACTCCTCGAGACCGGCCAAGGGCCAGCAGTCTTACAAATGACAGTTATTATGTAAACAGTTTGACAACAGGACTGCTGGCCGGGAGCACCTTACAGAGACAAAAAGACACTTTTGCAAACTTAAATGTTGTACCTTGTGTTCCTTCTGCGCCCGGGCATTCGCAAAAGAAAGAAATAAGTCCCGGGGCAGCAGTTTGTCTTTCTCAGAAAAGTTACAAAATAAAATCTGTGAAACTTGCTTCTTGTGTCACTCCATCGTCTTATGTCAAAACTGTGGTAAATGTCAAAAATGCTGTAACAAACCCACCTGTAGGGGCCAGACTACAGAGTTTCTGGCAGGTTTGGTTGGACCTGTCACTGTCCAGTCACAGAGTTGTCCGGATGTTAAGGTCGGGTTACATCCTCCCCTTCCAGAACAGGCCTTTTCTATCAAGGCACCCAACGGTCATAAGCCGCTATGTGAACCACCACAGGAACAGCTACCTGTCGGAGGCTTTGCATCAGCTTATTTCCAAAAATGCGGTGGAACCGGTACAAAACCCAAAATCTTTAGGTTTTTTCAACCGGCTTTTCTTGGTACCCAAACCCAACAACAAGTGGAGGCCCATCCTAGATTTGAGCAATCTGAATCCCTTTCTAAAAGTGGAGAAGTTCAAGATGGAAACACCAGAAACCATCAGAACTTCCCTTCAACGAGGGGAATGGGTCACCTCAATAGACTTCACGGACGCCTACTTCCACGTACCAATACAGGAACAATCCAGGAAATACCTGAGATTTCACGTCCAGGGGCAGACATACCAATTCAAGGCCCTGCCCTTTGGTCTGTCCACAGCCCCTCTGGAATTCACAGTCATAGCCAAGGAAGTGAAGTTAATGGCCATGCACAGGGGTATAAGAATCCACCAGTACCTAGACGACTGGTTGGTGAGGGCCAATTCCCACCCAGCCTGTCTCCAGCATACCAGAGATCTACTGAAAATATGCCAGGACCTGGGTTGGTTAGTCAACAGGGAGAAATCAGAGCTGGAACCAAAACAAGTCTTCGACTTTGTAGGTTACCAGTTCGACCTCGAGTCCGGCCGGGTCAGACCCACACCGGACCGTTGGCAGACTCTCACAGCAAAGATTCAAGCTATCTTAGCCCGGCCGACCTGTCCAGTCCGGCAGTTCATGTCCTTGATAGGTCTCCTAACGGCCACAGAAAAGCAGGTCTATCTAGGCCGCCTACACATGAGGCCCGTGCAATGGCACCTCAAGAACAACTGGAGGGTACCGGAATCATTAGAAAAGTTCATTCCCATACCCGCTTCTCTACATCCACATCTAAAATGGTGGTTGGAGGAAAACAATGTGTTGCAAGGACAACCTCTACACCCACTAAGCCATGCTCTGCAGATCTTTACAGACGCATCAAAAGAAGGGTGGGGCGCTCACTTAGAAGAACACACAGCCAGAGGCGTGTGGTCCCTACCGGAAAGCAAACTGCACATCAATTACCTCGAGTTGAAAGCAGTCTTTCTGGCGCTAAGAGAGTTTCAAAACCTCTGTTCCGGCAAGATAGTACTGGTGGCCACAGACAACACTACAGTAGTGTCTTACATCAACAAAGAAGGTGGCATGAGGTCGGGCCCTCTGTGTGCCCTTCTGTGGAGAATTTTGACTTGGTGTACGACCAACCAAGTAACCCTCAAAGCCCGTCACATCCCGGGCCGGCTAAATGTGGTAGCGGACAAGCTATCCAGACTAGGCCAGATTATTCAGACGGAATGGTCTCTCCACACAGAAACCTTTCAGGCGATATGCTTCAGGTGGCACCGACCTCTGGTGGACCTCTTCGCCACGAGGTTCAACAACAAACTGCCTCAGTTTGTGTCACCGGTGCCGGGTCCCTTAGCGATTGCAGTCGATGCACTCAGCATACCCTGGGAGAACCTGGATGCTTACGCTTTCCCACCAGTGGCCATCTTGGGCAAAGTAGTGGAAAAATTACTGAACTCCCCAGGCAACAGGATAATTCTGATTGCTCCGGGGTGGCCCAACATGCCTTGGTTTTGGGACCTGGTGGACATGTCCAGCCAAATCCCATTGAGCCTTCCCAACGTGCCACACCTTCTGACACAGCCCTTCAATCAGATCCCTCACAGAAATCTGACAAATCTAAATCTCCACGCATGGCTCCTAGAGCCACAGCAATCAAGGAGCAGGGCTTCTCTGAAGCAGTGGCAGCACGAATTGAGGCACCTCAAAGAAAATCAACCAGATCAGTCTATGAGGCAAAGTGGACCATTTTTACAAAATGGTGCGTCTCTAATAAGGTGGACTTCGACTCTCCACCTTTAAAATCAGTGGCTGACTTCTTACTTTACCTCTTCGAGGTCAAAAACTTACAGCCAAGCACCATAGATGGTTAAAGATCTGCCATAGCTGATAAACTGGGTAATGTCACCCTCAATATCAGCAAGGATGACAATCTCACCCGTCTCTTGGACAGCTTCCACAGAGACAGGCCCAAAGGGCGGAGGGGTATACCCTCCTGGAACCTCTCTCTGGTACTACACCAGCTAACGAAGGCTCCTTTCGAACCTCTTAGAGAAGCATCTCTGAAGCATCTTACCTTCAAGACTGTCTTCCTCTTGGCCCTGGGTTCCGGCAAAAGAAGGAGTGAGATTCATGCATGGCAAAACAAGAACATCAGACACCAGTCAGACTGGTCTAAGGTGTCTCTGTTTCCATCCCCCAGCTTTCTGTCCAAGAACCAGCTGGCAAAGGAGGGCCCAGAGAGTGTAGCCCCAGTGGTCATACCAGCCCTAGCTCCTACTCTGGATAGATCCCTCAAGTCTGACAGATCCCTTTGTCCGGTTAGAGCCCTACGCTACTATTTGGACAGGACTTCAGACATCAGACAGGGCAAGGAATTAGTTTTTGTCTCCTTCAAAAAGAGTTTCGACAAGGACATCTCCCCTGCCACTATCTCCTCATGGATCAAGCAAACTATGATCCTATGCTATGAGCTCTCTGATCACCAAGCCCACACCTTACATCAAGTTAAGGCTCATGATGTCAGGGCTTTTGCTGCTTCTAAGGCTTTCCAGTCGGGAGTCTCCTTAGAACAGATTCTATCAGCCTGCCACTGGAAATCTCATAATACCTTCACGCAATTTTACCTGAAGGATGTGGCTTGGGCTGATTCTGAGCTCTACCATCTGGGTCCTGTTGTGGCTGCTCAGCAGATCCACCTACAGGCAAATACCTAGAGGAGATTTGTACATAGCTTGTTAGTTGTACATTTTTATATATATGCACATAATTAAGCAAAAAAAAAAAAATAAAATAAAATCTGGACGTACTTCCTCCGGGGGGTTTACTTCAATGGGACTGAACTCATCCCTCTCTTCCCCTACCTCAAAGCAGGTCTGTTTAAAAAGGGGCGGCTTGTCTCCGGATAGCCGGATGATGATATTCGACCATAGCCTTAAGGGTTAGCGACTTCAGGGTCTACCCAGGCTAAGAAAGGAATTTTGCATGGGTTCACTAGAGTTTTTAGTCCCTAATAGCTTACCCGCCGACCAAGCGGTAGTTATTCAGCTATTGTCCATTGGATAGGATGTATTAACGCAATAAAATTGCAAATTTAATAGGTAAATTAAATTTTTATAAGTTAATACCCTATCCAATGGACACACAAGACCCTCCCACCGACCCCGCTATCAGCTTATTAGGGGTCTAATAGGTTTAGACAACGAAAAAGATGCTATGACGTCACGCTGTCTAGACAGGAAGGAAGTACCACACGCCATCTGGCGAGTGCACAGCACTGGACCGGCCTGGCCGGTGGAAACACAGGACGTCTTTTTCTGACGTTTGGCGGGCCGGTCTGCGCCGACCGGATAAGCTATTGTCCATTGGATAGGGTATTAACTTATAAAAATTTAATTTACCTATTAAATTTGCAAGTTGCAATAGTTGTCAATTTTATATATTTTCAATTTGAACCTGTATAACACTATTTTATTCTTTAATTTTACATCTAAAAGTGTGTGCCATTTTATTTTATTTTAAATGATATTTAATACAGGCTCATACTTTTTGGCTCATACTAGTAAATAAGACCTTTGTGGTAATTCAGCTCTCTTTAACCTTGAAGCAAGGGGTCAGAAGGTCAGATGAACAAAGACACTGGTATATCAATAGTTCATGGCTTCTGAAACTCAATTGTAAATTTGAATGGTGGGGAATTTTTGTACTCAATGGGTTAACTTAGGAGATTCACGGTTAAATTTTTCCAGGATTATAGGAGAGATAAATATTAACTAAAACACGATAGAAGCTGAAGTATAATAATATGAGAGTTGGGCCAAAATATAAAATAATGACCAAAAATTGTCAGTCACAAAGGCCATCAGTGACCTTGAAATATAAGGTCAAGGTCATGAAGACATAGTTTTTGTGCCAGTACCTTTCTGTGTATCCACATTTTAAATTTGGGTCAAATAATTTGTGAGATCTGTAGCGATCACTGAGGGAGTGGTTTTGTGACAAGCTCAAAGCCAATGTATTTCCGTCATTTTCCATGGATATAATTAATACATATATCATTTTTACTGAACTCACAGTGAATATTTATGACTTGTACGTTTCAAAAAGAAAATGTTTCTTATAACTACAAATACAGTATTGTTTTGAAAAGATTTAAAGTTAATTATATATCAGAAAGAGACTAACCTTTTTGATATAAATAGATATATTCTAGCAAGGCAGGTAAAAGTTTTAGAAGCCCAATGAAAAAACAAGGCTAAAATGTCTTTCGGTCTACATGCGCGAGCTGCACAGCCATCAGAGACATGAGTAGTGCACCAAAATTTTAGAAGTCTTGTGACAAAAAGGAATTCCAACTCAGATGCATCCCATAGCTGGTCGATAACTCAGATGGACACCCATCCAAGTGCTAACATAGCCCATTGCTGCTTAGCTTCAGTGAAGAGACATACTCCTCATACTACGCCACAATTCATGTAAGTCCGGAAACAAAAAAAAGAAAAGAAAAGAGAACTGATTGCTAGAAGCACGAGCCTCTCTTAAAAACTAAATATATTGGCACATTACTTTCCATTCGATTCATATAAACATCTGATTACAGACTTACAAACAACCTGTTTCCGAAAAGCTACATATTTCACATAAAGATGTAAAATATTGCACAGAAATGCTTAATAATATGTACTTGAATTATACCTGTGCCGCGCTCTGTATTGCTCATGCTTTTGAAAGCGCCCATCCACAATCTTACGTTATCGCCCATAAATTGCTTATATGTCGTTTCGATGTGAACTTTCTTCATAAAAACCCAACAATCAGTCAAATATGATTAATTAAGCGTCCCGCAAGGGACGCTTGTTTGTGTATGGGAGACCTTCAGGCTCCGGCGGCTCCGGCAGCTCTGCATTTTGTTTTCCTTATAACTCTGTAACCGTTAGGCGGATTCTTTTCAAATTTGGCAGGTTTAGGCAGTAGCCTTGGGTAATTTTTTTGAATATGCTGCAGTGACATTTCAACCAATCAGAGAGGTCACATGACCAAAAATGTCTTTTTTCGATGGGGAAGCTTGTCCGGATGATAACTTGAAAGGAATTTTATCAATTCACCTGAAACTTGGCAAATACATTCATTCTATTAAAATCTGGAAATCATTAGATTTTGGCATTGATTGGTCAAGAAATGGCCGAGTAATTAATGATTAATTAATCATTACGAATTTTCCAAATAAGGAAAACACAAAAATGCTTATATCTCGAAAACCGTGCTAGATAGAGCGATTTCGACGAAGTTTTTGACCCGCAGGGTATCTCTGCGGAGTAGTTTTCCCAATTTTCAAAAAATTTTTGTCTCGCCCAAAATGGCGGCCATTTTGAATTTTCGAAATTTTCGCAAAAATTGCAAAACACAAAAATGCTTATATCTCAAAAACCGTGCTAGATAGAGCAATTTCGACAAAATTTTTGAACCGCAGGATATCTCTGCGGAGTACTTTTCCCAATTTTCAAAAAAATTTTCTCTCGCCAAAAATGGCGGCCATTTTGAATTTTCGAAATTTTCGCAAAAATTGCAAAACACAAAAATGCTTATATCTCGAAAACCGTGCTAGATAGAGCGATTTCGACGAAATGTTTGACTCGCAGGGTATCTCTGCAGAGTAGTTATCCCAATTTTGAAAAAAATTTTGTCTCGCCAAAAATGGCAGCCATTTTGAATTTTCGAATTTTTCGCAAAAATTGCAAAACATAAAAATGCTTATATCTCGAAAACCCTGCAAGATAGAGCGATTTCGACGAAATTTTTGACCCACAGGGTATATCTGCAGAGTAGCCATGCCAATTTTCAAAAAAATTTTGTCTTGCCAAAAATGTCTGCCATTTTGAATTTTCGAATTTTTGCGCAAAAATTGCAAAACACAAAAATGCTAATATTTCGAAAACCGTGCTACATAGAGCGATTTCGACGAAATTTTTTATCTTCAGGGTATCTCTGCAGAGCAGCTATCCCAAAGAGCTTTCACTTGGTGAAGTTTCAGACCCATAGCTAATTGCTCACCTACTCAAAAAGAGTAAATGCGAATTATCTCTAAAAGTATTGCAGATAGCCAATTTTTATCAAATAACTCATTCACCTACTTTTGGGAGAGCTTTACTTGGTGAATTTTCAGAGCCGTAGCTAATTATTCACCTCCTCAAAATGAGTAAATGCTAATTATCTCTAAAAGTATTGCGGGTATCCAATTTTTATCAAATTACTCGTTCATCTACTTTTGCGAGAGCTTTCACATGGTGAAGTTCCAGACCCGTAGCTAATTACTCACCTAATCAAAATGAGTAAATGTGAATTATCTGTAAAAGTATTGCGGATACCCAATTTTTATCAAATAACTCATTCATCTACTTTTGGGAGAACTTTCACTTGGTGAAGTTTCAGACCCGTAGGTAATTACTCACCTACTCAAAAGGAGTAAATGTGAATTATCTCTTAATAGTATTGCAGATAGCCAATTTTTCTCAAATAGCTCATTCACCTACTTTTGGAAGAGCTTTCACACACGAAAATGAAAAATTGTGAATATCTCGGAAAAGCTATTTCTTCTGCTTTAATGCTCGGCGGGAGATACACACCGCGGCAGTGTTCTTGACAAAAATTTTTGTCTCCCCAAAAATGGTGGCCATTTTGAATTTTCAAAGTTTTTGCAAAACACAAAAATGCTTATATCTCGAAAACCGTGCTATATGGAGCGAACTCAACAAAATTTTTGACCTGCTGGGTATCTCTGCAGAGTTATAGCCATGCCAATTTTCAAAATATTTTTGTCTCGCCAAATATAGCGGACATTTTGAATTTTCGAATTTTTTGCAAAACACAAAAATGCTTATATCTTGAAAACCGTGCTAGATAGAGCAGACTTTGGTTGCCACAACAGTATAAGGCTAGAAACGAAGCATTTTCTTAATACTTTAGCACTCACCTTTATATCCTTTTCGGGACGCTTTGTTTTTGCTATGCAAAAACATTATCTTTTTTTTTTGCGAGCGATCCTCTAGTTTATATCCATTTTCAACAATATTTTCCTTATTTTAGTAATTATGTCACCTTTTATTGTTCCTAGATTTGTGTACCAACCACATATTTTACTTCCAGTTGGTATGTGCTAAAACGCGGTTTGCCCAAATTCAAGTTATTTTTTCAAAACGCCAGGCTGGTTTTTGTTACTGTAAACACCCATCCCCAACTTTCGCAAATATTTGGGCACATAGCCCATGCGCGTTACAGAGCGCGGCTACGGTATTTTGTCAATATACAGTGAATTAATATCAAAAATGTTAAATATAATCACAAACTGCATTTTAGTTGTAGTTATGGTTCATGTACACCCATAGAAGATTTTACTATTGGGTGTATACTAATTCGAGTGAATCCAGTTTTCGTCGAATTTTTGTTTTCAGGACCAGGTTTCCAATTTTTTTTTCTTCCCGATCATAACACTTTTAAGTTTATACAACGAAGCTTGATCTGGGTGAATAGTTCCATTTAGAAAGTATTCCTATTTTCTTTACTCCTGTTGATTACTTTCCAATGAAAAGCAACATATATTTGTTGTCAAAAGGTGAATCTTGCATCACAGCATTCAATTATTCTGCTTGTGTGTGAAAGATATCTTGCCTTGTTAAAACTTATACATCAGATGAACTTGGCTAGCCGTACTGTGCAAAGTCCTTCATTTTATTACGCTACAATAGCTTACCATGTGGGACTTAATGCTGTTCTCGGGTTGCCACACCCTATTTTCTCGTTGGCCATGATTGACTGGTAGCAGTTTGTAAATATACAGACATTTTCATTTATTTCTCAGACTTTACTTATTGTTAGAGGTTCTTTTTTGGATATTTCTTTCTTTCGCGTGTTTTGAGTTTTCCTCGGTACAGGCAATTTACATTGCACGTCTTTTATTGCGTTTAAAATGTCTCTCCACCAAACGAATAAAGACAAACCGAGAGCTCAGAAATGCCGCCACTTTTGTTTTAGTATCAACCTACACAACTACTGCCCTACCTGTAGGGAGGCCGGCAAGGGTGATAACCCCTGTGTCACCTTCGAAACTCCCTGTCATATCTGTGCATCTTTCACAGATGAACAGATGAAGAAAATTCAAAACAGGAAACGTTACCTTAAAAAACAAAAGGCGGAAACTAGTTCTAAAGATAATGAACTCGATCTTTTGGGCGAAGGCGACGGGATTCCTTCACTGGCTCAAAGGCAGACCTCGAGAGTGCTGCTGACAATCTTTTTACCTCACCCCCCCCCCACCCCCACCCCACCCCCCCACCCGTCCTCAGCCACTTGCCTTCAGTTCTTTATCTCTCAAAACACCAGCCAAATCTGTCCCACCCACCCCAGGTACAGCTTTACAACAAAAAATTCAAACAAATATTGAAAAATCCCTGGGAGATTCCTTAAATATCCATTTACAGCAACAAATGGGTTCCTTTCAGGCATCCATGTTGGAAGCTTTTCAGTCGCTTCGAGAGGAGTTGACTGCAAAAAAGCAAACAGAGGTGGATCAGACCTCGTTTCTTGCTTCCAAACCTGGTACATCCAGTAATAATGCTGTAAATCTGGACCTACCCCCTGCAAGATCTAGTACTAATATTCAAACCGAGGCTATGGATGTGGACTACGGTCCAGCACTCCTTCCTCGTCTAGTACTTGACCAGCAAGATACCTCGGATCAGTACGTTGCTCCCTCTGAACTACCACCGAAAGAGGTCTCGTACTCTCAAAAAAAGCAAAGCCACTCTCGTAGTAGGCAGGAAGTTGATCCGGGATCTGCCTCGGACCAACTAAATGAGGAATCCGATGAACCTCGGATCCCTTCTACCAGACCTAAAAAGCACTCTGATAAGAGTAAACACAAGTCAAGGTCCAGATATGTGTCATCTTCTTCAGGGGAGGATCAGTCCCCTGCAGCCACACACAGGTCTTCTAAGCCCTCTAGGGCTCAGCCCTCAGGGGCTGTTTCTGATCAAGACCTTCCACAACATGATCCAGACCCCCCTTATTATAGGGAAGTAGCTCTGTCTGACATGCCCTCACAATACGCTGAAGAAGTCGACACTTTTAGGCGTATTCTTTCACTCCCTAACCCCAGGGAGTCTATGCCTAGGTCTTCAACTTCAGTGATGGGTCTGGATGATGAAAAAGGCCCTCAAGAGCTCAGACCTAGAGGTCCTTCCTCTATTCTACCCCTCAGCTCAGTTATCAAGGACACCTTTGATAAATTTCAACATGACTTTAAGGCTGCTAATTTACCTGAGGGTAAATATGTCAAGCCTCCTCCTTCCACTTCTAAGTGGTACAGGGTGGGACAGCCCTGTTTTCAGGACAAAATTCAGGAGTTGAATACAGACTTCGCCAAGATCTGTATTACTCCTAAACCCTCTGGGGCCCCTATAGCAAAGGTCCCCCTTCCAGTTTTCAAGGAGTTGGAGCATCAAGCTAGACAAAATATCTCAACCCTCAATTTCACCGCTGCCTTTGCCAAAACTTCTTCTTCTTGCAATGCTTCCCTGGTGAAGTGTCAACATAGCATCAAGTCAACTGTCAAGAAGATCAAGTCTCAGATTCAGAAAGGTGCCAATCCTGAGAAAGCAGCAAAGCGCGGATATGAGGAAGTCGCTGAGTACATGGATTTCTGGAATAAGACGGTTCTTATTCAACACAGGGCCCTCACCTGTCTCAGCAAATCCCTAGCCCATATTCTCCAGAGGGAGTTATATTCTATGGCTAATACCGGCTTGCTTAGGCGCGAAGCCGAGATGACTCTCTTACAGCTACAGTTGGGGGAAACGAGACGTCAAGAACTTAGGAACTCGTCCTTTTGGGACCCGTCCTTGTTCGAGTCTCAACTTGTGAAGGAAGGTGAAGACTTTCTTCTCAAAAAAGGCACCTCAAAAGACTCAGGGTTTCGCACCCTACCAGAATAAGCCCTTTCGTGGTCCCCACAAGAAAAGAGGCTCCTACAGGAAACGCCCCTATGGGGGCAACTCCTCTCAAAGCAGTAACAAATCGTTTTCCTCAGGAAGGGGAAAACCGAACTTCAGAGGCTCCAGGGGTCGAAAACGACCCCACAATAGGGGAGGGGGGCGTGGAAACCCCCCTCCCCAATGACTCCTCCAAAGCCTCACTCAGTCCACCAGTAGGAGGTCGCCTCCGTTCTTTCAGGAGAGACTGGCAAACAAACAAATGTTCTCCAAACGTGTTAAACATTATCACCAATGGCTACGTACTGCCATTCCTTTCAAAGCCAAATTGGTCAGATTTCCTCTGATTCTGTCAGAGTACAAGGCCCAGCAAAAAGACCAAGCCTTGGCCACTTGTATCCAGTCTCTCCTGTCGAAGAACGCAATCGAAAGGGTGGAAAATGTAAAATCTCTCGGGTTTTACAGTCGCCTGTTCCTAGTACCCAAGCCTCACCAAAGGTGGAGGCTAGTCATAGACCTAAGCAGGCTCAACACTTTTCTACACGTAGAAAAGTTCAAAATGGAAAAAGAGACTGGCAAACAAACAAATGTTCTCCAAACGTGTTAAACATTATCACCAATGGCTACGTACTGCCATTCCTTTCAAAGCCAAATTGGTCAGATTTCCTCTGATTCTGTCAGAGTACAAGGCCCAGCAAAAAGACCAAGCCTTGGCCACTTGTATCCAGTCTCTCCTGTCGAAGAACGCAATCGAAAGGGTGGAAAATGTAAAATCTCTCGGGTTTTACAGTCGCCTGTTCCTAGTACCCAAGCCTCACCAAAGGTGGAGGCTAGTCATAGACCTAAGCAGGCTCAACACTTTTCTACACGTAGAAAAGTTCAAAATGGAAACTCCAGAGTCCATCAGGACCTCCCTGATTCCAGGGGAGTGGGTATCGTCGATAGATCTGTCGGACGCTTACCTACACATCCCCATCCACCCAAACTCAAGGAAATACCTAAGGTTTTGCTACAAGTCACAGGTGTTCCAGTTCACCTCCCTCCCATTCGGACTAGCCACAGCCCCCCAGGTCTTTACAATGATTGTAAAGGAAGTGAAACTAATGGCCCTCTCAAGAGGACTCAGAATTCACCAATACCTGGACGACTGGCTGATCAGGTCCCAGTCTCAGGAGGAAGCCCAAGTGAACACTCAGGCGGTGGTAGACCTAACCCAGTCCTTGGGGTGGATAATAAATCAGGAAAAATCAGAACTGAAACCTACTCAGGTGTTTTCGTTCGTGAGCTACGAATACCATCTAGATTCAGCCCTTGTAAAACCCACTCAAGAGAGATGGCTCAAACTTCAGGATTTGATCCTACGACTCAAGTCAAAACGTGTTTTGACTGCAAGATGTTTGATGTAGCTAATTGGGTTGCTAGTCTCAACGGAGAAAATGGTCCCGGAGGGACGCCTTCACATGAGGCCCTTTCAGTTTCATCTCAAGGAGCACTGGAGATATCCTCAGTCGCTGGACAACCTCCTTCCTTGGATAGAAGCCATTGCAGCCCACCTAGATTGGTGGCAAAACCCCACAAACGTGATGAAAGGTGCAGACCTTCATCCCAAAGACCACAGTATCCAACTCTTTACCGACGCCTCAAACGAAGGTTGGGGCGCTCACTTAGATCAAAATTCTACAAAGGGTCTGTGGTCAGATCGGGAAAAACGGCTACACATAAATGTCCTAGAATTGAAGGCGGTCTCCCTGGCCCTTTGAGACTTCAGGGACCAGTGCCAGAACCAAACAGTGCTAGTTGCGACGGACAACTCAACCGTGGTAGCCTACATCAACAAACAAGGAGGAACTCACTCAGCAGAGATGTGTGCTCTCCTGTGGAAGATCATGACCTGGTGCCATCACTACCACATAACATTGAAAGCCAGGCACATTCCAGGGTGCCTGAATGTGATGGCCGACCTACTGTCCAGGTCCAACCAAGTGCAATCAACAGAATGGTCTCTGCATCCGCAGGTGTTCAAACAGATCTGCCAGAAGTGGTTCACACCTCATGTAGACTTATTTGCCACTCACCTGAACCACAAACTTCCACTGTACGTATCTCCTGTCCCAGACCCAAAGGCTTGGGACATAGATGCTCTAAACATAAATTGGACGAACCTCACGGCCTATGCTTACCCTCCTACGGCTCTCCTTCACAAGGTGATCCAAAAGATCAAGCAATGCCATTGCCTGATCATCGTAATAGCCCCAGGCTGGCCAGGGATGCCCTGGTTTTGGGACCTAGTGCAGCTCTCAACAGAGATCCCACTACAACTCCCAGTGTCAACGACCCTACTCAAGCAGACCCACAAGTATGTGTTCCACAACAACCCACAACAGCTGAACCTCCACGCCTGGTGTCTAGGAGCGGACAACTCCAAGAACAAGGCTTCTCTGTGGAGGTGGCAGAGGGAATTGCTGCTCCTCAGCGGTCATCAACAAGGACCATCTACAAGTCAAAGTGGGCCCTATTTGAAAAATGGTGCAGAGAAAATTCAGTGGATTTTTCCACTCCATCTGTGAAAGAAATCTCAGATTTTTTCATGTACCTGTACCAAGACCTAAACAGGCGCCCCTCGACCATTGATGGTTACAGGACTGCAATCGTTGACACTTTGGGCCCTACGGCCCACCATATTGCACATAATGCAGACCTTCATAGGTTACTCTCCAGTTTTCACAGGGATCGTCCAAAAAATTCCAGAAATTTACCTAAGTGGAACCTCTCTGTTGTCCTCAACGAGCTCACAAAAGCACCCTTTGAGCCCATGAAAGACACAGACCTCAAACATCTTACTCTCAAAACTGCTTTCTTGCTAGCTTTGGCCTCCGGCAAACGCCGCAGCGAAGTCCATGCCTGGGTCGCAAACAAAGTATCTAATCTAGGCCAATGGGAAAAGGTCGCCTTGTTCCCTTCTTCTGATTTCATAGCCAAAAACCAACTAGCAAGAGAAGGTTCTCAAAGTGTGTCTCCGGTGACTATTCTTGCTTTGACTACCATTGTAGATAGACAATTTAAAGAAGACAGGACCCTGTGTCCGGTGCGGGCCCTGAGGTATTATCTGGACCGAACCAAAGACCTGAGAGGGTCTCGTTCCCTCCTTTTCATCTCCTTTAAGAAAGGACATACCTCAGACATCAGACCCGCTACTCTCTCTTCCTGGTTGAAACAAACCATCCTACTTTGTTACAAACAAGCAGATCAACAAGCCTTGGACTTGGTCCAAGTTAAAGCGCATGACATCTGGGCCTTCGCGGCCTCTAAGGCCTTTTACGGTGGGGTATCGGTGGACCAAATCATGCAAGCCTGTCACTGGAAAGCTCACAACACATTTACAAATTTTTACCTAAAAGACCTTACTTGGTCAGACACCGACAACAATATGTATCTGGGACCCGTAGTGGCGGCGCAACAAGTCCTAGATCCTTCCCCTCAGACCAGTTGTCCTCGGAAAGAAAAAAAGGGGGGGGGGGGGGGGGGGGGGGGCACATCCGCTACAACCAAGTCTTCAGGAGTCTCTCCCAGGATCTAGGTATTCCTTTACCTTCAAGATGTTACGGGTAAGGTCATTTTTGTTTTTTAGTTTATCAAGTAATTTGTATTAAGGACTTATTAAGTTGTCATTAATCTCACATTCAGGTTGCAAAAATTTATGAGATTTCCAACCATTGGGCTGGTCTGTCACTCGTGAAGGGCCCTTAGGGACCCTTAGACCTCGAAGTGAGCACTGCTGCACTTCCGTCCTACAATCAAAACATCTAGACAGTTTTTAGCACTGTCCCTCATTCTATTTAGGTTTTTGGCTCTTTACAGGCCCGGTCTTCGGGATCGGGGCACTGTAAATGGGACTCAGACTGGTATTTCTAACACTATTTCTATATATACTAATTCAAATCTTAGAAAAAATGACATATCTTCCAGTCTCAGCTGTAATCCCGCCACTGGGCGGTTGAATTCAGCATTAAGTCCCACGTGGTAAGCTTTTGTAGTGTAATAAAATTGAAAATTTTAATTACTTAAATGTAGCTTTTATAAGCTACAAGCTTACCATGTGGGACTTAGAAGAGTCCCACCCTGCCTCCCCGCTGTTTACAGCTGAGGGGTAGGTTTTAGAAAATTTCAACGAGAAAGTATGGCGATTGGTCAGAAGTTATCACGTGACGACAACTACCAGTATTTCCTGCGGCTAACAAGAACTGTCTTTTTTTCTAAGACGTTGGCCCGGGTGTGGCAACCCGAGAACAGCATTAAGTCCCACATGGTAAGCTTGTAGCTTATAAAAGCTACATTTAAGTAATTAAAATTTTCAAGTTTATAATTTTTGCAGCAAAATGGTTGTGCAATACGATCATGATGTATCTTCTGTTTGTATTTATTGAAAAGGAGATGAGTTTCAATTTATGACAGTAGATTTTTTCCAGTAATAATTTGAGCCATACTTTTGGTCCAATCTTAGATGAACTTGCAATGAACCGCTGGTTAAAGAAGTTCACATTTAATCTTAGAGAACCTTTCCATTGTTACAATGGTATTTGTTCGAAGTATGGTTTCGGCATTACATGTGTTGAAGTCCATTGAACCAGTAGCTATTTGGGAATTTACAATTTAGCAGTATGAAAATAGTACCCTAAATTGTAAGAATATACATAGTTAATTTCAATACAGCATTATGGCACTCTTTCACATTTTCGATTGATTGTAAGACCTAGCTGATTTTTAACTTGTGACCATGTTACAAGTGATCTTGACACAAAAGGTACAAACACTGTGATCTTCCGATTTAATATATGTTGCTTTATGACTGAGAAAATAAGTTTTACAACTTGAAAGATAGGTCTTATGATTGAAAAGATAGTCTTAAAACACACTCCTAACTGCCACTGTACAACAACATTACTCCTAACACCAAAGTCATGATCAGGTTTGGAAGCAGAGAAGATTTGTTGAGTGTCATTAAGATGTCTCTTCTCATTGGGCAATGTCACTCGAACCCATTTTCCAGGCAGATTAGTCGTGTCACGCAAAGAATGGCAAAAATAAGTTGTTCTACCAAAAAGATAGGTAGTATTATAGTAATGATAAAACAGCAGAATAGATTGGATTAAAATAGCTGTGACACAGTGGCTCACTCTCGCAAAGGTTTTCAAACAGATTTAGTGTTTTCAGCGTGTGGTGATAGGGCTCCTGATCTTTAAAAAGTGAATATACTAGTATATAAGTCATTGGACCTAAAATATATATTTTATTGCTTATTTTAACTTCCATTTAGAAAGACATATTCCGGTATCTTTGACAGGAAAGATAACCTTGAACATGATCATAATTATCAAGTTGTATGCAATATTGTGTTCAAATTTGCAGTTACATTTTCCAATATACTTGTACAACACATTCCTTACATTTCTAGACCTGTCATGTTAAGATTGTATGAGCTGTAATTTTCAAAAAAAAACATAGACATTAAAGTCATTATCAGTTTATATTTTTGTTGAATTTTAGCCTTATATAACATCATACAACCATCAATACAATCATCTAATTAAGCACCCCTGAAAGGGCGCTTATTTGGTTTCGCCTCAGTTTCCTCGCCGCCGCATTATGGTCTCCCTTGAATATCTCCCTTATTATTGCAAGCTTTTTAACCATATTTGGCAGTTATATACCTTAGGCGTGAGAAAATTTTTCCACATGCTTAAATTTGACCTTTGATCTTTATCAAGGTCACATGATCAAAAAATAGTTTTTTCGGGTACACCCGCCCGTCATCGCAGTTCAGGAAAATCTACTGACTGCAGAGGCTTGTAACTTCATACACATGTTTATATTATCAAAAACGTGAGCTGATTAGATTTTGGGAGCAATCCGATGAAAATTGACCGATTTATGAGTGATTTTCTCACAGGTACCAATCAGAAAGCTTAAAATTCATGTGAACCCCCCTATTATCTTCTTAAGTATTGCATTTAGAGCCATAAAATGTATTGGGAGGTAGTAGGAAACCATATGTGGAGAGTCTAGAAAGCAAGTCAAATTTCCTCCCCGACCCCCCCTGTAGGGGTCAAACTGGGGTAATAAAATAGCCAATTTCATCTTTTCCCCTTATATCTCCTTTATTATTGCTTCTAGAGCTTGAGAATGTATTAAGAGGTATTGGGAAACCATATGTGAAGAGTCTCGATAGCCGGTCATAGTTACCCCCAGACCCTCCCTTATGGGTCAAACTGGGGTCATAAAATAGCCGATTTTGTGTTTTTGCCTTTTATCTCCTTTATTCTTGCTTTTAGAGCTTTAGAATGTATTAAGAGGTATTGGGAAACCATATGTGAAAAGTCTAGATAGCTGGTCCGATTTACCCCCGGACCCCCCCTTATGGGTCAAACTGGGGTAATAAAATAGCCAATTTTGTGTTTTTGCCTTATATCTCCTTTATTCTTGCTTTTATAGCTTCAGAATGTATTAAAGAGGTATTGGGAAACCTTATGTGATGAGTCTAGATAGCCGGTCAGATTTACCCCCGCATCCTCCCTTATGGGTCAAACTGGGATCATAAAATAGTCGATTTTGTGTTTTGGCCTTTTATCTCCTTTATTCTTGCTTTTACAGCTTTAGAATGTATTAAGAGGTATTGGGAAACCATATGTGAAGAGTCTAGATAGCTGGTCAGATTTACCCCCGGACCCCCCCTTATGGGTCAAACTGGGGGTCATAAAATAGCTGATTTTGTGTTTTGCCTTATATCTCCTTTATTCTTGCTTTTAGAGTTTAGAATGTATTAAGAGGTATTGGGAAACCTTGTGTGAAGAGTCTAGGTAGCTGGTCAGATTTACCCCCGGATCCCCCCTTATGGGTCAAACTGGGGTTATAAAATAGCCGATTATGTGTTTTGCCTTTTATCTCCTTTATTCTTGCTTTTAGAGCTTTAGTATGTATTAAGAGGTATTGGGAAACCATATGTGAAGAGTCTAGATAGCTGGTCAGATTTACCCCTGGACCCCCCCCCCCCCTATGGGTCAAACTGGGGTCATAAAATAGCTGATTTTGTGTTTTTGCCTTTTATCTCTTTTATTCTTTTAGAATGTATTGAGAGGTATTGGGAAACCTTTATTGAAGAGTCTAGATAGCTGGTCCGATTTACCCCCTGCCCCTTTTATGGATCAAACTGGATTCATCAAATAGCCAATTTTGTGTTTTTGCCTTATATCTATTTTATTCTTGCTTTTAGAGATTTACAATGTATTCAGGTATTGGGAAACCTTATGTGAAGAGTCTAGATAGCTGGTCAGATTTACCAGATAGATGTGTTCAAAGCATTGTGTCATAAACTTCTTGCCTTTCTAAAGGCTCACATTTTACTATGCCTTTTTCTAAAATGTAAATAGATATATGGCATTTATAAAGCACTGTTACTCTTTAATTAAGTAGTTTTATGGTGTAACTTTCGACCTATTATAAGTATTGATGCTTTATGCATTCTTAGCCAGCATTTATTCAATTAACTTTTCGCAATTTATAACCATAGAAAACAAAATAAAGCTTAAATTTTTCTTTCATGTTAATGCATGAACTTCCACACTGTCTGCTTAACTTTCACTTCTTCTCTCAGCACTGCAGGTTTTTATTTTCAAAAACCTTTTTCTACTGTATATTATATTGCAGTGAACCTTTTTGGGACGCTTAGTTTTTGTTAGCAAAAACATTTTTCTAGTTTTTGACAGTTGTTTGTAAAGCTTTGCTGTATGCAAACCATTTGAATGCTGTACTTTTACTGGCATTGATTTCAGCTCGAGACATTTGAAATTTGTCATTATATACAACTCTAGACCGAATTTTTTGGGTGGGAACAGCATTTTGTCCCCCCCAAGTTATTCGTTTTTTGACACCGTCTTTCTGATATTTTTGCTTCTGCAATTCTGTTCAGAATGCGGGTATGTTTTACCATTTTTTGTTGAAAACAGTAGTTACAAATGTGCCTATACACGGTGCCCTTGGTATCATGTGACCTTTGATGGACACAGGTGCCTTGATTGAAGTATGAGCAAGTGAGAACCTTAGTACTTTTGAACTTCTTTTGAGAATTTTGAGCCTCATTTGGTGAGGTGGTCACATGTCTTTGAGCATTAGCTCTGCGAATTCTATCTAGCTTATCAGTCTCGCCATAACCTTTGACCTCCCCTTGCTCCATCCTACAAAGCAGGACTGCGTGGTTGGCCCTTGCCGCATCCCAAGAGAAGTCGTTAGCATCCTCCATTAGTGCTATAAGATAATCTAGCATGTGTTCAGTAACTTGAGGATCTTTTTCTTCTAGGATCCGGCAAAAACCAGCCACCCACTATACAACAGAAAGGTTATCATATTGTATCCGTTCTTTCTTAGATCCGGATAGAACAAATTCTTGTGGCCACTTGACCTGGTTTGGGACCACAACCTCAATGGGACCCCACCTTAAGGACTTAATTTTTGTACCTGAGTTCTCATTATTAGCGAGATCTCGGAGTTTCTGGTCCACTTGACTTTGAATGTACACATCTTGTCTGATGTTTTGTAAATCTGGCATTTGAAACTGTGTTGGTGGCACTGTGACCGAGGTAACCTGCGAACTGGCTTTCTTTTTGGAAGCCCCCTTCATTTTTTTCGGATCCGAATGTTTCTTAACATTATTTTTTTCCAAAAGCTGCTATCTGTCACTAATGGATGAGAGTTGAGATAAAATTTGGAACTAGCTACACCTTCATATAAATTAAAGAAAGAGAAACGTGAAGCAAAGCTTACTGAATCAACCCCTTCCCATGACTCTGATCAACCTGTCGACCCGTCAAGCGTGTCTGTTATTGGGGCTGTAGACGAACAGGGATCTGTCAAATCTGCTGCTTCCGTCCCCCCACCTGATAAAAAGCCTAAGAAAGACAATAAGAAAGACAAATCTCCCTCTACAAAGGCTTCTAAGCACAGTCCTAGTACTGATGCTAAATTTGCAGAGCTGGACAACAAATGGTCGGAGCGCTTGAGTCGCCTAGAAGCTTTGATAATGGCCAAGAGTTTTGAACCGACCTTTTCTTAAAATGTGAAAGTCACACCGACCCATTCACCTCCTCATGATGTCGAAAATGTGTCTGAACCCTTCATCCGACCTTCTACTTCAGCAACGCTTCCTGGATCTGGCTTCTCTGCTGAAAAGCATCAGCCAACCAGTTAAGCAGTGACCGGTCAACAGACGTCTACAACTAAGTTTCCTGGTACGGGCTCCTCTGCTAGCAAGCATCAGCCGGCCAGTCAAACTAAATCTAACCGACCGACCTCAACTACAAGGTTTCCTGGACAGGCCTCCTCTGCTACTATGCATCAGCCTACCAGTCAAACCAAAACCAACCGGCCGACAACTACAACCGACCCTTCATCAAAACTGCAGTCTACAAGTGAACGTGATCTCCACCGACCTCACTCTGACCGACCTTCTGCTACCGACCAGCCAATTTCATCTGAGCCTGCTGACACCGGCTCCCCTGCTCTTCACAGGTCAAGGCGAGATAGCATCTTTAGCCTTTCCTCTGATGCCGGTAGTATGTTGTCTGATAACACACACACGCACGCACGCACGCACGCACGCACACACACACACACACACACACACACCTTATCTACTGAAGAAGGGGAATTATCTGAGGATCCGGATCAGACAGTAGCCGACACACCCACACACACACACACACACACGACTTATCTACTGAAGAAGGGGAATTATCTGAGGATGCGGATCAGACAGTAGCCGACACACACACACACGACTTATCTACTGAAGAAGGGGAATTATCTGAGGATCTGGATCAGACAGTAGCCGACCCGGATCAGCCAGTTTCAGAGGAGCAGAATTATAGGGACACTATGCAACGCATCCGTTCCTTCATGGGCTGGTCTCACATCCCAGGAATGGATAGTGCAGCATCGACCTCAGACGACAACCCTTTTGCAGGGCCAAAGACTGTAGCTCCAGGCAAAGTGTCGGTTAAAATGCCTACTGAAGACTGGTTATGTAGGAAGTTGGCCAAATTAAATATCACAAATATTGATTGAGGGTTATCCCTCCCGTGGATCAGAAGCCAGTGGCCTAGCCAAAGATGTCTTCCTGAGACCGGCCAGATCACAGTCCAAGTGGTATGGACTTCACACCAACCCTAAGGCTGAACCTTCACAGATCTCCTCTTGGAATACAGACGCTTCAAAACTCAACAGCAGCTATGGTCGGATAGCTAGATATACTGGACTGTCGTCTACTCCACCAGCATCTCGCAGGATATCCCAAGAAACACTGCGCAGATGGGAGAGATCTGCCAGGGAGACTTTGGTTATATGTAACCAAGCGGCCAGCTTTAACCGCTGTCTCTTCAGGGTTCAACAAAACATGAAGGACCAGCTTAAAATTTTGAAGGCAGAAAACAAAGGGAAGGGCTCTACAAAGGCGTCCACAGCAGCTGATGAACTGAACTACTTGATGGACTTTAACTCGAGCATTACAAAGGCGTCTGCTAAATCAATGGAACACTTGTCAGAGTTCATTTTCCTCACTATGGGTAAACTAACCCTAGTCTGCCGAGATGCATATTTGAGCCATCTTAGAACTGGTATCAAACCGGATACACTCACAGCACTGAGGTCAGCCCCCCTTCACATCTCAACCTTGTTTCCAGACTCAGTTATTAAACGGGCAGAGGAGGACATAGCCCAGTTTGAGTCTAAAGGACATTCTGCTCAAGATCAGACAAACCCGCCTGGAAAACTATTGGAAGGAAACAGTCCAGGAGGGGAAGGGGTCGTACTGCATCTTACTCATCACGACCAGCCAAGGGCCAGCAGTCGTATAAATGACAATTATTGTGTAACCAAGTTACAGACACGACTGCTGGCCGGGAGCACACCACAGACAATAGACACTTGTATAAAGTTAAATGTAAAACTTCCTGTTGTCTCACATGTTCATACTGCGCCCGGGCATTCCCACAAGAAAGAATTAAGTCCTGGGTCAGCAGGTTGTTATTGCAAAAGTTACAAATTAAAGTCTATGAAAAGTGTTTCTTGTGTCACTCAATTGTCTTGTGTTCAACCTGTAACAAATGTCAAAAATGCTGCACAAAATCTGCCTGTAGGGGCCAGACTTCAAAACTTTTGGCAAACATGGATGGATCTGGGTGCCGGTCCAAAAGTGGTTCAGATCCTAAAAGAGGGTTACACCCTCCCCTTCCGGATCTGGTCAAAACTCACAAGGTCTCCCACGGTCATAAGCTGCTATGTCAATCCCCACAGGAACAGCTACCTGCTGGAGGCATTACATCAGCTTATAGCCAAAAATGCTGTAGAACTTGTAAAACACCAAACATCTCTGGGGTTCTTCAACAGACTATTCTTAGTCCCAAAACCCAACAACAAGTGGAGACCTATACTAGATTTGAGCAAACTGAATCTTTTCCTCAAGACGGAGAAATTCAAAATGGAGACACCGGAAACCATCAGAACGTCCCTCCAACAAGGGGAGTGGGTTACCTCAATAGATTTCAAGGACGCCTAATTCCACATACCAATACAGGAACAGTCCAGGAAATACTTGAGATTTCATGTCCAGGGTCAGACATACCAGTTCAAGGCACTGCCCTTTGGTCTGTCCACAGCACCCTTGGAATTCACTGTGGTAGCAAAGGAGGTAAAACTGATGGCCATACACAAGGGTATAAGAATCCACCAGTACCTAGACGACTGGTTGGTGAGAGCCACATCCCACCAGGCCTGTCTCCAACATACTCAAAATCTAGTGGAAATATGCCAAAAACTAGGCTGGCTGGTGAATTTGGACAAGTCTGAGCTGCATCCAAAGCAGATCTTCGATTTTGTAGGATACCAGTTCGACCTCAAGGCCGGTCGGGTCCGACCGACCCCAGATCGGTGGCAGAGCCTTCAAGACAAAAATTGGAAATACTGTCACTACCGGCCTGCCCGGTCCGACAGTTCATGTCCCTGATAGGTTTACTAACAGCCACAGAGAAGCAAGTTCACCTAGGCCGGCTACACATGAGACCCATACAGTGGCACCTCAAACACCATTGGAGAATACCAGAGTCACTAGAAAAGGTGATTCCAATCCCCAGCTCACTGCACCCTCATTTACAATGGTGGCTACAGGAAGACAACGTTCTCACAGGCCAACCATTACACCCAATAAAGCATGCTCTTCAAATCTTTACGGACGCATCAAAAGAAGGGTGGGGCGCTCTCTTAAACGAGCACACTGCCAGAGGGACTTGGTCACTGCCAGAAAGCAAGCTGCATATAAACTATTTGGAACTAAAGGCAGTGTTTCTTGCCTTAAAAGAGTTCCAAAGCCTCTGTGCCGACGAGATAGTACTTGTGGCAACCGACAACACTACAGTAGTGTCATACATAAACAAGAAAGGAGGCATGAGGTCAGGCACACTCTGTGCCCTACTATGGAGAATCTTGACCTGGTGTACCAGAAATCAAGTAACTCTCAAAGCTCGACACATTCCGGGCCGGCTGAACATGGTAGCAGACAAGCTATCTCGTCTAGGCCAGACCATTCAAACAGAATGGTCCCTCCTTCAAGAGGTTTTCCAAACTATATGCAGCAGGTGGCACCGACCTCAGATAGATCTGTTTGCCATGAGGTTCAACAACAAGTTACCTCAATTTGTGTCGCCAGTACCGGATTCCCTGGCAGTAGCAGTAGATGCACTCAGTCTCCAATGGGAGGATCTGGACGCTTATGCCTTCCCACCAGCAGCCATCTTGGGCAAAGTGGTGGAGAAGTTACAGGACTCCCCTTGCAAGAGAATCATTCTGATTGCTCCGGAGTGGCCCAACATGCCTTGGCTTTGGGATCTAGTGACCATGTCCAGTCAGATCCCACTGAGCCTGCCCAACCTGTTGACACAACCTTTCAATCAGATCCCTCACAGAAATCTGACAAACCTAAATCTCCATGCATGGCTCCTAGAGCCACAGCATTCAAGGAGCAGGGCTTCTCTGAAGCAGTGGCAGCAAGAATTGAGGCTCCTCAAAGAGGATCAACCAGATCAGTCTATGAGGCAAAGTGGGCCATTTTTACAAAGTGGTGCATCACTTATCAGGTGGACTTCAGGGCGCCCCCTGTAAAGTCAGTTGCTGACTTCCTTATGTATCTTTTTGAGGACAGGAAGTTACAGCCCAGCACCATTGATGATTACAGGTCAGCCATTGCTGATAAACTGGGAAATTCAACCCTCAACATCAGCAAAGATGAAAATCTCACTCGCCTCTTGGATAGCTTCCATAGAGACAGACCCAAGGGTAGAAGGGGTATCCCTTCCTGGAACCTATCTCTGGTCTTACACCAGCTGACAAAGGCTCCCTTTGAGCCAATCAGGGAGGCCTCCTTGAAGCCTTTGACCTTCAAGACAGGTTTCCTCTTAGCCCTTGGTTCAGGCAAGCACAGAAGTGAGATTCATGCTTGGCAAAACAGAAATATCAGGCACCAATCTGACTGGTCAAAGGTGTCCCTGTACCCATCTCCCAGCTTTCTTTCCAAGAACCAGCTGGCCAAAGAGGGTCCAGACAGTGTGGCCCCAGTGGTAATACCATCCCTGGCCCCAACCCCGGATAGATCCCTCAAGTCTGATAGGTCCCTCTGTCCAGTCAAAGCGTTACGCTACTATTTGGACAGGAGCTCAGACCTCAGGCAGATTAAGGAGCTGGTCTTTGTCTCCTTTAAGAAAGGTTTCGACAAAGACATCTCACCTGCCACTATCTCCTCATGGATCAAACAGACTGTGATCCTATGCTATGAGCTCTCAGACCAGGAGGCCCACACTCTACATCAGGTCAAAGCCCATGATGTCAGGGCCTTTGCTGCTTCCAAGGCTTTCCAGTCGGGAATCTCGTTGGAACAGATCTTGTCAGCCTGCCACTGGAAGTCACATAATACCTTCACACAATTTTATCTGAAGGTGATTCCTTCAGGAGGTTTATTTCTACTTCTTATGGGACTGAACTCATCCCTCTCTTCCCCTACCTCAGAGCAGGTCTGTAAAAAACGGGGGGTGGGGGGGTTGACCGGTTTCTGGTAACTGACTATAGCCTTAAGAGTGTCCGACCTCAAGGTCGACCCAGGCCTGAAAGAAAATTTGTTAGTTCTGTTTTGAGTTCACCTAAGTCCCTAGTAACTTACCCGCTGACCAAGCGGTAGTTATTCAGCAATTGTCCATTGGATAGGATATATTAACGCAATAAAATTGCAAATTTAATAAGTAAATTAAATTTTTATAAGTTAATACCCTATCCAATGGACACACTAGACCCTCCCACCGACCCACGCTATCAGCTTACTAGGGGTCTAATAGGTTTAGACAACGAAAAAGATGCTATGACGTCACGCTGTCTAGACAGGAAGGAAGTACGACACGCCATCTGGCGAGGGCACAAGTACTAGGGACCGGAATAGCAATTGTCCATTGGATAGGGTATTAACTTATAAAAATTTAATTTACTTACTAAATTTGCAATTTTATTTTATACATGTTGTGACTTCATTTTAGTGAAAATATTTGTGGTATTGTGGATTATTAAGTATCATGGCCTCCCCAAGTGACAAGAAGGGACAACGTAAAGGCTCATGTGGTCATATAATGGCCGCCTTTGATTCGCATGAAAAATGCGCAAGATACAGGGATAAACGTATTGGGGAAGACAACTGTATACTAGATAGACCTTGCCCCATTTGTGACGGCTTTTCTGATGCTCAGAAGGAATTACTGGCTACGCCGTCCTACAGGATAAGAAAAGACAAAAAAGCGGGCTTGTTGGTGTCCCCCAAAGATGTGACTGTAATTAGTTCAGTGGATACAGAGCCTACCTTTCAGTCCCCAAGTGGCGCTTCTGCGCAGCCTTCTGCGCATACTTCTCCAATGGCGCCTTCTTCTTGTGACTGCGGAGCAGTTTACAGCCATGTCTGATAAGTGGGCTGAACAGTTTGCTCGCATGGAGGCCCTGCTGTCCCGTGGTAATATATTTTCCACCCCTGTGCCAGCTGTAAAACCTGTAGATTCTCAACACCTTATTTCTGAGACTCCATTTTTGGCTCCGGCTACCCGTCCCACCGGTCCAGAGAAGGTTCCGGTAGCCGTAGAAGAAGTCTCATAAGTCACGAAAAGACGACTCAGTTCAAAAGGACAGTGGTGCTAAACAGTCTTGAGAAAAAATGTGACTCAAAAACCCACAGAAAGCATGACCGGTCTAAGTCACCGGTGTCTAAGAAATCCTCAGTGATTAAACAAGCCCAACCTGATCATCCTCCGGCTGATCCCAGCTCCGGTCCGGAGTCTGCTAATCAGCATGTTTCTGCTAAATTGGACTCTGCCCAACCTTCTACCGGTCAGGAAAAAGTTCAGGCTGGTCCTTCCGGTCAATCCTCTTCTGGTTCCCACCAGCCTGCTATTGAACAGTTTTCTACCGGTGCCTGTGCCTTTCCACTGGATACGCAAGACACTCTCTTTGAACAAATTTCTGAGGACGATTTTGACCGGTCCGGATCCTTCTCCGGTTCAGATGAGGGCCAACTGTCAGACTCTACTGAACCACCAGAACAAACTGAGGATATGACATACAGGGAAACGGTTCGCTCAGTTAGATCTTTTTTGGGCTGGCATCACATTCCCACCTCTGAGTCGGATTTTTCAGAGCCAGACAAATCCAATAATCCCTGGAAGGGCAAACAGCCAAGAAAACCTACTAGAATCTCCGTGGCCATGCCCCCGGATGACTGGCTGTGCCAGAAACTGGAACGCTTAAACTTGACAGTGGCAGAAGGATACCCATCGAGGGCTCAAGATTCTGCAGGGCTTAAACGGGATCAGTTCATAAAGGTATAAAATGCACATGATCAAACCTGATGGTCCCCACAGACCGGGACGTTCTGTTTTTAGCTGGCATGACACTGAGGCAAAAGTAAATTCACAGTTCCCCAGGATTACTAAGGCTGCCTCTTATCCATCAACTGGTCCACCCTCTAGACCAATTTTCCAGGAGTCTGTCCGTCGTTGGGAAAAAGCAGCATGGGAAAATAGTTACATCATTAACCACGCAGCTGGTTTTAACCGATGTTCTTCTGAGTTACAGGACAGGATGTCACAGAACATTTCTCTTCTCTGCTCCCGTGTCAATAAGGGCAAAGCTCCTAAAGAGGTATCCGGTACCTTGAATGACCTGCGTGGCTTTTCATCAGCGAGTTTCTGTAGTCATGGGCACGTCTCTTCAGCACCTCGCAGACAACCTTTTTGTGCATCTGTCAAATTTGATTCTCCTTAGGCGGGACTCTTATTTTGACTTTGTCAAGTCTGGAGTAAACAAGACACTATGAACCTTTTGCGAAATGCTCCATTGTTTGGATATGGTGCGGCCATTGTGACAGCCGAACAAGATATTGAGAAACATGAAACCAGTAGTGTTGCCCAGGGAACCGGACCGGGTGCTCCTCAGCACACTAGCTGGAGAGGTTCCCACAGGTTTCACCCTTATGAGAGTCGGGATAAAAAGACCTCTTCCTCTACTGATCAAACATCCCAGCAACAACAGCCTGGGAGACAGTTCAGTAGGAGTCGATCTAGAGTCCGGGGACGTGGTCGGGTTCTAACCCTCGTTTCTCCAAGTCTCACCAGTATAAGCCCTATAAATGACAATTATTGTGTAGGTCCAACCCATATTCAAGTAGATCCAGTTCAGTTGGACCCGAAAAGTGCTATGGTGTTTTCAATGGCTCAGGATGTGGACAAGTTAAATTTAAAAACAGTGGTATCAAAGACAGTAAATCCAATAGTGACTCAAGCTCGGCAGTTGGATGTGTCTTATCATGTTGTTCCTCATGTTCATATTGTCTCTTTACACGGGCCTCCACAAAAGAAAGGATTAAGTCCCGATCAAACAGTGAGCAAAATAAAGCATGTCAAAGGTGTATGTTGTGTAAATCCATGTCTTTCTGTCCCTCCTGTTCCCAATGTCCCCAATGCTGTCGTCAAACAGTGTGTCGGGGAAGGTTACAAAGGTTTTGGCAAGTTTGGCAGGCAATGGGTGCAAATCCCCGGGTGGTCTCTGTTCTGAAAGAAGGTTACACCCTTCCTTTCAAACAGAGACCTCTCTTGACAAGATCCCCTCTGGTTCAAAGTGGTTATGCCAATCCAGTCAAGAACCAGTTCTTTAAAGAAGCCTTACTCGGTCTCATGAACAAGTTGGTAGTAGAAAAAGTGGTTGTCAAGTCGTCCCTGGCCTTTTACAACCGACTTTTCCTTGTCCCCAAACCAAACCGAAAATGGAGACCAATCCTGGATCTGAGTCAGTTGAACTTATACCTCAGTACCAATACCTTCAAGATGGAAACCCTGGAAACAATTCAGTTATCCTAAAAGACAGGGGAATGGGTCACATCGCTGGACTTCAGCGATGCGTATTTCCACATTCCAATAAATCAAAGGTCACGAAAATATCTGAGGTTTTTCCTGTACAATCAAACTTTCCAGTTTACAGCTCTTCCTTTTGGTCTAGCCACAGCTCCCCTAGAGTTTACCAAGGTGGTAAAGGAAGTGAAACTTATGTCTCAAGCAGGGGGTATCCGGATCCACCAGAGAGCCCCGTGCCCGGAAATCTGCCTACAACATACCCAGACCCTCTTGGCCCTTTGCCAGCAGTTAAGGTGGGTTGTAAACGTAAAAAAGTCAGAGCTGATCCCACAACAAGTCTTCAATTTCATAGGTTACCGGTTCGACCTGGTGACCGGTCAGGTGCTACCCACTCAGGACCGGTGGACAACCCTCCAGGAGAAGTTGAAGTTCATAAAAAACCGGGAGAGTTGTACAGTCAGCCAGTTCATGTCTCTGATAGGACTGCTCACAGCAACAGAAAAACAAGTGTGGTCTGGTCGACTTCACATGAGGCCCATCCAATGGCACTTGAAGCGACATTGGCATGTTCCCGAAGTTTTGGAAAAGATCATTCCTGTTCCTCAATCACTTCACCCCCACTTAGATTGGTGGTTGGACAAAAGCAATGTTCTGAGGGGCCAACCCTTGCACCCCCTTCAACACGCTCTTCAGCTGTTTACAGATGCCTCAGACGAAGGCTGGGGCACACACTTAGGGGACTCCACTGCAAGAGCCGTTTGGTCACTCCCGGAAAGTCACCTCCACATAAATTTCTTGGAGTTAAAAGCAGTCTTTCTGGCCCTCAAGAGTTTCGAGCATCTTTGCAGGGACCAGATTATTCTTGTAGCAACAGACAACACAACTGTAGTCTCCTACATAAACAAACAGGGAGGTATGAGATCAGGCTCTCTTTGTGCCCTCTGGAGACCTCTGTCTTGGTGTCACCCGCAGGGGATAAGCTTAAGGGCTCAACACATTCCGGGTCGGCTGAATGTGATAGCAAACTGTCCAGACACAATCAGCTCATACAGACAGAGTGGTCCCTTTCCCAACAAGTGTTCAATCTCTTGTGCTCGAAATGGACCCAGCCTCAGTTAGACCTATTTGCAATCTGGTTCAACCACAAACTCCCAAAGTTTGTGTCACTGGTACCGGATCCGACAGCCTGGGCAGTAGACGCCATGAACCTGTCATGGGAGAATGTGGATGCGTACGCCTTTCCCCCAGTGTCCCTACTCAGTCAAGTGGTTTCAAAACCGGTGGATCAGGGTTGTCACAGAATGATCCTAATTGCCCCAGGGTGGCCCAACATGCCATGGTTTTGGGACCTAGTCAACCTGTCAGTTCAGATTCCATTCAAGCTACCCCTTCAACAGATCTGGTGACTCAGCCTTTCAACGGTCTTGTTCACAGCCTCTGCCATTCAGGAGCAAGGGTTCTCTGACGAAGTGGTAGCAAGAGTTGAGGCTCCTCAGAGACACTCAACCAGAGCCGTCTATAAATCAAAGTGGGCCATTTTTGTCAAATGGTGTGACTCAAATAAGGTGGACTTCAGGTCGCCCTCTGTGAATCAGATTGCGGATTTTCTCTTGCACCTTTTCAAAGATAGAAATCTGCAACCAAGCACCATTGACGGCTATAGAACAGCCATTGCTGATATGGTGGGCAATGATAAGCTCAACATTAGCAAGGATGAAAACCTGACTCGTCTTCTAGACAGTTTTCATAGAGATAAACCCAAGGGAAGGCAAGGAGTACCCACCTGGAACCTTTCGCTGGTACTCCACCAACTAACTAAGGCTCCTTTTGAACCCATGCGAAAGGCCTGCCTTAAGCATTTGACTCTGAAGACAGTCTTTCTCTTAGCCTTGGGTTCAGGTAACAGATGCAGTGAAATTCATGCCTGGCTCTATTAGAATATCAAGCACCAGGAGAACTGGAGTCAGGTCTCTCTCTACCCGTCACCCAGTTTTCTATCCAAGAATCAACTGGCTAGGGAGGGCTCGGCCTCTGTGGCTCCGGTAGTTATCCCGGCCTTGGCCCCATCTCTGGATAATTCTCTTAAGGAGGATAAGTCACTGTGTCCAGTAAGAGCCTTACGCTACTACTTGGACAGGACCAAGGATCTCTGTAGAGGTAAAGACCTGGTTTTTGTGTCCTTCAAGAAGAGTTTTAAAAGGATATTCTTGCTTCAATAATCTCTTCCTGGATCAAACAAACAGTACTACTTTGCTACCAGCTCTCAGATGAAGATGCCCAGAATTTACATCAAGTCAGGGCTCATGATGTTAGGGCCTTTGCCGCTTCCAAAACTTTTCAAGGAGGGGTTTCCTTAGATCAGATTTTCTCAGCCTGTCATTGGAAAGCCCACAACACCTTTACCCAGTTCTATCTCAAGGACTTAGCTTGGGCTGATTCTGAACTGTATCATTTAGGTCCTATAGTGGCTGCCCAGCAGATCCACGAGGACAAATAGCACTGTCCATCAGGGAATATCAGTGTACGTAATGTATATATTGTACATGCTGTATATATTGTACATACTGTAAAAAAAAAAAAAAAAAACTTCCGCTATCTTGGTTACTTCTGGTTTGCCATGATCCAAAATGGTCCCAGGGGTGTTTTTTTAGATAGTTCAATATTTCCTGTTCTTCTTCCTCATTGATTTCAGAACTCTCATTCCCCTCTAGGTCTCTCAATACTCTCATTCAAGCCTGTACTAAGACCTATATATATATGGGAAAAAACAAAAGGGGGGGGCTAGGGTGGTATCCCTATAGACGGTTTGCTTAACCATTACCGGATCCACCCTTTAGTAGTGGCTAGAGTTCTTAAGAATCCCATTATTTGGCTACCCTCCATCCACTGGGTAGTTATTCTGCATCTGTCCACTAGGTAAGATGTATTAACGCAATAAAATGGAAAATTTAATAATAAATTAAGTTAATACCTTACCTAGTGGATGGGGATTACCACCCTACCTTCCCCGCTATTCTAAGCCAAAAGGGGACTTACTAAGGTAGGCAACAAAAAGAGGAAGAGCGCATGCGCAGTACACCGGCAGGCAGGCTACACAGCCACCTGGCGAATGAACAGGACACTACCGGTCCCGGCCAGAGCCAAGCTCAGGACGTTTTTGGCGAGACATTTGGCGAGACCGGCAAGGCAATTGCATCTGTCCACTAGGTAAGGTATTAACTTATAAAAATTTAATTTACTATTAAATTTTCTATTTTGACTTGTAACTTGAAAACTATTGCATTTAGAGAATTTTGTTTAAATATGTTATTCAGCTACTTTTGGGTCAGCTATAACATAGTAAAATTGCAGAGCTGTAGCTCCTTGCATAGCCAAGTAATAGCTACTTTGAGGTTCTCACTGTTGAGTACATCAATTGTAACTTGAAACTGTTGCAAAAGTGCTTATAACTTGCTTATTATTGGTCCTAGAGGTTTGAAATGTCAAAGCAGTCTATATGAAATCATAGGCTAGGAATCTTCTGATGTGATCAGATTTGACCTTGGGCCCCTCCTTCAAGGTCAAACAAGGGTAGCCAAATTTAAAAGTGCTTATAACTCGCTTATTATTGGTCCTAGAGGTTTGCAATGTGAAAACTACCTATAGGAAATCATGGACTAGGATTCTTCTGATGTGATCAGATTTGACCTTGGGCCTTCTTCAAGGTCAAATGAGGATAGCCAAATGTAAAAGTGCTTATAACTCACTTATTATTGGTCCTAGAGGTTTGAAATGTAAAACAAACCTATAGGAAATCATGGGCTGGGAATCTACTGGTGTGGTCTAGGAATCTATTATGGGCTAGGAATCTTCTGATGTGATCATATTTGACCTTGGGCCCCTGTTTTTCAAAAATTTGGGAACTGCCTTGACCTCTTTCGTTATTGCTTCTACGGGTTTGCTATGTTCGGGGATACACCGCCGGCTCGCAATAAAGCGAGCGGCCTTTGTCTAATTTTTTTATGAATTTTTGATGCATTAAAATTCATGTGTTCATGCACTAAAACACATTTAGAGCATTTTGTTAATTGTGTTTTTGATGTAGTTTTGTGTCAGTTATAACATAGTAAAATTTCAGAACTGTAGCCCCTTACATAATTGTATCCTCGAAAAGCGGGGATACTATGGATCACGCACGGTCATCGTCCGTAGAGATTTTCTTGTGTTCAACCTACAAGCCACATTTCTTTTGGGATTTCTTTTAAACTTTGCAAGTGGCTTACTATGGCAAAGATCTGACCAGGGATTTCTATACATTTTTTCCTTTTTATATGCCTCCTTGAAGGTGAAACAACATTTCTAAAACCCTGAACTGCCTTGACCTTTTTTGTTATTGCTTCTCTAGGTTTGCTATGTTCGGGGATACACCACCGGCTCGCACTAAAGCGAGCAGCCTTTGTCTAGTTAAATAATTGCTGTAAAACCTAAATGTTCTACTGCAGTAAAGAATCTTTTTCTCACCTGCATTTTATTTCTGTGAGGGGAGTGAGGAAGAGACAGTCTTTTTCTGCACAGATCTGCCCCCTCCCAACTCCCCTCACTCAAATACAATGCATGTGAGAAAAGAATTGCCTCTGTGTATGGGGGATGGGGGGAGTGAGATGGGGAAGTGAGATTGTGTGTGTTGTAAGCTCACTTCCCCCATTCAAACAAAGAGGAGAATATGTGTGCAATGTGTCTCTTTTCTGTCTTGCAAAAAAAAGGAAACTGAAAGAAAATGGAAAGGATCACTCTCACAGAGCTTTATCAAGCCTAGCTGTGCATGTTGTTATTCTGCTTACAGTCTAATACTGCAACTGATTCAGGTTTTAGATGATTCACTTTGCCATCAGATACAAAATACAGTAAAGCTTCATTTTATGGTCACCTTAAAGTCACAATATGAATGAAGTTCTGGTCACCTTACAGTGAAAAAAAGGAAGTTTTCAGCCTCCATCTATCTTATTGTTCAACTGACCTCAGCTACACTTTATGCACTTATAAAGGGTGACAAAAAGGGACATTCTTATTTTATGGTCACCTTAAAGTCCGAATAGGAATGAAGTTTTGCCACCTTGCAGTGAAATTATGAAGTTTTTAATCTCCAGCTATCATATTCAGCTGAGCTCAGTTAAATTTTGCACATTTATTAAAGATGACAATAGGGACATTCTTATTTTCTTGGAGTTCCAATACAAGTATAGTCATGGCCATCTTGAAGTAAAAATGAGGGTTTTCAGCCCCTAACTGATTTACTGTTCAATAACATCGGTTTAACTTGACATTGATTATACTTAAGGAAGATTTTGTATGACATTTCACTTAAAACTCCTGTATTTAAGAGACTTTGGCCATCTTAACATAATAAATATATACTTCTTGCTCCCACCTCATTTATTTTAAGACTTTTTTAAACCACATGTGGCATATGTTTACTTAAAACAAAATTTCTGCTATCTGGCAAACCTAACCTCCTAGTGTTTATGAAGTTATGGCATCTTCAAAGAAAAAAAATGAGGTATTTATCATGCACTGATGTGGTTATTAACATATTGCAGCTGATCAATGTTTATATAATATAAATTCCCAATTTTAGGCACATTAAAAAACCACATTCTTCTGATTCCATTCTTTTCGAATTGTGGGGATATAACTTTTCCTTTTTGGAAAAAAAGCTTTAATTGATTCAACTTTTGTTTTGCAGAAGGAGTTGATGATCTAGCTACTTGTTCACATAGACTATGTAAATTGGTCAAATGTATAGACTTGACTTCTTTCAGAATATAAGATGACTGAAAAAAAAACACTTTCTCAAAAACAGTTTTTCTTGTACAGTATATTATGTATCTCCAGCTAATTGGAAATGAATGAGTTGTCTCTTTATTCTTCCTCCTCCAACTCTGTATTTATTTTTGTGTGATATCTTTCTGGAGGCACATTCATGGAAAGTCTTTCTATGCAGAAAGAACCCCCCAACTCCCCTTTAGTGCACATAAAATGCAGGTGAGAAAAGAATTGCCTCTGTATGTGGGGGTAGGGGGTGGATGGAGGGACAGTGTGTGTGTATGGGGTATAGATGATAGATAGATATATGTGTGTGTGTGTGTGTGTGTGTGTGCACTTCGTTCAAACAAAAAGTGGAACATTTATGTAAAATATGTCTCTCTTCTGTAAATGAAAGTAACTGGGAAGGTTCAATTTGACTGAGCTTTATCAAGTCTAGCTGTGTATGCTGTTCTTTCGAATGTATGTTGTTTTCTTTTGCTTTCTCCCATTTCAGTTACACTTCTAGATTTAATAAATTTTAGCTCAAGTGGGAAATGAATTTTTGAAATTTTAATGCTTTAAAATTCCTGAAATCATGCACTAAATCACTTATAACTTGAAAAGTATTGCGTTTAGAGCATTTTGTTAAAATATGTTATAAGGCTACTTTTTCCATAGCTACAACAAGTTGACTAACTTATTTGGTCTTAATTTTGTGCATTATTGAACCGTGAAATGGATCATGATCTCCTACTGTTATTCCTAAGCCTAAATTTTTAACTTCAATTGCTAAGTCATTCATAAATATTCCAGTATGTAAACTCATACTTTTCTTTCCCAATAAATCTAGTAACATTTTTCTAGCCCTATAGATTGACTTGTTATTTCTTGAGATGCATTTAAGGGACATATATTTAGGTCTACAGAATACAAATATGTAAGATGCGCACTTTCTAGGTGGAATTTCTGCAAAGGCATTTTCTTTCTAGTAGGTAAATTTTACAGTTACAATTTCTGTTCTGCAAACTTGTAGTAAAAATGATATATACTTTTCGTAACATATACTACTTTACAAAACACAACAAAGCTTACATTCTGCTTACAGTCTAAAACCGCAACTGCTGCAGTTTTTAAATAAACCACTTTCCCATCAGATACAAAACACAGTAAAGCTTACATTCTGCTTACAGTCTGATACCGCAACTACTACAGCTTTAACAACCCCACATTTCCGTCCGGGCCATTCGTTTTTGTTGGCAAAAACCTTTTTCTAGTTCAAAAAGATATAAATATGATTTTTATTCCATAAAATACCCTTACCTTATGGCCTTGTTCCACTGGAGCCAATCCTACAACTGACCCTACAACTCTAGGGGCGGTTGAAAAAGTCATAGGGTCGTGGAAAAAAGCGCGCAAAAATGCTGAATCGGTTATGAAATCCCCGACAGGTTGGTATAGTCACAGACAGGACATGATGAGCATCCCGACAAGACGTGGGGTCGGGGACGTTTTTTGCACGGCCAGTCGTAAAAGTACTACAACAAGACCTAAACCTCTAACAGACGAGCCAGATCACAAACAGACAAGCCAAGAGCATGTTCCCGACCCTTACCAACAGGACTGATTGTTTACTATATAAACCCGTCACTAGGCTTGTGCCACTCATTTCACACTTCAAAGATGACAGGAACACATCAAGAGCAACTGCTTGATCACTTGAGGGTCATTTCATTTTTATTGAGTAAAATATGTTGTTATACATCATGATTTAGAAGCAGATGGAATGTCCTCCATGCAGTCGGTGCACTAGATGGAAAACACATTGCTACAAGGAAACCCAAGAAGTCAGGCAGTGAATATTTCAACTACAAGGGCTACTTCTCCCTGGTACTTTTGGCTTTAGTTGATGCAGATTACAAATTCCTGTAGGTCAACGTGGGGGCCAGTGGGTCATCATCTGATGCTCAGATATTCAACCGCAGCAAACTGAAAAGAAGAATTGAGAACGGAACCTTGGGACTACCACTACCTGAACCACTTGGACCTGGGGGCCCAGATCT
Source organism: Sabellastarte sp. h YS-2021 (assembly GCA_964017235.1). Lineage (NCBI taxonomy): Eukaryota > Metazoa > Annelida > Polychaeta > Sabellida > Sabellidae > Sabellastarte > Sabellastarte sp. h YS-2021. Next base: position 61,955,501 of record OZ024929.1, on the reverse strand, counting down.
ACACTACTTTCTGCTGGGGGACGATGCCTTTGCCCTTATGCCTTGGCTGGTCAAGCCATACAGCAGATGACAACTGACCATTGAGGAGAGAATAGCCAACTACAGGATATCCAGGGGCAGGAGGGTGGTTGATAACTCATTTGGTATACTTTTCAACAGATTCAGGGTGCTGTTGACCACCATAGAGCAGAGGCCAAAAGTTGTGAGAGACATTGTGTTAACATGTGTGGTAACATGCTGAGAAGCCATCAGGGGGGAGCAGACAGACCACCCACTCCAGCCGACGACATACAACCACAACAGGCAGACCAGGGGGAACAGGGACACCATGAGAACTTGTGAAACCCATCGAGGGAGGCCAAACATCAACGAGACCTACTGAAGGACTACTTCAATCACGTGGGGCACTGGCTGGGCAGGAGGACAGAGTTTAAGAAGACTGAGGGGAGAACATGCTGTCATCTATCAGTCCTTTTCAGGACTACCCAAATAATCCAAGAACTTTTATTTAGCAAAGTGTTAACCCCAAAAATAACCCCAGTTTTGTAACAATTTAATGCAAATTCAATTTCACCAAAAATAATCCCCATCACAAACACAATTTCCTCCCAAACTCAGTCCACAAAATTAAATATCATCTCATACAGATTTAAACCCAGGTCCACAATTTACAAAGTTCACACCCCACACCAACATGACCTGGGTTTATTGTAAAAAGAAATAACCTGCCAAATAGTATAACAAAAATGATCCCATTTTCAAAATGAATTCTGGCCCCCAAATACCCCCAAGTCAGGTACCCCCACCCAAAGTGTGAAAATTTCAACACTTTATCACAATTTTCTCATTTGCTATTGCAGGGATTTTTCTCTTTTCTTGCATATATGTACTATACCACTAGTAGATTCTGTTGTGTAAGTATCAGGCCTGGATCTTTCATAATTATATTTTTATGAATTTTTAAAGTAATTTTTAATGCTTAAAATCAAGCACTAAATCACTTATAACTTGAAAAGTGTTGCATCAAGAGCATTTTGTTAAAATATGTTATTCAGCTACTTTTTTCATAGCTACAACATGGTGCGTAGCTTGGGTGTCTATCCCAATAGTTAAGTGAGTAGTAGCTACTTTCTGACTTTTCATTACCTTCCATAATGAGTAAAATCACTTGTAACTTGAAAACTAGTGCATATAGAGAAGTTTGTATAAATATGTTATTCATCTACTTTAGGGTCAGCTATAAAATAGTAAAATTTCAGACCTGTAGCTTGTTGCATAGCTGAGTAATAGCTACTTTGAAGTTTTCACTGTTGAGTAAATTTCTTGAAAACTATTGCATTTAGAGAATTTTATTTAATATGTTATAATAAGTTTTCACTGTTGAGTAAATTTCTTGAAAACTTGAAAACTATTGCATTTAGAGAATTTTATTTACTATGTTATAATAATAATTGTTATTTATGTACTTATGAATCAGCTATAACAGTGAAATTACAGACATGTAGCCCATGGCATAGCTGAGCAATAGCTACTTTCAGGTTCTCACTATTGAGTTAAATCAGTTTTAACTTCAAAACTATTGCATTTAAAGCATTTTGTATGTAATTCACCTACTTATGGGTCACCTATATCATAGTGTAATTGCAGACCTGTAGCTCATTGCATAGCAGAGCAATGGCTCTCACAAGGTTCTCACAGTCTCACAAGTAAATCAGTTGCAACTTGAAAACTGTTGCATTTACAGTATTTTGTTTAAATATGTTGTTCACCTACTTTTGGGTCAGCTATAGCGTAGTACAATTGCCGACCTGTAGCTCATTGCAAAGCGGAGCAATAGCTACTTTGATGTTCTCACTGTTGAGTAAATTAGTTGTAACTTGAAAACTATTGCATTTAGAGAATTTTGTTTAAATATGTTATTCACCTACTTTTTTGTCAGCTATAATATGGTGAAATTACAGACCTGTAGCTCATGGCCAATGTAAGCAATAGCTACTTTAAGGTTCTCACTGTTGAGTAAATCAGTTGTAACTTCAAACCTATTGTATTTAGAGTATTTGTAACTCGAAAACTATTGCATTTACAGTATTTTATTTAATTATGTTTTCCAAGTACTTTTTACTTCTCAGCAGTAAACTTGTTACTTTACTTCTGAGTACCATTTACAGGGAACAATGTTTGTGTCCTTTTCTTGTTAGGTGGGTTGCATGTAACCAACCCGTCTATTAGATTGATGTGTCCGACGTCCATCTGTCCGTCCACATTTTTGTTTCGGGACTCTAACTCGAAAACGATTTGTCCAATCGAATTCAAACTTGACAGGGTGATAGATCACCATCATAGCTAAGCTGCTTTCAAAATTGGTGTAATTCCGTCCTTTCGTTTGTCCGTTTATAGCATAGATACAATTATGTAACCTAGATTACAAGTTTTACATTTGTTAGCACGTCTAACACATTTACCTTAACTGGGTGAACTAACATTTCTTTCCTTGTTTCTAAATTTAATTACAGCAGTCGCTAACCTTATTGCTGCCTGCGCCACCCGCCTTTTGGGGCATCTTTGACCCTCTTGTTTCACTTCTGCTCTGAAACTCAAAACACACAGTCACCTGACACAGAGCCCACAAGGGCACTGATTGCTTTTTACCCCACAGCCCTTAAGGGCTGTCGGGGGTATTGTTTTCACCCATGGTGTCCAGATGGGCGGTCGGTCGGGCGGCGGGAAATAGTTTGTCCGGGCTGTGTCTCAGAAACTGTAAGGTGTAGGAAGTTCATACTTGGCAGGGACATTGGTTGGGGGGTGTAGGTGTGCAACGTCATGGTCTGACCTTGATTTGACCTTTGACCTTGCCGTAGTGACCTTGAGTTTGAAAATCTTGTCCGGGCTATATCTCGGCAACCATAAGGTGTAAGAAGTTGATACTTGGCAGGGACATTGGTTAGGGGGTGTAGGTGTGCAACGTCATGGTCTGACCTTGATTTGACCTTTGACCTTGCCGTAGTGACCTTGACCTATAAAATCTTGTCCGGGCTATATCTCGGAAACCGTGAGGTGTAGGAAGTTGATACTTGGTAGGAACATTGATTAAGAGTTGTAGGTGTGCAACATCATGGTGTGACCTTGATTTGACCTTTGACCTTGCCGTAGTGAACTTGACCTATAAAACCTGGTCCGGGCTATATCTTGGAAACCGTAAGGTGTAGGAAGTTGATACTTGGTAGGGACATTGGTTAGGGGGTGTAGGTGTGCTATGTCATAGTGTGACCTTGATTTGACCTTTGACCTTGCTGTAGTGACCTTGACCTATAAAATCTTGTCCAGGCTATATCTCAGAGACTGTAAGGTGTAGGAAGTTTATACTTGGTAGGGACATTGGTTGAGGGTTTTAGGTGTGCCACATCATGGTGTGACACTGATTGACCTTTGACCTTGCTGTATTGACCTTTAAAATCTTGTTGTACCTTTGGGTCTGTCTGTTGATGCAGATTAAGCACTGTTAAAGTCATATTAGAATTCATTAAGAATTTCCTTTTGCAAGTTCCCATTGTATAACAGATGGAATTTCATCAAGTGAGCCACAGGCTTTTCTCCAACACCACACATAAGCATTCATTGAATGTATTGCCACTTCTGTATGCATGGGTAATATTCAAAACATCCAAACCATAATTCGGCCATTTTTGGTTTACTGATAAGTGCTGTCATTTTATTATTGAATTGTTTTGTTTTAATACTTCATCTTTACATACATTTCTTTTCCTTAGATATTATTTTCTCTACTTAAGCATTATTTGGACCTTAATATAACTGACACTGCTCTGAAAGTATCTTGAACTTTGTACTGTTATACTACTTCTATATCTCATGGTGTTGAAAAATATTTCCCCCAGGCTGTGGGGTACGGGCATCTCTGATGCTATTTTTGACTTTTTCTTTTAATTTAAAAAAAAAATTTTTTTCTGTTTTGTGGTTGAACTTTATTAATATTTGTTCAACATTCACTCATTCATTCAGACAATTTTTTTTCATGTATTGGGGGAAGTGTAAGTGTTGGACGGTGTGCTTTTTAGTCGAATCTTGGATTCGAGTTATGTACTGGGTTCTGATTGTTATTTAAAAGACGCCATTTTATCCTCCAAAAGCTAAAGATATATGCAATATCTATACACATATGTTAAATATAAGAGGTACTGTATATATTCTGTCATTTTGTTTTTTGTTTAATATTTTCTTTAATGTGCAGTTTAGGGGGCCACGGTGGTAACACTCTTGCCTCCCACCTCTGAGGCCAGGGTTCGGTTCCCGGCACGGCCTCAAGTGGGAAAGCTGGTAGTTGCTTGCTGTTGGTCGGCAGTTTACAGTACAGAACCCTGACGAACTGTATGTACTGGTTTCCTCTGCCCTTCCAACTACCCGTCGTGATATAACCCCAAATAAATAAATTAATGTGCAGTTTATGAAATGAATATACTGTCTAGCCTTTGTCTAGCTTCTTGCAAAGTACCAGGATGTAGAAAATCTTTTGTCCTTTTCTTTGTCTTCTGGTGCTCAGTGGAGTAATTTTCCCCAATATAAATGTGTGGTTCTTCAACACATGACTTCCAGACATGTCTTCCAGACATACAAATAGGTTCAATAGACATTATTCAATAAACAGTCTTTTATGCTTGTGTTGGTGGTTATTCAAAACACTGGTAAAACACCATTTACAAATTTGGAAGTAGCAATTTTAATTTTGTGGGTGCAAGTTTTTGCACAAATAAAAGTTTAGAAAAGTGGCCTTTGTCATGAATACAAAGTCAGAAAATTAATTGAAAATGGTTTACATAGGAATGGTTTCAATGTGTATGTGTGACACATTTACTCTTAATTGGTATTTCATCAGTTCTACAAGTCACATATAGTACATAACATGAACTTTTTCATACCTGTTGTGTGTTTAAAATTTGCATTTTAGCGAATGTCTTTAATCCTTGACAACCCTGTATCTGTCTCCTGGTAAAAATATTCCAAAGGGAAAACCAAAGTCTGTACTTAATGTTGTGTGCACTATTCAGGGTCATATTTGGACAGATCCACTGTTGTGTGCAGTTGTGTAGCCACATCAGACATGTGTATAAACCACGTAAGCCTCTTTAAATATAATATAGAGTACCAATATTGAGAATCTCTGGTGCTTGCACCTGAAAGTCATGGGGTGTGTTATGTATAAAGTTATACATATAGACAGAATTAGTTTAAATTATTTCTAGTTGTTATAGATGACACTTTGTCCTTTGAACTTGTAATTGATAAAATACCATAATTCATTCAATTGACACCCAGGGAAATTCGCGTAATTATGGGGAGGCCCCAGATAACATTTTACCATCTGCAAAACACTAGAGAATAGTCATAAAACATTAACATGATGTTTTTACTTTGGATGAATACTAATGTAACAGTGACTACAGTAGGCAACATATTTTCTATGATTAGATTTTGTTTAATATCAAGTAAAGTTTCCATCATATATATGTCAACCATGGTAATATTAAGCAGAACCTTTACAATGTCATTTGTCAGAGTTGAACCAGTAGAATCAAAATAGTGACACTAGTATTGGCCCTAGCTCTAGTACAAATGTAATTTTTACAACAGACAAGGCAATAAATCAATCTTTGTTACGTCGCAACATGTAAATTTTTGCAGGGGCAAGTGAATGTGAAGATATAAATTGTCTTCTGTTTTGTGCAAAGTTAAGGCATTTTCCAAGTTATGGTTTGAAGCATTAGACAGCCCCAAAATCTTCCTTTCATCAGCCATGTTACAGACTTTCATCAAGTCCTTTTGCCTAAGGTATTATATGAGGACTGAATGACTTTTTTACCAGAATGTGGGGCTGACAAAAGTATTTCAGATAAGACTGTGTATTGTATGGATTCATAATGATTCCAATATGTTGGATTTGGTGGAATAAGAAATACAAAGACTTGGAGCAAGTCTAGCCATGTTAAGACAACTTAAGTACAATTTAAGTACTAATTTAAATGGTATTGGTCTAAAATTCACTTGCACCACTGTATAGGTAATCTTTGAATGTGAAAAGGGAAGTAGAACATATGCCCATGAATGCCAAGGCAAGCAAGTACCAACCTTATGACAATACATGATGAAATGGGGAAAACTAACATTTGACTTGTGTTGTAATCGTGGAACAATTATTATTATGTCCACCCCCCCTGGGGGGTGGATATATTATTTTTGCTTTTTCTGCCGTCCGGCGTCACGCATGGTTTCCGCTCATTTAAAGGAAAAGTATTAGAGCTATTGTCACCAAATTTGGTATGCAGGCTTATTGGGTCAGTAGCTTGCTTGGGATTGCTTTTGGCTGTTGTACCTCTTTTGCTTACCGAGTAATACTTAAGTACAGCTATTTTCAGTACCCATTGGTTTCCGTGCATTTAAGCCAAAATAATTAAAGATATTTTACTACAATTTTGAATACAAGATTGTTATGTCCATAGGTCGCTTGGTATTGCGTTTGGGACTGATAGCTTTGTCAGTACATGAGTAATAGCCATTTAGGTACTTCATTGTGTATTTTCAGTACTACTTTTGAGTAATTTGCTAATATCTCAGAAACCGTAAGAGATAGAGCGATTTCGACAGAATTTTTGACCCACAGGGTAGTAGGAAAGTATTCTATACAAAATTGAAAAATTTCAATTTTCGCCACTTTTGGCGGCCATCTTGAATTTTTGCGAAAAACGAAAAAAATATTAATATCTCAGAAACCGTAAGAGATAGAGCGATTTGGACAGAATTTTTGACTCACAGGGTAGTAGACAAGTATTCTCTACAAAATTAAAAAATTTCAATTTTCGCCACTTTTGGCGGCCATCTTGAATTTTTGCGAAAAACGAAAAAATCTGAATATCTTAGAAACCGTAAGAGATAGAGCGATTTGGACAGAATTTTTGACCCGTAGGGTAGTGGGAAAGTATTCTATACAACACTGAAAAATTTCAATTTTCGCCACTTTTGGCGGCCATCTTGAATTTTTGCGGAAAAACAAACAAATGTTAATATCTCGGAAACCGTAAGAGATAGAGCCATTTTGACAGAAATTTTGACTCGCATGGTAGTGGTAGAGTATTCTATGTGCAATTGAAAAATTCCAATTTTCGCCACTTTTGGCGGCCATCTTGAATTTTTGTGGAAAAACAAAAAATGTTAATATCTCGGAAACCGTAAGAGACAGAGCGATTTCGACAGAATTTTTTACCCGTAGGGTTGTAGCAGAGTATTCTATGTGAAATTGAAAAAATTCAATTTTCGCCACTTTTGGCGGCCATCTTGAATTTTTGCGGAAAAACAAAAAATGTTAATATCTTGGAAACCCTAAGACATAGAGTGATTTCGACAGAATTTTTGACCCGTAGGGTTGTAGCAGAGTATTCTATACAAAATTGAAAAATTTCAATTTTCGCCACTTTTGGCGGCCATCTTGAATTTTTGCGGGAAAAACCAAAAATGTTAATATCTCGGAAACCGTAAGAGACAGAGCGATTTCGACAGAATTTTTTACCCGTAGGGTTGTAGCAGAGTATTCTATGTGAAATTGAAAAAATTCAATTTTCGCCACTTTTGGCAGCCATCTTGAATTAAATATTAATATCTCAGAAACCATAAGAGATAGAGCGATTTCGACAGAATTTTTGACTCCCAGGGTAGTAGAAGAGTATTCTGTACAAAATTGAAAATTTTCAATTTTTATTTCATAAAAATGTAAATATACTATACCATATGAAAACACTTGGGTAGGCGTGGCTTGGCGTTCGGTGACCGCCACGTACACCGTACATAGAATTTAAATATATGAGGGGAGACCCTCTTTAAACCTATATACTTGCTACCTTTGACCCCTGGTGACCTAATTCACTCTGCCATGCGCAGTAATACAGAAATAGTTCATTCTTTTTGTGGCGGTTGAACTATCAACAGGCGTTTTGCTACCTTTTAAAAGACCTGCATTTACACGTTTTTGAAGCTCTGTGAGTACTTCTTTGCTGTTTTATTCACTTTTCCTCCATTTTATTTACCTTTTACTTCAATTTCTGGTGAATTTATTGTATACTTTGGGCATTATTTACGTATTTCTTCATAATTCGTATTATCGCTCATCTGGTCACGTGGTGTTAGAATGTCGGATTACCTTTGGAGATATTCATTTCCTTTGTAAATTAATTCTTTTTATGCACTTCTACAGGCATTTTTATTTTAATTTATGGTATTCCTTCATTCTTTCAACGAAATTCTTCGTTTCTCCACGTATTTTGACCGTATTGACTGTGCATTGTTTTTCACGTACTTACCTATTTGGTATTTTCGCTCATCGGGTCACGTGGTGTCAGAATGTTGGACTTCCTTTGGAAATAATCATTTCCGCGGTGAATTAATTCATTTATGCACTTATACAGGCATTATAATTCACCTTTTACGGTTTTCCTTCATTCTTTTTACGAAATTCTTCGTTTCACCACGTATTTTGACCATATTTTTGAGCTTTTTACGAATCATTCACCAGGTCATGTGACGATGACGTCACATCCAAAATGGAGGTCAACCGATCGGTTGTCAGAAAATATTCATTTTCATAGTGATTACAGCATTTCCAGGTTTGTTTATACATTCCTTCTACATATTTCTTTGAATATTATTATGTCAGAGCATAATGTGTAATATTTTCAATTGTTAACGCATTTTTCATAGCGTAACATTACGGTATCTACTGCCTACCATTCACGGTTCTTTACTTGTTCAGGCCCTTTCATTTGACATTTCTGGAATTCGGATCCTGGTTTCAGTGTTTTGGGGTTCAATTCTGAGCCTAGGGTCTCCATTTTAGCCTTTCTCCACCTTCAATTTTGGAGGTTGGGGGTTTACGGCTTCTGGGGAGGACTTTGTCTTCCATCTTTTGGAGATCCATTTCACTGTTGCTGGTTTCTTACATTCCAATTTTATGTCAATTGGTCATTTGGTTTCTCAGTCCATTTTTAGTCCTTTGGCCTCTTTTGTGCCTAGGCTTCAGTCTAATCAGACTGCTTTTTGGACTGGGATTACCTTCTCAAGACCATTCATGTTCAGGGTCCCTTAATTAGAAGAGTTTATCAGTTGAATCCAACTGATTTTGCTACTTCCTAAACTCTACTCCATTCATTTTCTAAATCTAGAAAATTTTTGTTTGGGGTTTGGTGGAAATCTTCTGTTACTCAACAGCTTTCTATTGTGTTTTCACCATTTTTTAGATCTGACGATCAATGGGCACATCTCCCTTTTGGGTATGTTGGGGGTTCCTCTGTCTACAGTTAACCTTTAGGCAGACTTCAGGAACCCTATTCCAATTTTTTTGTGCCAGTCTGTTGGACTATATGGGTGCTTAGGACTTCATCCTTTAATCTTCTCCTCAGAAGATTTTCAAGCTTCCTGTCTAACAGAATTAGGGAATAAATTTGACTGCTCTTTTCTTTTGATCAGTCTTATTTTTCTCTAAGTCAACCACTTTTCCAGGCTTAGAAGTTCCTTCATGAGGCCAGATTCTTACTTTCTGTCACTCATTCATTTTGGGATTTTCTTATTCTAAGTTTTGTAGGTTGGGTAATTACCCAATTTTCCTTCTAAAACTTAGTTTTGCCAAGTACAAAATCCTCTTCAGAGGGTTTTTTGGGTTGACTTCTTCAGGTTTCCGGACCTGGGATCTAGCCTGAAGGGGTTCTTAAGACCTTCTCTTCCCTTGGTAGAGTTCCTCTGCTATTAGGGGAGATCTGAGATGGACCTTAGGGTCCTTATTTCTGTGGGATTTTTTCCTTCAGTCCTGTTTTGTTGATCACTTATTCAAGTTGATTGACAAGGCCATACTTTCTCAGTGGTCTTTTTCATCCACCATTCTTTGGACATCTGTTTCAATGGGTCTTCTAGCTACATTTTAGCTGGTTGATCTATGGCCTTTTTTCAGCCATCTTTGCACTTTATTTTGAGAGATTTCTTTATCCATTTCCCTCACTTGTGCTTAGTCACTTGGTAGGGTTAATTGGTCCTTTTTTGGTCTTATGCTGTTTCTTGTGATGTCTCTCTTGGGAGACCATTTCTTCTCACATATAACAGTATAAGCAGAAGGTTTTCATGTGGCCCTTACTCAAGGTGCCTCTTTTAAGCTATCTGCATTAGCCTCTTGAGGCACACCAATTAGGACCTTTTTTCCTCCCATCCAGGGAGTTTTCTCTCTAACTTAGTGCTTTTAGGATGTGGTTCCTTTCCAGGTTCCAACATTCTGATGGTGGAATGCCTTCCAGAGGTAGAGGCTCAGCCTCAACCTCTATTATGGTGTCCTTCAGGAGATAAGAGTGTTGTTTTACTCAAATTTTCACTCTTACTTCCAGATCCCTCCACTTGCCAGTGGGAGGTCAACTGATTCCAGTGGTCTCTCATATTCCACTTTCCTGATTCTTTCAGCTCTTCTCCACAGAAGAATGCTGTTCTTTGTCATTCAGTCTCACACTGTCTGTTCACATGAGCAGTTCACGTATCTTGAGCTCCTGTTTTCCTGATTTTTCAGGGCATTATCCTTGACAAAGATATACTGGAAACCACAATTAGATTTATATCTTTTCCTGGTTTTCCAGACTATCAGGATGCAACTTATCAGTTGATCATTTTCTCAATTAGTCAGTGGACCACTTCTCTTCCTCAATTTGTCTCCTTTCTCTCCTTTGGCTCCTTTGGTTCACTCTTGCTCATAGTTTTGCTTTTGGGCAAGGTGTACCACTTTGTGGCAATGCCTTATGGTCTAGCCACTAGCCTTTCAGGATTTACTTCCTTAGTCAAGGAAGTAAGGAAAGTTGGCTTTGAGGTTGGGCATCTCAGTGCACATGTGACTACAAATTGGCTCATTAGAGCCAATAGTTGTCAGAGGCTCTTTTTTCAACTCTATTACAGTTGACTTTCATCTTGGAGTGGTTCTTAGCAGGAAGTATTTAGATCTGTTTCTTTAACAGGTATCCTTCCTGGGTCAGGTTCTTAACCTGTTTCTTAATTACCTCTCCAACTGGGCTCCTTATTTCTTTTGGCTTCCACTTGGAAGCCGCTTCTTCAAGGTCCCTACACATGACACTTCTTCTGTGTCATCTCAGGACACTTGATTTTCCTTCTCAAAGGTGCTCTGGATTTTCCATTCCTTGATCCTTCTATGAAGGTTCATTCAAGATGGTACTATCCTGGGAACTATGTCTTTGCATTCCTCCCTTTAATTCCCTAGTTTTTACATCTACTTTCATGGATGTTTCACTGCAGGGTTTGGGAGTTCTTTGTGCTCTGTGGACCACCTAAGGTCTATTTTTGATGTAGCAGTCCAGTCTGTGCATCAGTTCTAGAGCTCATACCTGTCCTTTTTGCTCAGACATTTGTTCCTCTATTATCCTTTCATCAAAGGATCATCCTTTCAGCCTCAAACAACTCCGATGTCTTGCTCTCAAGACATTTGTTCCTCATTTGTCCTTTCTTTAAGGGATTCTTCAGATAGTCCAGGTAACACTGTTGTCTGGGCTTTCTTTAAATCAAGACAGCTTCCACTCTTGGGACATGTGTATTTTGGCATCTTTTGTCATTATTTTTACAAGAACAAGTCTGTTCTTCCACCTACTCATGTTCCAGGGGCATGAATCCTTGGCAGACCATCTCTGGAGGTCTTTTCTCACCTTTCATATAAGGTGGCCCTTCAATTCTTGGATCTTCAGATGGTAGTCTCAGACTTCTCATCTTATTTAGATCTCTTTTGCCATGTGATTCAATCACTAGCTGCTCTTACATGTGCCTCCTGTGCTAGATCCTTAGGCTCTGGCAACAGATGCCCTGGAGTGTTTTGGTCCGGAGTACTTGTTTTACTCCTTCCCTTCTTCAGCTCCTTGTCCTCTATGGCCATGAAGTTAATCAACTTTCAGAGCTGTATCATTCTTCTTGTAGCCTTTCCTGGTAATTGCCAGGTTTGGCCTCAAGATCTCCTTTAAGAAAGCCATTGGCTCTTCCTCTTATTCTTCTATAACAATCTCATCTAGAGTTTTGTTATTTATTTTTATGGAGTTCCTTTCTTCAAGCTTTCTGGCTGAAGTCTCCTTTAAGAAGAATTTTCACAGGAGGGGTCTTGGAGGATTTTTATCCTCCATAACTGTCTATGAAGCAATGTGGAACTGCTTCAAAAACTTGTGAGAAACATGGCCACTCTGCCATGCTTCAACTGTCCCATTTATTGCTGTTTGTTCCTTTTAAGGAATTATTTTTCAGACAATAGGGATACAGGTCAGCTCTCTCCAGGTACTACTTGGAGTTGGGTTCTTATAGGAGCTAGGAAGTCTCATTTAGAGCTTCTTTAAGTCCAGAATTAGGGTAGTCGTCACCTACCTGTTTGGTACTTATCCTTGGTTCTGCAGGCTCTTACCAAGGCTCCTCTTGAACCCTTTTCATTTGCTGAGCCAAGTTTTTCACATTTTAGACAGTCTTTCTTACTCCCTTTCTTTGGGAAGGAGAAGGAGTGATTTTGTTTCCTTTTTTTAAAGGTTTTCTCTCACTCTTTAGGGATGGCCTAAGTCATCCTTAAGTCAGATCTTACTTTCCTGGCTTAAGCCAGTTATCTTCAGAAGGCTCTTCCTGCTTTGACTTTTTGTCTTTGGTCAGGATGACTTAGAAGACCTCTCCTTTTTTACAGTCAGATTCCTAAGATACTTTCTATCTAGCTATTCTGACTTAAAAGGATTTCTTCTTGGTCTTTCTTCTGAAGTCCAAGAGGGTGATATTGCTGCTCAGACAATATCTTTTTGGATAGCACTTTATCCTTTATTCCCTCAATCTCTGTTCCACAGAGAATGCATCTCTTCATGGTGTCAGGGCTCATCATGTCAGGGCACAGGGGTCTTCCTGGTCCTTTAGGGGTGGAATCCCACTCCTAGTCAACATGAGATCCTGCACGTGGAAGAGCCATTCCACTTTTACATCCTTCTATTTTAGGAATGTATTTCCTTCAGAGATGTTGTTCTTAAGAATCTCTTATGATTTCTTAAGTGGAGTGGACATCCTTTTCCACTCAGCCATTTCTCTCTCTTCTACTTAAATTCCTCAATTTAAGTCCATCTGAAACTTTTAGTTTCAGAAAAAGGGGGGTGGCATTTCCCTTTTAGGGAATCTATTCTTCATCTCTATTTTCAGAACCGTGCTTCTTAGTGCCTCTGGGCATGTTCCTATTCTGAGCACAGGGCATACTTATGCCTTCTCCTTTGAGCTGACCTAATAGGGTGTAGACAGCAGTGCTGAAGTTAGTGCAGTGGTTAATGCTACTCACTTAGCTCACTCGAGTTATTGCTTCAGCACAGAGGTTTTGGGTTCAATTGCATTGCACTAGGAAGTATCCTTTTGTAGCAATTTAACCTTAGGGTGGTTTTCCTCAGTCTGTCTTTTTCCCACCATCCTTCCATGTGGGCATTCAACCCAAGTGTTTTCATATGGTATAGTATATTTACATTTTTATGAAATAAAATTTCATATTTTTAAATGTAAAATGCATTTTTATGAATAAAAATGTATATACTTGCCATATGAAAACAGCAAATCACCCTCCCGCCTGCCCCGCTTTTAAAGACCTTTTTCCAGCATTTATGTTTATTCACAAAAAGAATGAACTATTTCTGTATTACTGCGCATGGCAGAGTGAATTAGGTCACCAGGGGTCAAAGGTAGCAAGTATATAGGTTTAAAGAGGGTCTCCCCTCATATATTTAAATTCTATGTACGGTGTACGTGGCGGTCACCGAACGCCAAGCCACGCCTACCCAAGTGTTTTCATATGGTAAGTATATACATTTTTATTCATAAAAATGCATTTTACATTTAAAAATATGAAATTTCGCCACTTTTGGCGGCCATCTTGAATTTTTGCGAAAAACGAAAAAATCTTAATATCTCAGAAACCGTAAGATAGAGCGATTTCGACACAATTTTTGACTCCCAGGGTAGTAGAAGAGTATTCTGTACAAAATTGAAAATTTTCAATTTTCGCCACTTTTGGCGGCCATCTTGAATTTTTGCGAAAAACGAAAAAATCTGAATATCTCAGAAACCGTAAGAGATAGAGTGATTTGGACAGAATTTTTGACCCATAGGATAGTAGGAAAGTATTCTATACAAAATTGAAAAATTTCAATTTTCGCCACTTTTGGCGGCCATCTTGAATTTTTGCGAAAAACGAAAAAAATATTAATATCTCAGAAACCGTAAGAGATAGAGCGATTTCGACAGAATTTTTGACTCACAGGGCAGTAGAAAAGTATTCTGTACAAAATTAAAAAATTTCAATTTTCGCCACTTTTGACGGCCATCTTGAATTTTTGCGAAAAACGAAAAAATCTGAATATCTCAGAAACCGTAAGAGATAGAGCGATTTGGACAGAATTTTTGACCCATAGGGTAGTAGGAAAGTATTCTATACAAAATTGAAAAATTTCAATTTTCGCCACTTTTGGCGGCCATCTTGAATTTTTGCGAAAAACAAAAAAATCTTAATATCTCACAAACCGTAAGAGATAGAGCGATTTCGACACAATTTTTGACTCACAGGGTAGTAGAAAAGTATTCTGTACAAAATTAAAAAATTTCAATTTTCGCCACTTTTGGCGGCCATCTTGAATTTTTGCGAAAAACGAAAAAATCTGAATATCTCAGAAACCGTAAGAGATAGAGCGATTTGGACAGAATTTTTGACCCGTAGGGTAGTAGGAAAGTATTCTATACAAAATTGATAAGTTTCAATTTTCGCCACTTTTGGCGGCCATCTTGAATTTTTGCGAAAAGCGAAAAAATCTTAATATCTCAGAAACCGTAAGAGATAGAGCGATTTGGACAGAATTTTTGACCCGTAGGGTAGTAGCAAAGTATTTTATACAAAATTGAAAAATTTCAATTTTCGCCACTTTTGGCGGCCATCTTGAATTTTTGCGAAAAACGAAAAAATCTGTAACTGTAAGAGATAGAGCGATTTGGACAGAATTTTTGACCCGTAGGGTAGTAGGAAAGTATTCTATACAAAATTGATAAGTTTCAATTTTCGCCACTTTTGGCGGCCATCTTGAATTTTTGCGAAAAGCGAAAAAATCTGAATATCTCAGAAACCGTAAGAGATAGAGCGATTTGGACAGAATTTTTTACCTGTAGGGTAGTAGCAAAGTATTTTATACAAAATTGAAAAATTTCAATTTTCGCCACTTTTGGCGGCCATCTTGAATTTTTGCGAAAAAGGAAGAAATCTTAATATCTCAGAAACCGTAAGAGATAGAGCGATTTGTACAGAATTTTTGACCTGTAGGGTAGTAGAAAAGTATTCTGTACAAAATTAAAAAATTTGAATTTTCGCCACTTTTGGCGGCCATCTTGAATTTTTGCAAAAAACGAAAAAATCTGAATATCTCAGAAACCGTAAGAGATAGAGCGATTTGGACAGAATTTTTGACCCATAGGGTAGTAGGAAAGTATTCTATACAAAATTGAAAAGTTTTAATTTTCGCCACTTTTGGCGGCCATCTTGAATTTTTGCGAAAAGCGAAAAAAATCTTAATATCTCGGAAACCGTAAGAGATAGAGCGATTTGGACAGAATTTTTTACCCGTAGGGTAGTAGGAAAGTATTCTATACAAAATTGAAAAATTTCAATTTTCGCCACTTTTGGCGGCCATCTTGAATTTTTGCAGAAAAACAAAAATGTTAATATCTCGGAAACCGTAAGAGATAGAGCCATTTCCACAGAAATTTTGACTCGCATGGTAGTGGTAGAGTATTCTATGTGCAATTGAAAAATTTCAATTTTCGCCACTTTTGGCGGCCATCTTGAATTTTTGCGGAAAAACAAAAAATGTTAATATCTCGGAAACGGTAAGAGATAGAGCGATTTCGACAGAATTTTTGACCCACAGGGTATGGAGAGAGTATTCTATGTGAAATTGAAAAATTTCAATTTCGCCACTTTTGGTGGCCATCTTGGATTTTTGCGGAAAACTGAAAATGTTAATATCTCGGAAACCGCAAGAGATAGAGTGATTTTAACAGAATTTTTGACCCGTAGGGTGATAGCGAAGTATCCTATACAAAATTGAAAAATTTCAATTTTTTCGCCACTTTTGGCGGCCATCTTGGATTTTTGCGGAAAACCCAAAAATGTTAATATCTCGGAAACCGTAAGAGATAGAGCAATTTCGACTGAATTTTTAACCCATATGGTAGTAGAGGAGTATTCTATGTGAATTTGAAACATTTCAATTTTCGCCACTTTTGGCAGTCATCTTGTTTCGTAGAAATTTTCAACCCACAGGGTATCTAATCAATGTACTATTGGCAATTTTCAAAATATTTTACTCTCCCCAAAAATGGCGGCCATTTTGAATTTTTCAGTTTTTGCCTAAAATGAAAAAATGCAAGTTTGCTTCTGTCTCCTTAACCGTGTGAGATAGAGCGATTTCAATGAACCCACAGGGTATCTGACCAGTGTACCCTTGGCAGTTTTCAAAAAATATTCCTCTTCCCACATATGGCAGCCATTTTGAATTTTTGCCAAAAATTGAAAAACGGAAATTCACTTCTATCTCCTTAACCATGCAAGATAGAGCGATTTCGTCAAAATTTTCTACCCAACCAATGCAAAAAGGCATGAAGCTGAAATAATTTACATGTATACTAATAAATATTTAAGCATCATTGATATATTTTACAGATGAAACAGGGCCTTGTAAGATTACTGTACAATTTTTGTAAAAGGTTGATAGGGTGGACATTACACATGATAATGTGTGTTCTTCTATGCTATCCTGTTTCTATTCATATGTCGCAGCTACAAGCAACAGGGCGTCCTATTTCTAGTTATTATTATTATTGGAACATTATTGGCTAACTGATCATACAATATTTATAAATTCTGTTTTATTGAATAATTTAAAGTCAATTATATAATTCATGCGAGTTAACCATATAGAAATAAAAGACAAATTTACCTTTAACTCTTGTATCAGAAATCTACTTATATTTTTGATACTGAGAACTATGATTTATAGCTCACCCACCATGTCTCCTATAATCTTATTTTACAAATTTGAAGTTTACTTCACAACCTTCAGCTTTTCATGTGCAATGTCTCATCCTTAATAATTGTTGATCTCTGATTTTTCTTGTTTGATGTTCCTCGGAATCTGTTTAATGTCTCTTGGAATCTGGGGTCCAGTCCATCCATACTTCAACCCAGTAACTGTCTTTAGATAGAGATTAAATTAAATGCTATAGAAATACTATTAGAGTTAGAATTACCTAGTGTTGATTACTTTGCAAATAGACTCAACAGACACTGAGCCAACTATATGTCTTGAAAGTGTCATGTATACATAGAAATCTTAACTAACTGTATGTAACATGTGTCAATGAAATCCCATGCATTCAGCATCAATTTCTACCATAAATGAGGCAGAAATTAAAACACATGATTCAAATATTTTTGGCTCATAGTCATAGTGAATCAAAAGTTAGCATGGAACAGTGTTGTCTGGTGTATTAATCACAGACACTCTCATTATAAATTTGGCATTAAAGTAAAGGGGCATTAATTGTATCCCCGGCGCGAAGCGGGGATACTATGGATTCATCATCGTCGTCCGCAGAGATTTCTTGTTAGCGACCTACAGTCCACATTTCTTTCCAGATTTCTTTCATATTTGGCAGGTGGGTTGATATGGTGGAGGACTCGCCACCCTATCTTTTTGGTAGGCTTTATGTGTAAATTAGGCCTGTGGTAGACAAAAATGTCTAAAATGTGGAATATTGCTTGTTAGCAACCTACAGTCCACATTTCTTTCCAGATTTCTTTCATATTTGGCAGGTGGCTTGGTATGCTAGAGGATTCGCCACGCTATCTTTTTGGTAGGCTTTATGTCTAAATTAGGCCTGTGGTAGACAAAAATGTCTAAAATGTGGAATATTGCTTGTTAGCGAGCTACAGTCCACATTTCTTTCCAGATTTCTTTCATATTTGGCAGGTGGCTTGGTATGCTAGAGGACTCGCCACCCTATCTTTTTGGTAGGGTTTATGTCTAAATTAGGCCTGTGGTAGACAAAAATGTTTAAAATGTGGAATATTGCTTGTTAGCGACCTACAGTCCACATTTCTTTCCACATTTCTTTCTTTCTTACTAAAAAATGAGTAAATGCGAATTATCTCTTAAAAGTATTGCAGATAGCCAGTTTTTCTCAATAATTCATTCACCTACTTTTGGAACAGCTTTCACATGGTGAAGTTTCAGACCCATAGCTAATTACTCACCTGCTCAAAATGAGTACATGCGAATTATCTCTAAAAGTATTGCAGATGGCCAATTTTTGTCAAATAACTCATTCATCTACTTTTGGGAGAGCTTTCACATGGTGAAGTTTCAGACCCATAGCTAATTACTCACCTACTCAAAATGAGTAAATGCTAATTATCTGTAAAAGTATTGCGCATATTCAATTTTTATCAAATAAATCATTCATCTACTTTTAGGAGAGCTTTCACATGTTGAAGTTCCAGACCCGTAGGTAATGACTCACCTACTCAAAATGAGTAAATGCTAATTATCTCTAAAAGTATTGCAGATAGCCAATTTTTCTCAAATAACTCATTCACCTACTTTTGGGAGAGCTTTCACATGGTGAAGTTCCAGACCTGTAGGTAATTACTCACCTACTCAAAATGAGTAAATGCTAATTGTCTCTAAAAGTATTGCAGATAGCCAATTTTTCTCAAATAACTCATTCACCTACTTTTGGAAGAGCTTTCACATGGTGAAGTTCCAGACCCGTAGGTAATTACTCACCTACTCAAAATGAGTAAATGCGAATTATCTCTAAAAGTATTGCAGATAGCTAATTTTTCTCAAATAACTCTTCACCTACTTTTGGAAGAGCTTTCACATGGTGAAGTTCCAGACCTGTAGGTAATTACTCACCTACTCAAAATGAGTAAATGCGAATTATCTCTAAAAGTATTGCAGATAGCCAATTTTTCTCAAATAACTCCTTCACCTACTTTTGGGAGAGCTTTCACTTGGTGAAGTTTCAGACCCGTAGCTAATTACTCACCTACTCAAAATGAGTAAATGCTAATTATCTCTAAAAGTAGTGCAGATAGCCAATTTTTCTCAAATAACTCCTTCACCTACTTTTGGGAGAGCTTTCACTTGGTGAAGTTTCAGACCCGTAGCTAATTACTCACCTACTCAAAATGAGTAAATGCTAATTATCTCTAAAAGTAGTGCAGATAGCCAATTTTTCTCAAATAACTCCTTCACCTACTTTTGGGAGAGCTTTCACTTGGTGAAGTTTCAGACCCGTAGCTAATTACTCACCTACTCAAAATGAGTAAATGCTAATTATCTCTAAAAGTATTGCGGATACCCAATTTTTATCAAATAACTCATTCATCTACTTTGGGAGAGCTTTCACATGGTGAAGTTCCAGACCCGTAGGTAATTACTCACCTACTCAAAATGAGTAAATGCGAATTATCTCTAGAAGTATTGCAGATAGCCAGTATTTCTCAAATAACTCATTCACCTACATTTTGGAGAGCTTTCAATTAGTGTATTTTCAGATCCGTAGCTAATTACTCACCTACTCAAAATGAGTAAATGCCTATTATCACTGAAAGTATTGCAGATAGCCAGTATTTCTCAAATAACTCATTCACCTACATTTTGGAGAGCTTTCACATGCTAAAGTTTTTTTATGAATTTTTAAAAGAATTTTTAATGCATTAAAATTAATGAAATCATGCACTAAATCAATTATAACTTGAAAAGTATTGCATTTAGAGAACTTTGTTAAAATATGTTATTCAGCTACTTTTTCCATAGCTACAACATGGTGAGTAACTTGGGTGTCTATCTCAACAGCTAAGTGAGTAATAGCTACTTTTGGATTTTTCACTTACTTCCATCATGAGTAAAATCACCTGTAACTTGAAAACTATTGCATTTACAGAATTTTGTGCAAATATGTTATTCATCTACTTTTGGGTCAGCTATTACATAATAAAATTTCAGACCAGTAGCTCATGGCATAGCTGAGTAATAGCTACTTTTAGGTTATCACTGTTGAGTAAATCACTTATAACTTGAAAACTGTTGCATTTAGATAATTTAGTTTCAAAATCTTATTCACCTATTTTGAGGCAGCTATAACATAGTAAAATTCCAGACCTGTGGCTCATTGCATAGCTGAGTAATAGCTACTTTGAGGTTCTTACTCAACACTAAATCATTTATAACTTGAAAAGTATTGCATTTAGAGCATTTTGTTAAAATATGTTATTCAGCTACTTTTTTCCATAGCTACAACATGGTGAGTAACTTGAGTGTCTATCTCAATAGCTAAGTGAGTAATAGCTATTTTTGGACTTTTCACTAACTTCCATCATGAGTAAAATCACTTGTAACTTGAAAACTATTGCATTTAGAGAATTTTGTGCAAATCTGTTATTCACCTACTTTTGGGTCAGCTATAACATAGTAAAATTTCAGACCTCTAGGTCGTGGAGTAATAGCTACTTTTGCCTTTGCCGGTGGATACATCTTGCATCTGGCCACAGATGCGTCCTTGGTCTAGTTAGAAAATGTATGAAAAAGCTATGCATGGGGATTATATGTTTTTATGATGAGATACAGTTTATTTTGGATAACCAAAAAGCAATCATCTGGTGGCTCTACACATGAAAGCATGTGGACAGTAACAGTTTCATAGATGTGTGATAATGGGAGGTTTTTTGGTTGGGGGTGTAAAAGAGTTCTTGTTGATGTTCTTATTCATTTATTCAGCAATTTATTAATTAACAGTTATTAAACAATTCACATAATTATAATCCAATGTCATGGCTATAGTTCTCCTTAAATTCTCTATTTCAAATCTCTGCTCAGTATCAAGGATATGTATCAGTTCACTATTGATGTGATAAAGGCTGTGTTGTTGTTGTTGTGAATGTAGCTGGTTTCTGCCTAATATCCATTCACATACACCTTGCAATTTTTTACACTTTATTCCCTTTAATATTTATATAAGTTCACAACAAGAATGTTACACATATTCTTAATAATTAACATATTCCATGAAGTGTTTCTGTATCTTCATAATGTTCATAATAACAGTTTCTTGTTAAGTTAACCAGTATCATAGTTTCCAGTAACACTCATGATGATCTCCTTTCAATCTCTAAACACATGATGTTTTATCTTCTATTTCTGATACTACCAAGCCACATATATACTGACCCTTTTCAAAAAGAGAAACAGTCTAGGTAAGTCAGGTGACCACAATCCAATAAGGTAGTTGCAGCCTATCAGCCAGTTACATGTAGAAGTTTGGGTAGGAACAGGAACTGACAACCACACAAGATAAATGCTGAGTGACATTAAGGGCAACAAGTTAGTCATTGTACCTAAGTTAGGGTTACTTAACAGAGAAGGTATAGGCTTTGATGTGGAATACATACAAGTAATTATCTGGTTATCCAGACAAGCTTTGATACAAGCTGCTATTGCTGTTTGGTTGTCATTAAGTGTGGCAGTTATATATTCTTTTATAACTTCCTGACCATATATATCTTTATAACCTGCTTCCCACATACAAGATCTGATGAGCTATTAACAGCATTGGTGTAACCAGTTCAGAGGAGAGTAATGAATAAGTCCCTTGTGCTTAAGCTTTTGAAGTGTTCATGGTAATTACAAAATTATCTAAGATATACTGACAAGCTACCACATTATACAGATTGATCCCTGTTTCTGTTGAAAGAATGGCTGTTAAAACAAACAGTCTTTGTACACCATGTGTGACTTCACAAGAATCATTACAAAGTGCCAAGTTTATAGACACCCTGTTTGATTTCATAGGGCTTAAGATACAATAATAATAAAAGTAAGATTATGCTCTATCAGCCTTTACAAGTCTGTAAATTAGAAACAAGAAATATGATGCAGTCCTAAGTTTGTATGTACCAATACACAGAACATTTTTCAATACATGCTAATAATACACATGAACTATGTTATATGTAAAATCCACTAATGACAGCTGACTAATTAAAATACATAAAGTTTACTCATTATAACATCTGTCACCGCTGCGGAAAAGGTTGCTCCGTCAACCTTAATATGGTACAGTTGTACATTACGCATTCAACCGTAGTTGTACAAGTGACATAGTAGATATTAATAATAGTTACATAAACTGTACATAGGGTATATTCATCATAGGTTACAGTTATACAAAGAAATAGGTTATACAGTAATCAAGGCGAAAGTCAGGAAAGCAGTACAATATGTTGCACATTAATGAAAGTTATACGTTACACATATAACTTCACAGAAGGTGAAGTTCCACTCCACTAGTCCGCAATGTACTGACAAGAAACATCTGCAGAACACACTATGTACAAAGTTATTCACAATAATTGTACAACAACAGTGCAAGCGAGGCCTAAATTAAGTGTTGTAGTAGAAAGTTAATTGTAGGTAAGCAAGCAAGAAGTTGTACATTTTGATTCTTGTGTAGCTGTGGGTAAATTGGTGAAGTTATGAGTGAAAAGCTGTAATGGTAATA
Organism: Sabellastarte sp. h YS-2021; assembly: GCA_964017235.1. Taxonomy (NCBI): domain Eukaryota; kingdom Metazoa; phylum Annelida; class Polychaeta; order Sabellida; family Sabellidae; genus Sabellastarte; species Sabellastarte sp. h YS-2021. The sequence continues at coordinate 61,932,812 of OZ024929.1, read as the reverse complement.
TTTTGGATGCTAATTTGCCATGTATTAGGTGGTCAGCTCCACTGGAAACTCCGATGAGATGATTCTCTTCACAGGTCAGTTTGTTTATGTGTACCTTCAATGTATTGACATATGTATATGTGCGGCTGTACCAAACAACGTTTTTGATAGATCAATGAATGGTAAGATAGAACGTGTGGCACACTTGTTGCCTGTCATGTCTATGACATTGTTAAATGTTTGTGTGAGGGCTTGTTATGGTGTTGATTATCTGGTTGTTCATACTACAAGACTGTTGCTGCAGTCCATTGCATGTTTAACCTGTTGTTGAGTTGTTCACATATGGCATCAGTAATGTTACATTGAGCCAAAGGCAGCTCTTGTATATGTATGCCATAGTTGCTCTGCTGCTCCTAACTGTCCCACTGTGGTGAAGAGTACACCATGGTTGCATCAGTTGTTTGTAGCTGTTGTAGTGGAAGGCAGCATGACCAGCAGAGAAATCATCAACCACATTTGTTTGACCACATTTACAGAAATGTACCTTTGTGTAAGTAGTCTGGTAAGGTAAATAGATTCGGAAGGTGATCCGCAATACAATATAACTGAGTAGCAAGAAAATACAAAGGAATCCAAAAGGTGCGCGCAAAATTTTGAATTTGTAAAAAAAATACATATATATACAGCTACAAAGTTGTATCATGTTAATGGGTCACAGAAGACTAGAAGTAAACAGATAATAGGTAAGGAATACAAATCAGAGGTCAAGTGGCAGTGTTTTGTGTTAAGACTTTGGGGAAAAGGATGTTACCGGTACACAACTGATCTGGAAGACTGTTTATGTTGGAGTTTATTTCCTAGTTTTTCTTTTCCGAACTTTTCCTGTGACTGTTTTGTGTAGGTGAAATGCTTCCTTTAAGTGCCTTGGAATGGAGTCTGCTGGAACAACCTTGGTCCCACGTTGTCCTTTGAGTCTGACATAGTACCACCTTTGACCATTTTGGGGTCTGGTAGCACGGTGTATTTTTTCAACAATCTGTGGTTGTTCAGGGACTGTTGGGGAATTGTTGGGGTCAGTGTCACCACTGGGACTGTTGGGCTGTTCTTGCTGAGGGACCGACAGAGTTGTTGTTTCATTGTGTTCAGACTGTGCTTGTTCATGGTACTTTCTAAGCTGGTTGGCATGGATACGACCTCGTCGAATGTTATCTGTTTTGCAGTTTCGTATTTGGTAGGTATTGTTGGGGTTAACATCTACAATATAATAGGGTCCGAGATATTTGGTTGTGAGTTTAGGTGAAAGACCCTTTTTTGTCTTGTTGTTCTTGAGGAGTACATGATCACCAAGTTTGAATGTAGGCTCAAGAGCTGTTTTGTCATATCGTAATTTTGATGATTTTTGCGATACTTGTAGATGTTTTGCTGCTAGTTCAGACCTTAATTTCATGCGTGTCCGTAGTTTTTGGTAATGTTCATTTGGGGAAAGAAGTTTGTTTTCGTGTGTCAAAAGTGCAACATCAATGGGTAGATTGCATTCTTTACCAAACATCAGCATATGGGGTGTATACTGTGTGGACTGGGTTGCTGGGGTAGATCTGTACGACAGCATAACACTTTGGAGGTACTCATGCCAGTTGTTGTGGAACTCATTGGTGTAGGCACGAAGACATTGTAAGATGTAGCTGTTCATACGTTCTGCTGTTGAGTTGGTCTGAGGATGATAAGCAGTGGTGGAAATTTTCTGGATCTGGAAGAGTTTACACAATTCTGCCAGAAGGTGAGACATGAACTGTTGTCCGCGGTCCGTCAATATAGAAGAAGGAGCGCCATATCTGCATATTATCTCATCATAAAATATTCTGGCTACATCTGATGCTTGAGCTGATTTCAAGGGGAAAGCTTCAGGCCATTTGGTGAAAGCATCCACGATGAGAAGTATATGCTTGTGGCCTTGTGTGGTGGTGGGAAGAGGTCCAAGGAAATCCATGTGAATTCTTTGAAATCTTTCTGTTGTTGGAAGTGGTTGCAAGGGTGTCTTTGAAATGTGGTACTGACGTTTAGTGCGTTGGCATGTGTCACAACACTGGATGTATGTTTTCACATCTTTTGCCATTGAAGGCCACCAGTACTTCTGTTTCAAGCGTTGATATGTCCTATCAAATCCTTGATGGGCTCCAAGTGGGCTGTCATGGTATGCCTGCAGTAATTCATTCTGCAGTGCCAAGGGCACCATCAGTTGTTTTATGACACGGTCTTCACGGTGACCTTTTCCAAAGGGTGCATATCCTCTGAAGTATAATACACTATCAATCAAGTCATAATCAGCTGCAGTTCTTGTTACTCGCACAATCTGGTCTGGATCCTTGGGAAGTGTTTTGCTTTCAAGGTAGTGAATAAAGGGTGCAATGTCTTGGTCTTGTAGATGCTGTTGCCTGATTTCAGATGGCCTTATATCAGTGAGATCTTCAAGGAGCTTTACAGAGTTGACCTGAGAATATTCCAGCTCACTGTGCAAACACTTTTCAAGGGAATTCAGATGGGTAAGTGGTGTAGGTGACATTTGTTTTGTGAAAGTATAAGATAGTTTATACTCTTTGAGATCATTCCCCAGGGTGAGGGCAGATGTCATGGGGAAAGTGTTGGGTTCGGGTTCTTCAGTTGAACCATGTTCAGTGTAAGCTCGGCGAGACAGGGCATCAGCATTTTGATGAACACGTCCAGGCTTATGAATAATGGTGAAATCAAACCCTTGGAGGTAGTCGTACCAGCGTTGTCTTCTGCCTGAAGTTTGTTTGGCAAGGTCTAACTTCTTCAAGGCAAAGTGGTCTGTGTAGATGGTAAAAGGTTTGCCTACAAGGTAGTGTTTAAAGTAGCGCACACCTTCAATAAGTGCCAGACCTTCTTTGTCTGTGATTCCCCATCTGCGCTCAGCCATGTTCATAGAACGTCCACCATAAGCTATGACATGCTCCATGCCTTTATCATCCCTTTGACCCAAGATGTACCCTATGGCAAGATCAGATGCATCAGTGTAGAGTGTAAATGGTTTTTCAAAATCAGGAAATATTAACACCGGATGAGCAACAAGTTTGGATTTGAGTGTTTCAAAAGCAATTTGAGCTGCATTTGTCCAAGCAAATTTGACCTGTTTCTTCAAAAGGTTGGTCAAGGGTGCAGCGATGTGGGCAAAGTCTTTTACAAAGCGTCGATAATAGTTGCACAAGCCCAAGAAACTTTGTAGCTCTTTTTTGCTAGTTGGTACAGGGAAGGATTCAACAGCACTTGTCTTATCTGGCTGAGGAGCAATTCCATGTTCACTGATAATGTGACCAAGGTAAGGGACTTTTGACATGGCGAAGAGACACTTAGGTGGTTGTAGCTTTAGATTGGCTTCAGCTAACCTGTCAAAAACTTGGGTAAGGTGGTACAGGTGTTGTTGGAATGAGCTACTGTAAATAATTATATCATCAATAAAAACGAGCGCAAATTTCCAGTTGATGCCCCTAAGTACCTCATTCATGAGCATTGAGAAAGCCATTGGTGCGTTTTTGAGTCCAAATGGCAGTCTGTTGAATTCATAGACACCGTTCCTAGTTACAAATGCAGTTTTGTGTTTTGTCTCTGGATCAAGGGGAACTTGCCAGAAGCCGGAAGCTAAATCGAGAGTTGAAAAAAGTTTTGGTTTTGTCTCTGCAACTGAGTCAACCACTTCTGAGAAACGTGGGATGACAAAGAACTGGTCTTCAGTGACTAGATTGAGTTTCCTGTAGTCTACAGCAAAACGATAGTCCCCATTTTTCTTTTTGACCAGGACTACTGGGCTTGACCAAACAGATTGTGACGGCTCAATCAGATTATTTTCCAGCATACCTTTTACAAGTTTGTCAGTTTCTCTGGCTGTTTGGGGTGTCTGTTTGTAGGGGTAGCTACGGACAGGGGCAGCGTTGCCCGTATGAATAGTATGGAAATATTTTGTGGTGCCAGGAAGTTCTGAGGCATCTTTTGCAAAAACATGTCTGTATTTTCCTAAGAATAACAACAACTGTGTTTTTTCCTCCATTGATAAGTCACATTTATCTAGGTTTATGCCTAAGTCATGTGCAATAGCAATATAATGTTCATCAGGAAAAGTGTCACTTGATAGGGAGGAAATATTGTGAGAGGGAGCTTCTATGTCTGCAGTGTTGGTAATGTTAGCCACATCTATTTCTGCTAAAGTAGCTATGACAGTGCCTTGTGGTAATGTGACTGTATTATGTGTTGGATTGCAAATCTGATAGGTTGTTTTCCCATTGAGCAGTTGTACAACACACCTTGCCCCACCAAGATAGTATTTAGAAGCAAGCATTGTCACAGGTTCAGCTAAGCATGTCACATTTTGTTTGGCTTTACACTTGACTGGTAGTAGGGTGTGTGTTTTGGGTGGAATTTCTGCACCTTTTAGCAATGTGGCAGTGTATGTTTTAGAACTGGTACTATGTAGTTCCACAGCAGAAACATGTTGATTATGTGAAAGTTGTAAGGTGTTGTTTTTGAAACTAATAACTGCTGCATTTTTCTTCAAAAAGTCTAAACCTAGAATTAACTGATGGGAGAGTTGAGGACACACATTAAATGTCTGGGTGAATGGGACATTTGCAACAGTAAATGGGAGATCTGCAGTACCTTTTGTTTGAATTGTGCCACTTCCTGCATGGGTTAGGGTTTGTTTTGGTCCTAAAGAGTGTTTGTTTTTGTCCAGTTTCTCAAAAATGAACCAATCAATGCAAGATACTTCTGCACCTGTATCTACTAAAGCCTGCACAATAATACCATCAATAACAATTGATGTTAAGCCTTTGTTTTCACTAAAGGGTGTTACAATGGAACCAGTAGAACTACTTTGCAAATTTTGACCATTGTTGTCAACGAATGTTTTTGAATGTGACTGTGTTTCAATGTTTGTAATGTTTTTATCACTTCCATTTTTAATAGAAATAGTTCCTATCCGCCTACCACCCTTAGACTGTACCTTATTTGTCTTGTCACACTGGGTTTGCCTGTTAATGATAGCAGTAGGCCTATCCTTGATTTTAGTAATGTTCTGTACCTGTTCAAGGATAGGCAAAAAATCCTATTCCTTTTTGCTTCTACACACTTTCTCAAAATGATTCATAATACCACAATTTCTGCATTTTTTGTTTCTTGCCGGACATTCAGACAATTTAGAGTGAAACCTACCTCCACAGAAGTTGCAGTCCCTTTTAGCCTGTCCCTGTGGTTGCCTAGAGTCTGTCTTTGGTCTGGCCCTGCTGTGATTCCACTGATTTTGTCCCTGTGTTTGAATGGCAGAAACAGATGCCAGTTGGGTCACTACATCATCGAGGCGAGAGCATAATGCTCTTATTGCTGTGTCTGTTTGAAGAGCTGTATCTGATTTTCCTGTAGTAGCAGATCCAGAATATCTTGTGATTGCAGTCCTGACATCATGCAGGGATTTAGGATTCTGTGCTCGAATGTACTGTCCTACGTTGTCTTCCAGGGCTGCGACTGTAAAAGGCACTATCTGTTGCATGTCCATCTTACACTTTGTATACAAATTGGCAAAGTCATCCACAAACTGGAGTGGATCCTGGCCTTTGATCTGTTTCATGTTCTTCAGTTCCTGCATGGCTGTGAATGTATCTGTAGTTCGTGAGTACCGCTGGAGGAGTTGATCTGTAAACTTCTTGAGGTCTGCCAGTGTTGCTTCATCTAGGGACATCAGCCAGTTGTTTGCATTATCATCCAGGTACAGACTGATTTCCTCCATAAGGGGTCCATCCTCAATTTTGTGCTTCTTGCAATGGGCCTTGAGTTTCATGAGAAAGACTTCCGGACTCGATATGCCTGCTCGGAAGATTGGCCTTCCTCTGTCATCACCAGAAGCCATGTTTTCCACTGGAGTCACTGCTGTGTAATTATAGTTGGTTCCACTTCGAGTGGGCATCAATGACCAGCTAAAAAGTGGTCAATTTGGCATTCTCCACCAGATGTGATAATGGGAGGTTTTTTGGTTGGGGGTGTAAAAGAGTTCTTGTTGATGTTCTTATTCATTTATTCAGCAATTTATTAATTAACAGTTATTAAACAATTCACATAATTATAATCCAATGTCATGGCTATAGTTCTCCTTAAATTCTCTATTTCAAATCTCTGCTCAGTATCAAGGATATGTATCAGTTCACTATTGATGTGATAAAGGCTGTGTTGTTGTTGTTGTGAATGTAGCTGGTTTCTGCCTAATATCCATTCACATACACCTTGCAATTTTTTTACACTTTATTCCCTTTAATATTTATATAAGTTCACAACAAGAATGTTACACATATTCTTAATAATTAACATATTCCATGAAGTGTTTCTGTATCTTCATAATGTTCATAATAACAGTTTCTTGTTAAGTTAACCAGTATCATAGTTTCCAGTAACACTCATGATGATCTCCTTTCAATCTCTAAACACATGATGTTTTATCTTCTATTTCTGATACTACCAAGCCACATATATACTGACCCTTTTCAAAAAGAGAAACAGTCTAGGTAAGTCAGGTGACCACAATCCAATAAGGTAGTTGCAGCCTATCAGCCAGTTACATGTAGAAGTTTGGGTAGGAACAGGAACTGACAACCACACAAGATAAATGCTGAGTGACATTAAGGGCAACAAGTTAGTCATTGTACCTAAGTTAGGGTTACTTAACAGAGAAGGTATAGGCTTTGATGTGGAATACATACAAGTAATTATCTGGTTATCCAGACAAGCTTTGATACAAGCTGCTATTGCTGTTTGGTTGTCATTAAGTGTGGCAGTTATATATTCTTTTATAACTTCCTGACCATATATATCTTTATAACCTGCTTCCCACATACAAGATCTGATGAGCTATTAACAGCATTGGTGTAACCAGTTCAGAGGAGAGTAATGAATAAGTCCCTTGTGCTTAAGCTTTTGAAGTGTTCATGGTAATTACAAAATTATCTAAGATATACTGACAAGCTACCACATTATACAGATTGATCCCTGTTTCTGTTGAAAGAATGGCTGTTAAAACAAACAGTCTTTGTACACCATGTGTGACTTCACAAGAATCATTACAAAGTGCCAAGTTTATAGACACCCTGTTTGATTTCATAGGGCTTAAGATACAATAATAATAAAAGTAAGATTATGCTCTATCAGCCTTTACAAGTCTGTAAATTAGAAACAAGAAATATGATGCAGTCCTAAGTTTGTATGTACCAATACACAGAACATTTTTCAATACATGCTAATAATACACATGAACTATGTTATATGTAAAATCCACTAATGACAGCTGACTAATTAAAATACATAAAGTTTACTCATTATAACAGATGGCTGACACTACATGACTAATTTAATAAAGTTATTTGGGTTCTGCAAATCGACTTAGAATTTCTCCCTCAGAAAAGGTTATTGCCTTCTCTGTTAGGATTTATATTTGTAAATCTATCATAAAAACACATTTTAACATTCTTGGTAAATAACATTATTCTATTCAGAAACATTATTAAACATCTTGAAAGTTATTGGCTACTAATGAGCTCTCTCCTTGTTACCCTTGTGGTATATGTATATTGTTATCTAAACACAATAAATTGATATCTATTATCCTGGGTTTAACTCAACTTTAATCTAAAGATTCGACTTTGTGGTTGTCTGAAAGACAGCCACTGTTCCCTTGTTTTGTTTATGGGCAACAACAGCTGAATAATTGTTTTTGGAAGAAGATTCGGGTGGCCCTTAGAAGGACCAGTTGGTGTGACTTAATGCAGGCTAATCTGCTGATTTGCGCTGACTTTGCTGGCTGGACTGGCTGGGAGGTCTTGACTGTTCTTGAATTTGAGAGGGTGAAAATGGTTGTGGTGTGTCGATCTGCTGGTACTGTAGTACACTTGGAATCGCTCCAAAGAGACTGGATAATGCAGAAGTGTTGTGTTGACTTTCCTCCTGTTGTGAAGCTGCAACTGAAGGTGGGTTGAAAATCATCTGTCTGGAAGTCCCAGGCTGTTGGTCATCCACAACTAAGTAAGATGTTGGCTGTGTTGATGCTGATGAAAGCCTTGATGGTTGCTGTACTTTGGCAATCACTGTAGCAAGCTGTCTTGTGACCATCTAGTAGGCTGCACAACTGGAATGGAGACTGGTTGAGTATCCAGTATGGTGAGTATGTATTCTCCCTGTTGTGGCCTGTGTTGCTTGTGGAGGTTGAAATGTGGTGACCTGTTGAGTTGTTGTGACCTGTCTCTTGCGTTCTTCAGTCTTGTACTGTATTTCACTGAGAAGCTTCACTGTCTCATTCCTGAAGGTCAAAAAGGCTCGCTCCTCCAGGTGTTCAATCTCAGAGTGGAGATAGTTGCAGAACGACTGTCTTGGACTTGGAGTGGGGTCCTGACGTGCACCCAGAAAAGGGGAAATCATCAAGCTCATCTGCTGGAACTGATCTAAAACTGGATCTGCAGCAGTGGTGGTGGCAACTGAAGGCTGTCGTCGCTTAGGACTGGTGCTCGAAGGCTGATGAGTAACATCTGATGCCATGCTGATTTCCATCTCAGATTCAGTGTCTCTGGATGTATCCGGAACTGAAGCTGCAGCTGCAGAAGGTCTCTGTGGTGACTTGAACGCCGAAGACTTGGAAACTCCCTTCCTTCTGATGTGACCTCGTAGAAAACTGAAACTGTCCTTCAGCCAGGTCTGTCGTTCTGTGCTCTTTTCAGCTGCTTGTCCTGACTTCGTCTGAGTGAGCTTGTCATATCTGGTACATTGAGTTTCGAACCACTTCTTCACAGTCTTGATAGGCAAGTTTCTGGTAGCTGCTAGCTGCTCCCAAAGTCTTTCTTTCTTCTGCTTGTTTTTGAAACTGTCATTGGTCTTGTCATAAAGTTCCTCGTGCTGTTTAACGAACTCCATGATGGCTTCTTCATCTGAATCACTCAGGAAAATGGACTTCATCTGCCCCTTCTTCTGTCTGGATTGAGTTGATTCTACATCAGTATCTGTGTCTGTTCGCGCTCTCTTTTCCCCTCTTTCCTCAATTACATGTACAGCTTGTTGTGAAAAACAAAAACCTTAAAATTAAAAGTGAAACCTCACAGAACAGGTTTCACTCCCTGCCAGTCCAGCCTAGCTCAAACTTAAGCTAATTCGCAAAAAAAAAAAAAAAAATGAAAAACTTAAAATCAAGCTGCACACCAGTTGTCTCTCGACATGTCAAGCCCAAATATACGCAGATTGTCTGCCGACTCGCCTTTTTATAGATACAGATTTGGAAACCGACAGGCTGTAAGAAGCAAAAATATTACCAGCCTGTCAGTTACAGTTCCCGGCTTGTCTGGAAGTGTCACAGGCCTTCGGTTGTTGTTTACAGCTTGTCTGTTGGAGTTTAGGGCCTGTCAGTTACAAATATTCCTGACTCTAGGACCCAGTCGGTAAAAGTTACTGACTGGCCTGGAAACTTTACAGGCCTTTCAGGAACACTTACAGACATGCCGGCTAAAGTTACCGACTGTACTGTAACATTTCCCGCATAGTCTTTTTATTGCGTTAATACATCCTATCCAATGGACAATTGCTAATCCGGTGGGCGCAGACCGGCCCGCCAAACGACAGAAAAAGTCATCCCGTATGCAAGCATACTGGCCGGCCGGCCTTGGAGTGCACTCGCCAGGTGGCGCATAGGTATTTGCTTCCTGTCTACACGGCGTGACATCATGGCATCTTTTTCGTTTGGCGTGTGGATGTGCACACGAATTTTCTGCTCTCATTATTTTTGTGGAATACAGCCAGGAATTTTGATATTTTAATATTTTACTGTTATAAGTTGTGGAGAGTGTATAGACTACAATGTCTTCACCTGGTCAAAAAAGGGGAAGTTGTGGCCATACAGTTACTTCGTTTGATGGGCATGCCTTTTGCGCCCGCTGCAGGGACAAAAAGAAAGGGGAAGATCCTTGTGTGAAATCACCAGATAGTGAGTGTAACTTTTGTACGGTTCTTACACCTGAACAGCTTACCCAGCTTTCTACTCCATCTTATAGACTTAAGAAGGAAAAGAGGGAAGCAAGGAAAATGGAGGCTACCCCTGTTAAAGATAATACTTTGGTCGACCCCTCCTCAGTAGCTGTTATTGGACCTGTTTCCACCGCTACTTCGGGCTCCTCTCCACCCCCTGCAGTGCCTGCGAAGAAGGTCAAGAAAGATAAGCCTGCTTCTTCTAAGTCTAAGAAATCATCTGGCAAGTCGGTCGAGGATACCAAGTATGATGAACTGGACAAAAAATGGACTGACCGTTTTAATAGACTGGAAGCTCTTCTCATGGCTAAGTCGCTTCAATCTACTGATCAACCGACCTTCTCAGCTTCAGTTAGAGTTCCCCCTTCTCACTCTCCACCTGCAGCTATCAGCAAAGATTCCGAGCCGTTCTTTCAACCACTTTCATCAGGGCGCACTGGCACAGACTCCTCTGTACTTGTACATCATTCAGCCAGCCCGAGTCGGATGCTACTATTAAGCGCACTGGAAAAGACATCTCTGCTAATCAGCATCTGTCATCCAGCCAGCTTATGCCCGACCAACAGACTATCAGATCTTCTTCATCACCAAAGCGCACTGGCAACGACTCGTCTACGAAACATCAGTCAGCCAGCCAGCTTAAGCAGGACCGACACCGGCCAAGGTCCCCTTCACCTAGGCGCACTGGCAGGGATTCCTCTGTCTCTGAACATCAATCAGCCAGCCAGCCTCGCTCCGACCGGAACCGACCTGCCTCTCATGTTGGTACCGACCCTTCTGCCCACAGACCTTCAGAAAGCAAAGTCTGGTCCGACCGACCTAAATCTGCTCTGGCCACCGACTCCGGCTCTCCTACTTTGTGTAGACAGAGACGCAATAGTTCTTCTAGTGGGAGCTCTGCTTCTGGTACGGATTACTCTGACCGACCACCTGTCGACTTATACACAGAAGAGGGAGAGTTATCAGAAGATCAGGAGTGTACTACTACTGAGCCAGACCAAGCCATTAGTGAAGAACAGACTTATAGGGAGACCATGAGTGGCATCAGATCATATATGGGCTGGTCAAACATCCCTGAGTTGGATAGTGCTACAACGGGCTCGGATGATAACCCCTTTTCTGGTCTGAAGTCTTCTGCCCCAGGGAAAGTCTCTGTCCAGATGCCCACGGAAGAATGGCTTTGTAAGAAGCTCAGCAAATTGAACGTTACTCTGGTTGAGGGCTATCCCTCCCGAAGTTCTGAAGCCGGTGGCTTGATGATGGACCAGTTCTTGAGGCCTGCAAAGTCACAGTCCAAGTGGTACGGGCTGTCATCCGACCACAAAGCTGACCCTACCGCAGTCTCGACCTGGTGTACGGACGCGTGCAAACTTAACAGTTCCTACAGCAGAATAGCCCGGCAGTCTGGTATCACTTCTACCCATCCTACTTCAAGGCGTATTTCTCAAGAAATGCTCAGACGATGGGAGAAATCTGCAAGAGAAGCCACAGTCATCTGCAACCAGGCTGCCAGTTTTAATAGATGTTTATTCAAGGTACAACAGAATATGCAGGAACAATGTAAGATTGTCTGCTCCGAAAGCAAGGGTAAAAGCTCATCCAAGGTGTCTACTGCCATGGAAGAAATGCAGTATCTTATGAACTTTAACTCTAGCATCTGCCAGGCTGCTGCAAAAACCATGGAACACCTTACAGAATTTGTGTTTATTTCCATGGGCAACTTGACATTGGCACGCCGGGACTCTTATCTCACACATATTAAGACAGGGGTCAAACCAGACACTTTTGCCGGGCTACGTACAGCCCCCATTCACATTGCAACCCTCTTTCCAGACCACCTTATTAAGAAAGCGGAGGAAGAGATAGTACATTTTATTGCGTTAATACATCCTATCCAATGGACAATAGCTTATCCGGTCGGCGCAGACCGGCCCGCCAAACGTCAGAAAAAGACGTCCTGTGTCTCCACCGGCCAGGCCGGTCCAATGCTGTGCACTCGCCAGATGGCGTGTGGTACTTCCTTCCTGTCTAGACAGCATGACGTCATAGCATCTTTTTCGTTTGGCGCACATGCAGTGTACAAGGAGTTTTTCATCAGGAATCTTAATTTTAGTCTTTGGACTTTATTTCTTCAGAGTGTGTAAAGTTTTTATTATCATTGTGTTACGGAGTGTTTATAGACCTTTCTGGACAATTTTTCGCCTTTTATCAGTTAACATGTCTTCTCCAAGCCAGAAACACGGGAGCTGCAGACATATCATGGCTAGTTTCGACAGCCATTGTTTCTGTGCCAGGTGCAGGGAGAAAGGTAAGGGCTCTGACCCTTGTATCTCCCACCTAGACTGTAACGCATGCAACTCTCTTACTGAAGAACAACGCATCCAGTTGTCCACACCCTCTTATAGGATCAAGAAAGAGAAGCGGGATTTAAAAAAGGTTTCAGACACTCCAAAACAGGACTCCAGTTCCTCTCTCATAGACCCGTCTGTAGTTACGGTAGTGGGAGCAGTGGACGACCAGGGGATTGTAAAGTCTCCTGGTTCTTGTTCTGACAAGAAGAAAAAGCAACAAAGCTCGGATAAACCAGAACCTCACACTTCTAAGGTTTCCAAATCTGACAAGCCATCCAAGTCATTTAAACCTACCAAATCGTCTCAGGACTCCAGATTTGATCAGTTGGACCAGAAATGGTCCGAACGTTTTAACAGACTTGAGGCCTTGTTATTATCTAAATCCTTGGAACAACCAACACCGGCTTTTACAACTGTGAAGGTTACCCCTACACACTCACCACCAAAAACAGTCGCCTCTTCCAAGCCGTTCATCAAACCTCAACCTACACCGACCACCGGTCATGTCTACAGATTTGCCTGGTAGTGTTCAGACTGCTTTCAAGTCGACCAGCAAATCGACCATAGGAAAAGTGCTCACCGACCAACCTTCAGATCTGGCTGGTGCTGATTCACCCTTACCTCGTCAAGTACCAAGCAGGTCGTCGTCAGCCCCTACTAGGAGGCAGAGCACATCCTCCATGGACACGGACTCTGATTCGGATATTTCCGACCGTCCCCCAGTGGACCTCTTTGTCGAGGAAGGGGAGTTGTCAGACCAAGACCTGGAGGCTTCTACTGCTGACCCGGACTTAACCCTATCCGAAGAGCAGAACTATAGGGAAACCATGAGCGGCATCAGGTCTTTTATGGGGTGGAGTCACATCCCAGAGATGGATACAACAGCTTCCAGGTCGGAGGATAACCCCTTTGCGGGTCCTAAGACACAACCTATAAGGAAAATCTCAGTCTCCATGCCTACAGACGAATGGCTCTGCAGCAAGATGGGTAAACTGAATCTCACTCTTACAGAGGGATACCCGCCGCGTAGCTCAGAGGCCGGTGGACTGTTCAAAGATCAATTCGTCCGCCCCCCAAGATCTCAGGCAAAGTGGTACAGCTTTGTACCCAACCGACCCTCTGATGAACAGGACCCGAAGACTGTACATTCTTGGAATACGGACTCTTCAAAAGTCAATAGCACTTACAGCCGTATAGCCAAGGCTGCCGGGCTTGCCTCAACAGCCCCACCTTCAAGGCAGATCTCTCAAGACAATTTAAGACGCTGGGAAAAGTCGGCACGCGAGGCTTCCATCACTTGCAATCAAGCTGCCGCATTCAATAGGTGTGTCTATAAAGTTCAAGAAAACATGCAGACCCAGTTGAAAATAGTGAAGTCGGAGCTTAGTAAAGGGAAGTCGTCTGAGAGAGTTTCACAGGCCGCTAGTGAACTACAATTTCTACTCAATTTCAACTCCAGCATCACTCAGGCTACGGCCAAGACGCTTGAACATTTAACAGACTTCGTCTTTGTCACAGTGGCCAACACGACTCTGATAAGGCGTGACGCTTACCTTTCACATCTAAAGATGGGCATCAAGCCAGATACCTTGTCCGCACTACGTACTGGACCCCTGCATATTGTCACTTTATTTCCAGACACTGTTTTGAAACAGTCCGAACAGGACATTGCTAACTTTGAGAGTAAGGGGCAGGTCCACTCAGGAAAGAAGGGTCGTTACCACCCTTATGAGAGACAAGACAAGCGACCTGATTACAGAAAGCCCGACCGTCCTTCCTGGAAGAATATTGGCAACAGAGGACAGAGTAAGAGAGGCAGAGGCAAGGCCTCCTACTACACCTCGCGACCAGCCAAGGGCCAGCAGTCCTTTAAATGACAATCACTTTGTAAACAGTTTACAGGAGGGACTGCTGGCCGGGAGCCAGACATTGACACAAAAAGAGACTTTAAATTTTGCAAATTTTCATGTTGTAAAAAGTGTACCTTCTGCGCCCGGGCACTCCCAAAAGAGAGAGTTAAGTCCCGGGGCAGCAGCTTGTCAGACATCAAGAAATTACAAATTAAAATATGTGAACAGTGTTTCTTGTGTCACTCAATTGTGTCCTGTCCAACCTGTAGCAAATGCCCCCAATGTTGCACAAAATCTACCTGTAGGGGCCAGACTTCAAAGTTTTTGGAAAAATTGGCTAAATCTAGGGGCCGGTCCCAAGGTAGTTCAAATCCTACGAGAGGGTTACTCCCTCCCCTTCCGGATCCGCCCCCAACTCACACGATCCCCTACAGTCATAAGCCGGTATGTCAATCCCCACAGGAACAGCTACCTGTTGGAGGCATTACATCAGCTTATAGACAAAAAAGCGGTAGAAAGGGTTCAAAATCCGAGATCCCTAGGGTTTTTCAACCGACTATTTTTAGTCCCAAAACCCAACAACAAATGGAGGCCAATACTGGAGTCAAGCAATTTAAACGTTTTCCTCAAAGTGGAAAAGTTCAAGATGGAGACACCGGAAACCATCAGAACATCCCTCCAGCAAGGAGAGTGGGTCACCTCAGTAGACTTCAAAGATGCCTACTTTCACATACCGATACAGGAACAATCCAGAAAATATCTACGTTTTCATGTCCAGGGCCGGACGTACCAGTTCAAAGCATTGCCTTTCGGCCTGTCCACAGCGCCCATGGAGTTTACTGTATTAGCCCAAGAGGTGAAACTGATGGCCATACACAAGGGTATAAGAATCCACCAGTACCTAGACGACTGGTTGGTGAGAGCCAGATCCCAACACCTTTGTCTCCAACACACCCGACTCCTGGTCAAGATGTGCCAGATCCCCCAGCTTTCTTTCCAAGAACCAGCTGGCCAAAGAGGGCCCGGGAAGTGAAGCCCCAGTGGTCATACCAGCCCTGGCTCCTACTCTGGATAGATCCCTCAAGTCTGATAGATCTCTTTGTCCGGTCAGAGCCTTGCGCTACTATCTGGACAGGACTTCAGACATAAGGCAGGACAAACAACTGGTTTTTGTCTCCTTCAAGAAAGGCTTCGACAAGGACATTTCACCTGCCACTATCTCCTCATGGATCAAACAGACTGTGATCCTATGCTATGAGCTCTCTGATTACCAGGCCCACACCCTACATCAAGTCAAAGCTCATGATGTCAGGGCCTTTGCTGCTTCCAAGGCCCTCCAATCCGGAGTCTCCTTGGAGCAGATTTTATCAGCCTGCCACTTGAAATCTCACAACACCTTCACCCAATTCTATCTGAAGGATGTGGCCTGGGCCGATTCAGAGCTCTACCATCTTGGTCCTGTTGTGGCTGCTCAGCAGATCCACCAGCGGACTGATACTTAAGGGAGAGTGACACATATCTGTATATATTGCACATTTAGTTAAGAAGCAAAAAAAAAAAAAAAAAAAATCTTCTCAGGTACTTCCTTCTATGGCTTACTTCTATGGGACTGAACTCATCCCTCTCTTCCCCTACCTTCAGAGCAGGTCTGCTTAGAGAAAAAAGGGGGGGAGCCAGGTCGTTTCTGACGGTTCCTTCTGGATAACCGGATGATGATATGCGACCATAGCCCTAAGGGTTTTTGACTTCAGGGTCTACCCAGGCTTTTACGGGAATCGCCACTATTCCTAACATGAGTTCAACTTTAGTCCCTAGTAACTTACCCGCCGACCAAGCGGTAGTTATTCAGCTATTGTCCATTGGATAGGATGTATTAACGCAATAAAATTGCAAATTTAATAAATAAATTAAATTTTTATAAGTTAATACCCTATCCAATGGACACACAAGACCCTCCCTCCGACCCCGCTTTCAGTCTACTAGGGGTCTAATGGTTTAGACAACGAAAAAAGATGCTATGACGTCATGCTGTCTAGACAGGAAGGAAGTACCACACGCCATCTGGCGAGTGCACAGCATTGGACCGGCCTGGCCGGTGGAGACACAGGACTTCTTTTTCTGATGTTTGGCGGGCCGGTCTGCGCCGACCGGATAAGCTATTGTCCATTGGATAGAGTATTAACTTATAAAAATTTAATTTATTTATTAAATTTGCAATTTTGAGAGTAAGGGTCAGTCTTCAAGTGCAAAGGGCAAGGGTCGGTACCACCCTTATGAAAGGTCGGACAGGAAAGCAGATAGGAAGTCTTCTTTCAAACAGGATAAACCCTCATGGAAGAACATTGGCAAAGCTCAGCACAAGAGAGGTCGCGGAAAGGCATCACACTACTCCTCGCGACCAGCCAAGGGCCAGCAGTCCTATAAATGACAATCACTGTGTCGACAAGTTACAGGGAGGACTGCTGGCCGGGAGCCAGACAGCAACACAAGAACACTTAATAAACAGTTCTGTAAACTTAAATGTTGTAAATCCTGTTCATACTGCGCCCGGGCATTCCCAAAAGAAAGGAGTAAGTCCCGGGTTGCCAGTTTGTCATATGCCAACAGATTACAAATTAAAATATGTGAAAGGTGTTTCCTGTAACCAATGTCAAACTTGCTGCACAAAATCTTCCTGTAGGGGCCAGACTTCAAAACTTTTGGCAAACTTGGCTGCACCTCGGTGCCGGTCCGAAGGTAGTTTAAATCCTGAAAGAGGGTTACACCCTCCCCTTTCGGATCCGGCCAAAACTAGCAAGGTCTCCCACAGTCATAAGCCGCTATGTCAATCCTCACAGGAACAGCTACCTGTTGGAGGCATTACATCAGCTTATAGACAAAAATGCAGTAGAGCTAGTAAGAAACAAAACCTCTCTGGGCTTTTTCAACCGGCTATTTTTAGTCCCCAAACCAAACCAAAAATGGAGACCTATACTAGATCTGAGCAACCTGAATTTTTTCCTCAAGGCGGAGAAATTCAAGATGGAGACACCGGAAACCATCAGGACATCCCTCCGACAAGGGGAGTGGGTTACCTCAATCGACTTCAAGGACGCCTACTTCCATATTCCAATACAGGAACAATCCAGGAAATATCTCAGATTTCATGTCCAGGGTCAGACATACCAATTCAAAGCTCTGCCTTTCGGTCTGTCCACAGCACCCTTGGAGTTCACTGTAGTAGCAAAGGAGGTGAAACTGATGGCCATACACAAGGGTATAAGAATCCACCAGTACCTAGACGACTGGTTGGTGAGAGCCAGATCCCTCCAAACCTGTCTCCGACATACCCAAATGCCAGTCAAGATATGCCAGGATCTAGGCTGGCTGGTGAATTTGGAAAAATCAGAGCTGGAGCCCAAACAAGTCTTCAACTTTGTCGGCTACCAGTTCGACCTCAGGTCCGGCCGGGTCAGACCGACACCGGACCGGTGGCAAAGTCTTCAAGAAAAGATACAAGCACTTTTTACTACCGGCCTGTCCGGTCCGGCAGTTCATGTCCCTGATAGGTCTGCTAACAGCCACAGAAAAACAAGTTCACTTAGGCCAATTACACATGAGACCCATTCAGTGGCATCTCAAGAACAATTGGAGGGTACCGGAATCTCTAGAAAAGGTCATCCCTCTACCCAGGTCCCTGCATCCACACTTAAATGGTGGCTAGAGGAAAGCAATGTGCTCCAGGGTCAACCATTACACCCCATAAAGCATGCTCTACAGATATTTACAGACGCATCAAAAGAAGGGTGGGGCGCTCACTTAAACGAGTTCACTGCAAGAGGGTCCTGGTCGGTGCCGGAAAGCAAGCTGCATATAAACTATCTAGAGCTCAAAGCGGTGTTTTTGGCCCTCAAGGAGTTCTAAAATCTCTGTGTAGACAAAATAGTTCTAGTAGCAACCGACAATACTACAGTGGTCGCTTACATAAACAAAGAAGGGGGCATGATGTCAGGCCCCCTATGTGCCCTACTGTGGAGAATCTTGACCTGGTGCTCCCAGCGACAAGTGACTCTAAAAGCGCGACACATCCCAGGCCGCTTAAATGTGATAGCAGACAAACTGTCCAGGCTGGGTCAGACCATCCAGACAGAGTGGTCCCTACTTCCAGAAGTCTTTCATCAGATATGCAGCCAATGGCACCGGCCTCAGATAGACCTATTTGCCACGAGGTTCAACCACAAGTTGCCTCAGTTTGTCTCTCCAGTACCGGACTCCCTAGCTGTAGCAGTGGACGCACTTACTCTACCATGGGAGGATCTGGATGCATATGCCTTCCCACCGACCGCCATATTGGGCAAAGTGGTGGAGAAGCTACTGGACAGTCCTTGCAAGAAAATCATTCTAATTGGCCCGGGTTGGCCCAACATGCCTTGGTTTTGGGACTTGGTGACCAAGTCCAGTCAAGTCCCTCTCAACTTGCCCAACCTGCCCGATCTGTTGACACAGCCTTTCAATCAGATCCCTCAGAGAAATCTGACCAACCTAAATCTCCATGCATGGCTCCTAGAGCCACAGCAATCAAAGAACAGGGCTTCTCTGAGGCAGTGGCAGCGAGAATTGAGGCTCCTCAAAGGAGCACAACCAGATCAGTCTATGAGGCAAAGTGGACCATTTTTACAAAGTGGTGCATCACTAATCAGGTGGACTTCAGGTCACCACCTGTAAAGTCGGTGGCTGACTTCCTACTGTACCTTTTTGAGGACAAGAAGTTACAGCCCAGCACCATTGATGGATACAGGTCTGCCATTGCTGATAAACTAGGTAATACAACAGTCAATATCAGCAAAGATGATAATCTCACTCGTCTCTTGGAAAGTTTCCACAGAGATAGACCCAAAGGGCGGAGGGGAATACCCTCCTGGAACCTTTCCCTGGTACTACATCAGTTGACTAAGGCTCCTTTCGAACCTCTTAGGGAGGCATCGCTGAAGCATCTGACCTTCAAAACTGTCTTCCTTTTGGCCCTGGGCTCTGGCAAAAGAAGGAGTGAGATCCATGCATGGCAACACAAGAACATCAGACACCAATCCGATTGGTCTAAGGTGTCCCTGTTTCCATCTTCCAGCTTTCTTTCCAAGAATCAGCTGGCCAAAGAGGGTCCAGAGAGTGTAGCCCCAGTGGTCATACCAGCCCTGCGCCTACTCTGGATAAGTCCCTCAAGTCTGACAGATCCCTTTGTCCAGTCAGAGCCTTGCGCTACTATTTGGACAGGACTTCAGACCTCAGGCAGCACAAGGAGCTAGTCTTTGTCTCCTTCAAGAAGGGCTTCGACAAAGACATCTCCCCTGCCACTATCTCCTCATGGATCAAGCAAACTGTGATCCTATGCTACGAGCTCTCTGATCATCAAGCCCACACCCTACATCAGGTTAAAGCTCATGATGTTAGGGCCTTTGCTGCTTCTAAGGCCTTCCAGTCCGGAGTCTCCTTAGAGCAGATCTTGTCGGCCTGCCACTGGAAATCTCATAATACCTTCACCCAATTCTGTTTGAAGGATGTGGCCTGGGCTGATTCAGAGCTCTTCCACTTAGGTCCTGTAGTGGCTGCTCAGCAGATTCACCAATAAACGGGACCTGGAGGAGATTTGTAAATATGTAAATAGTGTTTTTACAGTTAAGAAGCATCAAAAAAAAAAAAAAAAAAAAAATCAGACGTGCTTCCTTTGGGAGGTTTATTTTCCTTCTTGGGACTGAACTCAGCCCTCTCTTCCCCGACCTCAGAGTAGGTCTGTTAAAAAGGGGGGTGGGGATAAAGTCGGTTGGGACCGTTTAGCCGGCCTGTGTTAACCGACTATAGCCTTAAGGGTTTCCTGACCTCAAGGTCGACCCAGGCGTGAAGAGTTTTCTTGTTAGTTCTTGTCATGAGTTCATCTAAGTCCCTAGTAACTTACCCTCCTTCCAAGCGGTAGTTATTCAGCTATTGTCCATTGGATAGGATGTATTAACGCAATAAAATTGCAAATTTAATAAATAAATTAAATTTTTATAAGTTAATACCCTATCCAATGGACACACAAGACCCTCCCACCAACCCCGCTATCAGTCTACTAGGGGTCTAATAAGTCGAGTGCACTGGTACTACGGACCGACCTGCCGGTGGAGACACAGGACGTCTTTTTCTGACGTTTGGCGGGCCGGTCTGCGCCGACCGGATAAGCTATTGTCCATTGGATAGGGTATTAACTTATAAAAATTTAATTTATTTATTAAATTTGCAATTTTGTAGGCTACCAGTTCGACCTCCGGTCCGGCCGGGTCAGACCGACACTGGACTGTTGGCAAAACCTTCAGGACAAAATATTGAAAATACTGTCTTCACCGGCTTGTCCGGTCCGGCAGTTTATGTCTCTGATAGGATTACTCACAGCCACAGAAAAACAGGTTCACCTAGGCCGCCTTCACATGCGCCCTATACAATGGCACCTCAAAAACAACTGGAGGGTTCCAGAGTCACTAGAAAAGGTGATCCCCATCCCCAGGTCCTTGCACCCGCATTTACAATGGTGGCTAAACAAAGACAACGTTCTCACAGGCCAACCATTACACCCTATAAGACATGCGCTACAAATCTTTACAGACGCGTCAAAAGAAAGGTGGGGCGCTCACTTAAACGAGCACATTGCAAGGGGAACCTGGTCCCTTCCAGAAAGCAAGCTGCATATAAACTACCTAGAACTCAAGGCAGTTTTCTTAGCATTAAAAGAGTTCCGAGACCTTTGCATAAGCAAGATAGTTCTTGTAGCAACAGACAATACCACTGTGTTAGCATATATAAACAAGGAAGGAGGTATGAGATCGGGTCAGCTTTGTGCCCTTCTCTGGAGGATCTTGACCTGGTGTACCAGGAATCAAGTAACCCTCAAAGCCCGACATATCCCGGGCCGTCTAAATGTGATAGCGGACAAGCTATCCAGACTAGACCAGACCATTCAGACCGAGTGGTCTCTCCTTCCAGAGGTCTTCCAAGCTATATGCAGCAGGTGGCACCGACCTCAAGTGGACTTGTTTGCCACAAGGTTCAACAACCAGTTGCCTCTATTTGTGTCACCGGTACCAGACCACCTGGCCACTCAGTCTGCCATGGGAGGATCTGGATGCTTACGCCTTCCCACCAACAGCCATCTTGGGCAAAGTGGTGGAGAAGTTGCAGGACACCCCAGGCATGAGAATCATTTTGATTGCCCCGGGGTGGCCGAACATGCCCTGGTTTTGGGATCTGGTAGCCATGTCCAGTCAAATCCCACTGAGCCTGCCTTTCCTGCCCAACCTTTTAACACAACTGTTCAATTAGATCCCTCACAGAAATCTGACCAACTTGAATCTCCATGCCTGGCTCCTAGAGCCACAGCAATCAAGAGACAAGGTTTCTCCAAGGCAGTAGCAGAGAGGATTGAGGCTCCTCAAGGGGGATCCACCCGATCAGTCTATGAGGCAAAGTGGGCCATTTTTACAAAGTGGTGCATCTCTAATCAGGTGGACTTCAGGGCACCCACTGTGAATACAGTGGCTGACTTCCTTATGTACCTATTTTAGGACAGGAAGCTACAGCCCGGTACCATTGATGGTTACAGGTCAGCCATTGCTGATAAATTGGGTAATTCGCCCATCAATATTAGCAAGGATGAAAACCTCACACGTCTCCTGGATAGTGTCCATAGAGACAGACCCAAAGGTCGGAGGGGAATTCCCTCCTGGAACCTCTCCTTGGTACTACACCAATTGACTAAGGCTCCTTTCGAACCAATTAAGGAGGCATCTCTGAAGCATTTGACCTTCAAGACAGTCTTCCTCTTAGCCCTTGGGTCAGGCAAAAGAAGAAGTGAGTTACATGCTTGGCTAAACAGAAACATAAGACATCAGTCTGACTGGTTGAAGGTTTCTCTGTATCCATCACCCAGCTTTCTGTCAAAGAATCAGCTGGCAAAAGAGGGTCCAGACAGTGTGGCCCCAGTGGTTATACCAGCCCTGGCTCCTACCCTGGATAGATCCCTCAAGTCTGACAGATCCCTATGTCCGGTCAGAGCATTGCGCTACTACCTGGACAGGACCTCAGACCTCAGGCAGAATAAGGAGTTGGTCTTTGTCTCATTCAAAAAAGGTTTCGACAAAGACATCTCACCTGCTACTATCTCCTCATGGATCAAGCAGACTGTGATCCTATGTTATGAGCTCTCAGATGATGTCAGGTCCTTCGCAGCTTCAAAGGCCTTCCAGGCAGGCGTCTCCCTGGAGCAAATTTTATCAGCCTGCCATTGGAAATCCCATAATACTTTTACTCAATTTTATCTGAAAGATGTGGCATGGGCTGACCCAGAGCTCTATCATTTGGGGCCAGTAGTGGCTGCTCAGCAAATCCACAAATAGCCCCACTAAGAGAGGAGATTTGTACATAATTTATGTAAATATTGTACGTTTATAGCTAAGTTGTATACAAGAAAAAGATCATAAAAAAAAAACAAAAAAAAACTGTGACGTGCTTCCTTCGGGAGGTTTATTTCTATGGGACTGAACTCATCCCTCTCCTCCCCTGACTCAGTGCAGGTCTGGAAAAAAGAAAGGGGGGGAGGTATGTCGGTTTGGACCTTTTGACCGGTTTCTGTAGACCGACTATAGCTTTAAGGGGTTTCCTGACCTCAAGGTCTACCCAGGCTTGACAGAAAATTGTTAGTTCTTATCCTGAGTTCTCCTAAGTCCCCAGTAACTTACCCACCTGCCAAGCGGTAGTTATTCAGCAATTGTCCATTGGATAGGATGTATTAACGCAATAAAATTGCAAATTTAATAAGTAAATTAAATTTTTATAAGTTAATACCCTATCCAATGGACACACAAGACCCTCCCAGCCGACCCCGCTGTCAACTTACTGGGGTCCTATGAAGTTTGGACATCGAAAAAGATGCCATGACGTCACGCTGTCTAGACAGGAAGCAAATACCTATGCGCCACCTGGCGAGTGCACTCCAAGGCCGGCCGGCCAGTATGCTTGCATACGGGATGACTTTTTATGTCGTTTGGCGGGCCGGTCTGCACCGACCGGATTAGCAATTGTCCATTGGATAGGGTATTAACTTATAAAAATTTAATTTACTTATTAAATTTGCAATTTTATTGCGAAAAATACACTTACCATTTCCTGACCATTGCTATATGTTGGTGCCATCCAACTCACTGGCCAAAGTTTTAAGAGAGGCCAGTGAGTGAGTGTGAACTAGCATGTCCCCCTAGTGGTCATGTGACCACGCTAGTAAACAACCTTCATTATTTTTGTTGGCCATCCTAGAGTGTGGATGTTTATTTTCTTTTCGGATTTTTATTAAGTATTTTGGACTTTTTGTGGATTTGAGTTCTGTTTTATGACATCTGTGTTCACAATGTCTTCTCAGGACAAAATTAAGAGGAAATCATAGAGGAAAAGTGCTTTTGTGGACCTTTCTTCATGGATTGGTAACCACTTTTTGTAAGATGGCGACAGTGATGTTTGTCGTTGGATGAAGAACTTCTGCTGCTCAGAATGCATGTTTTTTCTTCATAAGCACGTATTTCTTCAGATGGGTCAAGTTCTTTTTTATTTTTTATGCAATTTCCTCTTGCTTGAAGATTTACTTCATTTTTAACACTGAAACTGTCGGCAGTCATACTAGCTCCGGCAGGGACAGTTTACTTGTTGCTAGGCGACAAAGGAAAGCATGGAGACAATTCGATTGTCACAAAGCTTATCACTCGTCGGGTTCCTATAGCCAGGCGTTTGGTAGCAAAGATCTCACCACATCATGCTCTGCCGAATAGGTCACTGGTTGGAATCCCCTATGGTGGCAGACATCTTTGATTTTCTTGGATGCTACATCGGGGGCAAGTTCCGGATGCAGAGTTGATGTTTTACACCGTTAATTCCTCCGGTGAGGTGCAGTCGGAACTTTTCACGGAGGAAAATACCTACATGACGTCATCCGAAGACAATCGAGTTTCCATACCTCCCAAAAGGTCTGGAATCGGGTTGTCAGATGACCGGAGTCGTGTTTCATCTCAGTAATTAGCTTTTCATTCTGTGGTGTTATGCAGGGTTTCTGCTGGAAACCGGCACCGGTACATAAAACCTAGTTACCCATTGTAAGATTTTGTTCAAGAATACAGGCTCTCTGTTTTCTTGCAGCATAATCATGTTAAATCTTAGGATACAATATTTTTGGAGTTATTTAGCAGGACCTCTGTCAGGAGGTCTTCAAGAATTTAAGGATTAACAGAAATCTCATAGAATATCCAGTTCTACACTAGCACCTTGGACTGGTTACAGTTTTGTCTATTATAGTCTGCAATAATTCTGGATGTTTTGGGCAGTCCGTTGACAGTTGTTCAACTTGTTACTCATCAGGAGTGTTATCTCTTAGATGATTTTGGTAGAATAAAGTGAATTTTTCACTCTTAATGAGGTTTTCTCCTGCTGAGTTCTTGGTCAGATGTCCAGGAAAACTTCATTTTATGAATTCTGGTGTATAGTGTTTCTTCTGTCTGGGAAGGAGCAAACTCCTACACATGGCTAGAAATGGGATTAGTGCCCCAGGGCAGTTTTGGTTCCCATTATTAGTCCTCTAACACTGTTACAAACTCACCTCCTCTGTAAGACTTAGAGGGGTTAGGAGTAATCTTTAGGAAGAATTTTTGTCCAATAGTGGCAGATATTCTACACCTTACATCTTAACATAGTAAGTGGATTTTTTCAACCATACTTTACCTTTCACACATACCTTTCATACAGAAAAGACAGTAGCAGGAAGGGTTACTTTTTCATATTCCTAAAGCAGTTGTGGATATGTGTTTTAAATAAATGAATAAAATGCGGGAGACATCAGTTTGCATAAAAGCTGTGTATGAAATGATCGACAAAAGGGCGATAACACCAGTAAGATGGTGATATCGCTACAATTTTACAGTTTATCGGTTGTGATAAGCTGGGAAGAGATGGCTACCACTAATAGTTGAGGTAAATAAGCCTAATTAAGTACCTTATTTTCATATTGTTGGGTTTTTCGCGAGTTGTTACTTGTAAGTGAATGGGTGTGTTAACTCGTTTCCTTACAGTTGCATTCTTCCATAGCCAGATTCACACGAATTTTATCTTCACTTCCCTGTTGATGACAGTTCACACCGGTTCACTGCCTGTTTGCTATGTTAGTCCATGGTGAGTAGTGTTAGGAATCGGTCTAAAAAATCAGAATCGATTAATCGGTAACTCTGAGCAATCGATTATCGATTATAATCGTTTTTCTGCTTGCTTTGTAAGAAAGAAAGAATATTCTTTTTTACCAAATATAATAACAGTAGTCTTCCGATAGGTCAGTGGTGAAAAAAATCTAGGTTATTTGTTTACATTTTGGGATAGGGAAGGGGGTATGTTAGGAAACCAGTAGGTTGAAGAGTCAACAAGTATGTGTATCAGCAATAATATAATAATCTATTAAGGTGGCCTTAACAGTTACAAAATAATATTTATTTTCATTCTCCCTTTTCATCAGCTAAATCATTTACAGTGTTTGAATGTAACATCAGCAGATTAGCAACCAATCATGCTTAAAATAAACAATATTTCAACTCTAGACTTTCTTCAAGTCCTTTTTTCTAAAGTATTATATGAGGACTGTATGACTTTATACTAGAATGTGGGGCTGACAAAAGTACTGTTTCAGCAAAGAGAAGGATTTTTCCCTCCTTAAGTGGATGTATAATGTTTTCAACTATGTCAGATTTAGAGGGATGAGAAATACAAAAACTTGGTGCAAGTCTATTTCAACCCCTTTTGTTCAACATCACCATGTGGTACACCCGTGTTGTGAACTCAGGACACTTTGTATATATGCAACAAAGAAGAATAGAATATCTGCTTATCATTATCATATGTCAAGAACAGTGACTGCCAAGCAGCTTCTGAAAATTATCCTGAATAAAATGCTTCTTTGGGAACTAAACAATACATAGACATGTGTTCATGGAATTTTCCTTCCATTTTTAACTCCGGACACTTTTCAAAGACATGCTATTTTCATTAATCAAATGGAAGAGTGACTTTTATTGTTTCTGGTCAATATTGATGTTTTGTAATATATATTAGGTTATATGAAACAGTTTGGCACAAGTGAACATGTATTTCAGCATTGTCACTCAAGTTTATGTGTATTGGATGGGGTCTGGAAAATCTGACTCTTATCTCAGGAATAATATGATGAAAATTTCTCAAAACAGCATATATATGACATAAATAGTTGTGTATCATTGATAAATGGATGGTGCAGTTATTTTATCAAGTGTATTTAGCACTTGTATGTGTTTCAGTGCATGGGTGTCCTGAGTTAAAAGCTTCCCCAGTTAGCAACACAGGTGTAGTTCAAACTGAAAGTATCTCCTAGCCTGGCCTTCCAGGCTGTCTGAACCATAATGCAAACGTGAAATATTTTTGCCATAATGCACATTGTATCAAAGGCCTTTCTAGTCTGGAAGTCTCCTCAGCAAGCTAGGCTAAGTAAGTGTATGAGAACATTATGAAAAATACTTATAATGCAGTCAAACAGTTGTGCCTTCTTTATACATATAAATGCCTGTGGCAAGGCTAAGTATCTCCCACCAGCTTCAACAAAGTCAGATCCCCCTCACTCTCTCTCTGCCTGTTTATGTTACTGTAAAGCATTTGTCTATTATTCTGTTAAATTTCTCTCATCCTGAAAACAATATTCCATGAATTTCCTTTTTTAAGCAGATCTTCATGACCTATTCATTTCATATAATTATAATTTCTTAGATACTGTAAAATTCTAAGTATGGCAGTGTAGTAAACATTTTAGTTTTCTTGTTCAACAAAATTTGTCAAAAATATTCATGGCAGACTGCTGAAGTATTACAGTAGTGTGATCTCTCTCCACTTGATTTATGGCCAAGGTTGTTATTCCCCATTTATAGGGAGTATACATGTTGTGTGTGAAGCAGTGAAAGTTAAATTTAATTTAGGTTGAACTTAGTTTATTGTATTAAAAGATCTTCTAAATACCTACAGAAATTTTGAGTTTTAGTTGTAACCAACAGGAAGTAGATACCAGTGAAAGAAACATGGCAGATAATGTAAACAAATGTTACGAAAATAAAATGTTAAACATCTGTAGAAAAAGGGAAAATTTGGTGGTTTATAAGTCTTACTTTCGATTCACAATCGATTCTTAAAATGAGAATCGATTTTCTACATCGAAAGTTTTAAATAGACGATGAATCGATTTTCCGTCTAATCGTAGGACCACTAATGGTGAGGTTGTGGGATCTATAAGAACGCATCATGCTTTACCAGTATATAGACCATTTCATTGCGTTAATACATCTTACCTACCAGACGATAGCTATAGCCCGGCGCCAGCCGGTCCCGCCAAACGAAAGAAAAAGACGTCCTGGGTTTCACCCCGGGCAGGACCGGTACACTACACTCCACTCGCCAGGTGGCCTAGTTCCTGCCTCACTCGCCAGAGGGACGTGACGTCATAGCATCTTTTTCGTTTGGCGCGACATTCAAGTTTGAATTTTGTGGAAACACTTTTATTTTTAAATATATCTTAAGTTATATTGGGTGTTACTTTCTCAGATTTGTCTGTTAGTTGGATAAACCACTATGGCATCTCCAGGACAGAGAAAAGGAGCCTGCGGACATATCATGGCTAATTTTGATCCACACTCTCGATGTGCCAGATGTAGGGACAAAGGTTTGGGGGACGACCCTTGCGTCCTCAAATTAAGTTGTGAGTTTTGTGACAATCTTTCTCCCGAACAATTGCTTCAGCTTTCTACTCCGACTTACAAACTCCGTAAAGAGAAGTTAAAGAGTAAGGAATCACTTGTGGATCCCTCTACCGTTACTGTAGTGTCACAGCTCGAAAAACAGGACGTTGCTCCATCTTCCCCTCCTCATGACACTGAAACGGAGTTCACCTTGGCTCAACCAAACTTCCGTCAAGATTTAAAAGATCTAGATGATAAATGGTCTACTCGCATGGCGCGTTTGGAGGCACTCATCACCATGGGCCATCGTCCCTCTCCACAGCCTACCTTCACTCCGGTCCAAGCACCGGTCACGCATCAGGCTCCAGCTGGTTCTTTGTCACAAGCACCTTTTCTGCTACCCTCCGTTCCTTCCGGCCAAGCCGGTCCGGCTTATGGCACGGATAGAACAAAGGCAACAGCTACTATCACCAGCTCTATGGATATGACCTCTCCTCTGGAGAATGTTTATCCGCAACCAGACCCGGAACCGGTATTCTCTTCTCAGAGCTCTTCCGGCCCGGTGGCCTCATCTATCACTCAACCACCCCCGGAGCATTCAGAAGAGGGTGAAGTTTCTGATCAAGAAGAAGTACTAGACCCATCTGAACAAGACTCTCCAGACATTGACAAAACCATAAGTGAAGATCAGAATTACAGGGAGACGGTAAGGGGTGTCCGTGCCTTTATGGGCTGGAATCACATTCCAGACCTTGAGTACACTCCCACCTCCAGATCTGACAACCCCTGGGTTGGCCACCGGGCTCAACCGGTTGGAAAAGTTTCCATTGACTTACCACCAGAGGACTGGTTATGCAAAAAATTGGAAAACCTCAATCTAGTACTAATTGAAGGCTACCCGTCAAAATCAACAGAACCGGGCGGTCTACATGTTGATCAATATCTCCGACCACCAAAATCTCAGACAAGATGGTACGGGATACACCCGGCAGAAAACAAAGACATAACTAGGCCTGGTAAATACGTAACTTCCTGGCCCAACGATGCCGCAAAGCTCAATAGTTCCTTTGCCCGGGTTGCTAAATCTACTATTGCTTCATCTCAACCTACTTCCCGACCGCTGTCTCAGGAAACTCTCCGCAAATGGGAAAAGGCTGCCAAAGAAACAAGCTATATTTGTAACCAGTCAGCTGGTTTCAATAGATGTATAACCAAAGTGCAGGATGCTGTTCAGGAACAGTTAAAAACCCTACAAGCAGAACTTGGCAAAGGTAAATCGTCCGCAAAAGCCCAGGGGGCTCTGGACGAACTTCACTTTTTAACAGCATTTAATCAGAATATCAGTTTTGCGGTCGGGAAATCTCTTCAGCACCTTTCGGACTTTACTTTCGTCCAAATGGCTAACTTGACTCTAGTCCGCAGAGATTCCTATCTGGATCACCTGAGGGCAGGAGTGAAACCGGATACCTTTTCCTCTCTCAGGAATTGCCCTCTTCAAACCCGGGCTTTATTCCCAGATGACATCATAAGAAAAGCGGAAGATGAGATAAACAACTTTGAAACACACAAGCGTACCAACCAGCCCGGTCCGGGCCGTGGTGGGTTCGCGGGTGTACAGAAAAAGCAGCATCGCTACCAGCCTTACTCCACTAGTTGGAAGCAAGACGACTCAAGTACCACCGGTGCTTCCGGGAAAGATCTCCCCGCATGGAAATCATTTGGTAGCCGGGGCAGAGCACGCGGCAGAGGCAGGGGTGGTCAACCCGGTCGCGGTTCGCGAGGCTCCAAGGATCCCAAAAATTATAAATGACAATTACTGCAGAATTCCTCCGGAGTTACAAACAAAATTGGAGTATTATGTGTCAGATGTAAAACAGACAGATTTTCATGTGCTTGTCAAGAACTCTGTAAAATGTCAAAGTGTTGCTTGTCTTGTACATTCTGTAACAAAATCAAAAAGTGGGCAGCCGCAAAAGAAAGGCGTAAGACCAATATCAAACATGAAAAATACAATAAAGTCTGTGAAAAGTGCTTCTTTTGTAAATCACTGTGTTTTTGCCCCAAATGTGCCAAATGCCCACAGTGTTGCAAATGCCCAGCCAGTGGGGGGGCGACTACAATTGTTCTGGGAAGTATGGGCACGACTAGGTGCAAACCCAAGAGTAGTGTCCATACTAAAAGAGGGTTATGTTCTCCCATTCAATCTCAGACCTTGCCTAGTGAGGGATCCCCTGATAGTAAGCGGCTATGCCAATCCCATCAGAGACTCCCACTTGCAAGGGGCTCTACAAGCCTTAATCAAGAAGAAGGCAGTAGAGAGGGTCAGGGTTCGAACCTCTCTAGCCTTCTTCAACAGACTATTCATTGTTCCCAAACCGAACCAAAAGTGGCGGCCAATCTTGGACCTCAGTACTCTAAATCAGTTTTTATGCGTAAAAACATTCAAAATGGAAACCCCGGAGACAATTCGAACCTCCTTACAACAGGGAGAGTGGGTGACATCGCTGGACTTCAGCGACGCCTACTTCCACATTCCAATCCATGTCAACTCCCGAAAATACCTCAGGTTCCACTTCCAGAACCAGTCTTACCAATTTCGGGCTCTTCCCTTTGGCCTGTCAACAGCTCCAATGGAGTTCACTTGTGTAGTCAAAGAGGTAAAACTAATGGCTCAGTCTCGAGGTATAAGGATCCACCAGTACCTAGACGACTGGTTGATTCGAGCCCCTACCAGAGAATCTTGCCACCAGGGAACCCAGTCCCTCCTAGCCCTTTGCCAGGAGTTGGGCTGGATGGTAAACATGCAAAAATCAGAACTGGAACCCCAACAAGTCTTCGATTTTGTAGGCTACCAGTACGACCTACTCAACGGATTGGTCAGACCTACTCAAAACCGTTGGGAAGCCCTTCAACAAAAAGTAACAGGGTTATTACAGAACAGATCTTGCCGAGTGAGAACCTTCATGTCTCTTATAGGTCTACTCACTGCGACAGAGAAACAGGTGCCCCTAGGCAGACTGCACATGAGACCTATTCAGTGGCACCTCAAGAAACACTGGAGAGTCCCGGAATCTCTGGAAAAGGAGATTCCAATTCCGAGTTCTCTCCATCAGTACCTGCAGTGGTGGACCCAAGAAGAAAATGTCCTAAAGGGTCAACCCTTACACCCCCTACGACACGCAGTGCAAATCTTTACAGACGCCTCAAAAGAAGGCTGGGGTGCTCACTTAGGCGACTTCACAGCAAGCGGTACTTGGTCAGTGCCCGAAAGCAAGTTGCACATAAACTTCTTAGAACTAAAAGCCGTGTTGTTAGCACTAAAAAGATTCCAACAATTAGTGCAAGGAAAGGTCATCCTGATTGCCACAGACAACACTACAGTTGTGGCATACATCAACAAGGAGGGAGGTATGAGGTCAGGTTCACTCTGTGCCCTTCTTTGGCGGCTCCTATGTTGGTGCAATCTCAGACAAATAGTACTGAAGGCCAGACACATTCCGGGCCGTCTAAATGTAATTGCAGACAAGTTGTCTCGCCAGGGACAGATCATTCAGACGGAGTGGTCCCTCCATCAGGAGATCTTCGACATCCTTTGTCGAACTTGGCATTATCCCCAAGTGGACATGTTTGCAACAAGGTACAACTGCAAACTAGTCCAATTTGTGTCCCCAATTCCAGACCCAAAGGCCTGGTCAGTGGACGCTCTGACAATGTCCTGGGAAGGCCTGGACATGTACCTTTTCCCTCCAGTGTCTCTGATGGGGAAGGTGGTCAGCAAGCTGTCAGATCACTGGTATCACAGAGCAATCCTGATTGCTCCGGGATGGCCCAACATGCCTTGGTTTTGGGACCTAGTAGAGCTGTCAGCGATGGTTCCTCTTTGTCTTCCACACCATCCAGATCTAGTGACCCAACCTTTCAACAAGGCCCGTCACAGGGATCTGGCAAGCCTAAATCTCCATGCCTGGCTCCTAGAGCCCAGACAATCAGGGAGCAAGGGTTCTCTAGCCCAGTGGCGTCAAGAATTGAGGCGCCTCAAAGACGTTCAACCAGAGCAGTCTACGAAGCGAAGTGGGCCCTTTTTGTTAGATGGTGCGAAACAAGTCAGGTGGACTTCAGGAACCCATCTATAAAACAAATAGCAGATTTCCTCCTGCATCTTTTCCAGGAGAAGAATCTCCAGCCCAGCACTATTGATGGTTACAGGTCAGCCATTGCAGACAAACTGGGAAATACCTCGGTTAATGTCGGCAAGGATGACAATTTGACTAGACTGTTAGACAGTTTTCACAGAGATAGACCCAAAGGGCGCCGGGGGGTTCCTGCTTGGAACCTCTCCCTGGTTTTACACCAGCTTACAAAAGCGCCTTTTGAGCCACTCAGAAAGGCGTCTCTGAAACACCTTACTTTCAAAACTGTTTTTCTCCTAGCCCTGGCTTCGGGAAAACGCAGGAGTGAGATTCACGCTTGGTTAAACAAAAATATCAGACACCAAGCTGATTGGTCCAAAGTTTCCCTCTACCCTTCACCAAGCTTCTTGGCGAAAAATCACTTGGCAAAAGAGGGACCAGAGTGCGTGGCCCCTGTGGTCATCCCGGCCTTAGCCCCCACTCTGGATAAGTCTTTAAAGGAAGACAGATCCCTTTGCCCCGTTCGGGCTCTTCGCTACTACCTGGACAAAACGCAGGCCCTAAGAACGGGAAAGGAGTTAGTTTTTGTTTCATTCAAACAAAGTTTTAACAAGGACATCTCTCCTGCCACTATCTCGTCCTGGATCAAACAAACAGTAGTGTTGTGTTATGATCTCTCTGACCAAGATTCCTTGGCCTTACATCAGGTTAAGGCCCATGATGTTAGGGCCTTTGCGGCCTCCAAAGCCTTTCAAGGTGGCATATCTCTGGACCAGATTCTAGCAGCATGCCACTGGAAGTCCCACAACACCTTTACACAGTTTTACCTTAAGGATGTTGCCTGGGCAGATAAGGAGCTTTTTCACTTGGGTCCTGTGGTGGCTGCCCAGCAGATCCACCACTAGTCACCTAAGCTTCTTTGTATATAATTATATATAGTGTACATACTAGTTAGTTTTAGGTGTAGGCTCACTTTTAGCCTAGGCCTTGGCTTCTCAAAGTCTTTTACTTCAGAGTAATCCTCTGGTATAGGACTTTCCCTACTCTTCCAGGTTATCCGGGGGAATCATTGACTTGAACTCTTACTCTCTTCCTCCCCTCAGAGCAGTCAAAAAGGGGGGGGGGGGGGGGGGGGGGGGGGGCAGGTGGGTCTAGTTACCCTCGAGACTAACATGTCTCCTCAAAGGACTAGAACCTCACACCTAGGTATAATATAAGAGTTCTCTCCAATCCTCAGAAGGCTGCCCTCCTTCCACTGGGTAGTTATTCTAGCTATCGTCTGGTAGGTAAGATGTATTAACGCAATGAAATTGCAAATTTTAATTAGTAAATTAAATTTTTATTAGTTAATACCTTACCTACCAGACGGGAAATTCCCACCCAGCCTTCCCCGCTTTCAGCCTTACAATTCAACCTTGGGGACGAAAAAGATGCTATGACGTCACGTCCCTCTGGCGAGTGAGGCAGGAACTAGGCCACCTGGCGAGTGGAGTGTAGTGTACCGGTCCTGCCCGGGGTGAAACCCAGGACGTCTTTTTCTTTCGTTTGGCGGGACCGGCTGGCGCCGGGCTATAGCTATCGTCTGGTAGGTAAGGTATTAACTAATAAAAATTTAATTTACTAATTAAAATTTGCAATTTCATTGCTTTGCTCTTGGAAATGGTTTATTTTCGACTTTACTAATGTATCAACGGATAGTGAACCTGATGGCTGCAGTAGAAGGCATTGGGTGTCACCAGCTTATATACATTGAAAAAAAAAAAAACATCTTGTCTAAAGCACCAGGATTTTTAGTTTGGATTGCAGATTCCACCTTAGGGTACATCTTTACTCATAGCAAAGCATTTTCTCCGGCTAATGGTTTCTAGGGAAGCCATATCTTTGGTGGCGGTATGGCTTCATAGGACAAAACAGTGCCATTGGGTCATTTGTTTATCAGATAACCCCAAGGCTATCTGCTAATGTACCACAGATACCACACATAATACACAGATAATGTACCAGTTTTTCTGTTCTCAGGGATTATCTTCAGTGGTGGAACGACTTTTCAAATTTGCAGGAGCTCCCATTTCTTCATCAGAAGGAGCACAATCTCCTTCTGTTATTAGATGCTTTCTTTAAGGGTTGGGATGCACAATTATGGCATCAAACAGCCAGTGGTCTGTTGTATCATGAGGGGTCAAAACTCCACATTAACAGGGCTACTACCTTTAGAATCATTTGGAAGTCTGATTCGGATTTTGAATCTGTTGATTTCCACAGACAGTTCTTCAGTGGTTTCCTATCTGAACAGGTAGGGAGGTACCCACTTTCAGGAATGTGTTTCCTTATCTGAAGAATCATTCCTTGGACGAATGCCATGGGTTCAGATTCAGGCATATCACTTCCCAGGGTATACAAATGTTCTAACAAATTCTTTGTTCATGAGAGTCAAGATGATTCAAATTGAATGTGTTTTGGATGACTTTTGAATCTTCTATTCTGATTCAGGTGTTCAATCAAATCTGTCTTTGATTACAATCACCAATGATGGATTTGTTTTGCAACTAGTTTGAACCACAAGCTTGTCTTTTTCAACTTTTCTTGGGATGGACTGGACAGTTTGTTTGGTCCTGTGACCTTGATTCTTCAGGTGATGCAGGTGAATCATTTGGCTTCTAAGGCTCCTTTGGTTTTTCAACCTGTAGTCATTCCTGCTTTGGAACCTTCTTTAGATCATGCTTTGGTGCAAGATAGGTTTCTTTGTCCAGTGACAGCCTTGAGAGGTTATCTTGATAAGACAAAAGATCTCAGGAAAGGCAAGAAATTCTATTTGTAGCTATTAAGAGGTGCTACTTCAAGATTTTGGTGCAGAATCATCTTGATTGCATCAGAGTGGCTAGGGATGTCTTATTTTTGGGATCTGGTGGATCTGTTCCACAAAGGTTCCTTTTAAGGCTTCCCTTGTAGGTGAGTTCAATCATTATGCCATTGGTATCCAACAACCTTAATCTTAAGCTTCCAGTGTATGTGTTTCCTTGCCTTAGACTGTGGGTCTTGGGGAACAGATGCATTACACATTTCTTGGGAGGATCTGGACATCTTTGTGTTTGTTCCAGTGGCTCTCATTCCTCAGGTGACTCAAGATGATCACCTACAGGTGCAGAATCATCATGATTGCACCAGGATAGCAAAGGATTCTTCAGGTGATTTAGAAGATGACCACCTTCAGGTGCAGATTCATCATGATTGAATCATGATGGTCATGGTGGATGTTCTTGGTTGTGGGGCCTGGTAGATCTATCCACAAACCTCCATCTGAGGCTTCTTTGTGGTGAACATCTCAGATAATTCTTTTCTACAGGTAGCAAATTTCCTTAACTATTTCTTTAAGGAAAAGAATCTAAAGCTATCTACTATTGCTGGTTACAGAATAACAATGGTAGATTGCTTTGCTTGAAGGGGAATAAGTCTGTAGAACTCTTCAGCTGTATAGATTGTTGACATATTTCTATAGAGACAATCTAGTAGCCAATAGGTTAAGCCTTCTTTACCTTTTGTCTCTGGTCTTGTTTGGTCTCACCAGACAGCCTGTTGAGCCTTTGGGGAAGATTTCTTGGAGGTTATTAACTTTCAAGTCGGTCTTTCTTTTGACTTTGGCATCAGGCAAAGGAAGAAGGGTAATTCTCATTAGCATTGTCTTCCCTTACTTTAAATGAGTATTGTTCACAAGTGGCTCTGGCCTTTTATTAGCCAAGAATCAGTTGGCTTCGGATGGGCCTACTTCAGTTAAGCCGTTCGATATGCCAGCTCTCAATCATTGGGACAGCAGTTTTACTCAAGATAGATCTCTTTGTCTTGTGAGGTTTTCAAATACTTTTACTTGGGACAAAGGATTCAATGAGGAATTATTATGTCTTGTCTGTGCCTAGTTAGGAAGGCTTTACAGCAGATATTTTCAGGTCAACTATCTTATCTTGCTGTAGGCAGACTATCATTTTGACTGAGGAGAAGTCAAATTCTGACTCTCAACAGCAGCGAGTCAAAGCAAGAATCTTTAGGTTTTAGGATAGTGTTTCTGTATATGAATTTTAGATGCATGTTACTGGAAACCATAACTTTTTTACCAATTTTCAGTCTCACCTGCTTGGTTTGCTTGTGGTCAGACTTTGATATTGTGTCCTACAGTTTGTTATCTTATAAGTATATGTGTGATACTTATATTGATACTTTAGTATGCATTTGCATCTGTATGTCTGTCATACTATCTGTATTTATATTAGGCAGAATTGTTGACTTCATTCAGACTTGGAATTACACAATATGCTGATGACACTTCCAATATTTGTGTCATCTGTGTGGGTGTTGGATGTTTGTCTAGATACAGCATTCAACTGTGGCAATAATTGTCAGTTTGTGAGAGCTTCAACTACATACTATGATTTAGGGGATCTGTATGGTATGTGGTGACTGTTGGAAGTTTATATGTTGTTGTATGCATGTAAATTTCAATGTAACTTCTCATAATATTTTAGTTGTAGGCTAGGTAGTGAGTTTCTGTAATGATTACTTCCTTCCTACAACAGCAACAACAACAACAACAAGGCTGTGTTGTTTTGTTGTGCTCAACAGTTCCACTGCCTCATCTGGGAGGTGAGTTTGGATCTGAATGCCTATAGGTTTGTGCTGTGTATGATAGCTGTGCAGAGTGGTGTACTGGGTCTTTAAATTCTAGTACTGCCCTCCTTCCATGAAGGCTGCATTCAGCAATGGTCAGGAAATGGTAAGTGTATTTTTCGCAATAAAATTGAAAAATTTTGTTGTAATTTTAATTTTTATTAGATAAATACTTACCATTTCCTGACCAGGATAGTCCCCCCCTACCTCCCCGCAGATTCAGTACTAGGGGAGTATTTTCTGCAACAAAAATAATGAAGGTTGTTTACTAGCGTGGTCACATGACCACTAGGGGGACATGCTAGTTCACACTCACTCACTGGCCTCTTAAGGTTTCTTAAAACGTTTCTCAACATTGGCCAGTGAGTTGGATGGCACCAACATATAGCAATGGTCAGGAAATGGTAAGTATTTATCTAATAAAAATTAAAATTACAACAAAATTTTTCAAGTTTGTCAATATGTACAGTCGGGATCACCATATTTGGGACAAGCCAGATACTTGTTACAGACAGGCCTGTTTGATTAACTGACAAGCTGGGAAGAGTAACCGACAGGCCGTTAAGTTAACCGACAGGCCTGTTGCTAGGTGGATGAAATTAGGGTCAGTTACAAGGGTCGGGAACGGTCGTAGAAATATCAAACATGTTTGATATTTCGCCGACTCTCCCCGACAGGCCGGGAAACTACAACCAACCCTAACCTACCTTGTAAACATTGGTCCCGACCCTCCAAAAAAGCATAGTTGCCGACTGGTCGGCTCCAGTGGAACAACCCCATTAACCTCACTATTGCTATATGTTGGTGAGAGCAAACATCAACGACCAATCCAAATATTTTAAAAATTCAAATTCTTGTTGGTACTATTGTGCATATGCAGACTGTGCTTGTTTGAACTTAAACAGAGTTGTGAGGAAAGCTTGCTTGAACTTAAACAGAGTTGTGAGGAAAGCGTTTTTGAGCCCCAAGAGCAGAAACAGGAACAAGCATGCATCTTTGCAAATTTTAAACTGCTTCATTACCCAATCAGAATCGCAGGTATGTCATTTGCAGACAATAGAATGAACTATTTTCTTCGAGAAATGAAATTGAAGCTTATAAACTTTAAATACCACCAGGATTCATGAGGAAAGCAATACTGGAAAACCAAGACTTGATGTATGCAGCAAATATACAGGAACTATGCCTGACAAAATAAAAAAATGAGATAATTTTAAAATATTTTAGAAGTTTAATCACTATGTGCTACATTCTGGACCTTTTTAAAAGGTTAAATATAAAAGAAAGCCTTTGAAGATATAGTCCTTTGTTTAGGGAATCCCCGGGAACCCCCCCCGTGACATCATTGTCATCTGGAAAACAAGTGCTTGCAAAACAATAGCAAATGCGTAGGGTATGACCCTGATATTGTCAAACAATAAAGGTTGTCAGATGACATTATGACATCAATCTGTGATGTCCGTGTCCTCATGAACAGCTTCTCCTCCAAAAGTACAAGGTCCAGGGTCATGCTGCTTTTTTTTTATGTCAGCTGACTTGTCAGTCAACTGACATTATGACATCACTCTGCAGTCTAAGAGGTTTAGACAATGAAAAAGATGATACGATGTCAGATCGTCTAGACTGGAAGGAAGTATGAGGTGCCATCTGGGGGATGCAAACAACTGGTCACAAGACATCTTTTTCTGACGTTTGGCGGGCCGGTCTGCGCCGACCTGATTAGCAATTGTCCATTGGATAGGGTATTAACTTATAAAAATTTAATTTACTTATTAAGGGGCTCTCAACGTAACACACGTCATTTTCAAGGCCGACCAAAGTGATTCACAAACACGGGAATAACTTTTTCTGGAGTGAAAACTTTGCAGGCTTAAAGTCACAAAATATCCACAAGTTGAGATTTGTTTTTGCTTGACATGTTTTATAAATGAAATAATATATTAAAAATAAATTATTATTGTTCTAATTCATTACGGGATAATATATAAACAAAAAATACCAAAGACAAATACAAAACATATATGATATACTTTTGGACACCTTAAATTATAAGACATGTCTTCCTTTTGTGACACAAAAAACATACTGGGGGAGGGGGGGGGAGTATAAAATAAAAACCAACACCACTTTTCTACACACTACTCCAAAGGAAAATGTCTGACTAAAATTTTGTATGATTTAGATTTTTATTAAATTTAGATTATTTGTTTGTAGAAATAAAAAATAAACTAACAATATACCAGCATTTATGCTGAGTGGCATATAGGGATCGCTTCGTCATCCAATTTTGTGGCAGCGGCGGCGTCTGTCGTCGTCACACTTTGTATTCTGGACAGTATCTCAAAAATGGCTTGTCAGATTTAATTCGAATTTGGTATGTGGATGTAACTGGTCCTGGGGGTGTGCTGTATGGTTTTGTGACCTTGCACTCCCACTAGTAAAATACTTAAACTCAATTTAAGTTTTTTCGTTTCCGGACAATATCTCAAAAATGGCTTGATGGATTCAATTCAAATTTGGCATGTGGTTGTAACTAGTTTTGAAGGTGTGCCCTATTTTAAGTTGACCTTAAACTCCCTTATATAAAAAATTTATGTCCAGTTTACGTTTTTTTCTTTCTCCATGGAGTATACTGAAAGTAACTTCAGCAATTTCATTCAACTTTTGGAATTATATATAACTGGCCATAGGTAAGTGCCACACAATAAGGTGACCTTAAACTCCCATTAATAACAGAATTATTTCACTTTCAGTTTGCTAACTTTTGAACAATATTTCAAATATTGTGCAATTCTAGGCGTTTCAGTGGTGGATGTAACAAACCTTGAACAAAACTTTCAAGAAAAGATTTCCTTAAACTCGCTAACATACAGCAGTGCAAACAAACTTTGAGTTTAAGGTTGGGGCAATATTTTTGGTGTTTGGAAGATATTTTATATGCTAATTAGTAGTGGTCCTACGATTCGAAGGAAAATCTATAAGACGTCTATTTAAAAGTTTCGATGTAGAAAATCAATTCTCATTTTAAGAATCGATTGTGAATCGAAAGTAAGATTTATAAACCACCTAATTTTCCCTTTTTCTACAGATATTTAACATTTTATTTTCGTAATATTTGTTTACATTATCTGCCTTGTTTCTTTCACTGTTATCTACTTCCTGTTGGTTACAACTAAAACTCAAAATTTCTGTATGTATTTAGAAGATCTTTTAATACAATAAACTAAGTTCAACCTAAATTAAATTTAACTTTCACTGCTTCATACACAACATGCATACTCCCTATAAATGGGGAGTAACGACCTTGGCCATAAATCAAGTGGAGAGAGATCAAATTACTGTAATACTTCAGCAGTCTGCCATGAAT
The DNA here is from genome assembly GCA_964017235.1 of Sabellastarte sp. h YS-2021. Classification (NCBI taxonomy): domain Eukaryota; kingdom Metazoa; phylum Annelida; class Polychaeta; order Sabellida; family Sabellidae; genus Sabellastarte; species Sabellastarte sp. h YS-2021. Next base: position 61,892,642 of record OZ024929.1, on the reverse strand, counting down.
ATTTTTGACAAATTTTGTTGAACAAGAAAACTGAAATGTTTACTACATTGCCATGCTTAGAATTTTGCAGTATCTAAGAAATTATAATTATATGAAGTGAATAGATCATGAAGATCTGCTCAGAAAGGGAAATTCATGGAATATTGTTTTCAGGATGAGAGAAATTTAACAGAAAAATAGACAAATGCTTTACAATAACACAAACACACAGAAAAAGTGAGGGGTATCTGACTTCATTGAAGCTGATGGGAGATACTTAGCCTTGCCACAGGCATTTATATGTATAAAGAAGGTACAATTGTTTGACTGCATTATACATATTTTTCATAATATTCTCCTACGCTTACTTGGGCTAGCTTGCTGAGGAGACTCCCAGACGAGAAAGACCTTTGACACAGTGTGTATTATGGCAAAAATATTTCACGTTTGCATTATGGTTCAGACAGCCTGGAAGGCCAGGCTAGGAGATATTCTCAGTTTGATGTAAAATTAGGAAAGAAAAAAAGATATGAGTTATAAAAACAGTACACTTGTGTTGCTTACTGGGGAAGGTTTTAACTCAGGACACCCATGTACTGAAACATATACAAGTGCTAAATACACTTGATAAAATAACTGCACCATCCATGTATCAATGATATACAACTATTTATGTCATATATATGCTGCTTTGAGAAATTTTTATCTTATTTTTCCTGAGATAAGAGTCACATTTTCCAGACACCATCCAATACGCATATACTTGAGTGACAATGCTGAAATACATGTTCACTTGTGCCAAACTGTTTCATATAATCTAGTATATATTACAAAACATCAGTATTGACCAGAAACAACAAAAATCACTCTTCCATTTGCTTATGAAAATAGCATGTCTTTGAAAAGTGTCCTGAGTTAAAAATAGAGTAACCTGGACTTTTTCACCACTGACCTACTGGAAGACTACTGTTATTATATATTTGGTAAAAAAAAAATATTCTGTCTTTCTTACAAAGCAAGCAGAAAAACGACTATAATCGATAATCGATCGCTTAGAATTACCGATTAATCGATTCTGATTTTTTAGACCGATTCCTAGCACTACTAATTAGGACTTTTTACATCGATATTCATCATGTACATATATATCCACCAAAAATGGTCTCTTTTGTAAGGTTATAGTAAGTTGCTGATATTTTATAAACTAATGAGTTTAAGGTTGCATTATTTTGTGTCACTAACAGCTTTGATGGAAGACATACATGGTCAGAGTAGTCTTCACACTTACTTTCCAGAGAGTATCTCAAAAATGTCTTGATATATTAAATTCCAATTTGGCATATTGATGAAACTTTTCCTCAAGGTGTACCCTATTTAAGGTGACCTTAAACTCACAGTAGTAAGATTCTTATATTGATTTGAAGGTTTTTTGTTTCCGGACGGTATCTCAAAAATTTGTTGATGGAATCAATTCAAATTTGGCATGTGCTTGTAACTGGTTTTCAAGGTGTGCCTTACTTTAAGGTGACCTTAAACTCTCATGTATTAAAAGGTTATATTGAGTTTACATTATTATGTCCACCCCACTGGGGGGTGGACATATTATTTTTGCTTTTTCCACCGTCCGGCGTCCCACTTGGTTTCCAGACATTTTAGGCAACAGTTGTTATCCTATCTTTACCAAATTTGGCATGCAGGTTTATTGGGTTAATAGCTTGTATGGGATTGCTTTTGGTGATGATAGCTCTATAGCTAACTGAGTAATAGCTACTTTGCTACTTTTGAGTATCTCTTTGGTTTCCAGACATTTTAAGGAATGCTATTAAGCCTAGCTTTCTGAAATTTGGTATGGAGGTTCATTGGGTTAATAGCTTGTATGGGATTGCTTTTGGGGGGAATTGCTTCATAGATGAGTGAGTAATTAATTAAATAAATGAGTAATTGGCTATTTTGAATACTGAAAAAGTCAAATGTGCTCATATCTCCTAAACCGTGCGAGATAGAGCGATTTCGTCGAAATTTTCAACCCACAGGGTATGTAAGGGATGTACTCTTTGCAATTTTCAAAAAATTTTCCCCTCCCCAAAAATGGCGGCCATTTTGAATTTTCGAATTTTTGCCAAAAATGGCAAAACACAAATTTGCTTCTATCTTCTTAACCGTGCGAGATAGAGCAATTTCGTCAAAATTTTCGACCCACAGGGTATCTAACCAAGGTAATCTTTGCAATTTTCAAAAAAATTTCCCCTCCCCAAAAATGGCGGCCATTTTGAATTTTCGAATTTTTGCCAAAAATGGCAAAACACAAAATTGCTTCTATCTCCTTAACCGTGTGAGATAGAGCGATTTCGTCGAAATTTTCGACCCACAGGTGATCTCAGAAATGCACTCTCAGCAATTTTCAAAAAAATTTCCCCTCCCCAAAAATGGCGACCATTTTGAATTTTCGAATTTTTGCCAAAAATGGCAAAACACAAATTTGCTTCTATCTCCTTAACTGTGCGAGATAGAGCGATTACCAATTATCAAGCAACAGGGTATCTGAGCAATGTTCTCTTGGCAATTTTCAAAAAATTCCCCCCCCCCAAAAAAAAAAAAAATGGCGGCCATTTTGAATTTTCGAATTTTTTCCAAAAATGGCAAAACACAAAATTGCTTCTATCTCCTTAACCGTGTGAGATAGAGGGATTTCGTCGAAATTTTCGACCCACAGGGTATCTGAGCAATATACTCTTGGAAATTTTCAAAAATTTTCCTCTTCCCACATATGGCAGCCATTTTGATTTTTCAAATTTTTCCACAAAATGGCAAAACACAAAATTGCTTCTATCTGCTTAACCGTGCGAGATAGAGCGATTTCGTCGAAATTTTCGACCCACAGGGTATCTAAGAAATGTACTTGCAATTTTCAAAAAATTTTCCCCTCCCCACATATGGCCGCCATTTTGAATTTTCGAATTTTTGCTCAAAATGGAAAACCACAAATTTACCTTAACCGTGCAAAATAGAGTTATTTCGTTGAAATTTTCGACCCATAGGGTATCTAAGAAATATACTCTTGGCAATTTTCAAAAAATTTTCCTTTTCCCAAAAATGGCAGCCATTTTGAATTTTCAAATTTTTGCCAAAAATAGAAAAACAGAAATTTGCTTCTATCTTCTTAACCGTGCAAGATAGAGTGATTTCATCAAAATTTTTGACCCAACCAATGCAAAAAGGCATGAAGCTGAAATAATTTACATGTACACTAATAAATATTTAAGCATCATTGATATATTTTACAAATGAAACAGGGTCTTGTAAGACTACTGTACAATTTTGGCAAAAGGTTCATGGGGTGGACATTACACATGATAATGTGTGTTCCTCTATGCTATCCTGTTTCTATTCATATGTCGCAGCTACTATCAACAGGGCGTCCTATTTCTAGTTTTTCAATAGAGTTTATTGGAAACAACTTTCATTCAAATTTTGCATGTATATGTAACTGGCCACAGGTAAGTGCAATTCAATAAGGTGACCTTAAACTCCCAGTAATAACAGAATTATATTCACTTTAAGTGTGGCAATTTTTCAACAGTATTTCAAACACTGTGCAATTCTAAGCATCTTTCAAGTTGTGGATGTAACAAACCGTGAACAAAACCTACAGGAAAAGATTCCCTTAAACTCTCTCACATCTGCAAACTAACTCTTTGAGGTTAAGGTTGGGACAATTTTTTTGGTTTTTAAAAGATATTTGATATGCTAATTAAGACTTTATTCTTTGATATTCATCATATATATCTGTTTACACCAAAAAAGTTCTTTTGTAAGGTTATAGTAAATTCCTGATATTTCATAAACTTATGAGTTTAAGGTTGCATTTCTTTTGTGTCACTAGCAGCTATGTTTGAGGACAAGTATGGTCAGTGTCGTTGTCACACATCCTTTCCAGAGAGTATCTCAAAAATGGCATGATGGATTAAATTCCAATTTAGCATGTGCATGTAACTGGTTCTCAAGGTGTGCCCCATTTTAAGGTAACCTTAAACTCCCAGTAGTAACATACTTATATTGAGGTTAAGGTTATTCATTTCCAGACAGTATCTCAAAAATGGGTTGATGGATTCAAATTCAAATTTGCCATGTGGTTGTAACTGGGTTTCAAGTTGTGCCCTATTTTAAGGTGACCTTAAACTCACACATATTAAAAAGCTATTTGTTAAGTTTACCTTTTTTTATTTTTCCATAGATTACACTGAAAATTCATCCAAATTTTGCCATGTATATGTAACTGGCCATAGATAAGTGTCATACAATAAGGTGACCTTAAACTACCAGTAATAACAGAATTATATTCACTTTAAGTTTGACAATTTTTAAACAGTATTTCAAATACTGTGCAATTCTATGCATGTTTCAGTTGTGGATGTAACAAACCTTGAACAGAACCTTCAGGAAAAGATTACCTTAACTCCTTACCTTAAACTAACATTGACTAAGGTTAGGACAATTGTTTTGGTGTTTGGAAGATATTTGATGTGCTGAGATTTTTTCATCGATATTCATCATGTACATATATTTAGACCAAAAAATAGGTCTCCTTTGTAAGGTTACAATAAATTGCTGATATTTTAGAAACTTATGAGTTTAAGGTTGTTACAGTTTGGTGTCACTCAGCTGTGATGGATCACCTATAGGACCAGCATCGTCATCACACTTTGTTTCTGGAAAATATGTCAAAAATTGCAAGTAGGATGAAATTCAAATTTGGCATGTGGGTGTTGCCGGTCATCAACATGTACCCTATTTTAAGATGACCTTAAACTCCCATTTATAACACATTTATATTGAATTTTACTTTTGCGATTTGTGGGCAATAGCTTAAAGATGGCTTCACAGATTCAAAACAAATTTGGTACGTGGATGTAACTGGTCAAGGTGTGGCCCACTTTAAGGTGACCTTAAACTCCTAGTGATAATATAACTATATTGAATTTAAGTTTTTCAATTTCTGAAGAGTATTTCAATTCTGCATGACAGATTTAATTTAAATTTGGTATGTTGATGTATCTAGTCCTGAAGGTGTGCCCTATTTTAAGGTGACCTTAAACTCCCATGTGTAAAAGAATGTTACTGAGCTCAACTTTTTCTATGATTCCACAAAGTATACCAAAATGGCATGACATATTTGATCTATATTTTACAGGTACATGTAACTGATGTTGCAGAAATGCCCTGAGACTACATTGAGGTGACCTTTAACTCTCAGTAATGGCATAATTATAATTACTTTTCTTTTAAAATTTTGGATAATATCTTAAATTATGTGCAATAGATTTTAAGCACATTTAAATTTTGGCTATAAGTAACCTTGAACAGAGTCTACATGGTTAACGTGACCATAAACTCTTAACATTTGCATTGACTTACATTCAGTTTAAGGTTAGGACAAATTTCTGTGATGTTTTGGCAGTATTAAAGTGATAGTTTAGAGTTTTTCATTTAAATTAAACATGTACATGTGTCTAGACCAAAACAGGATCTTTATTGTAATGTTACCATAAAAACCTGAAAGTTAAAAAAGTAAGTTTAAGGTTACAACTTATTTTAATTATTATATCCATCCTGCTGGACATGGATATTATTTTTATTTTCCATCTGAATCACCCTTCATTGCTGCTCATTTACAGGTACAGTACTTTATGTGTCTCAGCTAAATTTGGTGTGGAAGTTTAATGGCATGAGAGTTTGTGTGTGATTGCTTTCTTGGCAATATCTGGCAACAAGTGTTGCCGTGGCAACACTTTTTCATGTTTCTTGGGCTTTAATATCTTTTGGGGAGTTCTTAGCATTCCCAACCCCTGCATGGATTGGAACGGATTAGTTTTATAACGATAACTGGCAACAGGTGTTGCCATGGCAACACTTTTTTCTGTTTCTTGGACTTATAAATATTTTATGGGTTCTTTGCTTTCCATACCCCTGCACAGACTGGAGCGGATTAGTTTTTCGGCAACACCTGGCAAGGCAACACTTTTTTTTGTTTCTTGGACTTGTAAATATTTTTATGGGTTCTTTGCTTTCTATATCCCTGCACAGATTGGAGCTGATTAGTTTTTCGGCAACACCTGGCAACAAGTGTTGCTATGGCAACACTTTTTTATGTTTCTTGGGCTTAAAAATTTTTCTCAGGTATCTTTGCATTCCAAATCCTTGCATTGATTTCAGCTGATTAGTTTTTCGGCAACACCTGGTAACAAGTGTTGCCATGGCAACACTTTTTTCTGTTTCTTGGGCTTATAAATATTTTATGGGTTCTTTGCTTTCCATACCCCTGCACAGACTGGGGCGGATTAGTTTTTCGGCAAACTTGGCAACAAGTGTTGCCATGGCAACACTTTTTTTGGTTTCTTGGACTTGTAAATATTTTTATGGGTTCTTTGCTTTCCATACCCCTGCACAGACTGCAGCTGATTAGCTTTTCGGCAACACCTGGCAACAAGTGTTGCCATGGCAACACTTTTTTCTTTTTTTTTACTTACAAATATTTTTATGGGTTCTTTGTTTTCCATACCCCGCACCGATTGGAGCTGATTAATTTTTCGGCAATACCTGGCAACAAGTGTTGCCATGGCAACACTTTTTTTCTGTTTCTTTGACTTATATTCCTGTGGATTTTTTGCATTCCAAACCCCTGCATGAATAGGAGCTGGTTAGATTTTTCAGCAATATCAGGCAGCTAGTGTTGCCATGGAAACAGCCATGGAGACAGTATGGTCATATGACTAGCAGTTTAAGTTATATTTTTCAACAAGGTGGGGCTTCACCATGACTCAGTCCTTCTGAAAGATGGTCTGGATTTGCAAAAATGCTGCACGTCAACTATTTTTGTCTACCTGGCATAAGTTATGTCCTTTCGAATTTCATCCGCTTCAGTCTTTTACCAAAGCTGGTGACACAGTACAATTCTGTTGAATTCTTGTTTCATTCAACTTTTGACAACATGTCACTAGTAACTAAGGGTGTAGGAATATGAAACAATTACTTAATATATTGGCATGTATATGTTTGAATAAATGTATTGTTTTTCTGTGTTTGTTGTGTTTAAATTTTGCCTGTAATATGCCACTCTATATTTGCTGACTTTATGCATATCTTATGGTCCAGCTTTAGGGATTATATTCTTACGTGAAGTGACTCCCTAATATTGTAATAAGTGCAAAGGATTGTAAACAAAGCTCAATATTAACTGAAACATGTAGAAAAATGTTTGTGACATTTGCATGACTTCTGATTGAAATAGCATGATAATAAATAGTACGTTTGATCAGAGTATCCAAAAGAAAAAAAACACTGCCTGTATATAAAAAACTATAGGTGTATTTCCACAGTTACTTGTCCCATCAGAGAAAAAAAATACAATCCCCACTCCCCACCAAAAAAAAATCAATGGTTGTTCCCCCTCCCCACTTCCAGTGTACAAGTCACTTAGGGGGAAAATCAATACTGTTCTGCATGTATTAGCCTTGCCACAGGCGTTAATATGTATAGTATAGACACAACTGTTTGATTGCATTATACCAGTAATTATTTTCCATAATGTTCTGATATATTTACTTAGCCTACCTAGCAGAGGAGAACTCCCAGACGAAAAAGGCCTCTGATACAGTGGGCAGGCATTATGGCAAACATATTTCACGTTTGCATTATGGTTCAGACAGCCATCTCAATTTTCAAAAAAAATTTCTCGCCCAAAATGGCGGTCACTTGAATTTTTCGCAAATATTGCAAAACACAAAAATGCTTATATCTCGAAAACCGTGCTAGATAGAGCAATTTCGACGAAATTTTTGACCCCCCGGTATATCTGTGTAGAGTGGCCATTGCTATTTTCAAAAATGTTTGTCCCGCCCAAAATGGCGGCCATTTTGAATTTTCGAATTTTTCGCAAAAAATGCAAAACACAAAAATGCTTATATCTCGAAAACCGTGCTAGATAGAGCAGACTACGCAGACTTTGGTTGCCACAACAGTATAAGGCTAAAAGCAGAGCATTTTCTTAATACTTGCACAACAAAAACATTATCTTTTTTTTTTTGCAAGCGATCCTCTAGTTGTCTCAAAACGCCAGCAAGGACTGTCCCACCCACCCCAGGTACTGCCTTACAGCAGAAAATAGAATCAAATTCAGAGAAATCCCTGGGTAACACACTTAACATCCATTTACAGCAGTAAATGGGTTCTTTCCAGGCATCTATGTTAGAAGCTTTCCAGTCACTCCGAAAGGAATTGACTAATAAACAGACAGAGGTGGATCAGAGCTCGGCCTCAGCTTCTAAGCCTGGACCCTCAACTAGTGCTGTTAACTTGGACCTACCCCCTCCGAGACCTAGAACTACCTCTCATACTGAGGAAATGGATGTGGACTATGGTCCAGCACTTCCTCCACGTCTCGGATCTGATCTTTACAATGTATCGGATCAGAATTCTAATGCATCTGAGGAGCCTTCCAAGAAGGTCTTGGATAGACCTAAAAAAAACACTCTCACAGTAGGCATGAGGTTGAACCGAGGTCTGCCTCGGACCAATACAATGATGAATCCGATGAACCTTGGATGTCATCTGCAAAACCAAAAAAACATGCTGATAAGAGTAGACATAAGGTCAGGTCCAGATGCATGTCATCTTCTTCAGAGGAGGATCAGTCCTCTGCAACCAGACACAGGTCTTCAAAGCCCTCTGGGGCTCTCTCTGACCAAGACCAACCTCAACATGATCCAGACCCCCCTTATTATAGGGAAAGTAGCTCTGTCTGACGTTCCCTCCCAATATGCGGAAGAAGTGGACACATTCAGTCACATTCTTTCTCTCACTGACCCTTTCTCTCCCTGAAGTCCTCAACTTCCGTTATGGGCCTGGATGATGAAAAAGGCCGCCAAGAGCTCGGACCTAGAGGTCCTTCCTCTATGCTACCACTCAGCTCAGTTATCAAAGATGCCTTTGATAAGTTTGAACATGATTTTCAGGCCGCTAATTTACCTGAGGGTAAATACATCAAACCTCCTCCTTCCACTGCAAAGTGGTACAAAGTGGGACAGCCGTCTTATGAGGAGAAAATACAGGAGTTGAATAAACTCCAAAACCCCCTGGGGCTCCTATGGGCAAGGTTCCCCTACCAATTCTTAAGGAATTGGAACACCAAACTAGGCAAAATATTTCCACACTCAATTTTACTGCTGCCTTTGCTAAGACTTCTTCCTCCTGCAATGCCACTCTTGAGAAGTGTTAACATTGTCTGAAGTCAACCTTCAAGAGGGTTAAGTCCCAAATCCAAAAAGGTGCCAATCCTGTAAAAGCAGCAAAACATGGATATGAGCAAGCCTGTGAGTACTTAGACTTCTGGAATAAGACTGTTCTTATTCAACACAGGGCTCTTACATGCCTCAGCAAATCCCTAGCCCATATACTCCAAAGGGAACTATATTCTATGGGTAATACTGGCTTGCTTAGGCGCGAAGCCGAAATGACCCTTTTGCAACCACATTTAGGGGAAACGAGATGCCAAGAACTCAGGAACTCGCCCTTTTGGCATTCCTCCTTGTTCAAGTCTCAACTTGTGAAGGAAGGGGAAGACTTCCTCCTCAAAAAAGGCACCTCTAAAGATTCTCAGGGTTTCGGACCCTATCAAAACAAACCCTTTCGTGGTCCCCACAACAAGAAAAGACGCTCCTACAGGAAAGACCCCTATGGGGGCAATTCCTCACAAAGCAGTAACCAATCGTTTTCCTCAGGTAGGGGGAAACCGAACTTAAGAGGCTCCAGGGATCATTTTCGACCCCACAACAGGGGGCGAGGGCATGGAAACCCCTCTCCCCAATGACTCCTTAAAAGCCTCCATCAGTCCACCAGTAGGAGGTCGCCTCCGTTCTTTCAGAAGACACTGGCAAAGAAACAAATGTTCATCCAATGTCTTAAACATTTTCACCAAGGGCTACGTACTGCCATTCCTTTCAAAACCAAATCTAGTCAGATTCCCTCTGATTCTGTTAGAGTACAAGGCCCATCAAAAAGACCAAGCTTTGGCCACTTGTATCCAGTCTCTTCTGTCAAAGAACGCAATAGAAAGGGTGGAAAATGTAAAATTTCTCGGGTTTTACAGTCGCCTGTTTCTAGTACCCAAGCCTCACCAAAGGTGGAGGCCAGTAATAGACCTAAGCAGGCTCAACACTTTTCTACACCTAGAAAAGTTCAAAATGGAAACTCCAGAGTCCATCAGGACCTCCCTGATTCTCACTATTGAGTAAATCAGTTGTAACTTGAAAACTATTGCATTTACAGTATTTTGCTTAAATATGTTGTTCACCTACTTTTGGGTCAGCTATAACATAGTAAAAATTCAGACATGTAGCTCATTGCATAGCTGAGTAATAGCTACTTTGAGGTTATCACTATTGAGTAAATCAGTTGTAACTTGAAAACTATTGCATTTAGGGTATTTTGTTTAAATATGTTATTCACGTAATTTTTGGTCAGCTATAACATAGTGAAATTGCAGACCTGTATGTCATGGCATAGCTGAGCAATAGCTACTTTCAGGTTCTCACTGTTGAGTAAATCATTGTATCCACTGGATAGCCGCAGTGTGTAGAGAGATTTCACCATTACCACTCTAACGAAAAAAATATTATAGCTAGCCTTCTCAAGTTTGCAAGATATATTAATAATCATAAAATGTTGCATGGGAATATTTTTGGCCTCATTTTGAAAAACAAGATGGCCGCCAGGGACGTTTATTCGACTTTAAACAAGGACTTTTGTTGGCCCTCTAGAGCAAAGGGCATTATAGGTAGAGATCTCAAATTCGCAGGATATGTTCCTCATTATAAAATCTTGACTGGGAATATTTTTGGCCTCATTTTGAAAAACAAGATGGCCGCCACAGGTGTTTCTTTGTCAGTCATGAAAAGTGCTTATATCTCCCTTATTATTGGTCCTAGAGGTTTGGGATGGTAAACAGACATATAGGAAATCATGGGCTGGGAATCTGTTGATGTGGTCCGATTTGACCTTGGACCCCTCCTTCAAGGTCAAACGAGGATACCCAAACTAAAAAGTGCTTATAACTCACTTATTATTGGTCCTAGAGGTTTGGAATGGTAAACCAACATATAGGAAATCATGGGCTGGGGTTCCTTTGGTGTGGTCAGATTTGACCTTGGACTCCTCCTTCAAGGTCAATTGAGGATAGCCAAACTTAAAATTGCTTATAACTCGCTTATTATTGGTCCTACAGGTTTGAGATGGTAAACCAACCTACAGGAAATCATGGACTGGGAATCTTTTGGTGTGGTCGGATTTGACCTTGGACCCCTCCTTCAAGGTCAAACAAGGAGAGCAAAACTTAAAAGTGCCTATAACTCGCTTATTATTGGTCCTAGAGGTTTGGGATGGTAAACCATCCTATAGGAAATCATGGGCTGGGAATCTTTTGGTTTGGTCGGATTTGACCTTGGACCCTGCCTTCAAGGTCAAACGAGGATAGCCAAACTTAAAAGTGCTTATAACTCGCTTATTAATGGTCCTAGAAGTTATGGGATGGTAAACCAACATATAGGAAATCATGGGCTGGGATTCTTTTGGTGTGGTCAGATTTGACCTTTGGACCCCTCCTTCTAGGTCAATGAGGACAGCCAAACTTAAAAGTGCTTATAACTCGCTTATTATTGGTCCTAGAGGTTTGGGATGGTAAACCAATCTATAGGAAATCATGGGCTGGGAATGTTTTTGTGTGGTTCGATTTGACCTTGGATCCTTCTTCAAGGTGGAACGAGAATATTGCATTTGCAGTATTTCTTTAAATATGTTTTAACCTACTTTTTACACTTTAAACAGTTACCTTGTTACTTTCCTTCATAATACCATTTGCAGGGCACAAATTTTTTGTCCTTTTCTTCTGTCAGTTTCGGAATTTCTTTCGAACATGCTGTTCAGTTACCATTTACTGTACTTCTGTACAGCACTTTCCCTGATAATTATGCTTTCCTCTCATTATCACCTTCACAAATCAAAAACACTCAGTCAGCTGACACAGTGCCCATTCACGGGCACTCTCCTCTTGTTTTCGATATAATTTCAGATTGACAGGGTATCTAGGCAAGATCTTCTTTCTATTATAAGCAGCCAACACCATCTTTCTTTTGGGATGCTTTGTTTTTGCCATGCAAAAACAATCGCTTTGCTTCGCTGGCGATCCTCTAGTTGTATTTACATATGTTCAAAATGCACCCAGGACAAAATTTCTTCTCTTGCCTGACTTACCATGTCAGTCATCAAGGTCTGTACCAACTCTATATGTGACCATTTCATTCGGCACTGATACCTTGTCTTGAGTTGCATGGATGCCTGCGGCCATCTGAGATAGTATTTAGTTCCACATGGTAAGCTTGTAGCTTATAAAAACTACATTTAAGTAATTAAAATTTTCAAGTTTCTCCCTGTAACATGTACTCTCTTGTATACTCTTTGTACCAACTCTAAATGTGACCATTTCATTCGGCACTGATAGCTTGTCTTGAGTTGGCATGGATGCTTGCGGCCATCTGAGATAGTATTTAGTTCCACATGGTAATCTTGTAGCTTATAAAAGCTACATGTAAGTAATTAAAATTTTCAAGTTTCTCCCTGTAACATGTACTCTCTTGTATACTCTTTTTTTTTCTTTCAGATTTATGTTTGGATTTATGACCCAACACCCTTCAAAAATAAAGTAATTGGACTGTTCCTTGGTAAGTTTCTTTTCATTGTTTTTTAATCTGTTGATACATTCATTAAGTTGTTTTGGCAATTAGAAATGCAGCTTTTTAAGTGTGAATTCTAGTGATGCTCGCTTTTCTTGAGATCACTTTTTCTTTCCACCGGACTTATTGTTTCAACCAGCATCTATACTGGGGGGACATAAGGATCGCTTTGAGTCATAACAAGCAGTCAACTCTGTTCTCTCAAAAATCAGTCCTTGAAAGGAAATCTGTAGGAAACTGTGAAAGCGATTTTGAATAATGTATATATGAAAACCTGTTTCTTTTTGTAAAGTTTGTATGTAAATTTACTGTTTCAGAAAAAGTATGTCATAAATTAACTAAGTCATGAAAAACTTTAAAATTGGTACTCTCAATAGGGACTGCTTTGTCCTCTTATTTTGTGCTGTCAGTGTCGCCATCGTCTGTCGTCATCACTCTTTGTATTCCAGACAGTATCTCAAAATTGGTATGATGGACACATTCATTTCAGATTTGGCATGTGGTTGTAACTGGTTTTCAAGGTGTGCCCTATTTAAGGTGACCTTAAACTCCCTCGTATTAAAAAGTTATGTTGAGTTTACGTTTTATAGAGGCGGCGCACATGTTTCCTTCCAGCTCTATGCTGTTCTTTTTGCAAGTTTTTATCTCCCGCCGGGCTTTAGCCCGGGAGGGAGATTATGAAATGATGCCTGTGTGTGTGTGGGGGTGCGTGCGTTAGTGTGTCACGCAGATTTCTCCAAAACTACTACAGCTACAGATTTTTGGTAAATTAATTGTCCCAATGAATTTTCACACCCTTGAAATTTTTTTTTGGTTTTATGGATTTAGGCCTGAAGATAAGTGAGTAATAACAATCTTAGCTACTTTGAGTACCAGAAATCGTTTTCATGCTATTTTAGGCGGCCATTTTGAATTTCTGCGTAAAATGCAAAAACACGTTTATCTCAGAAACGGTGCGAGATAGAGCGATTTTGACAAAATTTTTGACCCACAGGGTGTACAGCGGGAGATAATTGCGTCAGAATGCTTGTTTGTAGTTGTTTTACATTTAATACTGAGGATTCTTGTTTGTAGTTGTTTTACATTTAATACTGAGGATTCTGTTGATTAAAATATGCATTGACACAATCAAGGTCTGTACCAACTCTATATAAATGACCGATTCATTCGGTCACAGATTGCTTGTTCTATTTTGTTTCTAAATTTGTTCAATTTTGTATCTTTTGCCAGTACTGGGTGCAGTCTGTGTGTGTTTGTTTCCACTTTGGCCACCAGAGGTCCGTCTTGGTGTGTACTATGTTAGTTTGGCTGCTGCAGCATTTGTCGCTTTTATTCTTGTCCTATGTGTTGGTAAGTAAAATGCACGTAAACAGTCTGCTTCTCTTAAGCACCGGGGTTAGCTTACTTAATTTAACTCAGAGTATGACTTATCCTGGCAGACAGTAGTAGTGGGTAAATCATTTGGCTATGTGGGCTGTGTGGGCTATCAATAATGAATGTAGAAATATTCCAATATCGGGGCTGGGAGGGGGGTTGTCTACCAAATAGTCTGAATCCGAGACACCAAAAATGTTTTTGTTTTAGCATATTCCGAACCATGACCAGGAAGTGAAATTTGCCAAATCAAGAAATTGCAGTTTTCATCAAAAACACAGTGAAAAATATCAAAACGCAAGATAAAAGTATACATTTTCTTCAGATTTAGGCTTTATTTCAAATATTTGCAGTATAAGTTTACAGTTTTACTTGAAGTGACTATATCTTTATACATCAATATTGGCAACTCTGTCCCAAAACAATAATATCGCTAATATCTATGTATGACGTACCCACTAGGCAGTTAGCTTGGACCACTAGATGCCAGACAAAAGTATCTCTATGGTACAACACTGGCCTGGACTAGGCTGGTAACAGGTATATATTCACCGGGCAGCATGATGGGTCACATATGTTCTTCTTCTTTGCCAAGAAATGACACATTTCTTTCCAAATATTCTAAAATATGTTTTTGTCCACAAAAAATGCTAGAGAGGAAAAGAGGGACATTAAGTCTTGTTCATCCATCAGCCCTCACAAAAAACTTTCAAACTCCTTTACCAATTTTCATCAAAAAGGTGTGTCTGAAAGGTGTATGAAAAGGTCTTTCTGAAAGAGATGAACCATTTATAAGATTTTAGGATGGATTCAATATTGCTGAGGTATGGGAAGTTTTCATTAAAATTTCCCTGATTTTTACCCCACAGCCCTTAAGGGGAGACAGGAAAAAGTTTGTCCGGGCTGTATCTCAGAAACCATAAGGTGTAACAGGTTGATACTTGGGAGGGACATTGGTTAGGAAGTGTAGGTGTCCAATGTCATGGTCTGACCTTGATTTGACCTTTGACCTTGCCGTAATGACCATGAGTTTGAAAATCTTGTCCGGGCTGTATCTCGGAATCTGTAAGGTGTAGGAAGTTGATACTTGGTATGGACATTGGTTAGGAGGGGATGTAGGTGTGCAACGTCATGGTCTGACCTTGATTTGACCTTTGACCTTGCTGTAGTGACCTTGACCTATAAAAACTTGTCCAGGCTATATCTCGGAAACTGTAAAGTGTAGGAAGTTGATACTTAGTAAGGACATTGGTTAGGGGGGTGTAGGCGTGCAACATCATGGTGTGACCTTGATTTGACCTTTGACCATGCCGTAGGGACCTTGACCTATAAAATCTTGTCCAGGCTATATCTCGGAAACTGTAAAGTGTAGGAAGTTGATACTTGGTAGGGACATTGGTTAGGAGGGGATGTAGGTGTGCAACGTCATGGTCTGACCTTGATTTGACCTTTGACCTTGCTGTAGTGACCTTGACCTATAAAAACTTGTCCAGGCTATATCTCGGAAACTGTAAAGTGTAGGAAGTTGATACTTAGTAAGGACATTGGTTAGGGGGGTGTAGGCGTACAACATCATGGTGTGACCTTGATTTGACCTTTGACCATGCCGTAGGGACCTTGACCTATAAAATCTTGACCGGGCTATATTTCGGAAACGGTAAGGTGTAGGAAGTTGATACTTGGTAGGGACATTGGTTAGAAAATGTAGGTGTGCTACGTCATGGTGTGACCTTGATTTGACCTTTGACCTTGCCGTAGTGACATTTGACCTATAAAATCTTGTCCAGGCCATATCTCAGTAACTGTAAGGTGTAGGAAGTTGATACTTGGTAGGGACATTGATTGGGAGTTGTAGGTGTGCAACATCATTTTGTGACCTTGATTTGACCTTTGACCTTGCCGTTGTGACCTTGACCTATAAAATCTTATCCAGGCTATATCTCGGAAAGTAAGGTGTAGGAAGTTGTTACTTGGTAGGGACATTGGTTGGGGGTTGTACATGTGCAACGTCATGGTGTGACCTTGATTTGATCTTTGACCTTACCGTAGTGATCTGGACTTATAAAATCTTTTCTTGGCTATATCTTGGAAACCATAAGGTGTAGGAAGTTGATACTTGGTAGGGATATTGGTTAGGGGTTGTAGGTGTGCAACATCATTTTGTGACTTGATTTGACCTTGTCAGTGACCAAGAGTTTTAAAATCTTGTCAGGGCTGTTTCTTGGATTCCATAAGGTGTAGAAGATTGACACTTGGTAGGGACATTGGTTAGTGGGTGTAGGTATGTATCATGGTGTGACCTTTTTGCTCTGCCAAAGTGTGTTCACCTGCCATATTTGAGACATCTTTCTCTTATGACAAAGATATATGGATTGCTGCAACTGATTATTATATGCACTTTTACATAATTGTGCTATTTCCATTGACAGCTATTTTCCAATTAATAAATTTTACAGCTTCATTTTTATTGCGATAATATATCTTACCTAGTGGACCAGTGCATTTGTCCGGCGCGCAGCCGGTCCCGCCAAACGTTAGACAAAAACGTCCTGAGCTGGGCTCTGACCGGGACCGGTAGTGTACTCCTCATTCGCCAGGTGTCGTGACTGCACCCAGCTCCCCTACTGCGCGTGCGTGCGCATGCGTACTTCCTCTTTTTGTTTGGCGCCATAGTGTGTTAACGGATAATTTCAGTGGAATAAACTTTGAATTATATTTGTTCTTTGCAAGTGTGTTAGAAGGAAATTTTTTGATATTTGTGAAATATATTTGTCATGGCATCACCAGGACAGAGGCGTGGTAGTTGTGGCCATGTTATGGCGGCATTCGACCTGCACAAAAAATGTGCCCGCTGCAGGGACAAAAAGATGGGAGATGACCCTTGTGTAAAAGGTCAACATTGTGATTTGTGTGATAGTTTTTCGGACTCTCAGAAGGGTATGTTAGCAACTCCACAATACCAGATCCGGAAAGATAAAGCAGGGACCTTGGTTTCCCCTAGTAAAGTAACTGTTGTGGGTCCCGTGGAGGATCAGATTGATTTTGAGATGGCCCCAGACGCTGCGCATGCGCAGGAACGGGTTATTACCGGTTCTTCCCCGGCTGCTTTTGGTCAAACGAGTGCAGGAGATTTTGTCTCCCGTCAGGACCTTGAACTGTTAAACAACCAGTTGGAAGAGAAATTCGCCCGATTTGAGGCTCTCCTCTCCAGAACCAACATTTTCTCAACCCCCAAGATGCCTGTCTCGACAATTCAAGCTCCCATCTCAAACACGCCTTTTATCAATCCCTCTCCTGACCCCGGAGCCACTGGTCTGGTGAGGCCTCCGGGTCAGGATTTAGAGGTTTCCCCTGCTGTTAAGAAGCGTAAAGGAAAGTCAAAGCAAAAGAAGTCTATTAAACCGGCCTCTAGTGTTGGTGCTTCGGATCAGATTGCTATGGATCCTGTTCCTCTTTCCAAGACAGTTGTGCCCGGTCCAGGTTTACAAGCTCTTGAGAAACCGGAGGAAACTGTTTCTTCTTTTACCAGTGTCACTTCTCTAGGATCAGCTTCTCAGCCGGTCATCACCGGTCCGCAACATTCCAGTGGTTCTGCTTCATTTGCTCTGGACAGTTTTGTTCAGCCGGATCCGGCTCTGTCAGACGGGGATCCCATTCCGGACCGGTCAGATAAAGACTCTGGTGAGGAGGGTGAACTTTCAGATTCTGAGGTTGCTGAGAGAAACGAAGAAATGAACTACAGGGAAACGGTCCGGTCGGTCCGGGCTTTCCTTGGCTGGTCACACATACCAGATTTTGAAGCTGCTGTAGGTGATACGGACAACCGCTCTGACAACCCTTGGAAGGGTAAACACCCTCGTCGCACAGGAAAAGTGTCAGTAGAACTGCCAGCGGATGACTGGCTTTGCTATAAAATGGAAAAGCTTAATACGCGTGCTGCAGAAGGTTACCCTTCCCGTGCACAGGAAGCAGCGGGTCTGAAACAAGACCAGTTTATCAGAACACCTAAAAGCCAGGCTAAATGGTATACTCAGTCCCGAATCAAACAAGATGGCAACCAAAGACCCGGAAGGACTATTTTTGGCTGGTCGGGTTCCGAAGCAAGACTGAATTCGCAATTCTCACGTATTGCCAAGATTTCCTCTTATCCATCCTCAGGACCGGCTTCTAGGCCTATCTCTCAGGAAATCCTTAGACAGTGGGAGCAGTGTGCTAGGGAAGGCTCCTTGATCACTAACCACGCCGCAGGGTTTAACAGGTGCGTGAGTGAGATTCAGGACAAAATGAACCAACATATTTCCTTTCTGAACTGTGCCATTGTTAAAGGTAAAGCTCCAAAGGAGGTCACGGACGCCATCAAGGACTTGAAAGACTTGTCAGCTTTCCACACTAGCATCTCTGTGGCCTTAGGTACTGCTTTTCAGCACCTCGCAGACAGCCTGTTTGTCCAACTAGCTAATTTCATTTTGTTGAGGAGAGATTCTTACCTAGAATACGTAAAACCAGGCCTGAAACCTGACACTTGGAATAAGCTGCGCAATGCTCCCCTTTTCACTTACGGGTTGTTCCCGGATGATGTACTGGCAGTGGCGGAGCAAGATATACAAAAGCAGGAGTCAAATAGGAGTGCTTCCGGTCCCGGTTCGGGCACATTTCAGCACTCAAGAAAACATCAGTTCAGATACCAGCCATACGAAAAGAAAGATAGTCGTCAATCTGGCTTTTCATCTTCTCAGACTCGGCAACCTTGGCGACAGTTTTCGGGCAGAGGCAGGGGTAAGAGTCGGGGTAGAGGTGGCTCTAGCTCCACATACTACTCCCAAGCCTGCCCGTGGTACTAAGCCATATAAATGACAATCAGTGTGTATTGAGTCCCCCAGTTCTGTTAAAGTCAAAGTTCGGGGATCTCAATCTAGTGTCATCAGCAAACAAAGTGACTTTTCAAAAGACTGTAAATTTGCATGTTGTTCTTCCTGCAGTTTCTGTAAAAGGGCCGTTGCAAAAGAAAAACGTAAGACCCTCTCATTCCAAAGTAGAAATAAAGTCTGTGAACAGTGCTTTGTCTGTAAATCAGTGTCTCTTTGCCCCAAATGTTACAAATGTCACATGTGTTGTCAAAGATCCACCTGTGGGGGGCCGTCTGCAACTGTTTTGGCAGGTTTGGCTCTCCCTGGGTTCAAATCCGAGGGTAGTCTCCATCCTCAGGGAAGGGTACCAACTCCCCTTCAAGGAAAGACCACCCCTAGCAAGATTTCCTGTAATAGTCAGTGGTTCATCAGCTCCATTACGAAACAAAAATCTGAGCGAGGCCTTACAATCTCTAGGTCAAAAACAGGCTATAGAAAAGGTGTCAGTTCAATCATCTCTGGGCTTCTACAACCGGTTGTTCCTGGTTCCAAAACCCAACAAAAAATGGAGGCCCATTCTAGATCTAAGTCAACTGAACCTGTACCTTGCTCCGGCAACGTTCAAGATGGAAACTCCGGAGACCATCAGACTCTCCCTACAACAGGGGGAGTGGGTCACTTCGCTAGATTTCAGCGACGCTTATTTTCACATTCCCATAAGCCACAGGTCGCGAAAATATCTCAGGTTCCACATCAAAGGTCAGACTTTTCAGTTCACAGCTCTTCCCTTTGGCCTGTCGACGGCTCCGTTGGAGTTCACAAAGGTGGTCAAAGAGGTAAAACTTATGGCTCAATCTCGGGGTATTCGAATCCACCAATACCTAGACGATTGGTTACTGAGAGCCCCATGCTGGGAAATTTGCCTACGTCATACCCAGACCCTTTTGGACCTTTGCCGCTCTCTGGGTTGGGTGGTCAACATGGACAAGTCAGAACTGGTACCCCAACAAACCTTCGACTTCGTAGGTTATCATTTCGACCTATCTCAGGGGTTAGTCAAACCAACTCAGGAAAGGTGGAGGAGTCTATGTCAGAAGCTCAACCTTCTCCTGGGACTGGAATGTTGCACAGTCAGGTAGTTCATGTCTTTAATCGGCCTTCTGACAGCAACAGAAAAACAAGTAGTCTCGGGACGGCTACACATGAGGCCAATTCAATGGCATCTGAAAAAGCATTGGCATGCCCCGGAATCTCTGGAAAAGGTCATCCCAATTCCTTCATCCCTACATGTACATCTAAGGTGGTGGTTGGATCCGACCAAGGTGCTCTTAGGTCAACCTTTACACCCTCTACAACACGCCCTTCAGCTGTTTACAGACGCCTCAAACGAAGGTTGGGGCGCTCACTTAGGTGACTACATGGCAAAAGGAGTCTGGTTAAAGTCAGAAAACGCCTTGCACATAAATTTGTTGGAACTCAAAGCAGTCCTTCTGGCCTTAAAACGGTTCGAGCGGTTGTGTTGCAACCAGGTAGTTCTTGTTTGTACGGACAACACCACTGTGGTCTCTTACATCAACAAGGAAGGGGGTATGAAATCAGGCTCACTCTGTGCCCTCCTTTGGAGGCTGATGCTTTGGTGCAATCAAAGGCAGATTGTCCTGATGGCCAGGCATATTCCGGGTCACCTGAATGTCATAGCCGACAAACTGTCCAGACTCAATCAGGTGATCCAAACAGAATGGTCCCTCCTCCCGGAGGTTTTTGCTCAGATATGCCGGCGTTGGCACCGTCCGTCAGTGGACTTGTTTGCCACCCGGTTCAATCACAAACTTCCCCGGTTTGTATCCCCGGTTCCAGACCGGTCAGCGTGGGAAATGGATGCCTTAAGTCTCCCTTGGGAGGACCTGGACGCTTATGCGTTCCCCCCGACGGCCCTTCTACATCAGATGGTAACAAAACTTTTGGACCACGGATTCCGTCGTCTCATCCTGATAGCACCAGGTTGGCCCAACATGCCTTGGTTTTGGGACCTGGTCAACATGTCAGTTCAAATTCCCCTCCTGCTCCCTCAGGTGTCGAATTTGATAACTCAACCGTTCAATCAGTGTCCTCACAGGGACCTTCCCAATCTGAACCTCCATGCTTGGCTCCTAGAGCCTCTGCCATCCAGCAAGCCGGGTTCTCGGCAGAAGTGGCAACAAGAATTGAGGCTCCTCAAAGACGCTCTACCAGAGCCGTTTATGAATCAAAGTGGTCCGTTTTTGTCAGATGGTGTGAGAAGAATAAGGTGGACGTCAGAACTCCCTCTATAAAGCAAATTGCGGATTTTCTCCTTTCCCTTTTTCAGGAGAAACATCTTCAACCTAGTACTATAGAAGGCTATAGGACTGCCATAGCCGACAAAGTGGGAAATTCCAGAATTAACATCAGCAAGGATGAGAACTTGACCAGGTTGTTGGACAGTTTTCATAGGGATAAACCAAAGGGCAGGCGTGGGGTTCCTACGTGGAATTTATCTTTGGTTCTTCACCAACTTACAAAGCCACCTTTCGAACCTCTTAGGAAGGCTTCTCTGAAACATCTCACTTTTAAGACTGTCTTCCTTCTAGCCTTGGGCTCTGGGAAACGGAGGAGTGAAATTCATGCTTGGGTTCACAGGAACATTAGGCACCAAGAGGATTGGTCGAATGTTTCCTTATCACCCTCTCCTAGTTTCATTTCTAAGAATCACCTGGCTAAGGAGGGTCCCGCTTGTGTGGCCCCTGTTATCATTCCAGCCTTGGCTCCTTCCTTGGACAGATCCCTCACGGAGGATAGGAGTTTGTGCCCGGTCCGGGCACTCCGTTATTACTTGGACAAAACCAAAGATCTCCGTTCAGGCAAGGATTTGGTTTTTGTTTCCTTCAGGAAGAGTTTCCAGAAGGATATTGTCCCAGCTACAGTTTCCTCCTGGATCAAACAAACCATTGTCCTATGTTACCAGCTGTCAGACCAACAGGCTCAACAATTACATCAGGTTCGGGCTCATGACGTTCGCGTGTTCGCGGCGTCCAAAGCTTTTCAGGGTGGTGTTCCCTTAGACCAGATTTTGGCAGCCTGTCACTGGAAGTCTCATAATACCTTCACCCAGTTTTACCTGAAGGACTTGGCCTGGGCGGACTCGGACATGTACCATTTGGGTCCTGTGGTAGCTGCCCAACAAATTAGAGACTAATTTGAGGCTTCCATGTATATAATCTTGTATATATGTATGCATACAAGAGGATGGGGGACCATCTTAGTCTTCTTTTCCCCTTCTTCACTTCCTCGTGGACTCTTCAGCTACAAAAAGGGGGGGGGGGGGGGGGGGGGGCAGAGACTGTGCCTATCCAGGGTAGTTAGAAACCCTTCCCGGGTGATTCCCTCTGGATTTACAGAGTATATATTTAGATCTTTAGTGTCTCTGTCTCCCCTTTTTTCCATAGCTACCCTCCAACCACTGGGTAGTTATTCTGCACTGGTCCACTAGGTAAGATATATTATCGCAATAAAATGGAAAATTTAATAGTTAAATTAAATTTTTATTAGATAATATCTTACCTAGTGGACCAAGAGAGTCCCACCCTACCTGCCCCGCAATAGCTAAAAGGGGGACATTCTTAGGTAGGCCACAAAAAGAGGAAGTATGCATGCGCGTGCACGCGCAGTAGGGGAGCTGGGTGCAGACACGACACCTGGCGAATGAGGAGTACACTACCGGTCCCGGTCAGAGTCCAGCTCAGGACGTTTTTATCTCACGTTTGGCGGGACCGGCTGCGCGCCGGACAAATGCTCTGGTCCACTAGGTAAGATATTATCTAATAAAAATTTAATTTAACTATTAAATTTTCCAATTTTTTAGTTTGCTGATTCATGCTGTCAGCTTGCTATTGAATTGTCTTGTTTTAGTACTTTATCTTTGCATTCATTTTCTTTCTCTTAGATGTTATTTTCTCTACTTAAACATTATTTCGACTTTATATGAGTAACACTGCACTAAAAGTATCCCAGTCTTTGTACTGTTTCACTACTTTTATATGTCATGGTGTTGAAAACTATTTCCCCAGGCTGTGGGGTACGGGCATCTCGGCTGGGACCGGTAGTGTACTGTTCACTCGCCAGGTGGCGGTGTCACCCCAACCTCTCGCTAGATGGAGTAGTGTACTTCCTCTTTGTGTTTGGCGTTTGTGTTAAGAGAAACTTTATTTTATTGTATCCCGGAAAAGTGGGGATACTATGGATCATGCATGGCCATCGTCCACGTCTGTATATGCATCCCATCCGCAGAGATTTCTTGTGTTCAACCTACAAGCCACATTTCTTTTGGGATTTCTTTTAAACTTTGCAAGTGGCTTGCTATGGCAGAGATCTGGCCACCCTATTCTTTTGGTAGCCCAGGAGTTAAAATTATCCTCTGGGGAGTCAAAAACATTTCAAAAATCTTCTGATGTGGTCAGATTTGACCTTAGACCCCTCCTTCAAGATCAAACTAGGATAGCCATATTTAAAAGTACTTATAACTCGCTTATTATTGGTCCTAGAGGTTTGCAATGTGAAAACAGTGGATAGGAAATCATGGGCTAGGAATCTTCTGATGTGGTCAGATTTGACCTTGGGCCCCCCCTTCAAGGTCAAATGAGGAAGCCAAAGTTAAAAGTGCTTATAATTCGCATGTTATTGGTCCTAGATTTTTGCAATGTGAAACCAACCTACAAGAAATCATGGGCTAAGAATCTTCTCATGTGGTCAAATTTGTCCTTGAGCCCCTCCTTCAAGGTCAAATGAGGACAGCCAAACTTAAAAGTGCTTATAATTCGCTTATTATTGGCCCTAGAGGTTTGTAATGTGAAACCAACCTATAGAAAATCACGGTCTGGGAATCTTTTGATGTGGGCAGATTTGACCTTGAGCCCCTCCTTCAAGGTCAAATGAGGACACCCAAACTTAAAAGTGCTTATAACTCGCTTATTATTGGTCCTAAAGGTTTGCAATGTGAAACCAACCTATAGAAAATCATGGGCTAGGAACTTCTGCCTCGATCTCTTTTATTATTGCTTCTATGGGGATACACCGCCGGCTTGCAATAAAGCGAGTGGCATAATTCTAGTTTTATTCATGTCAAACTGTCTTTTTTGCAAAGAATTGTGGGAAAGGATATTTTATTGATCATGGCATCTTAAGGACAGGAACCAGGCTCTTGCAGTCATATTATGGCCGTGTTTGATGGCCATGAATAGTGTGCAGGGTGTAGAGAGAAGGGAATTGATCAGAACGCTTGCACTCTTAATAAAATATCCAAGATTTGTGACAACCTTATTGATGGTCAGAAGGATATGCTTGCTACACCTTCTTACAAAGTTCATGAAGATGAAAAATCTTGGGTTTTGATAGGTCCAAAGGATGTGACTGTTTCTGATCCTGTTGAAGAGTAAGTGAAACCCCCTAACAGAGAAAGTATGTTGTCTGTGAAGGTTCTTATGTTTTCTCGAAATATTCTAAAAACTATTGTAACTTCACATAATTCTATTAATATTTTTATGGTGCTTTATTTCCATCTAAAGACACCAAGCACACTAAACAGAAAAAGCAGAAAACTATAATCATTAACCTGTAACATAGTAAAGGTCAGCGTCATGGAGAGAAACTGGGAAAAGCCAAAATTGGGTGGATATGCTTGTGCAAAGAGATAGGTTTTGAGCTTCTTTCTGAATGAGTGGAGAGGAGTGACCAAATGTACATCATCAGGCAAATCATTCCAAATCTTTGGAGCATCATAAGCAAAGCTGAGGCCAACATGCTTAGAAGACTTATATACTGAAGTGGCAAAGTATGGGACCTCAAGGAACACACCATCAGCTTGGCTTTTACATGTATTATAAACACTATGTCTAGCTTTTAATTATAATACTATGTCTAGCTTTTAAGGAAAGGCAAAAAATATTTTGGATAACCACCATAAAGGAACTTGTACACCAGTAAGGCAGTCTTGAATATGGAACGATGGTCAGTAGGCAACCAATGGATAGTTTTCCTAACTGGAGTGATGTGTGAATAATGTGGTGTTGGTAACAATTCTAGCCAGACTATTTTGAACTAGATCAAGAGCTGAGACACTCCTAAACAAGGAATTAAAGGACTCCCAACCAAAGCATTCACAGCCATAAGAGCAGCATGACGTGTCAGATCACCTGTGAGATGCTTTAGATCCTTGATTTAAGCGAAACAGTACTTGCAGATATTCTGGACATGCCTCGAAAAGGAAAAATCACTATCAAACCATACACCAACATTCCAGACCACCCCTACAAGAGAAAGGAAATTACCAAGAATATTAACTGGAAAAGATTTGAGTTATTTTTGTTTTTATGTCAGTTGACTTGTTGGACGGACGGATTTTAGTACGCACCGCGGAGACGTCTTTTTTTATAAATGATAGTATAAACCCTGTTTGGTACATAAGTCTAGGCGAATATAAGGAGTTTTCAATACATATTGCAAGGAAACTAAATAATATCCACAACATGTGTAATCTGTTTTTCTATTACCAATGTTGTAGCTTGTATTTGCATGCTTATTGATAGTACGGGTATTATCGCCCATTTAGCGGGAATTATCGGCCCAGATTTATTGTGTTATTTCTATTTTATTGATATTTTAGTCCATTGTTGTTTTTCACTGTAGTGGCTGTCAATATCCCCTGTATATCATTATCATTCTGCAGTTTCTGGTCACTCCAATTGTTGTTTTTTCACTGTTGTGGCTGTCAATATCTACTGAATACCATTGACTATTTTGTACTTTTTAGTCACTCCAATACTTTCCTTTAGCTTAAGGCCATCCCCTCTTTGATTCACTTTAGGGAAATTGTTTATTCTAGAGGCTCAGTGAGGAGTGTAGGGTGCCCGTGAGTCGCCCACGGGACGGAATTTAGAGTGGACAAACTGTGTCGCATAGTAACTAACTTAGAATTAAGGCATACTGGTGTTACTCCTCACGGTCCTGTTCTTAGTTTAGGGAACTGGAGTGCAATGAGTACCATCCGCTGGTTGTTCCTCTTACTGTTGTTTTGGAGAAAGTCAGTATGCAGTGATCCCAATGTGTTTATTCCGTTGTCTGCTCATGGTCTTACTTCATTACCACGCCCCTACAGACTCCACAGCTATGTCCTGAATACACATCATTTCCCTTGTGTGGCTAAGCGTCATGGCCTTGCGACCTTATTGTTGCTTTGTGGTGACATCTCCCTTAATCCTGGACCAATCTCGTTTGGGGTGGTAAATTGCCGATCTGTAAGAAACAAGGGACCCTGCATCAATGATACTGTAACAGTACATTCTGTCGACATTCTTGCTGTCACTGAAACGCATACTTGCCAGGAGGAAACGGATAGCCTTCTACATTCCATCACCCCGACAGGTTTCAAATTCTGCCACAAACCCCGTATTCATGGCCGTGGTGGTGGTGTTGGATTTTTTATCAACAAAGCTATACAGTTTAGATCTGTGAAAACACCTACTTTCAGTTCCTTTGAAAATATTAGCATTGCAATTTGGTCTGCGGCTCAACCGCTTGTGTTGACTTGTGTTTATCGGCCACCTGGCTCATGCTCTGAAAGTTTCCTGGACCAATTTCTCAATCTTTTAGAATACTTATCCTCAGTTTCTCCCTCATTCCTAATTTGTGGGGATTTCAATATTCATGTGGATACTTCTTCAAATGATAGTATCAAATTCCAGAACTGTTTAGAATCATGCAATATAACACAAAATGTTCAAACAGCTACCCATCTTCATGGTCATATCCTAGACCTTGTCCTCACTCCTACTGATGCCAGTGTCATCTCCAATGTACGAGTTGCTGAATTTATTTCTGATCATGCTCTTGTCCTTGCTCAGCTTGATTCAGTTAATCCTCCTTCACATAAGGCAAAAGTTGTCACCTTTAGGAGGTATCATAAAATTGACATGGATAGTTTCAGTAAGGATTTGGGAAATAGTGCATTCGTAAAACGCCCTGGTGATACAGTCAGTGGTTTGTGTGAACAATACTTAGATGATTTGAGCAAATTGCTCGACAAGCATGCACCATTGGTTACTCGTACTTTTACTAAGCAAGTTACTGGTTGGCTATCTGACACCTACCGGCTGGCAAAAACCATCAGGCGACAGCTGGAACGAATCTGGCGTAAAGATAAATCTTCGAAGACAGATTGCCCGGTGCAATTCACTGGTCAACAAAGATAAGGCAAATTACTTCAGAAACCTGGTCAGAGAAAATGCTAACGACTCCAAGAAGCTATGGCAGGTCTTGCGTTCTGCACTGCACTCTAGTCCTGAAGCAGTACTCCCTTCTCATGAATCTAAGAAAGGTCTTGCTGACCGGTTTGTCACTTTCTTCAGTGACAAAATAGCTAAAATCAGAAACTCATTTTCCTCTAGTGACTCATTCACTCTGCCTCCTCCACCTGATGCACCCAATTTCAGCTGCTTTAAACAAGTTTCTCAAGAGGAAATTAGAAAAATTATCATGAAGTCACCCACTAAATCTTGTTTGTTAGACCCATGGCCTACATTTCTTGTAAAGGAATGTATTGATATTTTACTGCCCTCTATCACCAGGCTGGTTAACTGCTCATTGTCAGAAGGTGTTGTACCTGATGAGTTCAAGAAGGCTATTGTAACCCCATTGATTAAAAAGTCATCACTACCACCCAATGACTTAAAAAACTACAGACCTGTTTCTGGGTTGGGCTTCATATCCAAACTTGTTGAACGTGTTGTTGCTTCTCAATTGAATGACCATGTCAGTTTGAATGGACTAGAGAATGTCAGGCAATCTGCCTATAAACTGGGTCACTCAACTGAATCTGCATTGCTTTCAATTAAGAATGATGTTCATTTGGCTTTTGCTAAAGGTGAGGCTACTGCTGTCGTTCTCTTGGATCAATCAGCAGCATTTGATACTATTGATCATGATACGCTACTTAATTCTCTTAGCTCCTGGTTTGGTGTGAGCGGGGTTGTCCTCGATTGGTTTAAGTCTTATCTCTCAGACCGTGTTCAGTGCATTAAGATTGGGTCAATTTTATCTGATGCCAAAAAGTTGTTGTATGGTGTGCCTCAAGGCTCTGTCCTGGGGCCAATCCTTTTTTCACTCTATACTACTCCACTGAGTAAAGTCATACGGAATCATCCTGGTATTAGTTTCCAGTTCTACGCTGATGACACACAATTGTATGTACATCTCACACATAAAAATGTTGCCTCGGCCCTTGATAAGCTGTCACACTGCATTGAAGACGTAAAGAGATGGCTCTCTACAAATAAGCTCAAGCTAAATCCTGATAAGACCGAATTCATTGTGTTTGGCTCAAAGTCTCAGCGCGAAAAACTTAATCAGTCCTTCCCGGTCAACATACTTGGTAATCTTATATCACCAATAGATGCAGTTAGGAACCTTGGTGTCTGGTTTGATTCAGATTTTTCATTCTCTTGCCATGTTATGAAGGTCTGCAAGGCTTGTTTTGCTCATGTCCGGGATCTTAAGCAACTCCGAGGACATCTGACACATGAAGCGGCTCTTATGGCTGCCAATGCTCTGGTCGGAAGTCGACTTGATTACTGTAACTCTCTGTTCAGAGGTCTCTCAGTTCTAGATCTGCGCAAACTTCAATGTGTTCAGAATAGCCTTGCCAGAATTGTTGCCAACACCACCAAGTACTCACACATCACTCCAGTTAGAAAAGCACTACATTGGTTGCCGATTAAGTACCGTTCTATCTTTAAGACTGCCATGCTGGTATATAAGTTCCTACACAGTGGTAACCCCAAATACTTTGAACCCTTCCTGATTCCCAGACATAGTGCATACAACACACGTCAATCGAAGTCAATCTGATGGCATATTTCTTGAGGTTCCCCACTTTGCTTCAGTTTTCAAGTCTCGAAAACATTTTGGACTCAGTTTTGCGTATGACGCACCTATGATTTGGAATGACCTTCCTGATGAGGTCCGCTCTGCAAACTCACTTGCCTCTTTCAGGTCAAAGTTGAAGTCATACCTCTTTGGAAAAGCATACCCACCCTAAATTTCCAATCTCCTTCTGCTTTCTCCGCGGTGCTGACCCCTGCAATGTCTCTGGTTTTTGAATATTGAACAATGTTCTTGTGTGATGCGCCTTAGAATCTGTCTTTTGACAGAGATTAAGCGCTATAAAAGTGCTATTAGAAATTAGAAATAGAAAATTAGTCAGCTGACATTATGTTGTCACTCTGCGGCGTATGCGTCCACGTCCGCATGAACAACTTCTCCTCCTAAACTACAATACCCAGAGACATGCTGTTTTTTTTTAAAAGATACCTTAACTATTGAGGATGAAAAATTGTTCAAGCCATGCAGAGTTGTTCGTTCGTCTGTTCCCCAGAGCCATTACAAGTCAGGTACCCCCACCCAAAGTGTGAAAATTTCAACACTTTATCACAATTTTCTCATTCAGTATTGCAGAGATTTTTCTCATATCTTGCATATATGTACTGGGCCACTAGTAGATTACCTTGTGTGAGTATTAGACCTGGATCTGTCCTAATTAAGCGTCCCTGAAAGGGCGCTTATTTGGTTTCGCGTCAGTTTCCTCACCGCCGCCGCCGCATTATGGTCTCCCTTGAATATCTCCCTTATCATTGCAAGCTTTTTAACCATATTTGGCAGTTATATACCTTAGGCGTGGGAAAATTTTTCCACATGCTTAAATTTGACCTTTGATCTTTATCAAGGTCACATGATCAAAAAATAGTTTTTTCGGGTACACCCGCCCGTCATCGCAGTTCAGGAAAATCTACTGACCGCAGAGGCTTGTAACTTCATACACATGTTTATACTATCAAAAACGTGAGCTGATTAGATTTTGGTAGCAATCCGATGAAAATTGACCGATTTATGAGTGATTTTCTCACAGGTACCAATCAGAAAGCTTAAAATTCATGTGAACCCCCCTATTATCTTCTTAAGTATTGCATTTAGGGCCATAAAATGTATTGGGAGGTAGTAGGAAACCATATGTGGAGAGTCTAGAAAGCAAGTCAAATTTCCCCCCCCCCCCCCCCCCCCCCCGACCCCCCTGTAGGGGTCAAACTGGGGTCATAAAATAGCCAATTTCATCTTTTCCCCTTATATCTCCTTTATTCTCGCTTCTAGAGCTTGAGAATGTATTAAGAGGTATTGGGAAACCATATGTGAAGAGTCTAGATAAGCCAGTCATATTTACCCCCAGACCCTCCCTTATGGGTCAAACTGGGGTCATAAAATAGCCGATTTTGTGTTTTTGCCTTTTATCTCCTTTATTCTTGCTTTTAGAGCTTTAGAATGTATTAAGAGGTATTGGGAAACCATATGTGAAGAGTCTAGATAGCTGGTCAGATTTTACCCCCGGACCCCCCCTTATGGGTCAAACTGGGGTTATAAAATAGCCGATTATGTGTTTTTGCCTTTTATCTCCTTTATTCTTGCTTTTAGAGCTTTAGAATGTATTAAGAGGTATTGGGAAACCATATGTGAAGAGTCTAGATAGCTGGTCCGATTTACCCCCGGACCCTCCCTTATGGGTCCAACTGGGGTCATAAAATAGTCGATTTTGTGTTTTTGCCTCTTATCTCCTTTATTCTTGCTTTTAGAGTTTTAGAATGTATTAAGAGGTATTGGGAAACCTTATGTGAAGAGTCTAGATAGCTGGTCAGATTTACCCCTGGATCCCCCCTTATGGGTCAAACTGGGGTCATAAAATAGTCGATTTTATTGCGCTACAATAGCTTACCATGTGGGACTGATTGCTGTTCTCGGATGGCCGCAAGGCATCATGGCCAATGTCTAAGAAAAATAGACATTTATAGTTTGTTTTTGTTTTTTTTTTCTTTTTTTTATTAATACCCATACAAGTAATATAGTACAATTTTTAGTTTAAAATTAACTGCTCTTATAATAACTCATAAAGTTACATCTGGACACGTATTGGTATATGTTCTTAAAATCAGGGAAAAAAAAAAAAAAAAAATTATACAAATAATTTTCTGTATGGAAGCCATTGACAGTTGAATTTATCAGTCCTATTCATCTCCATATTTACATGAAGCTGATCTCTAAATTGTTTCTGAAGTTTGTGCTTCAAAGCATTGATGTTTGGGATGGCCCCATGGACTGCACTTGAGAAAATATAACTCTTTGTGACAGCTATGATGGTATTTACAGGATAGTAGTTATTATCATTGTATAGGTAGCCAAAGATAATATCTTCTTGTGAAAATACTAATCTTTTACATGTAGAAGAGTATATCAATAACTCCAAGGATGACCATAGGTTAACAACATGTGAACAATGAACAAACAGATGCATCAAGGATTCTGTTTCACACTGACATATTCTGCAGATGTTTGAATCTTCTAACTGCATTTTACGGAGTAAATCTTTAGTGCCAAGTATTCTATGGATCAGTCTATATTGAAACCATATCAAGGAATTGTCTTGGATATTATAAAAAATCTGTTTAAATATACTTTTCCATGTTGAATTATCGATATTCAATTTTAGATCTTTATTCCATTTCATCTTATATTTATTTTCCACCTCTTGTACATTAATCATATTATAGATACCTTTACAACCATGCTTACAGTTGAGCAAGATGGAAATATGATGGGGAATGAACGGTTGTGAAAAGAAAGACCTTTCAGTTACTAATGCAGAATTTTATGATATGAATTTTTTCACTGTTGAATGCAATTGGAAGTAGTCTAAAAAGTTATTAATCCGAAAATTATATTTGCTTTCAATATCTTCTTTTTTTAATATCTGAAAGTTTGAATCAACAATGTGTCCAATAACAGAAATTCCTTGATTGTTCCAATTGGTTTTTACTAAGTTGCTATTTGATAGTTTACTATTGAACCATAGAGGAGTATTGAATATATCTGACTCAGTTTTCAATTGACAGGTTTTATAAACATTATTCCATGTCAAAAATATTTCTTTCCAAAAATCGTTCTGAATATTATCCTTAACTTTGATCCCCCAACGGGGACCGTAATTAATCAAATCGTTTAAAGAACAATATGATGATTCAAACAACCTGACCCAAGGTCTGTTAGGTGAAACAAGAATTCTTCTTATCCAAGTACACTTTAAAGCATCTATAAAATTAACAATGTTTGGCATTTTGAGCCCTCCGTTTACCTTATTTTGAGATAGGATCACACGCTTAATTTTCTCGGGTTTGTCATCCCAAACAAAGTTGTATAATTTTTTATTGAGATTTTCACAGAAACCTTTTCCAGGTAGCGGAATTGACATAAAAAGGTGATTCAACTGAGACAATTTTAGAGACTTAATAACTGTGATTTTACCTAAGGGTGTTAAAGATCTTTTTTTCCATGAAACTATGGTGTTTTCTATTTTAATTATGGCATTGTTATAGTTGATCAGTGGTATATTTGATAGATTTAGATCAAAGGTAATTCCTAATAAACTGAAATTATTACTATCCCAGTTTAAAAGTCTACCACAGTTAATTTTTTCTTTACAACCTTTTTTTTTACCTATCCAAAGCATCCTAGTTTTTGATAAATTCATTTTTAACCCTGACAGTGATCCAAAAATTTCTAACACATTCAATGTATACTGCAAGGAGCTCTCTGAACCATCCATAAACAATGTGGTGTCATCGGCAAATTGAGAGATTTTGAATTCATCTGATCCAATTTTTATCCCTTTGATATTTTTATTTGTTAATATCATTTCACACAATATTTGTGCACATATAATAAAAAGATAAGGCGCTATTGGATCCCCCTGCTTACAGCCTCTTTTAATTGGGAAGAAATCTGACAAAAAACCTACCTGCAATACTGTAGCTGTTATCTCTGTGTTAAATATGTTAATCCATTTAATAAATTCGCTGCTAAAATTATAATGATTTAAGACTTTATACATAAATTTCCAGGAAATTGAATCAAAGGCCTTTTCAAAGTCAATTAACATCAGTAGCCCTGTTTTTTGCTTTTTTTCGGTGTAGTTCATAATATCATAAACTAATCTGGTACTTTCGCCTATAAATCTACCTTTTGTAAAACCGGTTTGACAATTTGAAATTAAATCAGGGAGAACTTTTTTAAGACGTGATGCAATTGCACTAGTTGCCATTTTGTATAAAACACTAGTTAACGAAATTGGTCTCCAATTTTTTAGATCATCCCGTGGTTTATTTCCTTTAGGCAAACAACTAATAACTGTTTGACGGAAGCTTGGAGGTAAAATCCCTTTTTGGTAACTCTCATTTAGTGCCCTTAGTATAAATGTTTGTAATTCTTTCCAGAATATTTTATAAAATTTGGCAGGAAAGCCATCTAGTCCTGGAGTTTTATTATGTTTCATGCTTTTTAGCACATTACTTAACTCTGTAATAGTCAAAGGGCCACTCATTCCTATTGATTCTTCGGGTGAGAGTTTTTTTGAGTTTGGTAGGGTATTTTTAAAATCATTCAGATTGTCCTCATCTATGTTTTTACATGATAATAGATCTGCATAAAAGCATTTTACTTGATTAAGAATATCCCTTTGGTTATTGATAATTTTCCCATTTTGCAAGGTAACCTTTTTAATAGTCTTGTCAATATATTTGGCTTTTTCTAGGTTACAAAAAAACTTTGTCGGCTTTTCGTTTAGTAAAATATCCTGTACTCTAGATCTAATCATGAACCCCTGTAGTTTAGAATCTCGAATTTCTTGGAGTTTTTCCTTTTTATGTCAGCTGACTTGTCAGTCAGCTGACATTATGTCGTCACTCTGCGGCGTGGGCGTACGCGTTCGCGTGAACAACTTCTCCTCCAAAACTACAAGGCCTAGAGACATGCTGTTTTTTTTAAAAGATACCTTATCTATCGAGGATGAAAAATTGTTCAAGGCATGCAAATCTGTCTGTTCGTCTGTTTGCTAGAGACATTACAAGGGGGGTACCCCCACCAAAAGTGTGAAAATTTCAACACTTAATCACAATTTTCTCAGTGACTATTGCAGGGATTTCTCTCATATCTTGCATATATGTACTAGGCCAGAGGTAGATTCTCTTGTGTGAGTATGAGACCTGGATCTGTCTTACTTTTTTTTTAATAAATTTTTTTAATAATTTTTAATGCATTAAAATTCATGAAATCATGCACAAAATCATTTATAACTTGAAAAGTGTTGCATTTAGAGCATTTTGTTAAAATATGTTATTCAGCTACTTTTTTCATAGCTACAATATGGTGAGTAAGTTGGGTGCCTGTCTCAATAGCTAAGTGAGTAATAGCTACTTTTGGGCTTTTCAGTAACTTCCATCATGAGTAAAATCACTTGTAACTTAAAAACTATTGCATTTAGAGAAATTCGTATAAATATGTTATTCAGCTACTTTTGGGTCAGCTATAACATAGTAAAATTTCAGACCTGTAGCTCATGGCATAGCTGAGTAATAGCTACTTTTAGGTTATCACTGTTGAGTAAATCGCTTATAACTTGAAAACTATTGCATTTAGAGAATTTCGTATAAATATGTTATTCAGCTACTTTTGGGTCAGCTATAACATAGTAAAATTTCAGACCTGTAGCTCATGGCATAGCTGAGTAATAGCTACTTTTAGGTTATCACTGTTGAGTAAATCGCTTATAACTTGGAAACTATTGCATTTACAGTATTTTGTTTCAATATGTTATTCACCTATTTTGGGATCAGCTATAAAATAGTGAAGTTTCAGATCTGTGGCTCATTGCATAGCTGAGTAATAGCTACTTTGAAGTTATCACTGTTGAGTAAATCGCTTATAACTTGGAAACTATTGCATTTACAGTATTTTGTTTCAATATGTTATTCACCTATTTTGGGATCAGCTATAAAATAGTGAAGTTTCAGATCTGTGGCTCATTGCATAGCTGAGTAATAGCTACTTTGAAGTTCTCACTGTTGAGTAAATCAGTTGTAATTGGAAAACTATTGCCTTTACAGAAATTTGTGCAAATATGTTATTCAGCTACTT
Source organism: Sabellastarte sp. h YS-2021 (assembly GCA_964017235.1). Classification (NCBI taxonomy): domain Eukaryota; kingdom Metazoa; phylum Annelida; class Polychaeta; order Sabellida; family Sabellidae; genus Sabellastarte; species Sabellastarte sp. h YS-2021. The sequence continues at coordinate 61,857,583 of OZ024929.1, read as the reverse complement.
TTGGGTCAGCTATAACATAGTGAAATTACAGACCAGTAGCTCATGGCACAACTGAGCAATAGCTATTCTCAGGCACTGACTGTTGAGTAAATCGGCTATAACTTGAAAAATATTGCATTTGGAGTATTTTGTTAAAATATATTGTTCACCTACTTTTGGGTTAGCTATAACATAGTGAAATTACAGACCTATAGCTCATGGCATAGCGGAGCAATAGCTATTTTCAGGTTCTCACTATTGAGTAAATCAGTTGTAACTTGAAAACTATTGCATTTACAGTATTTTGCTTAAATATGTTGTTCACCTACTTTTAGGTCAGCTATAACAGAGCAAAAATTCAGACATGTAGCTCATTGCATAGCTGAGTAATAGTTACTTTGAGGTTCTCACTCTTGAGTAAATCAGTAGTAACTTGAAAACTATTACATTTAGAGTATTTTGTTAAATATGTTATTCACAGACGTTTTGGTCAGCTATAACATAGTGAAATTGCAGACCTCTATGTCATGGCATAGCTGAGCAATAGCTTCTTTCAGGTTCTCACTGTTGAGTAAATCATTGTATCCAACCTGTAGGAAATCATGGGCTGGGAATCTGTTAATATGGTCCGATTTGACCTTGCTTATAACTCGCTTATTATTGGTCCTAGAGGTTTGGAATGAAAACCAACCTATAGAAAATCATGATAATAAAAATGTCTTTTTTCGATGGGGAAGCTTGTCCGGATGATAACTTGAAAGGAATTTTATCAATTCACCTGAATTTTTTGGTGTGGTCGGATTTCACCTTGGACCCCTCCTTCAAGGTCAAATGAGGATAGCCAAACTTAAAAGTGCTTATAACTCGCTTATTATTGGTCCTAGAGGTTTGGAATGGAAAACCAACCTATAGAAAATCATGGGCTGGGAATCTTTTGGTGTGGTCAGATTTCACCTTAGACCCCTCCTTCCAGGTCAAACGAAGATAGCCAAACTTAAAGTGCTTATAACTCGCGTATTATTGGTCTTGGAGGTTTGGGATGGTAAACCAACATATAGGAAATCATGGGCTGGGATTCTTTTGGTGTGGTCAAATTTGACCTGGGACCCCTCCTTCAAGGTCAATTGAGGATAGCCAAACTTACAATTGCTTAGAACTCGCTTATTATTGGTCCTACAGGTTTGGGATGGTAAACAAGCTACAGGAAATCATGGGCTGGGAATTTTTTTGTGTGGTCGGATTTGACCTTGGACCCCTCCGTCAATGTCAAACAAGGATAGCCAAACTTAAAAAGTGCCTATGACTCACTTATTATTGGTCTGAGAGGTTTGGGATGGTAAACCATCCTAAATTCTTTGGCTGGGAATCTTTTGGTATGGTCAGATTTGACCTTTGGACCCCTTCTTCATGGTCGAACAAGGATATTGCATTTATAGTATTTCTTTGAATATTTTTAACCTACTTTTTACACTTAAACAATTACCTTGTTACTTTATTTCATAATACCATTTGCAGGGCACAATTTTTTTGTCCTTTTTTTCTGTCAGCTTCGGAATATCTTTCGAACATGCTTAGGGCTGTGAACGAGTACTCGAGCCTCGATAGACGAGTCTATCTTTGCTAGTACTCGAGTCCATTTTAAATCCTCGGTTACTTGCGAGGTATCGTATTATTGCCCACGTAATGAAACGCTTGTGTAAAATATGCTACATTTCAGCATTTCCGTCGCATAATAACAGTTAAAGTTGTTATTTTCGCTGGAAAACATATAATTTACTCCATATTCTATAATATCTGGTCAAATAGAAGACATTTTTCTTCAAATGTTTCGTTTCCGGAACCGACTATCTGTTTACAGAAGACTTCCAATGGTAAATACTAAATCTCGTGGTTACTCGAATTCGGGCCGGTTGTGAGAGGGCGAGTACTCGGTGTCGTTTTTCAGCACCCGTCCCAGCCCTAAACATGCTGTTCAGTTACCATTTACTGTATTTCTGTACAGCCCTTTCCCTGATAATTATGCTTTCCTCTCATTATCACCATCACAAATTAAAAACATTCAGTCAGCTGACACAGTGCCCGTTCACGGGCACTCTCCTCTTGTATAAGCTACAAGCTTACCATGTGGGACTGAGAAGAGTCCCACCCTGCCTCCCCGCTGTATTACAGCTGAGGGGATATGGTTTAACATTGCAACGAGAAAAAGGAGACAAATGTCAACCCCGAGGCTACGGCCAACTATAAATGTCTATTTTTCTTAGACGTTGGCCATGATGCCTTGCGGCCATCCGAGAACAGCAATGAGTCCCACATGGTAAGCTTGTAGCTTATAAAAGCTACATTTAAGTAATTAAAATTTTCAATTTTGTGTTTTGGCCTTTTATCTCATTTATTCTTTTACAGTTTTAGAATGTATTGAGAGGTATTGGGAAACCTTATGTGAAGAGTCTAGATAGCTGGTCAGATTTACCCCCTGCCCCCCCACCCCCACCCCTTTTATGGATCAAACTGGATTCATCAAATAGCCGACTTTGTGTTTTTGCCTTATATCTATTTAAGCGTCCCTTGCGGGACACTTGTTTGTGTATGGGAGACCTTCAGGCTCCGCCGGCTCCGCATTTTGTTTTCCTTATAACTCTGTAACCGTTAGGCGGATTCTTTTCAAATTTGGCAGGTTTAGGCAGTAGCCTTGGGGAATTGTTTTGAATATGCTGCAGTGACATTTCAACCAATCAGAGAGGTCACATGACCAAAAATGTCTTTTTTCGATGGGGAAGCTTGTCCGGATGATAACTTGAAAGGAATTTTATCAATTCACCTGAAACTTGGCAAATACATTCATTCTTTTGATTGGTTAAGAAATGGCCGAGTAATTAATGATTAATTAATCATTATGAATTTTCCAAATAAGGAAAACACAGGGTATCTCTGCAGAGTAGTTATCCCAATTTTCAAAAAAAAATTTTCTCGCCAAAAATGGCGGCCATTTTGAATTTTCGAATTTTTCGCAAAAATTGCAAAACATAAAAATTTTTGACCTACAGGGTATCTCTGCAGAGTAGCCATGCCAATTTTCAAAAAAAATTTATCTCGCAAAAAATTGCGGCCATTTTGAATTTTCGAATTTTTCGCAAAAATTGCAAAACATAAAAATGCTTATATCTCGAAAACTGTGCTAGAGAGAGCGATTTCGACGAAATTTTTGACCCACAGGGTATCTCTGCAGAGTAGCCATGCCAATTTTCAAAAAAAAAATTTCTCGCCCAAAATTGCGGCCATTTTGAATTTTCGAATTTTTGCGCAAAAATTGCAACACACAAAAATGCTAATATCTCAAAAAACCGTGCTACATAGAACGATTTCGACGAAATTTTTGATCTTCAGGGTATCTCTGCAGAGCAGCTATCCCAAAGAGCTTTCACTCGGTGAAGTTTCAGACCCGTAGCTAATTATTCACCTACTCAAAAAGAGTAAATGCTAATTGTCTCTAAAACTATTGCCGATACCCAATTTTTATCAAATAACTCATTCATCTACTTTTGGGAGAGCTTTCACATGGTGAAGTTTCAGACCCGTAGATAATTACTCACCTACTCAAAATGAGTAAATGCGAATTATCTCTTAAAAGTATTGCAGATAGCCAATTTTTATCAAATAACTCATTCATCTACTTTTGGAAGAGCTTTCACATGGTGAAGTTTCAGACCCATAGCTAATTACTCACCTACTCAAAATGAGTAAATGCGAATTATCTCTAAAAGTATTGCAAATACCCAATTTTTCTCGAATAACTCATTCACCTACTTTTGGGAGAGCTTTCACTCCGTGAAGTTTCAGACCCATAGCTAATTATTTACCTACTCAAAATGAGTAAATGCTAATTATCTGTAAAAGTATTGCGGATACCCCATTTTTATCAAATAACTCATTCACCTACTTGTGGGAGAGCTTTCACATGGTGAAGTTTCAGACCCATAGCTAATTACTCACCTACTCAAAATGAGTAAATGCGAATTATCTCTAAAAGTATTGCGGATACCCAATTTTTATCAAATAACTCATTCATCTACTTTTGGGAGAACTTTCACTTGGTGAAGTTCCAGACCCGTAGGTAATTACTCACCTACTCAAAAGGAGTAAATGTGAATTATCTCTTAATAGTATTTTTCTCAAATAACTCATTCACCTACTTTTGGAAGAGCTTTCACACACGAAAATGAAAAATTGTGAATATCTCGGAAAAGCTATTTCTTCTCCTTTAATGCTCGGCGGGAGATACACACCGCGGCAGTGGTCTTGTCAAAATTTTTTGTCTCCCCAAAAATGGTGGCCATTTTGAATTTTCAAAGTTTTTGCAAAACACAAAAATGCTTATATCTCGAAAACCGTGCTTGATGGAGCGAACTCAACAAAATTTTTGACCTGCTGGGTATCTCTGCAGAGTAGCCATGCCAATTTTCAAAATATTTTTGTCTCATTAAATATAGCGGAAATTTTGAATTTTCGAATTTTTTGCAAAACACAAAAATGCTTATATCTTGAAAACCGTGCTAGATAGAGCAGACTGCGCTGACTTTGGTTGCCACAACAGTATAAGGCTAGAAACGAAGCATTTTCTTAATACTTTAGCACTCACCTTTATATCCTTTCGGGACGCTTTGTTTTTGCTATGCAGACAGTGTGGAAGTTCATGCATTAACATGAGGGAGGGAGATTATGAAATGATGCCTGTGTGTGCATGCATGCATGCATTAGTGTGTCACGCAGATTTCTCCAAAACTACTACAGCTACAGATTTTTTGTAAATTAATTGTCCCAATGAATTTTCATGCCCTTGAAAATGGACGTAGGCCTAAAGACAAGTGAGAAATAGCAATTTTAGCTACTTTGAGTAAAGGACTCATAACTCAAAAACTATTGCAGTTACAGCTTTTTCTTCAAATATGTTGTTCAGCTACTTTGTCCTTAGCTATAAGATGGGATATAGTTTGGGGTTCTATTGCATGCAATAAGTGAGTAATAGCTATTTTCTTATTTGTAGCAAAATAATGATATAAATAAATGTCAAATATCTTCAAAAGTATTAAAGTTAGGGAATTCTTTTCAAATATGTTATTCATCTAGTTTTTGATAAGCTATCACATAGTAAAGTTTCATACCTGTTGCACATTGGATAGCTGAGTAATAGCTACTTTGAAATTGTGACTGTTGAGTAAATCCATTGCAACTCCAAAACAATTGCAGTTAGAGTATTTTCCTAAAATATGTTATTCAGCTACTTTGTCCTAAGCTATAAGATGGCATATAGTTTGGGGTTCTATTGCATGTCATAAGTGAGTAATAGCTATTTTCTTTTTTGTAGCAAAATAATGACATAAGTAAATGTCAAATATCTTCAAAAGTATTAAAATTAGGGAATTCTTTTCAAATATGTTGTTCATCTAGTTTTTGGTAAGCTATCACATAGTAAAGTTTCATACCTGTTGCACATTGGGTAGCTGAGTAATAGCTACTTTGAAATTGTGACTGTTGAGTAAATCCATTGTAACTCCAAAACAATTGCAGTTAGAGTATTTTTCTAAAATATGTTATTCAGCCACTTTGTCATTAACTATAACATGGCATATAGTCTGGGGTTCTATTGCATGCCATAAGTGAGTAATAGTAATTTTCTTATTTGTAGCAAAATAATAACAGAAGTAAATGTCAAATATCTTTAAAGTATTAAAATTAGGGAATTCTTTTCAAATATATGTTATTCATCTAGTTTTTGATAAGCTATCATATAGGAAAGTTTCAGACCTGTTGCACATTGGATAGCTGAGTAATAGCTACTTTGAAATTCTGACTGGTGAGTGAATCCATTGTAACTCCAAAACTATTGCAGTTACAGTATTTTCCTAAAATGTGTTGTTCAGCTACTTTGTCCTTAACTATAAGATGGCATATAGTTTTGGATTCTATTGCATGTCATAAGTGAGTAATAGCAATTTTCTTATTTGTAGCAAAATAATGACATCTATCTTTTTATTTATCTCGGAAATGGAGCGAGATAAAGCGATTTGAACGAAATTTTTTACCCATAGGGTATTTGGAGAGTCTACTGGCGACTTTTTCTAAAAATCGTTTTCCTACCACTTTTGGAGGTCATCTTGAATTTCTGCGTAAAACGAAAAAAGTGTTTATCTCGAAAACAGAGCGAGATAGAGCAATTTTTTAACGAAATTTTTGACCCATAGGGTATCTGCACAGTCTTTTGGCGACTTTTTGCAAAACAACGTTTTCCCGCCACTTTTGGTGGCCATCTTGAATTTCTGGGTAAAACGCAAAAATGCGTTTATCTTGGAAATGGAGTGGAGATAGAGCGATTTCAATGAAACTTTTGACCCACAGAGTACCAGCAGAGTCTATTAATGATCTTTCCCAAAATCGTTTTCCCGCCATCTTGAATTTCTGTGTAAAATTCAAAAACACTTTTATCTTGGAAACGGAGCGAGATAGAGCGATTTCGACGAAATTTTTGACCCACAGGGTATCTGAAGAGTGTATTAACCGCTTTTCCCAAAAATAGTTTTCCCGCCACTTTTTGTGGCCATCTTGAATTTCTGTGTAAAATGCAAAAGCGGGTTTATCTCGGAAAACATAGCGAGATAGAGCGATTTCCACAAAATTTTTGACCCGCAAGGTATCTGCAGAGTGTACTGGTGACATTTTGCATGTTTTCCCGCCACTTTTGGCGGCCATCTTGAATTTCTGCGTAAAACGCAAAAACGCTTTTATCTTGGAAACGGAGCAAGATAGAACGATTTTGACAGAATTTTTGACCCACAGGGTATCTGCAGTGTACTGGCGATTTTTTGCAAAACAACGTTTTTCCGCCACTTTTGGCGGCCATCTTGAATTTCTATGTAAAACACAAAAACACATTTATCTCGGAAACGGAGCGAGATAGAGCGATTTCGACGAAATTTTTGATCTGCAGAGGCTATTAGTGACTTTTTCCAAAAATCATTTTCCTGCCATTTTTGCATTTTTGATGGCCATATTGAATTTCTGCGTAAAAATGCAAAAACTTATTTTCCTGGAAACAGTGTGAGATAGAGTAATACCTACTTTTGGCTGATCTACCACATAGTGAAGTTGCAGATCTATAGCTCTTTGCATAGTTCAGTCATAGCTACTAAATGAGTAAATGTCTTTTATCAGTAAAAGTATTGCAAATACACAATTTCCTCTAAATAAGTCCTTCACCTACATTTGTGCGATCTACCACATAGTGAAGTTGCAGAACTGTAGCTCTTTGGATAGCTGAGTAATAGCTACTAAAATGACTAAATGTCTTATCTCTGAAAGTATTACAGATAGGCAATTTCTTCTAAATAAGTCATTCACCTACTTTTGGGTGATCTATCACTTAGTGAAGTTGCAGATCTATAGCTGTTTGTATAGCACAGTCATAGCTACTAAAATGAGTAAATGTATTTTATCTCTAAAAGTATTACAGATACGCAATTTCTTGTAAATAAGTCATTCACCTACTTTTGGCTGATCTACCATATAGTAAAGTTGCAGAACTGTAACTCTTTGCATAGCTGAGTCATACCTGCTAAAATGAGTAAATGTCTTTTATCTCTAAAAGTGTTGCAAATAGGCAATTTCTTCTAAATAAGTCATCCACCTACTTTGGGGTGATCTACCACATATTGAAGTTGCACAACTGTAGCTCTTTGCATAGATGAGTAATAGCTACTTAAATGAGTAAATGCCTTTTATCTCTAAAAGTATTCAGATAGGCAATTTCTTCTGAATAACTCATTCACCTTTTGGGTGATATACCACATAGTGAACTTGCACATCCATAGCTCTTTGCATAGCTGAGTCATACCTGCTAAAACGAGTAAATGTCTTTTATCTGTAGAAGTATTGCAAATGGGCAATTTCTTCTAAATAAGTTAGTCACCTACTTTGGGGTGATCTGCCACATAGTGACATTGCAGAACTGCAGCTCTTTGGATGGCAGAGTAATAGCCACTAAAATGAGTAAATGTGTTGCTAAAAAGAGTAAATGTCTTTTATCTGTAGAAGTATTGCAGATAGGCAATTTCTTCTAAATAAGTCCTTCACCTACTTTTGGATGATCTACTACATAGTAAAGTTGCAGACCTGTAGCTCTTTGCATTTCAGAGTAATAGCTACTAAAATGACTAAATGCCTTTTATCTTTAAAAGTATTGCAGTCAAACATTAAAGTGCCTCTTGCTTATTGTCACTTCTACATGTTCCTCCATCTCAGAAGAAAATCTATATTCCACTGTCTTTAGTACATCTAATTTATACGGCAGGAGATAATTGCATGCGTCAGAATGCTTGTTTTATTAATTTTTAGGCAGGTTGCATGTAACCAACCAGCCTATTAGATTGATGTGTCCGACGTCCGTCTGTCTGTCCGTCCACATTTTCGTTTCCAGACTCTAACTTGAAAACGGTTTGTCCAATCGAATTCAAACTTGACAGGGAGATAGCTAGGTTCCTTTCGAAATTGGTGTAATTCCGTCCTTTCGTTTGTCCGTTTTTTGTCCGTTTGTCTGTCCGTCAACATTTCCGTTTCCAGACTCTAACTCGAAATCTGTCAAAATTTCCGTTTCCGGACTGTAACTCGAAAATGGTTTGTCCAATCGAATTGAAACTTGACAGGGAGAGAGATCACCATCATAGCTATGTTCCTTTCGAAATTGGTGTAATTCCGTCCATTCGTTTGTCTGTTTTTTTTGTCCGTTTGTCCGTCAACATTTCTGTTTCCGGACTCTAACTTGAAAATGCTTTGTCCAATCGAATTTAGACTTGACAGGGAGATAGATCACCATCATAGCTAGGTTCCTTTCAAAATTGGTGTAATTCTGTCTGTTCATTTGTCCATTTTTTGTCCATTTGTCCGTCCGTCAACATTTCTGTTTCCGGACTCTAACTTGAAAATGCTTTGTCCAATTGAATTCAAACTTGACAGGGAAATAGAACACCATCATTGCTAGGTTCCTTTCGAAATTGGTGTAATTCCGTTTGTCTGTCCATCAACATTTCCGTTTCCGGACTCTTAACTCGAAAACGGTTTGTCCAATCGAATTCAAACTTGACAGGGAGATAGATCACCATCATAGCTAAGTTGCTTTTGAAATTGGTGTAATTCTGTCCTTTCGTTTGTCCGTTTATAGCATAGATACTATTATGTAACCTAGATTACAAGTTTTACATTTCTTAGCACGCCTAACACATTCACCTTGGTGACCTAACTTTTATTGCGCTACAATAGCTTACCATGTGGGACTGATTGCTGTTCTCGGATGGCCGCAAGGCATCATGGCCAGCGTCTAAGAAAAATAGACATTTATAGTTGGCCGTAGCCTCAGGTTGTCTCGCGGTACACTCTGACATTCGTCTCCTTTTCTCGTTGGCCGCGTGATCTTAACTTGCTTTTATTTTAGAAGGAAAAGTTTTTAATTTTACAAGGATATACTTGTCGTTGGATATGGAAACTGCATCAGTTTCCTTATTTTAATACATAGAATCAAAAATTGGTGACCTTTCATAGATCAGAAAAGTATTTTTAGCATATTTTACAACTGAAGTCCACTTCCGGGTTCACGTTGTAAAGAAACAGCGACTTGTTTATGTGGTTTCTAATACAGGATATATATATATATGCCTGACAGTAAAATAAAATATTTAACCCCTATCTGCTTCATTATTTGACCATTTTTAGGGTTTAAAAATATATAAATTTAAGCACAAACGAGTCCTTGTCGCGTGAAATCATCGGAAACAACGTCCGGTTTTTTGTCGAGACGGCAATTGCTTGCAAACTAATGCACATCTCATGTATGTAGTTTATATACAGGAATATATGCCTGGTGAAATCAAATAAGATAAATCTGTTCATGGTTTATCCCCGTTCTTGTACAGTATTTGTCCATTTTAAGGGTTAAAATATGATATAAAGCACGAAACTAACTTGGGGAATCCTCGCGGAAACCCCTGTGGTGACGTCACGTCTAGACAGCATGTACGGAGAGACGCGTGTATGTAGTTTCTACAGTACGTTTACCTAATAAAATAAATTAAATAAATTGAATAAAATATTTTACCCCTTCCTTTCTGTATATCGACCATTTAAAAATAATGTATTTTACATTTTAGGTTCTATGTTATGTAACAAAATTCTGTGTAATTTTTGCTTTCCTTATCTCGCAACTAACCCTACCTGCAGTGAGGCAGGTGGGGGAGATGGCCTTGTGTCACTCTTGATTTAAATAAATCCAGTTGTGTAGTTCTCTTCAAAGAACTATTAAAGGAAAGCTTGCGTGAAAATTATAATATCCAACTTCTTTCTAGCCAGGGTGGATCAGAGCCCTGCTTGAATCTGAGGCCAGATCCGAACTTAGTTCAGCCGAGTTTTTAATTCAGTAGAGTTTTTTAATGCATCCGAGAATCGGGTGCATTATTCCCCAAGTTCTTTCCATCCAAGTATGATTTGATACTCGGATTTTCATTGCATCTACATCCGATTCTCGAATGTAAGATCTGATGATCGGATATCTGCAGCTACCATCCTATACTCGAAAGATCGGATGTTTGCAGCTTCCATCCAATGCTCGGATGGTCTGATATAAAATCTGATGATCGGATGTTTGTATCTGAGATCCGACGCTCGGATGATCGGATCTTAAATCTGATGTTCGGATGATGGTTTCAGATAAGAACTCTGAACAATCCTAACTCACACTTGGACTAATAGTACACAAGCCTGGTAGTAAATATCACTTATTGGAGGCTTCGGTACAAGCCCAAAGTCCTCAAGCCCAAGAGGGCTTTCTCTAAACAAAGATCTTTCATTCAGTCCAGACTCTGTATTTTATAGGGAAGTAGGTTTACCTGACTTAACCCTAGCCATATTCCGAGGACATTGAAACTTAGGCAGTTTTGGAATCTCCCTGTCCCCAGGGAATTTATGCCTAGGTCCTCCACAGTTTGTACTCTGAATGATTTAGCAGGCCGACAGGAACTTGGGCCAAGCTCCCATTCGGTCCTCAACCAAGATGCTTGTTAAATTTTACAGGACTTTTAGGCTGCTAATTTCCCTGATAATAATATAATATTAATAATAAAACCCCTGGTTTTTACTAGGGGGTACATTTGGACAACCTTGTTTTTTGAGGACAAATTATAAGTTTTCAAATCTGCATCTCCCTGGGGGCCTCTTTGGGTAAGCCCCCACCCCCACCCCACCCCACCCCACCCCTTCTGGTCATCAAGAGTTGAGCTTCAGGCTTCACTAGGTTTTTTCTGAATGCAACCTGGTTATGGAGATCTGTTAAGACAGTAGCCAGGCTACTACCAGACAGGTTAAACTCAATTTCATGGTGCATATAAGTAGTCAAAAGGGGTATGGGGAATTTAGGTGAGATACCGGATCTTAAGAACTTTAAGTTCCCCATTCACAACCAGTTTAGCAGGGACAAGAGTTCCTCATCAGACACCTGTAATAACACTTAGGGTTTAGGCCCTATCAATCAGCCCTTTCACATTCCCCACAATCTTGAGGCTCCTACAGGAAACACCCCAATGAGGGTCATTCCATTCCAAGCAGTATCCATCGTTTTCCCCAGGTAGGGGGAAATCGAGTAGCAGAGGCTCCAAGGTCATTTTCGACCCCACTCCAGGGGACGAGGGCATGAAAACCCTTCCCCCCAATGACTCCTCCAAAGCCTCCCTCAGTCCACCAGTAGGAGGTCGCCTCCGTTCTTTCAGAAAAGACTGGCAAACAAATCCTGTCATTCTTTTCAAATCCAAGTCCGGTCAGATTCCCTCTGATTCAGTCAGAATACAAGGCCCTTCAAAAGACCAAGCTCTGGCCACTTGTATCCAGTCTCTTCTGTCAAAGAACGCAATAGAAAGGATGGAAAATGTAAAATCTCTCGGGTTTTACATTCACCTGTTTATAATCCCCAAGCCTCACCAAAGGTGGAGGCCAGTAATAGACTTAAACAGGCTCAACTCTTTTCTACACCTAGAAAAGTTCTAAATGGAAACTCCAGAGTCCATCAGGACCTCCCTGACTCCAGGGGAATGGGTATTGTCGATAGACCTATCGCATGCTTACCTTCACACCCCCATCCACCCAAACTCAAGGAAATACCTAAGGTTTTGCCACAGGTCACAGGTGTTCCAGTTCACCTCCCTTCCTTTCGGACTAGTCACAGCCCCCCAGGTCTTTACGATGATTGTAAAGGAAGTGAAGCTAATGGCCCTCTCCAGAGGAGTCAGACTTCACCAATACCTGGACGACTGGCTGATCAGGTCCCAGTCTCAGGAGGAAGCCCAAGTGAACACTCAGGCAGTGGTAGACCAAACCCAGTCCTTGGGGTGGATCATAAATCAGGAAAAATCAGAACTGAAACCTATTCAGGTGTTTTCGTTCGTGGGCTACGAATACCATCTAGATTCAGCCCTTGTAAAACCCACTCAAGAGAGATGGCTCAACTTCAGGATTTGATCCTAAGACTCCAGTCAAAACGTGTTTTGAAAGATGTTTGATGTCGCTAATTGGGTTGCTTGCCTCAACGGAGAAAATGGTCCCGGAGGGATGCCTTCACATGAGGCCCTTTCAGTTTCATCTCAAGGAGCACTGGAGATATCCTCAATCGCTGGACAGCCTCCTTCCTTGGACAGAAGCCATTGCAGCACACTTAGACTGGTGGCAAATCCCTCAAACGTGATGAAAGGTGCAGACCTTCATCCCAAAGACCACAGTATCCAACTCTTTACAGACGCCTCAAACGAAGGTTGGGGCGCTCACTTAGATCAAAGTTCTACAAAGGGTCTGTGGTCAGACCGGGAAAAAAGGCTACACATAAACGTCCTAGAATTGAAGGCGGTCTCCCTGGCCCTTCGAAGCTTCAAAGACCAATGCCAGAACCAAACAGTGCTAGTTGCAACGGACAACTCAAACAGATCTGCCAAATGTGGTTCACACCTCATGTAGACTTATTTGCCACTCATCTGAACCACAAACTTCCACTGTACGTATCTCCAGTCCCAGACCCAAAGGCTTGGGACATAGATGCTGTGAACATAAACTGGACGGCTCTCACTTACCCTCCTTATGCTTACCCTCCGACGGCTCTCCTTCACAGGGTGATTAAAAAAATCAGGCAATGCTATTGCCTGCTCATCGTAATAGCCCCAGGCTGGCCAGGGATGCCCTGGTTTTGGGACCTAGTGCAGCTCTCAACAGAGATCCCACTACGACTTCCAGTGTCAACAACTCTTCTCAAACAGTCCCACAATTATGTGTTCCATAGCAATTCACAGCATCTCAACCTCCACGCCTGGTGTCTAGGAGTGGACAGCTCCAAGAACAAGGCTTCTCTGTGGAGGTGGCAGAGAGAATTGCTGCACCTCAGAGGTCATCAACAAGAACCATCTACAAGTCAAAGTGGGCCTTATTTGAGAAATGGTGCATAGAAAATTCGGTGGATTTCTCCACTTCATCTGTGAAACAAATCTCAGATTTTTCATGTACTTGTACCAAGATCTAAACAGGCACCCCTCGACCATCAATGGTTACAGGACGGCCATTGTTGACACTTTGGGCCCAGCGGGCCACCATATTGCACAAAGTTCAGACGTTCATAGGTTACTCTCCAGCTTTCATAGGGATCGTCCCAAAAGTTCCAGGAATCTTCCTAAGTGGAACCTTTCTGTTGTTCTCAATGAGCTCACAAAAGCACCCTTTGAGCCTATGAAAGACAAAGACCTCAAACATCTTTCTCTCAAGACTGCTTTCTTGATAGCTTTGGCCTCCAGCAAGTGCCGCAGCGAAATCCATGCCTGGGTTGCAAACAAAGTATCTAATCCAGGCCAATGGGAAAAGGTTGCCTTGTTCCCTTCTACTGACTTCATAGCCAAAAACCAACTAGCAAGAGAAGGTTCTCAAAGTGTGTCTCCAGTGACTATTCCTGCTTTGACTACCATTGTAGATAGACAATTCAAGAAGACAGGACCCTGTGTCCAGTGCGGGCCTGTGTTTTCAAACGATCTGATTTCAAATTGCATGAATTATGCTACATACTGGTTTATAAGGTTCACCATTGCCGTTTTTTACAACATACATAGTCCCCTTCAACAAATTAGTGTCTCAATCTCCTTAATATTTCCTTAAATTGCTTAAATATTAGTATACCCTATTATCGCCCACATTCCCCATTATCGTGGTAGTATTTCCAACCCTTTTGTTGTTGTAATTTCACATTCCCCCTTATCACCTGACATGTCCCAGTGATTATTTTATGGTTTTTATGTCCCCAGTGATCATTTTATTGTTTTTTATGCTTAATCACCAAGTTGTGGTGGTTTTAACTCTGGCTTTTGAATGATTGTAACTATGGCTTCCTCTGCTTTTATGGTTTACTAACTCTTGGCTTTTGCAATCTTTTTGCATTTGTTTTCCTGTGACAGTCTATTTTCACACAGTTCTGGTTTCCTTTTTGTTTTGGACTGGGTAGTTTGTTCTTGGCCATGTTAGTTGTGAAAGTCATTCTAGTGATATGTTTCCTGTGTGTTGGTTTCTTATGTAACTGGCTGAATGCTGACAGGAGTCGGAATTGCGAAAAGATTGACAGGAATATCCCTTCTATTTTTCGGCTTTCTGTTTTGGTCCATAAATATTGTTACACTAGCGATACAAAACAGGTTCCTCCACAACTGAAATTTAAAAACCTACTACTACTCCTTTTGTTGTGCCGCGATGTTGCTTCAAACCCTGGCCCCACCAACTTTGGATTTGTCAATTGTAGATCCGTTCGCAATAAAGGCCCTCTCCTGCAGGATCTGATAAAATGCGGTGACCTAGATATCCTGGGTCTAGTTGAGACTCATATTAGACCAAATGATACTGATGGCCTCCTGAGTTCTCTTACACCGGTTGATTACAATTTCATCCAAAAACCAAGGTGTACTGGTCGGGGAGGTGGTGTTGGTTTTCTGTGTAGAAAAACCTTTCTCCCAGTATTGTCTCTTCACCAGTTTTCAGGTCATTTGAAATTGTCATACTTTCATTCAAGTCTGACTACAATAGCTTTGCTGCTGCTTGTGTATACCGTCCTCCCAGTTCATGTACTACTCAGTTTCTGGAAGATTTTCTGGCTCTTTCTGTCTTCGACTGGTTCCAGTTTCATCATTTGTGGCGATATAAATGTCCATCTGGATATTGAGTGTGGTGATAGGTCCAGGTTTAACGACATCCTTCAGTGTTGCGGTTTGGTTCAAAGTGTCAGTGGCCCGACTCATTTACTGGGTCACACTCTGGATGTTTTGATATCTCCTTGCGACTCAGATTTTGTCCGCAATGTTAGTGTTGGAGATTTCATTTCTGACCATGCTGCCATAAGATGCCAACTGGATTTCTCCCACCCATCAACCAGCATTGATAAATGGTTCTCTTATCGTCGGTACCACAGGATTGATATCGACCAGTTCAGAAATGACCTTAATAATTTACCGTTTGTACGGTCCCCTGAAGGTACTGCTGCAGAACTTTATGATCAGTACATAACTGGTGTTACACAGGTACTTGACAAGCATACTCCAATCATTTCACGCAAGGCTAAACAGCAGTCTGATGAGTGATCTCTCAGGCGGCAATTTGAACGAAGGTGGAGAAAACATAAGTCAGAGTTGAACAGGTCAAGACTCCGCAGGCAAATTGCCTGGTGTAATCGACTGGCCAATAAAGACAAGGGTTCATACTATACAAATCTCATAACTGCAAATAGTCGTGACCCCAAGAAGCTATGGCAGTCATTGAGGAAGGTGTTGCATTGCACCTCTGAGACTGTCCTGCCTGCTCATAGCTCAGACAAAAGCCTCGCTGACATGTTTGCTTCTTTTTTCTCCAATAAAATAAGCAAAATCAGGGACACCTTTTCTACTTCTGGCTCTTTCAATGATGCACCGGATTCGGTGCCTGCTGCTTTCAATGCCTTTATGCCTGTCACTGAAGACAAGGTGTATAAGTGTATTAGTGAATCCCCCACTAAATCTTGCTCACTAGACCCTATACCAACATTCCTCCTTGAGGATTGTCTTGATATCCTCCTCTCTTCTATTACCAAGTTGGTAAATTATTCTCTCATTGAAGGATCTTTCCCAAATTCTTTCAAAAAGGCGGTTGTCATCCCCCTCATAAAAAAGGCTTCCCTTCCCAGAGATGACCTTAAGAATTATCGCCTAGTGTCTGGTCTTTGTTTCCTGTCAAAGTTGGTTGAGCGAGTCGTTGCCAGGCAGCTAACGTCACACATTAATAACAACAAACTGGACAATCCTCATCAGTCAGCATATAAGCCAGGACATTCCACGGAAACTGCTTTATTGTCTATAAAAAATGAGGTTCATCTCTCTCTGGTACGCGGTGAACCCACAGCTCTAGTACTTCTTGACTTATCAGCCACATTTGACACTATAGACCATAATATTCTCCTTGGTTACCTGAAATCCTGGTTTGGTCTTGGTGGAACAGTTCTAGGGTGGTTTGCTTCCTACTTAAGAAATCGTTGCCGGGCCATTAAGATAGGCTCCACACTGTCTGAGTTGGGCAATCTCATCTATGGTGTTCCACAAGGTTCTGTTCTGGGTCCGTTACTGTTTTCACTCTATACAACACCACTTCGTAAAATTATTCGCCTCCAGCCGCATATTAAATTTCATTTTTATGCGGATGATACTCCGTTATACATCCATCTCTCCCATAAGAATGCTTCTTCGGCTCTCGCCAAGCTAAATGCCTGCCTTCATGATGTCCAAGAGTGGATGTTTCTCAGTAAATTGAAGCTCAACCCTGAAAAAACTGAGTTTATTGTCTTTGGTTCCAAGACTCAACATCAGAAGATTTCCTCTCACTTTCCTGTTAGCATTCTTGGTAGCCTTCTTCATCCGGTTGATTCTGTCAGAAATCTAGGTGTGTGGTTTGATGCAGGTTTTTCATTCTCTGAGCATATCAAGAGGACTTGCAAAGCGTGCTTCCTTCAAATGCGTGACCTCCATAGAATTAGAAAGTATCTCACTCCTGAAGTGGCAGCCCTTGCTGCAAATGCCTTGGTTAGTAGTCGCCTGGACTATTGTAACTCTCTGTTCAGAGGTTTGTCCGGTTTCAATCAGCACAAATTGCAAAGTATTCAGAACACCCTTGCTCGTATTGTTACAAATCATAGAAAGTATGCTCATGTTACACCCATTCTACAGAAACTCCACTAGTTGCCTGTTAAGTACCATTGTATTTTCAAAACCGCAACACTTGTGCATAAATTTTTACATAGTGGTTCTCCTTCTTATTTCGAACCGTTCTTGTCTTTTAGTAGTTGTCCCTATAGTACTAGGCATAGTCACCCAGATCGTCAATACCTTACAGTTCCTCCTTTCCATTCATCAGTCTTTAAGTCAGCCAGACATTTTGGCCATAGTTTTGCCTTTGATGCTCCGAAGATCTGGAATGACCTCCCTCAAGATGTTCGCAGTGCAACATCAGTTGCCTCCTTCAAAAAGAAGCTTAAAACATACCTGTTTGTAAAAGCCTACCCGCCATAGCCTCCCCCGTCACATCTGTGTCTCCTTGGTACGACCTGGCTATGTCCCTTGATTAACGCTAACTGCCTTGCTTTATGTTTAGATGCGCCTTAGAGTCCATCAGTGATGGAGATTAAGCGCTATAAAAGTCCACATTAGATTAGATTAGATTATGTATTAAGGACTTATCAATGGTTTAACATTGCAACAAGAAAAAGGAGACGAATGTCAGAGTGTACCGCGAGACGACAACCTGAGGCTACGGCCAACTATAAATGTCAATTTTTCGTAGACGTTGGCCATGATGCCTTGCGGCCATCCGAGAACAGCAATGAGTCGCACATGGTAAGCTTGTAGCTTATAAAAGCTACATTTAAGTAATTAAAATTTTCAAATTTGTTTCCTTGTTTCAAAATTTAATTACAGCAGTCGCTAACCTTATTGCTGCCTGCGCAACCCGCCTTTTGGGGCATCTTTGACCCTCTTGTTGTATCCCCGGACGAAAGTCGGGGATACTTAGGATTCAGTACGGTCACGCCGCCGCCACAGAGATTTCCTTTTGGACGCAATAACTTAAAAAATATTTTAGTTAGAAATTTCAAATTTGGTATGTGGGTATATATGGGCAATGCCACGAACACTATTGTTTTGTGACCTTGACCTTCAATCTCAAGGTCAATGGTGGCCTCTTAAAGGTCAGATTTTGGCCATTTTTTCACTTTTTGGCCCAGTTCTCCTATACAGAAAGTCAGATCATCCTATGACTGGTACATATAATACATATATATGTCCTCTATAAGCATGCAGAAATTTGACCTTGAAGATCTTCATTGAAGGTCATCCACTGACCGCCAAAGTACCTGACCAAGGGTCATTTTTGGCAAATTTGGAGATATTTTCACACTTAATGCTGACTACATTGCATGGAAACTATTGAAAATGGCTTTGGAGGTTGAGTACATGATGGAGTACCAGCATCCAGGCTTACCGGTTACAGATCTTCATTTAAGGTCATCCACTGACCGCCAAAGTACCTGACCGAGGGTCATTTTTGGCCCTCTATTTGTTTGTTTGTTTGTGAACAAGATAACTCAAAAACTGACAGATGGATTTTGATAAAATTTTCAGGATATGTCCAAAATGGTAAAAGGAAGATATGATTAAATTTTGGGAGTGATCCGGATCACTGTCTGGATCTTCTGGATCCATGAAATTTAATTTTTAAAGACAGATAACTCAAAAACTTATGGGTGCATTTTGATGAAATTTTCAGGAAATGTCCTTAATGGGACGAGGAACAAGTGATTAGATTTTGGGAGTGATCTGGATCACTGTCTGGATCATCCGGATCCAGACTGCCAGATGTGTTTGTGTACAATATAGCTCAAAAACTTATGGATGGATTTTGATGAAATTTTCAGGATATGTCTGAAAAGGTAAAAGGATGAAATGGTTGAATTTTGGAAGTGATCCGGATCACTATATGGATTTTCTGGATCCATGAAATGTAATTTTTAAAGACAGATACCTCAAAAAGTTATGGATGGATTGTGATGACATTTTCAGCAAATGACCTAAATGGTACAAGGAACAAGTGATTACATTTTTGGAGTGATCTGGATCACTGTCTGGATCATCTGGATCCAGGCTGCAACATAATTTTAGGATGAATTTTGATGATATTTTAAAGATATGTTACAAATGGTAAAAGGAAGAAGTGATAAAAGGAAGAAATGGTTCAATTTTGCGAGTGATCTGGACCACTATCTGGATCTTCTGGATCCATGAAATATAATTTTTAAAGACAAATAGCTGAAAAAGTCATGGGTGGATTTTGATGAAATTTTCAGGAAATGTCCTAAATGGGACAAGGAACAAGTGATCAGATTTTGGGAGTTATTTGGATCATCTGGATCCAGGCTGCCAGATGTGTTTGTGTACAAGATAAATCAAAAACTTATGGATGGATTTTGATGAAATTTTCAGGATATGTCTGAAAAGGTAAAAGGATGAAATGGTTGAATTTTGGAAGTGATCCGGATCACTATATGGATCTTCTGGATCCATGAAATGTAATTTTTAAAGACAGATACCTCAAAAAGTTATGGATGGATCGTGATGACATTTTCAGCAAATGACCTAAATGGTGCGAGGAACAAGTGATTAGATTTTGGGAGTGATCTGGATCACTGTCTGGATCATCTGGATCCAGGCTGCCAGATGTGTTTGTGTACAATGTAGCTGAAAAACTTATGGATGGATTTTGATGAAATTTTCAGGATATGTCTGAAAAGGTAAAACAATGAAATGGCTGAATTTTGGAAGTGATCCGGAACTCTATATGGATCTTATGGATCCATGAAATGTAATTTTTAAAGACAGATACCTCAAAAAGTTATGGATGGATTGTGATGACATTTTCAACAAATGACCTAAATATTACAAGGAACAAGTGATTACATTTTTGGAGTGATCTGGATCATCTGGATCCAGGCTGCAACAGAATTTTAGGATGAATTTTGATGATATTTTTAGGATATGTTAGAAATGGTAAAAGGAAGAAGTGGTAAAAGGAAGAAATGATTCAATTTTGCGAGTGATCTGGACCACTATCTGGATCTTTTGGATCCATGAAATATAATTTTAAAGACAAATAGCTGAAAAAGTCATGGGTGGATTTTGATGAAATTTTCAGGAAATGTCCTAAATGGGACAAGGAACAAGTGATTAGATTTTGGGAGTGATCTGGATCATCTGGATCCAGGCTGCCAGATGTGTTTATGTACAAGATAAATAAAAAAACTTTCAGGATATGTCTGAAAAGGTAAAAGGATGAAATGATTGAATTTTGGAAGTGATCCGGATCACTATATGGATCTTCTGGATCCATGAAATGTAATTTTTAAAGACAGATACCGCAAAAAGTTATGGATGGATTGTTTCAGCAAATGGCCTAAATGCTACAAGGAACAAGTGATTAAATTTTTGGAGTGATCTGGATCATCTGGATCCAGGCTGCCACATAATCTTGGGATGGACTTTGATATTTTTAGGATATGTTACAAATGGTAAAAGGAAGAAGTGGTAAAAGGAAGAAATGATTCAATTTTGCGAGAGATCTGGACCACTATCTGGATCTTCTGGATCCAAGAAATGTAATTTTTAAAGACAAATAGCTCAAAAAGTCATGGATGGATTTTTATGAAATTTTCAGGAAATGTCTTAAATCGGACAAAGAACAAATGATTAGTTTTTGGGAGTAATCTGGATCACTGTCTGGATCATGTGGATCCAGGCTGCCAGATGTGTTTGTGTACAAGATAACAAAAAAACTTATGGACGGATTTTGATGAAATTTTTAGAATATGTCTGAAAAGGTAAAAGGATGAAATGATTGAATTCAGCAAGTGATCCAGATTACTATATGGATCTTCTGGATCCATGAAATGTAATTTTTAAAGACAGATATAAGTGAAAGAACTAGTGATTAGCTTTTGGGAGTAATCTGGTACTATGGAGAATCCTGACCTGGTGCTCCAGGAAACAGGCTCAAGACCGACATATTCACGCCTTAACTATGTCCCGTCCGGGGATACACTGCGTCGAGACGCAATCTCTAGTTTAAATAATTGTATCCCCGGCGTGAAGCGGGGATACTATGGATTCATCATCGTTGTCGTCCGCGTCCGCAGAGATTTCTTGTTTCTTTCATATTTGGCAGGTGGCTTGATATGGTGAAGGACTCGCCACCCTGTCTTTTTGGTAGGCTTTATGTGTAAATTAGGCCTGTGGTAGACAAAAACGTCTAAAATGTGGAATATTGCTTGTTGGCGACCTACAGTCCACATTTCTTTCCAGATTTCTTTCATATTTGGCAGGTGGCTTGGTATGCTAGAGAACTCGCCACCCTATCTTTTTGGTAGGCTTTATGTCTAAATTAGGCCTGTGGTAGACAAAAATGTCTAAAATGTGGAATATTGCTTGTTAGCGACCTACATTCCACATTTCTTTCCAGATTTCTTTCATATTTGGCCGGTGGCTTGGTATGCTAGAGGACTCGCCACCCTATCTTTTTGGTAGGCTTTATGTCTAAATTAGGCCTGTGGTAGACAAAATGTCTAAAATGTGGAATATTGCTTGTTAGCGACCTACTGTCCACATTTCTTTCCAGATTTCTTTCATATTTGGCAGGTGGCTTGGTATGCTAGAGGACTCGCCACCCTATCTTTTTGGTAGGGTTTATGTCTAAATTAGGCCTGTGGTAGACAAAATGTCTAAAATGTGGAATATTGCTTGTTAGCGACCTACAGTCCACATTTCTTTCCAGATTTCTTTCATATTTGGCAGGTGGCTTATCGCTTAAAGTATTGCAGATAGCCAATTTTTCTCAAATAACTCATTCATCTACTTTTGGGAGAGCTTTCACATGGTGAAGTTTCAGACCCGTAGATAATTACTCACCTACTCAAAATGAGTAAATGCGAATTATCTCTTAAAAGTATTGCAGATAGCCAATTTTTATCAAATAACTCATTCATCTACTTTTGGGAGAGCTTTCACATGGTGAAGTTTCAGACCCGTAGATAATTACTCACCTACTAAAAATGAGTAAATGCGAATTATCTCTTAAAAGTATTGCAGATAGCCAATTTTTCTCAATAACTCATTCACCTACTTTTGGAACAGCTTTCACATGGTGAAGTTTCAGACCCATAGCTAATTACTCACCTGCTCAAAATGAGTACATGCGAATTATCTCTAAAAGTATTGCAGATGGCCAATTTTTCTCAAATAACTCATTCATCTACTTTTGGAAGAGCTTTCACATGGTGAAGTTTCAGACCCATAGCTAATTACTCACCTACTCAAAATGAGTAAATGCTAATTATCTGTAAAAGTATTCCGCGTATTCAATTTTTATCAAATAAATCACTCATCTACTTTTGGGAGAGCTTTCACATGGTGAAGTTCCAGACCCGTAGGTAATTACTCACCCACTCAAAATGAGTAAATGCTAATTATCTCTAAAAGTATTGCAGATAGCCAATTTTTCTCAAATAACTCATTCACCTACTTTTGGGAGAGCTTTCACATGGTGAAGTTCCAGACCCGTAGCTAATTACTCACCTACTCAAAATGAGTAAAGGCTAATTATCTCTAAAAGTATTGCAGATAACCAATTTTTCTCAAATAACTCATTCACCTACTTTTGGGAGAGCTTTCACATGCTGAAGTTCCAGACCCGTAGGTAATTACTCACCTAATCAAAATGAGTAAATGCGAATTATCTCTAAAAGTATTGCAGATAGCCAATTTTTATCAAATAACTCATTCACCTACTTTTGGGAGAGCTTTCGCTTGAAGTTTCAGACCCGTAACCTAATTACTCGCCTACTCAAAATGAGTAAATGCTAATTATCACTAAAAGTATTGCGGATACCCAATTTTTATCAAATAACTCATTCATCTACTTTTGGAAGAGCTTTCACATGGTGAAGTTTCAGACCCATAGCTAATTACTCACCTACTCAAAATGAGTAAATGCGAATTATCTCTAAAAGTATTGCAGATAGCCAATTTTTCTCAAATAACTCCTTCACCTACTTTTGGGAGAGCTTTCCCTTGGTGAAGTTTCAGACCCGTAGCTAATTACACACCTACTCAAAATGAGTAAATGCTAATTATCTGTAAAAGTATTGCGGATACCCAATTTTTATCAAATAACTCGTTCATCTACTTTTGGGAGAGCTTTCACATGGTGAAGTTCCAAACCCGTAGGTAATTACTCACCTACTCAAAATAAATAAATGCGAATTATGTCTAAAAGTTTTGCAGATAGCCAATTTTTCTCAAATAACTCGTTCACCTACTTTTGGGAGAGCTTTCACTTGGTGAAGTTTCAGACCCGTAGCTAATTATTCACCTACTCAAAATGAGTAAATGCGAATTATCTCTAGAAGTATTGCAGATAGCCAGTATTTCTCAAAGAACTCATTCACCTACATTTTGGAGAACTTTCAATTATTGAATTTTCAGATCCGTAGCTAATTACTCACCTACTCAAAATGAGTAAATGCCTATTATCACTGAAAGTATTGCAGATAGCCAGTATTTCTCAAATAACTCATTCACCTACATTTTGGAGAGCTTTCACATGCTAAAGTTTTTTTATGAATTTTTTAAATAATTTATAATGTATTAAAATTAATGAAATCATGCACTAAATTAATTATAACTTGAAAAGTATTGCATTTAGAGAACTTTGTTAAAATATGTTATTCAGCTACTTTTTCCATAGCTACAACATGGTGAGTAACTTGGGTGTCTATCTCAACAGCTAAGTGAGTAATAGCTACTTTTGGATTTTTCACTTACTTCCATCATGAGTAAAATCACTTGTAATTTGAAAACTATTGCATTTACAGAATTTTGTGCAAATATGTTAGTCATCTACTTTTGGGTCAGCTATTACATAATAAAATTTCAGACCTCTAGTTCGTGGCATAGCTGAGTAATAGCTACTTTTGCCTTTGTTGGTGGATACATCTTGCATCTGGCCACAGATGCGTCCTTGGTCTAGTTTTTAATGCAATAAAATTCATGAAATCATGCACTGAATCACTTGTAGCTACAACATGGTGAGTAACTTGAGTGTCTATCCCAATAGCTAAGTGAGTAATAGCTACTTTCTGATTTTTTAGTACCTCCCGTAATGAGTAAAATCACATATAACATGAAAACTATTGCGTATACAGAATTTTGTATAAATATGTTATTCAGCTACTTTGGGGTCAGCTACAACATAGTAAAATTTCAGATCTGTAGCTCAGTGTATAGCTGAGTAATAGCTACTTTGAGGTTATCACTGTTGAGTAAATCAGTTGTAACTGGAAAACTATTGCATTTAGAGTATTTGTTTAAATGTGTTATTCACCTAGTTTTTCGTCATCTATAACATAGTGAAATTGCAGATCTGTAACTCATTACATAGCTGAGCAATAGCTATTTTCAGATTCTTACTGTTGAGTAAATCAGTTATAACTTGAGAATTATTGCATTTATAGTATTTTGTTAAATATGTTATTCACCTACTTTTGGGTCAGCTATAACAGAGTGAAATTACATACCTATAGCTCAGGGCATAGCTGACCAATAGCTATTTTCAGGTTCTCACTATTGAGTAAATCAGTTGTAACTTGACAACTATTGCTTTTATTACGCTACAATAGCTTACCATGTGGGACTCAATGCTGTTCTCGGATGGCCACAAGGCATCATGGCCAACGTCTAAGAAAAATAGACATTTATAGTTGGCCGTAGCCTCTAGTTGTCGTCATGTGATAACTTCTGACCAATCGCCCTACTTTCTCGTTGGCCACATTGAACTGGTAGCTGTTTGTAAATATACAGACATTTTCATTTATTTCTCAGCCTTTACGTATTGTTGGAGGTTCTTTTTTGACTATTTCTTTTATTATATAACATGGATCATTCTGTAAAATTCTTATTTTGACAGGATAAGTATATTTCTTGTTTTCGCGTGTTTGGAGTTTTCCTCGGTTCAGGCCCTTTTAACTATTGCCCTACTTGTAGGGAAGCTGGCAAGGGTGATGACCCCTGTGTCACCTTTAAAGCGCCCTGTGATATCTGTGCATCTTTTACAGATGACCAAATGAAAAAAATTCAGCACAGGAAACGCTACCTAAAGAAACAAAAGGCGGAAACTAATACAAAAGATGATGAACTTGATCTCTTGGGTGAAGGCGACGGAGATTCTTTCACTGGCTCAAATGCAGACCTTGAGAGTGCTGCTGACAATCTTTTTACCTCACCCCCCCGTCCTCAGCCCCTACCCTTCAGTTCTTTATCACTTAAAACACCAGCCAAATCTGTCCCACCCACCCCAGGTACTGCCTTGCAACAAAAAATTGAAACAAATCTAGAAAAATCCCTGGAAATTCTTTAAATATTCATTTACAGCAACAAATGGGTTCCTTCCAGGCATCCATGTTGGAAGCTTTTCAGTCACTTCGAGAGGAGTTGACTGCTAAAAAGCAAACAGAGGTGGATCAGACCTCGTTTCCTGCTTCCAAACCTGGTACATCCAGTACTGCTGTCAATCTGGACCTACCCCCTCCGAGACATAGAACTAACATACAAACCGAGGATATGGATGTGGACTACGGTCCAGCACTCCCTCCTCGTCTCGTACTTGACCCTCATGATACTTCGGATCAGTATGTTGCTACATATGAGTTACCGCCGAAGAAGGTCTTGGATAAACCCAAAAAGCATAGCCACTCTCGCAGTAGGCACGAAATTGAATCCAGGACTGCCTCGGATCAATCTAAATGAGGAATCCGATGAACCTCGGATCCCATCTACTAAACCTAAAAAGCACTCTGATAAGAGTAAACACAAATCAAGGTCCAGATATGTACCATCTTCCTCAGGGGAGGATCAGTCCCCTGCAGCCAGACACAGGTTTTCTAAGCCCTCTGGGGCTCAGCCCTCAGGGGCTGTTTCTGATCAAGACCTCCCTCAACATGATCCAGACCCCCCTTATTATAGGGAAGTATCTCTGTCTGACATTCCCTCACAGTACGCTGAAGAGGTCGACACTTTTAGGCGCATTCTTTCCCTCCCTGACCCCAGGGAGTCTATGCCTAGGTCCTCAACTTCAGTCATGGGTCTGGACGATGAGAAAGGCCGTCAAGAGCTCAGACCTAGAGGTCCTTCCTCTATTCTTCCACTTAGCTCAGTTATCAAGGACGCCTTTGATAAATTTCAACATGACTTTAAGGCTGCTAATTTACCCGAGGGTAAATACGTCAAGCCTCCTCCATCCACTTCTAAGTGGTACAGGGTGGGACAGCCCTGTTATCAGGACAAATATCAGGAGTTGAATACGGATTTTGCCAAAATCTGTATTACTCCTAAACCCTCTGGGGCCCCTATGGGCAAGGTCCCCCTACCAATTCTTAAAGAATTGGAGCATCAGGCTAGGCAAAATATCTCAATATATCTCTCTGATTCCAGGGGAGTGGGTATCGTCGATAGATCTGTCGGACGCTTACCTACACATCCCCATCCATCCAAACTCAAGGAAATACCTAAGGTTTTGCTACAAGTCACAGGTGTTCCAGTTCACCTCCCTCCCATTCGGACTAGCCACAGCCCCCCAGGTCTTTACAATGATTGTAAAGGAAGTGAAACTAATGGCCCTCTCCAGAGGACTCAGAGTTCACCAATACCTGGACGACTGGCTGATCAGGTCCCAGTCTCAGGAGGAAGCCCAAGTGAACACTCAGGCGGTGGTAGACCTAACTCAGTCCTTGGGTTGGATAATAAATCAGGAAAAATCAGAACTGAAACCTACTCAGGTGTTTTTGTTCGTGGGCTACGAATACCATCTAGATTCAGCCCTTGTAAAACCCACTCAAGAGAGATGGCTCAAACTTCAGGATTTGATCCTAAGACTTAAGTCAAAACATGTTTTGACTGCAAGATGTTTGATGTCGCTAATTGGGTTGCTTGCCTCAACGGAGAAAATGGTCCCAGAGGGACGCCTTCACATGAGACCCTTTCAGTTTCATCTCAAGGAGCACTGGAGATATCCTCAGTCGCTGGACAGCCTCCTTCCTTGGACAGAAGCCATTGCAGCCCACCTAGACTGGTGGCAAAATCCCTCAAACGTGATGAAAGGTGCAGACCTTCATCCCAAAGACCACAGTATCCAACTCTTTACCGACGCCTCAAACGAAGGTTGGGGCGCTCACTTAGATCAAAATTCTACAAAGGGTCTGTGGTCCGATCGGGAAAAAAGGGATACACATAAACGTCCTAGAATTGAAGGCGGTCTCACTGGCCCTTCGAGACTTCAAGGACCAGTGCCAGAACCAAACAGTGCTAGTTGCAACGGACAACTCAACAGTGGTAGCCTACATCAACAAACAAGGAGGAACTCACTCAGCAGAGATGTGTGCTCTCCTGTGGAAGATTATGACCTGGTGCCATCACTATCACATAACATTGAAAGCCAGGCACATTCCAGGGTGCCTGAATGTGATGGCCGACCTTCTGTCCAGGTCAAACCAAGTGCAGTCAACAGAATGGTCACTGCATCCGCAGGTGTTCAAACAGATCTGCCAAAGGTGGTTCACACCTCATGTAGACTTATTTGCCACTCATCTGAACCACAAACTTCCACTGTACGTATCTCCTGTCCCAGACCCAAAGGCTTGGGACATAGATGCTCTGAACATAAACTGGATGAGTCTCACTGCCTATGCTTACCCTCCTACGGCTCTCCTTCACAAGGTGATCCAAAAGATCAAGCAATGCCATTGCCTGATCATCGTAATAGCCCCAGGCTGGCCAGGGATGCCCTGGTTTTGGGACCTAGTGCAGCTCTCAACAGAGATCCCACTACAACTCCCAGTGTCAACGACCCTACTCAAACAGTCCCACAGGTATGTGTTCCACAACAACCCACAACAGCTCAACCTCCACACCTGGTGTCTAGGAGCGGACAACTCCAAGAACAAGGCTTCTCTGTGGAGGTGGCAGAGAGAATTGCTGCTCCTCAGCGGTCATCAACAAGGACCATCTACAAGTCAAAGTGGGCCCTATTTGAAAAATGGTGCAGAGAAAATTTGGTGGATTTCTCCACTCCATCTGTGAAACAAATCTCAGATTTTTTCATGTACCTGTACCAAGACCTAAACAGGCACGCCTCGACCATTGATGGTTACAGGACTGCAATCGTTGACACTTTGGGCCCAACGGCCCACCATATGGCACACCAGTGTTCATTCTAGAGTTGGAGCTACTTGAGTCAAATGACTCCTTTACTAAATTTTGGTGGGACATTTAGTAAATGCGATGAGTCAAATAACAAAAATTAACCTTACAGTTGAGCAAATTGACTTAAATAGGAGAGAGGAGAAAAAAGTACTATTAGTCTATCTTCAAAGTGAATTTGCAATACTAAATCAAATTCAAGTCTACTCACTGTGAAAAAAACTTTATTTGTAGTCAGCATGATGTACAAGATTCCCTATGATGTACATGATTTGCAATAATTAAAGTATTTTTTACTGATTTTTTTTTTTCATTTTTTTTTGTTTTTGTTTTTTTGTTTCAATAAATATGGTCCAACCCTGCTCTATCTAAAACTAGAAAAGAAAAATTAACTCACCTTGACATAGGTTCACTCAGGGAGTTGTTTTTATTTCATACAAAAAAACTGCGGACATTTATTTATGTAAATGGATATAAATTCGCCACTTTTTGAAAAAAAAAAAAAAAAAGCTGGTTTTAAAGCAATAACATACCATGTAAAGTTTAAGTTAAATTATTATTTAACTTTTTTCCAGCCGAAAATTTGTTATTAACATAGATGCAACTTTTCAAGTTTGTCCCACAGTAGTTTAAAGTGTTTGTTGTTACCTGTTAACAATTGTCTTTGAAGTCACTTGTAAGAGTGCATTATGCAAAAATAAACTTTTAAAAAGTGAAAATATTAAAAAGCTGGATAATAAAATCTTGTTGTGCAATAGATATTTATTTCTATATATATTTAACAAAACTATGAAAAAAGTGGAAATTTACAGCTACTGGTGAGTTTAAATCACTTACTATAAACGTGTTTTCTGTTGATAAATACTGAATTTTTGTTAAACGAAGTATGATTGGACAGTGCCGTTTCCGCTCAACCAATCAAATTAAGGCATTTAGAAGCAAGGAAACATGGAGGAATTGGGTTAAAAACACAATATATGTGTCCTTTTAGTCTAATTTTCCCAATATTTACAGCGAAAACGCGGGCGATAATGCAAGATTTATGCGTCACCGCGACTCGGGATCATAACGTGTACGCGTCTTTTCGCCCCAGTATAGTGACAAAAGACGCGGAAACGCGTAGTAAAATGAACACTGGCACACAATGCAGACCTTCATAGGTTACTCTCCAGTTTCCACAGGGATCGTCCAAAAAGTTCCAGAAATCTTCCTAAGTGGAACCTTTCTGTTGTTCTCAATGAGCTCACAAAAGCACCCTTTGAGCCTATGAAAGACACAGACCTCAAACATGTTACCCTCAAAACTGCTTTCTTGCTAGCTTTGGCCTCCAGCAAACGCCGCAGCGAAATCCATACCTGGGTCGCAAACAAAGTATCTAATCTCGCCTTGTTCCCTTCTTCTGATTTCATAGCCAAAAACCAACTAGCAAGAGAAGGTTCTCAAAGTGTGTCTTCGGTGACTATTCCTGCTTTGACTACCATTGTAGATAGACAATTCAAAGAAGACAGGACCCTGTGTCCGGTGCGGGCCCTGAGGTACTATTTGGATCGAACCAAAGATCTGAGAGGGTCTCATTCCCTCCTTTTCATCTCCTTCAAGAAAGGACATACCTCAGACATCAGACCCGCTACTCTCTCTTCCTGGTTGAAACAAACCATCCTACTTTGTTATAAACAAGCAGACCAACAAGCCTTGGACTTGGTCCAAGTTAAAGCGCATGACATCCGGGCCTTCGCGGCCTCTAAGGCCTATCGGTGGGGTATCGGTGGACCAAATCATGCAAGCCTGTCACTGGAAAGCTCACAACACATTTACAAATTTTTACCTAAAAGACCTTACTTGGTCAGACAATGACAACAATATGTATCTGGGACCCGTGGTGGCGGCACAAGTCCTAGATCCTTCCCCTCAGACCAGTTGTCCTCAGAAAGAAAAAAGGGGGGGGGGGGGGCACATCCGCTACAACCAAGTCTTCAGGAGTCTAGTCCCAGGATCTAGGTATTCTTTTACCTTCAAGATGTTACGGGTAAGGTCATTTTGTTTTTTATGTCATCACTCTGCGGTGTGGGCGTACGCGTCCGCGTGAACAACTTCTTCTCCAAAACTACAAGGCCTAGAGACATGCCGTTTCTTTTAAAAGATACCTTATCTATCGAGGATGAAAAATTGTTCAAGGCATGCAAATCTGTCTGTTCGTCTGTTTGCTAGAGACATTACAAGGGGGGTACCCCCACCAAAAGTGTGAAAATTTCAACTTTTTATCACAATTTTCTCAGTGACTATTGCAGAGATTTCTCTCATATCTTGCATATATGTACTAGGCCAGAGGTAGATTCTCTTGTGTGAGTATGAGACCTGGATCTGTCTTACTTTTTTTTTAATAAATTTTTTTAATAATTTTTAATGCATTAAAATTCATGAAATCATGCATTAAATCACTTATAACTTCAAAAGTGTTGCATTTACAGCATTTTGTGAAAATATGTTGTTCAGCTACTTTTTTCATAGCTACAATATGGTGAGTAAGTTGGGTGTCTGTCTCAATAGCTAAGTGAGTAATAGCTACTTTTGGGCTTTTCAGTAACTTCCATTATGAGTAAAATCACTTGTAACTTAAAAACTATTGCATTTAGAGAATTTCGTATAAATATGTTATTCACCTACTTTTGGGCCAGCTATAACATAGCGAAATTTCAGACCTGTAGCTCATGGCATAGCTGAGTAATAGCTACTTTTAGGTTATCACTGTTGAGTAAATCGCTTATAACTTGAAAACTATTGCATTTAGAGAATTTCGTATAAATATGTTATTCAGCTACTTTTGGGTCAGCTATAACATAGTAAAATTTCAGACCTGTAGCTCATGGCATAGCTGAGTAATAGCTACTTTTAGGTTATCACTGTTGAGTAAATCACTTATAACTTGAAAAGTGTTGCATTTAGAGCATTTTGTTAAAATATGTTATTCAGCTACTTTTTTCATAGCTACAATATGGTGAGTAAGTTGGGTGTCTGTCTCAATAGCTAAGTGAGTAATAGCTACTTTTGGGCTTTTCAGTAACTTCCATCATGAGTAAAATCACTTGTAACTTAAAAACTATTGCATTTAGAGAATTTCGTATAAATATGTTATTCAGCTACTTTTGGGCCAGCTATAACATAGTAAAATTTCAGACCTGTAGCTCATGGCATAGCTGAGTAATAGCTACTTTTAGGTTATCACTGTTGAGTAAATCACTTATAACTTGAAAACTATTGCATTTAGAGTATTTTGTTTCAATATGTTATTCACCTATTTTGGGGTCAGCTATAACATAGTGAAGTTTCAGACCTGTGGCTCATTTCATAGCTGAGTAATAGCTACTTTGAAGTTCTCACTGTTGAGTAAATCAGTTATAATTGGAAAACTATTGCATTTACAGAAATTTGTGCAAATATGTTATTCAGCTACTTTTGGGTCAGCTATAACATAGTGAAATTATAGACCTATAGCTCATGGCACAACTGAGCAATAGCTATTCTCAGGTACTGACTGTTGAGTAAATCAGCTATAACTTGAAAAATATTGCATTTGGAGTATTTTGTTAAAATATATTGTTCACCTACTTTTGGGTCAGCTATAACATTAAGTGAAATTACAGACCTATAGCTCATGGCATAGCGGAGCAATAGCTATTTTCAGGTTCTCACTATTGAGTAAATCAGTTGTAGCTTGAAAACTATTGCATTTACAGTAGTTTGCTTAAATATGTTGTTCACCTACTTTTGGGTTAGCTATAACATAGTAAAATTTCAGACATGTAGCTCATTGCATAGCTGAGTAATAGTTCCTTTGAGGTTCTCACTGTTGAGTAAATCAGTTGTAACTTGAAAACTATTACATTTAGAGTAATTTGTTAAATATGTTATTCACAGAATTTTTGGTCAGCTATAACATAGTGAAATTGCAGACCTCTATGTCATGGCATAGCTGAGCAATAGCTACTTTCAGGTTCTCACTGTTGAGTAAATCATTGTATCCACTGGATAGCCGCAGTGTGTAGAGAGAGATTTCACCATTACTGCTCTGATGAAAAAAAATATTATAGCTAGCTTTCTTAAGTTTGCAGTATATATTAATAACCATAAAATGTTATCTGGGAATATTTTTGGCCTCATTTTGAGAAACAAGATGGCCGCCACAGGTGTTTTTTGTCAGTCATGAAAAGTGCTTATATCTCCCTTATTATTGATCCTAGAGGTTTGGGATGATAAACCAACCTGTAGGAAATCATGGGGTGGGAATCTTTTGGTGTGGTCAGATTTGACCTTCAGTGACCCCTCCTTCAAGGTCAAACAAGGATAGCCAAACTTAAAAGTGCTTATAACTCGCTTATTATTGGTCCCAGAGGTTTGGGATGGTAAACAGACAGGAAATCATGGGCTGTGAATCTGTTGATATGGTCCGATTTGACCTTGGAACCCTCCTTCAAGGTCAAATGAGGATAGCGAAAATTGAAAGTGCCTACAACTCGCTTATTATTGGTGACAGAGATTTGGGATGGTAAACCATCCCATAGGAAATCATTGGCTCGGAATCTTTTGGTATGGTCAGATTTGACCTTTGGACCCCTCCTTCAAGGTCAAATGAGGACAGCCAAGCTTAAAAGTGCTTATAACTCATTTATAATTGGTCCTACAGGTTTGGAATGGTAAACCATAGGAAATCATGGGCTGGGAATGTATTTGTGTGGTTAGATTTGACCTTGGACCCCTTCTTCAAGGTCGAACGAGGATATTGCATTTGTAGTATTTCTTTAAATATGTTTTAACCTATTTTTTACACTTAAACAATTACCTTGTTATTTTCCTTCATAATACCATTTACAGGGCACAACTTTTTTATCCTTTTCTTCTGTCAGCTTCGGAATTTCTTTCGAACTTGCTGTTCAGTTACCATTTACTGTATTTCTGTACAGCCCTTTTCCTGATAATTATTTTGTCCTCTAATCACCTTCACAAATCAAAAACACTCAGTCAGCTGACACAGTGCCCGTTCACGGGCACTCTCCTCTTGTTAGTTTATCAAAGTAATTGTATTAAGGACTTATTAAGTTGTCATTAATCTCATATTCAGGTGGCAAAAATTTTATGAGAATTCCAACCATTGGGCTGGTCTGTCACTCGTGAAGGGCCCCTAGGGACCCTTAGACCTCTAAGTGAGCACTGCTGCACTTCCGTCCTACAATCAAAACATCTAGACAGTTTTAGCACTGTCTTCCATTC
This sequence comes from Sabellastarte sp. h YS-2021, assembly GCA_964017235.1. Taxonomy (NCBI): domain Eukaryota; kingdom Metazoa; phylum Annelida; class Polychaeta; order Sabellida; family Sabellidae; genus Sabellastarte; species Sabellastarte sp. h YS-2021. Next base: position 61,823,924 of record OZ024929.1, on the reverse strand, counting down.
TATTTAGGTTTTTGGCTCTTTACAGGCCCGGTCTTCGGGATTGGGGCACTGTAAATGGGACTCAGACTGGTATTTCTAACACTATTTCCAAAATATATATTACTTCAAATCTAAGAAAAATTGACATACCTTCCAGTCTCAGCTGTAATCCCGCCACCGGGCGGTTGGATTCAGCATTGAGTCCCACATGGTAAGCTATTGTAGCGTAATAAAATTGAAAATTGTAATTACTTAAATGTAGCTTTTATAAGCTACAAGCTTACCATGTGGGACTCAGAAGAATCCCACCCTGCCTCCCCGCTGTTTACAGCTGAGGGGTAGGTTTAAAAAATTTCAACGAGAAAGTAGGGCGATTGGTCAGAAGTTATCACATGACGACAACTAGAGGCTACGGCCAACTATAAATGTCTATTTTTCTTAGACGTTGGCCATGATGCCTTGTGGCCATCCGAGAACAGCATTGAGTCCCACATGGTAAGCTTGTAGTTTATAAAAGCTACATTTAAGTAATTAAAATTTTCAAATTTACAGTATTTTGCTTAAATATTTTGTTCACCTATTTTGGGGTCAGCTATAACATAGTAAAATTTCAGACCTGTAGCTCATTGCATAGCTGAGTAATAGCTACTTTGGGGTTAATCAGTTGTAACTGGAAAACTATTGCATTTGGAGTATTTTGTTTGAATATGTTATTCAGGTAATTTTTGGTCAGGTATAACATAGTGAAATTGCAGACCTGTATGTCATGGCATAGCTGAGTAATAGCTACTTTCAGGTTCTCACTGTTGAGTAAATCAGTTGTAACTTGAAAACTATTGCATTAGGAGTATTTTGTTTAAATATTTTGTTCACCTACTTTTGGGTCAGCTATAACATAGTGAAATTGCAGACCTGTATGTCATGACATAGCTGAGTAATAGCTACCTTCAGGTTCTCACTGTTGAGTAAATCAATTGTAACTTGAAAACTATTGCTTTTATTGCGCTACAATAGCTTACCATTTGGGACTGAATGCTAACTCGGACGGCTGCAGGACTCTAGCCAACGACCAAGAAAAATGGACGTTTGGATTTGACCGAGTCCGTGTTTTAGTGTGTACCATAGCAGTGTTGTTTGGTGATTCATCCTTCATCTCTCGTTGGCCGCCATATTGGAAAGCGTTTGAAATACCTCTCAAGTTTTTTACTGTTTTCTCAGAATATACGTATTGTTGGATGTTAATTTTCAGCTATTTGCTTCTTTTTATTATAAAGACTATTCCAATATAGTTTGAATTACACAGGATAAGTATTTGCTTAAATATTTGTGTTTTGTGAGTTTTCCGCGTTTCTTTTATTGCAGTAAAAATGTCTACCCACCAAATGAGTGCTAAATCAAGATCATCTAAATGCCGTCACTTCTGTTTCCCATTCGATTCTCACAATTATTGCCCCACGCCACAAGGGAGGCGACCCCTGTGTCACCAATCAGTCTCCATGCAATATTTGTGCAGGTTTCTCTGAGGAACAGCAAATTAAGATAGGCGTCGGTACGTCAGGAAACAGAAGACATTGGATCCTTGTAATACTAGCAAGAAAGATGATCTTGACCTACTGGGTGATGATCTGGGGCAGTTTCTGGCTCTCAAGCAGACCTTGAGGGTGCTGCTGAAAATTTATTTTCTTCACCTCACATCCCCAACCCCTACATTTCGAATCTTTAGCATTAAAGACCCCACAAACTGTCCCACCAACCCCAGGTACTGCATTGCAGAACAAAATAGAGAGTAGACTAGAAAAATCCCTGGGTGCTCATTTTAACATCCAACTTCAACAACAAATGGGGGTGTTTCAGGCATCCATGCTAGAGGCGATGAAGTCTCTCAGAGACGAAATGCACTCCATGAAAAAAGCCTCCGAGTCAGATGTAGTTCAGACGTCCGACTCTTTACCTAAAGCTGGACCCAGTAAACAGCCCGACCTGTTACGACTCGGACTTCAATCTCCACCACTCGGATGCTCAACCAATGGACACGGACCATTATGGACCTCCACTTCCTCCTCAGTCCACTCAAAGTGTCCAGTCCGAGCATGCTTCCAGGTATTCTCATTCAACTTCTTCAGAGGAAAATGAGTCCTCTGTTCCAATTAAAAAGTCTACAAAACCTCAACAAAAGGCTCCTCCCGAGCCTGATCATCAGGTTAGCACAGATCCAGTCTTCTACAGGGAGGTAGACATGTCTGACATGTCTCCCTTCACAATATGCTGAGGAAGTGGAAACTTTTAGACAAATTCTGGATCTCCCTGATCCCAGGGAGACCATGCCTAGGTCTTTTACCTCTGTGCTAGGCCTGGACGACGAAAAAGGCCAACAGGAGCTTAGGCCAAGAGGCCCTTCTGCTATGCTGTCTCTAAACCCCATTCTCAAAGATGCTTTTGAGAAGTTTGAACAAGATTTCTTGGCCTCTAATTTACCTGAGGGGTAAATACATTAGGGTGGAAGAAGTAAAATCTCTCGGGTTTTTACAGTCGCCTATTTCTTGTACCCAAGCCTCACCAAAGGTGGAGGCCAGTAATAGACCTAAGCAGGCTCAACACCTTCCTACTTGTAAGAAAGGTTCAAAATGGAAACACCAGAGTCCATCAGGGCCTCTCTGATTCCAGGGGAATGGATGTCGTCGATAGACCTATCAGACCCCTACCTTCACATCCCCATCCACCCAAACTCAAGGAAGTACCTGAGGTTTTGCCACAGGTCGCAAGTGTTTCAGTTCACTTCCCTTCGGACTAGCCACGGCCCCTCAGGTCTTTACAATGATTGTAAAAGAGGTGAAGCTGATGGGCCCTGTCAAGGGGAATCAAACTTCACAAGTACCTGGACGACTGGCTGATCAGGGCCCAGTCTCAGGAAGAAGCACAAGTAAACACTCAGACAGTGGTGGACCTAACTCAGTCCTTGGGGTGGATAATAAATCAGCCATGGACACCTTAGGCGTAGAGTCTACCACTAACATCACACTTGCTATAGGAACACCAATACCTCATACCACTCTGAGTAATGAAACTATGCTTCTACTTGAACAAACAGCACACAAATTAGGTCAAACAAAAGATTCTAACCTAAACCCCACCAAACGAAGACGTGTGGATGCACCACAAGGAGACCAAAGGACAGGCTACCCCAAGGAAAGCAAACTCCTATACCTCAAGACTAAAACTCTCCACAGGAAAAAACTTTCTCTTGCTACTAACATTCATCAGATAAAACAAAATTTATCTGACAACAAATTCCCCACCCAAGCTAATTTCAACTGCAATACTCCAATCAACAGAGACAATGCATTTAAAGACAAGTGGGCTACCATCACACAAGATGCTAAAGTTAAATTAACCAACCTTATTTTGGAAGACCTTTGCCAAAAATACCAAACCATCAAACAAGAAATTCAAACAAATTTAGCCCAACTGCAACAGCTACTCAATAAAAGTCAATTTGAAGAAATCAGTACCTTCCTCAATGACAGATACAAAGCAGCAGCCAGCCTTGCCATGAATAAGACATCAAAGAGATTAGAACAAAGGGGAAGCCGTAGACCTCAGAAAGTCAAGCAAAGACCTTTCCAACAAGCAAGAAGACCCCAAACCAGCAGACAGAATAACAATCTCAAAAAGTTATTCATGGGACTTATCAATAGCTTATAATCAAATATTGACCTACTTTAGCTCCCTGGAGCCATATTATCCACCTTAATACTAATAAATACCTACAACACCATCATGTCTTTTTACATCATGTCAGACTCTGTGGATATCCTTGCCCAAATTAAGGAAGATAGCCAAAACTATCCTCCTGGTATCTTACCCCCAGGTAAAACCATGGATAGCATTATAGGCCATACTGTGATCAACATATCAGATACCACATTGGACAAACCACAAATAGAAGCCTTACAAAAAGGACTTACCTTTTGTCCAACCCCAGGACCTCCTCAGAAGTCACTGATTTGGAAAGACTTTAAATCCTTTCATAGGAGATTGGTACTACAGCATCACTTCTATCAGGACAATAATATCCTTGATAATGATGATAGAGAACTGGTATCAATTCTTGCCTCGAACTTAGATGATAACATAAACCCATACAAGGAAATTCACTCTAAATTCAAACCCAAAAGTAATTGGGTCCCTAACAACACTCATGTATCACTAAAAAGTTTCAAAATGGCTTTCAAGAATAATTTACTTCATAGTAAATTACCTAAAAGAAAAACCAACAACCTAACCAAAGAACAAAGAGCTGGAATCTTAGCCATACAAAATAACCCAGACATAGTTATTAAAAAGGCTGACAAAGGTTCTGCAGTAGTAGTCATGAACACAAAAGACTACCTACGAGAAGGATATAGACAAGTCCTAGATAAAGACTTTTACACCAAAATTGACCATGACCCAACAAATGGAGTCTCTGAAAAAAATCACTGATAAATTAATCCAAATGAAAGCAAATGGCTTGATATCAGAAAAGAATCTTGATTATCTAAAACCAACAAACTGCAAACATGGTCAATTTTACCTATTACCGAAAATTCACAAGAGAGGTATTCCAGGTAGACCAATTTGCAGTTCAGTTAACCACCCAACTGCAAACATAAGTCAATTTGTTGATGAACATATTAAACAGTATGTTCCAAAAAATAATTCTTACATTAGAGATACACAAGATTTCATCAGTAAAATCACCCAATTGGGCCCTATACCTGAAGGAGCAATCTTAGCCACTTTGGATGTTACCTCCCTCCACACCAATATCCCCAACCATGAAGGGATATTAGCAGTAGCAGATAACATGAGAAAGGACACCACCAAAGGTCCAATTGCTACCTATATTTTGGATCTATTAAAATTAGTTCTACACAATATGTACTTTGAATTCAACAATGAATTCTTCTTACAAACAGGAGGTACAGCAATGGGTACTTCACTAGCACCAAATTACGCGAACCTATTTATGGATAGGTTTGAGACTAAAGCATTGGCCAATTACCCACTTAAACCACTAATTTGGAAAAGATTTATTGATGACATCTTCCTTATTTGGACACATGGAGAAAAAAGTCTAAATAAATTTGTACAGTATCTAAACTCCCTCCACCCCACCATTAAATTCACATCAGAATTCAGTAAAGAAAGTATCAATTTCTTGGACACAACTGTCAAACTAGACAAATCTAGACATATTATCACAACCTTGTACAACAAACCTACAGACACTCATCTGTTCCTACACCATACCAGTGCCCATCCAGACAACATCATGAAAAAGGGACCTTATGGCCAATATTTAAGAATCAGGCGCATATGCTCTCTTGATTCTGACTTTAAACACAATGCAGACAAATTAACTGAATACTACTTGAAAAGAGGCTATCCCCTTAAAAAACTAAGAAAACATTTTCAAAAAGTGTCAAAGTTCACACAAAAAGAGCTACTTGACGCTAACCAAACGGTGCCAAAACCCACCCCACCAGTGATGGTAACACAATTCAACCCCCAAAACCCATTGATTAAAAATTTCATTCACAAAAATTGGAACATAATAGAACATTGTGAAGAACTCAAAAAAATCTTCACACAAAAACCACTAATTGGTTTCAGGAGACTCCCCAATTTGAGGGACATCCTAACATCCAACAAAATATCCTTCCCTCCATCATTACCTAGCTCAGTTACAGACAAACCCAAAGTCTGTACAAGACTAGGTAAATGCACATACTGTCCTAGACTTACTAAGATCAGTATGTTCACCAGCCACCACACTGGAAAACAACACAAATGCATAAACCTCCCTTCTAAACCTCTGATTACATGCGAAATCAGTAATATTGTATACCTCATTCAATGCACAAAATGTGGGAAACAATATATAGGAGAAACAGGAAAACCATTCAGAAACAGGATTTATGAACACATAACAAGTGTCAAAAACAACAAGAAAGCAGAGACACCAGTTTCTAAACACTTTCACTCAGAACACCACAATCACAACAACATGAGATTCAGTGTGATTCAATGGTTAGTCACTACTATAAACCCACAAACACAAGAAGTGCGCAGAGCAAAAGAATTGAGTTTCATTTGGGAAGTGCCCACCATTAACCCAATTGGCATCAATCAATTTGTGTAATAAAATTCCTCTCTTGGTATAGCTGGTGCCCCTATACCCCTATTTTCATATTTTTAATAAATCAGAAGTCCGAACTAAAACCTACTCAAGTGTTTTCGTTCGTGGGCTACGAATACCATCTAGATTCAGGCCTTGTAAAACCCACTCAAGAGAGATGGCTCAAACTTCAGGATTTGATCCTACGACTCAAGTCAAAACATGTTTTGACTGCAAGATGTTTGATGTCGCTAATTGGGTTGCTTGCCTCAACGGAGAAAATGGTCCCGGAGGGACGCCTTCACATGAGGCCCTTTCAGTTTCACCTCAAGGAGCACTGGAGATTTCCTCAGTCGTTGGACAGCCTCCTTCCTTGGACAGAAACTATTTCTGCACACCTAGAATGGTGGCAGAATCCCACAAACGTGATGAAAGGTGCAGACCTTCATCCCAAAGACCACAGTATCCAACTCTTTACAGACGCCTCAAACGAAGGCTGGGGTGCTCACTTAGAGCAAACCTCTACAAAAGGTCTGTGGTCAGACAGGGAAAAAAGGCTACACATAAATGTTTTAGAGCTGAAGGTGGTTTCTCTGGCCCTTCAAAGGTTCAAGGACCAGTGTCAAAACCAAACAGTGTTGGTTGCTACAGACAACTCAACAGTAGTAGCCTACATAAACAAACAAGGTGGAACTCACTCAGCAGAGATGTACGCTCTCCTGTGGAAGATCATGACCTTGTGCCATCATTACCAGATAACATTAAAAGCCAGACACATTCCAGGGTGTCTGAATGTGATGGCCGACCTTCTGTCCAGGTCGAACCAAGTCCAGTCAGCAGAATGGTCACTGCATCCGCAGGTGTTCAAACAGATCTGTCAAAAGTGGTTCACTCCTGATGTAGATCTTTTTGCCACTCGCCTGAACCAAAGTTCCACTATACGTGTCTCCAGTCCCAGTCTTGGGACATAGATGCTCTGAACATAAACTGGTCGGGTCTCACTGCTTATGCTTACCCTCCCACAGCTTTCCTTCACAGGGTGATCCGAAAAGTCAGGCAATTCAGTTGCCTGATTATTGTAATAGCCCCAGGCTGGCCAGGGATGACCTGGTTTTGGGACCTAGTGCAGCTCTCAACAGAGATCCCACTTCAACTTCCAGTGTCAAAAACTCTTCTCACAGTCCCACAATTATGTGTTCCATAGCAATCCACAGCATCTCAACCTCCACGCCTGGTGTCTAGGAGTGGACTGCTCCAAGAACAAGGCTTCTCTGTGGAGGTGGCAGAGAGAATTGCTGCAACAAGGACCATCTACAAAGTGGGCCCTATTTGAGAAATGGTGCAGAGACAATTTGGTGGATTTCTCCACTCCCTCTGTAAAACAAGTCTCAGACTTCTTTGTGTACCTTTACCAAGATCTAAACAGGCGCCCTTCGACCATTGATGGTTATAGGATGGCCATTGTTGACACTTTGGGCCCAACGGGGCTCCATATCTCTCAAAGTTCAGACTTTAACAGGTTACTTTCCAGTTTTCACAGGGATCGTCCCAAAAGTTCCAGGAATCTTCCTAAGCGGAACCATTCTGTTGTTCTCAATGAGCTCACAAAAGCACCTTTTGAGCCTATGAAAGACACAGACCTCAAACATCTTACTCTCAAAACTGCTTTCTTGCTAGCATTGGCCTCCGGCAAGCGCCGCAGCGAAATCCATGCCTGGGTTGCAAACAAAGTATCTAATCCAGGCCAATGGGAAAAGGTTGCTTTGTTCCCCTCTTCAGATTTCATAGCCCAGAGAAGGTTCTCAAGTGTGTCTCTGGTGACTATTCCTGCTCTAACTACCATTGTAGATAGACAATTCAAAGAAGACAGGGCCTTGTGTCCGGTACGAGCCCTGAGGTACTATTTGGATCGAACCAAAGACCTAAGAGGGTCTCGATCCCTTCTCTTCATCTCTTTTAAGAAAGGACATACCTCAGACATCAGACCTGCTACACTCTCTTCTTGGCTAAACCAAACTATCCTACTTTGTTATAAACAAGCAGATCAACAAGCCTTGGACTTGGTCCGAGTCAAAGCGCATGACATTAGGGCCTTTGCGGCCACTAAGGCCTTTTACGGTGGGGTATCGGTGGACCAAATCATGCAAGCGTGTCACTGGAAAGCTCACAACACATTTACAAATTTTTACCTAAAAGACCTTACTTGGTCAGACAAGGACAACAATATATATCTGGGACCAGTAGTAGCGGCACAACAAGTCCTAGACCGTTCCCCTCAGCATACTCATCTTCGGGAAGAAAAGAAGGGGGGGCACACTCGGTGCAACCAAGTCTTCAGGAGTCTATCCCATTGTATTGGTTACCTCTTCAGCTGTTTACGGTAAGGTATCTTATCTATCCTTATGTTTTTAACTATATTTAGTGTTTATCAGTGTACTATAATCTCATATTTAGGGTGGCAAATTGATGAGATTCAAGCCTAGGGCTGTATTCATGGCAGTGATGCCCTTAGGGGCTACTATCTTGAGTGAACACGGCTGCACTCTCTTCTCTCAAAACATCCAGACAGTACCTGTACTGTCATTCATTAAATTTTGGTTTTGGGCTATTTACAGAGCTGACCTTTAACTGTGGCTCTGTAACTGGGACTCAGACTAGTAATTTGGCGATACTTTGGTATATTTTTTAATTCCAAATTCAAGAAAAATGGACAAAATACTTCCACTCTCAGCTGTAATCCCGCCACCGGGCGGTTGCATTCAGTCCCACATGGTAAGCTATTGTAGCGCAATAAAATTGAAAATTTTAATTACTTAAATGTAGCTTTTATAAGCTACAAGCTAAGCATGTGGGACTGAAGAAAGTCCCACCCTGCCTCCCCGCTGTATTCCAGCTGAGGGGCTACGGGCTAAATTTACCACAAGAGAAGAAAGATGAATCAACAAACGACACTGCTATGGTACACACTAAAACACGGACTTGGTCAAATCCAAACGTCCATTTTTCTTCTTCATTGGCTAGAGTCCTGCAGCCTCCCTAGTTAGTATTCAGTCCCACATGGTAAGCTTGTAGCTTATAAAAGCTACATTTAAGTAATTAAAATTTTCAAATTTTGAGTAATTTTCCCGCCGAGCGGGGCAGGAGATTATAATTTGCACCATGTGTGTGTGTGCGTATGTGAGTGTGTCACGCAGTTTTCTCTGAAACTACTACAGTTACACATTTTTGGTAAATTACTTGTCCTAATGAATTTTTATGCTCTTCAATATTTTTTGGGTTTGGTGAACTTTGGCCTACTTGAGTAATAGCCCTTTTACCTAATATAAATATATGACTTATAACTCTCAAACTATTGCATTTAGAGTAATTTGTTGCAATATGTTGTTCAGGTACTTTCTCCACAGCTACAGCGTGGTCAGTAGTTTGGAAGTGTATCTCCATAGCTAAGTGAGTAATAGCTACTTTGTCAATTTTTAATGTTTACCATAATGAGTAAATGGCTTATATCTTCAAAAGTATTGCACCTACACAATTTCTCTCAAATATGTTGTTCATCTACTTTTTTGTGAACTGTGACGTAATTAAGTTTCGAACCTGTTGCTCAATGTACAAGTGAGTAATGGCTACTTTATTGCTACTTTTATTGAAAATGTGAAAAAATCACAAATATCTCGAAAACCGTAAGAGATAGAGCGATTTCAAGCAAATTTTTGACCCACAGGGTAGTACAAGAGTGTCCTATGCAAAGGGGAAAAATTTCAGTTTTCGCCACTTTTGGTGGCCATCTTGGATTTTAGGGGAAAATAAAACATTGAAAATATCTTGGAAATGGTAGGAGATAGAGCGATTTTGAGGAAATTTTTGATCAACAGGGTAGTTTAAGAGTATCTTGTGCCTAGGGTAAAAATTTCAATTTTTGGCGGCCATCTTGGATTTTAGCGGAAAATGAAAAAGTGTGAATATCTCGAAAACCATAAGAGATAGAGCGATTTTGAGCGAATTTTTGACCCTCTGGGTAGTTTACGAGTATCCTGTGCCTAAGGGAAAAATTTCAATTTTCGCCGCTTTTGGCGGCCATCTTGGATTTTAGCGGAAAATGACAGTGTGATTATCACGGAAAACCATAAGAGATAGAGCGATTTCGAGCGAATTTTGGACCCACAGGGTAGTACATGACTATTGATTGGTGGAAAAATTTCAATTTTCGCCACTTTTGGTGGCCATCTTGGATTTTTGCGGAAAATTACAAAGTGTGAATATCTTGAAAACCGTAAGAGATAGAGCAATTTCGAGCTAATTTTTCACCCCCAGGGTAGTACAAGAGTATCCTATGCAAAGGGGAAAAATTTCAATTTTTGCCACTTTTGGCAGCCATCTTGGATTTTAGCGGAAAGTAAAACATTGAAAATATCATGGACACCTTAAGAGATAGAGCGATTTTGAGCGAATTTTTGAATCGCAGGGTAGTACAGGAGTATCCTGTGCCTAGGAGAAAAATTTCAATTTTCGCCACTTTTGGCGGCCATCTTGGATTTTAGCGGAAAATAAAACATTAAATATATCTTGGAAATGGTAAGAGATAGAGTGATTTTGAGCATCTAAAATGGAAAAGTGTGAATATCTCGAAAAACATGAGAGATAGAGCAATTTCAAGTGAATTTTTGACCCACAGGGTAGTACAAGAGTATCCTATGCAAAGGGGAAAAATTTCAATTTTCTCCACTTTTGGCGTACATCTTGGATTCTAGTGGAAAATAAAACATTAAAAATATCTTGGAAATGGTAAGAGATAGAGCGATTTCGAGCAAAGTTTTGACCCACAGGGTAGTACAAGAGTATTTTGTTCCTAGGGGAAAAATTTCAGTTTTCGCGGCCATCTTGGATTTTTGCGGAAAATGAAAGATTGTGAATATCTCTGAAAAGGTATTTCTTCCCCTTTAATGCTCGGTGGGAGATACACACCACGGCAGTGGTCTTGTCTTTAAATATGTTTTTCACCTATTTTTTGATTAGCTATAACATAGTAAAGTTGCAGACCAGTAGCTCATGGCATAGCTGTGTAATAGCTTTTCTCAGGTTCTCACTGTTGAGTAAATCAATTGTAGCTGCAAAAAAAATTGCATTTAGAGTATTTTGTTTAAATATGTTGTTCACCTACTTTTAGGTCAGCTAGAACATAGTAAAATTGCAGACCTGCAGCCCATGGCATAGCTGAGCAATAGCTACTTTCAGGTTCTCGCTGTTGAGTAAATCATTGTATCCACCGGAAGCATACGGTGGATACTTTGGTTTAGCGTTCGCTACGCCGCCGCCGCGCGTAGAGATTTTTGGCGTTAACGCTCTAAGAGGAAAACAACAGCAGCTAGGTTCACCAAATTTGCAGGATATCTTCATTGGGGGGTAAGCTTCTCTGGGAAGGAAAATAGCCTCATTCTGAAAAACAAGATGGCCGCCACGGGCATTTCTTTGAAAATAATCTACATTTTTCTACTGGCTGTTCCTCATAGGTAGAAGGTTGAATCTCTTCATAGGTGATATGTATGACACATATACATGTCCTCTACAACCTTGCACACATTTGACCTTGAAGCTCCTAATTCAAGGTCATCCACGGAGTGCCGAAGTAACCCACATAGCGGACTTTAAAAGTGCCTATATCTCCCTTATTATTGGTCCTAGAGGTTTGCAATGTGAAGCCAACCTATAGGAAATCATGTGCTGCGAATCTTGTGATGTGGTCAGATTTGACCTTGGACCCCTCCTTCAAGGTCAAACGAGGACAGCCATACTTAAAAGTGCTTATAACTTGCTTATTATCGATCCTAGAGGTTTGGGATGGTAAACCAACATATAGGAAATCATGGGCTGGGAATCTTCTGGTGTGGTCAGATTTGACCTTGGGCCCCTCCTTCAAGGTCAAATGAGGACAGCCAAACTTAAAAGTCCTTATAACTTGCTTATTATTGGTCCTAGAGGTTTGGGATGGTAAACCAACATATAGGAAATCATGGGCTTGGAATCTTCTGGCGTGGTCGGATTCGACCTTGGGCCCCTCCTTCAAGATCAAACGAGGACAGCCAAACTTAAAAGTGCTTATAACTCGCTTATTATTGGTCCTAGAGGTTTGGGATGGTAAACCAGCATATAGAAAATCATTGGCTGGGAATCTTCTGGTGTGGTCAGATTTGACCTTGGGCCCCTCCTTCAAGGTCAAACGAGGATAGCCAAAGGTAAAAGTGCCTATAACTCGCTTATTATTGGTCTTAGAGGTTTGGGATGGTAAACCAGCATATAGAAAATCATGGGCCGGGAATCTTCTGGTGTGGTCGGATTTGACCTTGGGCCCCTCCTTCAAAGTCAAATGAGGACAGCCAAACTTAAAAGTGCTTATAACTCGCTTATTATTGGTCCTAGAGGTTTGGGATGGTAAACCAACCTATAGGAAATCATGGGCTGGGAATCTTCTGGCGTGCTCGGATTTGACCTTGGGCCCCTCCTTCGACGTCAAACGAGGATAGCCAAACTTAAAAGTGCTTATAACCCGCTTATTATTGATCCTACTGGTTTGGGATGGTAAACCAACATACAGGAAATCATGGGCGGGGAATCTTCTGGCATGGTCGGATTTGACTTTGGGCCCCTCCTTCAAGGTCAAGTGAGGACAGCCAAACTTAAAAGTGCTTATAACTTGCTTATTATTGGTCCTAGAGGTTTGGGATGGTAAACCAACATATAGGAAATCATGGGCTGGGAATCTTCTGGCGTGGTCGGATTTGACCTTGGGCCCCTCCTTCAAGGTCAAACGAGGACAGCCAAACTTAAAAGTGCTTATAACTCGCTTTTTATTGGTCCTAGAGGTTTGGGATGGTAAACCAGTATATAGGAAATCATGGGCTGGGAATCTTCTGGTGTGGTCGGATTTGACCTTGGGCCCCTCCTTCAAGGTCAAACGAGGATAGCCAAAGGTAAAAGTGCCTATAACTCGCTTATTATTGGTCCTAGAGGTTTGGGATGGTAAACCAACATATAGAAAATCATGGGCTGGGAATCTTCTGGTGTGGTCGGATTTGACCTTGGGCCCCTCGTTCAAGGTCAAATGAGGACAGCCAAACTTAAAAGTCCTTATAACTCGCTTATTATTGGTCCTAGAGGTTTTGGTGCATTGTCTTTATGGTGGATACAATTTGCATCGGTTCTCCGATGCGCTAGGTCTAGTTTGTAACTTGAAAAATATTGCATTGAAAGTATTTTCTTTAAATATGTCATTCACCTACTTGTCATGGCATAGCTGAGTAACAGCTACTTTCAGGTTCCCACTGTTGAGTGAATCAATTATAACTTGAGAACTATTGCATTTACAGTATTTTGTTTAAATATGTTGTTCACCAACTTTTGGGTCAGCTATGACATAGTAAAGTTGCAGACCTGTGGCTCATTGCATAGCTAGGCAATAGCTACTTTGTGGTTTTCTCTGTTGAGTACATCAGTTGTAACTGGTAAACTATTGCATTTAGAGTATTCTAATTAAATATGTTGTTCACCAACTTATGGGTCAGCTATAACATAGTGAATTTGTAGACCTGTAGCTCATGGCATAGCTGAGCAATACCTACTTTTGAATTTTCACTGTTCAGTTAATCGGTTGTAACTTGAAAACTATTGCATGTACCGTATTTTCTTTAAATAGGTTATTAACCTACTTTTGGGTCATAATATAGTAAAATTGCGGACCTGTAGCTACTTGCATAGCTGAGTAATAGCTACTTTCAGGGTCTCACTGTGGAGTAAATCAGTTGTAACTTGAAAACTATTTAACTTACAGTATTTCTTTAAATATGTTATTCATCTACTTTTGTGTGAGCTATACCATACTAAAATTGCAGCCCTTTAACTGATTGAATAGCTGAGCAAAAGCTAGTTTGAGATTCTCACTGTTGAGTAAATCAGTTGTAACTCAAAAACTATTGCATTTGCAGTACATGTAGTTTCTTTAAATATGTTTTTAACCTACTTTTTACACCTAAACAGTTACCTTGTTACTTTCCTTCTGAATGCCATTTGCAGGGCACAACTTTTGTGTCATTTTCTTCTGTCACTTCTACTCTGAAACTCAAAACACACAGTCAGCTGACAAAGAGGCTTGTTTTTTTGTTTTTTTTTGTGGCATTTTGTTACATCAGATGTAACATTTGTATAGATGAGCAATAGATAATGCAATATCTTCTTTCAGGTTTTTACTGTTGAGTAAATCAGTTGTAACTTGAAAACTATTGCATTTAGAGTATTTTGTTTAAATATGTTATTCACCTACTTGAGTCAGCAATAACTTAGTGAAACTGGAGACCTGTAGCTCATGGCATAGCTCAGCAAAAGCTACTTTGAGATTCTCACTTTTGAGTAAATCAGCTGTAACGTGAAAAATATTGCATTTACAATAATTTATTTATATATATTTTTCACCTACTTTTTACACCTAAACAGTTAACTTTGTACTTCTGAATACCATTTGCACAGCACCTTTTTTGTGACCTTTTCTGCATCACTTCTACGCTGAAACTCAAAACACAGCTGACACAGAGCCTGTTGTATTTTTTAACCATACCATATTGTCTGCATAAAACTGGAAACCTATGCCGGGATGATTTCAAATGACTTTGCTTAGGGGAGTAGTATATAAGGAAAAGAGTATTGGACCTAGTACAGAGCCCTGAGGTAAACCAAACAAGAGTTTCTTTGCCTCAGACAGGATAGAGCCAATCTTAACACACTGCAAATGATCAGAGAGGTTAAACCAGTCCAAAACTACACCACCGATGCCAAACCAAGAATTCAAACTAGAGTGTGCCATGATCAGATGTATCAAACACTGCTGATTGGTCAAGCAGCACAACAGCAGTGGCCTCACCTGTAGCCAGAGCAAGATGTACATCATTTTTAATTGACAGCAGTGAGTGGCCTAACGTATCAGCAGACTGTTTGATATTCTCAAGTCCGTTAGAACCAACATAGTCATTTAATTGGGAGGCACCACTCGCTTGACAAGTTTGGAGATAAAGCACAAGCCTGACACAGATTGGTAGTTCTTGAAATCATCAGGTGGTAGTGAGGCTTTTTTGATCAGTGGAGTAACAACAGCTTCTTTGAAATCGGCAGGAACTACACTTTCAGACAGGGAACAATTAACGAGTTTGGTGATTGAGGGCAGAAGAATACTCCTAATAAATAAATAAATACCCCTTAACCAAAAAGGTAGGCCACGGATCCAACAAGCAAGATTTTGTTGGTGATTTCATAATTACTTTATGAATTTCTTCATCAGAAACTGTTTTAAGGAAGTCAAAATTAGGTAGGTCTGAAGGAGATGGTAGTCAGAAAGACTCAGTGCTGGAAATTGAGTCCCTAGTCTTGGTAATTTTGCCTGAGAAGAAGTAAAAAAACAGTTATCAAGACATTACTTGGACTCGTGAGAAGGAAGTACTCTCTCTTGATTGGAATGTAATGCAGAACGTAAGTCCTGTCATAATTTTTTTGAATCCTGAGCATTTTCACTGACACTGCCACGCATAGAGATTTTCAACATTAACGCTCTAAGAGGAAAACTACACCATCTAGGTTCACCAAATTTGCAGGATATCTTCATTGGGGGGTAAGCTTTTCTGGGACTGAAATTGGCCTCATTCTGAAAAACAATGTGGCCGCCAGGGGCATTTCTAAATCTACCTTGTTCTGCTGGCTGGGTTTCATAGGTGGAAAGTGGAATCTCTTCATAGGTGATATGTATAACAGATATACATGTCCTCTACAACCTTGCAGACATTTGAACTTGAACCTCTTAATTCAAGGTCATCCATGGAGTGCCAAAGTACCTCACGTAGCGGACTTTAAAAGTGCCTATGTCTCCAGGTTCTTTACATTCCAACCATTCACAGATTGGAGCTGATTAGTTTTTTGGCAACACCTGGCAACAACACTTTTTTCTGTTTCTAGGTTGTGGATATAAAAAGTCCTGAAGAAGACCTGTATGGTAAAGTAACCTAACACTCCACAAGATTAGACAATGATCTTGCTTGTTCGCTCTCCCACAAAATGGCAGACAAGTATAAGTCCTTCTTTCTTCCATGAGGAGAGGAGGCAGACAAGACAGGACCTATCTTACACAGTGCATTAACTTGTATGGTCATATGACTAGCAGTTTAACAGTAGGTTACCAAAATGATACTTTATTGAATTTTCTGCTGACTGCTGACATCTAGTGAAATCTGCAAAAATACTGCCAGTCAGCCAACTATTTTTGTCTATCCAGCATAATTTTTGTCCTTTTGAATTTCATCCACTTCAGTCTTTAACAAAAGCTGGTGACACAGTACAATTTACTGAATTCTTGTATGTTTTCAAAGCCGGTTTCAAGATGACCCCTCTGACTCAGAAGCTGACCAAGCTGATTCAGAGTCACTACACACTGAGGATCAGAGTTATAGAGAAACTGTGAGGGCCATCAGATCCTATATGAAGTGGTCTTACATCCCAGTGCAGGAATATGTTTGCCTGTCCCATCAAACCATTCGTGTACCGTCCAGGTAAATCAGTGAACAAATGGTCTGGTGAGGCCTCCCCGCTCAACAGCTCCTTCACCAGGATTGCAATGCCACTCATGGGTATATCTCCCACTTCAAGGTCTGTGTCACAGGAAAACATGTGCAAATAGGAGAAGTCTCTTAAGGAGCCTCAGTTATTTCTAACCAAGCTGCCACCTTCAACTGGTACATCAACAAGGTACATGATGACATGTAGGATCACATCAGGCTCTTGTTTAATGGCATGATAGGCAAAGGCAAATCATCTCAGATTTTCACTGAGCTCAGGGATCTCTCCGCCTTTCAGCAGAACATTATCTTTGTACTT
Source organism: Sabellastarte sp. h YS-2021 (assembly GCA_964017235.1). Taxonomy (NCBI): domain Eukaryota; kingdom Metazoa; phylum Annelida; class Polychaeta; order Sabellida; family Sabellidae; genus Sabellastarte; species Sabellastarte sp. h YS-2021. The sequence goes on along the minus strand of OZ024929.1, from coordinate 61,806,883 downwards.
GGAAAGTCCATGCAACACATGGCAGATACAATTTTTGTTCAGGCTTCCAACATGACTCTTTATGTCATGACTCATACTAGGAATACCTCAAACCCATTGTCAAACCAGACACATGGTGTGTCTGGAGAATCATCCCTCTCCACCACACAGCTCTCTTCCCAGATGCATTGATTGCCAAGCCGAGGAGGACATTACCAAATCTGAGGTGGTCGCCCCAGCCCGGAACCCAAACAGAGTTGGGCGGTGGTGGACTCTTTCAGACTTACTGCACTTACTGGCACCGTCGTAGAGATGAAAATAGGAACAAGTCTCCCCAGAACCAGGAGCAAAACCAGGGTTTGGTAGTAGATCCAACTTCACCTAAGGCAGAAACAGGATTTGGTGCTCCAAGGCGTGGTTCTTTCAAGGGAAAGTCCAAGCAAAATAAATGACAATTACAGTTCCAGTTAGTTGCATTTCCCTCTAAGACTATGGAGTGTACTGACATTGTACATAGAAGTGTTGTTAATGATGTTTTTGAAGAAGTTGATAGAACATGAGAAACATTGTAAATAACATGCGTGTTGCAATTCATGTACTTAATGTGTTTTTTCGATGGCATCCACAAGAAAAGGACTAAGCCCTGCAGTGAAAAAGATAAAAATAAGCCTGTAAATCATGCCTTTTTTGTAAGTCACTTGTGTTTTGTTCCTCATGTAGAAAATCTACCTGTCCAAATCTACCTGTCGGGGGGACGTCTGAAAGACCTCTGGAAAACATGGGCCTCCAAGGGTGCCAGCCCAAGAGTATTGTCCATTCTGAAAAACAGTTACAACCTTCCCTTCAAGGTCAAACCTCATCTAACCCACTAGTCAAAAGTGGATACACAAATTCCCTCTGGAACAGCTGCCTGCAAGAGGCTTTGTGTTCTTTGTCAACAAAGATGGAGTTCACCATTTTTGGAGCCCGCAAAAAGACATTCTCAATCTGAATCTCCATGTTTGGGATCTAGTGAGCCTGGCATCCCACATCCCCCTTTGCCTGCCACATCACACCAACCTCCTAACTCAGCCCTTCAACCGGAGCCCGCAGAGAGACCAAGGTTTCTCTAGTCTATGTGGCAGACCAAATTGAGGCTCCTCAGAGACACTCAACCAGAGCAGTCTATGAGGCAAAGTGGTCCTTTTTTGTTCAGTGGTACTAATCAAATCAGGTGGACTTCAAAACACAATCTATAAACCAAATAGCTGATTTCAGCAGAGGTATCCCCTCCTGGAACCTATCTCTTGTTTTGCATCAATTGACCAAGGTCCCCTTCGAACCTCTAAGGAAGGCCTCACCTTCAAGACTGTCTTCTATTGGCTCTGGCATAAGGAAAACATAGAAGTGAAATTCATGCCTGGGTGAATAGGACCATTTGCCACAGAGAGGACTGGTCTCAAGTCTCCCTTTACCCCTCCCTGTGTTTTCAACTGGCTCTTGAGGGTCCTGATAGTGTGGCCCCAGTGGTTATCCCAGCACTGGCCCCCACCTTGGACAGATCTCTGAAAATGGATAGATCTCCTGGTCTTCTGTCATGAGAGAACCCAAATGACAGATGAGGGAAGATTTTATTCCTGTTCACCTTCCTTGGGACTTAACTCAAAAGGGGGGGGGGGGGGGGGGGGGGGGGGGGGAGGTAGCATGGGGCAGACTCCGGCTGGTTAGTAAGCTGGTACCCCTAAAATTACAGAATGTCATACATCAGAGTTTTACTGTGAGTCTCTAATTTGAGCTACCCTCCATCCATTGGGTAGTTAGTCTGAATTTGTCCACTAGGTAAGATGTATTAATGCCATAAAATGCAAAATCTAATAAGTAAATGAAATTTTATAGTTAATACTGTACCTAATGGACAAACGGATTCCCACCCTAGCTTCCACTTAGTTAAATGCTCAAAGGGGGACATACTAAATATAAATTTGTGCATTGCAAAATTTGATCTATATATTATTATAACAAGGATATTTTATTGTGTTAATATATCCTACCCAATGGGTAATTGGTAATCTGGTCGGCGCTACCGGCCCCACCAAACGACAGAAGAAGCTGTATGTGTTATCCACCGGCAGGATCGCTCTGGTACTGTGCATTCGCTAAGTGGTGCATCGTTCCTTCCTGTTTAGACAGCATGACTTCATAGCATCTTTTTTGTTTGGCGCATCTACAGTGCAGATGGATTTTTGAGAACCTCAGAAGTTGAAGAATTTGTGGATTTGTTGTGAATTTGAACTTTATTTTCACATTTGCTATATCTTGTGAATATTGTTACACAACATTGCATCATTTGGGACAGAAGTGAGGGGCCTTCGGCCATTAGATGGCAGCATTTGACAAACCCTTTTTCTGTACACGGTGTTGTGATAAGAGTAAAGGCAGTGACCCTTGCGTTTTGAAACAAGAAGACTGTATACTCTACAATCTTTTGACCATTGAAGAAGGACAGCAATTGGCCACCCCTTCTTATTAGAAGAAGAAAGAAAGGTGAGAATTGAAATCTGACAGGTCTGACAGACCAGACAGTGGCCAAAGAAAAGGGTAAGAAGAAGCACTCTACCCCTTCTAAACCTGCCAAGTCATCTACCGACAGCAAGTTAGAAGCCTTGGACCAGACTGGCTATGCTGGTGGCCAGGACTCTTGAAAAGCCCGTGCAGGAATCGACATTCCAGACTGTGAAAATGACACCGACCAGGGCCCCACCAGCTGCTGCAGTGAAGTCATCCGAACGGTTCCTTGCACTGACCCATCAGTTGATCAACCTCAGCCTGTTGGCTGAAGCCAGTGCACCAACCAACCTAGTACCTACCAGGTCCCTGCTTTGCAGAGACAGGTGCACACTGACTCGGATGCCGAACCCACTGACCGACCTTACACTACTGACCCAGCAGAAGAGGGAGAACTGTAAGACCTGCAGCAAGATCTGACCCCTGCTGGCGTTGACCAGGCTCTCTCAGAAGAGCAAACATGCAGAGAGGCAAGGCACGGTATCTGGTCTTTCATGTGCTGAAAACATATCCCTGCCATACACACTTCTGATGCTGACGACAACCCCGTTGCTGGGCCTAAATAGCACCCAGTAGGAAAGATCTCTGTGAACTTTCCAATAGACAAATGGCTCTGTAAGAAGATGGATAAGCTCAACCTCACACTTGCAGAAGGCTATCCATCCAGAAGCTTGGAGGCCAGTGGTTTGCAGAGAGACCAATGTCTTAAGATGGCTACTTCCCAGCAAGCACAAGGTGCCGCTTCAGTGTCGTTTTGGTACAACAAGTCTACGAATCTGAAAAGTAGTTATAGTCGGATATAAATGTTTCTATTCTATTCTATTCTATTGCCAGATCCTCAGGGCCTGCTACCCCACCACCGATATCTTGCACCATATCCCAAAAACTCCCAGAAGATGGGAGAAGGTGTCGCATGCATGTACTTATATTTGCAACCAGATATAGTAGATGTCTGAGCAAGGTGCAGAACATGCAGACCCAGTTGAATGCGATACAGACTGAGCAAAGCAAGAACTGTTTATCAGCATAGCCGATATACTTCTGGCTAGAAGAGACTGGCACATGTCAAGTCTGGCATCAAGCAGGATACATTGTCTTTGCTCCGACAGGCTCCTCTCCTCATGGCCACCGTCTTTCCAGACAACATACTGAAGAAGGCAGAAGACGATATCGCCCAGAACACACACAAGGGACACTCAGCTCTTCCAGCCATAAGAAGGTTCGGTATCACGATTATGAAAGGTCTGAAAAATCTTCTCAGGATAGTAAGTTCAGCAAGCCCGCATGAAAGACTATTGGTTCCTGTGGTCATGGCAAGAAAAAGGGCAAGTCAAGCAACTGCTTGTCCCAACCAGCCAAGGGTCATTCATCATATAAATGATACTGTTTAAATGCTCCAGTCTATGCACAGCGACCAACTGGGAGCAAAGAGACTGTAAAATCTTGTCAGACACCACTCTCCCCTTCCAGACCCGACCGAATCTGACAAGGTCACCGACCATCATAAGTGACTCTGTACATCTCCTCAGGAACAGCTACCCGACGGTATTAATACCTGACTGGAGATAAACACCACAGCAGTGGTCTTGTATTTTTTTATTTAGAGCTTTGGAATGTATTCGGAGGTAATAGGAAACCATGAACTGGGATTCCAAAAATCCCATGCAATTTCTTCCCAGAGTTCCCCCCCTTCCCCCAGTCAAAGTGGGGTGTCCAAGTTGAATTTCTTGTATTTTGCAATGTATCTACAAAAAAGATTGCCTGAAATCCTCACTTATTGCAATAAGAGCTTTGGAATATAGGTAATGGTAAGCCAAGGCCTAGGATTCAAAAAAAAAAATCCTCCCCAAGCCCACCACCCTCGACATAAAGTTGAAGTACTTGTATTTTGCAGTGTATCTGCAAATATTTCCCTGAAATACTATGAAACCTCAAAAAATTATTCTTTAGGACTATTCAGACCTAGTGATATAGCTTTTTGTCCCCTTTTTGTCTTTCAAGGTCGATTATATGAGTCTAGGTCGGTCTGGAGTGATCAGTAGCTTTATGTTATCTGTGTAATACAGAAATGTATAAACTTAACTTGATATATAGATTTGATTACAATGTACATTTATGCAATGGACAAATTGTCGTTCATAGAAAAAAATATTTATCAAATTACACTAAATCAGTTTTTTTATGTCAGCTGACATGTCAATCAGCTGACTTATGTCGTCACTCTGCGGCGTCCGCGTATGTGTCCGTGTGAACAACTTATTCTCCAAAACTACAAGGCCTAGAGACATGCTGTTTTTTTAAAAAAGATACCTTGTCTATCAAAGATGAAAAATTGTTCAAAGCATGCAAATCTGTCTGTGTACCTGTGTGCTAGAGACGTTACAAGGGAGGTACCCCCACCAAAAGTGTGAAAATTTCAACACTTTATCACAGTCTTCTCAGTGACTATTGCAGGGATTTCTCTCATTTCTTGCATATATGTACTAGGTCTCAAGTAGATTATCTTGTGTGAGTATCTGGATCTGTCTTAATTTTTTTTATGGATTTTTTAAATAATTTTTAATGCATTAAAATTCACTAAAATAAATGCACTAAATCACTTATTTTCTCATTGACTATTGCAGGGATTTCTCTCTTATCATGCTTATATGTACTAGGTCTCAAGTAGATTATCTTGTGTGAGTACCTGGATCTGTCTTAATTTTTTTTTTATGGATTTTAAAAATAATTTTTAATGCATTAAAATTCACTTAAATAATGCACTAAATCACTTATTTTCTCATTGACTATTGCAGGGATTTCTCTCTTATCATGCTTATATGTACTAGGCCACTAGTAGATTCCTTTGTCAATTTGTGTGAGTATCAGGCCTGGATCTTTTTTAATTATTTCTTTATGGATTTTTTAAATAAATTATAATACATTAATATTCATGATATCATGCACTAAATCACCTATAACTTGAAAAGTATTGCATTTAGAGCATTTTGTTAAAATATGTTATTCAGCTACTTTTTCCATAGCTACAACATGGTGAGTAACTTGGGTGTCCATTCCAATAGCTAATTGAGTAATAGCTACTTTCTGATTTTTAGCACCTTTCATAATGAGTAAAATCACTTGTAACTCAAAAACTATTGCATTTACAGAATTTTGTGTAAATATGTTATTCAGCTACTTCAAGATACCAGTTCAGAAATGACGATTAAGGCTTCCAAGTATCTTATTTACTTCATGTTTTCTATTGGGAAGCAAATACATAATGCCCATTGCTTACACTGGAAGCAAGTTCATTTCAAACATTTTAAAGGCTAGAAATGGAAAGGACTCAGAAATTTATCTATGACACTCTTTTGACTCATACAAATGGTGTTCTAGGGAGTCCATATATTTTGGGTTCATCACAAACACTGCCGGTATTTCCGACCTTGCACAAGACATCACTGCCAGTGACACAGCAAAAATAGCATATACCTCCATGATTTTTGTCAATTTAATCACAATATGCAGCCCATGGCAAAATCTTGTTTGTTGTAAGACCTAATTTGCCAGTCATCAAGATCTGTAGCCAGCTCTGGATATGTGTCAGACTCATCAGTCACTGATTGCTTGTTTGAAATTGTACATATCTCAGAAAAAGTAAAGGATACAGCAGTTCATTTGAAGCTAAATCCTAATGAAGTGTGATGTGAAAGGGTTAAAATTATGTTATATTGTCAAACATACACAGTTTAATTTGTTCAAATTTATTCATGTCCCCAATTATTACTAAAGCTTCATTTACCCCAGAAATCATTCCAATGTACATCACACTCAAATTATAATCAGTAACCACCTTCTTTCCTCTGTAATCGGAAAGTAATAAGAATAAAACCTCCTCGCATCATATACAAGGGTATGTTCATTTTTCATTCCTTGTGCAATCACAAGTACCAATTACAACATGCAATAGGGAACAAAATCTTGTTGGTTGTTTCACTTATCTTGTCAGTTATCAGAGTCTTTACCAATCTTGATATGTAATCGATTCATTTGGTCACTGATTGCTTGTTTCAATGTTTGTTATTGGTTTTAATTTTGAAAGTTACTTGTTTTTCAGTGCGCCATGTTATTTTCTCATTGGTATGGGCTGTGACATTTGGGAATCACCACTTGTGGATACTACCAAATCTTACAGAAGATGTTGGATTTATGGAATCCTTTCAGCCATTGTACACATTTCAATCCTATTCAAAGATAACAGCAAAAGTTGAAGCAGTGGATAATACTGGTTTAGCCAAAGAGAAATATGAAACAACTACTGAACTGCACTGTGGTGACAATAATATTTCTAGTGAAGACATGGATATCAAAGCTGAACCAGGTCGCTTGTTTGAAACAGACAATAGATAAAGTATGACTACATTTGCATTTTCCAGGCTAACTGTAGTTAGATGCTCTAATTTTCACAATTTTTTGAAACAAGAATTTTACCTCGATAAATTGCAATCTGTGACAACCATGCAATTGTTACAGCGGGTGTAAGAAAAAGCTGTGTCTCTTAAACTACTCAATGGATTTTTATTTCAAATGTTGTCTGTTGTCTTGTCTGCCTGTTGTCTTTGAATCAATTTTCTTCACTGCCATCCTATTGTCTCAATTATCCCTGTTATTTGCTGCTTTCCAACCATTTTTGGCACCTTTATACATTAGATGTTGACAAATTTTCCACATGCTAACATTTGATTTTTGACTTTGGTCAACGTCACATGATCAAAAGAAATTATTTAGATCCACCCACTGCGCATCCCCACTACTCAAAAAGTATTTGCTGCAGTAGGATATGACTTCAACTACATGCTACAGCTATCAACATCTTGAACTGATTAAATTTTTGGAGTGATTTGACCAAAATTGAGTAATTAAGTTGCCCACCAGGGGCACTTCTTTGTTTTCACCCAAGTTTTACTGATCATCACTGCTGTTGGATTATGGTCTTACTTGCATAACTTTAACCTTGATTTGACCTTTGACCTTGCCATAGTGACCTTGAAATATAAAATCTTCTCCAGGCTATAACTCAGAAACCGTAAGATGTAGGAAGTTGATACTTGGTAGGGACATTGGTTAGGAGGTGTAGGTGTGTATCATGGTGTGACCTTGATTTGACTTTTGACCTTACCATAGTGACCTTGACCTATAAAATCTTGTCCGGGCTTTATCTCGGAAACCGTAAGGGGTAGGAAGTTGATACTTGTTAGGGACATTGATTAGGGGGTGTAGTTGTGCAATGTCATAGTCTGACCTTGATTTGACCTTGCCGTAGTGACGACCTATAAAATCTTGTACAGGCTATATCTCGGGAACGGTAAGGTGAAGGAAGTTGATACTTGGTAGGGACATTGGTAAGGAGGTGTAGGTGTGCATCGTCATGGTGTGACCTTGACTTGATCTTTGACCTCCCCATAGTGACCTTGACCTATAAAATCTGTCTGGGCTATATCTCGGAAACTGTAAGATTTAGGAAGTTGATACTTGGTGGGGATATTGGTTATGGGTTGTAGGTGTGCAACACCATTCTGTGACCTTGATTTGATCTTATCATAGTGACCATGAGTTTTAAAATCTTGTCTGGGCTTTTCTTGGTTTTCATAAGGTGTACAAGGTTGACACTTGGTAGGGATATTGGTTAGGGGGTGTAAGTAAATGTATATGTGCATCATGGTGTGAACTTATTGCAGCTCTTTTTTGATCCTGGAACCTCCACCAGTGGCCTATCCACGGGTGTGACTGTTGGGGGTACTGGTTCCACTGGTGAGGCTACTGTTGTGAGTGAGGCTGCCAGCAAGAGTGCTACCCACCCTGTTGAGGATCCCGGTACTGATGTGAGCCAGCAGAATGCCACCCAGCTTGTTGAGGCCCCTGGTGCAGGGACAGCCACCCAGCCTGTTGAGGCTCCCGGTGCAGGTCCCGAGATTCTGCCCTCCAGTACCAGCAGTACTGTGCCATCTGACAGTGAGGAAGATCTGCAGAGTGAGCCCGGTTCCCCTGCTGATGACAACTTCCTGTACGGCTCCCCAGACAATGTTGATTCAGGTGATCAAGAGCTCTGAAGAAGCTAGTTACAGAGAGACCATCATAGGGGTGAGGTCGTTCATGGGTTGGCACAAGATCCCTGAATTTGACAGTTTCTTCTTCAGATGATAACCCGTTTGCTGGTTCCTGAGTCCAGCCAACCGGGTAGGTATCTATTAAACTGCCTCTTGACGACTGGCTTTGCCGGAAGATGGAGAAGTCGAACCTCACCATCACTCAAGGTTACCCTTCAAGGAACACAGAGCCTGCTGGACTTCTCAGGGACCAGTTTGTTAAACCACCCAGGTCGTCTAGATGGTACAACATGCATACAGACAAGAAAGACTCTGACATTGCCACTGTGTGTTCCTGGTCTCCGGAACCGGCAAAGCTGAACAGTGCATTCAGTAGTATTGCAAGACGTAGTTTTCCTTCTGCCCCACCCTCCCGGACCTTCTGCCAGGACGTGCTGAGACAGTGGGAAAGAGCAGCAAGAGAACAAACTAATGTGCAGCCAGGCTGCTGGGTTGTCGAGATATAGATATAGGTTGCCAACAGGTCTTTATCTTCTCGAAATATTTTAAAAACTATTTTAACTACGCATACATCCCAGCAGGCACGCAACTTTGAAATCTGGTTGAATCCAACGTAGAAATCTGGTTGAAATATGTGAAGATTTTGCAAACTGTTTTTGGTTGGATCCAACCAGTGAAATCAGGTTGAATTCAATTGGTGAAATCAGGTTGAATTCAATGGGTGAAATCTGGTTGAAATATGTGTAGATTTTGCAAACCGTTTTTTGATGGATCCAACCAGTGAAATCAGGTTGAATTCAATTGGTGAAATCAGGTTGAATTCAGTGGGTGAAATCTGGTTGAAATACATGTAGATTTTGCGAACTGTTTTTTTTTGGTTGAATCCAATGTATGAAATAGGGTGAAATCAGGTTGTTTACACTGTCTTCTTTATTTGAATCATTGTAGCTTGTGTGTCATAATTATAGCTTCTTAATAATATTATACAATAACTATCCATATGCATATTTTACAATTTGGATACATCTTCAAAGTAATTAATTCTTTCCAAGATGACATGTTTTCATGAATAATTGTATATTCAATATTCTATTTCTGATGACATTGTAATAACACATAATTTTGCATCAGTTTTCAAATATATTTGCTCAAGACATGTAAATCCATATTTTCCAACTAGATATCCATTTTTATGTGATTAATAGGACCTGTATTATTCAGTGCCTTCAATTGAAATTCTTTTTGTGAAATTTTAAAATAATTTTTTTTCTTTGTAAATAAACAATTGTGACATTATTTATATCTTCCGTATTTTATCCCATCAGTTTCTTTTAAACATTTTATTAAGTTGGCTATAATTATATTGTAATTATAAAGAAGCTATAATCATGTAGCAAAGCCACAATGCTCAGTTCAGATGCTTGTGTGTCATACAACTTTGTCATATAAACTGAAAAAAAAACAAGAATAGCTGCATTATTAGAATTCCACCCATTACTCCCAACCTTAATTAGTTGTCAGTTCTGACCACAAAGAAAACAGACCTAAAGAAGTAAACGCCATGCATGCAAATGAGCATGGGTAAACCCTGACCTCCACCCCTGCTGTGTTATCTAATTACTCTTAGTCACAGGCCTAATGTTCTGTGTAGTAGGGTACAGATAAGAAAAACCAGAAACCCCCCAACCTCACTGTTGTGTGATAAAATGTTATAGCTTAGGTTCTCTGTATAGAGAAGTTTTCAGTGTAAACTTGCAAACTCAAAACTAGTTATTTGTGTATGGGAGAAATTGAGAAACAAATTCAAATTACTAAGTTTTGATGAATAAGTTTGATTTTATTACGCTACAATAGCTTACCATGTGGGACTTAATGCTGTTCTCGGGTTGCCACACCCGGGGCCAACGTCTTAGAAAAAAAGACAGTTCTTGTTAGCCACCGGATATACTGCTAGTTGTCGTCACGTGATAACCTCTGACCTCTCGCCCTACTTTCTCGTTGGCCACGCGAATTAACAATGCTTTATTTTACAAGGAATATTATTTCATTTTTACAAGGAAATACTTGTCGTTGGATCAGGAAACTACATCAGTTTCTTTATTTTAATGCATAGAATCACAATTCGATGTCTTTTCATAGTTCAGATAAGTATCTTTACTATATTTTACAACTGAAGTCCACTTCCGGGTTCACGTTGTAAAGCAATGGCGACTCGTTATGTGGTTTCTAATACAGGATATATATATATGCCTGTCAGTAAAATAAAATAAAATATTTAACCCCTATCTTCTTCATTATTGGACCTTTTTTAGGGTTTAAATATGTATAAATGTAACACAAACGAGTCCTGGTCGAGTGAAATCAACGGAAACAACTTCCGTTTTTATTGTCGAGACAGCAATTTCTTATAATGCGCGTCTCGTCTAGGTAGCTTATATACAGGAATATATGCCTGTTAAACTCAAATAAAATAAATTTTAGAAGGGTTTACCCCCGTTCTTCTATTCTATTGGTCCATTTTAAGGGTTAAAATATGATATAAAGCACGAAACTAACTTGGGGGAATCCTCGGGGAAACCCCTGTGATGACGTCACGTCTAGACAACATGTGCTGAGAGACGCGTGTTTCTTACAGTACGTTTATAAATATAAATAAAATAAAATTAAATAATATATTTTATCCCTTCTTTCCTGTATTATTGACCATTTATAAGGTTAATACTTAAATAAACAGGATTAGAATTCTTCATTAATCGTCTAGACATTACGTGTCTCTTTAGGCTATAAGGTAACCTTGGTTACCCATTATTTTAATTATATTTTAATTCATCCAGTTTTAAATTATAATTACTTGTTTTTTAGATTCTATGTTATTTAATAAAATTCTGTGTATTTTCTGCTTTCATTATCTCACAACTAGCCCTACCTGCAGTGAGGCGGGTGGGGCAGGTGACCTTGTGTCACAGTTGATTTACTTATGTAAATCTAGTTGTGTAGTACCTTCAAAGAAGGAAAGGCAAAGCTTCCTTGGAAGCTTACCTTAAGGAAAGCTTACATAGAAATTATAATATCCAACTTCTTTCTCCAGGGTGGATCAGATCCCTGCTTAAATTCAGATAAGATCTTAGTTCATCCGAGATTTTTAATGCATCCGAGAATCGGATGCAGCATTCACCCAAGTATGATTTGATACTCGGTTTTCATTGCATCTCTCGGATCATCTGAAATCTAATGCTTGGTGGATTGTATGTAGGTCTGATCCTCGGATGATCGGATCATCTAATCTGATGTTCGGATGTTGATTCCAGATCAGAACACTAACAATCCTCACAAAAAAAATAAAATAAAATAAATAAATAAATAATAAATAAATAAATAAATAAAACTTGGACTAATAGTTCACCAGCCTGGCAGTAAATATCACCTATTGGAGGCTTGGGTCCAAGTTCAAGTCCAAGTCCTCAAGCCCAAGAGGCCTTCTAAACAAGGTCCTTCATTCAGTCCTGGCTCTGTATTTTAGGGAAGTAGGTTGCCTGACTTCACCCTAACCAATTTTTGAGGACATTGAAACTTAGGCAGTTTTTTGAACCTCCCTGCCCCCAGGGAATTTATGCCTAGATCCACAGTCTGGACTCTGAATGATGTACTAGGCCAACAGGAAGTTGGTCTGTTATTATTTTCCCTTAAAATGGAACAACCTTGTCTTGAACACAAGTTTTCAATCTGTATCTCCCTAGGGGCCTCCTTGGGTAAGCCCCTCCTCCCCTTCTGGTTAGCAAGAGTTGAGCTTTAGGCTGCTCTCCACTAGGTTCTTCTAAATACAACCTGGTTATGGATATATGTTAAGACAGTAGCAAGGCTACTTCCAGACAGGTCAAACTCAATTTCATGGTGCATATAAGTAGTCAGAAGGGGTATGGTGAATTCAGGTGAGATACTGGATCTTTAGATCTTAAAGTTCCCCATTCACAACTACTTTAGGAGGGACAGGAGTCCCTCACCAAGGCACCTGTAATAACACTTAGGGTTTAGACCCTATTAATCAACCCTTTCCAATTCCCCACATCTAGAGGCTCCTACAGGAACCACCCCAATGGGGGTCATTCCATCCCAAGCAGTATCCATCGTTTTCCCCAGGTAGGGGGAAATCGAGTAGCCGAGGCTCCAAGGTCTTTTCGACCCACTCCAGGGGACGAGGGCATGAAAACCCTTCCCCCCAATGACTCCTCCAGCCTCACTCAGTCCACCAGTAGGAGTTTACCTCCGTTCTTTCAGATAAGACTGGCAAACAAATCCTGTCATTCTTTCAAATCTAAGTCCAGTCAGACTCCTGACCCAGTCAGAATACAAGGCCCTTCAAAGACCAATTCCTGGCTTCTATATCCAGTCTCTTCTGTCAGAACGCAATAGAAAGGGTGGAAAATGTAAAATCTCTCGGGTTTTACAGTCGCCTGTTCCTAGTACCAAGCCTCACACAAGGTGGAGGCCAGTCATAGACCTAAACAGGCTCAACACTTTTCTACATGTATAAAAGTTCAAAATGGAAACCCCAGAGTCCATCAGGACCTCACTGATTCCAGAGGAATGGGTATCGTCGATAGATTTGTCGGACGCTTACCTTCACACCCCCACCCACCCAAACTCAAGGAAATACCTAAGGTCTTGCTACAAGTCTCAGGTGTGCCAGTTCACCTCCCTCCCATTCGGACTAGACACAGCCCCCCAGGTCTTTACAATGATTGTAAAGGAAGTGAAACTAATGGCCCTCTCAAGAGGACTCAGAATTCACCAATACCTGGACAACTGGCTGATCAGATCCCAGTCTCAGGAGGAAGCCCAAGTGAACACTCAGACGGTGGTAGACCTAACCCAGTCCTTGGGGTGGATAATAAGTCAAAAAAAAAAAAAAAAAAAAAATCAGAACTGAAACCTACTCAGGTGTTCCTTCTTTCTGGGCTACGAGTACCATCTAGATTCAGCCCTTGTAAAACCCACTCAAGAGAGATGGCTCAAACTCCAGGATTTGATCCTACTCCTCAAGTCAAAATGTGTTTTGACTGCAAGATGTTTGATGTCGCTAATTGGGTTGCTAGCCTCAACGGAGAAAATGGTCCCCGAGGGACTCCTTCACATGAGGCCCTTTCAGTTTCATCTCAAGGAGCACTGGAGATATCCTCAGTCGCTATACAACCTCCTTCCTTGGACAGAAGCCATTGCAGCCCACCTGCATTGGTGGCAAAATCCCTCAAACGTGATGAAAGACGCAGACCTTCATCCCAAAGACCACAGTATCCAACTCTTTACCGACGCCTCAAACGAAGGTTGGGGCGCTCATTTAGACCAAAATTTTACAAAGGGTCTGTGGTCAGTTCGGGAAAAAAGGCTACACATAAATGTCTTAGAATTGAAGGCGGTCTCCCTGGCCCTTCGAGACTTCAAGGAGCAGTGCCAGAACCAAACAGTGTTAGTTGCGACTGACAACTCAACAGTGGTAGCCTACATCAACAAACAAGGAGGAACTCAGCAGAAATGTGTGCTCTACTGTGGAAGATCATGACCTGGTGCCATCACTACCACATAACATTGAAAGCCAGGCACATCCCAGGGTGCCCGTATGTGATGGCCGACCTGCTGTCCAGGTCCAACCAAGTACAGTCAACAGAATGGTCTCTGCATCCGCAGGTGTTCAAACAGATCAGCCAGAGTGGTTCAGCCATCATCTGAACCACAAACTTCCACTGTACGTATCTCCTGTCCCAGACCCATAGGCTTGGGACATAGATGCTCTGAACATAAACTGGACGAACCTTTCGGCCTATGCTTACCCTCCTACGGCTCTCCTTCACAAGGTGATCCAAAAGATCAAGCAATGCCATTGCCCGATCATCGTAATAGCCCCAGGCTGGCCAGGGATGCCCTGGTTTTGGGACCTAGTGCAGCTCTCAACAGAGATCCCACTACCAACTCCCAGTGTCAACAACCCACAACAGCTGAACCTCCTCGCCTGGTGTCTAGGAGCGACAACTCCAAGAACAAGGCTTCTCTGTGGAGGTGGCAGAGAGAATTGCTGCTCCTCAGCGGTCATCAACAAGGACCATCTATAGTCAAAGTGGGCCCTATTTGAAAAATGGTGCAGAGAAAATTCGGTGGATTTCTCCACTCCATCTGTGAAACAAATCTCAGATTTTTTTCATGTACCTGTACCAAGACCTAAACAGGCGCCCCTCGACCATTGATGGTTACAGGACTGCAATCGTTGACACTTTGGGCCCAACAGCCCACCATATTGCACATAATGCAGACCTTTATAGATTACTCTCCAGTTTTCACAGGGATCGTCCCAAAAGTTCCAGAAATTTACCTAAGTGGAACCTTTCTGTTGTCCTCAACGAGCTCACAAAAGCACCCTTTGAGCCCATGAAAGACCCAGACCTCAAACATCTTACTCTCAAAACTGCTTTCTTGCTAGCTTTGGCCTCCGGCAAACGCCGCAGCGAAATCCATGCCTGGGTCGCAAACAAAGTATCTTATCTAGGCCAATGGGAAAAGGTTGCCTTGTTCCCTTCTGATTTCATAGCCAAAAACCAACTAGCAAGAGAAGGTTCTCAAAGTGTATCTCCGGTGACTATTCCTGCTTTGACTACCATTGTAGATAGACAATTTAAAGACGACAGGACCCTGTGTCCGGTACGGGCCCTGAGGTATTATCTGGACCGAACCTAGACCTGAGGGGGTCTCGTTCCCTCCTTTTTATCTCCTTCAAGAAAGGACATACCTCAGACATCAGACCCGCTACTCTCTCTTCCTGGTTGAAACAAACCATCCTACTTTGTTACAAACAAGCAGACCAACAAACCTTGGACTTGGTCCAAGTTAAAGCGCATGACATCCGGGCCTTCGCGGCCTCTAAGGCCTTTTACGGTGGGGTATCGGTGGACTAAATCATGCAAGCCTGTCACTGGAAAGCTCACAACACATTTACAAATTTTTACCTAAAAGACCTTACTTGGTCGTACACCGACAACAATATGTATCTGGGACCCGTAGTGGCGGCACAACAAGTCCTAGATCCTTCCCCTCAGACCAGTTGTCCTCGGAAAGAAAAAGGGGGGGGGGGGCACATCCGCTACAACCAAGTCTTCAGGAGTCTCTCCCAGGATCTAGGTATTCCTTTCCCTTCAAGATGTTACGGGTAAGGTCATTTTGTTTTTTAGTCATCAAGTAATTTCTATTAAGGACTTATTTAGTTGTCATTAATCTCATATTCAGGTTGCAAAAATTTATGAGATCTCCAACCATGGGTTGGTCAGTCACTAGTGAAGGGCCCTCAGGGACCTTTAGACCTCGAAGTGAGCACTGCTGCACTTCCGTCCTACAATCAAACATCTAGACAGTTTCAGCACTGTCTCTCATTTTATTTAGGTTTTTGGCTCGTTACAGGCCCGGTCTTCGGGATCGGGGCACTGTAAATGGGACTCAGACTGGTATTTCTGGCACTATTCTATACATATTAATTCAAAATCTTAGAAAAAATGACATATCTTCCAGTCTCAGCTGTAATCCCGCTACCGGGCGGTTGAATTCAGCATTAAGTCCCACATGGTAAGCTATTGTAGCGTAATAAAATTGAAAATTTTAATTACTTAAATGTAGCTTTTATAAGCTACAAGCTTACCATGTGGGACTTAGAAGAGTCCCACCCTGCCTCCCCGCTGTTTACAGCTGAGGGGTAGGTTTTAGAAAATTTCAACGAGAAAGTAGGGCGAGAGGTCAGAGGTTATCACGTGACGACAACTAGCAGTATATCCGGTGGCTAACAAGAACTGTCTTTTTTTCTAAGACGTTGGCCCCGGGTGTGGCAACCCGAGAACAGCATTAAGTCCCACATGGTAAGCTTGTAGCTTATAAAAGCTACATTTAAGTAATTAAAATTTTCAAATTTATCTTTTTTTATTTAAGATAAGTTTGACTTCAAAATGTTTTTTTTAATTATCAGGAATTGCATTAATCAAAATATAATTATAAATTATAAAAATTATATTTGAGTGCATCAGTTTTGTTATAAGTTACTATAAATTAATAAGGAGAATGGATAAAAATGTACAAGTACATGCACACATAATTTTTATCATCTTTATAATCTTTAAAAATTAGTCTTTGCTTTAATAGACTTAATCACTATATCACCCTCTAGAAAAAGAATTTTCAATCAACGATCACTAGTCATTCATTTCTCAATATTCAACCTGTTTTCTGTTCAATAACATGACTATGATTTCATGTCGAAAAACCTAACTTGATTTAGTGGTGATTTTTTCATGAAGTATCACTACTTTTTCCAGACAAAAATCCAGCTTTGAAATAGTGTTGAAATTGTGTCCGTGTCAATTTGTCAACCAAAAATCACCATGATTTCTGGTCAAAATATCACTACTTTTTCATGTGAGAAAACTAACTTAGATTTAGTAGTTGATAATGCCGATTTCAACGTCAGGACCTGTTTTCAACTCTAAATCAACGACATTTCAAGAGGTGTGCCTGCTGGGATATATCATCAAAAAGGCATTGGAACAGTTCTGCTCATTGGTGTTGTATTAAAATCCAAGTACAAACAAGTGAGCAAGAAATATTTGAAACTTGAGACAATATTTGTAATGAATTACGAATCATCATCCAATGAAAAAGGTCGAGACAAGGAAGCAGAAACAGCCAGAGTACGAGGCCAATAATGACAATAAAGGTTAAATATATTGTGTTGTACACCCTTATTTTACAAAATAATTTGTTCAAACATATGACCAGCACTCTGGCTTGCTTCAACCATAATATAACAGTCCGCCCTTGAACTTAACAAAAATGTCGGAATGGTTTTCTTTGCGAGAAATGAAACTGAAGTTTATAAACTTCAAATACCGCCAGGATTCGTGAGGAAAGGGTTATATTATTAAACAAAAAGAAAGATAAATATAAAATATGACCTTTAATGATATCCACAAAGTAATATTAAGGAAAAAACACCAAAATTCTACATATTTCTTGAAGTCTTCTAATATCACTCCCTCACTCACTTGTACCCACAGAAACAGCAAATATTCATAGGTCACATGATTTTGTGGGGTTTTCGGTTCATTATATTTTCCGGTGTCGCGTGAAATTTGTTTCCCCGTGAAATAAGTTTCTCAAATTGGAACTAAACAACGGATAGCAATGTACTCCCGAGAGCCGCGATGTCATGCATTTTAGTGAATACCCGGCGGCCATATTGAATGTTGATATATTGAAGAGGAGGGAAAAAACAAAATATTGAATTGTAAGTGTAGTGAAGATTAACTTGTCACCCGAGGACTATGTACTGCTTTTAGGCATAAGTTGGCCACCACTCATTTAAATGTGTCAAACGGACAAATGTGTGGTTGCACAGGGTTTAAAAGTGGTCTTTATCATAAATCTTATTATAATAGACCATTCAATAATGATACAGCTAGGCCTTTAGATTTATAGAAATTTCAAAATATGATGATGGTGGCCAACTTATGACCGCGGCCAACTTATGCCTAGAAGCAGTAGTATCTGTGTGCTTGTTTTATTATTTAGACAAATAGCTATAAATTTGTTTTGTAAATCATCAATACCAACGCCAGTCCTGCAGTATCCTGAAAAATCATTTGAAATACAGTACTGTACACGGGTGTCATTAATGTTAGACAATGATAAAAAAATAGGTATCCTCGATGGACGGGTTTTCGATATGACAACGTAAACGGAGAATGATGAGTATCCAAACGTACGCAACAAAAATGATCAGAAATATAAGAATAAAATTAAATCCACGAAGTGTCTGATTCAGTGTGACTTCATATTCATTCTAAAATATTACAAAAACGTAATCCAAAAACGAAACTGTGAGCTTATAGTTTAAGTGATCGTAAACGTGAATATATCGAAAACCCGTACATTGGCTATACTACTCAGCCAGTGAATTTCGTCACCCCAGTGAAGTTCGTCACTTGTATTTTATGACAGTATTAAAACTTCTTTACTATGATCTTACTGCAAACAATTATACCTTGCTCTCCAAGGCAAGTATTCCACTTTTTAAAGTCGATGTGACTCCTGTCACGGCATCCTGGTTTTAAGTTTTTGTCTAAAGTCACGGCATCATATTAAAAGTCAACAAGTCTCGACAGCTTAGTTAATTTATTAGTGATATATTTGCTTGACAATTCCGTAGAATATCTTTGAGGTCAAGGAATTCTGTGGTTTCCCAACAATGTATGTGCAGAAAATATTTTACGCAACAATATTTTACTTGAAGATCAAAATTCACGTACAAGAAATTTATATTAATAAGGTCACAGATTTCCATATTGGTTTTTTAACAATATTTTCTGCTTTACAATCAAATACTAGATAGACTACACAGCTCATAAATATTCATATATATGCGTAGGAAATATTTGATGATTCCATGGGATTTTTTAACAATATTTTACTTGAAGAATTTGTGGATTACTCATTAACATTGATGAGATCGCGGTATTCTGTGGGGTATCCCCAACGTATCTTATTTGTGCGAATCTAAGGTATTATGACTGAATTTGCGATGCCATGACTTTAGATGAAAATTTAAAACCATGATGCCGTGACAGGAGTCACTTCGTTTTAAAATGTGGATATTGTTAGTCCTTGAACGCTTTTATAGCATGTGACGAACTTCACTGGGGTGACGAAATTCACTGGCTGAGCAGTAGCTCAACACATTTAATGTGATACATATACACTGATACATATAAACAAGAGATTGCTTATTCCATTTCTTAATAATTTAAGGAAGTAACATAAAACCAGACAATATAAAAACAACTTGTCTAACATTAATGACATCTTAACATTAATGACACCCGTGTACTATACTGAGTAACACATTGGTTAAATCACGAGGTGTCCCCATGTGTAACTTATTGCCTAAATTTTGGGAAATGATAAGCTTGCTTGATTTTACTTGGACACTCTTTCATTTCTAGATTTATATCAGGAAAATTCATTTGTCAGTTGATATTAACATTTACGATCGCCGATTTTCGGCCACTTAACATATGTCACTGGATTAGTGTAAATATTTTACAAGACATTTTTATACTGAACAAATCAGCCCAATATTAAGGGAGTTATTCACATTTTGACTTTTAAAAGTTCCTGTTAACTACTGTGGTTATTCGCAATCAACATTTTTTTGTAAAGTATAGACGAGGAACCACTGTACTATGAAACGTTGTGTGTTCAGTAGACACATATACTTCAAAATTTGCATATGTAGCTAAGGTCCAACAACTTCAATTTTTACATGAGCAATTTTTGTACACTACAAAGCACCGGCTGTGTTGGATAGGTCATTCAACCAAATAAACAGCATACAGCATTTCATTATAAAAATTCAGCATCCCATTGTGACCATTTTAAAAATGAGAAGAGCTGCCTTTCCCACTGCGACCACATTAAAGCAAGAACTGGCTGACCTATCCCACTGTGACCACTTCTTATTATTAGATTTTTTTTTCTTTTTTCTTCAGAAAAAGGAGAGGATGGCATGAATAAGGTATTTCTCAAAAATGTAATGGAAATCTGTAAAGAACTAGCTCGCTTTTCTCAATGAATCCTTCATGGTGGATCAGAAAGAAGTCACATTTCATAGCCTCACTGTCCGCTGCATAAGGAATAATCCCAGTCTATCCTGAAAAATTCATGGGTTTGTAATTTTATTTATTTTTTTTTTTTTGTATTGTATTTTTTACACTTTTGAATTATTGTTTGATGTGTTTGTAATGTTGTGTTAGTATTGTGATATTCCAAATTATTTTTTTCCTTACATTTTACTTGCCCTTTTCTAAGAGAAAGATTCTTTTTATTGCATTAATACATCCTATCCAATGGACAATTGCTAATCCGGTCAGTACAGACCGGCCCGCTAAATGCCAGAAAAAGACGTCCTGTGTTTCCACCGGCTGGCCGGTCTTAGTACTGTGCACTCCCCAGATGGCGCCTCGTACTTCCTTCCTGTCTAGACAACCTGACGTCATAGCATCTTTTTTCGTTTGGCGCGTATACTGTGCAGACGTGTTTTCAATAATCTACAGATATTTTAAGAAAAAGTGTGGATTATTGCAGATTTTCAACCTTATATGTGAATAGTTTAGTGTAGAAGTGTTATCTACACATCAAGCACGGATATACATTAAATCTGCTGGAAACGCTCCCTAGTTGACTCAATTTATTGTTGATGATAGGGCAGTAATCGACGAGAAATATGAAGGCAGCCATTTTCTAGTTTCCTCCCATTCAACAATTGTGTTGTTAGGGGCAGATCGACAATATTTAGAAAGAAATGGATATACTACTTACAAGGTATTTTTATCCGTGTTTTGTTATTTGAATGTACCTAACCTCCAGCTACAATCACCAAGGTAACGTCAGTCCTTTCTAGTATTTATAAATAGAAGGAATTCCCTAAGAGGTGCATTTCTTCAGAGCGCACTGGTACCAACTTCTCTGCTGTATAGCATCAGTCACACCAGCCAGCTCGAGTATTTAATGTTTTGTTTGAATGTACGTACCTTCTGTAAGCTTCCAGCTACAATCATGAAAGAAACGTCAGTATTTATACTATAAACAGAAGCAAGAGATGCATCCTTCAGATTTCTTCAGAGCGCACTGGTACCGACTTCCCTGCTGTAAAGCATCGGTCACACCAGCCTAGCTCGAGTACTTAGTGTTTTTCATCAGAACTTCATGTCTACGACATAGAACAAATTTCATTCTCAGTCCCACCCTTGAGGACCCGGCTCATGTGTCGGTAATAAGGGCAGTTTATGGCCAGGACACTGGTTTGAATGCATAGCCGGCTGAGAAGAACCGACTTCAGACCGGCACCGACCAGGACTTTCATCTTCAGAGCACACTGGTCCAGGCTTCTCTGCTTTAAAGCATCATCCGACCGGCCAGCTCAAAAGAACGCGACCTCTGACGTCATATTCTACACAAAGCTGGTCACGTGATTCACCGACCAGGTCACGAAGCTGATCATGTGATTCACCGAACAAGAAGATCGGAAGTGCATTCTTTCTGCTCACGTCTACTGTGATTCCAGTTTTAGTTGACTACAATAGTAAAACAAAAATAAAAAATAAAACAGGCCCATTTGACCTAGGGTCAGAGAACCCTGACAGGTCAAGGTCGGCCACCAACTCACCGGTTAACCGGGAGTCTACCGACGTTGCCCCCCCTTTTTTCTTTCCTTCCAGAGTTGGTTTGAGAATTGAAAGATAGAGAGAGAGGGGCTGAGTTCAGTCCCAGAAGAATAAACTTCCCAAGGGAAGCAAGTCACAGTTTTTTTTTTGTTTTTTTTTTATAATATGTACATTCAACATATTTACATGATGTACATATTTAACATATTTATAATATGTACATATTTATATATACACAATATCTCCTCACTTCTGGGCCTGGTGGTGCACCTGTTGGGCAGCCACTACAGGTCCCAGGTGGAAAAGCTCTGAGTCTGCCCAGGCAACATCCTTCAAATAAAATTGGGTGAAGGTGTTGTGAGATTTCCAGTGGCAGGCTGACAAGATCTGATCTAAGGAGATCCCTGATTGGAAAGCCTTAGAGACAGCAAAGGCCCTAACATCATGGGCTTTAACCTGATGTAAGGTGAGGGCCTCCTGGTCAGAGAGCTCATAGCACAGAATCACAGTCTGTTTGATCCATGAGGAGATGGTGGCAGGTGAGATGTCTTTGTCAAAACCCTTCTTGAAGGAGACAAAGACTAAATCCTTATTCTGCCTGAGATCTGCAGTCCTGTCCAAGTAGTAGCGCAGGGCTCTAACTGGACATAGGGACCTGTCACCCTTGAGTGACCTATCCAGAGATGGTGCCAGGGCTGGAATAACCACTGGAGCCACACTATCTGGACCTTCCTTAGCCAGCTAGTTCTTGGATAGGAAGCTGGGTGAGGGGTACAAAGACACCTTAGACCAGTCTGACTGGTGTCTGATGTTCTTATGTAACCAAGCATGGATCTCACTCCTGCGTTTACCAGAACCTAAGGCCAACAAGAAAACAGTCTTGAAGGTCAGATGTTTCAAGGAGGCCTCTTTTAGGGGTTCAAAGGGAGCCTTTGTCAGCTGGTGAAGCACCAGAGAAAGGTTCCAGGAGGGGATACCCCTCCTGCCCTTGGGTCTGTCTCTATGGAAACTGTCCAGGAGATGAGTGAGATTTTCATCTTTGCTGACATTAATGGTCGAATTACCCAGTTTGTCAGTAATGGCTGATCTGTAGCCATCAATAGTGCCTGGCTGTAACTTCTTGTCCTGAAACAAGTGCAGGGGGAAGTCAGCAATGGCTTTCAAAGGTGGTGCCCTGAAGTCCACCTGATTACTGAGGCACCACTTTGTAAAAATGGTCCACTTTGCCTCATAGACAGATCTGGTCGATCTTCTTTGAGGAGCCTCAATTCATGCTGCCACTGCCTCAGAGAAGCCCTGCTCCTTGATTGCTGAGGCTCTAGGAGCCAGGCATGTAAGTTCAGATTTGACAGGTTCCTGTGAAGAACCTGGTTGAATGGCTGAGCTACCAGGTTTGGTATGTTGGGCAGGCACAGTGGGATTTGACTGGACATTGCCACTAGATCCCAGAACCAGGGCATGTTGGGCCACCCTGGGGCAATCAGAATTATTCTGTTGCAAGGGTAGTCCTGTAACTTCTCCACCACTTTGCCCAAGATGGCCGCTGGTGGAAAAGCATATGAGTCCAGGTCCTCCCAGGAGAGGCTGAGTGCATCCACTGCCCAAGCCTGGGGGTCTGGCACTGGTGACACAAACTGTGGCAGTTTGTTGTTGAACCTGGTGACAAACAGGTCCACTTGTGGCTGGTGCCACCTTGAGCATACAGCTTGGAATACTTCTGGATGAAGTGACCACTCTGTTTGAATGGTCTGGCCAAGTCTGGATAGCTTGTCTGCTATCACGTTCAGCCGGCCGGGGATGTGACGTGCCCTGAGGGTTATCTGCTGTCTGGTACACCAGGACAGGATTCTCCACAGTAGGGCACACAGTGATCCCAACTTCATCCCCCCCTCTTTGTTGATCTAGGCAACCACTGTTGTGTTGTCTGTAGCTATCAGTACTGTCTTGTTGTAACAGAGGGTTCGAAACTCTTTTAGAGCTAGAAAAACTGCTTTTAGCTCTAAGTGGTTTATGTGAAGCTTGCTCTCTGGAAGGGACCAACTTCCCCTTGCAGTGTACTCGTCTAAGTGAGCGCCCCACCCTTCTTTTGATGCGTCTGTAAACATTTGCAGAGCATGTTTTAGAGGGTGTAATGGTTGACCTAGTAGCACATTGCTTTCCTCCAGCCACCACCTTAGATGGGGGTGGAGGGACTTGGGGACCGGGATCACCTTTCCAGTGATTCTGGGACCCTCCAGTTGTTTTTCAAGTGCCACTGTATAGGTCTCATGTGTAGTCGCCCTAAGTGGACTTGCTTTTCTGTTGCTGTGAGTAGACCTATGAGGGACATGAATTGTCGGACCGGGCAAACCGGATCCGACAGTATTGATCTGATCTTGTCTGTCAAGGTCTGCCAACGTTCTCCTGTTGGTCTGACCTTGCCCTCTTTCAGGTCGAACTGGTAACCTACAAAGTTGAAGACCTGTTTGGGGACCAGTTCTGATTTTTCCTTGTTCACCAGCCACCCTAGTTCCTGACAAAGTGTGACCAGGGTTTGAGTATGCTGGAGACAAGTGTCGTGGGTAGAGGCTCTCACCAGCCAGTCGTCTAGCTACTGGTGGGTCCTTATACCCTTCTGAAGTGCCATGAGTTTGACCTCTTTGGCCACCACTGTGAACTCCATGGGGGCTGTGGATAGACCAAAGGGTAGGGCTTTGAACTGGTAAGACCGACCCTGGAGATGAAAACGCATGTACTTCCTGGACTGACTGTGAATTGCTATGTGGAAGTATGCGTCTTTGAAGTCTATAGATGTGACCCACTCCCCTGCCTGTAGGGAGGTTCTTATTGTCTCTGGGGTCTCCATCTTGAACGACTCTGTGTTTAAAAAGGTGTTCAAGGTGCTCAGATCCAGGATGGGTCTCCACCGGTTGTTGGGTTTGGGTACCAAAAATAGCCGGTTGTAAAAACCCAGTGAATTTTGGTTTTCTACCGGTTCGACTGCATCTTTGTTTATCAGGTGATACAGTGCCTCCACAAGGAAGGA
Source organism: Sabellastarte sp. h YS-2021 (assembly GCA_964017235.1). Lineage (NCBI taxonomy): Eukaryota > Metazoa > Annelida > Polychaeta > Sabellida > Sabellidae > Sabellastarte > Sabellastarte sp. h YS-2021. The sequence goes on along the minus strand of OZ024929.1, from coordinate 61,782,002 downwards.
CTGTTTGGTTGGATGGTGGTAGTTGCTTATTACAGTCGGTGACCTTGTCAAGTAAGGTCTGTACCGGAAGGGGAGAGTGTAACCCTCCCTCAGTAAGTTTACCACTTTTGGACTTGAACCCAAGGACTCCCATTTTTGCCAATACTGTTTTAACCTCGCCCCTACAGGAGGATCTATAACAGCATGTTGTGCATTGGTGACAAGATCTACAGAACACAAGTGACCTACACAAGAAACTTTTTCACATATTTTATTTCTGTGTAAATTTGACAACAGGTGGGATTTACGCCTTTCCTTTGTGGCAACCCGGTGACAATATGAGCATTTGCAACATGTGAGTCTACATTGAAATTTAAAGTCACTTTGCTGTTCTTGGAAACCACTGGTGCTGGGTTCAAGCCTCCCTGACCGGTGACATGTACAGAGTTCTTCTGACCGGTCACAGAATTTACATATTGATTGTCATTTATGAGGCTTGAACCCCTTGGCCGGCTTCTGGGAGAACGTTGAGGCCTTGCCACGACCTTTCCTGGCTTGTTGCTTGTCTTTAATCTGCTTCCAAGCCGGAAGGGTAGGTTTCCTGTCGTGGTGACTCGTAGATCTATCACTTGCAGGGTAAGGCCGGAAACGATTTTGTTGTCGGTGTGATGTACCCGACGAACGCCTCTCGTCATTTCTACTGATTTCCTCTTCAGCCTTGGTGATAAGCTGATCCGGGAACAATGCGTTTAGATGTACTGGAGACGTTCTTAGGGCGTTCACAGTGTCTTGCTTCACTCCCGCGTGTAGGTAGTCCAGATAGCTATCCCTGCGAGCTAGAGTGAAGTTGGCCATGTTGATAAAGATTCCCTCGGATAGATCCTGCATGGTTCTGGCCATTGCTTGTGAGATTGACCGGTTAAACGTGGTCAGATACTCCAGTTCATTGACAGCTTGCTTCATCTTCTCTGATGACTTGCCCTTACTGTCGAGATGAAGAGTTTTGAGTTGAATGGCCATAGAGTCTTGAACTCTAGTCAGACACCTTGACAAACCAGCAGCCTGGTTACACATTATTGTCTGTTCTCTGGCTGCTCTTTCCCACCTCCTGAGTAGCTCTTGACTGAAGGCCCGGGAGGGTGGGGCAGTAGGTAGATTTCTTCTAGCCACCCTGCTGAATGAATGGTTGAGTTTTGCAGGATCCGGTGACCAGGTGCGTACTGTTGTGCTCTCAGAGTCCTTCTCAGCATGCATCCCGTACCACCTTGAAGATCTGGGAGTTTTAATGAACTGATCTCTGAGGAGACCGGCATTGTCTGTATTTCTAGTTGGGTAGCCCTCTGTGAGTGTGAGGTTAAGACTGGACATCTTACGACACAACCAGTCGTCCACAGGAAGTTTCACCGACACTTTACCGGTTGGTCTAACACGTGCACCGGCAAAGGGGTTATCATCAGCAGTGGAGGACACAGTCTCCAACTCGGGAACCTTGTGCCAGTTCATAAAGCTTCTCACACCCCTCATGGTCTCCCTGTAGTTTGCCTCCTCAGTAGGTTCACTGTCAGGATCATCTTTGGAGACTTCCCTGTCTGCTGACCGGTCCCGGTGGATCTCATCATCCAGGGAACCGGTATCACTGAGCTGGCCAGCTTCACTATCAGAAGCTGCACTCACATCTCCCTCACCGGTTGGCTGAACTTCAGGGAATGAACCGGGAACCTGAACAGGCTGGGTTGCTATCCCTGCACCGGCAGCCCCAAGGGGCTGGGTGGCAGTCTCCATCTCCTCTACAGCCTCACCGGTGACCTGAACAAGGCCGGGACCGGATTTTTCTACAGCCAGCTTGCTGGTAGTGGCACCAGGGTCAAAAAATGGCTTCTGGCTGGTAGTTACATCTGGAGCTGGTTTCACAACCGGTTCAACCGGTACTGTGAAAGTCTTGGCCAACAACATTGCCTCAAGACGGGAGAATCTTTCAGCCCACTTCTCATCCAGATGCTGCAAATCTTCAGCTGATGGTTTAGTGCTGGAAGATTTCTTCTTACTGGCAGAAGGCTTAGGTGATTCACTACGCTTCGTCTTCTTGGTAGTAGGGGTAGAATGAACAGCCTTGACCTTCTCCACTTTACCCAGTACACTAACGTGTGCAGGGTCCACGAGAGTGGGAGCGGAGGAGGACGCAGTCGCCTTCTTGTCTTTCCTGTCTTTATAAGTAGGGGTAGACAATTGTTGAATCTGTTCAGGGTTAAACCCTCTACAGATAGCACATTCCTTCTTCTGGATGCAGGGGTCGTCGCCTAGCCCTTTGTCCCTACAACGTGCACACTTGGAGTGGGAGTCGAACCCAGCCATAGCGTGTCCGCATGAACCTCGTCTTTGTCCTGGAGATGACATAGTTATAGATAATACTTCTAAATAACTTTAAAAGTAAAATAAAAGGGTTGCGTTCGGTGTAGAACAAAAAATTCGCTTGTCGAGAAAACACGTCTTCACTCTCCACGCGCCAAACGAAAAAGATGCTATGATGTCACGATGTCTAGACAGGAAGAGGAAGTACGATGCGCCACCTGGCGAATGCACTCTCCTGACCGGTCCTGCCAGTATTCTATACAGGACGTCTTTTTCTGGCGTTTGGCGGGACCGGTCGCGCCGACCGGTAAAGCAATTGTCCATTGGATAGGATGTATTAACACAATAAAAACTTTAATTAATGAAGGAAATGTGCAGTAAGCTGAATTTCAACACAAGATAGTTGTAAACTTGCTTCAGCAACTGGTTATAGAGTGTACCGACCAGGTACTGGCTACACAGCCTTTGTACAGCTTACCCGACCCCCCCCCCCCCCCCTACTGGTTACAGAGTCATCTGACCCAGTCTATTCAACTGTGTTGTTTCTGGTGCAGGTAGACAGCTAGTATCTACAAGATATGGCTTCAATCGACTGGTTACAGAGTCTACCAACCGGCCACACAGCCTGCACTGAACATCTTGCTTCACATTAACCGGTTACAGAGCCTGCCTATTACCAACCAGCACCAAGAATCGCCAACCCAAAGGTCTTCTACCAGCTGGCCACTCCTCATCAGCAGCCTATTCACCAGCCTAAGACTGATGACAGGCCTAATAATGTATAGTCCCTGACAGGAATTTTTTTTGTCCCCACCTGGGGATCACCTACTTAGTAGACCAATAACCAAATTCAGTGATCAGCCTAGTATCACAGGCTACAGAGAATTACTGTGGCCAAAATTGCTGGTTACAGAGAAAACAAATGGGTCTTGTACAGCAAGAGAAAAGGTGGTCCATACTCAAACAAGTTTTCATTGTGTCTGGTCAGGGGTCAGCCATCATACAAATGACAATGTGTACATGCTCCACCTTACAGGCGTCTGGCCTGGGGCCAAGAGTCGGTAAAATGTGAAGAGTTGTTTCACCCCCACCAGACTGGACCACAGCAAAAACAGATGGACTGTTAACTGTTCATTGTCACCAGGCCGGACCAGTGTCCTGAGAGACAGTAAATGTTTCTTTCAGCCTACTAAATGTCCCAAATGTTGCACTAAAGTTTACCTGAAGGGGCCAGACTATATCACCTTTTGGAACTTAGGAAACCTTGGGAGCTGGACCCTAGGTAGTGCAATTTTGAAGGAGGGCTACACCCTCCCTTTCAAGTTCAGACCAGGCGTACAAGGAACCAGAACATCATAAGCTGCTTTGTCAATCCCCACAGGAACCTCTACTGGTTGCAGACATTGCATCAGCTTATGGACAAAAAAAAAAAAAAATGAAGACACCGGAAACCATCAGAACCTCCCTCCAACAAGCGGAGTGGGTTACCTCTATAGTTTTCAAGGAAGCCTACTTCCATATACCAGGACAGGAACAGTCCAGGAAATATCTGAGATTATAAGTCCAGGGTCGGACATACCAATTCAAGCTCTGCTTTTCGGTCTGTCTGCAGCACCCTTGGAGTTCACTGTAATAACAAGCAGGCAAAACTGATGGCCATACACAAGGGTATAAGAATCCACCAGTACCTAGTCGACTGGTTGGTGAGAGATGCATCCCACCAGGTTTGTCTCCAGCATACTCAAGATCTGGTGAAAATATGCCAATAACTAGGTTGGCTGGTGAATTTGGAACAGTTGGAACTGGAACCAAAGCAGATCTTCGATTTTGTAGGCTACCAGTTCGCCCTCAGGGCCGGTCGGGTCCGACCGACACCGGACCGTTGGCAGAACCTTCATGACAAGATACTAGAAATACTGTCACTACTGGCTTGTCCGATCCAGCAGTTCGTGTCTATGATAGGTTTACTAACAGCCGCAGAAAAGCAGATTCACCTAGACCGACTTCATACGAGACCCATACAGTGGCATCTCAAAAACAACTGGAGGGTACCAGAGTCACTAGAAAAGGGTGATTCCAATACCAAGGTCCTTGCACCCACATTTACAGTGGTGGCTGCAAGAGGACAATGGGCTTACAGGCCAACCATTACACCCAATAAAACATGCTCTGCAAATCTTTACAGATGCATCAAAAGAAGGGCGGGGCGCTCACCTAAACGAATGCACTGCAAGAGGCACCTGGTCCCTTCCGGAAAGCAAGTTGCATATCAATAACCTAGAACTCAAGGCAGTCTTTCTAGCCTTAAAAGAGTTCCAAGACCTCTGCATACACTAGATAGTACTTGTAGCGATGGACAACACCACAGTGGTGTCATACATAAACAAGGAAGGAGGCATGAGGTCGGGCCCACTTTGTGCTCTACTATGGAGAATCTTGACCTGGTGCACCAGGAATCAAGTAACTCTCATAGCCCGACACATTCCAAGCCGGCTAATGTGGTAGCAAACAAGCTATCCAGGCTAGGCCAGGCCATCCAAACAGAGTGGTCTCTCCTTCAGGAGGTCTTCCAAACAATATGCAGCAGGTGGCACCGGCCTCAAATAGATCTATTTGCCACGAGGTTCAACAACAAGTTGCCCTTGTTTGTGTCGCCGGGACCACATTCCCTGGCCACAGCAGTGGATGCACTAAGTCTGCGAATACTGTCACAAATGTCCCAACTGTTGTCATAAATCCACCCGTAGGGGCAAGGTTACAGCAATTTTGGGAGAAGTGGGAAGCTCTGGGTTAGAGTGCAAAAGTAGTCACAATACTTCCGGTTCAGACCCAACCTAAACAGGTCACCAACGGTCATAAGCAACTATGTCAACCCACAAAGACAGTTCCACCTTCTGGAGGCACTGTATCAGCTGACAAGCAAAAATGTAGTGGAACCGGTAGCAAACCAAAACTCACTGGGTTTTTACAACCGGCTATTTTTGGTACCCAAACCCAATAACTGGTGGAGACCTATCCTGGACCTGTGCACCTTGAACACCTTCCTAAACACAGAGTCGTTCAAAATGGAGACCCCAGAGACAATAAGGACCTCCCTACAGCTAGGGGAGTGGGTCACCTCCATAGACTTCAAGGACGCATACTTCCATATACCAATTTACAGTCAGTCCAGGAAGTACATGCATTTTCACATCCAGGGTCAGTCCTACCAGTTCAAAGCTCTAACCTTTGTTCTGTCCACAGCACCCATGGAGTTCATAGTGGTGGCCAAAGGGGTCAAAGTTATGGCTTTACAGAGGGGTATAAGAATCCACCAGTAGCTAGACGACTGGTTGGTGAGAGCCACATCCCACCAAATTTGTCTCCAACATACACAGACCTTGGTAGCTCTCTGTCGAGAACTAGGTTGGCTGGTGAACGAGGAGAAGTCAGAACTGGATCCAAAACAGGTTTTCAACTTCGTAGGTTACTAGTTCGACCTCAGGGAGGGCAAGGTCAGACCCACACCAGAGTGTTGGCAGACCTTAACAGACAAAATACAATCAATTCTGTTCGGTCCGGCGTGCCCGGTCCGGCAGTTCATGTCCCTCATAGGACTTCTAACGGCCACAGAAAAACAAGTCCACCTAGGTTGACTTCATATGAGACCCATACAGTGGCACAACTGGAGGGTACCAACTGGAGGGTACCAGAATCACTAGAAAAGGTGATACCCGTCCCCAGATCGCTCCACCCCGACTTAAGGTGGTGACTGGAGGAAGGCAATGTTCTTCCAGGTCAACCATTACACCCACTAAAACATGCTCTGCAGATATTTACAGACACATCAAAAGAAGGGTGGGGTGCTCACTTAAACGAATGCACTGCAATGGGAACCTGGTCAGTTCCAGAAAGCAAGTTGCACAGAAATCACTTGGAACTAAAAGCGGTCTTTGTGGCCCTAAAAGAGTTCCAAGGCCTCTGTTCAAACAACATAGTCCTGGTAGCCACAGACAACACAACAGTGGTTGCCTATATCAACAAAGAGGGGGGATGAAGTAGGGCTCCCTGTGTACCCTACTGTGGAGAATCCTGTCCTGGGAAACAGGAAACTGGTAACTCTCAAGGCACGTCACATCCCCGGCCAGCTGAACATGATAGCAGACAAGCTATCAAGACTTGGCCAGACCATTCAAACGGAATGGTCCCTTCACCCAGAGGTGTTCAAAGCTATATGCTCCCAGGGGCACCAGCCAAAAGTGGACCCGTTTGTCACCAGATTCAACCACAAATTACTACAGTTTGTGTCACCGGTTCCGGACCCCCAGGCATGGGCAGTGGATGCACTCAGCCTGTCATGGGAAAATCTGGACCCATATGCCTTACCACCAGCAGCCATCTTGGGCAAAGTAGGACTACCCATGCAACAGGATCATTCTGATTGCACCAGGATGGCCAAACATGCCATGGTTCTGGGATCTAGTGGCAATGTCCAGTCAGATACCCTAGTGTCTGCCCAACCTGCCCAATCTGGTGTCTCAACCATTCAACCAGACCCTGCACAGGAACTTGTCAAACCTGAATCTACATGCCTGGCTCCTAGAGCCACAGCAATCAAGGGGCAGGAATTCTCTGAGGCAGTGGTAGCACGAATTGAGGCTCCTCAAAGAGGATCAACCAGATCCGTCTATGAGGCAAAGTGGACCATTTTTACAAAGTGGTGCCTCAGTAATCAGGTGGACTTCAGGGCACCACCTCTAAAAGCCATAGCTGACTTCCTGTTACACCTATTTCAGGACAGGAAGTTGCAACCTGGTACCATTGATGGCCATCTTGAATTTCTGCATAAAACGCAAAAGCGCATTCATCTCAAAAACGGAGTGAGAAAGAGCTGTTTCGACGAAATTTTTTACCTGTAGGGTGTCTACTGGCGGCTTTTCGTAAAAATCGTTTTCCTGACACGTTCTGCGGCCATCTTGAATTTCTGCGTAAAACGCAAAAACCCATTTATCTCGGAAATAGAGTGAGACATAGCGATTTCGACGAAATTTTTGACTCCCAGAGTGTCTGCAGAGTCTACTGGCGGCTTTTCAGAATTTTCGAATTTTTCGCAAAAATTGCATAACACAAAAATGCCTTGAAAAAAATCTTGAAAACCGTGTGAGATAGAGCGATTTCGACGAAATTTTTGACCCATAGCATATCTCTGCAGAGTAGTTAACCCTCTATGCAGAATAGTAATCTCAATTTTAAAAAAAAAAACCTAGATTGCAAATTTTACATATCTTAGCACGTCTAACACATTTACCTTAACTGGGTGACCTAACATTTCTTTCCTTGTTTCTAAATTTAATTACAGCAGTAGCTAACCTTATTTGTTCATTGCTGACAAAGGGGTGAGGCAGATAACATAATAGCTGACCATTAGATGTCAAGTTTATCATCTGCTACCCCATGGTCATTGTGCATTGAGGCTTGACAACTGAAGCTAAGCTGGCCCCTTCTATTATATTTCAGTTAACCAATGAAATTACAACTTACTAATATTTCCCCAGCACTATAAAAAGTGCTGCACATTGAATCCAGAGGCAGAGTTTGGTAGCAGAGATAAGTTAGGTTAAGATGAATTTAAAAAGCTAGAACATGTCTGGCTAGTTAACTCAAAGATGATTTATGTTATTGTGATATATTGTTTGTTTCTGAACGCGAACTTGATGTGGACTTTGAAGAATAAAATATAGAAGGACAACAGGTGTGTTAAACCTATCTACACCCCATTCAAACCTGATAATACTATTATTGTATCCCCGGACGAAAGTCGGGGATACTTAGCATTCAGTACGGTCATGCTGCCGCCGCTGCAGATTTTCTTTCGGACGCGATAACTTAAAAAATATTTTAGTTATACCTTTCAAATTTTGTATGTGGGTATATATGGGCAATGCCAAGAACGCTATTGTTTTGTGACCTTGACCTTCAATTTCAAGGTCACTGGTGGCCTCTTTTTCACTTTTTGGCCCAGTTCATATACAGAAAGTTAAATCATCCTATGGGTGGTATATATAATACATATATATGTCCTCTGCAAGCATGCAGAGATTTGACCTTGAAGCTCTTTATTGAAGGTCATCCACAGACCGCCAAAGTACATCACTGAGGCCATTTTTTGGCCTTTTTGCAGATATTTTCACACTTAATGTTGACTATATTACATGGAAACTATTGAAAATGGCTTTGGAGGCTGAGTACGTGATGGAGTACAAGCATCCAGTTTGTTGACCTTGGCTATTGTTTTCAAGGTCACCTTAGGCCTGCTAAAATGACTCAAAATGATAACTTTTACTGCATATATATGCCTATATAAGACTGTGAGGCCATATACCTCCTTTATTATTGGCTGTATAACTTACTGGCTCATGTTAATTATTGTATCTACCGGAGGCATCCGGTGGATACTTTGGTTTAGAGCCCGCGCCGCCGCGCATAGAGAGATTATCGGCGTTAACGGTCTAAGAGGAAAACTACATCAGCTAGGTTCACCAAATTTGCAGGATATCTTCATTGGGGGGTAAGCTTCTCTGTGACTGAAATTAGCCTCATTCTGAAAAATAAAATGGCCGCCGCGGGCATTTCTTTGAAAATTATCTACATTTTTTCTACTGGCTGTTGCTCAAAGGTTGAATCTCTTCATAGGTGATATGTATAACAGATACACATGTCCTCTACAAACTTGCAGACATTTGGCCTTGAAGCTCTTAATTCAAGGTCATCTACAGAGTGCCAAAGTACCCCACATGGTGCACTTTAAAAGTGCCGATATCTCCCTTATTATTGGTCTTGGAGGTTTGCAATGTGAAACCAACCTATAGGAAATCATGGGCTGGGAATCTTGTGGTGTGGTCGGATTTGATCTTGGGGCCCCTCCTTCAAGGTCAAACGAAGATAGCCAAATTTAAAAGTGCTTATAACTCGCTTATTATTGGTCCTAGAGGTTTGGGATGATAATCCAACCTATAGGAGCTTACGTTGGATTAAAATTTGCATCAGTTCTCTGTTACGTAGGTCTAGTCTCTAGATGGCCCGCTGGACAGGAGATTATTTTTGCCCTAGGTCCATAGCTAAGTGAGTAATAGCACTGGTAGCATACTCTGTATGTCATGCTTCAACCATGTCCCGTCCAGGGATACACTGCATCGAGATGCAATATCTAGTTATGATTTGTTTTTCTGTAAGTTATGAACTTTGGATTTTTTTATGTCATCACTCTGCGGCGTGGGCGTCCGCGTCCGTGTGAACAACTTCTTCTCCAAAACTACAAGGCCTAGAGACATGCTGTTTTTTTTAAAAGATACCTTATCTATCGAGGATGAAAAATTGTTCAAGGCATGCAAATCTGTCTGTTCGTCTGTTTGCTAGAGACATTACAAGGGGGGTACCCCCACCAAAAGTGTGAAAATTTCAACTTTTTATCACAATTTTCTCAGTGGCTATTGCAGGGATTTCTCTCATATCTTGCATATATGTACTAGGCCAGAGGTAGATTCTCTTGTGTGAGTATGAGACCTGGATCTGTCTTACTGTTTTTTTAAGGGGCTATCAACGTAACGCATAGTTTTCAAGGCCAACCAAAGTGATAAAAAAACACTTGAATTACCATTTCAGTGTAGTCATCTTTAGAGTCTTAAAGTCAAATAATATCCATAAATACATATTTATTTTTACCATAAATGTTTTATAAATGAAATAAAATATTAAAATAAATTGCTTTAGCTGTTTTTTCTCAAACTACAATTTATATAAACAATAAATACTCATGACAAATACGAACTAAAAGTGGTCTAATTTTGATCACCTTAAATATAAGACATGGCTTTCGTTTGTGACAAAAAAAGCATATCAAAGAAAAAACAACTTTGGTTTTCCACACACCACTCAAAAGAAAAGTGTCTCACAAAAATTTTGAATGATTTAAATTTTTATGTAAGCTCGGTATTTATTTGTAAAACTGAAAATAAAATTACATTGCTTTACACAGTCTTGTTTTTTATAAACATTCTCATATTCCACATATTTAAAAATCAGAGAAACTTCTTTTGAAAAAAATAAATCATACAAATTAATGTGCTTGGTTTTTCTGAGCAGTGTACATGTCATTATGGCCGCATTCTCAACATTTTACTATTGTTTTTCTGTCACGAAAGTAAGGCATGTCTTTCCTTTTTTCCTCTCACTTTAGACAACATTTTCCCTGTTGCTATAGCGTAGTAATACAAAACAGCATTTTAAAATCAATTTGGAATTATTATGCCTAAACAGATAAATAAATTGAACATATTTTGGGTTTAAACAAACTTTTGATATGTATAACTCACCACTGGCTGAATTAATTCATATTTATGGTATGATTTTAAGAACTATTTTACTGGGGCTGACTTTGTGAAAACTACGTACTGTAAGAGGTGGCTGAATATTGGCTACCTAAAGACTGTAATCTATTGGAAAGATGTCAAAAATTTTATGTTTTATGTCTGTTTGACAAGTGAATTATATAAGGTCTTTTCTCTCCTGTTAGGAAAAACTCATCAAGTAAGCACAAGATCACACATATACAGTTATTATATGTAAAGTTAAAATCACGGAAATGTTTTTTTCCCAGTTGGAGGAAAGCATACAGCTAATTTTTCACACATACATTGGAAACCACAACAAAATCAATACTGTCCTTGGCTTCTCTCCTACTAAATTTACCAAGATATATATATACACACACATGCAGAGAGACAGAGACTGTGGAAAAAAAAAACATCGCGGTTTCACATTGGCTGGATTAGATTAGGACACTTTCTTTCCAGAAATGGATGATCTGTTGTACTAAAAATAAAAATATTTTGAATGAAACTAAACTCAATGTTGTGGAATGGAAATCTGAGTTCAAATCTTCCCCCTTTAATAGCAGCAACAAGATTACCATAAAATTACTGTCAGTATTTGATTTAAATAGCAAACATAAGTACAGAACAACCAGATGAGCTCTTTCCAAAAGAAGAAAAACGTCACAAATCTTATCCACCCTTTGGCCTCGCTGAAACTTTATGACGTATTTTTTCTCTGTTGTAAACAATGCAAAACTAGTCCCTGCCTGACAACGACAACTGTTTTTTCTGCGACGTCTGGTGAGCGTTACGTAAACAAATTTTATGTACTTGCGTTAATAGCCCCTTAATAAATTTTTTTAATAATTTTTAATGCATTAAAATTCATGAAATCATGCACTAAATCACTTATAACTTCAAAAGTGTTGCATTTACAGCATTTTGTTAAAATATGTTGTTCAGCTACTTTTTTCATAGCTACAATATGCTGAGTAAGTTGGGTGTCTGTCTCAATAGCTAAGTGAGTAATAGCTACTTTTGGGCTTTTCAGTAACTTCCATTATGAGTAAAATCACTTGTAACTTAAAAACTATTGCATTTAGAGAATTTCGTATAAATATGTTATTCAGCTACTTTTGGGCCAGCTATAACATAGTGAAATTTCAGACCTGTAGCTCATGGCATAGCTGAGTAATAGCTACTTTTAGGTTATCACTGTTGAGTAAATCGCTTATAACTTGAAAACTATTGCATTTAGAGAATTTCGTATAAATATGTTATTCAGCTACTTTTGGGTCAGCTATAACATAGTAAAATTTCAGACCTGTAGCTCATGGCATAGCTGAGTAATAGCTACTTTTAGGTTATCACTGTTGAGTAAATCACTTATAACTTGAAAAGTGTTGCATTTAGAGCATTTTGTTAAAATATGTTATTCAGCTACTTTTTTCATAGCTACAATATGCTGAGTAAGTTGGGTGTCTGTCTCAATAGCTAAGTGAGTAATAGCTACTTTTGGGCTTTTCAGTAACTTCCATCATGAGTAAAATCACTTGTAACTTAAAAACTATTGCATTTAGAGAATTTCGTATAAATATGTTATTCAGCTACTTTTGGGCCAGCTATAACATAGTAAAATTTCAGACCTGTAGCTCATGGCATAGCTGAGTAATAGCTACTTTTAGGTTATCACTGTTGAGTAAATCACTTACAACTTGAAAACTATTGCATTTAGAGTATTTTGTTTCAATATGTTATTCACCTATTTTGGGGTCAGCTATAACATAGTGAAGTTTCAGACCTGTGGCTCATTTCATAGCTGAGTAATAGCTACTTTGAAGTTCTCACTGTTGAGTAAATCAGTTATAATTGGAAAACTATTGCATTTACAGAAATTTGTGCAAATATGTTATTCAGCTACTTTTGGGTCAGCTATAACATAGTGAAATTATAGACCTATAGCTCATGGCACAACTGAGCAATAGCTATTCTCAGGTACTGACTGTTGAGTAAATCAGCTATAACTTGAAAAATATTGCATTTGGAGTATTTTGTTAAAATATATTGTTCACCTACTTTTGGGTCAGCAAAATTACAGACCTATTACAGAAATTACAGACCTATAGCTCATGGCATAGCGGAGCAATAGCTATTTTCAGGTTCTCACTATTGAGTAAATCAGTTGTAGCTTGAAAACTATTGCATTTACAGTAGTTTGCTTAAATATGTTGTTCACCTACTTTTGGGTTAGCTATAACATAGTGAAATTGCAGACCTCTATGTCATGGCATAGCTGAGCAATAGCTACTTTCAGGTTCTCACTGTTGAGTAAATCATTGTATCCACTGGATAGCCGCAGTGTGTAGAGAGAGATTTCACCATTACTGCTCTGATGAAAAAAAATATTATAGCTAGCTTTCTTAAGTTTGCAGTATATATTAATAACCATAAAATGTTGTCTGGGAATATTTTTGGCCTCATTTTGAGAAACAAGATGGCCGCCACAGGTGTTTTTTGTCAGTCATGAAAAGTGCTTATATCTCCCTTATTATTGATCCTAGAGGTTTGGGATGATAAACCAACCTGTAGGAAATCATGGGGTGGGAATCTTTTGGTGTGGTCAGATTTGACCTTCAATGACCCCTCCTTCAAGGTCAAACAAGGATAGCCAAACTTAAAAGTGCTTATAACTCGCTTATTATTGGTCCCAGAGGTTTGGGATGGTAAACAAACAGGAAATCATGGGCTGTGAATCTGTTGATATGGTCCGATTTGACCTTGGAACCCTCCTTCAAGGTCAAATGAGGATAGCGAAAATTGAAAGTGCCTACAACTCGCTTATTATTGGTGACAGAGATTTGGGATGGTAAACCATCCCATAGGAAATCATTGGCTCGGAATCTTTTGGTATGGTCAGATTTGACCTTTGGACCCCTCCTTCAAGGTCAAATGAGGACAGCCAAGCTTAAAAGTGCTTATAACTCATTTATAATTGGTCCTAGAGGTTTGGAATGGTAAACCATAGGAAATCATGGGCTGGGAATGTATTTGTGTGGTTAGATTTGACCTTGGACCCCTTCTTCAAGGTCGAACGAGGATATTGCATTTGTAGTATTTCTTTAAATATGTTTTAACCTATTTTTTACACTTAAACAATTACCTTGTTATTTTCCTTCATAATACCATTTACAGGGCACAACTTTTTTATCCTTTTCTTCTGTCAGCTTCGGAATTTCTTTCGAACTTGCTGTTCAGTTACCATTTACTGTATTTCTGTACAGCCCTTTTCCTGATAATTATTCTGTCCTCTAATCACCTTCACAAATCAAAAACACTCAGTCAGCTGACACAGTGCCCGTTCACGGGCACTCTCCTCTTGTTTTGTGTGTGTGTGTGCTTTTTTGTCATGTTTATGTACTTTTTTGGTTTGTTAAAGAAATAAATATTATAAATGTATAAATCGCCTTGTTATTTCTCCAGACTTATGACATCTTCTATTGCCATGGTGAAACATTTGACTTTAAATTAATACATAAGAGCAATTACCTTAATATAACCTCCTGTGTGACCTTGAACCGAAAAAATGAATGATGACCTTTCAGTGTTTATTGCAAACTGTTGACCTTAAACAGGGTTGGCCCTTTGATTTATTAATATGACCCCCACTTTTGACCGTAGAGTTCATAAATCAATTAAACACTTCTCAAATTCTTTTAGTCACTATACCCCAGTTTTTTGGAACTCTCTCCCCTTCCAAATAAGAAACAGTCCCTCTGTCGCATCTTTCAGGAAACACCTCAAAACGCACCTTTTCAACTCTAGCTTCCCAACTTAGTCTCCTCCCCTCTCGGTCCCACCCACAAACCTGGTACACTGACCTTGAACGCCCCTCGACTCTCCTTATAAGAAATGATTTTTGTTACTAGCGCACTGAGTTCCCCTTAGTGGGGAAGATATTGCGCCTGCAAAGCAGTAGATTAGATTAGATTAGAATATGATATATGCAGTTAATCTTCAAAGATAGCTGGGAAATAAGTTACCTGGCTGTGAAATTATTTCCATGACATACAGATGGGCTGCATGTATCAAAGTCATCCTCATATCAGCTGTGAAATAAGTTAACCGGGCTACACTTAAGCTATATGCAGTGAACCTACAAAGATATCGGCTGTGAAATAAGTTACCTGGCTGTGAAATTAGTTCCATGACATACAGAAGGGCTGCATGCATCAAAGCCATCCCCATATGAGCTGTGAAATAATTTCCCTGGGATAAACCTACGTTATATGCATTGAATCCACAAAGATATCAGCTGTGAAATAAGTTACCTGGCTGTGAAATTCGTTTCTAGTCATACAGATGGGCTGCATGTATCAAAGCCATCCCCATATCAGCTGTGAAATCATTTCCCAGGGCTACACCTAAGCTATAGGCATTGAATCCACCAAGATATCAGCTGTGAAATTAGTTACCTGGCTGTGAAATTCGTTCCCTGCCATACAGATTGGCTGCATGTATCAAAGCCATCCCCATATCAGCTTTGAAATAAGCTACCTGGGCTACACCTAAGCTATAGGCATTGAATCCACCAAGATATCAGCTGTGTAATAAGTTACCTGGCTGTGAAATTCGTTCCCTGTCATACAGATGGGCTGCATGTACCAAAGCCATCCCCATATCAGCTGTGAAATAATTTCCCTTGGCTACACCTAAGCTATAGGCATTGAATCCACCAAGATATCAGCTGTGTAATAAGTTACCTGGCTGTGAAATTCGTACCCTGCCATACAGATTGGCTGCATGTATCAAAGCCATCCCCATATCAGCTTTGAAATAAGCTACCTGGGCTACACCTAAGCTATATGCATTGAATCCACCAAGATATCAGCTGTGTAATAAGTTACCTGGCTGTGAAATTCGTTCCCTGTCATACAGATGGGCTGCATGTACCAAAGCCATCCCCATATCAGCTGTGAAATAATTTCCCTTGGCTACACCTAAGCTATAGGCATTGAATCCACCAAGATATCAGCTGTGTAATAAGTTACCTGGCTGTGAAATTCGTACCCTGCCATACAGATTGGCTGCATGTATCAAAGCCATCCCCATATCAGCTTTGAAATAAGCTACCTGGGCTACACCTAAGCTATATGCATTGAATCCACCAAGATATCAGCTGTGAAATAAGTTCCCTGGCTGTGAAATTCGATCCCTGTCATACACATTGGCTGCATGTACCAAAGCCATCCCCATATCAGCTGTGAAATAATTTCCCTTGGCTACACCTAAGCTATAGGCATTGAATCCACCAAGATATCAGCTGTGTAATAAGTTACCTGGCTGTGAAATTCGTTCCCTGCCATACAGATTGGCTGCATGTATCAAAGCCATCCCCATATCAGCTTTGAAATAAGCTACCTGGGCTACACCTAAGCTATATGCATTGAATCCACTAAGATATCAGCTGTGAAATAAGTTACCTGGCTGTGAAATTCGTTCCCTGTCATACAGATGGGCTGCATGTACCAAAGCCATCCTCATATCAGCTGTGAAATAATTTCCCTTGGCTACACCTAAGCTATAGGCATTGAATCCACCAAGATATCAGCTGTGTAATAAGTTACCTGGCTGTGAAATTCGTTCCCTGTCATACAGATGGGCTGCATGTACCAAAGCCATCCCCATATCAGCTGTGAAATAATTTCCCTTGGCTACACCTAAGCTATAGGCATTGAATCCACCAAGATATCAGCTGTGTAATAAGTTACCTGGCTGTGAAATTCGTTCCCTGTCATACAGATGGGCTGCATGTACCAAAGCCATCCCCATATCAGCTGTGAAATAATTTCCCTTGGCTACACCTAAGCTATAGGCATTGAATGCACCAAGATATCAGCTGTGAAATAAGTTACCTGGCTGTGAAATTCGTACCCTGCCATACAGATTGGCTGCATGTATCAAAGCCATCCCCATATCAGCTTTGAAATAAGCTACCTGGGCTACACCTAAGCTATATGCATTGAATCCACCAAGATATCAGCTGTGAAATAAGTTCCCTGGCTGTGAAATTCGTGCCCTGCCATACACATTGGCTGCATGTACCAAAGCCATCCCCATATCAGCTGTGAAATAATTTCCCTTGGCTACACCTAAGCTATAGGCATTGAATCCACCAAGATATCAGCTGTGTAATAAGTTACCTGGCTGTGAAATTCGTTCCCTGCCATACAGATTGGCTGCATGTATCAAAGCCATCCCCATATCAGCTTTGAAATAAGCTACCTGGGCTACACCTAAGCTATAGGCATTGAATCCACCAAGATATCAGCTGTGTAATAAGTTACCTGGCTGTGAAATTCGTTCCCTGTCATACAGATGGGCTGCATGTACCAAAGCCATCCCCATATCAGCTGTGAAATAATTTCCCTTGGCTACACCTAAGCTATAGGCATTGAATCCACCAAGATATCAGCTGTGTAATAAGTTACCTGGCTGTGAAATTCGTACCCTGCCATACAGATTGGCTGCATGTATCAAAGCCATCCCCATATCAGCTTTGAAATAAGCTACCTGGGCTACACCTAAGCTATATGCATTGAATCCACCAAGATATCAGCTGTGTAATAAGTTACCTGGCTGTGAAATTCGTTCCCTGTCATACAGATGGGCTGCATGTACCAAAGCCATCCCCATATCAGCTGTGAAATAATTTCCCTTGGCTACACCTAAGCTATAGGCATTGAATCCACCAAGATATCAGCTGTGTAATAAGTTACCTGGCTGTGAAATTCGTACCCTGCCATACAGATTGGCTGCATGTATCAAAGCCATCCCCATATCAGCTTTGAAATAAGCTACCTGGGCTACACCTAAGCTATATGCATTGAATCCACCAAGATATCAGCTGTGAAATAAGTTCCCTGGCTGTGAAATTCGATCCCTGTCATACACATTGGCTGCATGTACCAAAGCCATCCCCATATCAGCTGTGAAATAATTTCCCTTGGCTACACCTAAGCTATAGGCATTGAATCCACCAAGATATCAGCTGTGTAATAAGTTACCTGGCTGTGAAATTCGTTCCCTGCCATACAGATTGGCTGCATGTATCAAAGCCATCCCCATATCAGCTTTGAAATAAGCTACCTGGGCTACACCTAAGCTATATGCATTGAATCCACTAAGATATCAGCTGTGAAATAAGTTACCTGGCTGTGAAATTCGTTCCCTGTCATACAGATGGGCTGCATGTACCAAAGCCATCCTCATATCAGCTGTGAAATAATTTCCCTTGGCTACACCTAAGCTATAGGCATTGAATCCACCAAGATATCAGCTGTGTAATAAGTTACCTGGCTGTGAAATTCGTTCCCTGTCATACAGATGGGCTGCATGTACCAAAGCCATCCCCATATCAGCTGTGAAATAATTTCCCTTGGCTACACCTAAGCTATAGGCATTGAATCCACCAAGATATCAGCTGTGTAATAAGTTACCTGGCTGTGAAATTCGTTCCCTGTCATACAGATGGGCTGCATGTACCAAAGCCATCCCCATATCAGCTGTGAAATAATTTCCCTTGGCTACACCTAAGCTATAGGCATTGAATGCACCAAGATATCAGCTGTGAAATAAGTTACCTGGCTGTGAAATTCGTACCCTGCCATACAGATTGGCTGCATGTATCAAAGCCATCCCCATATCAGCTTTGAAATAAGCTACCTGGGCTACACCTAAGCTATATGCATTGAATCCACCAAGATATCAGCTGTGAAATAAGTTCCCTGGCTGTGAAATTCGTGCCCTGCCATACACATTGGCTGCATGTACCAAAGCCATCCCCATATCAGCTGTGAAATAATTTCCCTTGGCTACACCTAAGCTATAGGCATTGAATCCACCAAGATATCAGCTGTGTAATAAGTTACCTGGCTGTGAAATTCGTTCCCTGCCATACAGATTGGCTGCATGTATCAAAGCCATCCCCATATCAGCTTTGAAATAAGCTACCTGGGCTACACCTAAGCTATATGCATTGAATCCACTAAGATATCAGCTGTGAAATAAGTTACCTGGCTGTGAAATTCGTTCCCTGTCATACAGATGGGCTGCATGTACCAAAGCCATCCTCATATCAGCTGTGAAATAATTTCCCTTGGCTACACCTAAGCTATAGGCATTGAATCCACCAAGATATCAGCTGTGTAATAAGTTACCTGGCTGTGAAATTCGTTCCCTGTCATACAGATGGGCTGCATGTACCAAAGCCATCCCCATATCAGCTGTGAAATAATTTCCCTTGGCTACACCTAAGCTATAGGCATTGAATCCACCAAGATATCAGCTGTAAATTAAGTTACCTGGCTGTGAAATTCGTGCCCTGCCATACACATTGGCTGCATGTATCAAAGCCATCCCCATATCAGCTTTAAATAAGCTACCTGGGCTACACCTAAGCTATATGCATTGAATTCAACAAGATATCAGCTGTGAAATAAGTTACCTGGCTGTGAAATTCGTTCCCTGTCATACAGATGGGCTGCATGTACCAAAGCCATCCCCATATCAGCTGTGAAATAATTTCCCTTGGCTACACCTAAGCTATAGGCATTGAATCCACCAAGATATCAGCTGTAAATTAAGTTACCTGGCTGTGAAATTCGTGCCCTGCCATACAGATTGGCTGCATGTATCAAAGCCATCCCCATATCAGCTTTAAATAAGCTACCTTGGCTACACCTAAGCTATATGCATTGAATTCACCAAGATATCAGCTGTGAAGTAAGTTACCTGGCTGTGAAATTCGTTCCCTGTCATACAGATGGGCTGCATGTACCAAAGCCATCCCCATATCAGCTGTGAAATAATTTCCCTTGGCTACACCTAAGCTATAGGCATTGAATCCACCAATATATCAGCTGTAAATTAAGTTACCTGGCTGTGAAATTCGTGCCCTGCCATACAGATTGGCTGCATGTATCAAAGCCATCCCCATATCAGCTTTAAATAAGCTACCTGGGCTACACCTAAGCTATATGCATTGAATCCACCAAGATATCAGCTGTGAAATAAGTTATCTGGCTGTGAAATTCGCTCCCTGCCATACAGATGGACTGCATGTACCAAAGCCATCCCCATATCAGCTGTGAAATAATTTCCCTGGGCTACACCTAAGCTATAGGCATTGAATCCACCAAGATATCAGCTGTGAAATAAGTTACCTGGCTGTGAAATTCGTTCCCTGTCATACAGATGGGCTGCATGTACCAAAGCCATCCCCATATCTGCTGTGAAATAATTTCCCTGGGCTACACCTAAGCTATATGCATTGAATCCACCAAGATGTCAGCTGTGAAATAAGTTACCTGGCTGTGAAATTCGTTTCCTGTGATACAGATGGGCTCCATGTATCAAGGCCATCCCCATATGAGCTGTGAAATAATTTCTCTGGACTACACCTAAGTTATATGCATCCTGGCTGTGAAATTCGTTTCCTGTGATACAGATGGGCTCCATGTATCAAGGCCATCCCCATATGAGCTGTGAAATAATTTCTCTGGACTACACCTAAGTTATATGCATTGAATCCACAAAGATATCAGCTGTAAAATAAGTTACCTGGCTGTGAAATTTGTTCCATGGCTTATAGATGGGCTGTATGTATCAAAGCCCTCGCCATAACATCTGTGAAATAATGCTATATGCAGTGAATCTACAAATATATCAGCTGTGAAATAGGTGTACAATTTATTTTATTAAGAGGAGGAAATTTATAAGGGGTGAAAGTCCGCATTTAAATTAAATAAATTTCTTTTGATCGCCCCTTTATCAATCCGAGTTTTAGAATAGGCTCTTTTACCCTTGTGCGCATGTGCGCGAAGAGCCTTTTAGGTAACTTTTTTAAATGTATCATATCGTACATAGGTATTTAAATAAGTTACCTAAAAGGCTCTCTTACCCTTATGCGCATGTGCGCGCGAAGCACAAGGGTAAAAGAGCCTATTCTAAAACTCGGATTGATAAAGGGGCGATCAAAAGAAATTTATTTAATTTAAATGCGGACTTTCACCCCTTATAAATTTCCTCCTCTTAATAAAGTAAATTGTACACCTATTTCACAGCTGATATATTTGTAGATTCACTGCATATAGCATTATTTCACAGATGTTATGGCGAGGGCTTTGATACATACAGCCCATCTATAAGCCATGGAACAAATTTCACAGCCAGGTAACTTATTTTACAGCTGATATCTTTGTGGATTCAATGCATATAACTTAGGTGTAGTCCAGAGAAATTATTTCACAGCTCATATTGGGATGGCCTTGATACATGGAGCCCATCTGTATCACAGGAAACGAATTTCACAGCCAGGTAACTTATTTCACAGCCGATATCTTGGTGGATTCAATGCCTATAGCTTAGGTGTAGCCAAGGGAAATTATTTCACAGCTGATATGGGAATGGGTTTGATACATGCAGCCCATCTGTATGACAGGAAACGAATTTCACAGCCAGGTAACATATTTCACAGCTGACATCTTGGTGGATTCAATGCATATAGCTTAGGTGTAGCCCAGGGAAATTATTTCACAGCAGATATGGGGATGGCTTTGATACATGCAGCCAATGTGTATGGCAGGGCACGAATTTCACAGCCAGGTAACTTAATTTACAGCTGATATCTTGGTGGATTCAATGCATATAGCTTAGGTGTAGCCAAGGGAAATTATTTCACAGCTGATATGAGGATGGCTTTGGTACATGCAGCCCATCTGTATGACAGGGAACGAATTTCACAGCCAGGTAACTTATTACACAGCTGATATCTTGGTGGATTCATTGCCTATAGCTTAGGTGTAGCCAAGGGAAATTATTTCACAGCTGATATAGGGATGGCTTTGGTACATGCAGCCCATCTGTATGACAGGGATCGAATTTCACACCCAGGTAACTTATTACACAGCTGATATCTTGGTGGATTCAATGCATATAGCTTAGGTGTAGCCCAGGTAGCTTATTTTAAAGCTGATATGGGGATGGCTTTGATACATGCAGCCAATCTGTATGGCAGGGAACGAATTTCACAGCCAGGTAACTTATTACACAGCTGATATCTTGGTGGATTCAATGCCTATAGCTTAGGTGTAGCCCAGGTAGCTTATTTCAAAGCTGATATGGGGATGGCTTTGATACATGCAGCCAATCTGTATGGCAGGGAACGAATTTCACAGCCAGGTAACTTATTTCACAGCTGATATCTTGGTGGATTCAATGCCTATAGCTTAGGTGTAGCCCAGGTAGCTTATTACACAGCTGACATCTTGGTGGATTCAATGCATATAGCTTAGGTGTAGCCCTGGGAAATGATTTCACAGCTGATATGGGGATGGCTTTGATACATGCAGCCCATCTGTATGACAGGGAACGAATTTCACAGCCAGGTAACTTATTACACAGCTGATATCTTGGTGGATTCAATGCCTATAGCTTAGGTGTAGCCCAGGTAGCTTATTACACAGCTGACATCTTGGTGGATTCAATGCATATAGCTTAGGTGTAGCCCTGGGAAATTATTTCACAGCTGATATGGGGATGGCTTTGATACATGCAGCCCATCTGTATGACAGGAAACGAATTTCACAGCCAGGTAACTTATTTCACAGCTGATATCTTTGTGGATTCAATGCATATAACGTAGGTTTATCCCAGGGAAATTATTTCACAGCTCATATGGGGATGGCTTTGATGCATGCAGCCCTTCTGTATGTCATGGAACTAATTTCACAGCCAGGTAACTTATTTCACAGCCGATATCTTAGTAGGTTCACTGCATATAGCTTAAGTGTAGCCCGGTTAACTTATTTCACAGCTGATACGAGGATGACTTTGATACATGCAGCCCATCTGTATGTCATGGAACTAATTTCACAGCCAGGTAACTTATTTCCCAGCTATCTTTGAAGATTAACTGCATATATCATATTCTAATCTAATCTAATCTACTGCTTTGCAGGCGCAATATCTTCCCCACTAAGGGGAACTCAGTGCGCTAGTAACAAAAATCATTTCTTATAAGGAGAGTCGAGGGGCGTTCAAGGTCAGTGTACCAGGTTTGTGGGTGGGACCGAGAGGGGAGGAGACTAAGTTGGGAAGCTAGAGTTGAAAAGGTGCGTTTTGAGGTGTTTCCTGAAAGATGCGACAGAGGGACTGTTTCTTATTTGGAAGGGGAGAGAGTTCCAAAAAACTTGGGCATAGTGACTAAAAGAATTTGAGAAGTGTTTAATTGATTTATGAACTCTACGGTCAAAAGTGGGGGTCATAGTAATAAATCAAAGGGCCAACCCTGTTTAAGGTCAACAGTTTGCAATAAACACTGAAAGGTCGTCATTCATTTTTTCGGTTCAAGGTCACACAGGAGGTTATATTAAGGTAATTGCTCTTATGTATTAATTTAAAGTCAAATGTTTCACCATGGCAATAGAAGATGTCATAAGTCTGGAGAAATAACAAGGCGATTTATACATTTATAATATTTATTTCTTTAACAAACCAAAAAAAGTACATAAACATGACAAAAAAGCACACACACACACAAAACAAGAGGAGAGTGCCCGTGAACGGGCACTGTGTCAGCTGACTGAGTGTTTTTGATTTGTGAAGGTGATTAGAGGACAGAATAATTATCAGGAAAAGGGCTGTACAGAAATACAGTAAATGGTAACTGAACAGCAAGTTCGAAAGAAATTCCGAAGCTGACAGAAGAAAAGGATAAAAAAGTTGTGCCCTGTAAATGGTATTATGAAGGAAAATAACAAGGTAATTGTTTAAGTGTAAAAAATAGGTTAAAACATATTTAAAGAAATACTACAAATGCAATATCCTCGTTCGACCTTGAAGAAGGGGTCCAAGGTCAAATCTAACCACACAAATACATTCCCAGCCCATGATTTCCTATGGTTTACCATTCCAAACCTCTAGGACCAATTATAAATGAGTTATAAGCACTTTTAAGCTTGGCTGTCCTCATTTGACCTTGAAGGAGGGGTCCAAAGGTCAAATCTGACCATACCAAAAGATTCCGAGCCAATGATTTCCTATGGGATGGTTTACCATCCCAAATCTCTGTCACCAATAATAAGCGAGTTGTAGGCACTTTCAATTTTCGCTATCCTCATTTGACCTTGAAGGAGGGTTCCAAGGTCAAATCGGACCATATCAACAGATTCACAGCCCATGATTTCCTGTCTGTTTACCATCCCAAACCTCTGGGACCAATAATAAGCGAGTTATAAGCACTTTTAAGTTTGGCTATCCTTGTTTGACCTTGAAGGAGGGGTCATTGAAGGTCAAATCTGACCACACCAAAAGATTCCCACCCCATGATTTCCTACAGGTTGGTTTATCATCCCAAACCTCTAGGATCAATAATAAGGGAGATATAAGCACTTTTCATGACTGACAAAAAACACCTGTGGCGGCCATCTTGTTTCTCAAAATGAGGCCAAAAATATTCCCAGACAACATTTTATGGTTATTAATATATACTGCAAACTTAAGAAAGCTAGCTATAATATTTTTTTTCATCAGAGCAGTATGGTGACATCTCTCTCTACACACTGCGGCTATCCAGTGGATACAATGATTTACTCAACAGTGAGAACCTGAAAGTAGCTATTGCTCAGCTATGCCATGACATAGAGGTCTGCAATTTCATTATGTTATAGCTGACCAAAAATTCTGTGAATAACATATTTAACAAATTACTCTAAATGTAATAGTTTTCAAGTTACAACTGATTTACTCAACAGTGAGAACCTCAAAGGAACTATTACTCAGCTATGCAATGAGCTACATGTCTCAAATTTTACTATGTTATAGCTAACCCAAAAGTAGGTGAACAACATATTTAAGCAAACTACTGTAAATGCAATAGTTTTCAAGCTACAACTGATTTACTCAATAGTGAGAACCTGAAAATAGCTATTGCTCCGCTATGCCATGAGCTATAGGTCTGTAATTTCACTATGTTATAGCTGACCCAAAAGTAGGTGAACAATATATTTTAACAAAATACTCCAAATGCAATATTTTTCAAGTTATAGCTGATTTACTCAACAGTCAGTACCTGAGAATAGCTATTGCTCAGTTGTGCCATGAGCTATAGGTCTATAATTTCACTATGTTATAGCTGACCCAAAAGTAGCTGAATAACATATTTGCACAAATTTCTGTAAATGCAATAGTTTTCCAATTATAACTGATTTACTCAACAGTGAGAACTTCAAAGTAGCTATTACTCAGCTATGAAATGAGCCACAGGTCTGAAACTTCACTATGTTATAGCTGACCCCAAAATAGGTGAATAACATATTGAAACAAAATACTCTAAATGCAATAGTTTTCAAGTTATAAGTGATTTACTCAACAGTGATAACCTAAAAGTAGCTATTACTCAGCTATGCCATGAGCTACAGGTCTGAAATTTTACTATGTTATAGCTGGCCCAAAAGTAGCTGAATAACATATTTATACGAAATTCTCTAAATGCAATAGTTTTTAAGTTACAAGTGATTTTACTCATGATGGAAGTTACTGAAAAGCCCAAAAGTAGCTATTACTCACTTAGCTATTGAGACAGACACCCAACTTACTCAGCATATTGTAGCTATGAAAAAAGTAGCTGAATAACATATTTATACGAAATTCTCTAAATGCAATAGTTTTCAAGTTATAAGCGATTTACTCAACAGTGATAACCTAAAAGTAGCTATTACTCAGCTATGCCATGAGCTACAGGTCTGAAATTTCACTATGTTATAGCTGGCCCAAAAGTAGCTGAATAACATATTTATACGAAATTCTCTAAATGCAATAGTTTTTAAGTTACAAGTGATTTTACTCATAATGGAAGTTACTGAAAAGCCCAAAAGTAGCTATTACTCACTTAGCTATTGAGACAGACACCCAACTTACTCAGCATATTGTAGCTATGAAAAAAGTAGCTGAACAACATATTTTCACAAAATGCTGTAAATGCAACACTTTTGAAGTTCTAAGTGATTTAGTGCATGATTTCATGAATTTTAATGCATTAAAAATTGTTAAAAAAATTTATTTAAAAAAAAGTAAGACAGATCCAGGTCTCATACTCACACAAGAGAATCTACCTCTGGCCTAGTACATATATGCAAGATATGAGAGAAATCCCTGCAATAGTCACTGAGAAAATTGTGATAAAAAGTTGAAATTTTCACACTTTTGGTGGGGGTACCCCCCTTGTAATGTCTCTAGCAAACAGACAGATTTGCATGCCTTGAACAATTTTTCATCCTTGATAGATAAGGTATCTTTTAAAAAAAACAGCATGTCTCTAGGCCTTGTAGTTTTGGAGAAGAAGTTGTTCACGCGGACGCGGACGCCCACACCGCAGAGTGATGACATAATGTCAGCTGACTGACAAGTAAGTCAGCTGACATAAAAAACCCAAAGTTCATAACTTACAGAAAAACAAATCATAACTAGATATTGCATCTCGATGCAGTGTATCCCTGGACGTGACATGGTTGAAGCATGACATACAGAGTATGCTACCAGTGCTATTACTCACTTAGCTATGGACTAATAATAATATGAAATAATCTCCTGTCCAGCGGGCCATCTAGAGACTAGACCTACGTAACAGAGAACTGATGCAAATTTTAATCCAACGTAAGCTCCTATAGGTTGGATTATCATCCCAAACCTCTAGGACCAATAATAAGCGAGTTATAAGCACTTTTAAATTTGGCTATCTTCGTTTGACCTTGAAGGAGGGGCCCCAAGATCAAATCCAACCACACCACAAGATTCCCAGCCCATGATTTCCTATAGGTTGGTTTCACATTGCAAACCTCCAAGACCAATAATAAGGGAGATATCGGCACTTTTAAAGTGCACCATGTGGGGTACTTTGGCACTCCGTAGATGACCTTGAATTAAGAGCTTCAAGGCCAAATGTCTGCAAGTTTGTAGAGGACATGTGTATCTGTTATACATATCACCTATGAAGAGATTCAACCTTTGAGCAACAGCCAGTAAAAAAAATGTAGATAATTTTCAAAGAAATGCCCGCGGCGGCCATTTTATTTTTCAGAATGAGGCTAATTTCAGTCACAGAGAAGCTTACCCCCCAATGAAGATATCCTGCAAATTTGGTGAACCTAGCTGATGTAGTTTTCCTCTTAGACCGTTAACGCCGATAATCTCTCTATGCGCGGCGGCGCGGGCGCTAAACCAAAGTATCCACCGGATGCCTCCGGTAGATACAATAATTAACATGAGCCAGTAAGTTATACAGCCAATAATAAAGGAGGTATATGGCCTCACAGTCTTATATAGGCATATATATGCAGTAAAAGTTATCATTTTGAGTCATTTTAGCAGGCCTAAGGTGACCTTGAAAACAATAGCCAAGGTCAACAAACTGGATGCTTGTACTCCATCACGTACTCAGCCTCCAAAGCCATTTTCAATAGTTTCCATGTAATATAGTCAACATTAAGTGTGAAAATATCTGCAAAAAGGCCAAAAATGGCCTCAGTGATGTACTTTGGCGGTCTGTGGATGACCTTCAATAAAGAGCTTCAAGGTCAAATTTCTGCATGCTTGCAGAGGACATATATATGTATTATATATACCACCCATAGGATGATTTAACTTTCTGTATATGAACTGGGCCAAAAAGTGAAAAAGAGGCCACCAGTGACCTTGAAATTGAAGGTCAAGGTCACAAAACAATAGCGTTCTTGGCATTGCCCATATATACCCACATACAAAATTTGAAAGGTATAACTAAAATATTTTTTAAGTTATCGCGTCCGAAAGGAAATCTGCAGCGGCGGCAGCATGACCGTACTGAATGCTAAGTATCCCCGACTTATTCTTCAAAGTCCACATCAAGTTCGCGTTCAGAAACAAACAATATATCACAATAACATAAATCATCTTTGAGTTAACTAGCCAGACATGTTCTAGCTTTTTAAATTCATCTTAACCTAACGTATCTCTGCTACCAAACTCTGCCTCTGGATTCAATGTGCAGCACTTTTTATAGTGCTGGGGAAATATTTGTAAGTTGTAATTTCATTGGTTAACTGAAATATAATAGAAGGGGCCAGCTTAGCTTCAGTTGTGAAGCCTCAATGCACAATGACCATGGGGTAGCAGATGATAAACTTGACATCTAATGGTCAGCTATTATGATATCTGCCTCACCCCTTTGTCAGCAATGAACAAATTAGGTTAGCTACTGCTGTAATTAAATTTAGAAACAAGGAAAGAAATGTTAGGTCACCCAGTTAAGGTAAATGTGTTAGACGTGCTAAGATATGTAAAATTTGCAATCTAGGTTTTTTTTTTTTAAATTGAGATTACTATTCTGCATAGAGGGTTAACTACTCTGCAGAGATATGCTATGGGTCAAAAATTTCGTCGAAATCGCTCTATCTCACACGGTTTTCAAGATTTTTTTCAAGGCATTTTTGTGTTATGCAATTTTTGCGAAAAATTCGAAAATTCTGAAAAGCCGCCAGTAGACTCTGCAGACACTCTGGGAGTCAAAAATTTCGTCGAAATCGCTATGTCTCACTCTATTTCCGAGATAAATGGGTTTTTGCGTTTTACGCAGAAATTCAAGATGGCCGCAGAACGTGTCAGGAAAACGATTTTTACGAAAAGCTGCCAGTAGACACCCTACAGGTAAAAAATTTCGTCGAAACAGCTCTTTCTCACTCCGTTTTTGAGATGAATGCGCTTTTGCGTTTTATGCAGAAATTCAAGATGGCCATCAATGGTACCAGGTTGCAACTTCCTGTCCTGAAATAGGTGTAACAGGAAGTCAGCTATGGCTTTTAGAGGTGGTGCCCTGAAGTCCACCTGATTACTGAGGCACCACTTTGCCTCATAGACGGATCTGGTTGATCCTCTTTGAGGAGCCTCAATTCGTGCTACCACTGCCTCAGAGAATTCCTGCTCCTTGATTGCTGTGGCTCTAGGAGCCAGGCATGTAGATTCAGGTTTGAAAAGTTCCTGTGCAGGGTCTCGTTGAATGGTTGAGACACCAGATTGGGCAGGTTGGGCAGACACAAGGGTATCTGACTGGACATTGCCACTAGATCCCAGAACCATGGCATGTTTGGCCATCCTGGTGCAATCAGAATGATCCTGTTGCATGGGTAATCCTACTTTGCCCAAGATGGCTGCTGGTGGTAAGGCATATGGGTCCAGATTTTCCCATGACAGGCTGAGTGCATCCACTGCCCATGCCTGGGGGTCCGGAACCGGTGACACAAACTGTAGTAATTTGTGGTTGAATCTGGTGACAAACAGGTCCACTTTTGGCTGGTGCCCCTGGGAGCATATAGCTTTGAACACCTCTGGGTGAAGGGACCATTCTGTTTGAACGGTCTGGCCAAGTCTTGATAGCTTGTCTGCTATCATGTTCAGCTGGCCGGGGATGTGACGTGCCTTGAGAGTTACCAGTTTCCTGTTTCCCAGGACAGGATTCTCCACAGTAGGGTACACAGGGAGCCCTACTTCATCCCCCCTCTTTGTTGATATAGGCAACCACTGTTGTGTTGTCTGTGGCTACCAGGACTATGTTGTTTGAACAGAGGCCTTGGAACTCTTTTAGGGCCATAAAGACCGCTTTTAGTTCCAAGTGATTTCTGTGCAACTTGCTTTCTGGAACTGACCAGGTTCCACCCCACCCTTCTTTTGATGTGTCTGTAAATATCTGCAGAGCATGTTTTAGTGGGTGTAATGGTTGACCTGGAAGAACATTGCCTTCCTCCAGTCACCACCTTAAGTCGGGGTGGAGCGATCTGGGGACGGGTATCACCTTTTCTAGTGATTCTGGTACCCTCCAGTTGGTACCCTCCAGTTGTGCCACTGTATGGGTCTCATATGAAGTCAACCTAGGTGGACTTGTTTTTCTGTGGCCGTTAGAAGTCCTATGAGGGACATGAACTGCCGGACCGGGCACGCCGGACCGAACAGAATTGATTGTATTTTGTCTGTTAAGGTCTGCCAACACTCTGGTGTGGGTCTGACCTTGCCCTCCCTGAGGTCGAACTAGTAACCTACGAAGTTGAAAACCTGTTTTGGATCCAGTTCTGACTTCTCCTCGTTCACCAGCCAACCTAGTTCTCGACAGAGAGCTACCAAGGTCTGTGTATGTTGGAGACAAATTTGGTGGGATGTGGCTCTCACCAACCAGTCGTCTAGCTACTGGTGGATTCTTATACCCCTCTGTAAAGCCATAACTTTGACCCCTTTGGCCACCACTATGAACTCCATGGGTGCTGTGGACAGAACAAAGGTTAGAGCTTTGAACTGGTAGGACTGACCCTGGATGTGAAAATGCATGTACTTCCTGGACTGACTGTAAATTGGTATATGGAAGTATGCGTCCTTGAAGTCTGTGGAGGTGACCCACTCCCCTAGCTGTAGGGAGGTCCTTATTGTCTCTGGGGTCTCCATTTTGAACGACTCTGTGTTTAGGAAGGTGTTCAAGGTGTACAGGTCCAGGATAGGTCTCCACCAGTTATTGGGTTTGGGTACCAAAAATAGCCGGTTGTAAAAACCCAGTGAGTTTTGGTTTGCTACCGGTTCCACTGCATTTTTGTTTGTCAGCTGATACAGTGCCTCCAGAAGGTGGAACTGTCTTTGTGGGTTGACATAGTTGCTTATGACCGTTGGTGACCTGTTTAGGTTGGGTCTGAACCGGAAGTATTGTGACTACTTTTGCACTCTAAACCAGAGCTTCCCACTTCTCCCAAAATTGCTGTAACCTTGCCCCTACGGGTGGATTTATGACAACAGTTGGGACATTTGTGACAGTATTCACAGACTTAGTGCATCCACTGCTGTGGCCAGGGAATGTGGTACCGGCGACACAAACAAGGGCAACTTGTTGTTGAACCTCGTGGCAAATAGGTCTATTTGAGGCCAGTGCCACCTGCTGCATATTGTTTGGAAGACCTCCTGAAGGAGAGACCACTCTGTTTGGATGGCCTGGCCTAGCCTGGATAGCTTGTTTGCTACCACATTAGCCGGCTTGGAATGTGTCGGGCTATGAGAGTTACTTGATTCCTGGTGCACCAGGTCAAGATTCTCCATAGTAGAGCACAAAGTGGGCCCGACCTCATGCCTCCTTCCTTGTTTATGTATGACACCACTGTGGTGTTGTCCATCGCTACAAGTACTATCTAGTGTATGCAGAGGTCTTGGAACTCTTTTAAGGCTAGAAAGACTGCCTTGAGTTCTAGGTTATTGATATGCAACTTGCTTTCCGGAAGGGACCAGGTGCCTCTTGCAGTGCATTCGTTTAGGTGAGCGCCCCGCCCTTCTTTTGATGCATCTGTAAAGATTTGCAGAGCATGTTTTATTGGGTGTAATGGTTGGCCTGTAAGCCCATTGTCCTCTTGCAGCCACCACTGTAAATGTGGGTGCAAGGACCTTGGTATTGGAATCACCCTTTTCTAGTGACTCTGGTACCCTCCAGTTGTTTTTGAGATGCCACTGTATGGGTCTCGTATGAAGTCGGTCTAGGTGAATCTGCTTTTCTGCGGCTGTTAGTAAACCTATCATAGACACGAACTGCTGGATCGGACAAGCCAGTAGTGACAGTATTTCTAGTATCTTGTCCTGAAGGTTCTGCCAACGGTCCGGTGTCGGTCGGACCCGACCGGCCCTGAGGGCGAACTGGTAGCCTACAAAATCGAAGATCTGCTTTGGTTCCAGTTCCAACTGTTCCAAATTCACCAGCCAACCTAGTTATTGGCATATTTTCACCAGATCTTGAGTATGCTGGAGACAAACCTGGTGGGATGCATCTCTCACCAACCAGTCGACTAGGTACTGGTGGATTCTTATACCCTTGTGTATGGCCATCAGTTTTGCCTGCTTGTTATTACAGTGAACTCCAAGGGTGCTGCAGACAGACCGAAAAGCAGAGCTTGAATTGGTATGTCCGACCCTGGACTTATAATCTCAGATATTTCCTGGACTGTTCCTGTCCTGGTATATGGAAGTAGGCATCCTTGAAAACTATAGAGGTAACCCACTCCGCTTGTTGGAGGGAGGATCTGATGGTTTCCGGTGTCTCCATTTTTTTTTTTTTTTGTCCATAAGCTGATGCAATGTCTGCAACCAGTAGAGGTTCCTGTGGGGATTGACAAAGCAGCTTATGATATTCTGGTTCCTTGTACGCCTGGTCTGAACTTGAAAGGGAGGGTGTAGCCCTCCTTCAAAATTGCACTACCTAGGGTCCAGCTCCCAAGGTTTCCTAAGTTCCAAAAGGTGATATAGTCTGGCCCCTTCAGGTAAACTTTAGTGCAACATTTGGGACATTTAGTAGGCTGAAAGAAACATTTACTGTCTCTCAGGACACTGGTCCGGCCTGGTGACAATGAACAGTTAACAGTCCATCTGTTTTTGCTGTGGTCCAGTCTGGTGGGGCTGAAACAACTCTTCACATTTTACCGACTCTTGGCCCCGGGCCAGACGCCTGTAAGGTGGAGCATGTACACATTGTCATTTGTATGATGGCTGACCCCTGACCAGACACAATGAAAACTTGTTTGAGTATGGACCACCTTTTCTCTTGCTGTACAAGACCCATTTGTTTTCTCTGTAACCAGCAATTTTGGCCACAGTAATTCTCTGTAGCCTGTGATACTAGGCTGATCACTGAATTTGGTTATTGGTCTACTAAGTAGGTGATCCCCAGGTGGGGACAAAAAAAATTCCTGTCAGGGACTATACATTATTAGGCCTGTCATCAGTCTTAGGCTGGTGAATAGGCTGCTGATGAGGAGTGGCCAGCTGGTAGAAGACCTTTGGGTTGGCGATTCTTGGTGCTGGTTGGTAATAGGCAGGCTCTGTAACCGGTTAATGTGAAGCAAGATGTTCAGTGCAGGCTGTGTGGCCGGTCGGTAGACTCTGTAACCAGTCGATTGAAGCCATATCTTGTAGATACTAGCTGTCTACCTGCCCCAGAATCAACACAGTTGAATAGAGTGGGTCAGATGACTCTGTAACCAGTTGGGGGGGGGGGGGGGGTCGGGTAAGCTGTACAAAGGCTGTGTAGCCGGTACCTGGTCGGTACACTCTATAACCAGTTGCTGAAGCAAGTTTACAACTATCTTGTGTTGAAATTCAGCTTACTGCACGTTTCCTTCATTAATTAAAGTTTTTATTGCGTTAATACATCCTATCCAATGGACAATTGCTTTACCGGTCGGCGCGACCGGTCCCGCCAAACGCCAGAAAAAGACGTCCTGTATAGAATACTGGCGGGACCGGTCAGGAGAGTGCATTCGCCAGGTGGCGCATCGTACTTCCTCTTCCTGTCTAGACATCGTGACATCATAGCATCTTTTTCGTTTGGCGCGTGGAGAGTGAAGACGTGTTTTTTTGACAAGCGAATTTTTTGTTCTACACCGAACGCAACCCTTTTATTTTACTTTTAAAGTTATTTAGAAGTATTATCTACAACTATGTCATCTCCAGGACAAAGACGAGGTTCATGCGGACACGCTATGGCTGGGTTCGACTCCCACTCCAAGTGTGCACGTTGTAGGGACAAAGGGCTAGGCGACGACCCCTGCATCCAGAAGAAGGAATGTGCTATCTGTAGAGGGTTTAACCCTGAACAGATTCAACAATTGTCTACCCCTACTTATAAAGACAGGAAAGACAAGAAGGCGACTGCGTCCTCTTCCGCTCCCACTCTCGTGGACCCTGCACACGTTAGTGTACTGGGTAAAGTGGAGAAGGTCAAGGCTGTTCATTCTACCCCTACTACCAAGAAGACGAAGCGTAGTGAATCACCTAAGCCTTCTGCCAGTAAGAAGAAATCTTCCAGCACTAAACCATCAGCTGAAGATTTGCAGCATCTGGATGAGAAGTGGGCTGAAAGATTCTCCCGTCTTGAGGCAATGTTGTTGGCCAAGACTTTCACAGTACCGGTTGAACCGGTTTTGAAACCAGCTCCAGATGTAACTACCAGCCAGAAGCCATTTTTTGACCCTGGTGCCACTACCAGCAAGCTGGCTGTAGAAAAATCCGGTCCCGGCCTTGTTCAGGTCACCGGTGAGGCTGTAGAGGAGATGGAGACTGCCACCCAGCCCCTTGGGGCTCCCGGTGCAGGGATAGCAACCCAGCCTGTTCAGGCCCCCGGTTCATTCCCTGAAGTTCAGCCAACCGGTGAGGGAGATGTGAGTGCAGCTTCTGATAGTGAAGCTGACCAGCTCAGTGATACCGGTTCCCTGGATGATGAGATCCACCGGGACCGGTCAGCAGACAGGGAAGTCTCCAAAGATGATCCTGACAGTGAACCTACTGAGGAGGCAAACTACAGGGAGACCATGAGGGGTGTGAGAAGCTTTATGAACTGGCACAAGGTTCCCGAGTTGGAGACTGTGTCCTCCACTGCTGATGATAACCCCTTTGCCGGTGCACGTGTTAGACCAACCGGTAAAGTGTCGGTGAAACTTCCTGTGGACGACTGGTTGTGTCGTAAGATGTCCAGTCTTAACCTCACACTCACAGAGGGCTACCCAACTAGAAATACAGACAATGCCGGTCTCCTCAGAGATCAGTTCATTAAAACTCCCAGATCTTCAAGGTGGTACGGGATGCATGCTGAGAAGGACTCTGAGAGCACAACAGTACGCACCTGGTCACCGGATCCTGCAAAACTCAACCATTCATTCAGCAGGGTGGCTAGAAGAAATCTACCTACTGCCCCACCCTCCCGGGCCTTCAGTCAAGAGCTACTCAGGAGGTGGGAAAGAGCAGCCAGAGAACAGACAATAATGTGTAACCAGGCTGCTGGTTTGTCAAGGTGTCTGACTAGAGTTCAAGACTCTATGGCCATTCAACTCAAAACTCTTCATCTCGACAGTAAGGGCAAGTCATCAGAGAAGATGAAGCAAGCTGTCAATGAACTGGAGTATCTGACCACGTTTAACCGGTCAATCTCACAAGCAATGGCCAAAACCATGCAGGATCTATCCGAGGGAATCTTTATCAACATGGCCAACTTCACTCTAGCTCGCAGGGATAGCTATCTGGACTACCTACACGCGGGAGTGAAGCAAGACACTGTGAACGCCCTAAGAACGTCTCCAGTACATCTAAACGCATTGTTCCCGGATCAGCTTATCACCAAGGCTGAAGAGGAAATCAGTAGAAATGACGAGAGGCGTTCGTCGGGTACATCACACCGACAACAAAATCGTTTCCGGCCTTACCCTGCAAGTGATAGATCTACGAGTCACCACGACAGGAAACCTACCCTTCCGGCTTGGAAGCAGATTAAAGACAAGCAACAAGCCAGGAAAGGTCGTGGCAAGGCCTCAACGTTCTCCCAGAAGCCGGCCAAGGGGTTCAAGCCTCATAAATGACAATCAATATGTAAATTCTGTGACCGGTCAGAAGAACTCTGTACATGTCACCGGTCAGGGAGGCTTGAACCCAGCACCAGTGGTTTCCAAGAACAACAAAGTGACTTTAAATTTCAATGTAGACTCACATGTTGCAAATGCTCATATTGTCACCGGGTTGCCACAAAGGAAAGGCGTAAATCCCACCTGTTGTCAAATTTACACAGAAATAAAATATGTGAAAAATGTTTCTTGTGTAGGTCACTTGTGTTCTGTAGATCTTGTCACCAATGCCCAACATGCTGTTATAGATCCTCCTGTAGGGGCGAGGTTAAAACAGTATTGGCAAAAATGGGAGTCCTTGGGTTCAAGTCCAAAAGTGGTCAACTTACTGAGGGAGGGTTACACTCTCCCCTTCCGGTACAGACCTTACTTGACAAGGTCACCGACTGTAATAAGCAACTACCACCATCCAACGAAACAGTCCTTCCTTGTGGAGGCACTGTATCAGCTGATAAACAAAGATGCAGTCGAACGGGTAGAAAACCAAAATTCACTGGGTTTTTACAACCGGCTATTTTTGGTACCCAAACCCAACAACCGGTGGAGACCCATCCTGGATCTGAGCACCTTGAACACCTTTTTAAACACAGAGTCGTTCAAGATGGAGACCCCAGAGACAATAAGAACCTCCCTACAGGCAGGGGGGTGGGTCACATCTATAGACTTCAAAGACGCATACTTCCACATACCAATTCACAGTCAGTCCAGGAAGTACATGCGTTTTCATCTCCAGGGTCGGTCTTACCAGTTCAAAGCCCTACCCTTTGGTCTATCCACAGCCCCCATGAAGTTTACAGTGGTGGCCAAAGAGGTCAAACTCATGGCACTTCAGAAGGGTATAAGGACCCACCAGTACCTAGACGACTGGCTGGTGAGAGCCTCTACCCACGACACTTGTCTCCAGCATACTCAAACCCTGGTCACACTTTGTCAGGAACTAGGGTGGCTGGTGAACAAGGAAAAATCAGAACTGGTCCCCAAACAGGTCTTCAACTTTGTAGGTTACCAGTTCGACCTGAAAGAGGGCAAGGTCAGACCAACAGGAGAACGTTGGCAGACCTTGACAGACAAGATCAGATCAATACTGTCGGATCCGGTTTGCCCGGTCCGACAATTCATGTCCCTCATAGGTCTACTCACAGCAACAGAAAAGCAAGTCCACTTAGGGCGACTACACATGAGACCTATACAGTGGCACTTGAAAAACAACTGGAGGGTCCCAGAATCACTGGAAAAGGTGATCCCGGTCCCCAAGTCCCTCCACCCCCATCTAAGGTGGTGGCTGGAGGAAAGCAATGTGCTACTAGGTCAACCATTACACCCTCTAAAACATGCTCTGCAAATGTTTACAGACGCATCAAAAGAAGGGTGGGGCGCTCACTTAGACGAGTACACTGCAAGGGGAAGTTGGTCCCTTCCAGAGAGCAAGCTTCACATAAACCACTTAGAGCTAAAAGCAGTTTTTCTAGCTCTAAAAGAGTTTCGAACCCTCTGTTACAGCAAGACAGTACTGATAGCTACAGACAACACAACAGTGGTTGCCTATATCAACAAAGAGGGGGGGATGAAGTCGGGATCACTGTGTGCCCTACTGTGGAGAATCCTGTCCTGGTGTACCAGACAGCAGATAACCCTCAGGGCACGTCACATCCCCGGCCGGCTGAACGTGATAGCAGACAAGCTATCTAGACTTGGCCAGACCATTCAAACAGAGTGGTCACTTCATCCAGAAGTATTCCAAGCTGTATGCTCAAGGTGGCACCAGCCACAAGTGGACCTGTTTGTCACCAGGTTCAACAACAAACTGCCACAGTTTGTGTCACCAGTGCCAGACCCCCAGGCTTGGACAGTGGATGCACTCAGCCTCTCCTGGGAGGACCTGGACCCATATGCTTTTCCACCAGCGGCCATCTTGGGCAAAGTGGTGGAGAAGTTACAGGACTACCCTTGCAACAGAATAATTCTGATTGCCCTAGGGTGGCCCAACATGCCCTGGTTCTGGGATCTAGTGGCAATGTCCAGTCAAATCCCACTGTGCCTGCCCAACATACCAAACCTGGTAGCTCAGCCATTCAACCAGGTTCTTCACAGGAACCTGTCAAATCTGAACTTACATGCCTGGCTCCTAGAGCCTCAGCAATCAAGGAGCAGGGCTTCTCTGAGGCAGTGGCAGCACGAATTGAGGCTCCTCAAAGAAGATCGACCAGATCTGTCTATGAGGCAAAGTGGACCATTTTTACAAAGTGGTGCCTCAGTAATCAGGTGGACTTCAGGGCACCACCTTTGAAAGCCATTGCTGACTTCCTCCTGCACTTGTTTCAGGACAAGAAGTTACAGCCAGGCACTATTGATGGCTACAGATCAGCCATTACTGACAAACTGGGTAATTCGACCATTAATGTCAGCAAAGATGAAAATCTCACTCGTCTCCTGGACAGTTTCCATAGAGACAGACCCAAGGGCAGGAGGGGCATCCCCTCCTGGAACCTTTCTCTGACAAAGGCTCCCTTTGAACCCCTAAAAGAGGCCTTGAAACATCTGACCTTCAAGACTGTTTTCTTGTTGGCCTTAGGTTCTGGTAAACGCAGGAGTGAGATCCATGCTTGGTTACATAAGAACATCAGACACCAGTCAGACTGGTCTAAGGTGTCTTTGTACCCCTCACCCAGCTTCCTATCCAAGAACCAGCTGGCTAAGGAAGGTCCAGATAGTGTGGCTCCAGTGGTTATTCCAGTCCTGGCACCATCTCTGGATAGGTCACTCAAGGGTGACAGGTCCCTATGTCCAGTTAGAGCCCTGCGCTACTACTTGGACAGGACTGCAGATCTCAGGCAGAATAAGGATTTAGTCTTTGTCTCCTTCAAGAAGGGTTTTGACAAAGACATCTCACCTGCCACCATCTCCTCATGGATCAAACAGACTGTGATTCTGTGCTATGAGCTCTCTGACCAGGAGGCCCTCACCTTACATCAGGTTAAAGCCCATGATGTTAGGGCCTTTGCTGTCTCTAAGGCTTTCCAATCAGGGATCTCCTTAGATCAGATCTTGTCAGCCTGCCACTGGAAATCTCACAACACCTTCACCCAATTTTATTTGAAGGATGTTGCCTGGGCAGACTCAGAGCTTTTCCACCTGGGACCTGTAGTGGCTGCCCAACAGGTGCACCACCAGGCCCAGAAGTGAGGAGATATTGTGTATATATAAATATGTACATATTGTGTATATATAAATATGTACATATTGTAAATATGTTAAATATGTACATAATGTAAATATGTTGAATGTACATATTATAAAAAAAAAACAAAAAAAACTGTGACTTGCTTCCCTTGGGAAGTTTATTCTTCTGGGACTGAACTCAGCCCCTCTCTCTCTATCTTTCCCTTCTCAAACCAACTCTGGAAGGAAAGAAAAAAGGGGGGGGCAACGTCGGTAGACTCCCGGTTAACCGGTGAGTTGGTGGCCGACCTTGACCTGTCAGGGTTCTCTGACCCTAGGTCAAATGGGCCTGTACTATTTTGTTTTGTTATGAGTTCACAGAAGTCCCTAGCTGCTTACCCGCCTACCAAGCGGTAGTTATTCAGCAATTGTCCATTGGATAGGATGTATTAACGCAATAAAATTGCAAATTTAATAAGTAAATTAAATTTTTATAAGTTAATACCCTATCCAATGGACAGGCAAGGCCCACCCAACCGGCCCCGCTATCAGCTTACTAGGGGTCTTACTAGGACTAGACACGAAAAAGATGCTATGACGTCACGATGTCTAGACAGGAAGAGGAAGTACGATGCGCCACCTGGTGAATGCACTCTCCTGACCGGTCCTGCCGGTATTCTATACAGGACGTCTTTTTCTGGCGTTTGGCGGGACCGGTCGCGCCGACCGGTAAACCAATTGTCCATTGGATAGGGTATTAACTTATAAAAATTTAATTTACTTATTAAATTTGCAAAGTTCTTTTAAACGCACGTCTTATTTGTAGATTTGACAGTTGCTGGGAAAGCCCCTGCGAGCTATTTTTAGAAGCATTTGCTGGTCGGCATGTCACGTGACCAGCTTGCTGTTTGGAAGGACACGCGATTGGCTGATTGAAGAGGACGTCAGTGGTCACGTTCTTTGTGTGATACTTGAACAGGCAAATGCGCAGTATTCTGCTCATCCACAAACCCCACTACCGACAACAAAGGCTGGGTCCATGAGAGAGGGACTGGCATCACAGTAGACGTAAGTTGTGAAGAATGCAATAGCAATATGTAGAAAGAATTGCTGGTTAAACGTGAGCTGGCTGGTCGACTGATGCTTGTAGCAGAGAAGTCTGTACCAGTACGCTCTAGAGGTGAATTTCAGGAACTAAAACTGGAATCACAGTAGACGTGAGCAGAAAGAATGCACTTCCGATCTTCTTGTTCGGTGAATCACATGATCAGCTTCGTGACCTGGTCGGTGAATCACGTGACCAGCTTTGTGTAGAATATGACGTCAGAGGTCGCGTTCTTTTGAGCTGGCCGGTCGGATGATGCTTTAAAGCAGAGAAGCCTGGACCAGTGTGCTCTGAAGATGAAAGTCCTGGTCGGTGCCGGTCTGAAGTCGGTTCTTCTCAGCCGGCTATGCATTCAAACCAGTGTCCTGGCCATAAACTGCCCTTATTACCGACACATGAGCCGGGTCCTCAAGGGTGGGACTGAGAATGAAATTTGTTCTATGTCGTAGACATGAAGTTCTGATGAAAAACACTAAGTACTCGAGCTAGGCTGGTGTGACTGATGCTTTACAGCAGGGAAGTCGGTACCAGTGCACTCTGAAGAAATCTGAAGAATGCATCTCTTGCTTCTGTTTATAGTATAAATACTGACGTTTCTTTCATGATTGTAGCTGGAAGCTTACAGAAGGTACGTACATTCAAACAAAACACTAAATACTCGAGCTGGCTGGTGTGACTGATGCTATACAGCAGAGAAGTTGGTACCAGTGCGCTCTGAAGAAATGCACCTCTTAGGGAATTCCTTCTATTTATAAATACTAGAAAGGACTGACGTTACCTTGGTGATTGTAGCTGGAGGTTAGGTACATTCAAATAACAAAACACGGATAAAAATACCTTGTAAGTAGTATATCCATTTCTTTCTAAATATTGTCGATCTGCCCCTAACAACACAATTGTTGAATGGGAGGAAACTAGAAAATGGCTGCCTTCATATTTCTCGTTGATTACTGCCCTATCATCAACAATAAATTGAGTCAACTAGGGAGCGTTTCCAGCAGATTTAATGTATATCCGTGCTTGATGTGTAGATAACACTTCTACACTAAACTATTCACATATAAGGTTGAAAATCTCCAATAATCCACACTTTTTCTTAAAATATCTGTAGATTATTGAAAACACGTCTGCACAGTATACGCGCCAAACGAAAAAAGATGCTATGACGTCAGGTTGTCTAGACAGGAAGGAAGTACGAGGCGCCATCTGGGGAGTGCACAGTACTGGGACCGGCCAGCCGGTGGAAACACAGGACGTCTTTTTCTGGCATTTAGCGGGCTGGTCTGTGCTGACCGGATTAGCAATTGTCCATTGGATAGGATGTATTAATGCAATAAAAAGAATCTTTCTCTTAGAAAAGGGCAAGTAAAATGTAAGGAAAAAAATAATTTGGAATATCACAATACTAACACAACATTACAAACACATCAAACAATAATTCAAAAGTGTAAAAAATACAATACAAAAAAAAAATAAATAAATAAAATTACAAACCCATGAATTTTTCAGGATAGACTGGGATTATTCCTTATGCAGCGGACAGTGAGGCTATGAAATGTGACTTCTTTCTGATCCACCATGAAGGATTCATTGAGAAAAGCGAGCTAGTTCTTTACAGATTTCCATTACATTTCTGAGAAATACCTTATTCATGCCATCCTCTCCTTTTTCTGAAGAAAAAAGAAAAAAAAATCTAATAATAAGAAGTGGTCACAGTGGGATAGGTCAGCCAGTTCTTGCTTTAATGTGGTCGCAGTG
This sequence comes from Sabellastarte sp. h YS-2021, assembly GCA_964017235.1. Classification (NCBI taxonomy): domain Eukaryota; kingdom Metazoa; phylum Annelida; class Polychaeta; order Sabellida; family Sabellidae; genus Sabellastarte; species Sabellastarte sp. h YS-2021. Next base: position 61,740,807 of record OZ024929.1, on the reverse strand, counting down.
GGAAAGGCAGCTCTTCTCATTTTTAAAATGGTCACAATGGGATGCTGAATTTTTATAATGAAATGCTGTATGCTGTTTATTTGGTTGAATGACCTATCCAACACAGCCGGTGCTTTGTAGTGTACAAAAGTTGCTCATGTAAAAATTGAAGTTGTTGGACCTTAGCTACATATGCAAATTTTGAAGTATATGTGTCTACTGAACACACAACGTTTCATAGTACAGTGGTTCCTCATCTATACTTTACAAAAAAATGTTGATTGCGAATAACCACAGTAGTTGACAGGAACTTTGAAAAGTCAAAATGTGAATAACTCCCTTAATATTGGGCCGATTTGTTCAGTATAAAAATGTCTTGTAAAATATTTACACTAATCCAGTGACATATGTTAAGTGGCCGAAAATCGGCGATCGTAAATGTTAATATCAACTGACAAATGAATTTTCCTGATATAAATCTAGAAATGAAAGAGTGTCCAAGTAAAATCAAGCAAGCTTATCATTTCCCAAAATTTAGGCAATAAGTTACATATGGGGACACCTCATGATTTAACCAATGTGTTACTCAGTATAGTACACGGGTGTCATTAATGTTAAGATGTCATTAATGTTAGACAAGTTGTTTTTATATTGTCTGGTTTTATGTTACTTCCTTAAATTATTAAGAAATGGAATAAGCAATCCCTTGTTTATATGTATCAGTGTATATGTATCACATTAAATGTGTTGAGCTACTGCTCAGCCAGTGAATTTCGTCACCCCAGTGAAGTTCGTCACATGCTATAAAAGCGTTCAAGGACTAACAATATCCACATTTTAAAACGAAGTGACTCCTGTCACGGCATCATGGTTTTAAATTTTCATCTAAAGTCATGGCATCGCAAATTCAGTCATAATACCTTAGATTCGCACAAATAAGATACGTTGGGGATACCCCACAGAATACCGCGATCTCATAAATGTTAATGAGTAATCCACAAATTCTTCAAGTAAAATATTGTTAAAAAATCCCATGGAATCATCAAATATTTCCTACGCATATATATGAATATTCATGAGCTGTGTAGTCTATCTAGTATTTGATTGTAAAGCAGAAAATATGTTAAAAAACCAATATGGAAATCTGTGACCTTATTAATATAAATTTCTTGTACGTGAATTTTGATCTTCAAGTAAAATATTGTTGCGTAAAATATTTTCTGCACATACATTGTTGGGAAACCACAGAATTCCTTGACCTCAAAGATATTCTACGGAATTGTCAAGCAAATATATCACTAATAAATTAACTGAGCTGTCGAGACTTGTTGACTTTTAATACGATGCCGTGACTTTAGACAAAAACTTAAAACCAGGATGCCGTGACAGGAGTCACATCGATTTTAAAAAGTGGAATACTTGCCTTGGAGAGCAAGGTATAATTGTTTGCAGTAAGATCATAGTAAAGAAGTTTTAATACTGTCATAAAATACAAGTGACGAACTTCACTGGGGTGACGAAATTCACTGGCTGAGTAGTATAGCCAATGTACGGGTTTTCGATATATTCACGTTTTCGATCACTTAAACTATAAGCTCACAGTTTCGTTTTTGGATTACGTTTTTGTAATATTTTAGAATGAATATGAAGTCACACTGAATCAGACACTTCGTGGATTTAATTTTATTCTTATATTTCTGATCATTTTTGTTGCGTACGTTTGGATACTCATCATTCTCCGTTTACGTTGTCATATCGAAAACCCGTCCATCGAGGATACCTATTTTTTTATCATTGTCTAACATTAATGACACCCGTGTACAGTACTGTATTTCAAATGATTTTTCATGATACTGCAGGACTGGCGTTGGTATTGATGATTTACAAAACAAATTTATAGCTATTTGTCTAAATAATAAAACAAGCACAGATACTACTGCTTCTAGGCATAAGTTGGCCGCGGTCATAAGTTGGCCACCATCATCATATTTTGAAATTTCTATAAATCTAAAGGCCTAGCTGTATCATTATTGAATGGTCTATTATAATAAGATTTATGATAAAGACCACTTTTAAACCCTGTGCAACCACACATTTGTCCGTTTGACACATTTAAATGAGTGGTGGCCAACTTATGACCGCAGCCAACTTATGCCTAGAAGCAGTACGTAGTCCTCGGGTGACAAGTTAATCTTCACTACACTTACAATTCAATATTTTGTTTTTTCCCTCCTCTTCAATATATCAACATTCAATATGGCCGCCGGGTATTCACTAAAATGCATGACATCGCGGCTCTCGGGAGTACATTGCTATCCGTTGTTTAGTTCCAATTTGAGAAACTTATTTCACGGGGAAACAAATTTCACGCGACAGTGGTTTTAAAATACGGAGTGGATATTTACCCAACGGCTGTGCATGCTAGTTGTGATATTGGTCTAGCATACCCAACGGCTGTGTATACAAGATTTATATCATCGCTAGCGTACCCAACAGCTATGTACACAAGATCAGTGTTAGTGTACCCAAATTTTAATCACTTCTTCCTTAAATTAACTGTCAAAATGTAAGAATAACCAAGTTATTCCACTGTTTCACAGTGCAAACCCATGCTAAGCTGAATAAGTTTAATTCAGAGAGTGGTCCTTGGCCCATTTCTGACTACTCGAAAAATTTCCTTAAAAACTAATTGCTTCACAATGCCTTGGATACAGACCTGTTGAGTATGCTATGAAGGGTACTGATATCGAGTGCACAACCATTGAGTGCATACTACCTTGGGTAATGAGAAATTGGGCTGTAAAGTATTTGGACTGTGAGAAAATGGACTGTAAAGTATTTGGAGTTGCTGGCTACACTAGCAGCAATATAGTTCTTTTGTGCACAACAACTGGAACTAGACCAATATCAAAACTGCTGGATATGATAGCAGTGACATGGATCTTGTGTACACATCCACTGGGTATGCCAGCAATGATATTCATCTTGGGTGCAAAACCATTGGGAACACGAGTTTACTGCTTTGGGTACAGGGTAGTTGGGTATGCCAGTACCTTACACAGGTTTTGGTTACACTTACAAAAGAAAAAAAAAACAATGACATTAATCTAGGGTACATAACCATTGGGAATACAGAACTTAGTGCTTTAACTGGATGCAGGAGAGTTGCATATGCTATTAGTGTACATACACAGCCATTGGGTAAACTAGACCCATATTTCTGCTAACGTACACAACCGTTGGGTAGGCTAGCAGTGAAATAGATGTTGCATACACAGCCATTGGGTATGCTAGACTGATATCCTTGTTTGCATACACAACCGTTAGGAATGCTAGCAGTGTAATACATCTTGCGTACCCAACCGTTGGGTATGCTAGCAGTGAAACTGATCTAGGGTACACAGCCTTTGGGAACATAGGGTTCAGTGCCTTGGGTGCAGGGTAGTTGGGAATGCCAGTAGTGTATGTACACAGCCGTTGGGCACACTAGCACTGATAAATCTCGGGTACACAGCCATTGGGTACGCTAGACTGATATCTCTGTTAGCGTACCCAACCGTTGGGTATGCTAGCAGTGACATAAATCTTGCGTACCCAACTGTTGGGTACACTAGCAGTCAAATGGATCTTGCGTACCCAACCGTTGGGTACGCTAGCAGTCAAATAGATCTTGCGTACCCAACCGTTGGGTACGCTAGCAGTCAAATAGATCTTGCGCACACAACCGTTGGGTACACTAGCAGTGAAACTGATCTAGCGTACACAGCCGTTAGGTAAATATCCTCTACCTTTAAAATATGAGGTGCGGTCATTACTATTCATGAACAGATATGAGGACACGCTTTCCCCTGGGATTTCTTTGCAATATTTTATAAAATAGATGTGTGGTGAGGTGCGGTGTTAAAATATGAGGTGCGGTCATTAATATTCATGAGTAGATATGAGGACATGGCTTTCCCCTGGGATTTCTTTGCAATATTTTATAAAATGGACATCTCGACGAAGATCAAATAGTTTAACTACAGAACTCACGGCCATAGCACCCAAGTCATTAATATTCATAAGAACACATGAGGACACAGATTTCCTCTGGGACATATATATAGTTTTTATCCTACATATGTTATTGCATGTTGGTTGTTGGATTAATTTTCTATTTGTCATCATAACTATCTAGGATAAGCAAAGTTTATCAAAGAATTGAGGTGTTTTGATCAATGTCATGTTACTAAAAGAAAACTGGAACTAAAGATTAATATTACACTGTTTTGTGTGGATGACAGGGGAAACTATTTGTAAATTCATATTACGTAACTATTTTCTTCTTTGAGACCCCCCTCCCCACCCTTCCCCTCTGTCCTTTTTACCCCACAGCCCTTAAGGGCTGTCGGGGTATTGTTTTCACCCATGGTGTCCGGATTGGCGGGCGGCGGGAAATAGTTTGTCCAGGCTGTATCTCAGAAACCGTAAGGTGTAGGAAGTTGATACTTGGTAGGGACATTGGTTAGGGGGTGTAGGTGTGCAACGTCATGGTCTAACCTTGATTTGACCTTGCCGTAGTGACCTTGAGTTTGAAAATCTTGTCCGGGCTATATCTCGGCAACTATAAGGTGTAGGAAGTTGATACTTGGCAGGGACATTAGTTAGGGGTTGTAGGTGTGCAAACGTCATGGTCTGACCTTGATTTGACCTTGCCGTAGTGACCTTGACCTTTAAAATCTTATCCAGGCTATATCTCAGAAGCCGTAAGGTGTAGGAAGTTGATACTTGGTAGGGACATTGGTTAGGGGGTGTAGGTGTGCAACGTCATGGTCTAACCTTGATTTGACCTTGCTGTAGTGACCTTGACCTATAAAATATTGTCCGCACTATATCTCAGAAACCGTAAGGTGTAGGAAGTTGATACTTGGTAGGAACATTGGTTAGGAGTTGTAGGTGTGCAACATCATGGTATGACCTTGATTTGACCTTTGACGTTGCGGTAGTGACCTTGACCTATAAAACCTTGTCTGGGCTATATTTCAGCAACTATAAGGTGTAGGAAGTTGATACTTGGTAGGGGCATTGGTTCGGGGTGTAGGTGTGCTACGTCATAGTGGGACCTTGATTTAACCTTTGACCTTGCCGTAGTGAACTTGACCTATAAAACCTGGTCCGAGCTATATCTTGGAAACCGTAAGAGGTGTAGGCAGTTGATACTTGGTAGGGACATTGGTTAGGAGGTGTAGGTGTGCTATGTCATAGTGTGACTTTGATATGACCTTTGACCTTGCTGTAGTGACCCTGACCTATAAAATCTTGCCCAGGCTATATCTCAGAGACTGTAAGGTGTAGGAAGTTTATACTTGGTAGGGACATTGGTTGAGGGTTTTAGGTGTGCCACATCATGGTGTGACACTGATTGACCTTTGACCTTGCTGTATTGACCTTTAAAATCTTGTTGTACCTTTGGGTCTGTCTGTTGATGCAGATTAAGCACTGTTAAAGTCATATTAGAATTCATTAAGAATTTCCTTTTGCAAGTTCCCATTGTATAACAGATGGAATTTCATCAAGTGAGCCACAGGCTTTTCTCCACCACACATAAGCATTCATTGAATGTATTGCCACTTCTGTATGCATGGGTAATATTCAAAACATCCAAACCATAATTCGGCCATTTTTGGTTTACTGATAAATGCTGTCATTTTTTTATTGAATTGTCTTGTTTTAATACTTCATCTTTACATACATTTCTTTTCCTTAGATATTACTTTCTCTACTTAAGCATTATTTCGACCTTAATATAACTGACACTGCCCTGAAAGCATCTTGAACTTTGTACTGTTACACTACTTCTGTATCTCATGGTGTTGAAAAATATTTCCCCAGGCTGTGGGGTACGGGCATCTCTGATGATATTTTCTTGTTTAGTGATTACAGAAATATTTTATAACAAGATTCCCTTTAATCTCATGTGACCATTGTTGGAATTAAAACCACACCTTTCTAACTGTTAATTAGACTATGGTCAGAAGGAGTCCATTACAAATCAATGCCAATTAAAATATTCTTCATAACAAACCAAGCCACTTTCATCCATTTAGCCCTGGGTATTAATTGCTGTCAGTGGGGATGGCTTCCAATTCCTTTGATTTTGTAATCAAGTTTGAAGTTTATAGTGCAAATCCCCCAAAGACAATACTTTTATTGCGCTACAATAGCTTACCATGTGGGACTGAATGCTGTTCTCGGATGGCCACCAGGCCCAGCCAACGTCTAAGAAAAACAGACATTTATTGTTGGCCGTAGCATCAGGTTGTCGTCACGTGACCTACCCCATTTGTCTTCTCCTTTCTCATTGGCCGCCGCCATATTGGAATCTTTTCTGAAGTTTTTCTGCCGTTTTCTACTTATATCTCAGTTCATTTTGATTGTTGGATGTCTATTTTCAGCCATTTTGTTTATTAACCCTTAAAGCACATATTACATAATTTTCCATCCAGTCGGATAAGTGTTTTTTTCTTTTATACCTGGTGTGAGTTTTCGCCTCGGCTAGGCTTTTATGTGATCGGGTGTTACCTCTTTTATTGCGTTTGAACATGTCTTCACACCAATCCAATAAAGACAAACCCCGTGCATCTAAATGCCATCATTTTTGTCATGCTTTCGACACTCATAATTTTTGTCCTACCTGCAGAGAAGCAGGTAAGGGAGATGATCCCTGTGTCACATTTCTCTCACCATGTGATATCTGTGCTTCCTTTTCGGAAGAACAACTAACCAAGATCACTCATAGAAACAGATATGTCAAGAAATCGGACAAAAAAGCTGACAAAAATGAGGAGGAATTAGATTTATTGGGCGATAATTCTGTAGAATCCTTCGCGGGCTCCCAAGCAGACCTCCACAGTGCTGCTGACCATTTATTTACCTCCCCGCCTCGCCCTCAACCTGTTGCCTTCGAGGCTTTATCTTTAAGAACTCCAGCTAAAACTGTCCCACCAACTCCACGTACTGCTTTACAGCAGAAATTGGAAACAAAGCTCGAGAAGTCCTTGGGATCTCGGCTAGACATTCAACTAGATCAAAAGATGGGTGCTTTTCAGGCCAATATTTTAGAGGCAATGAAGTCCCTTCGAGAAGATTTTCAGAAATCTCTCCATAAAACTTCTTCGCGAGTGGAGGTAGATCAGACCTCCGCTTCGGCCTCAAAACCTGGCCCATCTAACACTCGTCTGGACCCCCCCCCCCCCCGAGTTCTAAACCTGTCGAGTCGATGGACGTTGATTATGGCCCAGCCTTACCTCCACGCCTTGACTCTCATCCTAGTTGTGTCGATGACGCCTCAGGTCAACATCTTAGTTCTGTCGAGGAACCCTCGACTAAACCAAAGAAGCCTTCTCACTCTCTCAAATAGTATGATGTGGTCCCGAGCTCTGCCTCGGACCACTACTCTGATCAATCTGACGATCCTCGGCCTGTCCCTAGCAGAGCCAAGAAACATACTGATAAATCAAAATAAATCTAGGTCCAGATATTTACCTTCTTCCTCAGAGGAGGATCAGTTCTCTGAGCTCAGACATAGGTCTCCTAAGCCTTCTAGGAAGACCTATCCTGATCAAGACCGTCCTCAACATGACCCAGATCCTCCTTACTACAGGGAAGTATCTCTGTCTGACATCCCCTCTCAGTATGCAGAGGAGGTGGATACCTTCAGGCGTATCCTCAAACTTCCAGACCCTAGGGACTCTTTACCCAGGTCTTCTACTGCGGTCATGGTCCTTGATGATGAGAAAGGTAGGCAGGAGCTCAGGCCAAGAGGCCCTTCCTCTATGCTGCCTCTGAATTCTATTATCAAAGACGCTTTTGATAAATTTGACCAAGATTTTCAAGCAGCAAATTTACCTGAGGGTAAATACATAAAAGCTCCTCCTTCCACTGCCAAGTGGGACAGCCTTGTTATGAAGACAAGATACAAGATCTAAATACAGACTTTGCCAAGATCTGTATTTCTCCTAAGCCCTCTGGGGCCCCTATAGGCAAGGTTCCCCTACCAATTATCAAGGAATTGGAACATCAAGCGAGGCAAAATATCTCCACTCTTAACTTTACTACCACCTTTGCCAAGACTTCTTCTTCCTGCAATTCCACTCTGGAAAAGTGCCAGCATAGTTTGAAGTCGACCTTCAAGAAGGTCAAATCTCAAATTAGAAAAGGTGCCGATCCTGAAAAGGCAGCAAAGCGTGGATACGAGGAAGCCTGTGAATGCCTGGATCTTTGGAACAAGACACTTCTTATCCAGCACAGGGCCTTGACTTGCCTCAGCAAATCCCTTGCTCATATACTCCAGAGGGAGTTATATTCCATGGTCAACACTGGCTTGCTTAGGTGCGAAGCCGAAATGACCCTGTTACAACACACTTAGTGGAGACGAGATGCGTCCTTTTGGCCGTCTTCCTTGTTCAGTCTCAATTAGTCAAGGAAGGTGAAGACTTCCTTCTTAAAAAAGGCACCTCAAAAGACTCTCAGGGTTTCGGACCCTACCAGAACAAGCCCTTTGGTGGTCCCCACAAGAAAAGAGGCTCCTACAGGAAACGTCCCTATGGGGGTAACTCCTCTCAAAGCAGTAACCAATAGTTTCCCTCCGGCAGGGGAAAACCAAACTTCAGAGGCTCCAGGGGTCGTTTTAGACCCCACAATAGGGGAAGAGGGCGTGGAAACCCCTCCCCCAATGATTCCTGCAAAGCCTCCCTCAGTCCACCAGTAGGAGGTCGCCTCCGTTTTTTCAGAAGAGACTGGCAAACAAACAAATGTTCATCAAACATGCTAAACATTATCACCAATGGCTACATACCACCATTCCTCTCAAAGCCAGACTTGGTCAGATTTCCTCTGATTCTGTCAGAATACAAGTCCCTTCAAAAAGACCAAGCTCTAGCAGATTGCATCCAGTCTCTTCTGTCAAAGAACGCTATCAAAAGGGTGGAAAATGTAAAATCTCTCGGGTTTTACAGTCGCCTGTTTCTAGTCCCCAAGCCTCACCAAAGGTGGAGGCCAGTAATAGACTTAAGCAGGCTCAACACTTTTCTACATGTAGAAAAGTTCAAAATGGAAACTCCAGAGTCCATCAGGACCTCCCTGGTTCCACCCAAACTCAAGGAAATACCTAAGGTTTTGCCACAGGTCACAGGTGTTCCAGTTCACCTCCCTTCCTTTCGGACTAGCCACAGCCCCCCAGGTCTTTACAGTGATCGTAAAGGAAGTGAAGCTCATGGCCCTCTCCAGAGGACTCAGACTTCACCAATACCTGGACGACTGGCTGATCAGGTCCCAGTCTCAGGAAGAAGCCCAAGTGAACACTCATGCAGTGGTAGACCTAACCCAGTCCTTGGGGTGGATAATAAATCAGGAAAAATCAGAACTGAAACCTACTCAGGTGTTTTCGTTCGTGGGCTACGAATACCATCTAGATTCAGCCCTTGTAAAACCCACTCAAGAGAGATGGCTCAAACTTCAGGATTTGATCCTACAACTCAAGTTAAAACATGTTTTGACTGCAAGGTGTTTGATGTCGCTAATTGGGTTGCTTGCCTCAATGGAGAAGATGGTCCCGGAGGGACACCTTCACATGAGGCCCTTTCAGTTTCATCTCAAGGAGCATTAGAGATATCCTCAGTCACTGGACAGCCTCCTTCCTTGGACAGATGCCATTTCTGCACACCTAGACTGGTGGCAGAATCCTGCAAACGTGATGAAAGGCTCAGACCTTCATCCCAAAGACCACAGTATCCAACTCTTTACAGACGCCTCAAATGAAGGTTGGGGTGCTCACTTAGATCAAAGTTCTACCAAGGGTCTGTGGTCAGACCAGGAAAAAAGACTACACATAAACGTCCTAGAGTTGAAGGCAGTCTCACTGGCCCTTCGAAATTTCAAGGACCAGTGCCAGAGCCAAACAGTTCTAGTTGCAACGGACAACTCTACAGTGGTAGCCTATATAAACAAACAAGGAGGAACTCACTCAGCAGAGATGTGCGCTCTCCTGTGGAAGATCATGACATGGTGTCACCGCTATCACATAACATTAAAAGCCAGACACATTCCAGGGTGTCTGAATGTGATGGCCGACCTCCTGTCCAGGTCCAACCAAGTGCAGTCAACAGAATGGTCACTGCATCCACAGGTGTTCAAACAGATCTGCCAGAAGTGGTTCACTCCTCATGTAGACCTGTTTGCCACTCATCTGAACCACAAACTCCCTCTGTACGTGTCTCCAATTCCAGACCCAAAGGCCTGGGACATAGATGCTCTGAACATAAACTGGACGTGTCTCTCTGCTTATGCTTACCCTCCGACAGCTCTCCACAGGGTGATCCAAAAAATCAGGCAATGCCACTGCCTAATCATAGTAATAGCCCCAGGCTGGCCAGGGATGCCCTGGTTTTGGGACCTAGTGCAGCTCTCAACAGAGATCCCACTACAACTCTCAGTGTCAACGACTCTACTCAAACAGTCCCACAAGTATGTGTTCCACAACAATCCACAACATCTCAACCTCCACGCCTGGGGTCTAGGAGCGGACAACTCCAAGAACAAGGCTTCTCTGTGGAGGTGGCAGAGAGAATTGCTGCCCCTCAGCGGTCATCAACAAGGACCATCTACAAGTCAAAGTGGGCCCTATTTGAAAAATGGTGCAGAGAAAATTCGGTAGATTTCTCCACTCCATCTGTGAAACAAATCTCAGATTTTTTCATGTACCTGTACCAAGACTTAAACAGGCGCCCCTCGACCATGATGGTTACAGGACTGCAATCGTTGACACTTTGGGCCCAACGGCCCAACATATTGCACACAATGCAGACCTTCATAGGTTACTCTCCAGTTTTCACAGGGATCGTCCTAAAAGTTCCAGAAATCTCCCCAAGTGGAACCTCTCTGTTGTTCTCAATGAGCTCACAAAAGCACCCTTTGAGCCCATAAAAGACTCAGACCTCAAACATCTCACTCTTAAAACTGCTTTCTTGCTAGCTTTGGCCTCCGGCAAGCGCCGCAGCGAAATCCATGCCTGGGTCGCAAACAAAGTATCTAATCTAGGCCAATGGGAAAAGGTTGCCTTGTTCCCTTCTTCTGATTTCATAGCCAAAAACCAACTAGCAAGAGAAGGTTCTCAAAGTGTGTCTCCGGTGACTATCCCTGCTTTGACTACCATTGTAGATAGACAATTCAAAGAAGACAGGACCCTGTGTCCGGTACGGGCCCTGAGGTATTATCTGGACCGAACCAAAGACCTGAGAGGGTCTCGTTCTCTCCTTTTCATCTCCTTCAAGCAAGGACACACCTCAGACATCAGACCCGCTACTCTCTCTTCCTGGTTGAAACAAACCATCCTACTTTGTTACAAACAAGCAGACCAACAAGCCTTGGGGGCACATCCGCTACAACCAAGTCTTCAGGAATCTCTCCCAGGATCTAGGTATTCCTTTACCTTCAAGATGTTACGGGTAAGGTCATTTTTGTTTTTTAGTTATCAAGTAATTTGTATTAAGGACTTCTTAAGTTGTCATTAATCTCATATTCAGGTTAAAAATTTATGAGACATCCAACCACTGGGTTGGTCAGTCACTCGTGAAGGTCCCTCAGGGACCCTTAGACCTCAAGTGAGCACTGCTGCACTTCCGTCCTACAATCAAACATCTAGACAGTTTTAGCACTGTCTCGCATTTTACTTAGGTTTTTGGCTCGTTACAGGCCCGGTCTTCGGGATTGGGGCACTGTAAACGGGACTCAGACTGGTATTTCTGGCACTATTCTTTACGTATTAATTCAAAATCTTAGAAAAAATGACACATCTTCCAGTCTCAGCTGTAATCCCGCCACCGGGCGGTTGCATTCAGCATTAAGTCCCACATGGTAAGCTATTGTAGCGTAATAAAATTGAAAATTTTAATTACTTAAATGTAGCTTTTATAAGCTACAAGCTTACCATGTGGGACTTAGAAGAGTCCCACCCTGCCTCCCCACTGTTTACAGCTGAGGGGTAGGTTTTTAAAAAAATTTTCAACGAGAAAGTAGGGCGATTGGTCAGAAGTTATCACGTGATGACAACTAGCAGTGTATCCGGTGGCTAACAAGAACTGTCTTTTTTTCTAAGACGTTGGCCCCGGGTGTGGCCACCCGAGAACAGCATTAAGTCCCACATGGTAAGCTTGTAGCTTATAAAAGCTACATTTAAGTAATTAAAATTTTCAAATTTTTACTTGTTTTAATGGTAAGTTCGACTGATCACCGCCGCCGCCGGATTATGGTCTCCCTTGAATAACTTCTTGGCCTTTCAAATTTTTCTTTCCTTCTTTTCTTTCTTTAAAACTATAGGGACGGGAAAAATTTTTGGAATTCTTTGCGGAGGCCTTAAGCTTTACTTAATGTAACCTTAAGCATTTTTCAAAAACACCCCATCATTGTGTTCCGGAAAAAAACACACACCTGTGCTATAAAATTTATCAGGTACATTCTAGACCTAAATCCGCAGGTCCCTTTTTTTTTTAAAATATATTAAGTTTAATATCTTCCCATAAGAACACATGTCCTGGGAGTTCTGGGAATTGGGTGTTTATCACCTTTTTGAATTATAACTCCTTTTTAAATCACATATCTGCTATAAAAAATTCTGCAAGAAAATTAAAATTTGATAAATAAAGATGAAAAATTAAATACTGCAAGAAACTGGAGGCATACCCTTCTTCTTTTTTCTTATGCACATAATGTATTATAGATATCTTGTTACACTGTTGTTTATTTTTGTTTTAATAGAAATTCCACTCCAGGTAATCAGAGAAAGTATATATTTAAGCTTATTCTGTTCAATATGTTGCGTCGTGCTGCCTGCCATACTTGTTGTTAAGAAAAATAATCGTAGAAGTGCATCCATAGGTTGTTTCAGGGACCCACAGTTTATTCGTGTCTATACCAATGTGTAAAGGTAAAAATATTGTGGTGTTGTCGGTAAACTGCCAAGGCCTTCGTACTCTGTCAAAAAGAATAGATGTGTTAAATTATCTAAAGGATAAAAAACCAGACATATTGTGTCTACAAGACACACATTGGCTAAGTACTGATATTAAAGAAATTAAGAAAATTTGGGAAGGGGAATGTATACTAAATGGCAATAGATCAAACTCGCGTGGTGTGGCAATCCTTTTGGGGAAAAATTTTGAATATAAAATGAGTGAAATAAAGAGTGACGAAGTAGGCAACATGATCTCAGTTAGTTTGAAAATGGAGCCATTCAGCTTGAAGTTAATAAATGTCTATGGTCCTAATAAAGATTCACCAGATTTTTACAATACCATTACTGATTGTATGGCATCATCTCAGGATACTTATACAATACTATGCGGAGATTTAAACTTAACCTTAGATCCCAAAAAGGACTGCCATAACTATTCTACAATAAACAACCCTAAATCAAGAATGGTCGTTTTAAATACAATGGAAAACTTAAACCTTGCAGATATATATAGAGAGTTGCATCCAGATACCCTGAGATATTCTTGGAGGAGAAAAAACCCTCTGCAACAGGCGCGTCTGGATTATTTTCTAGCATCTTCTACATTAGTAGACATAATAGACAAATGTGAAATAATACCAGGGTACAGAACAAACCATTCTATAATAAAACTCGCAATAACAGTGTCACAATTTAAACAGGGAAAGGGTATCTGGAAATTTAACACAGCTCTTTTAAAAAAACCAAGAGTATTTGTCCTTAATAAACAATGCTATCAGAGAAGAAATTTGCAAATATGCTTTCCCTATTTATAATCAAAAATTTTTAGAAACTGATTACTTAGAAAATGTGGAAATCTCAATAAACGATAGTTTATTTTTGGAAACATTATTATTGAGACTAAGAGGTGAATCAATTAAATTTTCATCACGGTTAAAAAAATCAAAACTTGAGAGAGAGCAACTCTTAATGGAAGAAATAGAAAATATAGAAAAAAGTGGAAACACTCAGTCCATGATGCATATTTTAAATGATAAACAAGAAGAATTAGAATCAATAAGGGCTGAAAGAATAAGAGGCCATATGATAAGATGCCGTACCGAATGGTTACAAGAAGGGGAAAAACCCAGTAAATATTTCTGTTCGTTAGAGAATAGACAGTACACAGAAAAAACCATTAAGTCCATTAGACTTGATGATGGGTCAACGATAACCGATCAAAATAAAATTTTAAAAGAAGTAAAATCCTTTTATGAGACTCTTTTCAATAATTATGACCACAATCTAGAGATTGAAAATTTAGAAGAACTTTTAGAACCGTATGATTGCAATAGATTATCTAAAGAGCAATCACTATGTCTAGAAGGGGAATTAACATTAAAAGAGTTAGGACATTCCCTAAAAATTATGAAGCATGGAAAAACGCCAGGAATTGATGGCTTCCCAGCCGAATTTTTTAAAGTTTTCTGGCCATATCTAAAACATATTATAAAGAGAACCATCAACACTAGCTTTGAAAATGGAAAACTTCCTCTTAGCCTTAGACAATGCATTGTGTCATGCTTACCAAAAGGAAATAAAGACAGAAGTTCTTTAAAGAACTGGCGCCCCATATCACTCCTGTCTGTCCCTTATAAGATAGCATCATCTGCTATAGCTTCAAGATTAAAGACTACATTAGATTACTTAGTGGACAAAACACAAACAGGTTTCATATCAGGCAGATACATTGGCCACTCAACACGCTTAGTGTACGATATTATGCATTGTACTGAAAAGAACAATATGGATGGCTTATTAATGCTCATAGATTTTGCCAAGGCATATGATTCCATTTCATGGACATTCCTCTACAATGTACTTAAATTTCTAGGTTTTGGGCAACAATTTATAAAGTGGATTCAATTGTTTAACACTAACATTAAAGCAACAGTTCTACAATGTGGCTTTCTCTCAAGTTTTTTCGACATAAAACGAGGTTGTAGGCAGGGTGACCCGTGTGCACCTTTCTTATTTCTTCTCTGTGGCCAAATTTTATCAATCCTCGTTACAAATAAAAAAGCTATTAAAGGTATTGTTCTTGGCTCAAAAGAATATAAGATTACTCAGTTCGCCGACGACACCACAATAATAATGGATGGGTCCCGAGACTCCTTGGAAGCAGCTTTAAATACAATTGAAATGTTTGGTTCCATGTCTGGCTTGAAAATGAACACTTCAAAAACAAAAATCATCTGGATTGGTAGGAAAAGATATAGTAAGGAAAAATTAAATGTTAATCCGAGACTAGAATGGGGCATCACTGACTTTAATATGTTGGGTATAGAATTCAATGTCGAATTAGACAAAATGCCAAAAATAAATTATGATATTGCAATCTTGCGGTCGAAACATTTACTCAATAGATGGGAAAATAGGTATCTAACACCATTCGGCAAGATTACAATAATCAAAACATTTGTGATTTCTAAGTTTAACCATCTCTTTATATCACTGCCTAGTCCAGCCCCAACTACAATTAAGGAGATATCTAATATCCTATACAAATTTGTATGGGGTAGCAAGACAGATAAAATTGCGAGAAAGCAAATATGCAAAGAACACATAGAAGGAGGGCTTAAAATGATAGATCTTCAAAATTTTATCTTGGCCATTAAATCAACTTGGATCAGGCGTCTACTAGTTGATCAAAATGCACCATGGGTTCACCTTGCTGCATATATTTTGGGTCCTTTGAACTACATTACTAATTTTGGTCCCTGTTGGTACAACACATTACCACTAAAGGTGAAAAATCCTTTTTGGCTTGATGTTCTAACAGCTTGGAAAAACATTACAGAAACAAAATTCGAGAAACATACCCTGGATATCCTTTACACTCCCCTCTGGTTTAATAACAAAATAGGACAACCGGCATTGTACTACCCAAAGTGGTACAAAAAAGGTATTCTTTTTGTTGGAGATCTTCTGGATACAAAAGGCAATTTTTGCACATTCAATGAACTTAAAAAAAATTTCAAGTTGGATTCTGTAAATATACTGGAGTATTATAAAATAAAAAAATTTGTACAGACATTTATAAACAAATGTGGCTGTTCCAATCTGGCCAAACCAATAGGTCCAGGCAGATCAGCCCATTTGAATATTCTATTGAAGAGCAAGAGCGGCGCGGCGCTGATATGTATAAAGTATTAAACAAAACTGATTTCCAACCAAAGATGAAGCTTAAGTGGTCAATTGAATTAGGTCAGGATATTGAGGAGAGTAAATGGAGACAGATTTTTAAAGTCTGTTTCAAATTTAAAAGTGATGCCTCACTTACATGGTTTCAATATAGAATTCTTTTTAGGATTATAGGAGTGAGAAAGTATTTAAAATTAACAAAAATTGAAGAATTTAGCACATGCAGACTTTGCACAAACAATGAAGAAACCATTTTACATCTTTTTTATAACTGTATCAAAACTAAAGACTTCTGGGAAAATATTTCCAACTGGATGAGAATTAAACTTAAACTGCCGTGGTTTTTTGACGAGGAGCAAGTTATGTTTGGGTACCTGTCTAATGATAGAAACGGTGACCAAATAAATTTGTTAATTCTTTGTGCAAAGTGGTACATTTTCCAATGCGCAAAAAATAATAAAATCTTGAATATTTACAATTTTCAAAAAAAGTACAAGTCAGCCTTTGCTGAACAGATCACACTCTTGAAACTAAAACAAATTGAAAAAAATGTGTCACTAAAAACTGGTTTACATGGGAACCTTTATTTGAGGACATATAGTAAGGAAGATGTTGGCAAGGCAGCACTCATACCAGATGACAATAACCTTTTATTATAATAAGAGTATATAATATGCTAATCTGAGTAAACAGAATAATATAAATGTTGGAATAAAGCAATAACCTTTATATTGTATACTGATGTATGTCTATTTTTGGAGTGTAATAAAAATAAATAAATATAAAAAAATAAATCCGCAGGTCGGAAAGGATTTTCTGATCAGTTGGACCATAGATGCCTGAATGGGAGACATTTTATTTTCGTAATTTTTTTTTAAATGGGTATTTGGTCTATCTCAAAAATGGTCAGGATTTCGGCGTTTTGTTGGAATAACTTATTCAGCCACTTTTTGATAATCTTCCACATGCCAAAGTTTTAGCCTTGTATCTGCAATCTTAGGTCACCTTAATGTCAAAAAAGGGGGTTTTAGCCCTTCAATTCACTTATTTTTTCACTTTTTTCAACCAAACTTGGCATATATGTTAAGATTTACCAAAAGATTATCCTGACTTTATGGTGACCTTAAACTGTTAATATAATTGGTGCTATGGCCCCCCTAAAGTCATAAAATTGGAATAAAGCCATCTGGCCCCTTTCTTTTTCCCTATCTAATGTATATTGATATTGAAGTAGATCAAAAGAAGACTCTTACTACCTTATGATTTAAAAATTAATGATGTTATGGCCATCTTAAACTTAAAATGTAGGGGTTTTCAGCCCTTAGCTCAGTTAATGTTTAAATTTTTAAAATAAAACTTGGCACATTTATAAAGGTTGGCAGAAGGGACATTCTCATTTTATGGTCACCTTAAAGTCGCAATATGCATGAAGTTATGGTCACCTTGCAGTGAATAAAGGAAGTTTTCAGCCTCCAGCTATCTTATTGTTCAACTGACCTCAGCTAAAACTTTATGCACTTATAAAGGATGACAAAGGGACATGTATGGTCACCTTGAAGTCCCAATATGAATGAATTTATGGCCACCTTGCAGTGAAATTATGGAGTTTTTAATTTCCAGCTATTGTATTGTTCAGCTGACCTCAGTTAAAGTGTGCACACTTATTAAAGATGACAATAAGGACATTCTAATTTTCTTTCCACCTTTGACTTCCGATACAAGTACAGTCATGGCCATCTTGAAGTAAAAATGAGGATTTTCAGCTCCCAACTGACTTAGTGTTCAATAACATCAGATCAACTTGACACATTAAGCTTACGGAATATTTTTAATGACCTTTTTACTTAAAATTCCTGTATTTAAGAGACTTTGGCCATCTTGACATAATAAATATATAGTTTTGCTCCCACCTCATTTATTTTTAGACTTTTTAAAACCACACCTGCCACATGTATACTTAAAACAAAATTTCTGGTATCTGGCAAAGCTAACCTGGTGTTTTTGAAGAAAAAAATGAGGTATTTAACATGCAGTGATGTGGTTATTAATATATTGCAGCTAATCAGTGTACATATAATATAAATTCACAATTTTAGGCACATTAAAAAATCCCACATTCTTCTGATTTCATTTTTTGTGGAATTGTGTGGATATGACTTTTCCTGTTTGGGAAAAAAGGATTTAATTAATTCAGCTTTTGTTTAGTAGCAGGCGTTGTTGATCTAGCTACTTATTCAAATACACTATGTAAATTGGTCAAATATATAGGCTTGATGTCTTTCAGAAGATAAGATGACTGGAAAAAAGCTCTTTCTCATAAAAAGTTTTTCTTGTACAGTATTTTATGTATCTCTAGCTAATTGAAAATGAATAAGTTCTCTTTTTTTCTCCTCCATCTCTGTATTTGCTCTTGTGTGATATCTATCTGCAGTCAGATTCATGGCAAGTCCCACTCTCTCACTGATTGGGCAGTGATGCCCCACTGTGCTTTGTGTGTTAGCATCTGTGTCTTGCATAATGTGTGCACACTGGTTGAAAAGGTTGATAAGGGATATTAGTATTAATTTTTTTTCATCAAGGGATATGCTTACAGTAAATTTTTTTGGAGTAAATCATTCAAACAAGGACATTTATCTTTAGGTTCATGGAAGTAGAGCCTTGTGGAAAGAATGCCTTGTCTGTTTTGAGAGAATGGAAAAAGCCTCAATAATATGTAAAGACCTTCGACTTTCATGATATTCAGCTATAGAGTCATGTGTGAATTAAAAATGTTAACAATAACATCTGACAACATGACTTTGTGTATTTTTTTACAATGGAACAATAAAGGATTTCACAAATATGATTATCTTAAGCATATTTATCTTATAAAAATATTAAATAGCAATGATTTTTCAGAGGCATAAAATGCCTGAAAGATATACAAAATATGAATGTTCCTATCTATAGCCAATTGTAGTTTACTGTAGTGTATCTTTATCATTATAAATCTAGGATTAAGTATCTCCTGAAAAAATTTACGATCCCAAATTTACAGCAAAAATGATATATTCTTTTCATAAAATATACCACTCTACGAAACACAATAAAGCTCACATTCTGCTTACAGTCTAATAGTGCAACTGATACAGTTTTTAGATAATCCACTTTTCCTTCAGATACAAAACACAGTATACTAAAGCTTACCTTATGCTTACAGTCTCTTTTTTTTTTTGGTTAGCAAAAACCTTTTTCTAGTTCATGATTGTTATGTACCCGTCTTCTGGGTATACAATTTTCCTTAGCAAAATGAAAATATTGTCCATTAATATAAATTCTTATATTAGTGGTCATACAAAAGATAGGAAATACCCGATCAATGCATGTGGCATGGGTGAGGACATGTCTGGGGATATAATGACGCCCGAGTCAGCCCAGTCTTGTTAGAAGCTTTTTTTCAGTAAATCAACGAACACAATGCCTACTCACAAAAAATTTAATAAACAATGGCTAGCTTCAACAGATGCAAATGGAGACAAAATGGAAAAATAGTGTATCCCTGGAGACACTCTATACACTTTCAGATGCATGTTTTGCAAAACCAACAAACTGATGTCTTGTGCCAACCAAGATAAACGGCAACTGCTTCAACATGCCAAGGGAGAAAATCGTAGAAAATATTCGAATAATCAAAGGGGACAAGGTATCCTTGCATTGGTTTGTGGACCAAAGGATAAGGAAAAGGATGGAGAGCTGTATCATGCCTAAACCCAGCTAACAAAATGGAGTGTAACTCATGCCCTGGCAAAACAACTACCCATCTTATCAGATGATGAAGAGGACTTCATTGCAGATAAGTGGAGGATGTATCAGTGTCTTGAAAGCCCATTGGATGTTGACAGAATTGATCATTACTGGCGATATGTGTTCAACACCAAAAGTTCAGATGGTCAAAAAACAAATTCCCTGTACCAGAAAAGGATATAAATGCTTTACTGTTGTTGCCACATGGGAATTCTGATGTAGAAAGGGGATTTTCTACCAAAGAAATCCTGGGAAATAACAGACTCTATCTTGACATGCCCTGTATAAATGGAGAAAGATTTTGTAGAGAAACAATTAGGTTGCACCAGAGAAAACCTGAAAAGGGGAAATTACACAAGTCTGTGCACTCAAAATTCGTCAGATCCAGTATATGGAATATGTCTGTACTTAAATATATCTCATATCTGGGCTGTATGGCACAGGGCTGTGCACTCAAAAGTCGTCATATCTAGTATATGGGATAGGTCTATACTTAAATAAATCTCGTATCTGGGCTGTATGGCACAGGTCTGTGCACTCAAAATTCGTCATATCCAGTGTGTGGAATAGGTCTGTACTTAAAGGCACAGGTCTATGCACTCAAAATTCGTAATATCAAGTATATGGAATAGGTCTGTACTTAAATAAATCTCATATCTGGGCTGTATGCCACAGGTCTGTGCCCTCAAAATTCGTCAGATCCAGTATATCGAATAGGTCTGTACTTAAATAAATCTCGTATCTGGGCTGTATGGCACAGGTCTATGCACTCAAAATTCGTCTTATCCAGTATATGGAATAGGTCTGTACTTAAATAAATCTCATATCTCTGATAAAAGGCACAGGTCTATGCACTCAAAATTCGTAATATCAAGTATATGGAATAGGTCTCCACTTAAATAGATCTCATATCTGGGCTGTATGGCACAGGTCTGTGCACTCAAAATTCGTCGGATCCAGTGTATGGAATAGATCTATACTTAAATAAATCTCGTATGTGGTCGGTATGTCACAGGTCTCTGCACTCAAAATTCGTCATATCCAGTATATGGAATAGGTCTGTACTTACATAAATCTTATATCTGGGCTGTATGACACAGGCCTGTGCACTCAAAATTCGTCAGGTCCAGTGTGTGGAATAGGTCTGTACTTAAATAAATCTCATATCTGGGCTGTATGGCACAGGTCTGTGCACTCAAAATTCGTCGGATCCAGTGTATGGAATAGATCTATACTTAAATAAATCTCGTATGTGGTCGGTATGTCACAGGTCTCTGCACTCAAAATTCGTCAGATCCAGTATATCGAATAGGTCTGTACTTAAATAAATCTCGTATCTGGGCTGTATGGCACAGGTCTGTGCACTCAAAATTCGTCTTATCCAGTATATGGAATAGGTCTGTACTTACATAAATCTCATATCTGGGCTGTATGACACAGGCCTGTGCACTCAAAATTCGTCAGGTCCAGTGTGTGGAATAGGTCTGTACTTAAATAAATCTCATATCTGGGCTGTATGGCACAGGTCTGTGCACTCAAATTTCGTCATATCTAGTATATGGGATAGGTCTATACTTAAATAAATCTCGTATCTGGTCTGTATGGCACAGGTCTGTGCACTCAAAATTTGTCAGATCCAGTATATGGAATAGCTCTGTACTTAAATAAATCTCATATCTGGGCTGTATGGCACAGGTCTGTGTACTCAAATTTCGTCATATCTAGTATATGTGATAGGTCTATACTTAAATAAATCTCGTATCTGGTCTGTATGGCACAGGTCTGTGCACTCAAAATTTGTCAGATCCAGTATATGGAATACGTCTGTACTTAAATAAATCTCATATCTGGGCTGTATGGCACAGGTCTGTGCACTCAAATTTCGTCATATCTAGTATATGGGATAGGTCTATACTTAAATAAATCTCGTATCTGGTCTGTATGGCACAGGTCTGCACGCTCAAAATTCGTCATATCCAGTATATGGAATAGGTCTGTACTTAAAAAAATCTCATATCTGGGCTGTATGGCACAGGTCTGTGCACTCGCAATTTCTCAGGTCCAGTACATGGAATAGGTCTGTACTTAAATAAATCTCATATCTGGGCTGTATGGCACAGGTTTCTGCACTCAAAATTTGTCAGGTCCAGAGTATGGAATAGGGGTGTACCTAAATAATACTCGTATCTGGGCTGTATGGCACACGTCCGTGCACCCAAAATTCGTCAGGTCCAGTGTATGAAATAGGTCTGTACTTAAATAAATCTCATATCTGGGCTGTATGACACAGGCCTGTGCCCTAAAAATTCCTCAGGTGCAATGTATGGAATAGGTCTGTAATTAAATATATCTCATATCTGGGATGTATGGCACAGATCTGTGCACTCAAAATTCGTCATATCCAGTATATGGAATAGGTCTGTACTTACATAAATCTCATATCTGGGATGTATGCCACAGGTCTGTGCACTCAAAATTCGTCATATCCAGTATATGGCATAGGTCTGTACTTAAATAAATCTCATATCTGTGCTGTAAGGCACAGGTCTGTGTACTCAAAATTCGTCAAATCCAGTATCTAGAATAGGTCTGTACTTAAATAAATCTCATATCTGGGCTCTATGGCACTGGTCTGTGCACTCAAAATTCATCATATCCAGTATATGGAATAGGTCTGTACTTAAAGAAATATCATATCTGGGCTGTATGCAACATGTCTGTGCACTTAAAATTCGTCATATCTAGTATATGGACAAGGTCTATACTTAAATAAATATTGTATGTGGTCTGTATGGCACATATCTGTGTACTCAAAATTCGTCAGATCCAGTATATGAAACAGGTCTGTATTTAAACAAATCTCATATCTGGCCTGTATGGCACAGGTTGGCGCACTCAAAATTCGTCAGATCCAGTGTATGGAATAGGTCTATACTTAAATAAATCTCATATCTGGGCTGTATGGCACAGGTCTGTGCACTCAAAATTGGTCATATCCAGTATATGGAATAGGCCTGTACTTAAATAAATCTCATATCTGGGCTGTATGGTACAGGGCTGTGCACTCAAAATTCGTGACATCCAGTATATGGAATAGGTCTGTACTTAAATAAGTCTCATATCTGGGCTGTGTGGCACAGGTCTGTGCACGCAAAATTCATCAGATCCAGTATATGGAATAGGTCTGTACTTAAATAAATCTCATATCTCTGCTGAAAGGCACAGGGCTGTGCCCTAAAAATTCGTCACATCCGGTACATGGAATAGGTCTATACTTAAATAAATCCCATATCTGTGCTCTATGGCACAGGTCTGTGTACTCAAAAATTCGTCAGATCTAGTATATGGAATAGGTCTGTACTTAAATAACTTAAATAAATCTCATATCTGGGCTGTATGGCACAGGTTTCTGCACTCAAAATTTGTCAGGTCCAGAATATGGAATAGGGGTGTACCTAAATAATACTCGTATCTGGGCTGTATGGCACACGTCCGTGCACCCAAAATTCGTCAGGTCCAGTGTATGAAATAGGTCTGTACTTAAATAAATCTCATATCTGGGCTGTATGACACAGGCCTGTGCCCTAAAAATTCCTCCGGTGCAATGTATGGAATAGGTCTGTAATTAAATATATCTCATATCTGGGATGTATGACACAGATCTGTGCACTCAAAATTCGTCATATCCAGTATATGGAATAGGTCTGTACTTACATAAATCTCATATCTGGGATGTATGCCACAGGTCTGTGCACTCAAAATTCGTCATATCCAGTATATGGCATAGGTCTGTACTTAAATAAATCTCATATCTGTGCTGTAAGGCACAGGTCTGTGTACTCAAAATTCGTCAAATCCAGTATCTAGAATAGGTCTGTACTTAAATAAATCTCATATCTGGGCTCTATGGCACTGGTCTGTGCACTCAAAATTCATCATATCCAGTATATGGAATAGGTCTGTACTTAAAGAAATATCATATCTGGGCTGTATGCAACATGTCTGTGCACTTAAAATTCGTCATATCTAGTATATGGACAAGGTCTATACTTAAATAAATCTTGTATGTGGTCTGTATGGCACATATCTGTGTACTCAAAATTCGTCAGATCCAGTATATGAAACAGGTCTGTATTTAAATAAATCTCATATCTGGCCTGTATGGCACAGGTTGGCGCACTCAAAATTCGTCAGATCCAGTGTATGGAATAGGTCTATACTTAAATAAATCTCATATCTGGGCTGTATGGCACAGGTCTGTGCACTCAAAATTGGTCATATCCAGTATATGGAATAGGTCTGTACTTAAATAAATCTCATATCTGGGCTGTATGGTACAGGGCTGTGCACTCAAAATTCGTGACATCCAGTATATGGAATAGGTCTGTACTTAAATAAGTCTCATATCTGGGCTGTGTGGCACAGGTCTGTGCACGCAAAATTCATCAGATCCAGTATATGGAATAGGTCTGTACTTAAATAAATCTCATATCTCTGCTGAAAGGCACAGGTCTGTGCCCTAAAAATTCGTCACATCCGGTACATGGAATAGGTCTGTACTTAAATAAATCACATATCTGTGCTCTATGGCACAGGTCTGTGTACTCAAAAATTCGTCAGATCTAGTATATGGAATAGGTCTGTACTTACATAACTGAAATAAATCTCATATCTGGGCTGTATGGCACAGAACTGTGCACTCAAAATTTGTCATATCCAGTACATGGAATAGGTCTGTACTTAAATAAATCTCGTATCTGTGCTGTATGGCACAGGTCTGTGCACTCAAAATTCGTCAGATCCAGTGTATGGAATAGATCTATACTTAAATAAATCTCGTATCTGGTCTGTATGGCACAGGTCTGTGCACTCAAAATTCGTCAGATCCAGTATATGGAATAGGTCTGTACTTAAACAAATCTCATATATGTGCTGTATGGCACAGGTCTGTGTACTCAAAAATTCGTCAGATCCAGTATATGGAATAGGTCTAAACTTAAATAAATCTCATATCTGGGCTGTAGGGCACAGGTCTGTGCACTCAAAATTCGTCATATCTAGTATATGGAAAAGGTCTATACTTAAATAAATCTTGTATGTGGTCTGTATGACACATATCTGTGTACTCAAAATTCGTCAGGTCCAGTATATGGAATAGGTCTGTAGTTAAATAAATCTCATATCTGGCCTGTATGGCATAGGTCGGCGCACTCAAAATTCGTGACATCCAGTGTATGGAATAGGTCTATACTTAAATAAATCTCATATCTGGGCTGTATGGCACAGGTCTGTGCACTCAAAATTCGTCGTATCCAGTATATGGAATAGGTCTGTACTTAAATAAGTCTCATATCTGGGCTGTATGGCACAGGTCTGTGCACTCAAAATTTGTCAGATCCAGTATATGGAATACGTCTGTATTTAAATAAATCTCATATCTGGGCTGTATGGCACAGGTCTGTGTACTCAAAAATTCGTCAGATCCAGTATATGGAATAGGTCTGTACTTAAATAAATCTCATATCTGGGCTGTATGGCACAGGTGAGTGCACTTAAAATTTGTCATATCTAGTATATGGAAAAGGTCTATACTTAAATAAATCTCATATCTGGGCTGTATGGCACAGGTCTGTGCACTCAAAATTTGTCAGATCCAGTATATGGAATACGTCTGTACTTAAATAAATCTCATGTCTGGGCTGTATGGCACAGGTCTGTGCACTCAAATTTCGTCATATCTAGTATATGGGATAGGTCTATACTTAAATAAATCTCGTATCTGGTCTGTATGGCACAGGTCTGCACGCTCAAAATTCGTCATATCCAGTATATGGAATAGGTCTGTACTTAAAAAAATCTCATATCTGGGCTGTATGGCACAGGTCTGTGCACTCGCAATTTCTCAGGTCCAGTACATGGAATAGGTCTGTACTTAAATAAATCTCATATCTGGGCTGTATGGCACAGGTTTCTGCACTCAAAATTTGTCAGGTCCAGAGTATGGAATAGGGGTGTACCTAAATAATACTCATATCTGGGCTGTATGACACAGGCCTGTGCCCTAAAAATTCCTCAGGTGCAATGTATGGAATAGGTCTATAATTAAATATATCTCATATCTGGGATGTATGACACAGATCTGTGCACTCAAAATTCGTCATATCCAGTATATGGAGTAGGTCTGTACTTAAATAAATCTCATATCTGTTGTGTATGCCACAGGTCTGTGCACTCAAAATTCGTCATTTCCGGTATATGGCATAGGTCTGTACTTAAATAAATCTCATATCTGTGCTGTATGGCACAGGTCTGTGTACTCAAAATTCGTCAGATCCAGTATCTGGAATAGGTCTGTACTTAAATAAATCTCATATCTGGGCTCTATGGCACTGGTCTGTGCACTCAAAATTCATCATATCCAGTATATGGAATAGGTCTGTACTTAAAGAAATATCATATCTGGGCTGTATGCAACATGTCTGTGCACTCAAAATTCGTCATATCTAGTATATGGAAAAGGTCTATACGTAAATAAATCTTGTATGTGGTCTGTATGGCACATATCTGTGTACTCAAAATTCGTCAGATCCAGTATATGGGATAGGTCTGTATTTAAATAAATCTCATATCTGGCCTGTATGGCACAGGTTGGCGCACTCAAAATTCGTCAGATCCAGTGTATGGAATAGGTCTATACTTAAATAAATCTCATATCTGGGCTGTATGGCACAGGTCTGTGCACTCAAAATTGGTCATATCCAGTATATGGAATAGGTCTGTAATTAAATAAATCTCATATGTGGCCTGTATGGCACAGGTCGGCGCACTCAAAATTTGTCGGATCCAGTATATGGAATACGTCAGTATTTAAATAAATCTCATATCTGGGCTGTATGGCACGGGTCTGTGCACTCAAATTTTGTCATATCTAGTATATGGGATAGGTCTGTACTTAAATAAATCTCATATCTGGGCTGTATGGTACAGGGCTGTGCACTCAAAATTCGTGACATCCAGTATATGGAATAGGTCTGTACTTAAATAAGTCTCATATCTGAGCTGTATGGCACAGGTCTGTGCACTCAAAATTTGTCAGATCCAGTATATGGAATACGTCTGTATTTAAATAAATCTCATATCTGGGCTGTATGGCATAGGTCTGTGCACTCCAAATTCGTCATATCCAGTATATGGAATAGGTCTGTACTTAAAGAAATATCATATCTGGGCTGTATGCAACAGGTCTGTGCACTCAAAATTCGTCATATCTAGTATATGGAAAAGGTCTATACTTAAATAAATCTTGTATGTGGTCTGTATGGCACATATCTGTGTACTCAAAGTTCGTCAGATCCAGTATATGGAATAGGTCTGTATTTAAATAAATCTCATATCTGACCTGTATGGCACAGGTTGGCGCACTGAAAATTCGACAGATCCAGTGTATGGAATAGGTCTATACTTAAATAAATCTCATATCTGTGCTGTATGGCACAGGTCTGTGTACTCAAAATTCGTCATATCTAGTCTATGGAATAGGTCTGTACTTAAATAAATCTCATATCTGGGCTGTATGGTACAGGGCTGTCCACTCAAAATTCGTGACATCCAGTATATGGAATAGGTCTGTACTTAAATAAGTCTCATATTTGGGCTGTGTGGCACAGGTCTGTGCACGCAAAATTCATCAGATCCAGTATATGGAATAGGTCTGTACTTAAATAAATCTCATATCTCTGCTGAAAGGCACAGGTCTGTGCCCTAAAAATTCGTCACATACGGTACATGGAATAGGTCTGTACTTAAATAAATCACATATCTGTGCTCTATGGCACAGGTCTTTGTACTAAAAAAATCGTCAGATCTAGTATATGGAATAGGTCTATACTTAAATAACTTAAATAAATCTCATATCTGGGCTGTATGGCACAGAACTGTGCACTCAAAATTCGTCATATCCAGTACATGGAATAGGTCTGTACTTAAATAAATCTCATATCTGGGCTGTATGACACAGGTCTGTGCACTCAAAATTCGTCAGATCCAGTGTATGGAATAGATCTATACTTAAATAAATCTCGTATGTGGTCTGTATGGCACAGGTCTGTGCACTCAAAATTCGTCAGATCCAGTATATGGAATAGGTCTGTACTTAAATAAATCTCATATCTGTTCTGTATGGCACAGTTCTGTGCACTCAAAATTTATCATATCTAGTATATAGAAAAGGTCTATACTTAAATAAATCTTGTATATGGTCTGTATGACACATATCTGTGTACTCAAAATTCGTCAGATCCAGTATATGGAATAGGTCTGTATTTAAATAAATCTCATATCTGGCCTATATGGCACAGGTCGGCGCACTCAAAATTCGTGACATCCAGTGTATGGAATAGGTCTGTACTTAAATAAGTCTCATATCTGGGCTGTATGGCACAGGTCTGTGCACTCAAAATTTGTCAGATCCAGTATATGGAATACGTCTATATTTAAATAAATCTCATATCTGGGCTGTATGGCACAGGTCTGTGCACTCAAATTTTGTCATATCTAGTATATGGGATAGGTCTATACTTAAATAAATTTCGTATCTGGTCTGTATGGCAGAGGTCTGTGCACTCAAAATTCGTCAGATCCAGTGTATGGAATAGATCTATACTTAAATAAATCTCGTATGCGGTCTGTATGGCACAGGTCTGTGCACTCAAAATTCGTCAGATCCAGCATATGGAATAGGTCTGTACTTAAATAAATCTCATATCTGTGCTGTATGGCACAGGTCTGTGTACTCACAAATTCGTCATATCCAGTATATGGAATAGGTCTCTACTTAAATAAATCTCATATCTGGGCTGTATGGCACAGGTCTGTGCACTCAAAAGTCGTCATATCTAGTATATGGGATAGGTCTATACTTAAATAAATCTCGTATCTGGGCTGTATGGCACAGGTCTGTGCACTCAAAATTCGTCATATCCAGTGTGTGGAATAGGTCTGTACTTAAAGGCACAGGTCTATGCACTCAAAATTCGTAATATCAAGTATATGGAATAGGTCTGTACTTAAATAAATCTCATATCTGGGCTGTATGCCACAGGTCTGTGCCCTCAAAATTCGTCAGATCCAGTATATCGAATAGGTCTGTACTTAAATAAATCTCGTATCTGGGCTGTATGGCACAGGTCTGTGCACTCAAAATTCGTCAGATCCAGTATATGGAATAGGTCTGTACTTAAACAAATCTCATATATGTGCTGTATGGCACAGGTCTGTGTACTCAAAAATTCGTCAGATCCAGTATATGGAATAGGTCTAAACTTAAATAAATCTCATATCTGGGCTGTAGGGCACAGGTCTGTGCACTCAAAATTCGTCATATCTAGTATATGGAAAAGGTCTATACTTAAATAAATCTTGTATGTGGTCTGTATGACACATATCTGTGTACTCAAAATTCGTCAGGTCCAGTATATGGAATAGGTCTGTAGTTAAATAAATCTCATATCTGGCCTGTATGGCATAGGTCGGCGCACTCAAAATTCGTGACATCCAGTGTATGGAATAGGTCTATACTTAAATAAATCTCATATCTGGGCTGTATGGCACAGGTCTGTGCACTCAAAATTCGTCGTATCCAGTATATGGAATAGGTCTGTACTTAAATAAGTCTCATATCTGGGCTGTATGGCACAGGTCTGTGCACTCAAAATTTGTCAGATCCAGTATATGGAATACGTCTGTATTTAAATAAATCTCATATCTGGGCTGTATGGCACAGGTCTGTGTACTCAAAAATTCGTCAGATCCAGTATATGGAATAGGTCTGTACTTAAATAAATCTCATATCTGGGCTGTATGGCACAGGTGAGTGCACTTAAAATTTGTCATATCTAGTATATGGAAAAGGTCTATACTTAAATAAATCTCATATCTGGGCTGTATGGCACAGGTCTGTGCACTCAAAATTTGTCAGATCCAGTATATGGAATACGTCTGTACTTAAATAAATCTCATGTCTGGGCTGTATGGCACAGGTCTGTGCACTCAAATTTCGTCATATCTAGTATATGGGATAGGTCTATACTTAAATAAATCTCGTATCTGGTCTGTATGGCACAGGTCTGCACGCTCAAAATTCGTCATATCCAGTATATGGAATAGGTCTGTACTTAAAAAAATCTCATATCTGGGCTGTATGGCACAGGTCTGTGCACTCGCAATTTCTCAGGTCCAGTACATGGAATAGGTCTGTACTTAAATAAATCTCATATCTGGGCTGTATGGCACAGGTTTCTGCACTCAAAATTTGTCAGGTCCAGAGTATGGAATAGGGGTGTACCTAAATAATACTCATATCTGGGCTGTATGACACAGGCCTGTGCCCTAAAAATTCCTCAGGTGCAATGTATGGAATAGGTCTATAATTAAATATATCTCATATCTGGGATGTATGACACAGATCTGTGCACTCAAAATTCGTCATATCCAGTATATGGAGTAGGTCTGTACTTAAATAAATCTCATATCTGTTGTGTATGCCACAGGTCTGTGCACTCAAAATTCGTCATTTCCGGTATATGGCATAGGTCTGTACTTAAATAAATCTCATATCTGTGCTGTATGGCACAGGTCTGTGTACTCAAAATTCGTCAGATCCAGTATCTGGAATAGGTCTGTACTTAAATAAATCTCATATCTGGGCTCTATGGCACTGGTCTGTGCACTCAAAATTCATCATATCCAGTATATGGAATAGGTCTGTACTTAAAGAAATATCATATCTGGGCTGTATGCAACATGTCTGTGCACTCAAAATTCGTCATATCTAGTATATGGAAAAGGTCTATACGTAAATAAATCTTGTATGTGGTCTGTATGGCACATATCTGTGTACTCAAAATTCGTCAGATCCAGTATATGGGATAGGTCTGTATTTAAATAAATCTCATATCTGGCCTGTATGGCACAGGTTGGCGCACTCAAAATTCGTCAGATCCAGTGTATGGAATAGGTCTATACTTAAATAAATCTCATATCTGGGCTGTATGGCACAGGTCTGTGCACTCAAAATTGGTCATATCCAGTATATGGAATAGGTCTGTAATTAAATAAATCTCATATGTGGCCTGTATGGCACAGGTCGGCGCACTCAAAATTTGTCGGATCCAGTATATGGAATACGTCAGTATTTAAATAAATCTCATATCTGGGCTGTATGGCACGGGTCTGTGCACTCAAATTTTGTCATATCTAGTATATGGGATAGGTCTGTACTTAAATAAATCTCATATCTGGGCTGTATGGTACAGGGCTGTGCACTCAAAATTCGTGACATCCAGTATATGGAATAGGTCTGTACTTAAATAAGTCTCATATCTGAGCCGTATGGCACAGGTCTGTGCACTCAAAATTTGTCAGATCCAGTATATGGAATACGTCTGTATTTAAATAAATCTCATATCTGGGCTGTATGGCATAGGTCTGTGCACTCCAAATTCGTCATATCCAGTATATGGAATAGGTCTGTACTTAAAGAAATATCATATCTGGGCTGTATGCAACAGGTCTGTGCACTCAAAATTCGTCATATCTAGTATATGGAAAAGGTCTATACTTAAATAAATCTTGTATGTGGTCTGTATGGCACATATCTGTGTACTCAAAGTTCGTCAGATCCAGTATATGGAATAGGTCTGTATTTAAATAAATCTCATATCTGACCTGTATGGCACAGGTTGGCGCACTGAAAATTCGACAGATCCAGTGTATGGAATAGGTCTATACTTAAATAAATCTCATATCTGTGCTGTATGGCACAGGTCTGTGTACTCAAAATTCGTCATATCTAGTCTATGGAATAGGTCTGTACTTAAATAAATCTCATATCTGGGCTGTATGGTACAGGGCTGTCCACTCAAAATTCGTGACATCCAGTATATGGAATAGGTCTGTACTTAAATAAGTCTCATATTTGGGCTGTGTGGCACAGGTCTGTGCACGCAAAATTCATCAGATCCAGTATATGGAATAGGTCTGTACTTAAATAAATCTCATATCTCTGCTGAAAGGCACAGGTCTGTGCCCTAAAAATTCGTCACATACGGTACATGGAATAGGTCTGTACTTAAATAAATCACATATCTGTGCTCTATGGCACAGGTCTTTGTACTAAAAAAATCGTCAGATCTAGTATATGGAATAGGTCTATACTTAAATAACTTAAATAAATCTCATATCTGGGCTGTATGGCACAGAACTGTGCACTCAAAATTCGTCATATCCAGTACATGGAATAGGTCTGTACTTAAATAAATCTCATATCTGGGCTGTATGACACAGGTCTGTGCACTCAAAATTCGTCAGATCCAGTGTATGGAATAGATCTATACTTAAATAAATCTCGTATGTGGTCTGTATGGCACAGGTCTGTGCACTCAAAATTCGTCAGATCCAGTATATGGAATAGGTCTGTACTTAAATAAATCTCATATCTGTTCTGTATGGCACAGTTCTGTGCACTCAAAATTTATCATATCTAGTATATAGAAAAGGTCTATACTTAAATAAATCTTGTATATGGTCTGTATGACACATATCTGTGTACTCAAAATTCGTCAGATCCAGTATATGGAATAGGTCTGTATTTAAATAAATCTCATATCTGGCCTATATGGCACAGGTCGGCGCACTCAAAATTCGTGACATCCAGTGTATGGAATAGGTCTGTACTTAAATAAGTCTCATATCTGGGCTGTATGGCACAGGTCTGTGCACTCAAAATTTGTCAGATCCAGTATATGGAATACGTCTATATTTAAATAAATCTCATATCTGGGCTGTATGGCACAGGTCTGTGCACTCAAATTTTGTCATATCTAGTATATGGGATAGGTCTATACTTAAATAAATTTCGTATCTGGTCTGTATGGC
The DNA here is from genome assembly GCA_964017235.1 of Sabellastarte sp. h YS-2021. Classification (NCBI taxonomy): domain Eukaryota; kingdom Metazoa; phylum Annelida; class Polychaeta; order Sabellida; family Sabellidae; genus Sabellastarte; species Sabellastarte sp. h YS-2021. The sequence goes on along the minus strand of OZ024929.1, from coordinate 61,707,941 downwards.
AGAGGTCTGTGCACTCAAAATTCGTCAGATCCAGTGTATGGAATAGATCTATACTTAAATAAATCTCGTATGCGGTCTGTATGGCACAGGTCTGTGCACTCAAAATTCGTCAGATCCAGCATATGGAATAGGTCTGTACTTAAATAAATCTCATATCTGTGCTGTATGGCACAGGTCTGTGTACTCACAAATTCGTCATATCCAGTATATGGAATAGGTCTCTACTTAAATAAATCTCATATCTGGGCTGTATGGCACAGGTCTGTGCACTCAAAAGTCGTCATATCTAGTATATGGGATAGGTCTATACTTAAATAAATCTCGTATCTGGGCTGTATGGCACAGGTCTGTGCACTCAAAATTCGTCATATCCAGTGTGTGGAATAGGTCTGTACTTAAAGGCACAGGTCTATGCACTCAAAATTCGTAATATCAAGTATATGGAATAGGTCTGTACTTAAATAAATCTCATATCTGGGCTGTATGCCACAGGTCTGTGCCCTCAAAATTCGTCAGATCCAGTATATCGAATAGGTCTGTACTTAAATAAATCTCGTATCTGGGCTGTATGGCACAGGTCTGTGCACTCAAAATTCGTCTTATCCAGTATATGGAATAGGTCTGTACTTAAATAAATCTCATATCTCTGATAAAAGGCACAGGTCTATGCACTCAAAATTCGTAATATCAAGTATATGGAATAGGTCTCCACTTAAATAGATCTCATATCTGGGCTGTATGGCACAGGTCTGTGCACTCAAAATTCGTCGGATCCAGTGTATGGAATAGATCTATACTTAAATAAATCTCGTATATGGTCGGTATGTCACAGGTCTCTGCACTCAAAATTCGTCATATCCAGTATATGGAATAGGTCTGTACTTACATAAATCTCATATCTGGGCTGTATGACACAGGCCTGTGCACTCAAAATTCGTCAGGTCCAGTGTGTGGAATAGGTCTGTACTTAAATAAATCTCATATCTGGGCTGTATGGCACAGGTCTGTGCACTCAAAATTCGTCGGATCCAGTGTATGGAATAGATCTATACTTAAATAAATCTCGTATGTGGTCGGTATGTCACAGGTCTCTGCACTCAAAATTCGTCAGATCCAGTATATCGAATAGGTCTGTACTTAAATAAATCTCGTATCTGGGCTGTATGGCACAGGTCTGTGCACTCAAAATTCGTCTTATCCAGTATATGGAATAGGTCTGTACTTACATAAATCTCATATCTGGGCTGTATGACACAGGCCTGTGCACTCAAAATTCGTCAGGTCCAGTGTGTGGAATAGGTCTGTACTTAAATAAATCTCATATCTGGGCTGTATGGCACAGGTCTGTGCACTCAAATTTCGTCATATCTAGTATATGGAAAAGGTCTTCTTAAATAAATATTGTATGTGGTCTGTATGGCACATATCTGTGTACTCAAAATTCGTCAGATCCAGTGTATGGAATAGGTCTATACTTAAATAAATCTCATATCTGGGCTGTATGGCACAGGTCTGTGCACTCAAAATTGGTCATATCCAGTATATGGAATAGGTCTGTACTTAAATAAGTCTCATATCTGGGCTGTGTGGCACAGGTCTGTGCACGCAAAATTCATCAGATCCAGTATATGGAATAGGTCTGTACTTAAATAAATCTCATATCTCTGCTGAAAGGCACAGGTCTGTGCCCTAAAAATTCGTCACATCCGGTACATGGAATAGGTCTGTACTTAAATAAATCACATATCTGTGCTCTATGGCACAGGTCTGTGTACTCAAAAATTCGTCAGATCTAGTATATGGACTAGGTCTGTACTTAAATAACTTAAATAAATCTCATATCTGGGCTGTATGGCACAGGTTTCTGCACTCAAAATTTGTCAGGTCCAGAGTATGGAATAGGGGTGTACCTAAATAATACTCGTATCTGGGCTGTATGGCACACGTCCGTGCACCGAAAATTCGTCAGGTCCAGTGTATGAAATAGGTCTGTACTTAAATAAATCTCATATCTGGGCTGTATGACACAGGCCTGTGCCCTAAAAATTCCTCCGGTGCAATGTATGGAATAGGTCTGTAATTAAATATATCTCATATCTGGGATGTATGGCGCAGGTCTGTGCACCCAAAATTCGTCATATCCAGTATATGGAATAGGTCTGTACTTAAATAAGTCTCATATCTGGGCTGTATGGCACAGGTCTGTGCACTCAAAATTTGTCAGATCCAGTATATGGAATACGTCTATATTTAAATAAATCTCATATCTGGGCTGTATGGCACAGGTCTGTGCACTCAAATTTTGTCATATCTAGTATATGGGATAGGTCTATACTTAAATAAATTTCGTATCTGGTCTGTATGGCAGAGGTCTGTGCACTCAAAATTCGTCAGATCCAGTGTATGGAATAGATCTATACTTAAATAAATCTCGTATGCGGTCTGTATGGCACAGGTCTGTGCACTCAAAATTCGTCAGATCCAGCATATGGAATAGGTCTGTACTTAAATAAATCTCATATCTGTGCTGTATGGCACAGGTCTGTGTACTCACAAATTCGTCATATCCAGTATATGGAATAGGTCTCTACTTAAATAAATCTCATATCTGGGCTGTATGGCACAGGTCTGTGCACTCAAAAGTCGTCATATCTAGTATATGGGATAGGTCTATACTTAAATAAATCTCGTATCTGGGCTGTATGGCACAGGTCTGTGCACTCAAAATTCGTCATATCCAGTGTGTGGAATAGGTCTGTACTTAAAGGCACAGGTCTATGCACTCAAAATTCGTAATATCAAGTATATGGAATAGGTCTGTACTTAAATAAATCTCATATCTGGGCTGTATGCCACAGGTCTGTGCCCTCAAAATTCGTCAGATCCAGTATATCGAATAGGTCTGTACTTAAATAAATCTTGTATCTGGGCTGTATGGCACAGGTCTGTGCACTCAAAATTCGTCTTATCCAGTATATGGAATAGGTCTGTACTTAAATAAATCTCATATCTCTGATAAAAGGCACAGGTCTATGCACTCAAAATTCGTAATATCAAGTATATGGAATAGGTCTCCACTTAAATAGATCTCATATCTGGGCTGTATGGCACAGGTCTGTGCACTCAAAATTCGTCGGATCCAGTGTATGGAATAGATCTATACTTAAATAAATCTCGTATGTGGTCGGTATGTCACAGGTCTCTGCACTCAAAATTCGTCATATCCAGTATATGGAATAGGTCTGTACTTACATAAATCTCATATCTGGGCTGTATGACACAGGCCTGTGCACTCAAAATTCGTCAGGTCCAGTGTGTGGAATAGGTCTGTACTTAAATAAATCTCATATCTGGGCTGTATGGCACAGGTCTGTGCACTCAAAATTCGTCGGATCCAGTGTATGGAATAGATCTATACTTAAATAAATCTCGTATGTGGTCGGTATGTCACAGGTCTCTGCACTCAAAATTCGTCAGATCCAGTATATCGAATAGGTCTGTACTTAAATAAATCTCGTATCTGGGCTGTATGGCACAGGTCTGTGCACTCAAAATTCGTCTTATCCAGTATATGGAATAGGTCTGTACTTACATAAATCTCATATCTGGGCTGTATGACACAGGCCTGTGCACTCAAAATTCGTCAGGTCCAGTGTGTGGAATAGGTCTGTACTTAAATAAATCTCATATCTGGGCTGTATGGCACAGGTCTGTGCACTCAAATTTCGTCATATCTAGTATATGGAAAAGGTCTTCTTAAATAAATATTGTATGTGGTCTGTATGGCACATATCTGTGTACTCAAAATTCGTCAGATCCAGTGTATGGAATAGGTCTATACTTAAATAAATCTCATATCTGGGCTGTATGGCACAGGTTTGTGCACTCAAAATTGGTCATATCCAGTATATGGAATAGGTCTGTACTTAAATAAGTCTCATATCTGGGCTGTGTGGCACAGGTCTGTGCACGCAAAATTCATCAGATCCAGTATATGGAATAGGTCTGTACTTAAATAAATCTCATATCTCTGCTGAAAGGCACAGGTCTGTGCCCTAAAAATTCGTCACATCCGGTACATGGAATAGGTCTGTACTTAAATAAATCACATATCTGTGCTCTATGGCACAGGTCTGTGTACTCAAAAATTCGTCAGATCTAGTATATGGACTAGGTCTGTACTTAAATAACTTAAATAAATCTCATATCTGGGCTGTATGGCACAGGTTTCTGCACTCAAAATTTGTCAGGTCCAGAGTATGGAATAGGGGTGTACCTAAATAATACTCGTATCTGGGCTGTATGGCACACGTCCGTGCACCGAAAATTCGTCAGGTCCAGTGTATGAAATAGGTCTGTACTTAAATAAATCTCATATCTGGGCTGTATGACACAGGCCTGTGCCCTAAAAATTCCTCCGGTGCAATGTATGGAATAGGTCTGTAATTAAATATATCTCATATCTGGGATGTATGGCACAGATCTGTGCACTCAAAATTCGTCATATCCAGTATATGGAATAGGTCTGTACTTACATAAATCTCATATCTGGGATGTATGCCACAGGTCTGTGCTCTCAAAATTCGTCATATCCAGTATATGGCATAGGTCTGTACTTAAATAAATCTCATATCTGTGCTGTAAGGCACAGGTCTGTGTTCTCAAAATTCGTCAAATCCAGTATCTAGAATAGGTCTGTACTTAAATAAATCTCATATCTGGGCTCTATGGCACTGGTCTGTGCACTCAAAATTCATCATATCCAGTATATGGAATAGGTCTGTACTTAAAGAAATATCATATCTGGGCTGTATGCAACATGTCTGTGCACTTAAAATTCGTCATATCTAGTATATGGACAAGGTCTATACTTAAATTAATCTTGTATGTGGTCTGTATGGCACATATCTGTGTACTCAAAATTCGTCAGATCCAGTATATGAAACAGGTCTGTATTTAAATAAATCTCATATCTGGCCTGTATGGCACAGGTTGGCGCACTCAAAATTCGTCAGATCCAGTGTATGGAATAGGTCTATACTTAAATAAATCTCATATCTGGGCTGTATGGCACAGGTCTGTGCACTCAAAATTGGTCATATCCAGTATATGGAATAGGTCTGTACTTAAATAAATCTCATATCTGGGCTGTATGGTACAGGGCTGTGCACTCAAAATTCGTGACATCCAGTATATGGAATAGGTCTGTACTTAAATAAGTCTCATATCTGGGCTGTGTGGCACAGTTCTGTGCACGCAAAATTCATCAGATCCAGTATATGGAATAGGTCTGTACTTAAATAAATCTCATATCTCTGCTGAAAGGCACAGGTCTGTGCCCTAAAAATTCGTCACATCCGGTACATGGAATAGGTCTGTACTTAAATAAATCACATATCTGTGCTCTATGGCACAGGTCTGTGTACTCAAAAATTCGTCAGATCTAGTATATGGAATAGGTCTGTACTTAAATAACTTAAATAAATCTCATATCTTGGCTGTATGGCACAGAACTGTGCACTCAAAATTTGTCATATCCAGTACATGGAATAGGTCTGTACTTAAATAAATCTCGTATCTGGGCTGTATGGCACAGGTCTGTGCACTCAAAATTCGTCAGATCCAGTGTATGGAATAGATCTATACTTAAATAAATCTCGTATCTGGTCTGTATGGCACAGGTCTGTGCACTCAAAATTCGTCAGATCCAGTATATGGAATAGGTCTGTACTTAAACAAATCTCATATATGTGCTGTATGGCACAGGTCTGTGTACTCAAAAATTCGTCAGATCCAGTATATGGAATAGGTCTAAACTTAAATAAATCTCATATCTGGGCTGTAGGGCACAGGTCTGTGCACTCAAAATTCGTCATATCTAGTATATGGAAAAGGTCTATACTTAAATAAATCTTGTATGTGGTCTGTATGACACATATCTGTGTACTCAAAATTCGTCAGGTCCAGTATATGGAATAGGTCTGTAGTTAAATAAATCTCATATCTGGCCTGTATGGCATAGGTCGGCGCACTCAAAATTCGTGACATCCAGTGTATGGAATAGGTCTATACTTAAATAAATCTCATATCTGGGCTGTATGGCACAGGACTGTGCACTCAAAATTCGTCATATCCAGTATATGGAATAGGTCTGTACTTAAATAAGTCTCATATCTGTTCTGTATGGCACAGTTCTGTGCACTCAAAATTTATCATATCTAGTATATAGAAAAGGTCTATACTTAAATAAATCTTGTATATGGTCTGTATGACACATATCTGTGTACTCAAAATTCGTCAGATCCAGTATATGGAATAGGTCTGTATTTAAATAAATCTCATATCTGGCCTATATGGCACAGGTCGGCGCACTCAAAATTCGTGACATCCAGTGTATGGAATAGGTCTATACTTAAATAAATCTCATATCTGGGCTGTATGGCGCAGGTCTGTGCACCCAAAATTCGTCATATCCAGTATATGGAATAGGTCTGTACTTAAATAAGTCTCATATCTGGGCTGTATGGCACAGGTATGTGCACTCAAAATTTGTCAGATCCAGTATATGGAATATGTCTATATTTAAATAAATCTCATATCTGGGCTGTATGGCACAGGTCTGTGCACTCAAATTTTGTCATATCCAGTATATGGGATAGGTCTATACTTAAATAAATTTCGTATCTCGTCTGTATGGCAGAGGTCTGTGCACTCAAAATTCGTCAGATCCAGTGTATGGAATAGATCTATACTTAAATAAATCTCGTATGTGGTCGGTATGTCACAGGTCTCTGCACTCAAAATTCGTCAGATCCAGTATATCGAATAGGTCTGTACTTAAATAAATCTCGTATCTGGGCTGTATGGCACAGGTCTGTGCACTCAAAATTCGTCTTATCCAGTATATGGAATAGGTCTGTACTTACATAAATCTCATATCTGGGCTGTATGACACAGGCCTGTGCACTCAAAATTCGTCAGGTCCAGTGTGTGGAATAGGTCTGTACTTAAATAAATCTCATATCTGGGCTGTATGGCACAGGTCTGTGCACTCAAATTTCGTCATATCTAGTATATGGAAAAGGTCTTCTTAAATAAATATTGTATGTGGTCTGTATGGCACATATCTGTGTACTCAAAATTCGTCAGATCCAGTGTATGGAATAGGTCTATACTTAAATAAATCTCATATCTGGGCTGTATGGCACAGGTCTGTGCACTCAAAATTGGTCATATCCAGTATATGGAATAGGTCTGTACTTAAATAAGTCTCATATCTGGGCTGTGTGGCACAGGTCTGTGCACGCAAAATTCATCAGATCCAGTATATGGAATAGGTCTGTACTTAAATAAATCTCATATCTCTGCTGAAAGGCACAGGTCTGTGCCCTAAAAATTCGTCACATCCGGTACATGGAATAGGTCTGTACTTAAATAAATCACATATCTGTGCTCTATGGCACAGGTCTGTGTACTCAAAAATTCGTCAGATCTAGTATATGGACTAGGTCTGTACTTAAATAACTTAAATAAATCTCATATCTGGGCTGTATGGCACAGGTTTCTGCACTCAAAATTTGTCAGGTCCAGAGTATGGAATAGGGGTGTACCTAAATAATACTCGTATCTGGGCTGTATGGCACACGTCCGTGCACCGAAAATTCGTCAGGTCCAGTGTATGAAATAGGTCTGTACTTAAATAAATCTCATATCTGGGCTGTATGACACAGGCCTGTGCCCTAAAAATTCCTCCGGTGCAATGTATGGAATAGGTCTGTAATTAAATATATCTCATATCTGGGATGTATGGCGCAGGTCTGTGCACCCAAAATTCGTCATATCCAGTATATGGAATAGGTCTGTACTTAAATAAGTCTCATATCTGGGCTGTATGGCACAGGTCTGTGCACTCAAAATTTGTCAGATCCAGTATATGGAATACGTCTATATTTAAATAAATCTCATATCTGGGCTGTATGGCACAGGTCTGTGCACTCAAATTTTGTCATATCTAGTATATGGGATAGGTCTATACTTAAATAAATTTCGTATCTGGTCTGTATGGCAGAGGTCTGTGCACTCAAAATTCGTCAGATCCAGTGTATGGAATAGATCTATACTTAAATAAATCTCGTATGCGGTCTGTATGGCACAGGTCTGTGCACTCAAAATTCGTCAGATCCAGCATATGGAATAGGTCTGTACTTAAATAAATCTCATATCTGTGCTGTATGGCACAGGTCTGTGTACTCACAAATTCGTCATATCCAGTATATGGAATAGGTCTCTACTTAAATAAATCTCATATCTGGGCTGTATGGCACAGGTCTGTGCACTCAAAAGTCGTCATATCTAGTATATGGGATAGGTCTATACTTAAATAAATCTCGTATCTGGGCTGTATGGCACAGGTCTGTGCACTCAAAATTCGTCATATCCAGTGTGTGGAATAGGTCTGTACTTAAAGGCACAGGTCTATGCACTCAAAATTCGTAATATCAAGTATATGGAATAGGTCTGTACTTAAATAAATCTCATATCTGGGCTGTATGCCACAGGTCTGTGCCCTCAAAATTCGTCAGATCCAGTATATCGAATAGGTCTGTACTTAAATAAATCTTGTATCTGGGCTGTATGGCACAGGTCTGTGCACTCAAAATTCGTCTTATCCAGTATATGGAATAGGTCTGTACTTAAATAAATCTCATATCTCTGATAAAAGGCACAGGTCTATGCACTCAAAATTCGTAATATCAAGTATATGGAATAGGTCTCCACTTAAATAGATCTCATATCTGGGCTGTATGGCACAGGTCTGTGCACTCAAAATTCGTCGGATCCAGTGTATGGAATAGATCTATACTTAAATAAATCTCGTATGTGGTCGGTATGTCACAGGTCTCTGCACTCAAAATTCGTCATATCCAGTATATGGAATAGGTCTGTACTTACATAAATCTCATATCTGGGCTGTATGACACAGGCCTGTGCACTCAAAATTCGTCAGGTCCAGTGTGTGGAATAGGTCTGTACTTAAATAAATCTCATATCTGGGCTGTATGGCACAGGTCTGTGCACTCAAAATTCGTCGGATCCAGTGTATGGAATAGATCTATACTTAAATAAATCTCGTATGTGGTCGGTATGTCACAGGTCTCTGCACTCAAAATTCGTCAGATCCAGTATATCGAATAGGTCTGTACTTAAATAAATCTCGTATCTGGGCTGTATGGCACAGGTCTGTGCACTCAAAATTCGTCTTATCCAGTATATGGAATAGGTCTGTACTTACATAAATCTCATATCTGGGCTGTATGACACAGGCCTGTGCACTCAAAATTCGTCAGGTCCAGTGTGTGGAATAGGTCTGTACTTAAATAAATCTCATATCTGGGCTGTATGGCACAGGTCTGTGCACTCAAATTTCGTCATATCTAGTATATGGAAAAGGTCTTCTTAAATAAATATTGTATGTGGTCTGTATGGCACATATCTGTGTACTCAAAATTCGTCAGATCCAGTGTATGGAATAGGTCTATACTTAAATAAATCTCATATCTGGGCTGTATGGCACAGGTTTGTGCACTCAAAATTGGTCATATCCAGTATATGGAATAGGTCTGTACTTAAATAAGTCTCATATCTGGGCTGTGTGGCACAGGTCTGTGCACGCAAAATTCATCAGATCCAGTATATGGAATAGGTCTGTACTTAAATAAATCTCATATCTCTGCTGAAAGGCACAGGTCTGTGCCCTAAAAATTCGTCACATCCGGTACATGGAATAGGTCTGTACTTAAATAAATCACATATCTGTGCTCTATGGCACAGGTCTGTGTACTCAAAAATTCGTCAGATCTAGTATATGGACTAGGTCTGTACTTAAATAACTTAAATAAATCTCATATCTGGGCTGTATGGCACAGGTTTCTGCACTCAAAATTTGTCAGGTCCAGAGTATGGAATAGGGGTGTACCTAAATAATACTCGTATCTGGGCTGTATGGCACACGTCCGTGCACCGAAAATTCGTCAGGTCCAGTGTATGAAATAGGTCTGTACTTAAATAAATCTCATATCTGGGCTGTATGACACAGGCCTGTGCCCTAAAAATTCCTCCGGTGCAATGTATGGAATAGGTCTGTAATTAAATATATCTCATATCTGGGATGTATGGCACAGATCTGTGCACTCAAAATTCGTCATATCCAGTATATGGAATAGGTCTGTACTTACATAAATCTCATATCTGGGATGTATGCCACAGGTCTGTGCTCTCAAAATTCGTCATATCCAGTATATGGCATAGGTCTGTACTTAAATAAATCTCATATCTGTGCTGTAAGGCACAGGTCTGTGTTCTCAAAATTCGTCAAATCCAGTATCTAGAATAGGTCTGTACTTAAATAAATCTCATATCTGGGCTCTATGGCACTGGTCTGTGCACTCAAAATTCATCATATCCAGTATATGGAATAGGTCTGTACTTAAAGAAATATCATATCTGGGCTGTATGCAACATGTCTGTGCACTTAAAATTCGTCATATCTAGTATATGGACAAGGTCTATACTTAAATTAATCTTGTATGTGGTCTGTATGGCACATATCTGTGTACTCAAAATTCGTCAGATCCAGTATATGAAACAGGTCTGTATTTAAATAAATCTCATATCTGGCCTGTATGGCACAGGTTGGCGCACTCAAAATTCGTCAGATCCAGTGTATGGAATAGGTCTATACTTAAATAAATCTCATATCTGGGCTGTATGGCACAGGTCTGTGCACTCAAAATTGGTCATATCCAGTATATGGAATAGGTCTGTACTTAAATAAATCTCATATCTGGGCTGTATGGTACAGGGCTGTGCACTCAAAATTCGTGACATCCAGTATATGGAATAGGTCTGTACTTAAATAAGTCTCATATCTGGGCTGTGTGGCACAGTTCTGTGCACGCAAAATTCATCAGATCCAGTATATGGAATAGGTCTGTACTTAAATAAATCTCATATCTCTGCTGAAAGGCACAGGTCTGTGCCCTAAAAATTCGTCACATCCGGTACATGGAATAGGTCTGTACTTAAATAAATCACATATCTGTGCTCTATGGCACAGGTCTGTGTACTCAAAAATTCGTCAGATCTAGTATATGGAATAGGTCTGTACTTAAATAACTTAAATAAATCTCATATCTTGGCTGTATGGCACAGAACTGTGCACTCAAAATTTGTCATATCCAGTACATGGAATAGGTCTGTACTTAAATAAATCTCGTATCTGGGCTGTATGGCACAGGTCTGTGCACTCAAAATTCGTCAGATCCAGTGTATGGAATAGATCTATACTTAAATAAATCTCGTATCTGGTCTGTATGGCACAGGTCTGTGCACTCAAAATTCGTCAGATCCAGTATATGGAATAGGTCTGTACTTAAACAAATCTCATATATGTGCTGTATGGCACAGGTCTGTGTACTCAAAAATTCGTCAGATCCAGTATATGGAATAGGTCTAAACTTAAATAAATCTCATATCTGGGCTGTAGGGCACAGGTCTGTGCACTCAAAATTCGTCATATCTAGTATATGGAAAAGGTCTATACTTAAATAAATCTTGTATGTGGTCTGTATGACACATATCTGTGTACTCAAAATTCGTCAGGTCCAGTATATGGAATAGGTCTGTAGTTAAATAAATCTCATATCTGGCCTGTATGGCATAGGTCGGCGCACTCAAAATTCGTGACATCCAGTGTATGGAATAGGTCTATACTTAAATAAATCTCATATCTGGGCTGTATGGCACAGGACTGTGCACTCAAAATTCGTCATATCCAGTATATGGAATAGGTCTGTACTTAAATAAGTCTCATATCTGTTCTGTATGGCACAGTTCTGTGCACTCAAAATTTATCATATCTAGTATATAGAAAAGGTCTATACTTAAATAAATCTTGTATATGGTCTGTATGACACATATCTGTGTACTCAAAATTCGTCAGATCCAGTATATGGAATAGGTCTGTATTTAAATAAATCTCATATCTGGCCTATATGGCACAGGTCGGCGCACTCAAAATTCGTGACATCCAGTGTATGGAATAGGTCTATACTTAAATAAATCTCATATCTGGGCTGTATGGCGCAGGTCTGTGCACCCAAAATTCGTCATATCCAGTATATGGAATAGGTCTGTACTTAAATAAGTCTCATATCTGGGCTGTATGGCACAGGTATGTGCACTCAAAATTTGTCAGATCCAGTATATGGAATATGTCTATATTTAAATAAATCTCATATCTGGGCTGTATGGCACAGGTCTGTGCACTCAAATTTTGTCATATCCAGTATATGGGATAGGTCTATACTTAAATAAATTTCGTATCTCGTCTGTATGGCAGAGGTCTGTGCACTCAAAATTCGTCAGATCCAGTGTATGGAATAGATCTATACTTAAATAAATCTTGTATGCGGTCTGTATGGCACAGGTCTGTGCACTCAAAATTCGTCAGATCCAGCATATGGAATAGGTCTGTACTTAAATAAATCTCATATCTGTGCTGTATGGCACAGGTCTGTGTACTCACAAATTCGTCATATCCAGTATATGGAATAGGTCTCTACTTAAATAAATCTCATATCTGGGCTGTATGGCACAGGTCTGTGCACTCAAAAGTCGTCATATCTAGTATATGGGATAGGTCTATACTTAAATAAATCTCGTATCTGGGCTGTATGGCACAGGTCTGTGCACTCAAAATTCGTCAGATCCAGTGTATGGAATAGATCTATACTTAAATAAATCTCGTATGTGGTCTGTATGGCACAGGTCTGTGCACTCAAAATTCGTCAGATCCAGTATATGGAATAGGTCTGTACTTAAATAAATCTCATATCTCTGCTGAAAAGCACAGGTCTGTGCCCTAAAAATTTGTCACATCCGGTACATGGAATAGGTCTGTACTTAAATAAATCACATATCTGTGCTCTATGGCACAGGTCTTTGTACTCAAAAATTCGTCAGATATAGTATATGGAATAGGTCTATACTTAAATAACTTAAATAAATCTCATATCTGGGCTGTATGGCACAAAACTGTGCACTCAAAATTCGTCATATCCAGTACATGGAATAGGTCTGTACTTAAATAAATCTCATATCTGGGCTGTATGACACAGGTCTGTGCACTCAAAATTCGTCAGATCCAGTGTATGGAATAGATCTATACTTAAATAAATCTCGTATGTGGTCTGTATGGCACAGGTCTGTGCACTCAAAATTCGTCAGATCCAGTATATGGAATAGGTCTGTACTTAAATAAATCTCATATCTGTTCTGTATGGCACAGGTCTGTGCACTCAAAATTTGTCATATCTAGTATATAGAAAAGGTCTATACTTAAATAAATCTTGTATATGGTCTGTATGACACATATCTGTGTACTCAAAATTCGTCAGATCCAGTATATGGAATAGGTCTGTATTTAAATAAATCTCATATCTGGCCTGTATGGCACAGGTCGGCGCACTCAAAATTCGTCACATCCACTGTATGGAATAGGTCTATACTTAAATAAATCTCATATCTGGGCTGTATGGCACAGGTCTGTGCACTCAAATTTTGTCATATCTAGTATATGGGATAGGTCTATACTTAAAAAAATTTCGTATCTGGTCTGTATGGCAGAGGTCTGTGCACTCAAAATTCGTCAGATCCAGTGTATGGAATAGATCTATACTTAAATAAATCTCGTATGTGGTCTGTATGGCACAGGTCTGTGCACTCAAAATTCGTCAGATCCAGCATATGGAATAGGTCTGTACTTAAATAAATCTCATATCTGTGCTGTATGGCACAGGTCTGTGTACTCACAAATTCGTCAGATCCAGTATATGGAATAGGTCTCTACTTAAATAAATCTCATATCTGGGCTGTATGCCACAGGTCTGTGCACTCAAAATTTGTCATATCTAGTATGTGGAAAAGGTCTATACTTAAATAAATCTTGTATGTGGTCTGTATGGCACATATCTGTGTACTCAAAATTCGTCAGATCCAGTATATGAATAAGTCTGTAATTAAATAAATCCCATATCTGGCCTGTATGGCACAGGTCGGCGCACTCAACATTCGTCAGATCCAGTGTATGGAATAGGTCTATACTTAAATAAATCTCATATCTGGGCTGTATGGCACAGGTCTGTGCACTCGCAATTTCTCAGGTCCAGTACATGGAATAGGTCTGTACTTAAATAAATCTCATATCTGGGCTGTATGGCACAGGTTTCTGCACTCAAAATTCGTCAAGTCCAGAGTATGGAATAGGGGTGTACTTAAATAATACTCATATCTGGGCTGTATGGCACACGTCCGTGCACCCAAAATTCGTCGGGTCCAGTGTATGAAATAGGTCTGTACTTAAATAAATCTCATATCTCGGCTGTATGACACAGGCCTGTGCCCTAAAAATTCCTCAGGTGCAATGTATGGAATAGGTCTGTAATTAAATATATCTCATATCTGGGCTGTATGGCACAGGTCTGTGCACTCAAAATTTGTCAGATCCAGTATATGGAATACGTCTGTATTTAAATAAATCTCATATCTGGGCTGTATGGCACAGGTCTGTGCACTCAAATTTTGTCATATCTAGTATATGGGATAGGTCTATACTTAAATAAATTTCGTGTCTGGTCTGTATGGCAGAGGTCTGTGCACTCAAAATTCGTCAGATCCAGTGTATGGAATAGATCTATACTTAAATAAATCTCGTATGTGGTCTGTATGGCACAGGTCTGTGCACTCAAAATTCGTCAGATCCAGCATATGGAATAGGTCTGTACTTAAATAAATCTCATATCTGTGCTGTATGGCACAGGTCTGTGTACTCACAAATTGGTCAGATCCAGTATATGGAATAGGTCTCTACTTAAATAAATCTCATATTTGGGCTGTATGCCACAGGTCTGTGCACTCAAAATTTGTCATATCTAGTATGTGGAAAAGGTCTATACTTAAATAAATCTTGTATGTGGTCTGTATGGCACATATCTGTGTACTCAAAATTCGTCAGATCCAGTATATGGAATAGGTCTGTAATTAAATAAATCTCATATCTGGCCTGTATGGCACAGGTCGGCGCACTCAACATTCGTCAGATCCAGTGTATGGAATAGGTCTATACTTAAATGAATCTCATATCTGGGCTGTATGGCACAGGTCTGTGCACTCGCAATTTCTCAGGTCCAGTACATGGAATAGGTCTGTACTTAAATAAATCTCATATCTGGGCTGTATGGCACAGGTTTCTGCACTCAAAATTCGTCAAGTCCAGAGTATGGAATAGGGGTGTACTTAAATAATACTCCTATCTGGGCTGTATGGCACACGTCCGTGCACCCAAAATTCGTCGGGTCCAGTGTATGAAATAGGTCTGTACTTAAATAAATCTCATATCTCGGCTGTATGACACAGGCCTGTGCCCTAAAAATTCCTCAGGTGCAATGTATGGAATAGGTCTGTAATTAAATATATCTCATATCTGGGATTTATGGCACAGATCTGTGCACTCGAAATTCATCATATCCAGTATATGGAATAGGTCTGTACTTAAATAAATCTCATATCTGTTCTGTATGGCACAGGTCTGTGCACTCAAAATTCGTCATATCCAGTATATGGCATAGGTCTGTACTTAAATAAATCTCATATCTGGGCTGTATGGCACAGGTCTGTGCACTCAAATTTTGTCATATCTAGTATATGGGATAGGTCTATACTTAAAAAATTTCGTATCTGGTCTGTATGGCAGAGGTCTGTGCACTCAAAATTCGTCAGATCCAGTGTATGGAATAGATCTATACTTAAATAAATCTCGTATGTGGTCTGTATGGCACAGGTCTGTGCACTCAAAATTCGTCAGATCCAGCATATGGAATAGGTCTGTACTTAAATAAATCTCATATCTGTGCTGTATGGCACAGGTCTGTATACTCACAAATTCGTCAGATCCAGTATATGGAATAGGTCTCTACTTAAATAAATCTCATATCTGGGCTGTATGCCACAGGTCTGTGCACTCAAAATTTGTCATATCTAGTATGTGGAAAAGGTCTATACTTAAATAAATCTTGTATGTGGTCTGTATGGCACATATCTGTGTACTCAAAATTCGTCAGATCCAGTATATGGAATAAGTCTGTAATTAAATAAATCTCATATCTGGCCTGTATGGCACAGGTCGGCGCACTCAACATTCGTCAGATCCAGTGTATGGAATAGGTCTATACTTAAATAAATCTCATATCTGGGCTGTATGGCACAGGTCTGTGCACTCGCAATTTCTCAGGTCCAGTACATGGAATAGGTCTGTACTTAAATAAATCTCATATCTGGGCTGTATGTCACAGGTTTCTGCACTCAAAATTCGTCAAGTCCAGAGTATGGAATAGGGGTGTACTTAAATAATACTCATATCTGGGCTGTATGGCACACGTCCGTGCACCCAAAATTCGTCGGGTCCAGTGTATGAAATAGGTCTGTACTTAAATAAATCTCATATCTCGGCTGTATGACACAGGCCTGTGCCCTAAAAATTCCTCAGGTGCAATGTATGGAATAGGTCTGTAATTAAATATATCTCATATCTGGGATTTATGGCACAGATCTGTGCACTCGAAATTCGTCATATCCAGTATATGGAATAGGTCTGTACTTAAATAAATCTCATATCTGTTCTGTATGGCACAGGTCTGTGCACTCAAAATTCGTCATATCCAGTATATGGCATAGGTCTGTACTTAAATAAATCTCATATCTGTGCTGTATGGCACAGGTCTGTGTACTCAAAAATTCGTCAGATCCAGTATATGGAATAGGTCTCTACTTAAATAAATCTCATATCTGGGCTGTATGGCACAGGTCTGTGCATTCAAAAATCGTCATATCTAGTATATGGAAAAGGTCTATACTTAAATAAATCTTGTATGTGGTCTGTATGGGACATATCTGTGTACTCAAAATTCGTCAGATCCAGTATATGGAATAGGTCTGTAATTAAATAAATCTCATATCTGGCCTGTATGGCACAGGTCGGCGCACTCAACATTCGTCAGATCCAGTGTATGCAATAGGTCTATACTTAAATAAATCTCATATCTGGGCTGTATGGCACAGGTCTGTGCACTCAAAATTCGTCATATCCAGTATATGGAATAGGTCTGTACTTAAATAAATCTCATATCTGGGCTGTATGGTACAGGGCTGTGCACTCAAAATTCGTGACATCCAGTACATGGAATAGGTCTATACTTAAATAAATCTAGTATCTGGTCTGTTTGGCACAGGTCTGCACGCTCAAAATTCGTCATATCCAGTATATGGAATAGGTCTGTACTTAAAAAAATCTCATATCTGGGCTGTATGGCACAGGTCTGTGCACTCAAAATTCGTCATATCCAGTATATGGAATAGGTCTGTACTTAAATAAATCTCATATCTGGGCTGTATGGTACAGTGCTGTCCACTCAAAATTCGTGACATCCAGTATATGGAATAGGTCTGTACTTAAATAAGTCTCATATCTGGGCTGTGTGGCACAGGTCTGTGCACGCAAAATTCATCAGATCCAGTATATGGAATAGGTCTGTACTTAAATAAATCTCATATCTCTGCTGAAAGGCACAGGTCTGTGCCCTAAAAATTCGTCACATCCGGTACATGGAATAGGTCTGTACTTAAATAAATCACATATCTGTGCTCTATGGCACAGGTCTTTGTACTCAAAAATTCGTCAGATCTAGTATATGGAATAGGTCTATACTTAAATAACTTAAATAAATCTCATATCTGGGCTGTATGGCACAGAACTGTGCACTCAAAATTCGTCATATCCAGTACATGGAATAGGTCTGTACTTAAATAAATCTCATATCTGGGCTGTATGACACAGGTCTGTGCACTCAAAATTCGTCAGATCCAGTGTATGGAATAGATCTATACTTAAATAAATCTCGTATGTGGTCTGTATGGCACAGGTCTGTGCACTCAAAATTCGTCAGATCCAGTGTATGGAATAGGTCTGTACTTAAATAAATCTCATATCTGTTCTGTATGGCACAGGTCTGTGCACTCAAAATTTGTCATATCTAGTATATAGAAAAGGTCTATACTTAAATAAATCCTGTATATGGTCTGTATGACACATATCTGTGTACTCAAAATTCGTCAGATCCAGTATATTGCATAGGTCTGTATTTAAATAAATCTCATATCTGGCCTGTATGGCACAGGTCGGCGCACTCAAAATTCGTGACATCCAGTGTATGGAATAGGTCTATACTTAAATAAATCTCATATCTGGGCTGTATGGCACAGGTCTGTGCACTCAAAATTCGTCATATCCAGTATATGGAATAGGTCTGTACTTAAATAAGTCTCATATCTGGGCTGTATGGCACAGGTCTGTGCACTCAAAATTTGTCAGATCCAGTATATGGAATACGTCTGTATTTAAATAAATCTCATATCTGGGCTGTATGGCACAGGTCTGTGCACTCAAATTTTGTCATATCTAGTATATGGGATAGGTCTATACTTAAATAAATTTCGTATCTGGTCTGTATGGCAGAGGTCTGTGCACTCAAAATTCGTCAGATCCAGTGTATGGAATAGATCTATACTTAAATAAATCTCGTATGTGGTCTGTATGGCACAGGTCTGTGCACTCAAAATTCGTCAGATCCAGCATATGGAATAGGTCTGTACTTAAATAAATCTCATATCTGTGCTGTATGGCACAGGTCTGTGTACTCAGAAATTGGTCAGATCCAGTATATGGAATAGGTCTCTACTTAAATAAATCTCATATTTGGGCTGTATGCCACAGGTCTGTGCACTCAAAATTTGTCATATCTAGTATGTGGAAAAGGTCTATACTTAAATAAATCTTGTATGTGGTCTGTATGGCACATATCTGTGTACTCAAAATTCGTCAGATCCAGTATATGGAATAGGTCTGTAATTAAATAAATCTCATATCTGGCCTGTATGGCACAGGTCGGCGCACTCAACATTCGTCAGATCCAGTGTATGGAATAGGTCTATACTTAAATAAATCTCATATCTGGGCTGTATGGCACAGGTCTGTGCACTCAAAATTCGTCATATCCAGTATATGGAATAGGTCTGTACTTAAATAAATCTCATATCTGGGCTGTATGGCACAGGTTTCTGCACTCAAAATTCGTCAAGTCCAGAGTATGGAATAGGGGTGTACTTAAATAATACTCATATCTGGGCTGTATGGCACACGTCCGTGCACCCAAAATTCGTCGGGTCCAGTGTATGAAATGGGTCTGTACTTGAATAAATCTCATATCTCGGCTGTATAACACAGGCCTGTGCCCTAAAAATTCCTCAGGTGCAATGTATGGAATAGGTCTGTAATTAAATATATCTCATATCTGGGATTTATGGCAGAGATCTGTGCACTCAAAATTCGTCATATCCAGTATATGGAATAGGTCTGTACTTAAATAAATCTCATATCTGTTCTGTATGGCACAGGTCTGTGCACTCAAAATTCGTCATATCCAGTATATGGCATAGGTCTGTACATAAATGAATCTCATATCTGTGCTGTATGGCACAGGTCTGTGTACTCAAAAATCGTCATATCTAGTATATGGAAAAGGTCTATACTTAAATAAATCTTGTATGTGGTCTGTATGGGACATATCTGTGTACTCAAAATTCGTCAGATCCAGTACATGGAATAGGTCTGTAATTAAATAAATCTCATATCTGGCCTGTATGGCACAGGTCGGCGCACTCAACATTCATCAGATCCAGTGTATGGAATAGGTCTATACTTAAATAAATCTCATATCTGGGCTGTATGGCACAGGTCTGTGCACTCAAAATTCGTCATATCCAGTATATGGAATAGGTCTGTACTTAAATAAAGCTCATATCTGGGCTGTATGGTACAGGGCTGTGCACTCAAAATTCGTGACATCCAGTATATGGAATAGGTCTATACTTAAATAAATCTCGTATCTGGTCTGTATGGCACAGGTCTGCACGCTCAAAATTCGTCATATCCAGTATATGGAATAGGTCTGTACTTAAAAAAATCTCATATCTGGGCTGTATGGCACAGGTCTGTGCACTCGCAATTTCTCAGGTCCAGTACATGGAATAGGTCTGTACTGAAATAAATCTCATATCTGGGCTGTATGGCACAGGTTTCTGCACTCAAAATTCGTCAGGTCCAGAGTATGGAATAGGGGTGTACTTAAATAATACTCATATCTGGGCTGTATGGCACACGTCCGTGCACCCAAAATTCGTCGGGTCCAGTGTATGAAATAGGTCTGTACTTAAAGAAATCTCATATCTCGGCTGTATGACACAGGCCTGTGCCCTAAAAATTCCTCAGGTACAATGTATGGAATAGGTCTGTAATTAAATATATCTCATATCTGGGATGTATGGCACAGATCTGTGTACTCAAAATTCGTCATATCCAATAGATGGAATAGGTCTGTACTTAAATAAATCTCATATCTGTTCTGTATGGCACAGGTCTGTGCACTCAAAATTAGTCATATCCAGTATATGGAAAAGGTCTCTACTTAAATAAATCTTGTATGTGGTCTGTATGGGACATATCTGTGGACTCAAAATTCGTCAGATCCAGTATATGGAATAGGTCTGTAATTAAATAAATCTCATATCTGTGCTGTATGGCACAGGTCGGCACACTCAAAATTCGTCAGATCCAGTGTATGGAATAGGTCTATACTTAAATAAATCTCATATCTGGGCTGTATGGCACAGGTCTGTGCACTCAAAATTCGTCATATCCAGTATATGGAATAGGTCTGTACTTAAATAAATCTCATATCTAGGCTGTATGGCACAGGTTTGTGCACTCAAAATTTGTCAGATCCAGTATATGGAATACGTCTGTATTTAAATAAATCTCATATCTGGGCTGTATGGCACAGGTCTGTGCACTCAAAGTTCGTCATATCTAGTATATGGAAAAGGTCTATACTTAAATAAATCTTGTATGTGGTCTGTATGGCACATATCTGTGTACTCAAAATTCGTCAGATCCAGTATATGGAATAGGTCTGTATTTAAATAAATCTCATATCTGACCTGTATGGCACAGGTTGGCGCACTGAAAATTCGTCAGATCCAGTGTATGGAATAGGTCTATACTTAAATAAATCTCATATCTGTGCTGTATGGCACAGGTCTGTGCACTCAAAATTCGTCATATCTAGTATATGGAATAGGTCTGTACTTAAATAAATCTCATATCTGGGCTGTATGGTACAGGGCTGTCCACTCAAAATTCGTGACATCCAGTATATGGAATAGGTCTGTACTTAAATAAGTCTCATATCTGGGCTGTGTGGCACAGGTCTGTGCACGTAAAATTCATCAGATCCAGTATATGGAATAGGTCTGTACTTAAATAAATCTCATATCTCTGCTGAAAGGCACAGGTCTGTGCCCTAAAAATTCGTCACATCCGGTACATGGAATAGGTCTGTACTTAAATAAATCACATATCTGTGCTCTATGGCACAGGTCTTTGTACTCAAAAATTCGTCAGATCTAGTATATGGAATAGTTCTGTATTTAAATAAATCTCATATCTGGCCTGTATGGCACAGGTCGGCGCACTCAAAATTCGTGACATCCAGTGTATGGAATAGTTCTATACTTAAATAAATCTCATATCTGGGCTGTATGGCACAGGTCTGTGCACTCAAAATTTGTCAGATCCAGTATATGGAATACGTCTGTGTTTAAATAAATCTCATATCTGGGCTGTATGGCACAGGTCTGTGCACTCAAATTTTGTCATATCTTGTATATGGGATAGGTCTATACTTAAATAAATTTCGTATCTGGTCTGTATGGCAGAGGTCTGTGCACTCAAAATTCGTCAGATCCAGTGTATGGAATAGATCTATACTTAAATAAATCTCGTATGTGGTCTGTATGGCACAGGTCTGTGCACTCAAAATTCATCAGATCCAGTATATGCAATAGGTCTGTACTTAAATAAATCTCATATCTGTGCTGCATGGCAGAGGTCTGTGTACTCAAAAATTCGTCAGATCCAGTATATGGAATAGGTCTCTACTTAAATAAATCTCATATCTGGGCTGAATGACACAGGCCAGTGCCCTAAAAATTCCTCAGGTGCAATGTATGGAATAGGTCTGTAATCAAATATATTTCATATCTGGGATTTATGGCACAGATCTGTGCACTCAAAATTCGTCATATCCAGTATATGGAATAGGTCTGTACTTAAACAAATCTCATATCTGTTCTGTATGGCACAGGCCTGTGCACTCAAAATTCGTCATATCCAGTATATGGCATAGGTCTGTACTTAAATAAATCTCATATCTGTGCTGTATGGCACAGGTCTGTGTACTCAAAAATTCGTCAGATCAGTATATCGAATAGGTCTGTACTTAAATAAATCTCATATCTGTTCTGTATGGCACAGGTCTGTGCACTCAAAATTCGTCATATCCAGTACATGGCATAGGTCTGTACTTAAATAAATCTCATATCTGTGCTGTATGGCACAGGTCTGTGCACTCAAAATTCGTCATATCCAGTATATGGCATAGGTCTGTAAATAAATAAATCTCATATCTGGGCTGTATGGCACAGATCTGTGTACTCAAAAATTCGTCATATCCGGTACATGGCATAGGTCTGTACATAAATAAATCTCATATCTGTGCTGTATGGCACAGGTCTGTGCACTCAAAATTCGTCATATCCAGTATATGGCATAGGTCTGTAATTAAATAAATCTCATATCTGTGCTGTATGGCACAGGTCTGTGTACTCCAAAATACGTCAGATCAGTATATGGAATAGGTCTGTACTTAAATAAATCTTGTATCTGGTCTGTATGGCACAGGTCTGTGCACTCAAAATTCGTCATATCTAGTATATGGAAAAGGTCTATACTTAAATAAATCTTGTATGTGGTCTGTATGACACATATCTGTGTACTCAAAATTCGTCAGATCCTGTATATGGAATAGGTCTGTAATTAAATAAATCTCATATCTGGGCTGTATGGCACAGGTCTGTGCACTCCAAATTCGTCATATCCAGTATATGGAAAAGGTCTGTACTTAAATAGGTCTCATATCTGGTCTGTATGGCACAGGTCTGTGTACTCAAAAATTCGTCAGATCCAGTATATGGAAAGGTCTCAACTTAAATAAATTTCATATCTGGGCTGTATGGCACAGGTCTGTGCACTAAAAATTCGTCATATCTAGTATATGGAAAAGGTCTATACTTAAATAAATCTTGTATGTGGTCTGTATGGCACATATCTGTGTACTCAAAATTCGTCAGATCCAGTATATGGAATAGGTCTGTAATTAAATAAATCTCATATCTGGCCTGTATGGCACAGGTCGGCGCACTCAACATTCGTCAGATCGAGTGTATGGAATAGGTCTATACTTAAATAAATCTCATATCTGGGCTGTATGGCACAGGTCTGTGCACTCAAAATTCGTCATATCCAGTATATGGAATAGGTCTGTACTTAAATAAATCTCATATCAGGGCTGTATGGTACAGGGCTGTGCCCTCAAAAGTCGTCAAATCCAGTATATGGAATAGGTCTGTACTTAAATAAGTCTCATATCTGGGCTGTATGGCACAGGTCTGTGTACTCAAAATTTGTCAGATCCAGTATATGGAATACGTCTGTATTTAAATAAATCTCATATCTGGGCTGTATGGCACAGGTCTGTGCCCTCAAATTTCGTCATATCTAGTATATGGGTTAGGTCTATACTTAAATAAATCTCGTATCTGGTCTGTATGGCACAGGTCTGCATGCTCAAAATTCGTCATATCCAGTATATGGAATAGGTCTGTACTTAAAAAAATCTCATATCTGGGCTGTATGGCACAGGTCTGTGCACTCGCAATTTCTCAGGTCCAGTACATGGAATAGGTCTGTACTTAAATAAATCTCAGATCTGGGCTGTATGGCACAGGTCTGTGCACTCAAAATTCGTCATATCTAGTATATGGAATAAGTCTGCTGTGCTTAAATAAATCTCATACCTGGGCTGTGTGGCACAGTTTTGTGCACTCAAAATTCGTCACATCCAGTATATGGAATAGGTCTGTAATTAAATAAATCTCATATCTGTGCTGTATGGCAGAGGTCTGTGTACTCAAAAATTCGTCAGATCAGTATATGGAATAGGTCTGTACTTAAATAAATCTCATATCTCTTCTGTATGGCACAGGTCTGTGCACTCAAAATTCGTCATATCCAGTATATGGCATAGGTTTGTACTTAAATAAATCTCATATCTGTGCTGTATGGCACAGGTCTGTGTACTCAAAAATTCGTCAGATCAGTATATGGAATAGGTCTGTACTTAAATAAATCTCGTATCTGGTCTGTATGGCACAGGTCTGTGCACTCAAAATTCGTCATATCTAGTATATGGAAAAGGTCTATACTTAAATAAATCTTGTCTGTGGTCTGTATGACACATATCTGTGTACTCAAAATTCGTCAGATCCAGTATATGGAATAGGTCTGTAATTAAATAAATCTCATATCTGGGCTGTATGGCACAGGTCTGTGCACTCAAAATTCGTCATATCCAGTGTATGGAATAGGTCTGTACTTAAATAACTCTCATATCTGGGCTGTATGGCACAGGTCTGTGCACTCAAAATTTGTCAGATCCAGTATATGGAATACGTCTGTATTTAAATAAATCTCATATCTGGGCTGTATGGCACAGGTCTGTGCACTCAAATTTTGTCATATCTAGTATATGGGATAGGTCTATACTTAAATAAATTTCGTATCTGGTCTGTATGGCAGAGGTCTGTGCACTCAAAATTCGTCAGATCTAGTGTATGGAATAGATCTATACTTAAATAAATCTCGTATGTGGTCTGTATGGCACAGGTCTGTGCACTGAAAATTCGTCAGATCCAGTGTATGGAATAGGTCTGTACTTAAATAAATCTCATATCTGTGCTGTATGGCACAGGTCTGTGTACTCAAAAATTCGTCAGATCCAGTATATGGAATAGGTCTGTACTTAAATAAATCTCATATCTGGGCTGTATGGCACTGGTCTGTGCACTCAAAATTCGTCATATCCAGTATATGGAATAGGTCTGTACTTAAAGAAATATCATATCTGGGCTGTATGCAACAGGTCTGTGCACTCAAAATTCGTCAGATCCAGTATATGGTATAGGTCTGTACTTAAATAAATCTCATATCTGTGCTGTATGGCACAGGTCTGTGTACTCAGAAATTCGTCAGATCCAGTATATGGAATAGGTCTCTACTTAAATAAATCTCATATCTGGGCTGTATGGCATAGGTCTGTGCACTCAAAATTCGTCATATCTAGTATATGGAATAGTTCTGTACTTAAATAAATCTTGTATGAGGTCTGTATGGCACATATCTGTGTACTCAAAATTCGTCAGATCCGGTATATGGAATAGGTCAGTACTTAAATACATCACATATCTCTGCTGTATGGCACAGGTCTGTGTACTCAAAAATTCGTCAGATCCAGTATGTCCGTGAACATTAAGGTGTCCTCGGGCTCACTCCTGTTGGCCCCACCTTAAACAAGTTTAGTTTAGGTATCATTGGTGTGGCATGGTTTCTTGACCTCTCCTCACATTGGCTGACTCCCCCTCCCCTGTTTTTGCATTTTAGACCCATGTGGTGTCACTTTGACATTGACCACAGACCAGCACACATTGAAATCAAGATATTTTATGTTTTAGTCATTTTTACTTTAAATTTATTTTTCTTATCATGGAGAGATACAACTTGCGGTCAGGCAAGCGAGAATGCCATATACCCATTCAACTGCAGTTGGCCAGGGATGAAGACTTCCTGACTGGATCGTTGGACGCTTCTGAATATGCCGGGCAAGTATCTGACTCCGATCAGTCTGACATTGGCGGATCCGACATTGACATTTCCGCTCTTTTAAACACCTCTGAACAAAATTCTCCCATATCCTCCCCAGTTAAAAGAAAACACACCAATATACAACCCGGACAGGTTTCCCAGGGGGTGGGGGAGGGGGGGTCGTCGGACCGTGTCACACAGAATGATATTAATCAGATTATTCTGTCACAATTGACTGCTTTAGGTGAACGTCTAACCAATATGGAAAACAAACATAGGACACCCAAGAAGACGAGTGATTCTTCAAAAATTAAATCTTCCAACAAAAATGGCAAATATGTGAAAACTGCTGTCACACACAAAGGTTCAGCACATAATACAGTTCCTTTTTCTGGTGTTTCGAATCATGACCTTCCTCCACCAGATAAACTAAGGGAAGAAGCCAGAATTCAATTGGAGGTGCAAAATAGACTTAAACAACTAGCAGAACAGGCAAAACCAGGTACTGAAAAAATTAAGTGACAGCGGGGTGGGTCTGTTGAGGTCTTTGTCCAAAATAGCGTCAAATGGCCCCATGAGTTTGTACTATCCGGCCAGAACAAAGACAGATTGTCCTATAACCAACTTTCCCCCATCCAGTGGGTGGCTGGTTTTTGTCGGACCATGAGAGAGGAGTCAAGCATACAAAATCGGGATCATATGTTAGATTATTTGATAAATCTGCTTGAGGACTCCACTGACTTATCTTGGGCTTCGGCAAAGGCCAGCCACGCTGTCCTACTTTGTAGGATGGAACAAGGAGAGATTAAAAGTTGGGCCGAAACTGAGAAAATAGATCGGGTTAGAAGGGCTCATGCACAGCGTCACCTTCCGGCTTCAGACGGTAGTTCGCGGAACGGGGAGAAAACACACGGTAGCGGAAAAATGGTCCCATGTGTATACTTCAATAAAGGCTCTTGTATGCAAAAGCAATCACACGAAACCAAGGGCACATTCTACAAGCATATCTGTTTATATTGTTGGCAGAAGGAAGCCAAGGCTTTTCCTCACACACAAACTGAATGCAAAAAAATGGCATCAAAAAACGATTAAAATGGGGCATGCCCCCCACAGGGTATGTCCACAAAGATAGACTGGTGGTTAACAGTAACTATGACGTACAAATGGTCAATGAATTACTGGGTTTGCCTTCAAAACAGTGGTTAAAAAATTTTCAGCTGGGACTAGCAAGGTCTTCTAAGAAAGATCACAGATTGTATGCACAGATAGTATCTGGTAAATATGACAGTGCCTATAGGTCTCACCAGAAACTGCACTCAGGTACTGATCTGCAGTATTCTAAAAGTACACATGGTCAACTTGCAAACAATTACAACCATGTTCAGTCGGATTTCATTAAAGGTGCATATATAGGAATGGGTTCTTACAAGAAACGTACAGTACCTTCGGATCCGGTTTCACAGAAACATTCACGGATTACCCCACAACAAAAACAAGTAAGTGTGGTTACACAGGTTAAAAAACAACCTAAAATCACAA
This sequence comes from Sabellastarte sp. h YS-2021, assembly GCA_964017235.1. Classification (NCBI taxonomy): domain Eukaryota; kingdom Metazoa; phylum Annelida; class Polychaeta; order Sabellida; family Sabellidae; genus Sabellastarte; species Sabellastarte sp. h YS-2021. The sequence goes on along the minus strand of OZ024929.1, from coordinate 61,680,415 downwards.
CTGTGCATGGAAACAAGTCCATTTGTACAGAAAATAGATTCCAAGTATTGTCGGACAACATTGGGGATCTTCCAGAACTCGATAATTTACAATCCCACACTTCGCGTGGAATTTGTGGAACTGATATTCCCTCACTTGTTCCAACTCCAGATATTTTCGCAAGTAATATCCCTGCCAACACTGAATTGTCAATAGGTGTCGATGATATGCCCATGATCGATACTGAGGTTTCCAACAACCAGGTCATGGGTTTGAGTCCAACCTATGTATCAAATGACACAAAGGTTGATGACTTTGAGGAAATCCAAGAAAAGTGTCGACAACAGATAGGCGAACAATTTGGATGTATACCCCTTGATACATTTGTTACTTATAAAGGTCCGGATGTACATTGGGAGGTAATTCCTGATACTTTAGAGGCCCACAAATTTATTAGAGAGAGTGGAATTCCTAATTTTTTGGGCATGAAAATTCCTGTCAAGACTAATCTCAATATTGTTAATTGGAAGAAACACTTAGGTGATTATTTTGACCAACAACTCCTGGATCTCATACAATTCGGGTTCCCCTTGGATTTTGATAGGAACACAAAGTTATGTAGCACTTACAAAAATCATGCATCAGCCTGTGAGTTTGCTTCTCATGTGGACAGATATATTCAGGAAGAACTCGACCATGGGGCGATCATGGGCCCTTTTAAGGCCCCACCAATTTCTCTACATAATTCCCCATTTATGACCAGACCTAAAGCAGACTCGGACATCAGAAGAACAATAATTGATCTGAGCTGGCCAAAGGGCCAGTCTGTCAATGACGGTGTTGGGAAACTGTCATACTTGGGTACTGATTTCTTACTTAAATATCCATCTGTAGATTCTATTATCCAAACTTTGAACAAATTGGGTCCTGCCTGTTCAATATTCAAAGTTGATATTAGTCATGCGTTTAGGCACATTCGTATAGATCCTGGGGATCTGGATCTTTTGGGACTTCAGCATCTGGATCAGTACTATCTGGATCTTTCTTTGCCTTTTGGATATCGTTTGGGTTCAAATTTTTTTCAGAAACTCAGCGACTCAATTAGGTATATTATGAATAAAAATGGTTTTCCAGGTCTCCACAATTACTTGGACGACTTAATCTATTGTGGACTTCCGTCGAATATACACGAACCTTACCAATTCCTCATATCTTTGCTGCAAGATCTTGGCCTTGCCATCAGTCAGAAAAAATTATGCCCACCTAGTACACAGGTCGTATGTCTAGGCATTCTTTTCGATACCACAACTCGTACTATGTCCATTCCCTCATAAAAAATGTCGGATATCAGAAAAATATGTTCTGAATGGTTGGATAAGAGAATTGTTTCTAAAAATGAGCTCCAATCATTGTTGGGTTCCTTACTTTACATTACTAAATGTGTGAAGTCATTGCGTTCATTTTTAAATAGGATGTTACAATTATTAAGAGATAATAATGACAATAAGGATATTGTTTTGACCACTGAATTTTTTAAAGACCTTCGATGGTTTAATACCTTTTTGCAAATATACAACAGGGTCACCATGTATCAGGTTACTCCTCTATTTGAAGATATACATTTGGATGCATCACTCACAGGTCTTGGGGGGCAATTCAAAAATTATGTGTATCACATATCCATACCTAAGGACTATATGGGATATAACATAGCACATTTAGAGATGATTAATGTGGTAGTGGCCCTGAAAGTGTGGGGCCAACAATGGGCTAATAAATGCGCTAGATTATTCTGTGATAATCAGGCAGTTGTTGATGTGTTGTCATCTGGTAGAGCCCGCGATCAAATCTTGGCCATGTGTGCTAGGAATGTTTGGCTCCTCACAGCAACATATAACATCACCTTACTTGTCTCCCATATCCAAGGTACACAAAATAGTGTTGCTGACTTTCTTTCTAGGTGGAGAAATACCAATGAAGATGTACTAAAATTACATCAATTGATTGAATGTCCTGTGTGGGTTGATGCACACATTGATTTGACGTCTTTGAATCGTGATATTTAGCCATATTTTGTTGTATTTCAGATCCTGAGGCAGTGACAGCTCCCCTAGCATCCCAGGCTTATGCAAGACTTTGGAATGGCTTCAGACCTTCCACACGTGCTGCATATAGGCGAATGTTTGCGCTCTTCAATTCCTTCCTGGTGGCAGTGGGGCTGTCCCTTCCTCAGGTGGATACACTGGACATTCTGGCTTTCATGGAGTATTTACTCCAGGCTGGTATGACTGCTGCAAATATCACCAACCATCTAACAGCGATCAGGTCATGTTGCATTATATACAATATTGATACAGCTCCATTTCGAGATAACAGGTTACCACTATTCATCAAGTCTATAAAAATTAATAGACCATTGCAACCCTTATGGAATTGTACAGTTGATGAGAATACATTATATTCCATTTGTGCAGCAAGTGCTTCTCTCCCCTTTCATAAGACCTTTAAAGCTCTGTACCTGCTTGCTTATTTCTCCTTTTTGAGATTGTCCAGTATATTGCCTCATTCTATGGCTACCTTTGACAAGTCAAGACACCTTTGTAAAGGTGATATCATATTTTCACAATCTGGTGCAGTGGTAGTTGTTAAATGGACCAAAACACTGCAGGATCGTTGTAAGGTAGCCTCGGTATCTCTTCCAAATCTGGGTGCCTCACCATTGTGTCCTATTGCAGCTTTGAAAGCTTTGGGTACATCTACTGCTGTAGATAATGACAAACCATTGTTTGAAATTTTCACACGCTTTGTTTCTGTTCCTCTTACAGATTCCTATGCCAGAAAGCACCTTAAGAAAGTTTCCAAATTACTACAGCTGCCCAAACCCATTACCTTTCATGATTTTAGGAGAGGAGGTGCCTCCTGGGCATTCAGACATGGTGTCCCTTTACAGGATATTCAAGCACAGGGCACATGGTCTTCCTCGTGTGTATGGAGATACATCAACGTTTCCCCTGCTATTTCCTCTACAGTTTCTTCTACCTTTCAGGCCCACCTTGCTGTATGACTACTCCTACTTGGCACCTGGGCCTTTGTATATAGTTGTCTTTCTATGCATTATCTACATACATGACAACAAATTATCTGACTTATGTATATGTATACTGGGTTGAAAAATAGGGTTGTAATGGGCAGGGTCTCAGAATGGGCCTTTACCTGGTAGGGCTGGATCTGGAAACCCAGGAGTGGGTTGTCTCGCATGTATGACCTTGCTGATTGGGATTCTGCTGGGTCAGATTTCATAGAACATCTCCTGGGCCTCTACTGGGCCTTATATGACCTTGACCTCCTTCAACCTGGAAGTGGGTGGTTATCTTGGGACTGCATTGGCTTGACCTTGTGGTGACCTTTGGCATTTTGACCTCCAATTCATTGAGGTTTCTGACGGTGGTCACAGACAGGTTAGATCTTGCCGCCTCGGGATAACATGTGTAAATATATATAGTAATGTATGTTAACATGTTGTATGATAACATCTTCATATATGTGTGTAACATTGATTATAATTAACAGTAACAAAGTATTAGTAGTCACATTTTATGTACAAAGTGTAATAATAATAATAATAATCCCATTTACTTGTCTTACTGTGTTGGGGGGGCCTCGGGGAGTGTATGGAATAGGTCTGTACTTAAATAAATCTCATATCTGGGCTGTATGGCACAGGTCTGTGCACTCAAAATTCGTCATATCCAGTGCATGGAATAAGTCTGTGCTTAAATAAATCTCATATCTGGGCTGTGTGGCACAGGCCCGTGGACTCAAAATTAGTCATATCCAGTATATTGAATAGGTCTGTACTTAAAGAAATCTCATATCTGAGCTGTATGACACAGGTCTGTGCTCTCAAAACTCATCATATCCAGTATATGGCATAGGTCTGTACTTAAATAAATCTCATATCTAGGCTGTATGGTACAGGGCTGTGCACTCAAAATTCGTCATATCCAGTGCATGGAATAGGTCTGTACTTAAATAAATCTCATATCTGGGCTGTATGACACAGGTCTGTGCACTCAGAATTCGTCATATGTAGTATATGGAAAAAGTCTATACTTAAATAAATCTTGTATCTGGTCTGTCTGTATGGCACATATCTGTGTACTCAAAATTCGTCAGATCCAGTATATGGCATAGGTCTGTACTTAAATAAATCTCATATCTGGGCTGTATGATACAGGGCTGTGCACTCAAAATTTGTGACATCCAGTATATGGAATAGGTCTGTACTTAAATAAATCTCATATCTGTTTCCTGTGTGTTGGTTTCTTGTGTAACTGGCTAAATGCTGACAGGAGTCAGAATTGATAGGAATATCCCTTCTATTTTTCGGCTTTCTGTTTTGGTCCGTAAATATTGTTACACTAGCGATACAAAGCAGGTCCTCCACAACTGAAATTTAAAAACTACTACTACTCCTTTTGTTGTGTGGCGCTGTTGCTTCAAACCCTGGCCCCACCAACTTTGGATTGGTCAATTGTAGATCCGTTCGCAATAAAGGCCCTCTCCTACAGGATCTGATCAAATGCGGTGACCTAGATATCCTGGGTCTAGTTGAGACTCATATTAGACCAAATGATACTGATGGCCTCCTGAGTTCTCTTACACCGGCTGATTACAATTTCATCCAAAAACCAAGGTGTACTGGTCGGGGAGGTGGTGTTGGTTTTCTGTGTAGAAAAACCTTTCTCCCAGTATTGTCTCTTCACCAGTTTTCAGGTCATTTGAAATTATCATACTTTCGTTCAGGTCTGACTACAATAGCTTTGTTGCTGCTTGTGTGTACCGTCCTCCTGGTTCATGTACTACTCAGTTTCTGGAAGATTTTCTGGCTCTTTCTGGCTTTCTGTCTTCAACTGGTTCCAGTTTCATCATTTGTGGCAATATAAATGTCCATCTGGATATTGAGTGTGGTGATAGGTCCAGGTTTAACGACATCCTTCAGTGTTGCGGTTTGGTTCAAAGTGTCAGTGGCCCGACTCATTTACTGGGTCACACTCTGGATGTCTTGATATCTCCTTGCGACTCAGATTTTGTCCGCAATGTTATTGTGGGAGATTTCATTTCTGACCATGCTGCCATAAGATGCCAACTGGATTTCTCCCACCCATCAACCAGCATCGACAAATGGGTCTCTTATCGTCGGTACCACAGGATTGATATCAACCAGTTCAGAAATGACCTTAATAATTTACCGTTTGTACGGTCCCCTGAAGGTACTGCTGCAGAACTTTATGATCAGTACATAACTGGTGTTACACAGGTACTTGACAAGCATGCTCCTATCATTTCATGCAAGGCTAAACAGCAGTCTGAGGAGTGGTTGTCTGATTCGTATCGCATGGCTCGATCTCTTAGGCGGCAATTTGAACGAAGGTGGAGAAAACATAAGTCAGAGTTGAACAGGTCAAGACTTCGTAGGCAAATCGCCTGGTGTAATCGACTGGCCAATAAAGACAAGGGTTCATACTATACAAATCTCATAACTGCAAATAGTCGTGACCCCAAGAAGCTATGGCAGTCATTGGGGAAGGTGTTGCATTGCACCTGAGACTGTCCTGCCTGCTCATACCTCAGACAAAAGCCTCGCGGACATGTTTGCTTCTTTTTTCTCCAATAAAATAAGCAAAATCAGGGACACCTTTTCTACTTCTGGCTCTTTCAATGATGCACCGGATTCGGTGCCTCCTGCTTTCAATGCCTTTATGCCTGTCACTGAAGACGAGGTCTATAAGTGTATTAGTGAATCCCCCACTAAATCTTGCTCATTAGACCCTATACCAACATTCCTCCTTAAGGATTGTCTTGATATCCTCCTCCCTTCTATTACCAAGTTGGTAAATTATTCTCTCATTGATGGATCTTTCCCAAATTCTTTCAAAAAGGCGGTTGTCACCCCCCTCATAAAAAAGGCCAGAGACGACCTTAAGAACTATCGCCCAGTGTCTGGTCTTTGTTTCCTGTCAAAGTTGGTTGAGCGGGTTGTTGCCAGGCAGCTAACGTCACACATTAATAATAACAAACTGGACAATCCTCATCAGTCAGCATATAAGCCAGGACATTCCACGGAAACTGCTTTATTGTCTATAAAAAACGAGGTTCATCTCTCTCTGGCACGCGGTGAACCCACAGCTCTAGTACTTCTTGACTTATCAGCCGCATTTGAAACTATAGACCATAATATTCTCCTTGGTTACCTTAAATCCTGGTTTGGTCTTGGTGGAACAGTTCTAAGGTGGTTTCCTTCCTACTTAAGAAATCGTTGCCAGGCCATTAAGATAGGCTCCACACTATCTGAATTAAGCAATCTCATCTATGGTGTTCCACAAGGTTCTGTTCTGGGTCCGTTACTGTTTTCATTCTATACAACACCACTTAGTAAAATTATTTGCCTCCACCCGCATATTAAATTCCATTTTTATGCGGATGATACTCAGTTATACATCCATCTCTCCCATAAGAATGCTTCTTCGGCTCTCGCCAAGCTAAATGCCTGCCTTCATGATGTCCAAGAGTGGATGTCTCTCAGTAAATTGAAGCTCAACCCTGAAAAAACTGAGTTTATTGTCTTTGGTTCCAAGGCTCAACGTCAGAAGATTTCCTCTCACTTTCCTGTTAGCATTCTTGGTAGCCTTCTTCATCCGGTTGATTCTGTCAGAAATCTAGGTGTGTGGTTTGATGCAGATTTTTCATTCTCTGAGCATATCAAGAGGACTTGCAAAGCGTGCTTCCTTCAGATGCGTGACCTCCGTAGAATTAGAAAGTATCTCACTCCTGAAGTGGCAGTCCTTGCTGCAAATGCCTTGGTTAGTAGTCGTCGGGACTATTGTAACTCTCTGTTCAGAGGTTTGTCCGGTTTTAATCAGCACAAATTGCAAAGTATTCAGAACACCCATTCTACAGAAACTCCACTGGTTGCCTGTTAAGTACCGTTGCATTTTCAAAACCGCAACACTTGTGTATAAATTTTTGCATAGTGGTTCTCCTTCTTATTACGAACCGTTCTTGTCTTATAGTAGTTGTCCCTATAGTACTAGGCATAGTCACCCAGATCGTCAATACCTTACAGTTCCTCCTTTCCATTCATCAGTCTTTAAGTAAGCCAAACATTTTGGCCATAGTTTTGCCTTTGATGCTCCGAAGATCTGGAATGACCTCCCTCAAGATGTTCGCAGTGCAACATTGGTTGCCTCCTTCAGAAAGAAGCTTAAAACATACCTGTTTGCAAAAGCCTACCCACCATAGCCTCCCCCGTCACACCTGTGTCTCCTTGGTACGACTTGGCTATGTCCCTTGATTAACGTTAACTGCCTTGCTTTATGTTTAGATGCGCCTTAGAGTCCATCAGCAATGGATATTAAGCGCTATAAAAGTCCACATTAGATTAGATTCTGTATGGCACAGGTCTGTGCACTCAAAATTCGTCATATCCAGTATATGGAATAGGTCTATACTTAAATAAATCTCGTATCTGGTCTGTATGGCACAGGTCTGTGCACTCAAAATTCGTCATATCCAGTACATAGAAAAGGTCTATACTTAAATAAATCTTGTATCTGGTCTGTATGGCACATATCTGTGTACTCAAAATTCGTCATATCCAGTATATGGAATAGGTGTGTACTTAAATAAATCTCATATCTAGGCTGTATGGTACAGGGCTGTGCACTCAAAATTCGTGACATCCAGTATATGGAATAGGTCTGTGCTTAAATAAATCTCGTATCTGGTCTGTATGGCACAGGTCTGTGCACTCAAAATTTGTCATATCCAGTGTATGGAATAGGTCTGTACTTAAAGAAATCTCATATCTGGCCTCTATGGCACAGGTCTGTGCACTCAAAATTCGTCCTATCTAGTATATGGAAAAGGTCTACACTTAAATAAATCTCATATCTGGCCTGTATGGCACAGGTCGGCGCACTCAAAATTCGTCAGATCCAGTGTATGGAATAGGTCTGTACTTAAATAAATGTTGTATCGGGTCTGTATGGCACAGGTCTGTGCACTCAAAATTCGTCAGATCTAGTATATGGAATATGTCTATACTTAAATAAATCTTATATCGGGTCTGTATGGCACAGGTCTGTGCACTCAAAATTCATCATATCCAGTATATGGAATAGGTCTGTACTTAAAGAAATCTCATATCTGGGCTGTATGGCACAGGTCTGTGACCTCAAAATTCGTCATATCCAGTGCATGGAATAGGTCTGTAATTAAATAAATCTCATATCTGGGCTGTATGGCACAGGTCTGTGCACTCAAAATTCGTCAGATCCAGTATATGGAATAGGTCTGTACTTAAATAAATCTCATATCTGGGCTGTATGGCACTGGTCTGTGGACTCAAAATTTATCATATCCAGTATATGGAATAGGTCTGTACTTAAAGAAATCTCATATCTGGGCTGTATGGCACAGGTCTGTGCACTCAAAATTCGTCATATCTAGTTTATGGAAAAGGTCTATACTTAAATAAATCTTGTATCTGGTCTGTCTGTATGGCACATATCTGTGTACTCAAAATTCGTCAGATCCAGTATATGGAATAGGTCTCTACTTAAATAAATCACATATCTGTGCTGTATGGCACAGGTCTGTGTACTCAAAAATTCGTCAGATCCAGTATATGGAATAGGTCTGTACTTAAATAAATCTCATATCTGTTCTGTATGGCACAGGTCTGTGCACTCAAAATTCGTCATATCTAGTATATGGAATATGTCTATACTTAAAAAAATCTTGTATCGGGTCTGTATGGCACAGGTCTGCGCACTCAAAATTCGTCATATCCAGTCTATGGAATAGGTCTGTACTTAACTAAATCTCATATCTGGGCTGTATGGCACAGGTCTGTGACCTCAAAATTCGTCAGATCCGGTATATGGAATAGGTCAGTACTTAAATACATCACCTATTTGTGGTGTATGGCACAGGTCTGTGTACTCAAAAATTCGTCAGATCCAGTATATGGAATAGGTCTGTACTTAAATAAATCTCATATCTGGGCTGTATGGCACTGGTCTGTGGACTGAAAATTCATCATATCCAGTATATGGAATAGGTTTGTACTTAAAGAAATCTCATATCTGGGCTGTATGGCACAGGTCTGTGCTCTCAAAATTCATCATATCCAGTATATGGCATAGGTCTGTACTTAAATAAATCTCATATCTAGGCTGTATGGTACAGGGCTGTGCACTCAAAATTCGTGACATCCAGTATATGGAATAGGTCTGTGCTTAAATAAATCTCATATCTGGTCTGTATGGCACAGGTCTGTGCACTCAAAATTCGTCATATCCAGTGCATGGAATAGGTCTGTACTTAAAGAAATCTCATATCTGGGCTGTATGGCACAGGTCTATGCACTCAAAATTCGTCATATCCAGTATATTGAATAGGTCTGTACTTAAATAAATATCATATCTGTTCTGTCTGGCACGGGTCTGTGCACTCAAAATTCGTCATATCTAGTATATGGAATATGTCTATACTTAAATAAATCTTGTAACAGGTCTGTATGGCACAGGTCTGTGCACTCAAAATTCGTCATATCCAGTATATGGAATAGGTCTGTACTTAAATAAATCTCATATCTGGGCTGTATGGCACTGGTCTGTGGAATCAAAATTCATCATATCCAGTATATGGAATAGGTCTGTACTTAAAGAAATCTCATATCTGGGCTGTATGGCACAGGTCTGAGCACTCAAAATTCGTGACATCCAGTACATGGAATAGGTCTGTGCTTAAAGAAATCTCATATCTGGGCTGTGTGGCACAGGTCCGTGGACTCAAAATTCGTCAGATCCATTATATGGAATAGGTCTGTACTTAAAGAAATCTCATATCTGAGCTGTGTGACACAGGTCTGTGCTCTCAAAATTCATCATAACCAGTATATGGCATAGGTCTGTACTTAAATAAATCTCTTATCTAGGCTGTATGGTACAGGGCTGCGCACTCAAAATTCGTGACATCCAGTACATGGAATAGGTCTGTGCTTAAATAAATCTCGTATCTGGTCTGTATGGCACAGGTCTGTGGACTCAAAATTCGTCATATCCAGTATATGGAATAGGTCTGTACTTAAATAAATCTTGTATCTGGGCTGTATGGCACAGGTCTGTGACCTCAAAATTCGTCAGATCCGGTATATGGGATAGGTCAGTACTTTAATACATCACATATCTGTGCTGTATGGCACCGGTCTGTGTACTCAAAAATTCGTCAGATCCAGTATATGGAATAGGTCTGTACTTAAATAAATCTCATATCTGGGCTGTATGGCACTGGTCTGTGGACTCAAAATTCATCATATCCAGTATATGGAATAGGTCTGTACTTAAAGAAATCTCATATCTGGGCTGTATGGCACAGATCTGTGCACTCAAAATTCGTCATATCTAGTATATGGAAAAGGTCTATACTTAAATAAATCTTGTATCTGGTCTGTCTGTATGGCACATATCTGTGTACTCAAAATTCGTCAGATCCAGTATATGGAATAGGTCTGTACTTAAATAAATCATATATCTGTGCTGCATGGCACAGGTCTGTGTACTCAAAAATTCGTCAGATCCAGTATATGGAATAGGTCTGTACTTAAATAAATCTCATATCTGTTCTGTATGGCACAGGTCTGTGCACTCAAAATTCGTCATATCTAGTATATGGAATATGTCTATACATAAAAAAATCTTGTATCGGGTCTGTATGGCACAGGTCTGCGCACTGAAAATTCGCCATATCCAGTCTATGGAATAGGTCTGTACTTAAATAAATCTCATATCTGGGCTGTATGGCACAGGTCTGTGACCTCAAAATTCGTCAGATCCGGAATATGGAATAGGTCAGTACTTAAATACATCACCTATTTGTGGTGTATGGCACAGGTCTGTGTACTCAAAAATTCGTCAGATCCAGTATATGGAATAGGTCTGTACTTAAATAAATCTCATATCTGGGCTGTATGGCACTGTTCTGTGGACTGAAAATTCATCATATCCAGTATATGGAATAGGTTTGTACTTAAAGAAATCTCATATCTGGGCTGTATGGCACAGGTCTGTGCTCTCAAAATTCATCATATCCAGTATATGCCATAGGTCTGTACTTAAATAAATCTCATATCTAGGCTGTATGGTACAGGGCTGTGCACTCAAAATTCGTGACATCCAGTATATGGAATAGGTCTGTGCTTAAATAAATCTCATATCTGGGCTGTATGGCACAGGTCTGTGCACTCAAAATTCGCCATATCCAGTATATTGAATAGGTCTGTACTTAAATAAATATCATATCTGTTCTGTCTGGCACAGGTCTGTGCACTCAAAATTCGTCATATCTAGTATATGGAATATGTCTATACTTAAATAAATCTTGTAACAGGTCTGTATGGCACAGGTCTGTGCATTCAAAATTCGTCATATCCAGTATATGGAATAGGTCTGTACTTAAATAAATCTCATATCTGGGCTGTATGGCACAGGTCTGTGACCTCAAAATTCGTCAGATCCGGTATATGGAATAGGTCTGTACTTAAATAAATCTCATATCTGGGCTGTATGGCACTGTTCTGTGGAATCAAAATTCATCACATCCAGTATATGGAATAGGTCTGTACTTAAAGAAATCTCATATCTGGGCTGTATGGCACAGGTCTGAGCACTCAAAATTCGTGACATCCAGTACATGGAATAGGTCTGTGCTTAAAGCAATCTCATATCTGGGCTGTGTGGCACAGGTCCGTGGACTCAAAATTCGTTAGATCCATTATATGGAATAGGTCTGTACTTAAAGAAATCTTATATCTGAGCTGTATGACACAGGTCTGTGCTCTCAAAATTCATCATAACCAGTATATGGCATAGGTCTGTACTTAAATAAATCTCTTATCTAGGCTGTATGGTACAGGGCTGCGCACTCAAAATTCGTGACATCCAGTACATGGAATAGGTCTGTGCTTAAATAAATCTCGTATCTGGTCTGTATGGCACAGGTCTGTGGACTCAAAATTCGTCATATCCAGTATATGGAATAGGTCTGTACTTAAATAAATCTTGTATCTGGGCTGTATGGCACAGGTCTGTGACCTCAAAATTCGTCAGATCCGGTATATGGGATAGGTCAGTACTTTAATACATCACATATCTGTGCTGTATGGCACCGGTCTGTGTACTCAAAAATTCGTCAGATCCAGTATATGGAATAGGTCTGTACTTAAATAAATCTCATATCTGGGCTGTATGGCACAGATCTGTGCACTCAAAATTCGTCATATCTAGTATATGGAAAAGGTCTATACTTAAATAAATCTTGTATCTGGTCTGTCTGTATGGCACATATCTGTGCACTCAAAATTCGTCAGATCCAGTTTATTGAATAGGTCTGTACTTCAATAAATCTCATATCTGGGCTTTATGGCATAGGTCTGCGCACTCAAAATTCGTGACATCCAGTATATGGAATAGGTCTGTGCTTAAATAAATCTCATATCTGGGCTGTGTGGCACAGGTCCGTGGACTCAAAATTCGTCAAATCCATTATATAGAATAGGTCTGTACTTAAATAAATCTAATATCTGAGCTGTATGACACAGGTATGTGCACTCAAAATTCGTCATATTCGGGGGCAGTGTCCAGGCATTGGCCCAGTCAGTCCTTGCTCCAACCTTGGGCCTTCAGGGGGGTTAGGATACCAGACTAAAAAATAAAAGGGGGAAATGGGTCATCAGGGGCCTTTTTTCTGTAAATGAGAGAGCTTTTCAAATTCATTGGTCATTCTTAATATTTCCTGGCTTTTCCCTCCAAATTGTCCCCAGCTTTTCCCTCCAAATTCTGGGGACAGAGTCATTATTCTACAAGAACTTGAAGAGTAAAGAAGGACTTTTCTTTATTTAGGCCTTCATGTTCTTGTTTATGAGATTGAAGAATTTTATGTTTTTAGTGATTTATACTGAACTTATTTTAGTATATGAACTCTATGATGATAACTGTGAACAGGAGTATGATTATGAACAGTGAAACAGTGTGATCAGAGGCAGCTTGGCAGCTCTTGTTTGACAAAATTCAGACTTGATTCCATTTGCCCGATGTCAGGGCCCTTAAGGGACGGTCTAACCTATGTTTCTTTGTCTTTGGGTCAAAATATCAATTGGCTGAGAATTATTCTAAACTCATATTTCGAATCAAGTCCTGATAAAAGTCATACCAGAGCACTGAGGTTGCTTGCTTATATATTTTCAGTGACATTGAACATAGATAAACAATTTAAATCGTAAACATTATTATACTGAATTGTCATGGGAAAGCAGAAGAAGTTTTGTTGGAAATGTGGGGGAAGACATCTCCCCCCCACAGGGAAAAAAATGTGAGAAAATGGAACTGAACAGTAGTGCAAGTGGCAGCGGATTGGAGCAGGAAGCTACTGGGTCTGAAATAGAGATGGACTCTCACAATATTCCCAGTACTTCCAAGACGTCACCACCAAGCAGCACACAAGAAACACAGCAGGAGATACAGAGGCAGATCCTGAATCAGTTGCAAAAAGTGAATCAGCGTTTGGACAAGGTTGAGGGCAGAATGTCACGGGAGCAGCACGGAAACGACGGACACGACAACAAACACAGCACCAAGAAGTTAAGTAAACTTTCTAAAAAACATTTTGCAGTATTAAGTGATAGTTCACAGTCCAGTAGTGAATCTTCTGATGAAGAACAATGTATTCCCACATTAAACAAAATTAGAAAATCTGAAAAAATCCAACGCCAGGTGGACAAACGAATCAGGGAGTTAGAAAAACAGAGTGAAATTGCAGGTACATTGGGAAAATTAAGTCAAAACGTGGGGGGTCTGTAGAAGTTCTTGTAAAACACAAAGTTGCTTGGCCACATGAGGCAATTTTGGGTGGGGCTACTAGGTCCAGAGTATCCTATGATCAGTTAACAATGTCACAATGGGTACAAGGTTTCTGTAAGAATATGCTTGAAGAACCAGATCATAACATAAGGGAAAAAATGATACAGTATATGGGGGAATTGATGGAGGACGCCACGGATTTCTCGTGGCAGGGCGCCAAGGCTGCCCATGCTGTCCTGCTGTGTGAATTTGAGAGGGGTGGAGCCAATTGGGAAGACACAGCTCGTATCAATCGGATAAGGCGTGCGCATGCACAAAAGCATACAAATGGGGCTAGAACTTGGGTGAAGACTGATAAGTTACAGAAACCTTGGTACTGCAAGCAATTCCAAACGGGGTCGTGTGTTCATAACAAGGATCACGAAGTGAGCGGAGAGATGCACAAGCACTTGTGTTCTTTTTGTATCACACAAGGTCGGTATTTGGGGCATCCTGAAAAAGACTGCATATTTAGTAAGAAAGCAAGGGATATGTAAATAATATTGGTAAAATTGTGTCTGGCAAGTGTCATGATGTCATTTCAAGTCAGCAGGCTGAAGTAAATAGCAAAAAGGTCAAGGTCATACCGGGAGAAGGTCCATCTCCATACAGACAAGCTTGCCGTTCGTTTTACAATAAAAAATTCACACCTACTGAAGTAGAAAGTCTTTTGGTCCGTCCCTTGCAACAGTCAATAAATATTTTCAAAGCTAGGAGGCAACAAGGTGTGACCAGATCTTATGCAGAAGTCGTGGAAGGTAAACAAGTGGCCATAACAAATGACTTCCACCATGACAAGGGTCGTATTTTCTGGGCCAAAAACCAAAACTCGGCTTGCAAGTCCAAATATGTCAAAGTTGACAAAACTAAGCCCCACAATGAAGTCATATGCAATGACAATAAAACAGGAACAAAAGGGAAGGGTAGGAACTCTCAAAACGCAATGGCTGTTCACAACCAGACCAATATAAATTCTGAAACAATAGCGTCCAGTGTACAAAAGGGGCCTGGCGGCAATAATGAGGGTAAGTCCATTAAAAGAATCCCTTCGATTGACGCGGAGGTTGAGAACAATCACTGTGACACGACAACAGGTTGTCAGAAACTGATATTTGACATTAAGAATACCGAAAGTGACAAGTTCATGAATTCAATCATCTATGATGATCAGAACAAAATTCCTAGTCCAATACAATGTCGTGCATATGACCTTTGGCGTGTACAATCCAAGGTCAAATTTGGATTCATACCACTAACAGACCCGATAATGCCAAGCAGAGTTGAACTGTCAAACATTGCATGTAATGATCCCATTCAGTTGCATAATGAAGTGAAAAAGTACGACCTCCCCAATTATCTTGGTGCTCATATTCCTGTCCCTTCGCAGCTCAATATCTGCAAGTGGGAGTCGCTTTTACAAGATTACTGGGATAAACAACTGTTAGAATGTTTGAAGTTTGGGTTCCCTTTGGGATTCAACAGAATGTGCCCTTTAAAACATGATAAGGAAAACCATAAATCTGCAATACTTTTACCAGAGGATGTAAACAAATATATTGAAGAGGAAAGGAAATTTGGAGCAATTATAGGCCCATTTCAGGAACAAGCAATCGAAAATCTGCACTATTCACTATTCATGACAAGGCATAAGCCCAATTCTGAAAATAGAAGGGTGATCTTAGACTTAAGTTGGCCTAGGGACGAGTCTGTCAATGCAGGGGTGGATAAGAATGGGTACATGGGATCTGAATTCAAGTTGACTTTACCTACCATCGATGATTTGACGCAAGAACTAGTCAAAATTGGGAAAGGGGCAAACATTTTTAAAGTAGACGTCAGTAGGGCGTTCAGGCATTTGAACTTAGACCCGCGCGACTACGACCTCCTGGGCATCAACTGGGGCGTCATGTTCATTGACACTAGAATTCCGTTCGGGAGACGACACGGAAGTCAATTCTTTCAGAGGAACAGTGAGACCTAGATATTGTACATCTGGAGATGGTCAATATTGTCGTGGCTATGCGTTTGTTTGCTCGCTTCTGGTCTGGTACTCGAATTTTGGTCAGGTGTGACAATGACGCTGTGGTCAAGTTACTTAGTGCTGGTAAGGCCAAAGACCCATTTTTAGGTACATGTGCTCGGAATGTATGGTATATCTCAGCACTGGCAGACATTGACCTTCAACATGAGCACATATTGGGCAAACACAACACAGTAGCAGATCTCTTATCCAGATGGCAATTTACACAACAAAATATAGTACAACTTCACCAGTTAATTGAAAACCCTGTGTGGCTTCCTGCAGATATAAGTATGTTAGAAGTCGACTATACTTTATGATATGGTGCTACACATACTATGCGTTGTATTTTCAGACAATCAAGCATTGACGGAATATGCCAGAAAAGCCTCAGTATGAGCAAAGTCTGCTTTTCGACCTAGGACAGTTAAATGCTATAATATGTTGTTTAGATCCTTTGTGGCGTTTTGTTTGTTTGCCAAAGTTAGCTTGGAAAATACGTCTGTGTCAGCTGCCTTGTCATATTTAGAGTTCCTGGTGGAAAATGAGGTATCTGTGAATATGGTTAAAAACCACATTTCAGCCATTAGGGCTATGTCAATTGTTTATGATTTGCAGTTTTCATCTTGGGATCACCCCAAAGTCAGATATTTTGTAAAAGCTTTAAAATTACACAGGCCTATGGTTCTCACTAAGAGAAATATCATAGATATAGGAACATTGAAACGTATGGTGGCTTTATGTCAACGATTTCCAAATGCAGAAGTTTACAAAGCTGTGTTCTTGACTGCGTTTTTCGGATTCTTTCGCTTATCAAACCTCGCACCCCATGCAATTGTAGAATTCGACAGTACTAGGTATTTTACTGGGGGGATGTATTCTTTAGTAAGACCGAGGTCCGACTGCTTCTTAAATGGTCGAAAACAATTCAGTATAGAGATGAGTACAGGTTAGTAACCCTCCCAAAACTGGGGGTGTCACCAATATGTCCCTATGAAGCATTAAAAAGAATTATGGCCCTGTACAACCCCGGCAAGAATTCCCCTTTGTTCCAAATTCAAGTAGCTTCTGGATGGCAGGTGCTAACAGACACTCGTATTAGGAAAAATCTGTCAAGCATTAATCAATTTCTTAATCTCCCACCAAATTACTATACTTTTCACGCCTTCAGGCGTTCAGGCACTTCTTTGGCCTATGATCTGGATATATCAGTGAAAGAAATTAAAGAGCATGGCACCTGGGCTTCAGATTGCGTTTGGAGATACATTCGTCCAACTGCTGCTGCAGGAAATCAAGTGGCGCAAGTTTTCAAATGAACGCTGCATAGCTCGGACCATTAGGTCATATGTGTGCCTGCCGTTATATTGCTGCTACTCCTACAGTGGGTTGGGGTTTGGGGAATCTTTTATATACTAAGTTCTTAGTTTGTAGTTTAATTCAACGTCAAATTGTTAAAATACCAGCATTCAGTATAAAAGAATTGTAAAATTTCACTTTGGTGCTCAAGCCAGTAGGTCGCCTCACATTAAGGTCAAACTTAGCATCACCTGCCCTTCACAACATTGACCTTCAGAGGTCAAAACATTATAGCTTAATCTTGACCTTTACAGGTCAGAGGTAACGCATCATGAAGAATGACATAAGGGGTCAGCAGGTGACCTTCAGAAAGGTCAAGATCATATCATTATCTTCGACCTTCAGTGGTCAAAATATGTCAGAAAAGAGGGTGACCTGAGGGGTCAACAGGTGACCTTATAAAAAGGTCACAGTTTGTGTTGAATCTAGTCCATGCTGTCCTGCTGTGTGAATTTGAGAGGGGTGGAGCCAATTGGGAAGACACAGCTCGTATCAATCGGATAAGGCGTGCGCATGCGCAAAAGCATACAAATGGGGCTAGAACTTGGGTGAAGACTGATAAGTTACAGAAACCTTGGTACTGCAAGCAATTCCAAATGGGGGGCGTGTGTTCATAACAAGGATCACGAAGTGAACGGAGAGATGCACAAGCACTTGTGTTCTTTTTGTATCACACAAGGTCGGTATTTGGAGCATCCTGAAAAAGACTGCATATTTAGTAAGAAAGCAAGGGATATGTAAATAATATTGGTAAAATTGTGTCTGGCAAGTGTCATGATGTCATTTCAAGTCAGCAGGTTGAAGTAAATAGCAAAAAGGTCAAGGTCATAGCGGGAGAAGGTCCATCTCCATACAGACAAGCTTGCCGTTCATTTTACAATAAAAAATTCACGCCTACTGAAGTAGAAAGTCTTTTGGTCCGTCCCTTGCAACAGTCAATAAATATTTTCAAAGCTAGGAGGCAACAAGGTGTGACCAGATCTTATGCAGAAGTCGTGGAAGGTAAACAAGTGGCCATAACAAATGACTTCCACCATGACAAGGGTCGTATTTTCTGGGCCAAAAACCAAAACTCGGCTTGCAAGTCCAAATATGTCAAAGTTGACAAAACTAAGCCCCACAATGAAGTCATATGCAATGACAATAAAACAGGAACAAAAGGGAAGGGTAGGAACTCTCAAAACGCAATGGCTGTTCACAACCAGACCAATATAAATTCTGAAACAATAGCGTCCAGTGTACAAAAGGGGCCAGGCGGCAATAATGAGGGTAAGTCCATTAAAAGAATCCCTTCGATTGACGCGGAGGTTGAGAACAATCACTGTGACACGACAACAGGTTGTCAGAAACTGATATTTGACATTAAGAATACCGAAAGTGACAAGTTCATGAATTCAATCATCTATGATGATCAGAACAAAATTCCTAGTCCAATACAATGTCGTGCATATGACCTTTGGCGTGTACAATCCAAGGTCAAATTTGGATTCATACCACTAACAGACCCGATAATGCCAAGCAGAGTTGAACTGTCAAACATTGCATGTAATGATCCCATTCAGTTGCATAATGAAGTGAAAAAGTACGACCTCCCCAATTATCTTGGTGCTCGTATTCCTGTCCCTTCGCAGCTCAATATCTGCAAGTGGGAGTCGCTTTTACAAGATTACTGGGATAAACAACTGTTAGAATGTTTGAAGTTTGGGTTCCCTTTGGGATTCAACAGAATGTGCCCTTTAAAACATGATAAGGAAAACCATAAATCTGCAGTACAGTAGAGGATGTAAACAAATATATTGAAGAGGAAAGGAAATTTGGAGCAATTATAGGCCCATTTCAGGAACAAGCAATCGAAAATCTGCACTATTCACCATTCATGACAAGGCATAAGCCCAATTCTGAAAATAGAAGGGTGATCTTAGACTTAAGTTGGCCTAGGGACGAGTCTGTCAATGCAGGGGTGGATAAGAATGGGTACATGGGATCTGAATTCAAGTTGACTTTACCTACCATCGATGATTTGACGCAAGAACTAGTCAAAATTGGGAAAGGGGCAAACATTTTTAAAGTAGACGTCAGTAGGGTGTTCAGGCATTTGAACTTAGACCCGCGCGACTACGACCTCCTGGGCATCAACTGGGGCGTCACGTTCATTGACACTAGAATTCCGTTCGGGAGACGACACGGAAGTCAATTCTTTCAGAGGAACAGTGACACCTAGATATTGTACATCTGGAGATGGTCAATATTGTCGTGGCTATGCGTTTGTTTGCTCGCTTCTGGTCTGGTACTCGAATTTTGGTCAGGTGTGACAATGACGCTGTGGTCAAGTTACTTAGTGCTGGTAAGGCCAAAGACCCATTTTTAGGTACATGTGCTCGGAATGTATGGTATATCTCAGCACTGGCAGACATTGACCTTCAATATGAGCACATATTGGGCAAACACAACACAGTAGCAGATCTCTTATCCAGATGGCAATTTACACAACAAAATATAGTACAACTTCACCAGTTAATTGAAAACCCTGTGTGGCTTCCTGCAGATATAAGTATGTTAGAAGTCGACTATACTTTATGATATGGTGCTACACATACTATGCGTTGTATTTTCAGACAATCAAGCATTGACGGAATATGCCAGAAAAGCCTCAGTATGAGCAAAGTCTGCTTTTCGACCTAGGACAGTTAAATGCTATAATATGTTGTTTAGATCCTTTGTGGCGTTTTGTTTGTTTGCCAAAGTTAGCTTGGAAAATACGTCTGTGTCAGCTGCCTTGTCATATTTAGAGTTCCTGGTGGAAAATGAGGTATCTGTGAATATGGTTAAAAACCACATTTCAGCCATTAGGGCTATGTCAATTGTTTATGATTTGCAGTTTTCATCTTGGGATCACCCCAAAGTCAGATATTTTGTAAAAGCTTTAAAATTACACAGGCCTATGGTTCTCACTAAGAGAAATATCATAGATATAGGAACATTGAAATGTATGGTGGCTTTATGTCAACGATTTCCAAATGCAGAAGTTTACAAAGCTGTGTTCTTGACTGCGTTTTTCGGATTCTTTCGCTTATCAAACCTCGCACCCCATGCAATTGTAGAATTCGACAGTACTAGGTATTTTACTGGGGGGATGTATTCTTTAGTAAGACCGAGGTCCGACTGCTTCTTAAATGGTCGAAAACAATTCAGTATAGAGATGAGTACAGGTTAGTAACCCTCCCAAAACTGGGGGCGTCACCAATATGTCCCTATGAAGCATTAAAAAGAATTATGGCCCTGTACAACCCCGGCAAGAATTCCCCTTTGTTCCAAATTCAAGTAGCTTCTGGATGGCAGGTGCTAACAGACACTCGTATTAGGAAAAATCTGTCAAGCATTAATCAATTTCTTAATCTCCCACCAAATTACTATACTTTTCACGCCTTCAGGCGTTCAGGCGCTTCTTTGGCCTATGATCTGGATATATCAGTGAAAGAAATTAAAGAGCATGGCACCTGGGCTTCAGATTGCGTTTGGAGATACATTCGTCCAACTGCTGCTGCAGGAAATCAAGTGGCGCAAGTTTTCAAATGAACGCTGCATAGCTCGGACCATTAGGTCGTACGTGTGCCTGCCGTTATATTGCTGCTACTCCTACAGTGGGTTGGGGTTTGGGGAATCTTTTATATACTAAGTTCTTAGTTTGTAGTTTAATTCAACGTCAAATTGTTAAAATACCAGCATTCAGTATAAAAGAATTGTAAAATTTCACTTTGGTGCTCAAGCCAGTAGGTCGCCTCACATTAAGGTCAAACTTAGCATCACCTGCCCTTCACAACATTGACCTTCAGAGGTCAAAACATTATAGCTTAATCTTGACCTTTACAGGTCAGAGGTAACGCATCATGAAGAATGACATAAGGGGTCAGCAGGTGACCTTCAGAAAGGTCAAGATCATATCATTATCTTTGACCTTCAGAGGTCAAAATATGTCAGAAAAGAGGGTGACCTGAGGGGTCAACAGGTGACCTTATTAAAAGGTCACAGTTTGTGTTGAATCTAGTCCATGCTGTCCTGCTGTGTGAATTTGAGAGGGGTGGAGCCAATTGGGAAGACACAGCTCGTATCAATCGGATAAGGCGTGCGCATGCGCAAAAGCATACAAATGGGGCTAGAACTTGGGTGAAGACTGATAAGTTACAGAAACCTTGGTACTGC
Organism: Sabellastarte sp. h YS-2021; assembly: GCA_964017235.1. NCBI lineage: Eukaryota > Metazoa > Annelida > Polychaeta > Sabellida > Sabellidae > Sabellastarte > Sabellastarte sp. h YS-2021. The sequence goes on along the minus strand of OZ024929.1, from coordinate 61,658,899 downwards.
AAGCAATTCCAAACGGGGGGCGTGTGTTCATAACAAGGATCACGAAGTGAACGGAGAGATGCACAAGCACTTGTGTTCTCTTTGTATCACACAAGGTCGGTATTTGGGGCATCATGAAAAAGACTGCATATTTAGTAAGAAAGCAAGGGATATGTAAATAATATTGGTAAAATTGTGTCTGGCAAGTGTCATGATGTCATTTCAAGTCAGCAGGTTGAAGTAAATAGCAAAAAGGTCAAGGTCATAGCGGGAGAAGGTCCATCTCCATACAGACAAGCTTGCCGTTCATTTTACAATAAAAAATTCACGCCTACTGAAGTAGAAAGTCTTTTGGTCCGTCCCTTGCAACAGTCAATAAATATTTTCAAAGCTAGGAGGCAACAAGGTGTGACCAGATCTTATGCAGAAGTCGTGGAAGGTAAACAAGTGGCCATAACAAATGACTTCCACCATGACAAGGGTCGTATTTTCTGGGCCAAAAACCAAAACTCGGCTTGCAAGTCCAAATATGTCAAAGTTGACAAAACTAAGCCCCACAATGAAGTCATATGCAATGACAATAAAACAGGAACAAAAGGGAAGGGTAGGAACTCTCAAAATGCAATGGCTGTTCACAACCAGACCAATATAAATTCTGAAACAATAGCGTCCAGTGTACAAAAGGGGCCAGGCGGCAATAATGAGGGTAAGTCCATTAAAAGAATCCCTTCGATTGACGCGGAGGTTGAGAACAACCACTGTGACACGACAACAGGTTGTCAGAAACTGATATTTGACATTAAGAATACCGAAAGTGACAAGTTCATGAATTCAATCATCTATGATGATCAGAACAAAATTCCTAGTCCAATACAATGTCGTGCATATGACCTTTGGCGTGTACAATCCAAGGTCAAATTTGGATTCATACCACTAACAGACCCGATAATGCCAAGCAGAGTTGAACTGTCAAACATTGCATGTAATGATCCCATTCAGTTGCATAATGAAGTGAAAAAGTACGACCTCCCCAATTATCTTGGTGCTCATATTCCTGTCCCTTCGCAGCTCAATATCTGCAAGTGGGAGTCGCTTTTACAAGATTACTGGGATAAACAACTGTTAGAATGTTTGAAGTTTGGGTTCCCTTTGGGATTCAACAGAATGTGCCCTTTAAAACATGATAAGGAAAACCATAAATCTGCAGTACTTTTCCCAGAGGATGTAAACAAATATATTGAAGAGGAAAGGAAATTTGGAGCAATTATAGGCCCATTTCAGGAACAAGCAATCGAAAATCTGCACTATTCACCATTTATGACAAGGCATAAGCCCAATTCTGAAAATAGAAGGGTGATCTTAGACTTAAGTTGGCCTAGGGACGAGTCTGTCAATGCAGGGGTGGATAAGAATGGGTACATGGGATCTGAATTCAAGTTGACTTTACCTACCATCGATGATTTGACGCAAGAACTAGTCAAAATTGGGAAAGGGGCAAACATTTTTAAAGTAGACGTCAGTAGGGCGTTCAGGCATTTGAACTTAGACCCGCGCGACTACGACCTCCTGGGCATCAACTGGGGCGTCACGTTCATTGACACTAGAATTCCGTTCGGGAGACGACACGGAAGTCAATTCTTTCAGAGGAACAGTGAGACCTAGATATTGTACATCTGGAGATGGTCAATATTGTCGTGGCTATGCGTTTGTTTGCTCGCTTCTGGTCTGGTACTCGAATTTTGGTCAGGTGTGACAATGACGCTGTGGTCAAGTTACTTAGTGCTGGTAAGGCCAAAGACCCATTTTTAGGTACATGTGCTCGGAATGTATGGTATATCTCAGCACTGGCAGACATTGACCTTCAATATGAGCACATATTGGGCAAACACAACACAGTAGCAGATCTCTTATCCAGATGGCAATTTACACAACAAAATATAGTACAACTTCACCAGTTAATTGAAAACTCTGTGTGGCTTCCTGCAGATATAAGTATGTTAGAAGTTGACTGTACTTTATGATATGGTGCTACACATACTATGCGTTGTATTTTCAGACAATCAAGCATTGACGGAATATGCCAGAAAAGCCTCAGTACGAGCAAAGTCTGCTTTTCGACCTAGGACAGTTAAATGCTATAATATGTTGTTTAGATCCTTTGTGGCGTTTTGTTTGTTTGCCAAAGTTAGCTTGGAAAATACGTCTGTGTCAGCTGCCTTGTCATATTTAGAGTTCCTGGTGGAAAATGAGGTATCTGTGAATATGGTTAAAAACCACATTTCAGCCATTAGGGCTATGTCAATTGTTTATGATTTGCAGTTTTCATCTTGGGATCACCCCAAAGTCAGATATTTTGTAAAAGCTTTAAAATTACACAGGCCTATGGTTCTCACTAAGAGAAATATCATAGATATAGGAACATTGAAACGTATGGTGGCTTTATGTCAACAATTTCCAAATGCAGAAGTTTACAAAGCTGTGTTCTTGACTGCGTTTTTCGGATTCTTTCGCTTATCAAACCTCGCACCCCATGCAATTGTAGAATTCGACAGTACTAGGTATTTTACTGGGGGATGTATTCTTTAGTAAGACCGAGGTCTGACTGCTTCTTAAATGGTCGAAAACAATTCAGTATAGAGATGAGTACAGGTTAGTAACCCTCCCAAAACTGGGGGCGTCACCAATATGTCCCTATGAAGCATTAAAAAGAATTATGGCCCTGTACAACCCCGGCAAGAATTCCCCTTTGTTCCAAATTCAAGTAGCTTCTGGATGGCAGGTGCTAACAGACACTCGTATTAGGAAAAATCTGTCAAGCATTAATCAATTTCTTAATCTCCCACCAAATTACTATACTTTTCACGCCTTCAGGCGTTCAGGCGCTTCTTTGGCCTATGATCTGGATATATCAGTGAAAGAAATTAAAGAGCATGGCACCTGGGCTTCAGATTCCGTTTGGAGATACATTCGTCCAACTGCTGCTGCAGGAAATCAAGTGGCGCAAGTTTTCAAATGAACGCTGCATAGCTTGGACCATTAGGTCGTACGTGTGCCTGCCGTTATATTGCTGCTACTCCTACAGTGGGTTGGGGTTTGGGGAATCTTTTATATACTAAGTTCTTAGTTTGTAGTTTAATTCAACGTCAAATTGTTAAAATACCAGCATTTAGTATAAAAGAATTGTAAAATTTCACTTTGGTGCTCAAGCCAGTAGGTCGCCTCACATTAAGGTCAAACTTAGCATCACCTGCCCTTCACAACATTGACCTTCAGAGGTCAAAACATTATAGCTTAATCTTGACCTTTACAGGTCAGAGGTAACGCATCATGAAGAATGACATAAGGGGTCAGCAGGTGACCTTCAGAAAGGTCAAGATCATATCATTATCTTCGACCTTCAGTGGTCAAAATATGTCAGAAAAGAGGGTGACCTGAGGGGTCAACAGGTGACCTTATATAAAGGTCACAGTTTGTGTTGAATCTAGTCCATGCTGTCCTGCTGTGTGAATTTGAGAGGGGTGGAGCCAATTGGGAAGACACAGCTCGTATCAATCGGATAAGGCGTGCGCATGCGCAAAAGCATACAAATGGGGCTAGAACTTGGGTGAAGACTGATAAGTTACAGAAACCTTGGTACTGCAAGCAATTCCAAACGGGGGGCGTGTGTTCATAACAAGGATCACGAAGTGAACGGAGAGATGCACAAGCACTTGTGTTCTTTTTGTATCACACAAGGTCGGTATTTGGAGCATCCTGAAAAAGACTGCATATTTAGTAAGAAAGCAAGGGATATGTAAATAATATTGGTAAAATTGTGTCTGGCAAGTGTCATGATGTCATTTCAAGTCAGCAGGTTGAAGTAAATAGCAAAAAGGTCAAGGTCATAGCGGGAGAAGGTCCATCTCCATACAGACAAGCTTGCCGTTCATTTTACAATAAAAAATTCACGCCTACTGAAGTAGAAAGTCTTTTGGTCCGTCCCTTGCAACAGTCAATAAATATTTTCAAAGCTAGGAGGCAACAAGGTGTGACCAGATCTTATGCAGAAGTCGTGGAAGGTAAACAAGTGGCCATAACAAATGACTTCCACCATGACAAGGGTCGTATTTTCTGGGCCAAAAACCAAAACTCGGCTTGCAAGTCCAAATATGTCAAAGTTGACAAAACTAAGCCCCACAATGAAGTCATATGCAATGACAATAAAACAGGAACAAAAGGGAAGGGTAGGAACTCTCAAAACGCAATGGCTGTTCACAACCAGACCAATATAAATTCTGAAACAATAGCGTCCAGTGTACAAAAGGGGCCAGGCGGCAATAATGAGGGTAAGTCCATTAAAAGAATCCCTTCGATTGACGCGGAGGTTGAGAACAATCACTGTGACACGACAACAGGTTGTCAGAAACTGATATTTGACATTAAGAATACCGAAAGTGACAAGTTCATGAATTCAATCATCTATGATGATCAGAACAAAATTCCTAGTCCAATACAATGTCGTGCATATGACCTTTGGCGTGTACAATCCAAGGTCAAATTTGGATTCATACCACTAACAGACCCGATAATGCCAAGCAGAGTTGAACTGTCAAACATTGCATGTAATGATCCCATTCAGTTGCATAATGAAGTGAAAAAGTACGACCTCCCCAATTATCTTGGTGCTCGTATTCCTGTCCCTTCGCAGCTCAATATCTGCAAGTGGGAGTCGCTTTTACAAGATTACTGGGATAAACAACTGTTAGAATGTTTGAAGTTTGGGTTCCCTTTGGGATTCAACAGAATGTGCCCTTTAAAACATGATAAGGAAAACCATAAATCTGCAGTACAGTAGAGGATGTAAACAAATATATTGAAGAGGAAAGGAAATTTGGAGCAATTATAGGCCCATTTCAGGAACAAGCAATCGAAAATCTGCACTATTCACCATTTATGACAAGGCATAAGCCCAATTCTGAAAATAGAAGGGTGATCTTAGACTTAAGTTGGCCTAGGGACGAGTCTGTCAATGCAGGGGTGGATAAGAATGGGTACATGGGATCTGAATTCAAGTTGACTTTACCTACCATCGATGATTTGACGCAAGAACTAGTCAAAATTGGGAAAGGGGCAAACATTTTTAAAGTAGACGTCAGTAGGGCGTTCAGGCATTTGAACTTAGACCCGCGCGACTACGACCTCCTGGGCATCAACTGGGGCGTCACGTTCATTGACACTAGAATTCCGTTCGGGAGACGACACGGAAGTCAATTCTTTCAGAGGAACAGTGAGACCTAGATATTGTACATCTGGAGATGGTCAATATTGTCGTGGCTATGCGTTTGTTTGCTCGCTTCTGGTCTGGTACTCGAATTTTGGTCAGGTGTGACAATGACGCTGTGGTCAAGTTACTTAGTGCTGGTAAGGCCAAAGACCCATTTTTAGGTACATGTGCTCGGAATGTATGGTATATCTCAGCACTGGCAGACATTGACCTTCAATATGAGCACATATTGGGCAAACACAACACAGTAGCAGATCTCTTATCCAGATGGCAATTTACACAACAAAATATAGTACAACTTCACCAGTTAATTGAAAACCCTGTGTGGCTTCCTGCAGATATAAGTATGTTAGAAGTCGACTATACTTTATGATATGGTGCTACACATACTATGCGTTGTATTTTCAGACAATCAAGCATTGACGGAATATGCCAGAAAAGCCTCAGTACGAGCAAAGTCTGCTTTTCGACCTAGGACAGTTAAATGCTATAATATGTTGTTTAGATCCTTTGTGGCGTTTTGTTTGTTTGCCAAAGTTAGCTTGGAAAATACGTCTGTGTCAGCTGCCTTGTCATATTTAGAGTTCCTGGTGGAAAATGAGGTATCTGTGAATATGGTTAAAAACCACATTTCAGCCATTAGGGCTATGTCAATTGTTTATGATTTGCAGTTTTTATCTTGGGATCACCCCAAAGTCAGATATTTTGTAAAAGCTTTAAAATTACACAGGCCTATGGTTCTCACTAAGAGAAATATCATAGATATAGGAACATTGAAACGTATGGTGGCTTTATGTCAACAATTTCCAAATGCAGAAGTTTACAAAGCTGTGTTCTTGACTGCGTTTTTCGGATTCTTTCGCTTATCAAACCTCGCACCCCATGCAATTGTAGAATTCGACAGTACTAGGTATTTTACTGGGGGATGTATTCTTTAGTAAGACCGAGGTCTGACTGCTTCTTAAATGGTCGAAAACAATTCAGTATAGAGATGAGTACAGGTTAGTAACCCTCCCAAAACTGGGGGCGTCACCAATATGTCCCTATGAAGCATTAAAAAGAATTATGGCCCTGTACAACCCCGGCAAGAATTCCCCTTTGTTCCAAATTCAAGTAGCTTCTGGATGGCAGGTGCTAACAGACACTCGTATTAGGAAAAATCTGTCAAGCATTAATCAATTTCTTAATCTCCCACCAAATTACTATACTTTTCACGCCTTCAGGCGTTCAGGCACTTCTTTGGCCTATGATCTGGATATATCAGTGAAAGAAATTAAAGAGCATGGCACCTGGGCTTCAGATTCCGTTTGGAGATACATTCGTCCAACTGCTGCTGCAGGAAATCAAGTGGCGCAAGTTTTCAAATGAACGCTGCATAGCTTGGACCATTAGGTCGTACGTGTGCCTGCCGTTATATTGCTGCTACTCCTACAGTGGGTTGGGGTTTGGGGAATCTTTTATATACTAAGTTCTTAGTTTGTAGTTTAATTCAACGTCAAATTGTTAAAATACCAGCATTCAGTATAAAAGAATTGTAAAATTTCACTTTGGTGCTCAAGCCAGTAAGTCGCCTCACATTAAGGTCAAACTTAGCATCACCTGCCCTTCACAACATTGACCTTCAGAGGTCAAAACATTATAGCTTAATCTTGACCTTTACAGGTCAGAGGTAACGCATCATGAAGAATGACATAAGGGGTCAGCAGGTGACCTTCAGAAAGGTCAAGATCATATCATTATCTTTGACCTTCAGAGGTCAAAATATGTCAGAAAAGAGGGTGACCTGAGGGGTCAACAGGTGACCTTATAAAAAGGTCACAGTTTGTGTTGAATCTAGTCCAAATATTGCAAGTCTGTGTTTATTGTTTTAAGGTAACTGTATTTTATATGTGCATTTTATATTATGTATAATTTTATAATGGAAATGTATATATTATTAGTAGTCAGTCTATGTAACCATTTACCATATTAATGTTGTTATTATGTATAATAAACTTTTAAATCCTCTGTTGTTGCTTGTTGGAGTTGGGGACTGTCGGGGGCAGTGTCCAGGCATTGGCCCAGTCAGTCCTTGCTCCAACCTTGGGCCTTCAGGGGGGTTAGGATACCAGACTAAAAATAAAAAGGGGGAAATGGGTCATCAGGGGCCTTTTTTCTGTAAATGAGAGAGCTTTTCAAATTGATTGGTCATTCTTAATATTTCCTGGCTTTTCCCTCCAAATTCTGGGGACCGAGTCATTATTCTACAAGAACTTGAAGAGTGAAGAAGGACTTTTTTTTCCCTCCCTCCCACCCTTACCTGGAGTGTTCACTGGAAGGTGGTGTGTCTCTCTAACTTAACACCCTCTTTGCGCAGGGGTGGGTGGGGTTCAGCAGCGTGCGCCAAAGCTAGTTACCAATGGTGTTCACGGGCTTGCACTCTTGTTAGGCTTCAGGCTGCCTTCCCCTGGCCTCCAGGTTAAATCTCTATCATATCATATGGTATTATTCCTTTTTAAAATATTCTTCTGATGGCCTGATGGGTTTTTCATACCTTTGCTTGGGGAATCTTTTATATACTAAGTTCTTAGTTTGTAGTTTAATTCAACGTCAAATTGTTAAAATATCAGCATTCAGTATAAAAGAATTGTAAAATTTCACTTTGGTGCTCAAGCCAGTAGGTCGCCTCACATTAAGGTCAAACTTAGCATCACCTGCCCTTCACAACATTGACCTGCAGAGGTCAAAACATTATAGCTTAATCTTGACCTTTACAGGTCAGAGGTAACACATCATGAAGAATGACATAAGGAGTCAGCAGGTGACCTTCAGAAAGGTCAAGATCATATCATTATCTTTGACCTTCAGAGGTCAAAATATGTCAGAAAAGAGGGCGACCTGAGGGGTCAACAGGTGACCTTATAAAAAGGTCACAGTTTGTGTTGAATCTAGTCCAAATATTGCAAGTCTGTGTTTATTGTTTTAAGGTAACTGTATTTTATATGTGCATTTTATATTATGTATAATTTTATAATGGAAATGTATATATTATTAGTAGTCCATGTAACCATTTACCATATTAATGTTGTTATTATGTATAATAAACTTTTAAATCTTCTGTTGTTGCTTGTTGGAGTTGGGGACTGCCAGTATATGGCAAAGGTCTGTACTTAAAGAAATCTCATATCTGGGCTGAATGGTACAGGGCTGTGCACTCAAAATTCGTGACATCCAGTATATGGAATAGGTCTGTACTTAAATAAATGTCATATCTGTTCTGTATGGCACAGGTCTGTGCACTCAAAATTCGTCATATCTATTATAGGGAATAGGCCTATCCTTAAATAAATCTTGTATCTGGTCTGTCTGTATGGCACATATCTGTGTACTCAAAATTCGTCAGATCCAGTATATTGAATAGGTCTGTACTTCAATAAATCTCATATCTGGGCTGTATGGCACAGGTCTGCGCACTCAAAATTCGGGTCATCCAGTATATGGAATAGGTCTGTGCTTAAATAAATCTCATATCTGGGTTGTGTGGCACAGGTCTGTGGACTCAAAATTCGTCAAATCCATTATATGGAATAGGTCTGTACTTAAAGAAATCTCATATCTGGTCTGTATGACACAGGTCTGTGCACTCAAAATTCGTCATATCCAGTATATGGCATAGGTGTGTACTTAAAGAAGTCTCATATCTGGGCTGTATGGTACCGGGCTGTGCACTCAAAATTCGTGACATCCAGTAACATAACATAACATGATATATTTATATAGCGCAATTCTATTTAAGAAAAAACAATCATTGCGCTTTTTCTCCACAATATGCTGTTTTAAAATAATGAGTTTTTAGTTTCTTTTTGAAGATGTCCAATGGAAGTTCAATGTTCTTGATATCATCTGGCAGTTCATTCCAATACTTTGGTGCCACAACACTGAAGGCACGGTCACCCATAGAGACGAGTTTTGATCTTTTTTCTTGTAGCATGTATGATTTTCTTGCCAATCTTGTGGTGCGTTGATGTTGCTGGTAGTTAAGCATTGATGTCAAATATGATGGTGCCTGTCGATTCAAACTCTTATATACTAGAAGATTTATTTTAAATTTGATCCGAAACCTAACAGGCAACCAGTGGAGTTGATGCAGGTGAACCGATATAGAATCATGTTTCTTGACATTCAAAACTATCCTGGCAGCCCAATTTTGTACTTTCTGCAACTTATAGATAAGATATTGTGGGAGTTCAGCTAGGAGAGAGTTACAATAGTCTAATCTGGAAGATATGAGTGACTGGACTATTGTGTGTGCAGCAGACGTAGTTAGGTAAGGTCTTATTTGAATGATGGACCTTAGGTGACCATAACAGGATCTGCATATGGCATTTATTTGTTCCTTAAGTGATAGGTCTTGGTCAATGATTACCCCAAGGTTTCTGACACTTTTGCTTGGCTTTATGTCAATACCAACCACATTTAATGAGTCAATAATGACTTTGGAGCGCTGTCTTCCAGTGCCAGCAATTAAGAACTCTGTCTTTTCTTCATTTAGCTTGAGCCGGTTGTTACTGTATTTGCAGTAGAGATCAGGCCCAAGACCTGATCCCTGAGGCACACAGCATTCTAGAACCTTTTTATGAGATTCACAGTCACCAACAACTACTGATTGAGTTCTTCCTGTTAAATAAGTTCTAAACCAGTCTAAAGCTTTGTCTTCAATTCGAAACATTTTCTCAAGTCGGTGCAGCAAATACAATGATCAACAGTGTCAAATGCAGCTGATAAATCTAGAAAACCCATAAGTATCACTTTTTGATTATCTGCTTCCAATAGAAGGTCGTTCATGATTTTGATCAGAGCAGTCTCAGTGCTGTGGTGGCATCTGTATGCTGATTGTAGATTTTCATAGAGATTATGACTGTTTGTGTGGTCCAGTAATTGGATTGAGACTGCTTTTTCAATCATCTTGGACAGAAAAGGCAAGTTAGATACTGGCCTAAAATTTTTGAAAGTAGGATCCACATCTGTCTTTTTTGGCAGAGGGGTAACAACTGCATGTTTGAACACCTCTGGCATTTCACCTTGTATGAGTGACATGTTTATTACTTTGCTAATACTGGGTAACAGTAATTCAATACAGTCCTTCAGCAATGATGTTGGGATTGGGTCAAGGCTACATGTTTTTGGTGCAGCTGATAAGATTAATTTTCTAATATCTTCATTGCTAAGAGGTTGGAAAGAAGTCAGTGGTGTTACATCAACAGTTTTGTCATACTCATTGAATTTACTGGTTGATGGAAATTTAGTATATAATCCAGTATATGGAATAGGTCTGTACTTAAATAAATCTCATATCTGTTCTGTATTGCACAGATCTGTGCACTCAAAATTCGTCATATCTATTATAGGGAATAGGTCTATCCTTAAATAAATCTCGTATCTGGTCTGTATGGCACAGGTCTGTGCACTCAAAATTCGTCATATCCAGTATATATAAAAGGTCTATACTTAAATAAATCACATATCTGGTCTGTATGGCACAGGTCTGTGTACTCAAAAATTCGTCAGATCCAGTATATGGAATAGGTCTGTACTTAAATAAATCTCATATCTGGGCTGTATGGCACAGGTCTGTGACCTCAAAATTCGTCATATCCAGTATATGGAATAGTTCTGTACTTAAATAAATCTCATATCTGGGCTGTATGGCACAGGTCTGTGCACTCAAAATTCGTCATATCCAGTACATGGAATAGGTCTGTACTTAAATAAATCTGATATCTGGGCTGTATGGCACAGGTCTGTGCCCTCAAAATTCGTCAAATCCAGTATATGGCATAGGTCTGTACTTAAAAAAATCACATATCTGGGCTGTATGGCACGGGTCTGTGTACTCAAAAATTCGTCAGATCCAGTATATGGAATATGTCTGTATTTAAATAAATCTCATATCTGGGCTGTATGGCACAGGTCTATACACTCAAAATTCGTCATATCCAGTATATGGAATAGGTCTGTACTTAAATAAATCTCATATCTGGGCTGTATGGCACAGGTTTGTGACCTCAAAATTTGTCAGATCCGGTATATGGAATAGGTCAGTACTTAAATACGTCACATATCTGTGCTGTATGGCACAGGTCTGTGTACTCAAAAATTCGTCAGATCCAGTATATGGAATAGGTCTGTACTTAAATAAATCTCATATCTGGGCTGTATGGCACTGGTCTGTGGACTCAAAATTCATCATATCCAGTATATGGAATAGGTCTCTGGGCTGTATGGCACAGATCTCTGCACTCAAAATTCGTCATATCTAGTATATGGAAAAGGTCTATACTTAAATAAATCTTGTATCTGGTCTGTCTGTATGGCACATATCTGTGTACTCAAAATTCGTCAGATCCAGTATATGGAATAGGTCTGTACTTAAATAAATCTCATATCTGGGCTGTATGGCACAGGTCTGCAAACTCAAAATTCGTGATATTCAGTATATGGAATAGGTCTGTGCTTAAATAAATCTCATATCTGGGCTGTGTGGCACAGGTCCGTGGACTCTAAATTCGTCAGATCCATTATATGGAATAGGTCTGTACTTAAAGAAATCTCATATCTGAGCTGTATGGCACAGGTCTGTGCCCTCAAAATGCGTCATATCCAGTATATGGCATAGGTCTGTACTTAAATAAATCACATATCTGGGCTGTATGGCACAGGTCTGTGTACTCAAAAATTCGTCAGATCCAGTATATGGAATAGGTCTGTGCTTAAATAAATCTTATATCTGGGCTGTATGGCACAGGTCTGTGCACTCAAAATTCGTCATGTCCAGTATATGGAATAGGTCTGTACTTAAATCAACTGTGTCCAATTTATGATGTGAACAATGTGGGCATGGAAGAAAAATTTGTAAACACTATCATTTTTGCAAATCAGGGTAACAAAGACTTGGCACAAGGTGTGAATACTCCCATTTTCAATCATTGGAAACAACAGGTTGATTTTCAATTCGGTTTTGTTCCCCTTGGTAGTCAATTAATGCCAAGTAATACTACACTTTGTAATTCTCATGACTATTCACCCATTCAAATGCATGAAATTGTCAAAAAGACTGGAAAACCTAATTTCCTCCAAGCTCGTTTACCTGTCGCCCCACAATTGCATGTTGATAAATGGAAAAGCCTTTTGAAAGATTATTTGGACCAGCAACTGCTGCAGTTGCTGTAGTTTGGGTTCCCACTTGATTTTAACAGGTGTTGCCCCTTGCAGCATGAAGCTGGCAACCATAGTTCTGCCAATGAGTTCCCAGCAGACGTTGACACATATATAGAGGAGGAATGCAAGTTTGGTTCCCTATTGGGGCCTTTTGATGTCAATCCCATATAAAACGCTCATAATTTACCATTCATGACCAGAAACAAGCCCAACTCTGATAGACGTAGGGTCATCATTGACTTGAGTTGGCCCTTGGGGGCTTCAGTAAATTCTGGGATCGATAAAAATACATACCTTGACGCTCCTTTCATGTTGACATTCCCCACTGTGGATGGCATTATGTCAGAACTTAAATGCTTTGGGCGTGGCGCCCTTCTGTACAAGATTGACGTTAGTCGTGCGTTCCATCACGTCAAGGTGGATCCTGGCGACTATGACCTCTTAGGGCTTTATTGGCGTCATGCGTACGTCGATACGTGCGTTCCGTTCGGGACACGTCACGGAAGCAAGATTTTTCAACATCTCAGTGATGCAGTGCATCACATAATGCGTCATAGGGGCTTTCGCGTCATTGACTACATTGACGACTACGTCGGTTTCGGCGTGCCGAGTGTCGCGCATGCATCGTTTGCGTCATTGTCTGAATTAATGAGGGACCTGGGTCTCACTGTCAGTGAAAAGAAACTTGTACCCCCTAGCACCCAAGTTGTTTGTCTTGGTGTGTTAATTGACACTGTAACAGGCACAGTTTCCATACCATCTGAAAAATTGCGTCAAATAAATGACATGGTCAAGGAATGGCTAACCAAGAAAACGTGTACAAAGCGTTAGCTTCAGTCCTTACTTGGCTCCCTCCTGTATATTCACAAGTGCGTGAAACCAGCATGTGCCTTCTTGAATCATATGTTAGCACTTCTCAGATCTGGGCATGCCACACAAAAAATTGACCTGACTTCTGACTTTAGGCGTGACCTCAGGTGGTTTGGAAAATTTTTACCATTCTACAATGGGGTTTCCCTGTATGATTACAGACCTGTTGATATTACACTGGAATTAGATGCCTGTTTGACTGGCCTGGGAGGTAGGTGGAGCAACTTTGTGTATCACCTCCCCATATCTCGTGGCTTCATGAACTGGTCCATTGTTCACCTTGAAATGGTTAACATTTTTCTAGCAGTGAGATTATTTCAAGCCCAATGGTCTGGTCACAGGGTGCTCATCAGATGTGATAATGAAGCGGTGGTTTCAGTACTTAGATCTGGCAGGGCCAGAGATCCCTACCTTGGGGCTTGTGCCAGAGATATCTGGTATGTTTCGGCCCTGGCCGACATGGATCTTCAGTATGCCCACATCAGAGGATTGGACAATGGGGTGGCTGACCTGCTTTCTCGTTGGACTGGTAGTTCTAGTGATTTTAGTCAACTGTTGTCCCAGGTTCAAGACCCAGTGTGGGTCCCAGTGAGTGCAACTTTGTTGGACATAGATCCTGAAATGTAAAGTGTCTTTATTACTAAGGTCATATCCCCAGCAGGGGCCTAATGGTTACATGTACATATACTAACAGTTACTATACTTTGTTGTAGATAATGTTGCCTTGAGGTCATTGTCTCAGAAAGCAGCCTCCAGAACTCAGGAGGCCTTCAGACCTAAGACAAGGCAAGCCTACACTAAGATGTTCAGGGTCTTCCTGGCCTTCTGTGTCTACATGCAAGTCGCTCTGAAAGAAATTGATGTCAATGTTATTTTGTCATTTTTTGAATGTTTAGTGATTAATAATTGTTCTGTCAGCATGATTGCTAATTACTTGTCGGCCATAAAGGCCAGTTTTGTGCTGTATAACATGTCTTATTCTTTGCTTGATCATCCTAGAATCAAATATTTTCAGAAATCAATGCGCATTAACAGGCCTCTGGCTGTGACCTCTCAGAATGTTATTGACCTTTCCATGTTACAACAAATTTCACAATCTTGTGATCAGCTGAATTTCCCAGAGGTTTTCAGGGCTATTTTTCTCACCGGTTTCTTTGGATTTTTCAGGCTTTCAAATTTGGCTCCTCATTCTATCTTGACCTTTGACCCGCCTTGCCACCTTACTGGGCATGATTTATTCTTTACCAAGAAGTTGGTTAAGGTATTGATCAAGTGGTCAAAAACAATCCAGAATAGAGATGTTGTTCAAGTTATATCATTGCCTAAAGTTTCAAACCGGGCTTAAGGCTCTCAAAAAATTGTATCCAATGACTGCCTTGAATTCTGCTTTCCAAATCAACACATCTAGTAGTTGGCAACCTCTCACGGATTCTAGAGTCAGAAAGGCTCTGAAATCCATCAATATGACCATGGGTTTGAACCCTCACTTCTTCACATTTCATTCTTTTCGCAGGTCTGGGGCAACATTTGCCTATAATGCCCATGTCCCCATTCAGCAGATAAAACGCCATGGCACATGGTCCTCTGAATGTGTATGGAGATACATTCACTCGGACCATGTGTCTGGGGAAGCCCTAGCTTTGTCACTTGCTGCTGTCATAGATGCTTGATGTTCCTACTCACTACTGTTGGGGTTGAGGGATTAGATATTACTATCTAACTTGTATTTTAGTAGAGGTCTTTTTTCACAGTAATCACCTTTGACCTTTGCGGTCATATCTGTAACCTCTCAAGGTCACCCTCTCTGCTCAGGCCAGGTCGGCTTACAGGCCTTGTATTTGTTGTAAACTACCTTGTGAAGTTTTGTCAGCATGATTATTCTATAGACAATGACTTTAACTTACATGCTGAAGATCATGAAGTTTTAATATTCATATTTTACCATTACCTGTAAATATTTCTTAGATATGTATAATACTGATTATTTTACAGGTAACTTTACTCTATTAATGTATTAAACTTAAGTACCCTCAACCCAGTATTTCAATATCTTGAGGTGAGGACTGTATGGCACAGGTCGGCGCACTCAAAATTCGTCATATACAGTATATGGACTAGGTCTGTACTTGATTAAATCCCATATCTGGGCTGTATGGCACAGGTCTGTGACCTCAAAATTCGTCATATCCAGTATATTTAATAGGTCTGTACTTAAATAAATCTCATATCTGGGCTGTATGGTACAGGGCTGTGCACTCAAAATTCGTGACATCCAGTATATGGAATAGGTCTGTGCTTAAATAAATCTTATATCTGTTCTGTATGGCACAGGTCTGTGCACTCAAAATTCGTCATATCCAGTATATGGAATAGGTCTGTACTTAAATAAATCTCGTATCTGGTCTGTCTGGCACAGGTCTGTGTACTCAAAATTTATTGATATCTAGTGTATGGAAAAGGTCTGTACTTAAATAAATCTCATATCTGGCCTGTATGGCACAGTTCGGCGCATTCAAAATTCGTCAGATTCAGTGTATGGAATAGGTCTCTACTTAAACAAATCTCATATTTGGGCTGGATGGCACAGGTCTGTGACCTCAAAATTCATCATATCTTGTATATGGAATAGGTCTGTACTTAAATAAATCTGATATCTGGGCTGTATGGCACAGGTCTGTGCACTCAAAATGCGTCATATTCAGTATATGGAATAGGTCTGTACTTAAATAAATCTGATATCTGGTCTGTATGGCACAAGTTTGTGCCTTCGAAATTTGTCAAATCCAGTATATGGCATAGGTCTGTACTTAAAAAAAATCACATATCTGGGCTGTATAGCACAGGTCTATGTACTCCAAAAATTCGTCAGATCCAGTATATGGAATAGGTCTGTACTTAAATAAATCTTATATCTGTTCTGTATGGCACAGGTCTGTGCACTCAAAATTCGTCATATCCAGTATATGGAAAAGGTCTATACTTAAATAAATCTTGTATCTGGTCTGTATGGCACATATCTGTGTACTCAAAATTCGTCAGATGCAGTATATGGAATAGGTCTGTACTTAAATAAATCTCATATCTGGCCTATATGGCACAGGTCGGCACACTCAAAATTCGTCAGATCCAGTGTATGGAATAGGTCTATACTTAAATAAATCTCATACCTGGACTGTATGGTACAGATCTGTGCACTCAAAATTTGTCTTATCCAGGATATGGAATATGTGCGTACTTAAATAAATCTCATATCTGTTATCTATGGCATAGTTCTGTGCACTCAAAATTCGTCATATCTAGTATATGGAATAGGTCTGTACTTAAATAAATCTCTTATCTAGTCTGTATGGCACAGGTCTGTGCCCTCAAAATTTGTCATATCCAATATATGGCATAGGTCTGTACTTAAATAAATCACACATCTGGGCTGTATGGCAGAGGTCTGTGTACTCCAAAATTCGTCAGATTCAGTATATGTCATATCTAGTACATGGGATAGGTCTGTACTTAAATAAATCTCATATCTGTTCTGTATGGCAGAGGTCTGTGCACTCAAAACTCGTCATATCTAGTATATGGAATAGGTCTATACTTAAATAAAACTCATATCTGGTCTGTATGGCACAGGTCTATGCACTCAAAATTCGTCATATCCAGTATATGAAATTGGTCTGTACTTAAATAAATCTCATATCTGGGCTGTATGGCACAGGTCTGTGACCTCAAAATTCTTCAGATCCGGTATATGGAATAGGTCAGTACTTAAATACATCACATATCTGTGCTGTATGGCACAGGTCTGTGTACTCAAAAATTCGTCAGATTCAGTATATTTAATAGGTCTGTACTTAAATAAATCTCATATCTGGGCTGTATGGCACTGGTCAGTGGACTCAAAATTCATCATATCCAGTATATGGAATAGGTCTGTACTTAAAGAAATCTCATATCTGGGCTGTATGACACAGGTCTGTGCACTCAAAATTCGTCATATCTAGTATATTGAAAAGGTCTATACTTAAATATATCTTGTATCTGTTCTGTCTGTATGGCACATACCTGTGTACTCAAAATTCGTCAGATCCAGTATTTGGAATAGGTCTGTACTTAAATAAATCTCATATCTGGCCTATATGGCACAGGTCGGCGCGCTCAAAATTCGTCAGGTCCAGTGTATGGAATAAGTCTGTACTTTAATAAATCTCGTATCTGGGCTGTATGGCACAGGTCTGTGCACTCAAAATTCGTCAAATCCAGTATGTAGCATAGGTCTGTACTTAAAAAAATCACATATCTGGGCTGTATGGCACAGGTCTGTGTACTCAAAAATTCGTCAGATCCAGTATATTTAATAGGTCTGTACTTAAATAAATCTCATATCTGGGCTGTATGTCACTGGTCAGTGGACTCAAAATTCATCATATCCAGTATATGGAATAGGTCTGTACTTAAAGAAATCTCATATCTGGGCTGTATGACACAGGTCTGTGCACTCAAAATTCGTCATATCTAGTATATGGAAAAGGTCTACACTTAAATAAATCTTGTATCTTGTCTGTCTGTATGGCACATACCTGTGTACTCAAAATTCGTCAGATCCAGTATATGGAATAGGTCTGTACTTAAATAAATCTCATATCTGGGCTGTGTGGCACAGGTCCGTGGACTCAAACTTCGTCAGATCCTTTATATGGAATAGGTCTGTACTTAAAGAAATCTCATATCTGGGCTGTATGACACAGGTCTGTGCCCTCAAAATTCGTCATATCCAGTATATGGCATAGGGGTGTACTTAAATAAACCTCATATCTGGGCTGTATGGTACAGGGCTGTGCACTCAAAATTCATGACATCCACTGTATGGAATAGGTCTGTACTTAAATAAATCTCATATCTGTTCTGTATGGCACAGGTCTGTGCACTCAAAATTCGTCATATTCAGTATATAGAAGAGGTCTATACTTAAATAAATCTTGTATCTGGTCTGTATGGCACATATCTGTGTACTCAAAATTCGTCAGATCCAGTATATGGAATAGGTCTGTACTTAAATAAATCTCATATCTGGCCTGTATGGCACAGCTCGAGGCACTCAAAATTCGTCATATCCAGTATATGGAATAGGTCTGTAATTTAAAAAATCTCATATCTGGCCTGAATGGCACAGGTCGAGGCACTCAAAATTTGTCATATCCAGTGCATGGAAGAGTTCTGTACTTAAACAAATCTCATATCTGGGCTGTATGGCACAGGTCTGTGACCTTAAAATTCGTCGTATCCAGTATATGGAATAGTTCTGTACTTAAACAAATCTCATATCTGGGCTGTATGGCAAAGGTCTGTGCACTCAAAATTCGTCATATCCAGTATATGGAATAGGTCTGTACTTAAATAAATCTCATATCTGGGCTGTATGGCACAGATCTGTGCACTCAACATTCGTCATATCCAGTACATGGAATAGGTCTGTACTTAAATAAATCTCATATCTGGGCTGTATGGCACAGATCTGTGCACTCAAAATTTCACATATCCAGGATATGGAATAGGTGTGTACTTAAATAAATCTCATATCTGTTGTCTATGGCACAGGTCTGTGCACTCAAAATTCGTCATATCCAGTATATGGAATAGGTCTGTACTTAAATAAATCTCGTATCTGGGCTGTATAGCACTGGTCTGTGACCTCAAAATTCGTCATATCCAGTATATAGAAAAGGTTTATACTTAAATAAATCTTGTATCTGGTCTGTATGGCACATATCTGTGTACTCAAAATTCGTCATATCCAGTATATGAAATAGGTCTGTACTTAAATAAATCTCATATCTGGGCTGTATGACACAGGTCTGTGCCCTCGAAATTCGTCATATCCAGTATATGGAATAGGTCTGTACTTAAATAAATCTCATATCTGGGCTGTATGGCACAGGTCTGAGCACTCAAAATTCGTCATATCTAGTATATGGAAAAGGTCTATACTTAAATAAATCTTGTATCTGGTCTGTATGGCACATATCTGTGTACTCAAAATTCGTCAGATCCAGTATATGGAATAGGTCTGTACTTAAATAAATCTCATATCTGGCCTGTATGACACAGGTCTGTGCCCTCAAAATTCGTCATATCCAGTATATGGCATAGGGGTGTACTTAAATAAACCTCATATCTGGGCTGTATGGTACAGGGCTGTGCACTCAAAATTCGTGACATCCACTGTATGGCATAGGTCTGTACTTAAATAAATCTCATATCTGTTCTGTATGGCACAGGTCTGTGCACTCAAAATTCGTCATAGCTAGTATAGGTCTATACTTAAATAAATCTCGTATCTGGTCGGTATGGCACAGGTCTGTGCACTCAAAATTCGTCATATTCAGTATATAGAAGAGGTCTATACTTAAATAAATCTTGTATCTGGTCTGTATGGCACATATCTGTGTACTCAAAATTCGTCAGATCCAGTATATAGAATAGGTCTGTACTTAAATAAATCTCATATCTGGCCTGTATGGCACAGGTCTGTGACCTCAAAGTTCGTCATATCCAGTATATGGAATAGGTCTGTACTTAAATAAATCTCATATCTGGGCTGTATGACACAGGTCTGTGCCCTCGAAATTCGTCAGATCCAGTATATGGAATAGGTCTGTACTTAAATAAATCTCATATCTGGGCTGTATGGCACAGGTCTGTGCACTCAAAATTCGTCATATCCAGTATATGGAATAGGTCTGTACTTAAATAAATCTCATATCTGGGCTGTATGGCACAGGTCTGTGCACTCAACATTTGTCATATCCAGTACATGGAATAGGTCTGTACTTAAATAAATTTCATACCTGGACTGTATGGCACAGATCTGTGCACTCAAAATTTGTCTTATCCAGGATATGGAATATGTGCGTACTTAAATAAATCTCATATCTGTTATCTATGGCATAGTTCTGTGCACTCAAAATTCGTCATATCTAGTATATGGAATAGGTCTGTACTTAAATAAATCTCTTATCTAGTCTGTATGGCACAGGTCTGTGCCCTCAAAATTTGTCATATCCAATATATGGCATAGGTCTGTACTTAAATAAATCACACATCTGGGCTGTATGGCAGAGGTCTGTGTACTCCAAAATTCGTCAGATCCAGTATATGTCATATCTAGTACATGGGATAGGTCTGTACTTAAATAAATCTCATATCTGTTCTGTATGGCAGAGGTCTGTGCACTCAAAACTCGTCATATCTAGTATATGGAATAGGTCTATACTTAAATAAAACTCATATCTGGTCTGTATGGCACAGGTCTATGCACTCAAAATTCGTCATATCCAGTATATGAAATTGGTCTGTACTTAAATAAATCTCATATCTGGGGTGTATGGCACAGGTCTGTGACCTCAAAATTCTTCAGATCCGGTATATGGAATAGGTCAGTACTTAAATACATCACATATCTGTGCTGTATGGCACAGGTCTGTGTACTCAAAAATTCGTCAGATTCAGTATATTTAATAGGTCTATACTTAAATAAATCTCATATCTGGGCTGTATGGCACTGGTCAGTGGACTCAAAATTCATCATATCCAGTATATGGAATAGGTCTGTACTTAAAGAAATCTCATATCTGGGCTGTATGACACAGGTCTGTGCACTCAAAATTCGTCATATCTAGTATATTGAAAAGGTCTATACTTAAATATATCTTGTATCTGTTCTGTCTGTATGGCACATACCTGTGTACTCAAAATTCGTCAGATCCAGTATTTGGAATAGGTCTGTACTTAAATAAATCTCATATCTGGCCTATATGGCACAGGTCGGCGTGCTCAAAATTCGTCAGGTCCAGTGTATGTAATAAGTCTGTACTTTAATAAATCTCGTATCTGGGCTGTATGGCACAGGTCTGTGCACTCAAAATTCGTCAAATCCAGTATGTAGCATAGGTCTGTACTTAAAAAAATCACATATCTGGGCTGTATGGCACAGGTCTGTGTACTCAAAAATTCGTCAGATCCAGTATATTTAATAGGTCTGTACTTAAATAAATCTCATATCTGGGCTGTATGTCACTGGTCAGTGGACTCAAAATTCATCATATCCAGTATATGGAATAGGTCTGTACTTAAAGAAATCTCATATCTGGGCTGTATGACACAGGTCTGTGCACTCAAAATTCGTCATATCTAGTATATGGAAAAGGTCTACACTTAAATAAATCTTGTATCTTGTCTGTCTGTATGGCACATACCTGTGTACTCAAAATTCGTCAGATCCAGTATATGGAATAGGTCTGTACTTAAATAAATCTCATATCTGGGCTGTGTGGCACAGGTCCGTGGACTCAAACTTCGTCAGATCCTTTATATGGAATAGGTCTGTACTTAAAGAAATCTCATATCTGGGCTGTATGACACAGGTCTGTGCCCTCAAAATTCGTCATATCCAGTATATGGCATAGGGGTGTACTTAAATAAACCTCATATCTGGGCTGTATGGTACAGGGCTGTGCACTCAAAATTCATGACATCCACTGTATGGAATAGGTCTGTACTTAAATAAATCTCAAATCTGTTCTGTATGGCACAGGTCTGTGCACTCAAAATTCGTCATAGCTAGTATATGGTATAGGTCTATACTTAAATAAATCTCGTATCTGGTCGGTATGGCACAGGTCTGTGCACTCAAAATTCGTCATATTCAGTATATAGAAGAGGTCTATACTTAAATAAATCTTGTATCTGGTCTGTATGGCACATATCTGTGTACTCAAAATTCGTCAGATCCAGTATATGGAATAGGTCTGTACTTAAATAAATCTCATATCTGGCCTGTATGGCACAGGTCGAGGCACTCAAAATTGGTCATATCCAGTGCATGGAAGAGTTCTGTACTTAAATAAATCTCATATCTGTTGTCTATGGCACAGGTCTGTGACCTCAAAATTCGTCATATCCAGTATATGGAATAGGTCTGTAATTTAAAAAATCTCATATCTGGCCTGAATGGCACAGGTCGAGGCACTCAAAATTGGTCATATCCAGTGCATGGAAGAGTTCTGTACTTAAACAAATCTCATATCTGGGCTGTATGGCACAGGTCTGTGACCTTAAAATTCGTCGTATCCAGTATATGGAATAGTTCTGTACTTAAACAAATCTCATATCTGGGCTGTATGACAAAGGTCTGTGCACTCAAAATTCGTCATATCCAGTATATGGAATAGGTCTGTACTTAAATAAATCTCATATCTGGGCTGTATGGCACAGATCTGTGCACTCAACATTCGTCATATCCAGTACATGGAATAGGTCTGTACTTAAATAAATCTCATATCTGGGCTGTATGGCACAGATCTGTGCACTCAAAATTTCACATATCCAGGATATGGAATAGGTGTGTACTTAAATAAATCTCATATCTGTTGTCTATGGCACAGGTCTGTGCACTCAAAATTCGTCATATCCAGTATATGGAATAGGTCTGTACTTAAATAAATCTCGTATCTGGGCTGTATAGCACTGGTCTGTGACCTCAAAATTCGTCATATCCAGTATATAGAAAAGGTTTATACTTAAATAAATCTTGTATCTGGTCTGTATGGCACATATCTGTGTACTCAAAATTCGTCATATCCAGTATATGGAATAGGTCTGTACTTAAATAAATCTCATATCTGGGCTGTATGACACAGGTCTGTGCCCTCGAAATTCGTCATATCCAGTATATGGAATAGGTCTGTACTTAAATAAATCTCATATCTGGGCTGTATGGCACAGGTCTGTGCACTCAAAATTCGTCATATCTAGTATATGGAAAAGGTCTATACTTAAATAAATCTTGTATCTGGTCTGTATGGCACATATCTGTGTACTCAAAATTCGTCAGATCCAGTATATGGAATAGGTCTGTACTTAAATAAATCTCATATCTGGCCTGTATGACACAGGTCTGTGCCCTCAAAATTCGTCATATCCAGTATATGGCATAGGGGTGTACTTAAATAAACCTCATATCTGGGCTGTATGGTACAGGGCTGTGCACTCAAAATTCGTGACATCCACTGTATGGCATAGGTCTGTACTTAAATAAATCTCATATCTGTTCTGTATGGCACAGGTCTGTGCACTCAAAATTCGTCATAGCTAGTATATGGTATAGGTCTATACTTAAATAAATCTCGTATCTGGTCGGTATGGCACAGGTCTGTGCACTCAAAATTCGTCAGATCCAGTATATGGAATAGGTCTGTACTTAAATAAATCTTGTATCTGGTCTGTATGGCACATATCTGTGTACTCAAAATTCGTCAGATCCAGTATATGGAATAGGTCTGTACTTAAATAAATCTCATATCTGGCCTGTATGGCACAGGTCTGTGACCTCAAAATTCGTCATATCCAGTATATGGAATAGGTCTGTACTTAAATAAATCTCATATCTGGGCTGTATGACACAGGTCTGTGCCCTCGAAATTCGTCAGATCCAGTATATGGAATAGGTCTGTACTTAAATAAATCTCATATCTGGGCTGTATGGCACAGGTCTGTGCACTCAAAATTCGTCATATCCAGTATATGGAATAGGTCTGTACTTAAAAAAATCTCATATCTGGGCTGTATGGCACAGGTCTGTGCACTCAAAATTCGTCATATCCAGTACATGGAATAGGTCTGTACTTAAATAAATTTCATATCTGGGCTGTATGGCACAGATCTGTGCATTCAAAATTTATCATATCCAGGATATGGAATAGGTGTGTACTTAAATAAATCTCATATCTGTTGTCTATGGCACAGGTCTGTGCACTCAAAATTCGTCATATCCAGTATATGGTATAGGTCTGTACTTAAATAAATCTCATATCTGGGCTGTATAGCACAGGTCTGTGACCTCAAAATTCGTCATATCCAGTACATAGAAAAGGTTTATACTTAAATAAATCTTGTATCTGGTCTGTATGGCACATATCTGTGTACTCAAAATAGGTGCATGGAATAGTTCTGTACTTAAACAAATCTCATATCTGGGCTGTATGACACAGGTCTGTGCACTCAAAATTCGTCATATCTAGTATATGGAAAAGGTCTATACTTAAATAAATCTTGTATCTGGTCTGTCTGTATGGCACATACCTGTGTACTCAAAATTCGTCAGATCCAGTATATGGAATAGGTCTGTACTTAAATAAATCTCATATCTGGGCTGTGTGGCACAGGTCCGTGGACTCAAACTTCGTCAGATCCTTTATATGGAATAGGTCTGTACTTAAAGAAATCTCATATCTGGGCTGTATGACACAGGTCTGTGCCCTCAAAATTCGTCATATCCAGTATATGGCATAGGGGTGTACTTAAATAAACCTCATATCTGGGCTGTATGGTACAGGGTTGTGCACTCAAATTCGTGACATCCACTGTATGGAATAGGTCTGTACTTAAATAAATCTCATATCTGTTCTGTATGGCACAGGTCTGTGCACTCAAAATTCGTCATAGCTAGTATATGGTATAGGTCTATACTTAAATAAATCTCGTATCTGGTCGGTATGGCACAGGTCTGTGCACTCAAAATTCGTCATATTCAGTATATAGAAGAGGTCTATACTTAAATAAATCTTGTATCTGGTCTGTCAGTCCCCATCCCAACCCAAAGACACAAGCAGCTGAGGGTAAATGTTTTTATTATACAATAACAAGGTATTACTAAAACATTGTAAAATACAGTATAAGTAATGAGTAAATACATATACATAATCTACCAACTAGTATTTTATACACAACTGACTGACAGGTAAATACATCATAACAAGCTGCTCATAACTACTTAGAGTTCCTTAGAGTCCATTACTGAGCAGCATAAAAGGTATTACTAAAAGTTACTATATTAAAACACGAGTATGGCTACTAAAAGATTACATATTACATATTGCCCATAAGTACCTGGCCCTGACTGCCCAGTATTTACAAGTTACATAATTACACATAAGGGCCTGAGCCTGACCACAGGCCCGTGTATCCTAGATACACTACATCCACCTCAATACATAAGCAATTCTGCCCAAGCTTTCCTGATCCACTATGTACTCACTATATAATGAAGTGAAACTGTTATTGCTACAACATTCTTACTGCCATATACTAATGCAAACAAAACCTGCACATAGCATAATGAAAAGCCCTCAAACCCCAATAACACGTAGGGGTAGGCTGCATTTAGGAAGCAAGCATTCTTTTGAAAGCACATGACACCTCCATAGCTTTGTGTTCATTGGCTTGAATATACGTCCAAACGCAGTCCGACGTCCAGGTGCCATGCTGCTTAATACTCGTCACAGGGACATTGGCATTAAATGCAGCAGAGGCACCCGAACGTCGAAAAGAATGGAAGGTAAAGTACCCCTTTGGAAGGTGCATTCTTTTTAGGATATTAGCAAGTGACTTTCTGACTCTAGCATCTGTCATTACTTGGAAACCTTTGTTAGTTGTACATTGAAACAATGGATCATTATGGCCAGGATTATATAACTTGAAAACTGCCTTTAATGCTTTGTATGGACATAATACAGACGCACCCAGCTTTGGTAGTGTGATTAACTTTACCTGGTCCCTGTTTTGTATGGTTTTAGACCATTTGAGCAGCATACTTACTGAGGATCTGGTGAAGAATACATCACCTCCAGTGAAGTGTCTTGAGGGGTCAAAACCACCAAGGTCATGAGGAACTAGATTAGACAGTCTAAAGAAGCCAAAAAAAGCTGACAAAAAGATGGCTTTCAATGTTACGGAATCTCTGTAGTGAAGGCAATTACTTACCACTTTTCTGAGGGTTTTAAAACCCATGATGTTACGGACTGGAATGGTCAAAGGTCTATTAATCTTAAGGGCCTTGATGAAATATTTGATCCTTGGGTGCTCCATGACCATATAATTTATATTAAATAACACGGCCATTGCTTTGATGGCTGAGACATGGTTACAAATCATATTCACTGACACGTTATTTTTCACCAAAAATTCAAGATATGATAACACCACAATGAGAGGCACACTTGTGACCTCTATTTTGCAAGCTATACAGAAGGCTACAAATAGCCTGAACAAACTCATGTAACATTTCTGTGTCTTGGGGCGAAAGGCCAGATGCGTTCTTTGCACAGCTTCTTCTGCCAGTGGTTTCATTGCATGTGTATCTGCAATGACAAAGCATAGTATCTCAGATTCTACAAATTATTATGCAGTTCTAAATATTTATGATTGACTTTAGCCCATATTGGGCTTGCAACAAATTGTTTTAGACTGGCAAAATCACTCTGTGTATTATTCCACCTAGACAAAAGGTCTGCTACTTTATTGTCTTTGCCCATAACATGGACATATTGTAACTCAACGTCCAACAATGCTGCCTCAAACCACACATTTCTGGCGCATGCACCCAAGAAGGGGTCTCGTGTTTTTCCGGAAGTTAGCACCTGTACACTGCATGATTGTCACACTTCACTAAAATTCTTTTGCCTCTCCACAACTGGCCATAAATACGCAAAGCTACCAAAATGTTCACCATTTCTAGGTGTACAATACCCAAGTTGGCATGACCTTTTTGTATGGGAAGATGGTAAACTACGTTCGACCAACACCCACCCAAGCCTGTAAGACATGCATCTAATTCTAATGTATCAGTTGTGGGTTTGTGGCCATACAATGACACTCCATTATAAAATGGCAAAAACGTGTCAAACCAAAGCAAATCTCTGTGGAAGTCGTCTGTCAATTTGATTCTGTCATTACACTCAGCACTACGTAAGACGTCCAGCATACGGTTCAAAAAGGAACGCGCCGGCTTGACGCATTTATGAATATACAGTAACGTGCCAAGTAGAGATTGTAACTGCCTTTTGGTACAATGACGTTTTGTTTTCCATTGGGTGACAGTTTGCTTTATAAGGTTCAATTTTTCAGCTGGGATGGAGACTGTACCTTGCAACGTATCTACTAAGATGCCTAGATATACAGCTTGTGTTGAAGGTTTCAATAGTTTTTTCTCACTAACGTCCAACCCTAACTGATGCAACAGACGCAATAACGTATCAAACGACGCCTTGGCAACGCTGGGCATTCCGTAACCAAGGAAATCGTCGATATAATTGATGATGCTGAAGCCGTCGCGACGCATGACGTAACGTAACGCATCGCTGACGCGTTGGAAGAATTGGCTCCCGTGCCTGCTCCCGAAGGGCAGGCACATATCGACGTACGTCACGTCCCACTGTAAACCTAACAAGTCATAGTCCATGGGATCGATTTTCAGGTGACGGAAGGCGCGTTTGACATCAATCTTATAGATATGTGCCCCCTTTCCCAATTTCACCAATTGCTCAGTTAAATGATCAATGGTAGGAAACGTCAACTTAAATTCACTTCCCAGGTAGCTGTTTTTATCAACGCCATCATTGACGCTATGGCCATGAGGCCAGCTTAAATCTATGATAACTCGCCTATTCTTGGAGTCGGGTTTGTCACGGGTCATGAAAGGTGAAAAATGCGCATGCGCGATGGGATGACTTTGGAAAGGACCTATTATCGCCCCATGCTTCATTTCCTCATCAATGTACGCCTGCACGTGTTCAGGATGGTCAACTGCGGACTTATGATTAGTAACGTCGTTTTTCAACATGCAACTTCTATTAAAACCTAGTGGGAAACCATACTGTAATAAGTCCAGCAGTTGAGCATCCCAATATCCTTGCAATTGCTTTTTCCAACTTGGAATATGCAATTGTGATGCTACGGGTATTCTTGCCCCCATGTAATTTGGCAGTCCTGTTTTTGCCACTTCATGATGCAGGGCTATAGGGCATTCTATCCGCCCACTATATACTACTTTTCCCTTGTAACACAATGGCTCTGTTAAAGGAATGAACCCAAAGTCAAAGTCAGACTGCTGTCTATACTTCAAATAAGTAGGGCATTCTTGGCCTTCTTCTGGCATTTTAAGGTTACTGTTTGTGAACAAAATGGAGTGACTAAATTTGTCAGTTTTGAGACCATTGACATCATATATTAATTTGTTATGCTTGCGTCCTTCATGCCCAACACAAAATTCCCCCTCTTCAGGGGGAATATCCGCATGTTCGACCTTGCCCTTTCTATCTGTACGATTTACGCTCACCAAAGCAATTGTTTTATCACTATTGACTGTGGTTTCATTTTGTAAAGGTTTGTCAACTACTGGAGCCATAGTACTTTTAAGGACGTCTGCATACGACCTAGTGACATTTCTTGCTGCATGAAATACTGCTATTGCTTGATCAGGGGGTCGTACTAACAAACCTTTGACATTTTTTCTATTTACACATTTGTTGTACACTACCCTTGTATGGACAACTGCATCTGGCTTAACTGCATTTTTCATACCAGTAACATTACAGTTTGCACCTTTCTCACCTTTCATGTCACTTGACGATACTACTTTATTTGTTTTACTATCCTTAAGTCTAACTTTGCACCAGCTGCCCCTGCTCATTTGCAGGCGGCAGCTGCTTACTCGTTTTTTGCCTGTCTCTTAGCTGTGCAGTCTTTCTCAGGATGACCTAATGTTTTGCCTTGGGACAAACAAAATGCACAAATGTGCTTTTGTAATTTACCATTATACTCATGGTCTTTTTGGTACTGGCAGGTGCCATTCTGGTAAAAGCGACAGAACCAAGGTTTTTTAGCAAATTCCGCTTTTAGACCGTATTTCGTACTGGTGTTGTGGTGCTTCTGAGCATGCGCTCTGCGTATACGTTCGATTCTGTTAGTGTCTCTCCACGAAACCGTACCTCTTTCAAACTCACACAAAAGCACTGCATGGGCAGCTTTGGCCCCTTGCCATGTGAAATCCGTTGCGTCTTCCATTAGCTCGGACATGTATCGTACCATTTGAAAACGCGTTTTCTCATCCCTCTCGTCCATGATATTCCTACAGAAGCCTTGTACCCATTGGGTAATATTCAACTGATCATAAGTTACTCGCGTTCGGTTGGCACCACTCAATATTGATTCGTGTGGCCAAGCCACCTTATTTTTTACCAGAATGTCAAGGCCACCCCCACGCTTGGATTTAAATTTTTCAGAATCATGTTTACCTGTCTTTTGACTTGCTTTTTTCAGTTGCCTAAGTCTACTGTCAACCTGTTTTTGCAATTGCTCAGATTTATGCAATGTTTCTATATCAGGGACTGAACTATCACTGTCAGATTCATCTGACTCATCACTAGCTTCACTACTGACATGTGACACTTTACTACTGAAATACTTTTTACTTAACTTTATATTGTCCTTTGGGTGAGACTGTGCCACCTCCTCCACTTTGTCCTCCATCACATCTAATCTGTCGTTGACCTTTTGAAGTTGCTCCAGTATTCTGGTCTGTATCTCCGCTTGCTGCCCTTCTTGCGTCGTCTTGACCGCCTTCTTTTTGTTCTTCACCATTCCCTTCTTCTGACCTTTTGGTGGTGTTTGGACATCCTGGTCCGAGGTTGAAGAGAACACATCCGTGTCATTTACACTCTGATTAAAACTGATTTCTTCACTGGTTTTGTTACATTTTTTCCCCGTGGGTGGGAAATGCCTATCTGAGCATTTGTTGCACCACTTTTTCTGTGGCATATTTATTAAATGTCAATGTTTATCTCTGAAAATATAGAAAGGAACACGCCTGGCAACGCTTTGGACAGACCTTTCAATGCTTGATCAATAATGAGAATAATATCACACCTCAGCCAATTGCGAATAAATGCACAAAGTATAATAGGTTAGACCGTCCCTTCGTGGGAATTTAATCAAGCATTGGGTTGTCTCCCCAGAGAGTTGCAGCCGTAATCAATACATCCACACCACGACCATTTCACAATGTCTATCTCAGGTCGTACTTAAAATCGTAACTAAAACTTGGTTGTGGTAAAACTCAGTTCCTAACTAAAAGTCCAGCAAACTTCATTATATCATGTCGGCAATATTCAATAATCACAGAATTATAACAGGGTTTTCAAAGCCACGTCTTAAGTCCCTGAATTTCAAATTTACAATGGCTACAGGTAACCACTTTCTTAATCTTAGCCCAGCCAATGAGATAATTGTGTCAGGTCATTGCTATGGAGTTTACATAACATTGCCACACCTGTGTATTCAGACTGGTACCCTCAGAAACTTCAGGTTGTGCAGGACTGACTGGGGCAGTGCCCTGACACTGCCCCCGAATGGCACATATCTGTGTACTCAAAATTCGTCAGATCCAGTATATGGAATAGGTCTGTACTTAAATAAATCTCATATCTGGCCTGTATGGCACAGGTCGAGGCACTCAAAATTGGTCATATCCAGTGCATGGAAGAGTTCTGTACTTAAAGAAATCTCAAATCTGGGCTGTATGACACAGGTCAGTGACCTCAAAATTCGTCATATCCAGTATATGGAATAGGTCTGTACTTAAACAAATCTCATATCTGGGCTGTATGGCAAAGGTCTGTGCACTCAAAATTTATCATATCAAGGATATGGAATAGGTGTGTACTTAAAGAAATCTCATATCTGTTGTCTATGGCACAGGTCTGTGCACTCAAAATTCGTCATATCCAGTATATGGAATAGGTCTGTACTTAAATAAATCTCATATCTAGGCTGTATAGCACAGGTCTGTGACCTCAAAATTCGTCATATCCAGTACATAGAAAAGGACTATACTTAAATAAATCTTATATCTGGTCTGTATGACACATATCTGTGTACTCAAAATTCGTCATGTCCAGTATATGGAATAGGTCTGTACTTAAATAAATCTCATATCTGGGCTGTATGACACAGGTCTGTGCCCTCAAAATTCCTCAGATCCAGTATATGGAATAGGTCTGTACTTAAATAAATCTCATATCTGGGCTGTATGGCACAGGTCTGTGCACTCAAAATTCGTCATATCTAGTATATGAAAAAGGTCTATACTTAAATAAATCTTGTATCTGGGCTGTATGGCACATATCTGTGTACTCAAAATTCGTCAGATCCAGTATATGGAATAGGTCTGTACTTAAATAAATCTCATATCTGGTCTGTATGGCACAGGTCGGCGCACTCAAAATTCGTCGGATCCAGTGTATGGAATAGGTCTGTACTTAAATAAATCTCATATCTGGGCTGTATGGCACAGGTCTGTGACCACAAAATTCGTCATATCCAGTATATGGAATAGGTCTGTACTTACATAAATCTCATATCTGGGCTGTGTGGCACAGGTCTGTGGACTCAAAATTCGTCATATCTAGTATATGAAAAAGGTCTATACTTAAATAAATCTTGTATCTGGGCTGTAGGGCACATATCTGTGTACTCAAAAATTCGTCAGATCCAGTATATGAAATAGGTCTGTACTTAAATAAATCTCATATCTGGCCTGTATGGCACAGGTCGGCGCACTCAAAATCTTGTATCTGATCTGTCTGCATGACACATATCTGTGTACTCAAAATTCGTCAGATCCAGTATATGGAATAGGTCTGTGCTTAAATAAATCTCATATCTGGGCTGTGTGGCACAGGTCTTTGCCCTCAAAATTCATCATATCCAGTATATGGAATAGGTCTGTACTTAAATAAATCTCATATCTGGGCTGTATGGTACAGGGCTGTGCACTCAAAATTCGTGACATCCAGTATATGGAATAGGTGTGTACTTAAACAAATCTCATATCTGGGCTGTATGGCACAGGTCTGTGACCTCAAAATTCGTCATATCCAGTATATGGAATAGGTCTGTACTTAAATAAATCTCATATCTGGGCTGTATGGCAAAGGTCTGTGCACTCAAAATTCGTCATATCCAGTATATGGAATAGGTCTGTACTTAAATAAATCTCATATCTGGGCTGTATGGCACAGGTCTGTGCACTCAACATTCGTCATATCGAGTACATGGAATAGGTCTGTACTTAAATAAATCTCATATCTGGGCTGTATGGCACAGATCTGTGCACTCAAAATTTGTCATATCCAGGATATGGAATAGGTGTGTACTTAAATAAATCTCATATCAGTTGTCTATGGCACAGGTCTGTGGACTCAAAATTCGTCATATCTAGTATATGGAATAGGTCTGTACTTAAATAAATCTCATATCTGGGCAGTACAGCACAGGTCTGGGACCTGAAAATTCGTCATATCCAGTATATAGAAAAGGACTATACTTAAATACATCTTGTATCTGGTCTGTATGGCACATATCTGTGTACTCAAAATTCGTCATATTCAGTATATGGAATAGGTCTGTACTTAAATAAATCTCATATCTGGGCTATATGACACAGGTCTGTGCCCTCAAAATTCCTCAGATCCAGTATATGGAATAGGTCTGTACTTAAATAAATCTCATATCTGGGCTGTATGACACAGGTCTGTACCCTCAAAATTCCTCAGATCCAGTATATGGAATAGGTCTGTACTTAAATAAATCTCATATCTGGGCTGTATGACACAGGTCTGTGCCCTCAAAATTCTGCAGATCCAGTATATGGAATAGGTCTGCAGTTAAATAAATCTCATATCTGGGCTGTATGGCACAGCAGTCCCCAACTCCAACAAACAAAGACAGAGGATTAAAAGATTTTATCATACAATTAATCAATTCTGTATAACCAATACACAATCTAACTAATAATTATATATATATATACACCTCTGAGATACACATAACACATATTGCACAAGATTTAATGTTTGATTCTTTAAAATTTAACATAATGTAAAAGTTACTGACTAGAATATGCTTTAAAACTGTGAGATGACCTTCAAAAGGTCACACTTGACCCCTGGGGTCAAAGAAAGATCTTAACCTCGTGTATGACCCCAGTTCCGAGGTCATGCCCGTGACCTTGTGGTCACGTGCCCCATAATGACATGTTGACCTGAGAGGTCATACTACTGCTTAACTGAAAGTTGGTTTACTGACCTTGAGAGGTCACCTACTAGTAATGGAAAATGTTAACCTCGTGCATGACCCCGTCCAAAGGTCATGCCCGTGACCTTGTGGTCATGTGACATATGATGAAATGTTGACCTTGAGAGGTCATATGACTGCTTAACTTTGAAAATTGATTTACTGACCTTGAGAGGTCACCTACTACTGTAACTTAACATTTGCTACCTATGCAAGTTATACTTGGCATTGCTATGACAATGCCTAAATGTAAGATTGAATGTAGCAAAAATTATTGAAATCCTAAAACATATATACAAATGCACCCCAATTTTTGATCAAATTGTCCAAGGAGACCCAATTATATAGATTAAAAGAAGATAAGAGTATTTTAGATAAACCTGGAGGCCAGTGAGGAACAGCCTGGAGCCTAACAAGGAGCACAAACCCGCGAACACCATTGTTAACAAGCCTTGGCGCACGCTGCCGTGACCCCCCCCCTGCGCTGAAGGGGTGTTAAGTTAGAGAACCAGACCGCCCCCCAAAGCAATCTCCAGGTTAGAGGGGACTAGGGTGGGTGGGAACAAAAAGTCCATCTAGAGTCTTCAGATTCCAATTCAATAATGATGTGTTCCCCGAATTTTGGTGGGAAATGCCAGGAAACAAACCTCTTAGCCAATAGGTTTGAAAAACTCCCTGCTTTCGAAGATTGAGACCCTTGGTAACCCAAATTTTTGATTATGTAAGTAGACTGGTATCCCAAGATTTTAAAATAAGATTTTGTTGGAGGAGGACTGACTGGGCCAATGCCTTGACACTGCCCCCGACAGTCCCCAACTCCAACAAACAAAGACAGAGGATTAAAAGATTTTATTATACAATTCATCAATTCTGTATAACCAATACACAATGTAACTAATAATTATATATATATACACCTCTGAGATACACATAACACATATTGCACAAGATTTAATGTTTGATTCTTTAAAATTTAACATAATGTAAAAGTTACTGACTAGAATATGCTTTAAAACTGTGAGATGACCTTGAAAAGGTCACACTTGACCCCTAAAATAAATCTTGTATCTGGGCTATAGGGCACATATCTGTGTACTCAAAAATTCGTCAGATCCAGTATATGGAATAGGTCTGTATTTAAATAAATCTCATATCTGGCCTGTATGGCACAGGTCAGTGCACTCAAAATTCGTCAGATCCAGTGTATGGAATAGGTCTGTACTTAAATAAATCTCATATCTGGACTGTATGGCACAGGTCTGTGACCTCAAAATTCGTGATATCCAGTATATGGAATAGGTCTGTACTTAAATAAATCTCATATCTGGGCTGTATGGCACAGGTCAGTGCACTCAAAATTCGTCATATCCAGTACATGGAATAGGTCTGTACTTAAATAAATCTGATATCTGGGCTGTATGGCACAGGTCTGTGCCCTCAAAATTCGTCAAATCCAGTATATGGCATAGGTCTGTACTTAAAAAAATCACATATCTGGGCACAGGTCTGTGTACTCAAAAATTCTTCAGATACAGTATATGGAATAGGTCTGTACTTAAAAAAATCACATATCTGTGCTGTCAGTCCCCAGCCCCAACCAAGGAAATAACACAGGGAGGGTAATTGTTTTTATTATACAATAACAATAAAATACAAAAGCAGATAAAATACAATGTATAAAATACGTTTTGTAAGGTAAATGTGTATACATACTAAGCTACTCTACTATCTGTATATACAACTCTGAGTCATTACTTTATATCCTAATGACTAGGTGAGAAGCTGTTCATGATTACTAATGTCTTTTAGAGTCCCAAGTTGAACAGCATAACATATTGCTAAAAGTTACTGTTACTAAGATGTATATACTAAAAGTGATTCAGCCATAAACTTTCGAACTTGTGTAGACTGATAACAGTTTACATACATGCTAAGCCAGTTACATAGTTACTAATATTACTAAGATCACTATACACACGAGATTACTAATATACATAATTACTATTACACGTTAAACACCTATATGCACACTATATTACTAATTCACTTCATTCACTATTCCATGCCATATGGCTGTACGTATTTTACCCATGCCACATTCTGAGGACATCATGCCCCAACCCTCAAACCCCAATCCATGTAGGGGTAGAGCAATATGAACATCACGATAACAACTTTTGGAAAGCTACAGAGACCTCCATGGCTTTTTGTTCATTGGACTGTATATATGTCCAGACACATTCCGACGTCCAGGTGCCATGCTCTTTAATACTGGTCACTGGGACATTAGCATTGTAAGCAGCAGAGGCACCTGAACGTCGGAACGTGTGAAATGTGTAATACCCTTTAGGGAGATGCATTCTTTCTACTATCTTGGCCAGTGTTTTCCTAACCCTTGAATCTGTCATTACCTGTTTGCCTTTTGTTGTCGTACATTGAAACAATGGGTCGTCATCAGAAGGATTGTATGCTTTAGTTAATGCCTTGAGTGCTTTGTGAGGGCACAGTACAGAGGAGCCCAGCTTAGGTAGAGTTATCAACCTTACCTGATCTCTGGTCTGTATGGTTTTGGACCACTTGAGCAAAAGTCTGACTGAATTTTTTGTAAAAAATACGTCCCCCCTGAGAAATGCCTAGAGGGATCAAAACCTGTTTTCTCATGAGGGGCAAGGTTGGACAACCTAAAGAACCCGAAAAAAGCAGATAAAAACATTGCTTTATATACTATTGCATCTTGAAAGTGGTTACAATGACTTACCACCTTCCTGAGTGTGCTGAATCCCATTATGTGACGTTTGGGAGGGGCTAAGGGTCTATTAATTTTTACTGATTTAACAAAGTACCTGATAGTGGGGTGGTCCATTACTTGGAAGTTTAACTGATATATGATAGCCATAGCTTTTATGGCTGAGACATGATTGGCAATCATATGCACTGAGACTTGGTTTTTAACCAGAAACTCTAGATATGCCAACACTATAATATGTGATATTTTGGTAACATCAACACCATAACACACACAGAATGCCATAAACAATTTGAATAAACTCAAATAACACTTCTGTGTCTTGGGACGAAATGCCAGGTGTGTTCTTTGCACTGCTTCCTCTGCCAATGGTTGTATTTTTGGTATACCTGGAACGACAAAGCATAGTATCTGAGGATCTTATAGTTGATCATTTAGTTCTATGCTCTGTAAGCTGACACTCGCCCACATGGGGTTTTTACTAGCATGTGCAATTCATTTATATTTTCAATACTACATTGCCAACGTGACAGCAAATCTGCCACCCTATTATTTTTTCCTAGAACGTGGACGTACTGGAGATCTACGTCCAGCAAGGCTGCTTCCAGCCACACGTTTCTTGCGCAGGCGCCCAGATATGGATCTTTTGTTCTACCCGTGGTCAAAACTCGTACAACCGCATCGCTGTCGCACTTAACCAGGATCCTCTTACCTTCCCAATTACTGCCAAACGTACGCAAGGCCACTAGAATGTTTATCATTTCTAGTTGTACTATACCTAAACTTGCATACCCCCTTTCAAGAAGCAAGTGATATACGACATTGCGCCAACGACCACCCAAACCTGAGAGACAAGCGTCTAGTTCCAAGGTTTCATTTGTGGGTTTGTGTCCATACATAGATACCCCATTGTACAGTGGGAGGAAATGGTCGAACCAGTTGAGGTCCCGTTTGAAGTCATCAGTTAGTTTTATCTTGTGTGGCGCGTCCGCTCGACGCAAGATGTCCAACATACGGTTCAGGAAAGAACGCGCCGGCTTGACGCATTTATGCACATAAAGAAGGGTTCCTAGGAGGGATTGCAATTCTTTTTTGGTACAATAGTTTTTAGACTTCCATTGGGACACTGTGGCGCGTATTGCGTCCAGTTTTTCTTGTGGGATGGCCACTGTACCCTGAATAGTATCCACCAAGATACCCAAACATACAGCCCTAGTACATGGTTGAACTAACTTCTTTTCACTGACGTCAAGACCTAAGTGACGCATTTTTTCTAGTAATGTATCAAATGACGCCCTGGCGATGCTGGGCGTTCCGTAGCCAAGGAAATCATCTATATAATTTATCACACTGAACCCCTCGCGACGCATGACGTAACGCAAGGCGTCGCTGACGCGTTGAAAGAATTGGCTGCCGTGCCTACTCCCGAACGGGAGGCACGTATCAAGATACGTCGCGTTCCACTGAAGGCCCAGCAAGTCGTAGTCCATGGGATCAATCTTCAAATGGCGGAAAGCTCTTTTCACATCAATTTTATAAATATGGGCACCTTTCCCAATTTTAACTAACTGGTCAGTCAAATGATCTATTGTAGGAAAGGTCAATTTGAATTCTGTACCCATGTAACTATTTTTATCTACACCATCATTCACACTGAAACCATGCGGCCAGCTAAGATCCACAATAACACGCCTGTTATTTGAATCGGGTTTGTGTCTTGTCATGAATGGGGAAAAGTGTACGCTTTCTATTGGGTGTCTTCAGGAAAATCAACTGCTGACTTGTGATTTTTTATGTCATTTTTTAACTTGCATTCTCTATTAAACCCTAGAGGAAACCCGAACTGTAACAAGTCCAGCAGTTGACCATCCCAATAACCTTCTAGTTGCTGTTTCCAGCCTTGTATGTTTAACTGAGATGCCACTGGTATTCTGGCCCCCATGTAGTTTGCCCTTTTACAACTACCCACTTTTTTGTGCAATTCGATTGGGCAACTTACTGACTCAGTATCTACTACTTTTCCTTGGTATACAACAGGTTCAGTTAAAGGGACGAATCCAAAGTCAAACTCAGATTGTTGTCTGCATTTGATATAACTGGGGCACTCCCTGCCTTTTTGTGGCAGGCCCTTTGTATTGTTTTGAAACAATATGGAATTAATAAACTTGTCACCTTTGCTGTCATTTACATCATAAATCAGTCTTGGTTGTGCTATGTCAACCGCCTGTGAAATTGACACTTCACTGTTTTTGCTTATTTGGTTTACTTGTGCCATTTTTACACCTTTGGGTTCAATACTTGTAGATATTGTGTTGTCATGTTGGGATGAGTTGACTTTGCATTCACCCGCCACCCCACTTCTAGTGTGAGGCGCATTCTTTTTAACCACATCAGCATATGATCTACGTACACTCTGCACTTGTTTACCATAATATACTGCAAGAGTCTGTTTCAAAGGACGGACCAATAAGCCCTGTACATCTCTCCTGCTAACTTTTTTGCTGTATATGAACCTTGTGTTAAAAGACTTTGTCCTTTGGCTAGTAACATTAGTCCTAACACTAGTATTTACTATGTTTACTCCGTGGATCGCGTTCTTTTCAGTCTCACGTGTATCGTCTACTTTGTCGTGATTCTTCCAGCTGCCTCTGTGTTTCGCCTGCAGAAGGCAGTTGGCTAATCGTTTTTTGGATTTTTCTTTGCGAACGTGCAGTCTTTCTCTGCATGACCCACGGTCTTGCCTTGAGACAAGCAATATGCGCACACATGTCTTTGCAACTTGCCATTATACTCGTGATCTTTTTGGTACTGACATGTACCATTTTGAAAAAACCTACAAAACCAAGGTTTTTTGCTCTGATCCGATTTTGACCAATTTTTGTTAGTACCTTGGTGTTTTTGTGCATGAGCTCTGCGAACTCTCTCAATTCTATTCGTGTCGCCCCATGTAATGGACCCCCGTTCGAACTCACACAAGAGGACTGCATGCGCAGCTTTAGCCCCTTGCCAACTAAAATCCGTTGCGTCTTCCATGAGTTCCGACATATACTGTATCATTTGAAAACGCGTTCTCTCGTCTTTCTCATCCATGATGTTTCTGCAAATCCTTGTACCCACTGTGTTACATTCAGTTGATCATATGTGACTCTAGTACGATTTACCCCACCTAAAATAGCCTCATGTGGCCATGCTACTTTGTTCTTGACTATTACCTCTACTGGCCCCCCCCCCTTTTTTGATTTGAATTTCTCAGTTTCATTACCTGTTTTTTGGCCAGCTTTTTCCAACTTTCTTAATCTACAATCAACTTGTTTCTGCAATTTTTTAGACTTTCTCAACGTGTCAATACTTGGAATGGAACTACTACTGTCACTACTATCAAATTCATCGCTACTGTCACTACTTTCTGTAACCACTTTTTTACATGCAACTTTTTTACTTAACTTAGTTCTGTCCTTTTCTTTCTTTGTCACCTCCTCCACCTTGTCTTCCATGGCATCCAACCTGTCGTTCACTCTCTGCAACTGCTCCAGAATACGCGACTGTACATCTACCTGGTGTTCTGGCTGTGTTACATCTTCTGCCGCGTTCTTTTGCTTGCTTGTCGTACTTTTTCCCTTCATCTTCTTCACTGGAGATGCATTCTGTTCAGCTCCCGACTCCACCGACGTGTCGTGGCTCTCCTGCTCCCTTGTGGCTACACATTTCTTGCCCGTGGGGGGATAATGTCTATTTTCACATTTATTGCACCATTTTTTGTGCGGCATTTTGGTGATATTTACAGTATATCACTTCTATATGTATAGTCAATGTCTTAGACCTGAGAAATATAAAGGAACACGCCCGGCAATGCTCTGGACAGACCTTTTCAGTGCTTGATTAACAGAACGATTTTTAGAATCGAACGCTTCTACCAATTGGATATTTATAATGCACAAGAAAGCAAATATAGGTTAGACCGTCCCTTTCTCGCATGGAAATCAAGCATGAAGTCGTCTCTCAAGAGCAATGTCCGTTGTGATGATCGTGTAATTCTATGCAACTAGTATCTCCATTCTTTTCACACATTCAGTCTGTTTATAACACTAAAAACACTTTAAAAGAACGCTAGTGTTGCATAAAATACACGACTAAAATATCAACATAATTTATTTCTTTGTTTCCCGTTTCAAATACTTGTTTACTGTTCAAAATTCAAATGTACACTGACTTCTAGGAACAGCAGGTCATGACCTTATGTTGGCCAATGTGTTAACTATGTCAGGTTGTAGCCATGGAGATTGTACACAACTTCTACCTGTACTTTTTAGTCTGGTACCCTCACTGAGCCCTAGTTGGGGAGGACTGACTGGGGCAATGCCTTCACACTGCCCCCGAATGGCACAGGCCTGTGTACTTAAAAATTCGTCAGATCCAGTATATGGAATAGGACTGTACTTAAATAAATCTCATATCTGGGCTGTATGGCATTGGTCTGTGGACTCAAAATCCATCATATCCAGTATATGGAATAGGTCTGTACTTAAATAAATCTCATATCTGGGCTGTATGGCACAGGTCTGTGCACTCAAAATTCGTCATATCTAGTATATGGAAAAGGTCTATACTTAAATAAATCTTGTATCTGGTCTGTCTGTGTGGCACATATATGTGTACTCAAAATTCGTCAGATCCAGTATATGGAATAGGTCTGTACTTAAATAAATCACATATCTGTGCTGTATGGCACAGGCCTGTGTACTTAAAAATTCGTCAGATCCAGTATATGGAATAGGACTGTACTTAAATAAATCTCATATCTGGGCTGTATGGCATTGGTCTGTGGACTCAAAATTCGTCATATCCGGTATATGGAATAGGTCTGTACTTAAATAAATCTCATATCTGGGCTCTATGGCACAGGTCTGTGACCTCAAAATTTGTCAGATCCGGTATATGGAATAGGACTGTACTTAAATAAATCTCATATGTGGGCTGTATGGCACTGGTCTGTGGACTCAAAATTCATCATATCCAGTATATGGAATAGGTCTGTACTTAAAGAAATCTCATATCTGGGCTGTATGGCACAGGTCTGTGCACTCAAAATTCGTCATATCTAGTACATAGAAAAGGTCTATACTTAAATAAATCTTCTATCTGATCTGTCTGCATTGCATATATCTGTGTACTCAAAATTCCTCAGATCCAGTATATGGAATAGGTCAGTACTTAAATACATCACATATCTGTGCTGTATGGCACAGGTCTGTGTACTCAAAAATTCGTCAGATCCAGTATATTTAATAGGTCTGTACTTAAATAAATCTCATATCTGGGCTGTATGGCACTGGTCTGTGGACTCAAAATTCATCATAGCTAGTGTATGGAATAGGTCTGTACTTAAAGTAATCTCATATCTGGGCTGTATGGCACAGGTCTGTGCACTCAAAATTCGTCATATCTAGTATATGGAAAAGTTCTATACTTAAATAAATCTTGTATCTGGTCTGTCTGTATGGCACATATCTGTGTACGCAAAATTCGTCAGATCCAGTATATGGAATAGGTCTGTACTTAAATAAATCTCATATCTGGGCTATATGGCACATGTCTGTGCACTCAAAATTCGTCTTATCCGGTATATGGAATAGGTCTGTACTTAAATAAATCTCATATCTGGGCTGTATGGCACAGGTCTGTGACCTCAAAATTCGTCATATCCAGTACATAGAAAAGGTCTATACTTAAATAAATCTCAAATCTGGGCTGTATGGCACAGGTGTGTGTACTCAAAATTCGTCATATCTAGTTTATGGAAAAGGTCTATACTTAAATAAATCTTGTATCTGGTTTGTTTGGCACATATCTGTGTACTCAAAATTCGTCAGATCCAGTATATGGAATAGGTCTGTACTTAAATAAATCTCATATCTGGCCTGTATGGCACAGGTCGGCGCACTCAAAATTCGTCAGATCCAGTGTATGGAATAGGTCTGTACTTAAATAAATCTCATATCTGGGCTGCATGGCACAGGTCTGTGCACTCAAAATTCGTCATATCTAGTATATGGAAAAGGTCTATACTTAAATAAATCTTGTATCTGGTCTGTCTGTGTGGCACATATCTGTGTACTCAAAATTCGTCAGATCCAGTATAAGGAATAGGTCTGTACTTAAATAAATCTCATATCTGGGCTGTGTGGCACAGGTCCGTGGACTCAAACTTCGTCAGATCCATTATATGGAATAGGTCTGTACTTAAATGAATCTCATATCTGGGCTGTATGGCACAGGTCTGTGCACTCAAAATTCATCAGGTTCAGAGTATGGAATATGTCTGGACTTAAATAAATCTCATATCTGGGCTGTATGGCTCAGGTCTGTGCACTCAAAATGCGTTAGGTCGAGTGTATGGAATAGGTCTGTACATAAATAAATCTCATACCTGGGCTGTATGGCACAGGTCTGTGCACTCAAAACTCATCCGGTCCAGTGTATGGAATAGGTCTGTACTTAAAGAAATCTTATATCTGGGCTGTATGGCACAAGTCTGTGAACTCAAAATTCGTCATATCTAGTATATGGTATAGGTCTATACTTAAATAAATCTTGTATCTGGTCTGTCTGTATGGCACATATCTGTGTACTCAAAATTCGTCAGATCCAGTTTATGGAATAGGTCTGTACTTAAATAAATCTCATATCTGGGCTGTATGGCACAGGTCTGTGCACTCAAAATTCGTCTTATCTAGTATATGGAATAGGTCTATACTTAAATAAATCTCATATCTGGGCTGTATGGCACAGGTCTGTGACCTCAAAATTCGTCATATCCAGTACATAGAAAAGGTCTATACTTAAATAAATCTTGTATCTGGGCTATATGGCACATATCTGTGTACTCAAAATTTGTCATATCCAGTATATGGAATAGGTCTGTACTTAAATAAATCTCATATCTGGGTTGTATGACACAGGTCTGTGCCCTCAAAATTTGTCAGATCCAGTATATGGAATAGGTCTGTACTTAAATAAATCTCAAATCTGGGCTGTATGGCACAGGTGTGTGTACTCAAAATTCGTCATATCTAGTTTATGGAAAAGGTCTATACTTAAATAAATCTTGTATCTGGTCTGTATGGCACATATCTGTGTACTCAAAATTCGTCAGATCCAGTATATGGAATAGGTCTGTACTTAAATAAATCTCATATCTGGCCTATATGGCACAGGTCGGCGCACTCGAAATTCGTCAGATCCAGTGTATGGAATAGGTCTGTACTTAAATAAATCTCATATCTGGGCTGTATGGCACAGGTCTGTGCACTCAAAATTCGTCATATCTAGTATATGGAAAAGGTCTATACTTAAATAAATCTTGTATCTGGTCTGTCTGTGTGGCACATATCTGTGTACTCAAAATTCGTCAGATCCAGTATAAGGAATAGGTCTGTACTTAAATAAATCTCATATCTGGGCTGTGTGGCACAGGTCCGTGGACTCAAACTTCGTCAGATCCATTATATGGAATAGGTCTGTACTTAAATGAATCTCATATCTGGGCTGTATGGCACAGGTCTGTGCACTCAAAATTCATCAGGTTCAGAGTATGGAATATGTCTGGACTTAAATAAATCTCATATCTGGGCTGTATGGCTCAGGTCTGTGCACTCAAAATGCGTTAGGTCCAGTGTATGGAATAGGTCTGTACATAAATAAATCTCATACCTGGGCTGTATGGCACAGGTCTGTGCACTCAAAACTCATCCGGTCCAGTGTATGGAATAGGTCTGTACTTAAAGAAATCGCATATCTGGGCTGTATGGCACAAGTCTGTGAACTCAAAATTCGTCATATCTAGTATATGGTATAGGTCTATACTTAAATAAATCTTGTATCTGGTCTGTCTGTATGGCACATATCTGTGTACTCAAAATTCGTCAGATCCAGTTTATGGAATATGTCTGTACTTAAATAAATCTCATATCTGGGCTGTATGGCACAGGTCTGTGCACTCAAAATTCGTCTTATCTAGTATATGGAATAGGTCTATACTTAAATAAATCTCATATCTGGGCTGTATGGCACAGGTCTGTGACCTCAAAATTCGTCATATCCAGTACATAGAAAAGGTCTATACTTAAATAAATCTTGTATCTGGGCTATATGGCACATATCTGTGTACTCAAAATTCGTCATATCCAGTATATGGAATAGGTCTGTACTTAAATAAATCTCATATCTGGGTTGTATGACACAGGTCTGTGCCCTCAAAATTCGTCAG
Organism: Sabellastarte sp. h YS-2021; assembly: GCA_964017235.1. NCBI lineage: Eukaryota > Metazoa > Annelida > Polychaeta > Sabellida > Sabellidae > Sabellastarte > Sabellastarte sp. h YS-2021. Next base: position 61,614,616 of record OZ024929.1, on the reverse strand, counting down.
ATCCAGTATATGGAATAGGTCTGTACTTAAATAAATCTCAAATCTGGGCTGTATGGCACAGGTGTGTGTACTCAAAATTCGTCATATCTAGTTTATGGAAAAGGTCTATACTTAAATAAATCTTGTATCTGGTCTGTATGGCACATATCTGTGTACTCAAAATTCGTCAGATCCAGTATATGGAATAGGTCTGTACTTAAATAAATCTCATATCTGGCCTGTATGGCACAGGTCGGCGCACTCGAAATTCGTCAGATCCAGTGTATGGAATAGGTCTCTACTTAAATAAATCTCATATCTGGGCTGTATGGCACAGGTCTGTGCACTCAAAATTCGTCATATCTAGTATATGGAAAAGGTCTATACTTAAATAAATCTTGTATCTGGTCTGTCTGTGTGGCACATATCTGTGTACTCAAAATTCGTCAGATCCAGTATATGGAATAGGTCTGTACTTAAATAAATCTCATATCTGGGCTGTGTGGCACAGGTCCGTGGACTCAAACTTCGTCAGATCCATTATATGGAATAGGTCTGTACTTAAATAAATCTCATATCTGGGCTGTATGGCACAGGTCTGTGCACTCAACATTCGTCATATCCAGTATATGGAATAGGTCTGTACTTAAATAAATCTCATATCTAGGCTGTATCGCACAGGTCTGTGCACTCAAAATTCATCAGGTTCATAGTATGGAATATGTCTGGACTTAAATAAATCTCATATCTGGGCTGTATGGCTCAGGTCTGTGCACTCAAAATGCGTTAGGTCCAGTGTATGGAATAGGTCTGTACATAAATAAATCTCATACCTGGGCTGTATGGCACAGGTCTGTGCACTCAAAACTCATCCGGTCCAGTGTATGGAATAGGTCTGTACTTAAAGAAATTTCATATCTGGGCTGTATGGCACAAGTCTGTGAACTCAAAATTCGTCATATCTAGTATATGGTATAGGTCTATACTTAAATAAATCTTGTATCTGGTCTGTCTGTATGGCACATATCTGTGTACTCAAAATTCGTCAGATCCAGTTTATGGAATAGGTCTGTACTTAAATAAATCTCATATCTGGGCTGTATGGCACAGGTCTGTGCACTCAAAATTCGTCTTATCTAGTATATGGAATAGGTCTATACTTAAATAAATCTCATATCTGGGCTGTATGGCACAGGTCTGTGACCTCAAAATTCGTCATATCCATTACATAGAAAAGGTCTATACTTAAATAAATCTTGTATCTGGTCTATATGGCACATATCTGTGTACTCAAAATTCGTCATATCCAGTATATGGAATAGGTCTGTACTTAAATAAATCTCATATCTGGGTTGTATGACACAGGTCTGTGCCCTCAAAATTCGTCAGATCCAGTATATGGAATAGGTCTGTACTTAAATAAATCTCAAATCTGGGCTGTATGGCACAGGTGTGTGTACTCAAAATTCGTCATATCTAGTTTATGGAAAAGGTCTATACTTAAATAAATTTTGTATCTGGTCTGTATGGCACATATCTGTGTACTCAAAATTCGTCAGATCCAGTATATGGAATAGGTCTGTACTTAAATAAATCTCATATCTGGCCTGTATGGCACAGGTCGGCGCACTCGAAATTCGTCAGATCCAGTGTATGGAATAGGTCTGTACTTAAATAAATCTCATATCTGGGCTGTATGGCACAGGTCTGTGCACTCAAAATTCGTCATATCTAGTATATGGAAAAGGTCTATACTTAAATAAATCTTGTATCTGGTCTGTCTGTGTGGCACATATCTGTGTACTCAAAATTCGTCAGATCCAGTATATGGAATAGGTCTGTACTTAAATAAATCTCATATCTGGGCTGTGTGGCACAGGTCCGTGGACTCAAACTTCGTCAGATCCATTATATGGAATAGGTCTGTACTTAAATAAATCTCATATCTGGGCCGTATGGCACAGGTCTGTGCACTCAACATTCGTCATATCCAGTATATGGAATAGGTCTGTACTTAAATAAATCTCATATCTAGGCTGTATCGCACAGGTCTGTGCACTCAAAATTCATCAGGTCCAGAGTATGGAATATGTCTGGACTTAAATAAATCTCATTTCTGGGCTGTATGGCTCAGGTCTGTGCACTCAAAATACGTTAGGTCCAGTGTATGGAATAGGTCTGTACATAAATAAATCTCATACCTGGGCTGTATGGCACAGGTCTGTGCACTCAAAACTCATCCGGTCCAGTGTATGGAATAGGTCTGTACTTAAAGAAATCTCATATCTGGGCTGTATGGCACAGGTCTGTGCACTCAAAATACGTTAGGTCCAGTGTATGGAATAGGTCTGTACATAAATAAATCTCATACCTGGGCTGTATGGCACAGGTCTGTGCACTCAAAACTCATCCGGTCCAGTGTATGGAATAGGTCTGTACTTAAAGAAATCTCATATCTGGGCTGTATGGCACAGGTCTGTGCACTCAAAATTCATCAGGTCCAGAGTATGGAATATGTCTGGACTTAAATAAATCTCATTTCTGGGCTGTATGGCACAGTTCTGTGCACTCAAAATTCGTCACATCGAGTTTATGGAATAGGTATGTACTTAAATAAATCTCATATCTGGGCTGTATGACACAGGTCTGTGCACTCAAAATTCGTCAGATCCAGTATATGGAATAGGTCTGTACTTAAATAAATCTCATATCTGGGCTGTATGGCATAGGTCTGTGTACTCAAAACTCATCAGGTCCAGTGTATGGAATAGGTCTGTACTTAAAGAAATGTCATATCTGGGCTGTATGACAGAGGTCTGTGTACTCAAAATTCGTCATATCTAGTATATGGAATAAGTCTGCTGTGCTTAAATAAATCTCATACCTGGGCTGTGTGGCACAGTTTTGTGCACTCAAAATTCGTCACATCCAGTATATGGAATAGGTATGTACTTAAATAAATCTCATATCTGGGTTGTATGACACAGGTCTGTGCACTAAAAACTCGTCAGATCCAGTATATGGAATAGGTCTGTACTTAAAGAGACATAAAATAGCATCAAATATGCAAGATCAAAGGTCAATTCCAGGTCACACCATGATGTTGCACACATATAACCCTTGACCAATGTCTCTACCAAATATCAACTTCCTAAATATTATGGTTTCCAAAATATAGCCCAGACAAGGCATTATAGGTCAAGGTCACTATGGCAAGGTCAAAGGTCAAATCAAGGTCACACCATGATGTTTTTTCATCTACACACCCTAACCAATGTCCCTACCAAGTATCAACTTCATACGCCTTACCGTTTCCGAGATATAGCCCGGACAAGATTTTTTAGGTCAAGGTCACTACGGCATGGTCAAAGGTCAAATCAAGGTCAGACTATGATGTTGCACACCTACACCCCCTAACCAATATTCCTACCAAGTATCAACTTCCTACACCTTACGGTTTCTGAGATACAGCCCGGACAAGATTTTAGAGGTCAAGGTCACTATGGCAAGGTCAAAGGTCAAATCAAGGTCACACCATGATGTTTTACACCTACACCCCCTATCCAATGTCCCTACCAAGTATCAACTTCCTACAACTTACAGTTTCTGAGATACAGCCCGGACAATCTTTTTCCCGCCGCCTGCCCGCCCATCCGGACATCATGGGTGAAAACAATACCCCGACAGCCCTTAAGGGCTGTGGGGTAAAAATGTTCACATACATATTTGCAATGATGATACTGACACATACTCATTTCAACCAGACCCCTAATAAAAACATATAAGGTACAGTATCCTTTGGCCAAAAGGATAGGTACAATGAAAGATGGTCCAGGGTTCATTTTTTTTCATTTTTAGAACCAGACCATACTATTCCTAGGAAAGTTTTCTGATAAATGCATGTCTAAATTAAAGAAATCTAAAAATGAAATATGTATGATCCAAAGTCAAATTGAAGAAATACTTGAGCATGTCCACAACTTACAGGTCATTTTAGGCAGGTTGCAAACATATAGATTTCTTCTTAACTGTGATAAATATAAAAAAGTTTTACTGCCTTTGTTTTGTCTATAACTATGAAAAACCAACTTACCACCGTTTGTGTCTGTAGCATTTATTTTCATTCTCACCTTGGGCAGACCTACAAAATCAAAGAAATCAGAGCTCTTTAGAAAAGCCCTGTGAAAAGTTTATAAAAGGTCTTGCTAGGGCATATCACTTTACAGATGATTGACAGTTGAAGATTTATTTAATAAAACTTAGTTATTTCTTGATATGATGCATGACCGAAATCGACACTGTCATTTTTCACTTGACCAAGTTGCAAAACATTACAGTGTTGATGCTGAGAGATAAAGGCAAATTTATGTGTTGCTGAATCTGTGTTGCCAGCCTTTGCTTATATTGTTAAACTTTACAGGGGTGTTCCACTGGAGCCAACATCTCGGTAACCAAGAAATTTTCAAGGGTTGGGAGCAATGTTTGGGGTCAGTTGTAATTTCCTGACTTGTTGTGGGGGGTCTGCAAAAAATCAAACATGTTTAATATTTTACTGACCCTCCCCAACTCTTGTTCCTGACCATAGATCTGCCCACCTGGACACTGACTTGTCATAGTCACTTCCCGTCTAGTCCTAATCACTTCCAGTCTTGTACGTATCACTTCCAGTCTTGTCCTATCATGAAAGCAGTTTGTCTTTTGTCACTTAATTAGTGCTCATTTGCAGTCTATTTCCAGTTATGTCAAGAATGACAAAAAACAGTTCAAATAATCATAATTTTGAAGTTAACAGAGGGAAAAGGTCCACATGTATGTTGTAAATAATTAAGAAACCTGAAATGGTGTTTTATTTTGTCACATAATAATCAAATTCTCTGAGTTTTTTATTTCTTTATTGGTAGAAACTTAACCCTATTTTTTCCAAGAAGTTCATCAAAAACTGTAATAGCAATACTGACTTCAAGTCTGGTTGTGTTGATTCGGTATATTTCTCCAGTCCAGTTGGTTTGCTATTAGGACTTGTCATGGCCTGTTAGGGTTTACGGCTTGTCCTGGTAGTTTCATGTCTAGTCGTATAGAAAACATCCCTATCCCAAGTCAGGTCAGCCTCTAGATCCAGACAAGTGGGAATATACTGTGTCCTGTCGGTGAAATAAAACTGACCCAGATTTTTCCCGCCCTTTTTTCTGGATTTTTGTCCCGCCCCCTGACTTTTGCAACTGACCCTAGAGTCATAGAGTTGGTGGTACGAACGGTTCCAGTGGAAGAGCCCCATTAGATGAATTAATTGCACTAATATTTTAAAATCTTTAATTATCACTGTATACATCTTTACATGATACTGAAACACAAAAACGCTGTTTGCCAAGTATATCATTCCTGTTTGCCAAGTATATCGCTCAAGAATCTAACACTAAATATTAAAAGATGCACAGTGCAAATTTTTAAAAAATCAGCTAAGTTTACCATTATCACTTATACAACCTAAATCTATGTAACAAATTCAGAAATCCACTAGTGCAACACTGGAGTGGCAACTTTACAGAAGACTAAACATTGGGGGATATGTGGCAAAGAGCGTGAGATAGTCCACCAACATTTTTAAAAGGAAATTTACTCTGATTACCTTAAGTTAGAACTAGCTTGATGACATGGTGACAACTCAGACATAAGAGTATATGTACCAAATATAAAATTAATATAAAAAACTTTGCTTTTCACACAAGCAATAGTCTTTTTTTTTTTAATGTGTTTATTGGATATATATACCACATTACAATACAAGAAGTCAGATTATAAGACATAATACATTACTTGAAGTGCCAAGACAAAAACACACAATCAGACGGCTACAAGAACTAACACATTTAATATTAGACAAAAAGTACACATTATAAGTACTCCAGTAAACTCCATAAACTTTTGACTTTAATACATTATAACTACCAAAGATGCAACATTAAGGCGATATATTGGTTCTGATTTAATTTTCCATTTGTATAAATTAAAATTACAATTTATTAATCTATTTAGTATTTTATATTGAAATGTTTGCAAATATGTTTCTAGTGTTATGTGATGCGTTGCTGAGAAAATTAATTTCCATGACACACATTCTAAAACAGGAAATAGGTCTGTCCAGGTATTCACTGCAGTTGGTTCTTTTATTTCATTTCTGAGTAATTCCAAATATAATTGTTGGTTACTCACTTCAGCTATACTAAGGAGGTGTCCCTTTCAACTTTGCATATTCATACTTGGTGGTGAACCTTTTAGTTTTTGCTTCCACAATTTTGGTATAGAGGTTATTAAAGTGTTATACATGTGTATATTTAATTTCCAGTCAAATTTATGCTTTAATTGTTGGAATGTTTGAATATGACCATTATTATCTAATAAACTTTTTAATCTTAAATCATCAGATAAAATCGTACTACTTTTAAACAATTTATGGTCCAATGGTTTACCATTGCAACTGATATATTTATTATCAAAAATGTATTCATTCATTATTTCTTCAATACTCGATGGGGGTCTGCATTTAATTTTTTGCCAACATTTCAAAACCTGGCAATGAATTCTGTTTTACATTGTTCAGTATAATAAGCTGGCGTTTTATGGTTTATTTGGTGTTTTTCTATGTTTAACAGGTACCAAGTTGGCTTAGTCCATTTCATATTATCACTTTTTAGTATTCTTTTAAGAAATCTAATTTTGGCGCTTTCATGCACTAGAAATACATCAGTCATTTTCAATCCACCATCACAATAGTTTGCGATTATCGTTTCACGTTTTATTTTTGGTGTTTTATTGTCCCACAGAAAACTGAAAAGTATTTTATCTAATTTTTCAAGTATTTTTGTTGGACAAAAGATTAAACTTAATGCATAAACTATTTTTGGTATGACAAGAGTTTTAATGATGGATACTTTGCCTTTCAGACTGAGTCTCCTAGATGACCATATTTGCAAGGTCTTTTCAATGGAGGCCAGTTTTTTTTCAAAATTTAACTTTGTCATTTCTTTTTGGTCATAGGAAAACCAGATACCTAGTGTTTTAAAAGCTGCGTGACTAACACAAAGTTGCTTTATTTCTTTTGGTAGGTTTATTTGTTTATTAGTGCAACTTCCAATGGGTATTATGGTGGATTTTTCTAAATTAATTTTAAGCCCAGAATACTTTGCAAATCTGTGAAGTATTGTGACAGAGGCTATTACTGACTTCATGTTACTAATAAATAATGTGGTGTCATCTGCCAATTGGCAGATTCGAAATTCTTCGTTCATATGCTTTATTCCACAGATAAATCGGTTTTCCCTTATTTGTATTGCAAATATTTCAGCAACCAGGATGAATAGCAGCGTTGAGATTGGGCACCCTTGTCTTACTCCACGACTAAGATTGAATGGTTGGGATAGGTATCCATTGTTTGTTACACAAGATTCAATATTTTTATGTAGGAGCTGAACCCAGCGTATAAAATTTTCTCCAAAGTTATAAAGTTTTAAACATTTAATCAAGAAAGGCCATTCTATACTATCAAATGCTTTTTCGAAATCAATTAAAAAGATATAACCAGGGAGATTCTTTTTTGCTGTATATGTCATTATATCCTTTATAATCCTAATATTTTGACCAATATACCTTCCCCTGATATATCCTACTTGATCTTCGTTTACTAATTTTGGTAATACCTTTTGTAATCTATTTGAAAGAGTTTTGGTTAAAATCTTATAATCTGTGTTTAAAAGACTTAATGGTCTCCAATTTCGTAAATATCTTAGGTCTTTACCTTCTTTTGGAATAAGATTGATAATTCCCCTCTTTTGATCATTTGTCAATTCCCCATTTTTAAAAGAGTAGAGAAAGCTTTCATGTAGGAAGTCTTTCATGTCTGGCCAAAAGAATTTATAAAAATTTGTTGTGAAGCCATCACTCCCTGGAGACTTATCATTTGGTGGCTGTTTTAATGCATTTGCAACTTCGTCTATTTTTAAATCATTTTCACAAATTTGTTTCTCCATGGCTTTTAATTTTGAGGTGTTTACTTGTAAAAATTCAGTGAGATCTAATTCCTCATCTATAGAAGAGCCTTGTTTTGTTGAATATAAGTTTTTGTAAAACTTTCGTTGCTCATTAATAATGCTTGATGCATCTGTTATCAAAGTACCATTGCTATCAATTAACGCTTTAATGTACTTGATATTGTAATTTTGCTTTTCTAAGTTAATAAAATATTTTGTATTTCTTTCTCCCTCTTCAATCCACTTTACCTTTGACCTGAATATTGCTCCATCAGCTTTACATTTCTCCAACTCTTCCCATTCTGCTTTAATTTTAAAATACTCTTCAGAGGTACCTGGATTTATGATCAGTTCCTTTTCTAAATTATCAAGTTGCGCTTTTACCTTCAATTCATTTTCTCTTACAGCCTTAGCCTTTTTTATGGCATATGTGATTGTAACTGTTTGTATCCGACATTTAACATAGTCCCAAAAAGTGTTTTTGTTTTCAATCTTATATTCTTCAGCTTTTATTATTTCTATCTCTGACTTAATTAATTCAACATAAGCTTTATCATGAAGTAGTTTGTTATTAAACTTCCAATACCCTGGACCTCTTTTCATTGTATTTAATATTTCAATTTTGATATTTATTAAACTGTGGTCTGACTGATTTCCTGGTTTAATACCACATTTTTTTATTATATAAGAAATTGATTCAGAAATCAACCAAAAATCTAGCCTTGATTGGACAAGACCACATCTTGTTCGTTCTCGCCTTGTGAACTTTAATTCCTTCAGATGCCTAAGCCTCCATATATCTGTTAGTTTATACTCCTCAATGAAACTTTTCAAATTCTTAGTATATGATGAGTAAATTTCATGTGTGGCTCCCTTTTTATCAACTTCATTATTCAAGTTTGTGTTGAAATCTCCCCCTATTATTAAATTTTTTGATGCTAAGTTTTGCAAAATATCTCTCAGTTCAGCTAAAAATGTTATTTGCTGGGCAAGACGGTCTCTTGTTGGTGCATAGATATTTACTAAGGTTAATGGCAGGCCTTCAATTTTACAATCAATAACTAATATCCTACCTGTCTGATCTTTACATTCAGATATTATTTTAATGTCAATCGCTAAACTGTCCGGGATCAAAATTGCTACCCCTCTACTGTTGCTTGTGCCATTTGAATAAAATATTTTGCCTCCCCACTCACTTTTCCAAGTATTTTCATCTGTTTCTATGCTGTGGGTTTCTTGTAAGAATGTAATCCCAAAGTATGAGGTTTTCAGCCAATGAAAAATTTGTTGCCTCTTAGTTTTATCCCTAAGACCTCTAGAATTAAATGAATTTATTAGTATTTCTTTGCAGCTCATTATTCAGTTTATTTCTTTTGTGTTTATAACTGCTTTTATGTACAACTGTTTTGAATCCATTTTCATTTTGAGTATGTATGCAGCTTGTAGGTAGCATAATTTGGGGTATTTTTGTGTACGTATTACATACAACAGAGAAATTGTAACATACAAAGACATATATACACACATAATGATAACAAATACAAACCAGCATGTGAAAAACATCCTGATATATGAAAGGGGAAATTTATTAAAAAAAACCTTCTGTTTCAAAGAACCTTTGATTGCTCTTATTTATGATGCTGAGTGAAGATGAATATATCAATATGATTGCTTTGTGAAAAATTATTTAATGATAATATCTGATGATAATTGATGATCGTTGCATAGTTTTTTTTCCCATAAATTTGCATGTTTCTATATCTGAGTAACCTAATTAATTTGCTGAGTAGTTTGTGACTTAACCAACTAATCTAACTAATGACATTATCATGTAAACGACTTGTATTTTTTTCGAAGCAATAACTCTTTCAATATTTTCAAGTAGTAGAACCCACAATCTTTTTTCAACATTTTCTAAAAGCAACAGCTTTCGAGTTACAACTGATTTACTCAACAGTGATACTCTGGCTGTAGCTCAGCTATACAGTGAGGTACAGGTCTGCAATTTTACTATGTTATAGCTGACCCAAAGTAGGTCGATAATATGTTTAAACAAAATACTGTAAATGCAATAGCTTTCAAGTTGCAACTCATTTACTCAGCAGTAATACTCTGAAAGTAGCATTTAAAGAAAATACTGTGCATGCAGTAGTTTTCAAGTAACAACTGTTTTACTCTACAGAGAAAATCTCAAAGTAGCTACCGCTCAGCTATGCTATGATCTAACGGTCTACAATTTGACTTTGACCCATATGTATGTGGAAAACATATTTGAGCAACATTTTCTACATGCAACAGTTTTCAAGTTACTACTGATTTACTCAACAGTGATACTCTAAAAGTGGCTGTAGCTCAGCTATGCAGTGAGGTACAGGTCTGCAATTTTACTATGTTATAGCTGACCCAAAAGTAGGTCAATAATGTATTTAAACAAAATACTGTAAATGCAATAGCTTTCAAGTTACAACTCATTTACTCAGCAGTAGTACTCTAAAAGTGGCTGTAGCTCAGCTATCAAGTAACAACTGTTTTACTCTACAGAGAAAATCTCAAAGTAGCTACCGCTCAGCTATCCCATGATCTACCGGTTTACAATTTGACTTTGACCCATATGTATGTGGAAAACATATTTAAGCAACATTTTCTATATGCAACAGTTTTCAAGTTACTACTGGTTTACTCAACAGTGATAATCTAAAAGTGGCTGTAACTCAGCTATGCAGTGAGGTACAGGTCTGCAAATTTTACTGTTATAGCTGACCCAAAAGTAGGTCAATATCATATTTAAACAAAATACTATAAATGCAATAGCTTTTAAGTTACAAGCTACTTAAAGAAGATACTATGCATGCAATAGTTTTCAAGTAACAACTAATTGACTCAATAGAGAAAATCTCTAAGTAGCTAATGCTCAGCTATGCCATGATCTACAGGTTTACAATTTGACTATGCTATAGCTGATACATATATAGATGGATAACATATTTAAACAGACATCTTCTAAATGCACCAGTTTTCAAGTTACAACTGATTTACTCAACAGCGATACAGTGGCTGTAGCTCAGCTATGCAGTGAAGTACAGGTCTGCAATTTTACTATGTTATAGCTGACCTCAAACTTGGTCAATGACGTATTTAAACAATATACTGCAAATACACTAGTTTTCAAGTTACAAATCATTTGCTCAACAGTGATACTCTGAAAGCAGCTTTGGTCAGCTATGCCATGACCCACAGGTCTGTAATTTTACTTTGTTATAGCTGACCCAAAAGTGCATGAATAACATTTAAACAAATTAGTATTACTCTAAATGCAATAATATTTAAGTTGCAAGCAATTTACTCAACAGTAACAACCTCAAAGTAACTATTACTTGGCTATGTAATGGGCTATTGTTGTGCAATTTTATTATGCTATAGCTGACCCAAAAATACCTGAATATGATATTTATAAAAAAGAATGCAATAGTTCTTGAGCTACAAGTGATTTTACTCATTCTGGTATATAATGAAATGTCAGAATGTAGCCATTACTCACTTAGCTACTGGGATTGCCACCCAAGTTACTCACCATGTTATAGCTATGGACAAAATAGCTAAACAACATATTTTAACAAAATACTCTGAATGCAATGCTTTTCAAGTTATAAGTGATTTAGTGCATGATTTCATGTCTTTAATACATTAAAATTAATTAATAAATTCATAAGAAAAATAATAAAGTAATATTATTAAGAAATTAATAACATTAAGAAATTACTTCTATATTTTTGTAAGCAATTGCTCTTTCAGTACATTCGCCAGGAAGAACAAACAGACTCTAATATTTGGGGCGCAACCAAGCATTTGTCCTAAAATGAAAAGTTTCGTGATAAATATGTATTCCCAACTATTACATTTGCTTCTTTTTGATTGGTGTTGCTTCTTTATCTAAACATTAACGTATTTTTTTCCTTTTATTCTTTTTTTAACATTTGGAATGCTAATTGCTTCCTATTCATTAAATCTGAAGAAAAGGAACTCAAGAAATAATGATTATATATTTTATTAATAATTTTCACAATTGACCTTAATGACAATTTCATATAAAAAAGGAAGGTTTAACTGAATAATTATTTATTATTGTATTGTTCTGTATATAGTCAGTAACCATTTCTTTCAGCTACACTGAAATTCTCAGTCTTTATTCTTCTAGAGTTTTTCTCAGGCTTGTCAAGATTTGACCCAGTATATTCTCTCCTGGCCAATTACTACTGTCAAGGATATTTGGATCAGACAATGCTAATCCACATGAGAAAAGGTTATCTCTGCGGTTGCATTCCACTAGAGTTCCTCGATTGGCTAGCAGCTTGTCTTTTAGTATCTGATTTTGAGAGAATTTAAGAAAGCATGCCCTTTCCATTGTCTTCACATTAGTAGATTAAAACATACTAAATGCATGTAAAAACACAGGCTCCATTGACACAATAACAGACAATATTAATTTGAGTCAAATAATAGAGCTCTAAAGCTAGGAATTAAATGTTACACATTACAACAGCCACAAATTTAGATTAAAGCTTTGCATGAAAGAAAATAGTTTTCCTTACCAGGCGGTCCTTTTCTAGTCTTAGGTGGCACGCATCTGTTTCTCTTGACAGGTAAACATTCTGTGTCACTTTCTGGTCATAAAAAATATATATTAACCTTCACAATGGCTTCTTATGTGTGGGAATTCAATGTTAACTGTTTATATAAATGTAAATAATTTTCCTGCATTAAATCACTTCTGTAAAACTTAATGAAGGTGAATAGGATCTTTAGCTTTAAGAGCTTGGAGAATGGCTAATGCAGAATTTGAGTAGTGAGAAAGCTTAAATATTAAATTAATAACAGAAATGACAGAAAACCTTTAAATTGAGCATCATGTTTAAGCATCTTTTGTTTTCATTTGAAGCACACTGGATCACATCCATGTAGGGGTGTTGCAGTTGTACCGGTATCGTTGGTAGGTAAATAAATTATTGTAAACCGCCATAAAGTTTTCATGTACACTTCAATTTAAAGTAACTTTACTAACTTCACATACAAGATGAATAATTGTCATAAATTTTATGGCAAAATGTCTATTGTTACCCCTGAAGTATTTTGCCATTTAGCCAATAAAATTCACCGATACATCTGGGTCATGTTAGAATTAATTTTTTTACAGTATAGAAAACTATTTGGTTCTCTTGTTTTATTACATAAGAGATGGTTAACCGATAACCGTCCAGGAAGTACAAGTGAAACTGGAAGGAAAAATTCTCTACTGCAACACCCCTACATCCATGCCTGTGGATCAAGGAGTTTCTCAAAAAAGTATTACCACTGTGGATTCCCACACTGTCACATGTCACCTGTAGCTCTGCAGCTGTCACCCCTATAAATATGGTGTATGCATGTCTCAGAAGCCTTGTATAAGCTTTCCATGTGGAATGATGCTAAATATGATATAATGGCTGACCCATATTTTAATATAATTACGAGTCATTGAAGGTTAGAGCCAAAGGTTCACCTAATATTTTAATTATCAAAGGCCAAAGCTTCAGGTTACAAATCCAGTTTCATGAATCACACCAAGAAAGAAGCTGATTGTACAAGTAGTCAAAAATAATAATGTAAAAATAATTCTTGCATCATTTATCACTTTTTCAATAATAAAAGACATCCAACACATTTTCAGTGAAACCTAAGTGTTTGAGATAGTGCTACACAAGCATTTTCCCTTTACAAAAAAATAGAAGAAAACACAATTCCAGGCTTCTATGAAAGGATATAACTGTTGGGCTCACCTATTGGTCCCTTTCTAGTCCTAGCTGCCATCTGTCTTTTTTTCTTGACAGTTGAACATTCTGTGTCACTTTCTGGTGAAAAATACATATATTAACCATTACAAAGATTTATTTCTATGTGGTGAATTTCATTTCATTTGAACTAGACCTACACATCGGAGAATCAATGCAAATTTGTATCCACCGTACAACTTACAGTTTCTAAGGCATAGGCCATGCAAGATTTAAAAGGTCAAGGTCACTACAGCAGGGTCAAAAGTTAAATCAAAGTCACAGCATGATGTTGCAGACCTACAACCCCCAATGATCTTCGTACACCTTACAGTTTCTAAGATATAGACCAAACAAGATTTTGAAAAAAGCTCACTGCATCAAGGTAAAAGGTCAAATCAAGGTCACACTATTATGTTGCACACCTATAACTCCTAACCAATGACACCACCCAGTATCAACTTCCTACACCTTACACTTTCTGAGATACAGCCCGGAAAAACTTTTCCTTGCCTGCCCCCCCACCCACCCATCCGTACACCATGGGTGAAAACAATATCGTAACAGCCCTTCAGGTGTGTATGGTAGTAAAACTAGAAGAAAACAAAATTCAAGGCATCTGTAAAGAAAAAATCTGTTTGCCTCACCCATTGGCCCCTTTCTACTTGTAGATGGCATCTGTCTTTTTCTTCTGGAAGGTGAACATTCTGTGTCATTTTCTGGTTTTTAATTATATACCATATACTCAATAACTCAAGTAAAAGATTCTAAAATAAGATTATCTATACAGTTTTTATAAAATATTTAACCTCTGGCATTCATAATGTATGAAATGTTCTTATAAAAGCCTCAATATTACACACTGAAAATTATAGCATGGGTGCATACTGCTATCTTGAATTATAGTACAACTGAATTACCTAAGGTGATGGTTGATTGTTGTGTTTTACTTTCATTTTTGTGATGAAAAATTACTCATATGTTAGTCAATATTGAAGGTAAAACATTTTTATGCCATATATACCAAAATAAATCACAACATTGCTTTTACCCTGGAGTGGCCTTCATAAAGTAAATAGCTTAAAAAAGGAATCTTCATTTGTAATAATTTGGTCTCAGTCATTCACGAATGGATTGTAATCCACTGAAAACCATTAGAAACATACTTAAAATTCAATTTTGCTGGATATTTACAATTTTGCTGTCTTGATGAAACTAAATATAGGTAAAGCATCTGTTTTTGACAAAAGTCCTATTATGGAGGAACTTGTTGAATTAGAATGCTCCCTAAATTAGTCCACAAGCTTGCATTAATTTAAAGAATTAGGCTACCAGCAAAGCATACACTGATACAATAATAAGAGTAACATTTAAGGAAACTTTTAAAAACTTAAACCCCATTTACACTACAGGTGGTATAACCCCGTGGTTAAAAGTTTTACACAGAGGTGGAACTGCTTCCCAGGACACCTCATATTTTCCTTGATTTTAAAAATCTTTTACACTACAGGAGCACGGCCACGGATTGGACATGGTTTGTAACCATGTAACAGTAGAGCAACAATAGTACAAATGTTGGTCACCAAGAGGCAACCTCCATTAACCTCAACTCATCTTCAGTTGTCGTTGGACAAACATGTTCTACCAAAACGAGACAGAATCACATCCTTACATTAACTGCAGATGTCAGAGGCAGAAATTTTAAACATTTTAAAATTTTGATAGAACACTCAAGGAATGTGACAGCAGGCCACTGTATCCAAGTTTGCGCACAAAAGTCAGATGGTAGTTGGAGGACAGTCATTTGTCCAATGCCTAAACTGTGAGCTATACTACTTGTAGTATGAAAGGGGTGTAAGCTACAAGTTGAAACTAAAAATAATAAAAACATAGACAATATTTTGTAGAAGTAGAGCTGTCAATCAAAAACATTATATTATGAAAAAATGTATAAGGATCTAAAATGGAATCAGAGAAATGTCTACCAGTAAAGGAGCAAGGAATAAGCGAATGTGTTTTTATTGACAATACTTCTACGCTTAAGAACACAAAAGAAACACAGAGACTTGCTAGTTCTGATGGTAAGCAGTAAAGGTAGTCCTTGTCTATTTTAAAGTTTAACAATGCTTAATATAAAATACCAGCCTACAAAATGACTTTACAATATTCCAAAATTCATAATTTTGCACCCTTTGTAAAACCAATTTGTGTGCAAATGTTGTAGTGCATATTGTGCTTACTTTTAGTTAAATAATCATCCATGCAATCATCATCTGCCACCACATCTTCTCCATCTTCATCTTCTGGTATTTGTATATCTAACAATTAAAATATTTTAACAAAAATACTGAATTAGAAGACCAGTTTTATAAAATTCAAGAATACTTCACAAATTGGAATTGGAAACGTGTAGAATTTTCGGGGCCTTTATCTCACAGCCAGTGGAGATAGTGTAGGAATCATGAGATATAGCAGAGATGATAAAACACTAACTTAAACAGTCTTTTAGTTTTCTATAAAGGTACAGGAGAACTAACACTAAAAAGTGAAAATGGGTGTAAAGACAAAAATCACAAGACAAATTAATAGCAAAATGACAGCATTAATTTGAAAACAAAAACGTATGAAGCTATGTAATATCTCTATTGATCTGTTGATCAACAGACCTATAGCTGCCAATGAAGAAAGCATTATTATGTAAAAGTATATTTTAAAATAAGTAACAGCAATCAATATAGCACTGTATCCAGGTCAAAGGTCAAACCAAGGTCACATCATGTCATTGTAACACTACATTTTCCAAAGCAATATGCCTGGCATGTATCATCTTCTGATCATTTTCTGAGATAAAAAACCACACAAGATATTTAAGTTCAGATTCACTATAGCAAGGTCGAAGGCTAAATCAAAGTCACACCATGACACAACACATGCTCAGCCCAAACCACTGTCTCTTTACAACATTATTTTCCTACACCTTACAGTTTGTGAATGAAACACTGACAGGATTTAAAGAGTGGGGCTTACTATGGCAAGGTCAAAGGTCAAAGCAGGGTCAAAATGTTGAACACCTACACCCCCAGCCAGTGTCCCTGTATGAATCAACTCATTACAGTTTATAGTTTCTCAGGCACAGATTGGACATGAATATTCCTGCCATCCACCTGATTCTACAACCAATCGCTTTACTAGATACCAAGATTGAACAAAATACTGTTACAGTTTTTAAAGGCTATCTGTAAAACAGTTTCAGCATCTAAACAATCTGAAAGCAGTTATTATTTGAAAATCATGTAGGATAGACTATTTTTGTTCCACTGTTACAAAAGTACACACAAGAAGTTTGAGGAATCGGTTCTTATAATCATGTCTGGTTTCACTCATTAAATGTTACTGGCATGGTGACAATGTACATGATTAAATAGACTTGTATTTTAAAATTTAATATGCAGATCTAGTACTACTGTTAACTTCCTTTTAAAGCAATTTTAAAGAACAGTCCTAGTTCATTATCAAATGATACAACACATAAATAATGCACATAAATACACGTATAGTCTCAAATACAGGACTGCACCAGGTTACCAGTGACTAGAACATTTTTATAACCCTATATTATGGTAGTGCTAACTTGCTACAAGTTCAAAATATAAAGCAGAACCCATTGCAATATTCTCTTTGTTACTAAAAATGATGTGCAACATTCAAAGTTCATAACTCAGTTGAAAGTAAAACTCTAGTTCAAGGGTAAAAAACTGCACATACCAGAAATGTCAATATCAGAAATGCTTTTCCCAGCATATTGCGAGATTTGCCCATTTTCTGCAGCCAATAAGAGTTTAGATACTTTGGCGATTTCTACAGTTGCCTCCTGCAGTCGATAGAAATTTGTATGTGTATTCACAGAATGGGCTAAATGCCCAGAGAGCCATTCTATTTCCCCTCCATTTAAATCCATTATCTAAGAAAGAAACAGAAAAACGGCATTATTAACAGTAACACAATCTGCATTGAAAATAACTTTGGTGGCAGAAAATCATATTTAAAATGGGGCATAAGTGTTTTGCTTTCATTTTAACAAATAGAAATGGATGAAACCATACCCTTCTTGGCAGAGATTCCTAAGAAAAATTTAATTCAAACTTTAAGTCACACCTAGTACCTTGATTATTTTGTCACAGGTAGTTGGAAGGGCAGAGGAAACCAATACATACAGTAGGTCAAAATTTTGTACTGTAAACTGCCAACTAATGGCAAGCAACTACAGTAGGACCTCTATTATCTGACCCTCTTTGGAGAGTAAAACTCAGGTTGGATAATAGAAAGGTAGGGTGATAGGAAGGCTAAAGTAACATGTTTAAATGGAGTTGGGAGAGTCTAATTGAGGTTGGATAATTGAAAATTCAGATAATAGAGGGTCGGATAATAGAGGTTCTGCTGTACCAGCTTCCCATGTAAAGTCAGGACAAGATTCAAACTCTGATCTCAGAGGTGGAAGGCAAGTGTATTACCACTGTGCCATGGTCTCTATTTGCTATTTTCAATAATTTATTATTATGTACAAACTGAGAAGCACAACATATTTAAGTTAATGCAAGACCAATACCACAACTTATCAGTTGGTATTTCTAGCAATAATAACCCATTCATTGTATAATGTTTAAAATCTACTACCACAGACTTAAAAATGAAAAACAGTGGAAATACAGTACATTGACTTAACAAAGAGTGATGGTTGGTCATATATTTTGGAGTGGCACATTCTAAGTTGTAGTGCTTCTTATTTGAATGCTTTATTTATTAGTTTAGAACATTTAAATCTGATGCCAAATTTGGAAAAAATACTAATCTCTGAATGATTTGATGTTTTTACCTTCTACTTGAAACACTGATATATCGTTAACTGGTGGATTTCAGTGCATAACTGTGACAACTAGTGTGTATTGCATTCCTCCATCCCCTTAAACTACAACCATTCTGTAAGTTAAAAGTGTTGAAAGTAAATTTAGTCAATGATTTGATGAAAATACCTAATAATAAATTTCTTTGCTTCTGCCACAATAAATATACAGCTTAAGATAGCAAGAACATAGAATTTACAAACCTGGCAAACTGTAGAAATGTACTTTCGTAAAGCATTAGAACTGATCAGTTCTGGATTCTGACATCTTGCATCTTGTGCCACTTTCCTTAGGGTCTGCCAAGTGTCCAGATGTCCTTCCCCCTGATTTGCAAAAATGTACACATTTGTGTCGGCCAAACCACAATCGCCTCTTTTCTGTATCAGTAAATCAATGGCACTGACCATTTCTGTTGTCAGTAATGTGTTGACTTTCTTATTCATTTTGCCCTGGCTCTGTACCATGTCTACCCTGTGAAATACACAGGAAGATACTGTTATGACAAAGTTGTCCTGTTTGTAGATTTTCATTAGTAGATGTTTCGAATATTGTGAATTTAGGTCAACTGAAAGTTTTACAAGTTCAAACCACTGAATATATGTTGCAACAGAACTTCAAATTTGACAGATATATATGCATGATTTGTATATATTCTTTATTTCAATTTTATTTTGCAGGATTTGAAGTTCTGTTGCCAGAACTTTAAATCTCCTCAAACCAAAGAAACTTAAGAACTGGAGGTTCTGTCAGATTGGAAGTTCTGTCACGAAACATTTATGCACAAACACACAAAATTACACCAGTTAAATAACATTAAAATTATCCAAGCATTTTTTCACTATCACAATAAAGCAAATATGTTACTGCGAAAAAATCCATTTTGCACACCAGTAGTTCCAGTGTTTTTATATTGTCACATGAAAAAATTGATTTGTCATATATTTTATCTTTAATTTAATATTTTAAATAATTTAATTTAATATATTTTATCCTTAATTTAAGCAGGAAATAAACCCTTCTATTGCTTAGGCTTCATGCAAGATAGGTTACAGTTATTAATATTTAGATAGCTGGAGGTATGACAAGATGTATTGATAAATTTTCAGATTGACTAAAAATTCAAATATTTTATATTTCCCTTCAACCCAATGAAAGCCCACCTTTGGAACATTTTCTTTTCTAGGTCACTTAAACTACAAAGGACCTCATGATTGGCTGTTGCTGTCCAGTTTGGTCTGTTTTGATATGCAGTAATGAGCAGTTTTGCTGTTTCGGCTCCTCTGCGTTTGTTCAGCAGAACAATTCTTTCTAAAGTAGCTTCAGCTAGAGATCACCAAGCAGCAAAATTAGTTTCCTCTGCCAAAATGTTTGAATTTTTTTGTATCTCTGCATCAAGGTGTTTCTTTAAGATCACCAAATCCTCTGTAATGGGCAGTATCTCAGGCTTGTTGAATTTGTTAGTTTTTAATGTAGCAAGTGCTATGCTAGATATGACATCTTTCCACTCATTATGCATTAATTTCAAAAAAACATCAGAAGCCTTCTCCCCCTTTTCATCCATCTTCCTCATTGCCACTCCAGTTTTAATCTGTCCTAACTTGATAAGATTGTGGCCCAATCTCAAAGCAAGACCCGGTTTTTCAAACACTGTGATCCCCTCACTGCTTGCTGAAGTACCAACAAGCTCTCTTACACTTTGAATAATATTGTCAAAATGTCGGCCATCAATGATTTGGTAATAAGTGAGTGAGCATTTGGCCAATGATTTTCGATTTTCATTTAAAATTATTTTCAGCCTGGAAAGTTGTCGCAACCTTTGTGATACATCATTTCTTCGCCTTGCTCCAAGTTTGGCAATCAAAATTTCACCCATCCTTATCAGTAAAAGGTCATTTGCTATTTCTTGAGCAATGTCATCTTGTTTGGTTCTTAGTGTTCTTAAAAGTTGAATACCATCCTCGACAGGCTTTTTGCAACTTGATTCTAGCATCAAAGTAGCCTCAGCGGTAACTCGTTGAGAGGGTTTCACCAAAGATGACTTAAAAGGACATACTTTGGAATGTCTCCACAGGTCTTGCTTAGCATAAAATGCCTTACAGAAAATGCAAGGCAAAAACTTAGAAATATCCACTTTGCCAACACTTTTCCTTCTAGCAAGTATAAGATTGTCATTTTTTTTCTTCAATCATCTTAACATTGTGTGCAAAATTTCCCTTATTTTTAATAAGTGTTATTGCCCTTTTTCTCTCCATGCTCTTAAGTGGCAAAGACAAAGCTTTGGCCACATCATGCTCTTCACTGTGTACACTTTGAAGATGGTCAACAATGCGGTGCTTGATCATGCGGTGGCAGTAAATGCAGCAAAATATTTTATCATACTTTCTTTTTGTGGTGTTCCTTTTTCTGTCCATTCTGTTGTGATAAACTTCTGTGTTGTCCTGCCCATAACATTTATCTTCAGTATTATCATGATCACTGACTTCTTCCTGATGAAGAACATTTGTCTTGTCATGTCCATAACTTTCATCTGTCTTCTCTTGACTACTATTCCTTATCAGAAGAGATACTTCTGTATTGTCATGTGCACAGGGTTCATCTGCATTGTCTTCACCATTGTCCCATCTGTGAGGAAAAACTGATATGTTGTGATGCTCATAACATTTATCTTCAGTTTTACCATGACCACTGACTTCTTTCTGATGAGGAACATTTGTGTTGTCATATCCATGTTCAACTGTATTCACTTTTGTTTTGTCATGCCCACAAGACACTACTAAATTGTCATGTTCACAAAAATTATCATCACTTTGTTCTTTAACACCGTTTTCTAATACATAAGGAATTGCTGTGTTGTCATGTCCACAATTTTCATCTGTCTTCTCTTGAATACTATTCTCTGCCAGAAGAGATATTTCTGTATTGTTATGTCTACAAGGTTCATCTGTATTGTCTTCACCATTGTCCCCTCTCTGAGGAGAAACTGATGTGTTGTCATGCCCATAACATTTATCTTCAGTTTTACCATGATCACTGACTTCTTCCTGATGAGGAACATTGGTGTTGTGATTTCCATGTTCAACTGTATTCACTTTACTAGTTTCCCCTTTTCCATCAGAAACTTTTGTCTTGTCATGCCCACAAAACACTACTGAATTGTTATGCTCACAAAAATTATCATCACTTTGCTGTTTAAGACTGTTTTCTCCTACATGAGAAATTGCTGTGTTGTCATGTCCACAATTTTCATCTGTCTTCTCTTGACTACTATTCTTTATCAGAAGAGATATTTCTGTATTGTCATGCCCACAAGGGTCATCTGTATTGTCTTCACCATTGTCCCCTCTCTGAGGTGAAACTGATGTGTTGTCATGCCCAAAACATTCATCAGTATGCCTTTGACTATTGCTCACTGCCTGATGAAGAATTCCTGTGTTGTCATTTCTACAACATTCACTTTCCTTCTCTTGACCATTGCTCCCTGCCTGATGTGAAATTCCTGTCTGGTCATGCTCATACTGGCTTGTAGTAGAGGAATACTTTTCTGCATCAGCATAAAAACAAAAAATACATGCTATATTCAGTGCGCCTATTGTAAAATAGCATCAGAGATGCCAGTACCATACTGCCTGAGGAAATTGTTTTCAACACCATGAAATATAAAAGTAGTGAAACAGTACAAAGATTGGGATACTCTTAGAGCAGTGCCAGTTATATAAAGATTGGAATACTGTTTAAGTAGAGAAAATAACGTCTAAGGGTCATCTGTATTGTCTTCACCATTGTCCCCTCTCTGAGGCAAAACTGATGTGTTGTCATGCCCAAAACATTCATCAGTATGCCTTTGACTATTGCTCACTGCCTGATGAAGAATTCCTGTGTTGTCATTTCTACAACATTCACTTTCCTTCTCTTGACCATTGCTCCCTGCCTGATGTGAAACTCCTGTCTGGTCATGCTCATACTGGCTTGTAGTAGAGGAATACTTTTCTGCATCAGCATAAAAACAAAAAATACATGCTATATTCAGTGCGCCTATTGTAAAATAGCATCAGAGATGCCAGTACCATACTGCCTGAGGAAATTGTTTTCAACACCATGAAATATAAAAGTAGTGAAACAGTACAAAGATTGGGATACTCTTAGAGCAGTGCCAGTTATATAAAGATTGGAATACTGTTTAAGTAGAGAAAATAACGTCTAAGAGAAAGAAAATGTATGTAAAGATAAAGAATTAAAACAAGACAATTTAATAGCAAGATGACAGCATTAAGCAGTAAACTAAAATTGTGATACATACCTACAACCCCTAAGCTATGTCACTACCAACTATCAACTTCCCACACTTAACGGTTTCTGAGATATTGCCTGGACAAAATGTTAAAGGTCAAGGTTACTACGACAAGATCAAAGGTCAAATCAAGGTCACACAAAGACATTGCACACCCACTAACCAATGTGCCTACCAAGTATCAACTTCCATACACCTTGCAGTTTCCGAGATATAGCCTGGACAAGATTTCCAAACTCCAGGTCACTACGGCAATGTCAAAGATCAAATGAAGGTCACATCATGACGATGTACACCTACACCCCCTAACCAATGTCCCTATTAAGTATCAACTTCCTGCACCTTAGGGTTTCTGAGATGCAGCTCTGGCAAACTTTTTCCAGCCGCCCGCCCTCATGTGACACAATGGGTGAAAACAAAACCCATACAGCCCTTAAGGGCTGTGGGGTAAAAAGCACTACCATGAATATTGTAAAATGATTATTTTATACTTATGTATTATCAAGAAACATTGGGCCTTGGTGGTGTAGCAGTTAGAGTGCTTGTCTCCAACCTCTGAGGCGGCTGGTTCGAATCCCGGGCTGGGCGCCACATGTTGGAAAGTTGGTAGTTACTTGCCAATGCCCGGTGGTTTACAGTGGAGAATCTTGACCAACTAGTATGCACTGGTTCCTCCACTCCTAACCTACCCGTCACAATATGACCCTGGGTGTTGAACGTGACGTAAAATGACAACTAAATCTAAATCAAAAAACAGTAAACCAAAAATTGTCCTTATAATGACACTCAAACGATGTTTGATTTCATGAATCTACCAATGCCCATGTGTCAAACATTACTTTTCTTTTTACCTATTACATGGAATAATATGAAACAAGCAATCAGGGAATGGGCTCTGTGTGAGCTGACTGACAGCACATTTAGCTTAAAAATATAGGAAACATCTGTAGACATAAAGGTGAGCACAAATGAACACTTGGTTTTTGGCACAAAGTGTTATGGCCAGATAGCTGCCAAAATCATAAGATTTTTGGATGCAAACCATTGGTGTTGTTGAATGTCACTTTTGGGTAAAAACTCAAGCTATCTTTATTATTTTTGGGTGAGATACATGTGATATCTAAACAAGAATAGAGTTTTCCCAGCTGACATTTTGGGAAAAGTTGTCAAAGAGGTTCCTTGAACAAACAGAACTTGAGAATATATCAAAGATCAAACCCCTCTAGGATCAAGTTTGTAAAAAAGATAATACAGATCCAAAATCTATAATTTACAGGTTCTAAAGTACAACTGGCTATATTATGTATATAAGCTGTTATACAAATCTCTTCACTACAAAGGTAAAACATGGCAGATACCAGTTTAAGTTTTAAATAATAAGTAAAGAAATTTTAAAATAAAAAAAAATTCATGCCACATTAATATACTATCAGAAAAAAATGATTATCTAGATGCTGCAATGCCATTGCAGCTGATAGGAAAAGTCATCAAAATCCTAGAGGGCCTCTAAATAATACATTGGCAGTTTGTATGTGAACTCCCTGTGCTTTACGGGTGTACCTTCGGGGGCCAAACTTGGCTCAGAATCTCAAATTTTCACTATATTTGATCTGGAGATTAAGTTATTTATCTTAAACTTGCTATGTTAGCACTATATTGGCATTTTTAACTGGAGGAAGACTGTCACTTTCTATTTTTGGATATTTTATGTTCGGAGATGTGGGTTTAAGTCACTGTGTTAAGCAATATTTTCTTCACAATGCAATAAATTACACAAACTGGATTTTTCTGAATAATAAAAAATCAGAATTACAACAGGAGACTAAGATAAGTTTCCGAGTTTAACTATCAGAAGAGTCAGATAAAAAGTGAAGCCATTATTTGTGTACACCAATGCAGGTATTTTAATCCCATTTATTGAGCATATTTATGCAATAGGGAAGTACTGGAAAATACAGTAAAAATATGCAGTGTATGCAGCAAAATACAACAGGTTAAAATTTAAAAAAACTTGAATATGAACTTTTCTGTAGTTACTGTTTAGGCTGAAAATCTGTGCAAAATCACTCTTCTACCAGTTAAGAGACATTTGTGATTCATGAAATTTGAGCAATAATTTGGAATTCATAGCAAACGGAGTCAAAATAAGTTCAGTAATTTATAAGCTAGAATATGTAAACTTTGTACATGCAGGGTTTTAGCAAAATGCATGTGCTTGTTTTGTAGAAGGCCACCAATTTCATAAATTTTCAGCTGACATAATCATGCAAATTTCAAAGTGATTGATTTGTTAAGGTTGTCCAGAACTGATCAATAGCTGTTGTAATATAAATTAAGTTGATGAATGCAAGGTGAGGACATAAAATTTATATTTGACAAGTATATGCCAGTGCCATTTCTGCAAAGAAGGGCACTTGTAGTACATTAACCTTCAATACCTGTTACTGTAGCCAAATCTTCTTCAAAGCTCTCCTTTAGATAGTTGTATCTTTTCTGCACTATGCGGTCTGTATAAAAGAAAAATTACCTTTATAATGCTGCTAGATTTATTGTATATTTTGTGGTTAAAATGTAGTAATATTAAGACATTTGCCAGGGTACAATAGCTGGGGACTAATACCAGCACATATTTTCACTTTCCAATTTTTATCAGAGGGTTCTATATCTTACTTACTCCTGCAAAAACAAGAGCAGATTGGAAAAACAGAAATTCATTAGAAAACATATTACAGAGATTAAACAATAATTGTTTCAAATAATGGCTCTACACATATTTAGTCTTCTTCTTTAGGTTTCAAAGATTTTTTTTCTTAGAAGTTACAAAACACAGCATCATTCATGCATTTCCTGGTTACACCAGGCCAGGTCATCATGATACAATTTTAAAAAGGACTGGTCTGTAATGTTAAATACATAGTCTAAAAGAATGCAGGACATCCAAATATGGAAACTAGAAATTTGTTGCTTGCTTTATAGTGAGCGGACGGTTTATCCCCAAAGAATAAGTCAGAAGAAGACCTCTGACCAAGTCAATTATGTTCCTGTGAGAAATTGAAATATAATCAATATAAACATATTTTCTATGAAGAAGTATGTAGTTTGAATGTTAGTTCATGAGGTAGTATTAATAAAACAGAAAAGGTATACACAGAGAGGAAAAGGAATAGACCAAAGAAATCAGGAAAAAGTGACAATTTTTTCAGTCATAGGTGTCAAAGATGAATAAAGGCCCAAGCCAATTTATAGAAATGAGAAAAACTGTGAAAGCTGTGAAAGTTCAAGCTGTGAAAGTTCAATTTCATTGCTTTAGGCCCAAAAGTTCCACATTAGAAGATCCAAAGGCCAGGGTTTCCTATAAGTTATATCAATATTCCAAACCTATACAAGGTTAATAAGAGAGATATAGTCCTTTTTGAAGTTTAGTTTCCTCATTTGACCTTGAAGGAGAGGTCACAGGTCAAATCTTACCGCATCAGAAGATTTGCATCACATGGTTTCCTATAAGTTGCTCGTACATACCAAACCTGTACAAGCAAGAATAAGTGAGATAAAGACCCTTCAAGATAACTCAAATCTGACCACATGAAAAGATTCACAGCATATGATTTCCTCTAGGTTGTTTAACACGGCAAACCTCTAGAAGCAACAGCTTTAAAGTTACAAGTGGTGATAATTGACAGTTATTTATTCATTATATAACTTTTTTAAAAAAGAAAAAGTAGCTAATTCTTTGCTATGCAAAACACAAGAGGTCTGAAACTTTATTATAACAAGATTTACCTGACTTAGTTAGATTTGATGGTGTTAGACATTTACTCATTATATTATTTTGCTACAATATAAAAAGTAGCTATTTCTCTCTTATCTAATGAAATAAAGATGCAAACTTAATGGTATCTTGTAACTAATGATAAAGTTTGTGAATACCTTATCTATGCAAATACTTTAAATGCAACAGTTTTTGAGTTATAAGCCATTTACTCAGAAAACCTAAAATAACTATTACTCACTTTATTTTGCCCCCAGGCCTACAAAAACAATAGGGTTACGAGACATCATACTTACCAATTCATGCACCAACTATAAAATAAATCTGAAAGAAACTGTGCCCTATAGCTTGAACACAAACAATAGACAAACTTTGACTCTTGGGTTACCAAAAGACTGGGGTGGTAAGATCTCTGCCATAGCAAGCCACTTGCAAAGTTTAAAAGAAATCCAAAAAGATATGTGGCTCTATATACCTCATCTGGGATGAATTTAATTGAAAATTGTTGGTAAATGGTGTTGACTGACAAAAATATATTCCCAATAACATCTTTGAATAACTATATCATACAAAGATAAAAATGTGATGAGCATCTTGAAAAGCCACTTTCTGTAATGGTATTTTAAGTATATGAAAATTGCCAATTGCATTGTTTTGGTGTTTTCCAGCGAAATACCCCTACCATTTCCTAACAGTAGCTACTTATTTGGTAAAGCAAACTTTTAATTATATTAGAATTTAAAAAAATCCAGAAATAAATATTTTGGCTCCAAGAATTCCCCACCAAATATTAGCATGGAGAAGGAATCAACTTAACTAAAACACAACAATCTTAAATATGTCATGTAATTACCCCTCATCTCTATCACCAGTTTCTTGTTCGGGCTGAAGGGCTTTATATCTTTTTTCCTTTTACAAGTTTGCCTAAAAATTCACGTGATAACAGTAAATTGCAAGTTTCTACATACAGGAACTTCAGTGTGCAGATATTACTAGAAGAGCAGGGTTTGCTTTGTAGAGCAAAAAAAAAAGAAAAGGTATTTCCACAGCGTATGTAAACTTTATTTGAAATGTAATCAATTTTAGTTTCTTTTGCGATAAAGGTATCCTAAAAATTTGATGAAAATCTGTGCATGGATTTAGCAAAAAAAAAAGAAAAGGTATTTCCACAGCGTATGTAAACTTTATTTGAAATGTAATCAATTTTAGTTTCTTTTGCGATAAAGGTATCCTAAAAATTTGATGAAAATCTGTGCATGGATTTGTACAGTGAAGCATGCATAAATTTACAAATGTCTAAAAGACAGGAAAGATATTCCCTTGGCAATAGTAAAACTGTTTGCCCTAACCAAATCTGCTTTGTTCCCTGATATTGGGATTGACATATCTTGAATATTTGTTAAAAATTCAGGCATGACAACATTTTTGGAAATTTGCACAAACCTCTTCAGCTCCAGGATACACATAGTCTGATTTTTTTTAAAATATGTGCAGCTTAGGGGATAACAGTAACCCAAATATTAATGGTTTCCAGTTAAATAGAATGGATATTTGGGAGTACATTTAGCAGTTTCTAAAATTAAAGTTTCTTTGAGATTCTTAAAAATCATGACAGATCAGAGTGCATACCTTTACAAAGGCACACTGGTTCAAATCACTAGAACAGTCCAACAATTTAAAGTTGGATAATGATTTTTCTCGTAAAGGTCATTCATCAAGGCAGTGAATCAAAACATACCTATGGATAACCTACAAATTCAATGGATTCACTTACCCTGCACCATCACTTGGGAAAATCACCTCAACGGAGGATCTAGAAAATGACTCTACTACACCAGGCCACCACATAGAGGTCCCGGTTGAGCCTATCCTTGCCCACACAGGCATTCCAATGTTGTATTCTGAAGCAGAACAAATTGTAACTTGAAGCTAACCAAATCAGCGGATCATAAAAATAAGGAAATTTAATATATTTAAATATGATAATATTATGGGAGAAATGGCTTTTACATGATGAAGGCTTGAAACAAGACATTTCATTTCTGAGGGTATGAAGAAATGGTTTGAGTGAAAAGTTTTATAAAAGACGTTTTATTTTGATAATTGCATGTATATAATTTGCTAAATGTGCTTGTTAATTACACACTCTAATTTACTTTTTTGCAACCAAAAGAATGGATGCTCTGGCTTGCGAGCAATAAAAACATCTTACCAGATTCATAAAATATTAGTTGTGGCATTGTCTGAAACAGAATAGAAATTATCCTGTACAAGGAACATAGGTAGTTAATTGACACAAGTGAAGATAAATCATAAGCATTCAACATTCATAAAGGGCCTCTGGGTAGCCTGACAGTACTTTTAGGCTTTACAACACATATAACAACACCAGAAAACATGTTTACAGAGTTGCAGCTCTATTCTTTTTACATTTGGTACAATTGATAATACACATATATTTGAAGACCCATAAATCGTATATTTTCCCCACCTTTTGTATGAAACAATTCAAAACTCATTCTTTTGGTATATCATCAGAATAGATTTACAGATTGCAACTTTTCAGTGAGGAAATTTAGTACTTGCTTTACTTATTTTTTAATACTCAACTTAAGGAAAAGTCAACAAATAGACAAATAAATAAGTGCCAAACATAAAGGCAACATATAATGCCCCTTAGCAATGCCAATTTTTAAAATTAAATCCAGACCTAAGGCAGCAAAAACATTTTAGAAATTACAGAAAGTCTGTTCTGGACTTTGCTAATTTTAGAACATAATTTAAAAAATAATCTGGCTGTATGCTGTATATACAAAGTATGAAGAAGTACAACATCTTTTTTATATTGTAGTGCTAAAAGGCAGTTCAAATTAACAATTCATATTACCATAGCTTAATGCTTTAGTGTCTGTAGCATATGGAGAAGATACTGACCTCATAATTTTAATGAAAAAAATTAACACTAAGATTTACACACCTGAGGCCTATCAATTATTGCAGGTCTTACATCAATAATATTCTTCAATCAAAAACAGTAAATCTTCTATATTGTATCACAAACTCTCAATGCAGTGTATGTGAAAACACTTATCAGCTGAAACAAACCTGGTTCTTGAATATATTTACTGAAGACTAAATTAACAATTCATATTACCATAGCTTAATGCTTTAGTGTCTGTAGCATATGGAGAAGATACTGACCTCATAATTTTAATGAAAAAAATTAACATTAAGATTTACACACCTGATGCCTATCAATTATTGCAGGTCTTACATCAATAATATTCTTCAATCAAAAACAGTAAATCTTCTATATTGTATCACAAACTCTCAATGCAGTGTATGTGAAAACACTTATCAGCTGAAACAAACCTGGTTCTTGAATATATTTACTGAAGACTATTGGACAAAAATTTCATTGGCTTCCAGTTAAATACATGGTACAGTTCAATATAAGCCTAACCACATACAAAATTCTCGAACATGGTCAACCACAAATCTAAGAAAAATAATCCTCATCTGTGCACGTCATCTATAAATATTACATATAGCAAGCCAAAAATTTAATTTCCTTCACATCCCTTTTGAACATGAAGTTCACAAATCACACAAACATTTTTCTAAGTCGTTAAGTCATTATGCTTCAAATCTGTGGAAGTTTCTTCCTTTCGACATAAGAAATAACCCGTTTGACACATCCTGGAGAAAACATCTTAAGACTCACATTTTTAACTAAAACTTCAAAACTTAGTACCTTTCCCTCCAGTCACACCCAGAACCCTAAATTACTGACCTAGATTGTCCACTCGAACAGTATTTTGTTAAGCTAGTGCACTGAGTTCCCATTGTAGCTAAGATATTGTGCCTGCAAAGCAGTAGATTAAATTAGATTCAATATTTGGAATGAATTTTTAAACTAATATTTCAATAGCAATCAACCTATCAATATAAACAGATACAGCAAAAATATGGCTTTGTGAAACTGGAAATGCAACTTATTGACTATACATACTTGAGCTTTTGGCTGCTGGTGTTTCACATGATAATTTCAAACCATGTTAAGTTATTAACTTGCCTTATTTGGCAAAGGATGAAGAATTTATGTAGTCCAAAGGTTTTTGTAAAAGAGTCTTTTCATGTAGGCCAATATATAATGGGTCATTATAAACATTTTTTCCAATCAATCGATATCTGGACAATTTGGAAGTGCATTCGTTTTCACGTGTCAAGCAATCTCTACTTGATTGCGATCCACCTAATTGGTAGCTACTTTCACCTACTGATGCATTTTTAACTTTATTGCTAAATTTGTCACTAGGTCCCTGAGATTCACACACTGATCTCTGTGGTAAATGAGATGTTTCACATATATTTAGAGAAGGGCCTGGTTTGTTGTTCTCAATGTGTTGAGGCCCTTTGAGTAACCTTTTCTTCAATTTTTTCTGCAATTTTTTTCTCTTTATATATGCAGCCCGTTTTTCTTTGTCATGTTTTCCCATTACCTGGAACAAAATTAACTAGAGCTATGCATCGGAGACCGGTGCAAATTTGTATCCACCGAAAAGACAACTCACCGAAGCCAGTGAACCACTGTTTGACCTTGAAGGAGAGGCCCAAGGTCAAATCTAGCATCAGAAAATTCCTAGCCCAAGATTTCGTATGAGTTGGTTTCATACTGTAAACTTCTAGGATCAATAATAAGCGAGTTATAAGCACTTTTAACTTTGGCTATCCTTGTTTGACCTTGAAGAAGGGGCCCAAGGTCAAATCTGACCATGCCACAAGATTTCCAGCCCATGATTTTCTATAGGTTGGTTTACCATCCCAAACCTGTAGGACCAATAATAAGCGAGTTATAAGCACTTTTAGCTTTGGCTATCCTCGTTTGACCTTGAAGGAGGGGCCCAAGGTCAAATCAGACCACACCAGAAAATTCCTAGCCCAAGATTTCGTATGAGTTGGTTTCATACTGTAAACTTCTAGGAGCAATAATAAGCGAGTTATAAGCCATTTTAACTTTGGCTATCCTCTTTTGACCTTGAACGAGGGGCCCAAAGTCAAATGTGACCACACAAAAAGATTCCCAGCTCATGAGTTTCTATAGGTTGGTTTACCATCCCAAACCTCTAGGAGCAATAATAAGCGAGTTATAAGCACTTTTAACTTTGGCTATCCTTGTTTGACCTTGAAGGAGGGGCCCAAGGTCAAATCAGACCACACCAGAAGATTTCCAGCCCATCATTTCCTATATGTTGGTTTACCATCCCAAACCTGTAGGACCAATAATAAGGGAGTTATAAGCACTTTTAGCTTTGGCTATCCTCATTTGACCTTGAAGGAGGGGCCCAAGGTCAAATCCGACAACATCAGAAGATTTGTAGCACATGTTTCCTATAGGTTGGTTTCACATTGCAAACCTCTAGGACCAATAATAAGGGAGATATAGGCACTTTTAAAGTCCGCTATGTGGGTTACTTCGGCACTCCGTGGATAACCTTGAATTAAGAGCTTCAAGGTCAAATGTGTGCAAGGTTGTAGAGGACATGTATATCTGTTATACATATCACCTATGAAGAGATTCAACCTTCTACCTATGAGAAACAGCCAGTAGAAAAATTTGATTTTTTTCAAAGAAATACCTGTGGCGGCCATCTTGTTTTTTAGAATGAGGATATTTTCCTTCCCAGAGAAGCTTACCCCCAATGAAGATATCCTGCAAATTTGGTGAACCTAGCTGCTGTCATTTTCCTCTTAGAGCGTTAACGGCGAAAATCTCTTTACGCGCGGCGGCGGCGGCGGCGTAGCGAACGCTAAACCAAAGTATCCACCGGATGCTTCCGGTGGATACAATAAATCAATAACTGTTCCTGCAAGCAGAAAAATCTGTTCAAGTTTTCACCTGCTATATTGTAAGTTCCTTCACAATATGGGAAATTTAGGAAAATTTATTATAAGTTCTTTATTTAATGTATGGAAACTTACTGGTAGTTATATTGGAAACAGTGATGAAACATCATGACTTTTTATTAGAGTACATACAACTTACTTTATATTATTAAGTCTTTATTATTTAGTAGTTTGTTCATTTATATTGGAAACAATGGTGAAAATTCAAACAAGGCAGAAAAGCTTAGTTTCTACATTTCTTTTGGGTTTTTTGCATATAGCCTGTCTATCTCAGTTTATTTGGGATATCATGTGATGTACAAGAGGATAAAAAAGTGCAAAGATAAGGAGTATTTTTAGAATAAGTTATGTAAAGGCATAGGAGAAATAACTCTCAATAAAGAGAAAATCTATCAAAGGATGCAGTATCAAAACAAGACAATTTATTCATAGAGAAAATTCATCAAATATGGCAATAGAAAACATCTTGACAGATCAAGGGTCATAGGTCAAACCCAGGTAGCACCATGATTTTACCTATGTACAAGTTGAAACTAACATCTCTACCACACATCAACTTTGCATACCTTACTGTTACTGAGATACAACCATGAAAACATTTTCCTGCTGATCACCCAACCAATTCTATAACTTTTAAAAATTTGACATTTTATTAAAGTGTACACCTTTTACAAAATTTCATATCTGATGAAATGAGGAAGAGTAAAAAGTGTTTCCTGTGCAGGTTACAAATTCTTGGTTTACAGTTACAATTTGGGACTGCTCTAGTGACTCTTTCATCTAACATATGCACCAAAAAATAAGCACTGCATGCCCTTGTTGGGTGAATTAAGCCAAAAACCTATCTGTCAAGGAATAATAGCATCAGGTTGGATGCCAATATCACCCCCAAAAATTTTACGTTTAACTTCTCTCAATTTTGATTTTTTTGTAATAGCTACAATTTGGGATGTGTATACAGTCACTCAGCCCATCATACATTGCAAGATCAGAGAATGTTACAAATCTTCACTTTTCGACATATGACAGGCAACAAGATTCTGTTTTACACAACAAAAAAATAACAAACCCCCAAAAATACGAAGTATATTAACTCGCTTCAGGAAATGTACTCACACCTTAAAAGCCTGTACCAAAGTGGTTGAGCTTGCAAAATGAGATCAGATGTTCAAAGATACAAACTTGGGACCCTAGGACTAAAATAAATTGGCCCCACAATTTTTAAACTTGCTTAAAGCGTATGCTTTCTGTATAGCATCATTTGCATTGAAATGAGTAAGCATAACAAGTATTGAAGATGAATTTAAATGTGTAGATTGTTGAGGTTTTACATCCCATTCAACATAAAGGGTCATATTGGGACAGGTCCTCAGTATTGCTACTTCATCTAACATACACACTCAGAAAAAATAACAAAGTCATGTAAAGACTCATGGCATCACGTTAAGTGCCTACATTATATAAGATAAAACTGTAAGTTTGATTTGTCTCAATTTTTGCTATCTTTTGGAAACAGCTACAATTTGGGATGAGTATACAGTCACTCAGCCCATCATATATTGGAAGATCGGAGCATATTACAAACACAAATCCTCACTTTTTCACATATGACAGGCACTAAGATTCTGTTGCACACAATATAAAACAGCAAACCCAAAATTTACCACCGATTCCCCATGTTGAAATTTATTTTAATAGTGAGTCTCTTAATGATCAGTTTATCAAACTGATGATGTATGGGTGGAGTTTCATCCCACCATATATATTTATATTTTATCAATGGAAATTCTACCAAACTGAGTTATATATACATAATTACTTACTGGGCAGTTGATATAATTTGTTCTCTGTATTGGTACTAGAATATTGCAGTTAAGACACTGAGACACAAATAAGTAATGTTTTCTAAATTGACGCAGCAGGCACCAAACAAATTGGCATGGGACATTTAACTTATGAGATTTTGTGTATTTTTGTTCATTTTTTACTGATGCTTAAAATTAAGCAAGTAGTGTTCAGTTACACAAAAATACCATCAGAGATGCCCGTACCCCACAGCCTAGAGAAATATTTTTAACACCATGAGATATAGAAGTAGTGTATCAGTACAAAGTTCAGGATACTTTCAGAGCACTGTCAGTTATATAAAGGTCCACAAAATGGTTAAGTAGAGAAAATAATTTCCAAGAGAGAGATAATGCATGTAACGATGAAGTATTAACACAATTCAATAATGAGATAACAGCATTTACCAATGAACTAAACATTTAGACACTCTTTATCTACATCTTGCATGGCCGAATTATGGTTTGGATGTTTTGAACAATACCAAGCATACAGAAGTGGCAATACATTCAATGAATGCTTATGTGTGGTGTTGGAGAAAAACCTGTGGCTCACTTGATGAAATTCCATCTGTTACAATGGGAAGTTGCAAAAATGAAATTCTTAATGAATCCTAATATGACTTTAACAGTGCTTAATCTGCATCAAAACACAGACCCAAAGGTGTAACAAGATTTTAAAGGTCAAGGTCACTACGGCAGGGTCAAAGGTGAAATCAAGGTCATACCATGATGTTGCACACCTACAATCTGCCTCCAATGCCCGTACCAAGTATCAACTTCCTGCACCTTACAGTTTCTGAGATATGGCCCTGACAAGAATTTATAGGTCAAGGTCACTATAGCAAGGTCAAATCAAGGTCACACCATGACACTGCACACCTACCCCTAACCAATAGCCCTACCAAGTATCAACTTCCTACACCTTACAGTTTCTGAGATACAGCCCAGACAAATTTTTTCTTCCGCCCACCCTCCTATCTTGACACCATGGGTGGAAACAATACTCCGATAGCCCTTAAGGGCTGTGGGGGTAAAAAAAGCTATGCTTAGTTAATACTTACTCTAAGTTTATGTTGTAAAAGCCCATTTATCATTGAGAATGAAATTTCTTCAAAATATTAATTTGCATTCCATTGTGTGCAGGTTTTCAACAAACTTTAACTTCAGGAAATAACTTCGGCAAATACATACCTTTTAATTGGGATTCAATGATGGCCTGTACACACTGGACAGCTGTAACTTTGCTCGATTATAAAAAGTAGATCGTCTAATGTTATCTTGTCCTCCACACAGCTGAGGTGAAAGTATCTGTGACATAAAGCACACTGCAACCAAACAATGTTGTTTATAATTTTTAATGATGAATTTTCGGCATCAATTTCTAACTCGGGACATCTTTCAAGGCAATGTGCACATTTAATTGAATCTTCATCATGATCGGAGAATGTGACTGTTTCGGCAGAATCTGAATTGTACGTAGTATCTGGTGATGGAGGGGGATTCATCTACAATGTAAATTCAAATATACATTTTGTATTAACTTTAAATGAACAACAGGCCAAGGCTTGTTGCTTAATTGCTTTACATAAAGCAAGTAATTTTGACTTTTGTACCTCAGAACCTGCTAATTGGCACATAGTAATTGCTATAGATGTCTGATTAGAATAAGATTTACATTTTACGCACATGGATCAAATATACAAATAAAACAAGCAACAGGCTCTGTGTCAGCTGACTGTGTTTTTTGAGTTGCAGAGAAGTGACAGAAGAAAAGGACATAAAAGTTGTGCCCTGAAAATGGTATTCAGTAGGAAAGTAACAAGGTCACTGTTTAGGTGTAAAAAGTAGGTTTAAAACACATATAAAGAAACTACTGCAAATACAATAATTTTTGAGTTACAACTGATTTACTCAACAGTGAGAATCACAAAGTAGCTTTTCCTCAGCTATGCAAATAGTTAAAGGGCTGCAATTTTAATATGGTATAGCTCACACAAAAGTAGATGAATAACATATTTAAAGAAATACTGTAAATGAAATAGTTTTCAAGTTACAACTGATTTACTCCACAGTGAGAGCCTGAAAGTAGCTATTACTCTGCTATGCAAGGAGCTACAGGTCTGCAATTTTACTATTTTATAGCTGACCCAAAAGTAGGTTGATAACTTATTTAAACAAAATACTGTACATGCAATAGTTTTCAAGTTACAACTGATTAACTGAAAAGTGAAAATGTAAAAGTACTTATCGCTCAGCTGTGCCATGAGCTACAAGTCTACAAATTCACTATGTTATAGCTGATCCATAAATATATGAACAGCATATTTAAACAGAATACTCTAAAGGCAATAGTTTTCCAGTTACATCTGATTTACTCAACAGAGAGAACCTGAAAGTAGCTCTTGCTTGGCTATGCCAAAATGCTATATTTTTCAAGTTAAAACTGATTCACTCAACAGTCAGAACCTGAGAATATCTATTACACAGCTATGCTATGAACTACATGCCTCCAATTTTACAATGTTATAGCTAATTCAAAAGCAGATGAATAACATATTAAAACAAAATTCTTTAAATGCAATAGTTTTCAAGTTACAACTGATTAACTCAACAGAGAAAACCTCAAATTAGCTATTACTCAGCTATGGCATCATATTTAGGTCTGCAATTTGGCTATGTTATAGCTTACCCAAAAGTAGGTGAACAATATATTTATAGAAAATACTTTAAAAGCAATATTTTTCAAGTTACAAGTGATTTACCCAACACATTGAGAACCTGAAAGTAGCTATTACTCAGCTATGTCATGACATACAAGTCTGCCATTTCACTATGTTATGACTGACCAAAAAGTAGGTGAATGAAATATTTCCTACAAAATACTCTAAATGCAATAGTTTTCAAGTTACAACTGATTTATTCAACAGTGATAAGTAGCTATTCAAAGTACCTATTACTCAGCTATGCACTGAGCTACAGGTCTGAAATTTTACTATGTTGTAGCTGACCCAAAAATAGCTGAATAACATATTTATACAAAATTCTGTATATGCAATAGTTTTCAAGTTATAGGCGATTTTACTCATTGCGGGAGGTACTGAAAAATCAGAAAGTAGCTATTACTCACTTAGCTATTGGGAGAGACACTCAAGTTACTCACCATGTTGTAGCTATGGAAAAAGTAGCTGAATAACATATTTTAAGAAAATGGTCTAAATGCAATAATTTTCAAGGTATAAGTGATTTAGTGCATGATTTCATGAATTTTATTGTATTAAAAATTATTTTAAAAATTAATAAAAAAAATTAAGACAGATCCAGGTCTAATACTCACACAAGGTAATCTACTAGTAGTCTAGTACATATGTGCAAGATATGACAGAAATCCCTGCAATAGTGAATGAGAAAATTGTGATCATGTGTTGGAATTTTCTCACTTTGGGATCCCATTCAACATAAAGGGTCATATTGGGACAGGCCCTCAGTATTGCCACTTATTTGAAATGAACCCACAAAGAGATGAAAGCCTGTGATTACATTCCAAACTTGCTAACCACTAGGCCACTGAGAACGTCACTGACATATTGCAACTAGGAGACAAACTGTTCAGCATATTACTATAACTAGGCAATATATTAACATTCACATGTTGGGAATCTCAAAACATAAATCATTTGATCAAATTTGTCACTATACAAAGTGTCACAAACTGGGCAGTTCAAATACACAGCTCTGAAATGTTATATAGTGCCCACTTGTTGAAACACATGCCATTGTTTGAAGTTGTATATACTGCCCACTTTGTTGACATGTAATAATATTCTATATTGTAGGTATTTCACTGGTATTTCATATTATCAAACTGTGCATAACATTTCAAGAAAATAAATATAAGTTATCTGTTCTGTTCTAATAAAAAAATACATTTTAAGTTTATCCCTAGAATTTTAAATAGAAATATTACCCACAATGTGGCCATTCACTGATAGACTGCAAATGTACTAATGCTAATGCAATATACTAATAATTGTGGGCATTCACTGATATTTCATATTATCAAACAGTGAATAACACTCAATTAAAATAAATATAATTTGTCTGTTGTAATAAAGTATGTTTAAAATCTGTCACTAGAATTTAAAATTGAGTTAATACATTTATACATTTTGAATTGAAATAATATCCACAATGTGGGCATTCATTGACGGATTGCCAGTACATTAATGTAAAGCAAAAAATTGGAAAATAAAATGGTATACCAAATTAAATATTGGACACACAGGGCAGCCTAAATAAATACCAGTGAAGGTTTAGATGCTCAACCACAGATCAGGCAGTATATTTGTTGCACCAAACTGGGCACTATATTCACAACTACAGATTGGGCATTTTATATACATAAACTGTTGTCTGACGTGTAGATTGTTGAGGTTTTACATCCCATTCAACATAAAGGGTCATATTGGGACATGCCCTCAGTATTGCCACTTATGTGAAATGAACCCACACAGAGATGAAAGCCTGTGATTAGATTCCAAACTTGCTAACCACTAGGCAACTGAAAACCTCACTGGTTTATTGCAACTAGCAGACAAACTGTTCAGTATATTTAATAAAACTGGGCAATATATTAACATTGACACATTGGAATCTGAAAACATACGTCATTTGATCTAACTTGTCACTGTACAAAGTGTCACAAACTGGGCAGTTCAAATACACAGCTCTGAAATGTTAAATAGTGCCTACTTTGTTGAAGCACATGCCATTGTTTGATGTTATATACTGCCCACTTTGTCGAAACGTAATAATGTTTTATAAAGTAGGTATTTCCTTTAATTAGACAGCTGGATAGGTTGAACAGATCAAACTTTGCTAAACTATATCCTTGTAGTGAAAACAAGTCAATCTATATGCTGTTAGTAACTTACATACACAGACACTTGTAAGTAAAAGCTTCCCAGATAGTCTGTGTTATGGCCCACTTGAAATGTTAAAGCTCAAATATTAAGAATCACTCTATATTATTTTATTATCCTGAAGAAGTACATGTGTAACTAATATTTTATCAATAAACAAATATGTTAAAAAGTAAATTAAGCCAAGATACTTACCACAAATGGAAAATTTTCTGTCTCACATTGAGGAAAAGATAAATTCCAACATGGCGGTTTATGATGCAATCCTGGTGACTGGTGTAGTTTGGGTATTGCATCATCCATGACACACTTAATTTTCATTGGATGCTGTAGTTTAACCTCATACACTTCATATGCCACAACCAATGCAAGGTCATCACAGAAATTTTGTTGTGATTTTACAAGAGTGACATCTAGTTGGTAATGTGGCAACAAAAAACTGCCCATAGCTCACAGAGAAACATTGTGGGCATCCAATTTGACATCAATTCCTGATGCACTGTGGGAAGGGATCATGCAGCAATTATATGCCACCTTCGATTCTGTAAACCAAATTTAGTGCCCAGAGAATTTTCTCACAGAAAGATAAAGGATATTGATCTGTCAACATTCAAAAAAGATATAATAGAATCTGATATAGTGCAAAATCCTGCTGAGGACCTTGAAGAACTCGTAAAACAGTACAACCAAACCCTATCAAATATTCTGAATAAACACACACCCCTTAAAACCTGCAAAATTAGAAAGAGAGAATCACAGCCTTGGTATAATAAAAATTTACAAAGCAGTAAACAGAAAATGAGAATTGCTGAGCGAAAATGGAGAAAATCAAAACATGTTGATGAGTATATGTTATTTTCAGCTGAAAGAAAAACTTACATGCAAGTCTAAAAGAAGGCTAAAATTGAACATTTTAACTCAATGATAATAGAAAATGAAAATGACCAAAAACAGTTATTTAAGGTTGTCAAAAGTCTGTGCAAGTCATACAAAGAATCACCATTGCCTGAGCATGACTCTAAAGAAGAATTAGCAGAGAAGTTTGGCCAGCATTTTATAGAGAAAATAGACAAAATTAGAGATAACTTTGGACCATCTGAGGGTTTTGATAATTATGATGCAAGAGATTTCACTTTCCCCAATTTGTCGAAGTTCACACCAGTTTCTGTTGAGGAAGTCAAACAAATAGTCCTGAAGTCCCCATCCAAGTCATGCATGTTGGATCCCATACCAACCTCATTACTGAAGGAGTGTACATTAGAACTGATGCCATTCATTGCTAAAGTAGTCAACCTGTCTGTTGAAACTGGTAAAATGCCAAATACCTTTAAACATGCTGTTATTACTCCACTCCTCAAAAAGAAGGATCTTAAACTCATCTACAAAAACTTCCGCCCTGTGTCAGGACTACCCTTTTTACCTAAGGTCATTGAAAAGGTCATATCCAAGCAGTTGAGTGAGCATGTCACTGCCAGCAAATTGAATGAACAAAATCAATCTGCATATAGAAACCAGCACAGCACAGAAACTGCACTATTGAAAATCATGAACGATTTATTATTGATTGCTGATAACCAACAGGTGGCATTGATGGCTTTTCTTGACTTATCTGCGGCCTTTGATACTGTGGATCACAACATGTTATTGTCCAGACTACAATCCATGTTTGGTGTCAGTGGTGCTGCTCTATCCTGGTTTGAATCATATTTAAATGGCAGAACACAGTCTGTTAAAATCAGCAATGTGATGTCTATAAAGAAGAAATTAAAATC
This sequence comes from Sabellastarte sp. h YS-2021, assembly GCA_964017235.1. Taxonomy (NCBI): domain Eukaryota; kingdom Metazoa; phylum Annelida; class Polychaeta; order Sabellida; family Sabellidae; genus Sabellastarte; species Sabellastarte sp. h YS-2021. The sequence goes on along the minus strand of OZ024929.1, from coordinate 61,573,406 downwards.
CTGTGTCCCACAAGGCTCTGTTTTGGGCCCACAATTATATTGTGATTATACAACACCATTGGGGACAATTATTAGAAATTTTCTGATTTCATTCCACATGCATGCAGATGATTCTCAATTGTATAAATCAGTATCACCAAATATCGAGGAAGATCAACTAACTGCCATTTCACAGCTTCAAAATTGTATATCTGAGATAAGCGACTGGATGAACAAGAACAAATTGAAATTAAATGAGGACAAGACTGAATTCGTGATAGCTGGAACATCTCATCAGCATGCAAAAATAATGATTAATTCTCTAAGTGTCAGTGGTGCAATTATACCAGCTAGCCCATATGTTAAAAACCTTGGTGTCATCATTGACAGTGAACTTACACTAAGTGATCATGTGACCTACATCTGCAAGTCCAGCTATCATTATCTGAGGAATATTCGCACCATCCGGCCATATTTAACTGTATCATCAGCTAAGACCATTGTTCATTCTGTTATCTCTGCGAAACTGGATTATTGCAACTCTCTCTTCATTGACATCCCAGATTATTTAATCACAAAGCTACGTGTCCAAAATGCTGCTGCTAGGATTGTCTTGAATTTGAAAAAATATGACTCCATAACACCTCATCTCATGAAACTGCATTGGCTACCTGTTCGACAACATATTATCTACAAACTGAATCTGATTGTGTTCAAAGCATTGAAAGGCGACGCCCCTGATTACATTCAATCCTTGCTTTCATTAAACCAACCACCAAGACCACTACGATCGAGCGACAAAATGTATAAACTAGAAGAGCGTCGGTGGAAACTTAAAAGCAAGGGTTTCAGATCTTTCTGTGTCAGCGCACCTCGCTATTGGAATAGCCTCCCTGATGACATCCGAAACATCGACCTGGACTTGAAAGGATTCTCAAGTTAATTGCATCAACTGAAGTTGTCAGTTAGTAACATGGGTGCAGTTATTTAGTAACTTCTAACCTTCTAGCTCACTTGTCTTTGACCTTGGAATTCGTATTGGTAGTTAGTAAAGTCGATATTCTTTATTCATTATTTTCACGTTCTTATCTTATCTATTCTTATCAATAGTTTGGATCTTGTTGTGATGATTATAAAGTTCTGTATGTGATATCTCTCTTATATGTAAATGATAGTACTGTATGTTATGTCATAAGTTGATTGTTTTAGTTGAGTGATGATAACTTGTTATGCAAAAACTTATTGTAGGGGTGACTTTTCTTATAGTAATGAACAGTAAAAGTAACTTATGGTCCCCCCTTTTTATATGTAATACATTCTATATAGTTGTAATGTGATTACAAAGTAATAGTAGTATATATATAATTAGTAATAAAATAATATAACCTCCTTGGTGTGGTTCTTGGGGACTAAAATAAATCTCATATCTGGGCTGTATGTCACAGGTCTGTGCACTCAAAATTCGTGACATCCAGTATATGGAATAGGTCTGTTCTTAAATAAATCTCATATCTGGGCTGTATGGCACAGGTCTGTGCACTCAAAATTCGTCTTATCCAGTATATGGAATATGTCTGTACTTAAATAAATCTCATATCTGGGCTGTATGGCACAGGTCTGTGCACCCAATATTCGCCAGATCCAGTGTGTGGAATAGGTCTGTACTTAAATAAATCTCATATCTGGGCTGTATGGGACAGGTCTGTGCACTCAAAATTCGTCAGGTCCAGTGTATGGAATAAGTCTGTAATTAAATAAATCTCATATCTGGGATGTATGGCACCGGTCTGTGCACTCAAAATTCGTCAGGTCCAGTGTATGGAATAAGTCTGTACTTAAATAAATCTCATATCTGGGATGTATGGCACCGGTCTGTGCACTCAAAATTCGTCAGGTCCAGTGTATGGAATAAGTCTGTAATTAAATAAATCTCATATCTGGGATGTATGGCACCGGTCTGTGCACTCAAAATTCGTCAGGTCCAGTGTATGGAATAAGTCTGTAATTAAATAAATCTCATATCTGGGATGTATGGCATCGGTCTGTGCACTCAAAATTCGTCAGATCCAGTGTGTGGAATAGGTCTGTAATTAAAGAAATCTCATATCTGGACTGTATGGCACAGGTCTGTGTACTATAAATTCGTCAGATCCCGTATATGTAATAGGTCTGTACTTAAAGAAATCTCATATCTGGGCTGTATGGCACAGGTCTGTGCACTCAAAATTCATCAGATCCAGTATATGGAATAGGTCTGTACTTAAATAATCTCATATCTGGGCTGTATTGCACAGGTCTGTGTACTCAAAATTCGTCAGACCCAGTGTGTGGAATAGGTCTGTACTTAAATAAATCTCATATCTGGGCTGCATGGTATAGGTCTGTGCACTCAAAATTCGTCTTATCCAGTGTATGGAATAGGTTTGTACTTAAATAAATCTCATATCTGGGCTGTATGGCACAGGTCTGTGCACTCAAAATTCGTCAGATCCAGTACATGGAATAGGTCTGTACTTAAAGAAATCTCATATCTGGGCTGTATGGCACAGGTCTGTGCACTCAAAATTCGTCAGATCCAGTATATGGAATAGGTCTGTACTTAAATAAATCTCATATGTGGGCTGCAAAATTCGTCAGGTCTAGAGAATGGAATACGTCTGTACTTTGCTTCACTGCACCCTCGTGCTGTGGGGTTCAGTCCACTGTGCCACTCCTTGGCTAATGCTTACAAATTATTAAGCCTTGGTTCTGCCTAGGTAGCAATGTGTAAGTGTATTCATGGTTGCTATACCTACTGTAAGTCCATTGGTGGAACGAACATAGCTTGGGTTCTGACAAGAAAACCCCTCAGTTTAAAATTCAGTTTTGAAAGAGACAGACATGTTTTTTTGTTATGCCATGGATTTTATAATTTTACCTTGGATTTTAAACTGTTTTTAGTGTCACATTGCTGCTATTCTACCTGCGAATTTATAGACAACCTTATGCTTGTTGATTATGATTATGAGTGACGGTCTAACCTATGTTACTTGTGCTAAATAGCCTATTTCCGTCGAGAATTATAAGCGACATGTATAATCTTATCTAGCAAAGTCTGAGCACAGTGTGTTCCTTTTTATATTTCCAGAATTTAAACATTGACTTTATAATTCAAAAATTCAGATATATACATATAAGTGAACATGGGTAAACAGAAGTAATTTTACTGTTCCAAATGTGATAAAAAACATCAGCGACGTGTGGGAAAAAACTGTACAGTAATTCAACCACAACAAGAGGACTTAAGTGACTTGGACACTAGTTCATCCAGTTCTTCTATCAATATTGGAGCTTCAACAAGTTCAGCTCAGGACATTATTAGCAGAAATAAAAAATCTTAGTTCCAAGATGAATTCCATGGAAAAGAGACTAGCTACGACTGAGAAACAGCTGCAATCTGCCAGTACATCTGACAGCCAACAGCAGAGAGACAAAGGCAAGAAGATTAAGCAAAAAGTACCACCAGTACCGCAGATCCAGAGCAGTGATGAAGATTCTTCAGATCCGAAAGTAGTCATGCCATCAAAGAAGTTCATCAAAGAAGATAGCAAGATTCAGGAACAAGTGAGGGCCCGTATGGAGGAGTTGAAGCACATCAATGACAGAGACTGTCAAGGTAAATTTAAAAGTCAAAGATCTAGTAATGATGATGTTACTGTTAAGTTCAAAATCCCATGGCCCCAAAATCAGGTGTTATCTGGATCCACTAGATCCCGACTGTCTTATGATCAACTTTATGTGTATCAATGGGTTTCTGGGTTTGCGTGTATTGCTCAAGATGAAACTGATATTGAAGTGAAAAATAAAATGTTGGAATATCTGGCAGACTTGATGGAGGATGCCAAGGATGGAAGACGGGAAGTTGTCGTGGAGTGACACTCAAGGTTTAGACAGGATTAGGAGAGCCCACGCTCAGAAAAACATTGGGTTTTCAGAGGGAAATAACAGTTCAAATGGCACTAAATTTGGAAAAAACAAAGATTTGGGTTTTATCTGTAAATTCTTCCAAATTGGGACTTGTAGCCATTCAAAAGATCACATCAGTGGGGGTAGAAAAGGCATGTATGTTCCCACTGTCAAGGTGGCCATCCTGCAAAAGAGTGCAAAGATGTCAAAGAAAAACAATCAAAAAACGAGTAAGGCACTGCAAATTTGCAGTGCCTAATCAGTCAGAACCAAAGACATTTCAAACTAGAATTGTGTACAACAGTAATTTTAAAAGACTTCATACAGAAAACGCGAATACAAATATTTGCAAAAATGTAAAGTGTTTTGGTGAAAATAAACATATAAACATTCCTGAAAGTGTGAAGGTTAATGAAACGTGTAGCACTCCCAAACAAAGGTGTAACAATGTGCAAGGTGAGTGTTATAACGTGTCTACTATGAATCGATTTGACACTTTGCATGTTGATGACAATTTACACATGGACATTGAAGAAAAAACAGTCAGTGATAAAGAAGGTTGCAAAACTGTATGATACAAATTCTTGCTTGGGAAATAATGCAAATAGTACTTGTAAACAAGAAAAACCAGAAGAAAAAGGTGAGTCGTTTGTTGAAATGTTTACTTATTGTAAATCTACTAAAGAACCAGGACAAAAGGTTGCAAACTGTAATGAAAACAACCGGGTGTATGAAACTTTAAAACCTTCTCTTTCAATTGAAAATGTAAACTGTTTTCAACCTTCTGAACTCACTGTTTCCACTGACGTGAATACTGGTATAAATCACCAATCAGTCGATGAATATATGGTTGATTGCGTTTCCAATATTCCATTGTGGGATTGTAAACTGGCAAAGCAAATCAGATTGAATAAAGCCATTGATGTTCCGGAATTCCAACAGTGGAAATTGCAAAACAAATTTGCTTTTGGTTTCATACCTCTTAGTCCTTTGATGGGTAAAAATGTTGGGATGAAAAAGATACTGTGGATTCCCCCATAAGCGTGTATCATATACTCAAGGACTCGGGAGTATATAACTTTCAGAGTGAAAGATTATTGTTACAAACCCAATTAAATCCTGAGGCTTGGGAAGAATGTTTGCAAAACTATTGGGACTGGCAGTTAGTCCAATTTATAAAATTTGGCTTCCCATTAGATGTCAAACAAGATGCACAACTTATCTGTGATTATTCCAACCATAAGTCTGCAACTTTATTCCCTTCCCACGTAGAAACTTATTTGAAGGAAGAAAAAGAGTATGGTGCCATATTTGGACCTTTTACTGAGAAACCTTTTAGTAATTTACATTGTAGCCCCTTCATTACAAGAGAAAAGCCAGATTCAGAAAATTGTCGGGTCATAGTTGACCTTAGCTGGCCAAAAGGTGATTCTGTCAATGATTATGTGGATTCTGATAAATACATGGGCACAGAATTTAAGTTAACTTTTCCCTCCATTGATGACATAACAGCTCAGGTCATACGTCTTGGTCGGGGTTGCCTACTGTATAAAGCTGACATCAGTCGGGCGTTTAGGCACATTAACATAGATCCTTCGGATTATGATAAATTGGGTCTAAATTGGGATGGTGTTTGCTTTGATTATTGTCTTCCCTTCGGGTTCAAACATGGGAGTAAAATTTTTCAGAGAACAAGAGATGGGATCAGGTACATTATGGCACAGAAGAACCATGATATCATTAATTATATTGATGATCTAATAGGTTTCGGTCTTTCAAGTACTGTACATGACAGTTTTAAAACTCAGTGCGAATTACTCCAAAAACTAGGCCTCACCATCAGTACCATAAATTGGTCCCTCTGAGTACGTTGGTTACTTGTCTTGGGGTGCAAATAGACACACAAAAAGATACCATTGCAGTCTCTCCTGAAAAACTATCCAAAATCATGCACATGTGCCTCAATTGGGAAGGTAAATGTCAGGTTAAAAAGCGGGACCTTCAATCTTTACTAGGTTCACTTATGCATGTCACAAAATGTGTGAGAAGCTCAAGGCCATTTCTCAATAGAATGTTACAAACTCTTTGGGAGGCCAAAGATTCAGACCATATAGTCCTGGAGGTGGATTTTTACAGAGACTTATCGTGGTTTAAAAAATTCCTTCCTCATTTCAATGGGGTTTGTCTGTATAACCACCAAGCTGCCCATGGTATCATTCAAATTGACGCATCTCTCCAAGGTCTGGGAGGCAGATGGGGAAATGTGGTTAATCAACTGACAATTCCTCTAGGCATGGATAATCTGGGTATAGTCCACCTAGAAATGTTAAATGTGTACCTTGCTCTGAGAATTTGGGCCCCATATTGGGCTGGCAAAAGGGTCAGGTTTGAGTGTGATAACCAGGCGGTGGTTTCTGTAATAAAATCAGGTAGAACCAGAGATATGATTCTGGCTGCATATGCAAGGAATATCTGTATGTTAGCTGCAGTCTTTGACATTGAAATTACAGTCATTCACCTTCCAGGGGTTGAGAATACAGTGACAGATCTGCTATCCAGATGGGACAACTTTTCAAATAACCTGACCCAGTTAAAAAAGCACATTGAAAATCCGCAGTGGGTACCAGTGGATTTAAATATGTTACATATTGACTGGACCATATAAATAATTCTTTTCTTTTTAGGTTTGCATCCTGTTGTAGTTGCACTTAGTGCCAAGGCATTTCAGAGAGCAAAGTCTGGATTCAGACCCAACACTCAAAGAAATTATGACTCCATGTTTGCGTTGTTTATAGGGTTTTGTGTGTTCTTAAATGTAACTTTTCAGGCACTGACCCCAGATGTTATTATGGCTTTCATGGAATTTCTGATTGGTAATGGGGCTTCATACTCAGCAGTATGATACAATCAGTTGACTATTTCTACAAATTATTAACAAAGCTATAAATCCTGTCAACATTTTAAACATTTAACTAAATATTATAATAAAAACAATACTAGAAATGTATGAAATGGAGATAGCTGAAGTTAGACTACTTATCTATGCTATCCCCTAAATAATTGAAACAGCTTTACTGTAATAATTTCATTTATAACCAGTTTAAGGGTTACCTGTTTATTATTATTATTACAATAAAACTGTATATTTAACATATTAATACTACTGTTAAGTTTATAATGCCTAAAACGAGAACTCAATAATTTAATACTGTGAGTGATAATAATATTTTAACATTTTTTTAAATACACATTATGAATTACAATTTAATATGTCAGTTCACAATGAATTCCATAGTTTTACTCCACTAACTAAAACACAACTAGATTTAATGGATGTTCTTGCGAATTTAACTTTAAAATAATTACTCTGTCTTGTACAATGTTTGTTATTTGTATTTAAAGTAAACACTATATTTTTGGTAATAATCCTCTTTTTGCCTTGAATATTAATATACAAACTTTATGTTTAACACTATCTTCAAATTTTAATACTTTTAAGTTTTTGAAAAGAGATGTGGTGTGATCTCAATACACCACATTGCAAACTAGTCTAATTGCCTTCTTCTGAACTACAATTAATGGTAAAAGGTCTATTTTATTGGTATTACCCCATATTTCACAGCAATAAGAAATAAGAAAGATGTGGTTGAATAATAGCATTATATAAATTTAACAAAGAACTTTGGTTCAACAACAATTTGGCTTTATACAATAGAAATATGCTTTTGTAGATTTTACCCTTTACATAACTAGTGCGCGATTTCCATTTTAAGTTTGCATCAATAAATACTAGAAACTTAGTTACAAAAACTCGTTCAATTTCAAAGTTATTAATTGTCACATCAAAGTTTCCTGTATAATTCTTTTTACAGTAAACCAGTTATATAAGTTGTTTAATCCGGTTGACACAGTTGCTGCTACCTCCCACAATTTTATCGCCTGTACAAAATATATTGGTGTCATCTGCAAATATTATAAAATTTAAAATATTGGATATATTACAGATATCATTTATGTACAATATAAAGAGCTTGGGACCTAGTATTGAGCCTTGAGGGACACCACACATGACTTTTTGATAATCTGAATTAATACCATTAATATATACAAATTGTTTCCTGTTTGAAAGATATGAATTCAACCAATTTGCCGCAATTCCTCTAATTCCTAATGCATTCATTTTTTTATTAACAAAGAGTGATCAACTGTGTCAACCGCTTCTTTGAGGCCAATAAAGACACCAATGGTAAGAAGTTTATTATCAATAGCTGTGGATAACTTGTCCACACTATTCATTAATAACAAATCGTGTCACTGAATTTCGACACCCAATAGTATACAGGACCACAAATATAGTTTAAAAATCCCAATAATTCATTATATAAATAATATTAATGAGAAATTTTTTGCTCACTGAATTTTACTGCTTCTTATGCAGGACTATTTGCAGACAATAAGACAATGTGCGGCGACTGTGTTCACACTCGAAATTATAAAATAAATTTAAAATATTGTGTTGTACACCCTTATTTTACCAAATAATCACTTTAAAGATATGACCAGCACTCTGACTTGCTTCAACCATAATATAGCAGTCCAAGTTAGACTTAAATGAAAACATGTCATTAAATCACTTAAAATTAACCACATATTCTTCATGAATATTTAATGAGTTGGTGGGTATATGCTTTCAAGTCCAACTGTTTGTAAAATATTGCCAGAAAACCCCACAAATTCTGTGACCCCCTATATTTCCATGAATATGAATGAGTTGGTGGGTATATGCTTGAAAGTCCTACTGTATGTAAAATATTGCTAGAAAACCCCATGGAAATCTGTGATCTCATCAATCCAAATAAGAGATGCACTTACTTGTTTTCATGCCATGTTGACATCACCACCGCCACTAAATAAAAGTGTCTTTCTGTGGCTTTAGAATTTTTCCTCCCGTTTTGGGGAATTTTATCGGAATATCTTGCAAAAGAAAGGCTACATTAAGATCAAATACCAGTGCACTTTATTTTCATGGACGTGCCTCATTAATATTAATGATGAAATAGAATTCTGTTGCAGCACCCATCTTGTCAGTTAATATCCAAAATTTTAAGTTAAATGTATCAAACTGATCTTCAAATCCCCATCTGCGTCCACAACTTCTCCAAAAGTACAAGGCCAACAGACATGCTGTTGTCTTTTAAAAGATATCTTATCTATCGAGGATGCAATATTGCTCAAGGCATGCAGATCTGCTTATTGGTCTGTTCCTCAGAGCCATTACAAGTGAGGTACCCCCACCTAAAGTGAAAACTTCAACACTTTTCACAATTTTCTCATTGACTGTTGCAGGGATTTCCCTCTTGCATTTATGTACTACACCACAGGTAGATTGCCTTGTGTGACTATCGGGCCTGGATCTGTCTTAATTATTTCTTTATGAATTTTACAAATGATATTTGATGCATTAAAATTCATGAAATTGTGCACTAAATCACTTATAACTTGAAAAGTATTGCATTGGATAATTTCGTTAAAATATATTATTCAGCTACTTTTTCCATAGCTACAATATGATGAATAACTTGGGAGCTTATCCCAATAGTGAGTAACAGCTAGTTTCTGAATTTTCAGTACCTTCCACAATGAGTGCAATCACTTTTAATTTGAAAACTATTGCATTTATAGAATCTTGTATAAATATGTTATTTAGTTACATTTGGGTCAGGTATAAGATAGTAAAATTGCAGACCAGTAGCTCATTGCATAGCTAAGCATAGCTGCTTTCAGGTTGTCACTGTTCAGTAAATCAGTTGTAATTTGAAAACTCTTGCATTTAGAGAGATGGCGTCACTCTGTGGCATCTGCTTTAGCAACTTCTCCAAAAATACAAGGCCAATAGACATGTTACTTTTAAAAGATACCTTATCTATCTAGGATGATAAATTTTTTCAAGGCATGCATATCTGTGAAGCGAGGTACCCCCACCTAAACTGTGGAATTTCAACATTTTAACACGATCTTCTCATTGAGTATTGAAGGGATTTCTCTCTTATATTGCGTATATGTACAAGACCACAATTAGATACCCTTGTGTGAGTATCAGGCCTGGATCTGTCTTATTTATTTTTTTTATGAATTTTTAAGATAATTTTTAATGCATTCAAATTCATAAATTCATGCAGTAAATCTTTTATAGCTTGAAAAGTATTGCCTTTAGAGCATTTTGTTAGAATATGTTCTTCAGCTTCTTTTTCCATAGCTACAACATGGCGAGTAACTAGGGAGTGTATCCCAATAGCTAATTGAGTAATACCTACTTTCTGACTTTTCAGTACCTCCCATAATGAGTAGAATTACCTGTAACTTGAAAACCATTGCATTTACAGAATTTTGTATGAATAGGTTATTCACCCACTTTTTGGTCAGCTATAGCATAGTAAAGTTGGAGACCTGTAATGCATTGCATAGCTGAGCAAAGCTACTTTTAGCTTATCACTGTTGAGTAAATCAATTGTAACTTGAAAACTATTGCATTTAAAAAAATTGGTTGAAATAGATTTTCAGCTACTTTTGGGTCAGCTTTAACATAGTAAAATTGCAGACTTGTAGCTCATGGCATAGATGAGCAATAGCTACTTTCATATTCTCTCTGTTGAGTAAATCAGTTGTAACTTGAAAATTATTGCCTTCACAGAATTTTGTTTCAATATGTTATTCACATACTTTTGGGTCAGCTCTAGTATAGTAAAATTGCAGACCTGTATCTCATTGCATAGCTGAGCAATAGGTACTTTCAGGATTTCACTATGGAGTAAATACTTGTAACTTGAAAACTATTGCATTTAGAGTATTTTCTTTAAATATTTTATTCACCTACCTTTCGGTCAGATATTAGATTGTAGACCTGTAGCTCATTGCATAGCTGAGCAATAGCTAATATCAGGTTTTCACTGTTGAGTAAATCCATTGTAATTTAAAACTATTGCATTTACAGTAATTTTTTTCATATGTTATTCACCTACTTTTGGGTCAACTATAGCATAGTAAAATTACAGATCTGTAGTTCGTTGCATAGCTGCGCAATAGCTACTTTCAGGTTTTCACGGTTGAGTAAATCAGTTGTAACTCGAAAACTATTGTATTTAGAGAATTTTGTTTAAATACATTATTCACCCAGTTATGGGTCAATATGCACCCAGGTAGTGGGGTCATCACGAGCAGTGATATTGCAGATTCACCGGTAATGGAAGAAATGGATGATAATCGAGGATTAATAATCATCCACAATGCACCTTATTAACATTATTTAACTAATTACCTCAGCTTATTTCCCAAGGCATTTAATAAAATATGAAGAAATATTCATATAATTAAGCGGCCCATTATGAATGACTTGTCTCTTTCTTCTGTTTCATCCAACTCTGTATTTTCTTTTGTGTAATATCTATCTGGAGGCAGATTCATGGAAACTCCCACTCACTCCTTATGGCCTGCAGTGAGTGCTATTGTGTATTACATAATGTCTACACACTGAGTGAAAAGGTTGATAAGGGATATCAAGATGCATTCATTTCTTTTCATCAAGGGCTATGCTTACAGTAAATCTTTTGGGGGGTAAACAATTCAAACAAGGACATTTAGGTATAGGTTCATGGAAGTGGATCCTTATGGAAGTATTATTTTGTGGAAAGAATGTCTTGTCTGTTTTGAGAGAATGGAAAAAGCCTGGAACAATAAATGGAACAATAAAGGATTTCAAAAGGAGGATTATCTTAAGCATATTTATCTTATACAAATATTCAATAGCAATGAACTTTCAGAGGCATAAAGTGCCTCAAAGATATACAACATATGAATGTCCCTATCTATAGCCAATTATAGTTTACTACAGTATATCGTTATCATTATAAATCTAGGATTAAATATCTCCTGGAAAACATTTATGATCCCAAATATACAGCCACAGTTTTTCTTCAGCCAACCTATAGCAAAATGATTTGTAAAATATACTACTTTACAAAACACAATAAAGCTCAGCTATGTTCTGCTTACAATCTCATACTGCAACTACTACAGGCCTCCATCCGGGCTGCTCATTTTTTTATAAGCAAAAACCTTTTTTTAGTTTTTACTTTCATGTGGTATTGTTTTCATTTGTGACATAACTATGATGATGAGCACTTCAGTAAGTAAAAAATGTAAGTATTGTTTATGTGTAATTGCTTCAAATATTCAATATTTTCAAAGCCTACAGGTCAAAATAAGCAAAATTTAATTTATTTTGTAAAACTTATCAATGCACATTTATTTAAAGAGCAAATGTAGCTTTAATTTGTGAAACGATGGCACCGCAATATTGCTGATGGTTTTTGTTCACAGTATCGAGACCTTGTATACACTGATGATGACACCACTACGACCAATTTTTTTCTGTTGCCTGACTTATCTTGTCACTCACCAAGGCCTGTACCAACTCTATATGTGACCGATTCATATCGGTCACTGATTGCTTGTTACTAGATGCCAGCACTCAGCATGATATTCTATCATGTATCGTTTTGTTAACCTAGTCTTAAAATGCTTGTCATATGCCCACACAAGTTAATGCATTGTCTCTTCCATGTCTGCTTCCTTTCTTCATGGATGAAAAAAGGGATTACCATAATTGTCCCCGTTTGTTGGACAGGAAACAAGAGAGATCATTGTGTAATCTTGCGGAGTGTAAGGTCACCATAGCCTGTAGGTCTTCTTCAGGAGATTTTATATCCACAATACAGAAACAGAAAAAAGTGTTGCCATAGCATCACTTGTTGCCAGGTATTGGCAAAAAGGTAATCAGTTCCAATTTTCTTTGCAACAAACATCTTGAAAATTTGGTTAATATCTACGCCAAAAATAAACAGATAAAAAGTATCCCCATGGAAGTTGTTGCTACCAAAAGTTGGCTAAAAGATAAATACTATTCTTCTTGTTCCACTTGTAATAAATATATCCTGAAAATATTGGTTAAAATCTGTGCATGGATTTTATATATAAAGAACATAGAAAATAGCATCGGAGATGTCGTACCCAATAGACTTGGGAAATAATGGGATAAAAAAGTGAAACAGAAAAAAGTTCAGGAGACTTTCAGAGCAAACAGTGCCAGTTCTGTAAAGGTAATGAATGTACGTCTTTGCAGCAATAATTATGATGTTTTTGGGTAAAAATCAATTCCCTTTTCTACTATAACAAACACAATATTCAGTGGACTTGCATCAAGGTACATAACAAAGACATGATGAAGCCAAACTTTTAAGTTAGTCCAAGATTGGATTATTACTGGACACAAAATAAATAAATGTCTCAATGTCTCAACTGATGTTGCACAGAAAACAGAGTGTAGCATTGCTTATATTCATTTTGTGAAATAAAGCTCTTGTACCCAGAATTCTGTAAATTATTTATATTGAAACCATGCAAGATCATTTTAAGGGTTTTGAAATATATTTTGTAAACATTCTCCCAATCATCTGTATCAATGTCAATGTTGAGTGTTACATTCCATTTGGTTTTAATTTAAGAATGTCATTTCATAAAGATTTTTCACAGTAAATATAGCAAGGAAAGTTTCCAAACATCTAGCTCTTCAACACTCTAAACAATTTATTTTGACGAGTAAGAATGATGTGTGAAATCCTGCGTGATACCAATAAGGAAAGAATAAAGGGCTAATAGAAATATTTGAATTATACCATAATGGGCACAATAGTGCATCATTCTTGCAAGGAATTTGTTATGCAAGAGCTCTAGCTCTAGATCACTTTTTGGGTGTTTTATTTTGTCTCTGGAGTTTAATGAATTGTGGCATAGGGTGATGAGTATATGTCGTTTACAGAAGTGGCAATCGGCTATGTTAGTACTGGGATGGGTAACCACTTCAGTACACCACTCGTGTCTGATGGCTTTGCAGCTTGTGTTAGTAGACTGAAATCTCTTTAAATTTGTTTTTCAAGTAATTTACCTTATGCCACCAATACTTCCTGCCAGAATTGATTAGAGATATTACCAGATAAAACAAGACTACTGCTGCAATGGTTATATCCTGCCTTAGGATCAGTAAAAGTTGAGATCTAAGGGAGATATAAGACCTTTCTACATTTCCTTTTGGAAACTAGGCCAAAATTACTATCAGGCTAGTTTTCCTAACCATGAATCTTTTGTACAAATTTGAGGAATCTAGCTGCAATATTTCAAGATTTAGAGTATCTTTATAATTTTCAAACAATTGGCTATGGCTGCCATTTTGTTGTTCAAAATGAGGAAACAAATTTTCACAGACAAAATATTGAAGGCTAGGCCTTTGCATGGGCTAGTTTTACATTCTAAAGCCCTAGGAGCAATAATAAGGACGATATAAGGACATTTTCATTGCGTTAATACATCCTATCCAATGTACAATTGCTAATCCGGTATGATTGTTCTCCAAAGACATGCTTCATATATAACTGCAATGCATTAAAACTGGGTTTACAACTCTCTTTAAGGCATTTGAATATGCAATACTTTGCTACAAGGATTATGACATTTAGGGAGAAGGCAATGGCACCGCGACCCTGAAATCCAAGTAATAATCACTTTTATCAGTGTCGAAAGCTGAACCAGTTTCCTGGTAAATCCAGTGTTTAAGTGAAACCCATCTTTTAGCAGATTATTGACAGTTTGCAAAGGCATGAGTTAGAGTTTCAGGCATATTATTACAAAGGTGACAAAGATTGTTCTCGGCTTTTTATGTCATCACTCTGTGGCCTCTGCGTCCACGTGAACAACTTCTCCAAAACTATAAGACCCAGAGACATGCTGTTTTTTTAAAAGATACCTTTACTATCTAGGATGATAAATTGTTCAAGGCATGCAGATCTGTTCGTTCGTCTGTTCTCCAGAGCCATTACAAGTGAGGTACCCCCACCCAAAGTGTGAAAATTTCAACACTTTATCACAATTTTCTTATTCACTGTTGCAGGGATTTTTCTCTTATCTTGAATATATGTACAAGGCCACTAGTAGATTCCCTTATGGGAGTATCAGGCCTAGATCTTTCGTAATTATTTTTTTATGAATTTTTAAAATTATTTTTAATGCATTAAAATTCATGAAATCATGCACTAAATCACCTATAACTTGAAAAATATTGCATTTAGAACATTTTGTCAAAAATATGTTTAGCTACTTTTTCCATAGCTACAACGTGGTGAGTAACTTGGGTGTCTATCCCAATAGCTGAGTGTGTAATGGCTACTTTTCAGTACCTTCCATAATGAGTAAAATCACTGGTAACTTGAAAACTACAGCATATAGAGAATTTTGTATAAATATGTTATTCAGCTTCTTTTGGGTCAGCTATAACATAATAAAATTGCAGACCGTAGCTCATCGCTTAGCAGGGTGTTAGCTACTTTTAGGATATCACTGTTGAGTAAATTGCTAGTAACTTCAAAACTGTTACATTTAGAGAATTTTATTTATATATGTTATTCATGAACTTTTGAATCAACTATAATATAGTGAAATTGCAAACCTGTAGCTTATGGCATAGCTGAGCTATAGCTACTTTCAGAGTATTGTTGTTGAGTAAATCAGTTGTAACTTGAAAACTATTACATTTAGAGTATTTTATTTAAACATGTTATTCACCTTTCTGGTCAGCTATAACATAGTGAAATTGCAGACCTGTAGCTCATGGCCTAACTGAGCAATAGCTCTTTTAAGGTTCTCACTATTGAGCAAATCAGTTGTATCTTCAAAACTATTGCATTTAGAATACTTTCTTCAAATATGTTGTTCGCCTACTTTCCAGTCACCTGTAACATAGTGAAATTGTAGACCTGTAGCTCATTGCATAGCAGATCAATACCTATTTTGTGGTTCTCAATGTTGAGTAAATCAGTTGTAACTTGATAAATATTGCCTTTAAAGTATTTTCCTTAAAGATGTTATTCACCTACTTTTGGGTCAGCTATACAACAGTGTAATTGCAGCCTTTAACTCAATGCATTGCTGAGCAAAAGCTACTTTGAGATGCTCACTGCTGATTAGATCAGTTGTAACTCGAAAGCTATTACATTTAGAGTATTTTGTTTAATTATGTTTCCACCTATATTTGCTGGGCACAACTTTTGTGTCCTTTTCTTCTTTCATTTCTACTCTAAAACTCAAAATACACAGTCAGCTGACACAGAGCCCATTCACAGGCACTGAATACTTGTTTTATTTTATGCAGTAAAGTCTTTGTCCGTATTATATTATGAAGTATCCTATATTGCAACCAGATGATCTGGTTATTGAGAATGGTTTTTAAACAGGCGAGATGTTTGTTTTCCCATTCCTTCAATTCTATATTCATTTTAAGTAGCTTTTTCCAATTGCCATATTGGTTTCACCATTAATTTAGTCTGTATTCCAACACCATTTATACCCCTGTATTTCCCTAGTCCCATCCGTAGTATAGTAGTCAAGGAAATCAAATTTAGTAGCAAAGGTGTTTTTGACTTCTTCTAATGTGAACAGGTTACCTTCATTATTTTATAAATCGGCTGGGTAGATAATTCCCACTCTATACCATTGTAGCAAGAAGACGGTTTCTTCCGACACATTTGGATTATACCAAAGGGGACAAATATGGTATTGTGCCTGTGGAGTACTCAGTACATATTGGAGTACTTTTCCAATTTTCCATGATGTCTATCCAAAATTTGTTCAAAATCTTGTTTATAATAGTTCCGCACCACAACGGTCTCATATGCATCAGTTTGTCCAATGATTTTATGTATACAAAAATCAAAGTGATCCAAATTTTGATTTTGAAATGGTCTTCTTAACCAAGTCAGTTCGAGGGCCAATATCTATGAACTTGTATCAAACATTCTCAGAACTCCCCCCCCATTTATATCCAGGCAGAGTGTATTTCTTTTTATTTTATATGGCTTATTCATATACATTTAAAGAATAATCGCTCCAAAGTCTTAAAAAGTTTTCAGTAAGATCTGGAATACATAACAGATAATTCAGTTTTGACATTATAAAAGAGATTAGGACTTCTATATTTCCTAAGGGGGCAGGAAGTGCCGTTGCCACTGAGTGATGATCGTATGTTATTTAATGCCGGTTCATAGTTAAGACTTGGAACTTGTTTCAGGTTCACTGAAAAATTTATACGGAGAAGAAAAATGTATACAGAGAATTTAAATGGAGCAATCGATATCCCAGCGTAGTTGCTTATTTACATTTAGACTCCCTTTTTTCTCAATCCAGATTATTTGAGTTTTCTCATGGTTGACCCAGAAATATTTCCGAAAGTTTCTAGTACATTAAATGCAGCTTGAAGGGATTCTTCAGTTCCCTTTGGTATTATAGTGGTATCATCAGCAAACTGCGTTATCTTTATTTCTTTTTGGCTAATCATGATGCCTTTTATGTTTTTGTCATTCATCACCATGAGGTATAAAATTTGAGCACACAAGATAAAAAGATAGGGGCCGATTGGATCACCCTGTCTGCATCCCCTTTCAATAGGAAAAGGTTTTAATCCACATTGGCTGACTGAAGCTGCTATGTTTGTGTGATCCATTTTTATGTCGTCACTCTGCTGCGTTGGCGTCCGTGTAAACAACTACCCCAAAACTATAAGGCCAAGAGATATGCTGTTTATGTTAAAAGATACCTTATCTATCGAGGATGAAAAATAGTTCAATGCATGCAAATCTGTTCGTTCTTCTGTTTGCTAGAGCCATTACAAGTGAGGTACCCCCACCAAAAGTGTGAAAATTTTAACACTTTATCACAATTTTCTCATTGACTGTTGCAGGGATTTCTCTCATATCTTGCATATGTGTACTAGGCTACACATAGATTCCCTTGTGTGAGTATCAGGCCTGCATCTGTCTTAAGTTGCTTTATGAATTTTTAAAATAATTTTTAATGCATTAAAATTCATGAAATAATGCACTAAATCACTTAATTTCTCATTGACTATTGCAGGAATTTCTCTTTTATCTTGCAGATATGTACTAGGCCACAAGTAGATTACCTTGTGTATCAGTCCTGGATCCTTCTTAATTATTTTTTATGAATTTTTAAAATAATTTTAATGCATTAAAATTCATGAGATCATGCACTAAATCACTTATAACTTAAAGTATTTACATTTAGAGCACTCTGTTAAAATATGGTATTCAGCTTTTTCAAAAGCTACATGGTGAGTAACTTGGATGTCTATCCCAATTGCTAAGTGAGTAATGGCTACTTTCTGACTTTTCAGTACCTTCCATAAAGAGTAAAATCACTTGTAACTTGAAAACTATTGCATGTACAGAATTGTGTATAGATATGTTATTCAGCTACTTTTGGGTCAGCTATAACACAGTAAAATTGCAGACCTGTTGCTCCTTGCACAGCTGAGTAATAGTGACTTTGAGGTTCTCACTTTGAGTAAATCAGTTGTAACTTGAAAACTATTGCAATTAGAGTATTTTGTTTAAATATGTTGTTCACCTAGTTTTCTGTCAGCTATGACATAGTAAAATTGCAGATGTGTAGCTCATTGCATAGTGGAGCAATAGCTACATTCAGGTACCGACTGTTGAGTAAATCAGTTGAAACTTGATAACTATTGCACTTCAAGTATTTTCTTTAAATGTGTTATTCACCTACTTTTTAGGTGAGCTATACCATATTAAAATTGCAGCCCTTTAACCCATTGCATAGCTGAGCAATAGCTACTTTGAGATTCTCACTGTTGAGGGTTGAGTAAATCAGTTGTAACTCGAAAACTGTTGCCTTTACATTATTTTGTTTAAATATGTTTTCCACCTACATTTTACTCCTTAACAGTTAATTTGGTACTTTACATCTGAATCCCATTTGCTGGGTACAATTTTTGTGTCCTTTTCATCTTTCACTCTACTCTGATGCTCCAGTCAACTGACACAGAGCCTTTTCACGGATTCCTTGTTTCAAGTTGGTGCCAAAATTTAAAAAGGCAATCAGTGACCGATATGAATCTGTCACATATAGAGTTGGTACAGACCTTGGTGAGTGACAAGATAAGTCAGGCAGCAGAAAAAATTTGGTCCGGGGTGTATTGGTGTCATCATCAGGGTATAGGAGGTCTTGATACCATGAACAAAACCATGAGCAATATCACGGTAACATCGTTTCACCAATTAAAGCTATAATTTGCTCTTTAAATAAATGTGCAGTGATAACTTTTACAAATAAAGTAAATTTTATGTTTATTTTGAGCTGTAAGTTGTTAAAATATTGAATATTTGAAGCAATAGAACATACACAATACTTACGTTTTTCACTTACTGTAGAAATTGAAATGCTCATCATCATAGTTATGTCACAAATTAAAACAAAACCACATGAAAGTAAAAATTATATGAATATTTCTTCATATTTTTATTAAATGCCTCCAAAAATGGTTAAATTATGTTTATAAGATGCATCACGGATGAGCATTAATCCTCGATTATTATCCATTTCTTCCATCACTGGTAAATCTGCGATATCACCTCTCATGATGATACCACTACCTGGGTGCATATTGACCCATAACTGGGTGAATACAATTTAAACAAAATTCTCTAAATGCAATAGAGCTGACCCAAAAGTAGGTGAATAACATATTGAAACAAAATACAGTAAATGCAATAGTTTTCAAGTTATAACTGATTTACTCAACAGTGATAAGCTGAAAGTAGCTATTGCTCAGCTATGCATCAAGCTACAGGTCTGAAATTTCACTATCTAATAGCTGACCCAAAAGTAAGTGAATAACATATTTTTTAGAAAATATTCTAAATGTAATAGATTTAAATTTACAACTGATTTACTCAACAGAGAAAACCTCAAATTAGCTATTGCTCAGCTATGCAATGAGCTACAGGTGTGCAACTTTACTGTGTTATAGCTGACCCAAAGTAGGTGACTAACATATTAAAGAAAATACTCTAAATGCAATATTTTTCAAGTTACAACTGATTTACTGAACAGTGAGAACCTGAAAGTAGCTATTGCTCAGCTATGCCATAAGCTACAGATCTGCAATTTTACTATGTTATAGCTGACCCAAAAGTACATGCAATAGTTTTGATTTACTCAACAGTGATAACCTCAAAGTAGCTATTACTTGGCTATGCAATGAGCTATGGGTCTGCAATTTTACTATGTTATAGCTGACCCCAAAGTAGCTGAATATCATATACATACACAAAATTCTCTAAATGCAATAATTTTTGAGTTACAAGTGATTTTACGTCATGAAAGGTACCGAAAAATCAGAAAGTAGCTATTACTCACTTAGCTATTGGAATAGACAACCAAGTTACTCACCATGTTGTGGCTATGGAAAAAGTAGCATACAAGCAAGACAAGAGAGAAATCCCTGCAATAGTCAATGAGAAAATAAGTGATTTAGTGACAAGTCAGCTGACATAAAAAGTGCATCTATTATTTTAATTGATGAGGTCAAGGATTTCCATGGGGTTTTCTAGCAATATTTTACAGTCGGTCTTGCAAGCATATATCCACCAACTCATTAATATTCATGAAGATGTATGAGGTCCCAATTTCTGTAGGATTTTCTAGCAATATATTAAAGTCAGACTTTCAGCATATACCCACCAACTCATTATTATTCATGAAGAGTGCTGCACATAGAAGAGTGCAGTGAAATTCAGTGAGCAAATAATTTCTCATTAATATTAATGAATTGTGTGTACAAGTCGAAGGTTGAAACATCTGGTAATCTGCCAGAAAACCCCACAAAATCATATTTGCTGTTTCCATAACCCTCATGTCTCCTCATTAATATTAATGAGGTAATGAACATAAAGTGCACTGGTATTTGATCTTAAACCAGCCTTTCCTTTTTATAAAATATTGCTAGAAAACCCCCAATGGAATTCTTTGACCTCGTATATTTTCATCAATATTAATGAGGTACATCAGTGAACATGAAGTGCACTGGTATTTTATCTTAAACCAGTACTTTTATCTTAAACGAATTCTTGTGCACCCAATTTTATTGGGATTTTCTAACTATATTTGTGGTCCTGTATGCTATGTACCGGGTGTCGAAATTCAGTGACACAATTTCTCATTAATATTAATGAATCATTTGGACAAGTCAAAGGCGGAAATGGCTGGTAACCTACTAGAAAACCTCCAGGAAATTCTGTGACTTCATATATTTGCTGTTTCTTCAGGTACAAGCGAGTGAGGGAGTGATATTCAAAGACTTTAAGAAAATATGCAGAATTAAATTTTTTTCTAAAGACAAACTTCATCCATATACCTCATCAAGGAACACCAGACGTAGCAGTCCAAAATACAAATTCCTTCAAGTTCCTTCTTTTGACTCTAAAATACATAAGTCTCATAAGTATCTTACCAAATCTTTCAGCCATCATGCACCTGTTTTCTGGAACTCACTTCCTGTCCATGTAAGAACCAGTCCATCTGTCACATCCTTCAGGAAGCACCTGAAAACCCACCTTTTCAAATCAGCTTTTCCGACCTAGCTTTCTTCCCCACGTTCACACCCACAACCATCAGAATATAGACCTGGACACGTCCCCCACTATGACTCGGATATTATATATGATTAGTTAGCGCACTGAGTTCCCCTTCGGGGAAGATATTGTGCCTGCAAAGCAGTAGATTTAGATTTAGATTTTTCTAGATATCATCAAACTACATATTTCATATTTATTAATCTTTTCGTTTAATAATTTAACCCTTTCCTCACGAATCCTGGCGGTGTTTGAAGTTTATAAACTTTAATTTCAGAAAAGCATTTGTGGGCTTATTTAACATAATATTGCTTGCACTTCTGGAATCCTAAGATCTTCATACAGGTCTGATTATTCATATGTAGAAAGTGAGGGATGTTTTTTCTCTTTAATTTTACATATTCACTGCAAAAAATTTAGAATAAAATTCACAGAGTGATATTTTTTGCAACAATGTAGCAAGGTAAAGCACCTATAGGTAGACAGGAAATGAAACAAGTAATATGTAAACACATCAAAAAAGCATGAAAACGACACACCAATGAAAAGAAAAGTTTATTTAAGACATGGCATTTATATATTATGTACTTTGTAAGTGATTTTCCGTCTTTATATTAAATGCAATCACATGTAAAAAAACTAGCCACATTCATTGTTGACAAATGCTATTTGAATAGTACTATCAACGAATGAATACCTGGTATTCGCCTTCCAGCCTTACTACCTACAGATGATAAAATATTGGATGTGATCCGGATCAAAATCTGGATGAAGGAATTTTTTATGGATTTTTTAGTATGCACTGATGCACACTTTGGGCGCTGCTGGATCTGGGTGGAGGTCTGCACTCTTTGAGTGCTCGTGTTTGTAAGGTAGGAAGGAAAAAAAATTCTAAAGCCAAAGAAAGTATTCAAAAAACATCATAATACAGTGGCGGCGGCGATTAAAAAATTAATGCATCTATTATTGGGATTTTCTAACAATGGTGCTGGCTGCACTGGGTGTTGAAATTCTGTGACTTGATAATTTGTTTGTTTAGACTCCTGAAGACTTTTCTTTCCGAGGATAACTGGTCTGCGGGGAAGGGTCTAGGACTTGTGCTGCTACTACTGGACCCAGATACATATTGTTGTCGTTGTCTGACCAAGTGAGATCTTTTAGGTAAAAATTTGTAAATGTCTTGCGAGCTTTCCAGTGTGACGAGCTTGCATGATTTGGTCCACCGATACCCCACTGTAAAAGGCCTTAGAGGCCACAAAGGCCCTAATGTCATGCGCTTTAACTTGGACCAAGTACAAGGCTTGTTGGTCTGCTTGTTTGTAACAAAGTAGGATAGTTTGTTTTAACCAAGAAAGAGTGTATCTGGTCTGAGGTGTGTCCTTTCTTGAAGGAAATGAAAAGTAGGGATCGAGACCCTCTTTGGTCTTTGGTTCGATCCAGGTAGTACCTCAGGGCCCGTACCGGACACAAGGTCCTGTCTTCTTTGAATTATCTATCTACAATGGTAGTGAAAGCAGGAATAGTCACCGCAGACACACTTTGAGAACATTCTCTTGCTAGTTCGTTTTTGACTATAAAATCTGAAGAAGGGAACAAGGCTACCTTTTCCCATTGGTCTAGATTAGATACTTTGTTTGCAACCCAGGCATGAATTTCTCTGCGGCGCTTGCCATAAGCCAAAGCTAGCAAGAAAGCAGTTATGAGAGTAAGATGTTCGAGGTCTGTGTCTTTTAAAGGCTCAAAGGGTGCTTTTGTGAGCTCATTAAGCACAACAGAAAGGTTCCATTTTGGAAGATTCCTGGAAATTTTGGGACGATCCCTGTGAAAACTGGAGAGTAATCTGTTAAGTCCTGAGCTTTGGGAAATATGGAGCCCCACTGGGCCCAAGGTGTCAACAATGGCTGTCCTATAACCATCACTGGTCGAAGGCCGCCTGTTTAGGTCTTGGTGATCTTGGTACAGGCACATGAAAAAGTCTGAGACTTATTTCACAGAGAAAGTGGATAAATCCACCAAATTTTCTCTGCACAAATTCTCAAATAGGGCCCACTTTGACTTTTAGATGGTGCTTGTTGCTGACCTTTGAGGGACAGCAATTTTCTCTGCCACCTCCACTGAAAAGCCTTGTTCTTGGAGCTGTCCACACCTAGACACCAGGCTCGGAGGTTGAGATGTGGATTGCTGTGAAAAACAGTTGTGTGACTGTTTGAGAAGAGTTGTTGACACTGGTAAGTGAAGTGGGATCTCTGTTGACAGCTGCACTATATCCCAAAACCAGGGCATCCCTGGCCAGCGTGGAGTTACTACAATAATGAGGCAATTGTATTGCCTGATTTTTTGGATCACCCTGTGGAGGAGAGCCATGGGAGGGTAAGCATAAGCAGTGAGTCCCGACCAGTTTATGTTCAGAGCATCTATGTCCCAAGCATTTTGGTATGGGACTGGAGATACGTACAGTGAAACTTTGTGGTTCAGATGAGTGACAAATAGATCTACATGAGGAGTGAACCACTTTGACAGATCTGTTTGAACATCTGCGGATGCAGTGACCATTCTACTGACTGGAGTGGATAGAAAGTCGGCCATCACATTCAGGCACACTGGAATGTGCCTGGCTCTTAGAGTCATCTGGTAATGATGGCTCCAGGTCATGATTTTCACAGGAGAGCTAACATCTCCACCAAGTGGGTTCCTCTTTGTTTATGCAGGCTACTACTTTTGAGTTGTCTGTGGCAACCAACACTGGTTTTGGCATTGGTCCTTGAACCTTTTCAGGGCCAGAGAAACCGCCTTCAACTCTAGAACATTTATGTGTAGCCTTTTATCCCAGTTTGACCAGACCTTTTGTAGAGACTTGCTCTCATTGAGTAACCTTCTTAGTAACCTTTGTTTAAGGCGTCTGTAAAGATTTAGATACTGTGGTCTTGGGGTGAAGGTCTGCACCCTTCATCACGTTTGCGGGACTTTGCCACCACTCTAGGTGAGCTGAAATGGTCTCTGACCAAGGAAGGAGGATGTCCATAGACTAAGGAAATCTCAAATGCTCCTTGAGGGTCTCATGTGAAGGTATGAGTCTGACAGGTCTATCAACGACACCCATTCTCCTGGAATCACACTTGATGGACTCTGGAGTTTCCATTTGAACCTTTATACAAGTAGAAAAGTGTTGAGCCTGCTTATGTCTGTCACTGACCTCCATCCTTGGTGAGGTAAAACCCGAGAGATTTTACGTTTTCCACCCTTTCTATTGCATTTCTTGACAGAAGAGACTGGATAAGAGGCCAGAGCTAGATCTTTGATGAACCTAGTATCCTGAGTGAATCAGGGGAACTGGCTAATTTTAGATTGGTGATGAATGGTAAACAATACCATTGGTAAGAATGTTTAACATATTGTTTGAGCATTTGTTTGTTTGCCAGTCTCTTCTGAAAGAACGGAGGAGACCTCCTACTGGTGGACTGAGGGAGACTTTTAAGGAGTCATTGGGAGGAGGGGTTTTCACACCCTCTTCCCCTTGTGTGAGGTCGAATACAACCTCTGGAGCCTCTGTTGTTCGATTTCCCCCTACCTGAGGAAAACAATGGTTACTACTTGGAATGAATTGACCCCCATAGGGCTGTTTCCTGTAGGAGCCTCTTGGTTGTGGGGATCGTGAAAGGGCTGTTAAGTATAAGACTCCCTGGAGAAGTGGGCTGAGGCCTTACTTGACAGGCTAAGGAACTCTGTTGGATAAGAATCCTCTTATACATCATATCTAGTCACAGGTCTTTTCATAATAATTTTTGGCTGCTTTTTATGTATATATACATAGGCACCCTTGAATCTGAGTTGACCTGTTGAAAGTAGCCCTGATACTGTCTTAACAGTTTCCGTGACCAGGTTGTATTCAGAAATGAGAGCTGCCAAAAATTAAGTTTACAGAGATTTGCCTTGCCTGAAGCTCAAACTCTTTGATTATCAGTAGGGGCCCATAGTGACTAGAGGAGATACAGATTTTTCAATCTTGTAACTTGTCCTCAAAACAAGGTTGTCTTGCAATCTTGTAACTTGTCCTCAAAACAAGGTTGTCCCAATTGTACCCCCAGTGGAACCAGGGGTTTTATAGATTAATTTTCAGGTAAATTAGCAGCCTGAAAGTTCTGTTTAAATTGGTCAAAAACATCTTTAGTTGAGGACTGAGTGGGAGCATAGCTGAAGGGACCTAAATATCCATTAATTTCCTTTTGCCAACCAGGAACAATATACTAACTTCAAATAAAAGACTGATGCGTATGTACAGTGTATTGGCTATTTTCGCAAAGATTGAAATAAATTGAATAAAAATAGAAAAGGTGAAAAATAGTAAGTAAATAGATAGCTCAAATTATGTCACCATTAACAATCCAAGATCAAGACAGGTTCTACTAGACACAATAAATTTGCATAACTTAAAAGATGCTTTTTGATATTTTCATCCTAATATTCGAAGATGCACATGGCGTCGCAAAAATCCAATAAAACAAGCTCACCTAGACTATTTTATTGTTTCTGATGCTTTTACTGACCTTCTAAGTGAATGCAACATTCTCCCATTATATAGATCTGATCATTCAGTTCTTGAATTAAATATGGAAATTAGTAAATTTGAAAGAGGTAAGCGATTATGGAAGCAGAACTGCAATTTGCTTACAAATGCTGACTATGTGAATGTAGTCAATAATCCAGGAAGTAAAATTACAGTATGCTGTTCCAGTTTACAGCTTTCATTTTCTTAATTCTACTTCTAATTTTGATCTAGTTTTTACAATTGAAGAAGACCTCCTTCCTGAAATTATACTTTTTAAAATTAGAGCTAAAACTATAAAATTGGCATCAAGTTTAAGGAAAGCTGAAAGGTTGTTAGAACAAGATCTAATTAATAAGATTGGCGCTTATGAAAAAGATGAAGCTTTCAAAAATTCAACCTTAGAAATTGACAATCTCAAGAAAAAACTAGAGGAATGCTTTCAAAACAAAGTCATTGTTTTTGCATGGCAAAAACAAAGCCTCCCAAAAAGGAGAAATAATGGCAGCTTAATCATGTAAGAAAGTTCTGCTTATAGCTCAACAAAGCCAGAATATAGGAATAGTTGGTCTTGGGCAGGGTAGTTATCTTGGACACAGTGTGTTTCAAAAATTTTGATGAAATTGTTCTATCTTGCATGGTTAAGGAGACAGAGGTAATTTGGTGTTTTGCACTTTTTGAACAAAAATTCGAAAATTCAAAATGACCTCCACTTTTGGCAAGTGAAATATTGATTGATACCTGGAAAAGCTAGTCTTCACAGATACCCTGTGGGTCAAAAATTTTGTGGAAATCGCTCTATCTCGCACGGTTTTTGAGATACAAGCATTTTTGTGTTTTGCAATTTTTTCGAAAAATTTGAAAATTCAAAATGGCCGCCATTTTTGGTGTTACAAAAATGTTTTGAAAACTGGATCAGTTACTTAGCAGAGGTACCCTTTGGGTCAAAAATTTCATCGAAATAGCTCTATCTAGCACATTTTTCGCGATACAAGCATTTTTGTGTTTTGCATTTTTGAAAAAAATTTGAAAATTCAAAATGGCCACCATTTTTGGTAAGTAAAAAATATTTGTTAAAACTTGGAAAGGCTGGTGTACACATACCCTGTGGGTTAAAAATTTTGTTGAAATCGCTCTATCTCGCATGGTTTTTGAGATACAAGCATTTCTGTGTTTTGCAATTTTTTCGAAAAATTTAAAAATTCAAAATGGCCGCCATTTTTGGTGTTACAAATTTTTTTTGAAAACTGGGTCAGCTACTTAGCAGAGGTACCCTTTGGGTCAAAAATTTCATCGAAATAGCTCTATCTAGCACATTTTTCGAGCTACAAGCATTTTTGTGTTTTGCATTTTTGAAAAAAATTTGAAAATTCGAAATGGCCACCATTTTTGGTAAGTAAAATATTTGTTAAAACTTGGAAAGGCTAGTCTACATACACCCTGTGGGTTAAAAATTTTGTCGAAATCTTTTTTCTGGGTATTAAATTTTTATTTTATAAAGAAAATGGTTCCAAAAAGTACTCATGTATCACTTAGTATTGTCCTATATGTGTACTTAATGAGCCTATATTTCCAATTTTGTGTTTTGCATTTTTTGTCAAAAATTCAAAAATTGAATATAACCCCCATTTTGGGGGAGGAGAAATTTTTTTGGAAAATGGGAAAGTAGTTCATTTAGATACCCTGTGGGTTCAAAAAATTTTACAAAATCGCTCTATCTCACACGGTTAAGGAGATACAAGTAGTTTTATGTTTTACTCGTTAAGAAAATTGTTAATGCTTAATTAATCATATATAACTCAGTCATTTCTTAACCTATCCCTGCCAAAATATAATGTCGCCCAGATCTTTACATGAGGAAGGTATTGGCTAAATTTCAGGCAGATAGATAAAATTCTTTGTAAGTTATCCACACAAGGACACCCTTCCAAAAAACACTTTTTTGGTCATGTGACCTCTCTGATTGGTGAAAATGTCATCGCAGAATATTCAGAAAAATTTCCCAGGGCTTCTGCATACACCTGCCAAATATGAAAAGAATCCGCCTTATGGCTGCAAAGCTATTGTGAAAAGAAAATGCAGATCTGACAGATCTGGCGGAGTCGCTTCTCCTATATAGCCTCACAGGAGAATCAAAATTAAAAGGAAATTTTGTACACTCACGAGTACAATGGCTACAATTTGGTGAAATACCATCTCAATATTTTTGTTCCCTGGAGCATAAACACTATGTGGATAAAACTATCAGAAAGATTTGCTGTGATAATGGAGAAATAACAAGAGAACAAAAAAAATACTACACCAAGTTAAGGAATATTATGTGAAATTATTCAAAAACAACTGGATACTATCTAGTATCAGAACTGGATACTATTAAACTCTCTGAAGTCATTGATCAATCCAAAATAAAAAAATTAATCCACTCTCAGCCATTGCAATTAGAAGGACCAGTTACTTTGACAGAACTGAGAAATGCATAAAAAAGTATGATAAAAACAAAATGCCAGGCATAGATGGTTTTCCTTCTGAATTTTTTAAGGTATTCTGGTGTGAAATATTTAATTTTAAGAGCATTTAACCTGAACATTTTAATTACTTATAAGCTACAAGCTTACCATGTGGAATTGAATGCTATCTTGGGAGGCCGCAGGCATCCGGACAACATCCAAGAAAAATAGACATTTAGCATTGACCAGAAACCCATGCTGAGAGTGTAACATAACAGTGTAATCTCATGTCTAACCCTTCTTCTCTCGTCATAAATTTAGCCCATACCCCCTCAGCTGGAATACAGCGGGGAGGCAGGGCTTGTAGCTTATAAAAGATACATTTAAGTAATTAAAATTTTCAGTTTCATTGCACTACAATAGCTTACTATGTGGAACTGAAAGCTGAATCCAACCGTCCGGTGGAGGGATTACAGCTGAGACTGGAAGTATAGTGAATTTTTCTTGGATTGAATTAATAAATAAATAAAATGAATATTTGAAAAACCGGTCTGAGTCCCGCTTACAGAGAGCCAATTCTGAAATTCGGACCTGTAAGAAGCCAAAAACCAGAAGATTAATGAATGACAGTACCGATACTGTCTGAATGTTTTGACTGAAGGATTAAGTGCAGCTGTGCTCACTTATGCGAGTATAGCCCCCAAGGGCATCATTGTGATGAATACTAGCCCTAAGCTTGAATCTCATTAACACCCCAAATATGAGATTATGGTACGCTGAAAATACTTAATACATTATACAGTTAAATACAGAAATGATAGGTAAGAGACCTTACCATAACATCCTGAGGAGGTAACCAATACCTAGACCCTGGGATTAGACTCCTAAAGAAGTGGCTGCAGCGGATGTGCCCCCCCTTCTTTTTTTCCAAGGATGAGCAGTCTGAGGGGAAGGGTCTAGGACTTGTTGTGCTGCTACTACTGGTCCCAGATACATATAGTGTCATTGTCTGACCAAGTAAGGTGTTTTAGGTAAAAAATTGTAAATGTGTTGTGAGCTTTCCAGTGACACGCTTGCAAGATTTGGTCCACCGATATCCCTTTTGGGACAATCCTTGTGAAAACTGGAGAGTAACCTGTTAAGGTCTGAACTTTGGGAAATATGGAGCCCCACTGGGCCCAAGGTGTCAACAATGGCCGTCCTATAACCACCAATGGTCAAAGAGCGCCTGTTTAGATCTTGGTACAGGTACATGAAGAAGTCTGATACTTGCTTTACAGAGGGAGTGGAGAAATACACCAAATTTTCTCTGCACCATTTCTCAAATAGGGCCCACTTTGACTTGTAGATGGTCCTTGTTGATGACTTCTAAGGGGCAGCAATTCTCTCTGCCACCTCCACAGAGAAGCCTTGTTCTTGGAGCTGTCCACTTCTAGACACCAGGCGTGGAGGTTCAGATGTTGCAGATTGCTGTGAAACACATAGTTGTGGGACTGTTTGTTAGTGGTTCTTGACACAGGTAGTTGAAGTGGGATCTCTGTTGAGAGCTGCACTAGGTCCCAAAACCAGGGCATCCCTGGCCAGCTTGGGGCTATTACAATGATCAGGCAACTGGATTGCCTGATTTTTTGGATCACCCTGTGAAGGAGAGCCATGGGAGGGTAAGCATAAGCAGTAAGACCAAACCAGTTTATGTTCAGAACATCTATGTCTCAAGCATTTTGGTCTGGGACTGGAGATACGTACAGTGGTTCAGACAAGTGGTAAATAGATCTACAGGAGGAGTGAACCACTTGTGACAGATCTGTTTGAACACCTGCAGATACAGTGACCATTCTGTTGACTGGACTTGATTCAACCTGGACAGAAGGTCAGCCATCACACTCAGACACCCTGGAATGTGTCTGGCTTAATGATGGCACCATGTCATGATCTTCCACAGGAGAGCGCACATCTCCACTGAGTGGGCTACTACTGTTAAGTTGTCCATACCAACCAACACTGTTTGGTTTTCAGCTGTAAAACATTGATGTGTATCCTTTTTTCCCTGTCTGACCACAGACCCTTTGTAGAGGCTTGCTCTAAGTGAGCGCCCCAGCCTTCGTTTGGGGCGTCTGTAAAGAGTTGGATACTGTGGTCTTTGGGATGAAGGTCTGCACCTTTCATCACATTTGTGGGAATCTGCCACCACTCTAGGTGTGCTGAAATGGTTTCTGTCCAAGGAAGGTGGCTCCCCAATGACTGAGGAAATCTCCAGTGCTCCTTGAGGTGAAACTGAAAGGGCCTCCATTGCGGCAAGCAACCCAATTAGAAACATCAAACATTTTGCAGTCAAAACATGTTTTGACTTGAATCGTAGGATCAAATCCTGAAGTTTGAGCCATATCACTTGAGAGAGTGGGTTTTACAAGTGCTGAATCTAGATGGTATTCATAGCCCATGAACGAAAACAATTGAGTTGGTTTTAGTTCAGATTTCTCCTGATTTATTATCCACCCTAAGGAGTGGGTCACATCTACCACTGTCTGAGAGTTTAATTGTGCTTCTTCCTGAGACTGGGCCCTGATAAGCCAGTAGTCCAGGTACTGGTGAAGTCTGATTCCCCTTGTCAGGGCCATCAGCTTCACTTCTTTTACAATCATTGTAAAGACCTGAGGGGCTGTGGCTAGCCCAAAGGGAAGGGAGGTGAACTGGAACACCTGTGAATGGAAGAACGTAACTATTGGTGATAATGTTTAACACGTCTAAACATTTGTTTGCTAGCTAGTCTCTTCTGAAAGAAAGGAGGCGATCTCCTACTGGTGGACTGAGGGAGGCTTTTAAGGAGTCATGGGGGAAGGGGTCTAGAATGGGGTCTGTTCTATTTACCCTTACCTGAGGAAAACGATTGATTACTACCTTGGGAGGAATTGCCCCCATAGGGGTGTTTCCTGTAGGAGCCTCTTTTCTTATTGTGGTGGGGACCACAAAAGGGCTTATTTTGATAGGCTCCAAAACCCTGTGAATCTTTGGGGGTGCCTTTTTCAAGGAGGATGTCTTCTGCATCCTTGACTAACTGTGACTTGAACCGAGGAGTAGGCCAGAAAGGTGAATTCCTCAGTTCTTGACATCTCGAGTCCCCTAGATGTGGTTGTTGGAGGGTCATCTTGGCCTCGCGTCTTAGCAGGCCAGTGTTGCACATAGTATACAGCTCCCTCTGGAGTATATGGGCTACAGATTTGCTGAGGCAGGCTAAGGCTCTCTGTTGAATAAGAATTCTCTTATTCTTAATCTCAAAATAGTCACAGGCATTTTCATAGCCATGCCTGGCAGCTCTTTCAGGATCGGCACCCTTTGGCACCCTTTGAATTTGGCTTTTAACCCTTTTAAAGGTAGTCTTTATACTGTGCTGACACTTCTCCATAGTAGTGTTGGAAGCAGAAGCAGTCCAAGAAATCCTGTTCAAATTTCTCAAAGGCATCTTTGAGAATGGGATTTAAAGGGAGCATAGCTGAAGGGCCTCTTGGCCTTAGCTCCTGTTGGCCTTTCTCGTCGTAAAGTAAAAGTTTCCCCGGGGGTAAAGGTAAAGTTTCCCTGGGGTCAGGGAGATCAAGTATATGCTTAAAAGTTTCCACTTCCTCTGCATATTGTGAAGGGAGGTCAGACATATCTACCTTCCTGTAAAAGACTGAGTCTGTGTTATCCTGTTGTTGGTCTTGCTCAGGAGCCTGTTGAGGTTTATTAGACTTTTTGACAGGGGCAGAGGACTGATCTTCCTCTGAAGAAGACGACTGAGAGTAATATTTAGCCCGAACCTTGTGTTTTTTCTTGTCTGAGTGCTTCTTAGCTCTGGAAGAACACACCCTTTTAGGTTGTTCCAAGTGCTTGGAATGAGGATCCAAGTAGCCATGGTCCGACTGAACACTTTGAGTAAACCTTGGTGGAAGGGAAGGACCATATAAGTCTGTGTCCATAGGTTGAGCATCCGAGTGCTTGGATGCCCAAGTAGTCGGGTCTGATACCCGAGTGGTCGGGTCTGGTTGTTTACTTGGTCCAGCTTTTGAAATTGAAGCGGAGGTCTTATCTACCTCCACCTCGGAGGCTTTTTTGATAGATTGCATTTCCTCTCTAAGAGATTTCATAGCCTCCAGCATGGACGCTTAAAAGACCCCCATTTGCTGTTGGAGTTGGATGTTGAATTGATTACCCACAGATTTTTGTAGTTTACTTTCTTTCTTATTTTACAAGGCAGTACCTGGGGTTGGTGGGACAGTTTGAGGTGTCCTTAAAGACAAAGAATCAAAACGTAAGGGTTGGGGGCATGGAGGAGATGAAAATAAATAATCAGCAGCACCCGCAAGGTCTGCTTGAGAGCCAGAAAACACCTCCACGTCATCCCCCAATAAGTCCAGATCATCATCTCTAGAAGTATTGCAGGGATCCGATACTGTTTGTTTTCTTACATACCTACGTCTGTGCTTGATTTTTTTGTTGTTCTTCAGTAAAATTTGCACAAATATTGCATGGTATTTCATTTGTAACGCAAGGGTCATCCCCTTTGCCAGCTTCTCTGCATATAGGACAGTAGTTATGGGTATCGAATAAAAACAAAAATGCCTGCATTTTGATGATCTGGGCTTTGCACTCATTTGGTGGGAAGAGATTTTTACAGCAATAAAAAATCCAAGTCGAAATGTGGAAACCTCACAACAATGAAATAGTTAAAAGAATACTTATCCTGCACACTTCAAACTTTGTCAGAATAAGCTTATGATATAAAATAAAATAAATGGCTGAAAGATAACATCCAACAATACTTATGTCCTGCGAAAACAGTGAAATAAAGTAAGCTTATTTTAAACACTTGCTAGTCATGCGGCCAATGAAAGAAGAAGGGTTAGACGCGAGATTACACTGTTATGGTACACTCTCAGCACGGGGATCCGGTCAATGGTAAACGTCTATTTTTCTTGAACGTTGGTCAGATGTCTGTGTCCTCCCGAGATAGCATTCAGTTCCACATGATAGGCTATTGTAGCACAATAAAATTATCCTACCAAAAGAAGATATTGTCAGTTTCACTATGACAATCAGTTAAAATAGCATCAGAGATGCCTGTACCCCACAGCAAGGGGAAATATTTTTCAACGCCATGAGATATAGAAGTAGTGAAACAGTACACAGATTGAGATACTTTCAGAGCACTACATGTAAAGATCTACATCAAAAGACACCCAAAGGTGCAACAACCAAGATTCAAGTTAAATGATATGAGAGATATAAGAGAGATAAAATAGTATCACATATCCCTGTAGAAAGATAAAATAGCATCAGATATGCAATATCAAAAGTCAAATCCAGGTCAGACCATGACGTTGCACACCAATAACCCCCGACCAAAGTCCCTATCAAATATCAACTTCCCACATGTTATAGTTGCCGAGATATAGCCCGGACAAAATTTTATAGGTCAAGGTCACTATGGCAAGGTCAAATCAAGGTCACACCATGACGTTGCACACCTACAACCCCTAACCAATGTCTACTTTCTACACCTTACGGTTTCTGAGATATGGCCTGGACAAGATTTTCAAACTCAAGGTCACTACGGCATGGTCAAAGGTCAAATCAAGGTCAAAGGTCAAGGTCATTATGGCAAGGTCAATGGTCAAATCAAGGTCACATCATGATGTTGCTCACCTACATCCCCTAACTAATGTCCCTACCAAGTATCAACTTCCTATACCTTACGGTTTCTGAGAGATGGCCAGGACAAGATTTTCAAACTCAAGGTCACTACAGCAAGGTCAAAGGTCAAATAAAGGTCACACTATGACGTTTGCACACCTACAACCCCTAACCAATGTCCCCACCAAGTATCAACTTCCTACACCTCATGGTGTAGGAAAAACCAAAATAGATGGATTGTTGATGCTGATAGACTTTGAGAAGGTTTTTGACTCCATATCTTGGAGCTTTATGCTTAATGTTTTGGAAAAACTTGGTTTTGGCCAAGAATTCATAGAATGGATCAAAATTTTAAATAAACATATTACTGATTCATTTATATAAGCAGGTGTAAAGTCTGTTTTTTAAATTGAAAGAGCCTGAAAGCAGGGTGATCCAATTGCTGCATATTTATTTATTTTATGTACTCAAATAATGACCTATATGATCACCCAAAACAAAGAAATAAAAGGATTAGTCATTGCAAATCATAATATTAAACTCTGCCAATTTGCTGATGATACCACTCTTATATTAAATGGATCTGAGCAATCCTTTCAAGCTACACTAAATACAATTGAAAATACAAATCGAAATACAATTGAAATTTTTGGCTCATTCTCGGGATTAAAAATGAATACTATAAAAAACAAAGTGGTTTGGATCGGCAGGAGAAAACATTCTCGAGATAAACTAAATGGAACCTCGAAATTAGAATGGGGAACAAACAGCTACTAGGACTGCAGTTTTCAGTTGACTTGGAAAAAATCCCATCTATGAATTATACATGTGCCTTGGAAAAAAGCAAAGAAACTTTTACTAAATTGGAACAAACGAACTTTGACTCCTATAGGCAAAATCACAGTAATAAAGACTTTTATTCTTTCACAATTCATTCATCTCTTTTCAAATATTCCTTTACCAAACAGAGATTTTATAAACACACTGAATGGAATGTTTTTAGTTATATATGGAGTAATAAGCCGGATAAAATGAAATGTTTATATATTATGCAGGATTACCAAAATGCTGGACTCAGAATGATAAATTTAAATAACTTTATCCATGCTTTGAAACTATCTTGGATATACACTCTTCAGAGGTTAACAGAGTGCTTTTATCCGAGATTTTGAACAATGGATATCTCCAATTGATAAGCTTCTTAACTTTGGTTCAAATTGGCCAAAAATATTGATTAAACGGACTGGAAATGTTTTTTTGGAATAGTGTTTTTCTCTCTTATATAAAATTATGTGAGAAAATTAAAATTAAGAGTAATGATAATATTCTGGCATCTCCATTCTGGTACAATCCAATGATCACATCAACTACTCTTTTTTTCCAAATTGGTTTAAAAACTGTGGGTGATATAGTGGATAATAATGGCTGTGTTCTAGCTCAACAAGAAATTCAAAGAGCTTTTAATATCCAAAGAATCAATTGTTTAGATTACTACTGTTTAAAAATTGTAATTGATAAATTCATTAAGGAACATAAAATTGGTGACTCCTTTAATTTCTTGTAGCCATGTATTTTAATCCCATAAGAATTATTCTATCTGGTGGCAAAGGCACAAAGTATTTTTATGAGAATTTAAGTAAAAGACATCTTAACTTAACATTTAAGCAAAAAAAATGGCATGACAACTAAACAATAGAATTAAATGACAATATTTGGAGACAGTTATTCAGAATTTGCTTTAAAACTATACAAGATCCATACTTTAAATGGTTTCAGTATAGCATAATGCATAGAATACTCGGAACACAGATAATTCTTCATAAAATGGGTGTGGGAGACTCTAATAAATGCTTACTGTGTACATCCACATCAGAGGAAACTCTCCTTCATCTGTTTTTTTCTTGAAAAAAAACCTAACCAATTATGGCAAAAATTAGAAAATAGAATTTTCAATAAAACTGGATTTTATATTCATTTCAGTCCAAAGGATGTTCTTTTGGGATATACACATCATAATTCAAATTCTGCGGCAATAAACACATTAATAATGGTTATAAAATGTTACATATATTCATACTCCAGAAAAGGCTTAGAAATTAGTATTGATGCCGCACTTATCAAATGTAAAACTATATACGATGAGCAAAAGTTGCTTGCTTCTCTAGAATTCCAAAGTGATAAACTTCTAAAACAATGGCAATGTTACATTTAACGGTTAAATGCAGGCATGAAATCATACAATGGCATTCAAGTTTATTGTAAATATTTAACCTCAACAACTACCAATATACAAGCTGGTACCAGCATACAACAATTTATAACAAAACAATAGTTTCAGACAAGAAGACAGGTAAAGTAGAAAATAACATACAGTCTATAAAAGTGCACTAGAATACTTCAGTCAATTACAGGTTTCACATACAAGCTCAATATTGTCCTAGATCACAGGTAAGTACTGGTAAGCAGGACTGGTGAAGATATCAAGATTCATCTGCCAAGTAAATAGTGATGCATTTTACTCCAGACACTTTGCAGGTAGGTGAGATAGACAATGTAGCACATTTACTAATATCCATAGTCATAAAAGGAATGAAATGTGTTCCAAGTCAGGTAGTACAGGTCTACCGGGTGGTGCTCACAATAGTCTACAATAAAAGGTAATCTTTAGTAACTAGATTGAGCAACACCTTATAAGAAATAAGATATGAATAAGCTACAGTAGCTAAAGCATAAAGCAGTGCTCATAATAACCAGGTAACTTGGTTCATAAAGTTGTTTATAATATATCATTGATCAACTACATTACAACTTCCACATTAACTACAGGCCAGTTGCATCAAAGCATAATTAAATATAGGCAAGAGTTACTCAAATACACAGGACTGTATAGACAATTACACAAGTACTGTATCATAATATATAACAAATAAGATTGGCAAAGGAAATAGTTAGATTATACAACATCCCACAGACATAACCCAAAACACAACTTGTGTCACCCTGAGTACAAACTTTGTGAGACAGAACAAAAGACCAAGCCCACCAAAATAAAACAAGCAATATTTCCATATTAGAAACCAATATAAATGACCACTGCTTTTAATGGGCCAAAACCCTCCATGACTTCACACACTGATACACACAAAATAGAACTCTTGGTCAGCAAAACAATGTATACAAATCTCTGTGTCACAACTACTTGACACCTATTTAACTGGACCCTTGATTTACAACATAATGCACACAAATATGTTTGGGAAGAGATCAAATTCCTTGTTTAATAAAAATATACAATGCACGCAAAAACTCTGAAATAACATATACCATTACAGAACATACCTTCCCCCTTAGACAATACTTATTGTTCAGTATTGTTCAACATAAAACAATTTTCACACTCTGCTCAAGTAATCAGTAGCCACATTCTCAGATCCTTTGATAGCCCTTATTCTGAAACTAAAGGACTGTACACATAAAGCCCAGCACATCAGTCTACTGTTCTCAAGCTTTGCTTTGTCCAAATACCTAAGAGGGTGATGATCAGTCTCAACCTCAAACTCTCTACCATATAGGTATGCTGAAAACGTCTTCACCACCCAGACTTAAGCATAACACTCCTTTTCTATGACAGAGTAGTTTTTTCTCTGGGTAACAGTTTTTTGCTAGCATACTCCACTGGAAAGTTTCCCTCATCTCATTCCTGAACCAAAGCTGCTCCAATCCCACTTTCTGATGCATCACACTGCAGTATAAATGTTCTACTAAAATCTGGTTGATGCAGTATGGGTCTTCTGACCAAATGTTCTTTCAAAACTCTAAATGCTTTATCTTGAGGTTCATCCCAAACCACTCTATTGGGCTCTCCTTTTCTGGTCAAATCTGACAAGGGTGCTGCCACTGCACTGAAGTTTGGGATATATTTTGAATAATATCCAATAAATCCCAGGAAACTGTGTACTTGCTTCTTGGTAACCGGTACTGGTGCTGCCAAGATGTCCAAGATTTTGCCCTCTTCTGGATTCATTCCCAACTCAGAGATCTGATTGCCAACAAAGGTCAAGTCCTTGAACCCAATCTGACATTTTGATGGCTTAACCGTAAGTTTTGCAAGTTTCAGTCTTTCAAAAAGTCTCAACTCATCCAGGTGGTCTTCCCATGAAGGTGTGTGGCATAAAATGGCATCCAAGTAACTGTAATAGAGTAAACCTTTCAGTAGTTTCCGGACCATCTTGTTGACGGTAGCAGCTGCGTTCACCAGACCAAAGGGCATCTTCAAGAAACAAAAGCTCCCCTGAGGTGTAAGAAAGCATGTCTTCTCTTGACTACTTTCTTCCAGAGGAATCTGCCAATATCCCTTTGTCATGTCAAACTTGCTCAGAAATGAATGTCCATGTAGTTTTGTGTATATGTCACTCGACACCATCATCGGCTCTGTAGAAAAGACTGTCTGCAAATTCAAAAGTCGAAAATCAATGCAGAACCAAATTTTCCCATCTTTTTTCCTCACCAGAACAATTGGTGAAGCAAATGGCGAGTCACAAACATGAATAACTCCAAGATCCAACATCTGATCAACTTCCTCTGCCACTGTTTCTCTCATATGGTAGGGAATAGGGTATGGTTTCTTCCTGATAGGCTCTTTATTGCTCAGTAGAATTTTGTGCTCAATCAGGTTGGTATTGCCAGGTAGATCAGAGAAAATACAACTGTATTCCTTCAGTAAGTTGGTAACCTGCTCTTTCTGGAGACTCCATAAGTCTGGATTGATGAAAACGTCTCTGTAATCCTGGGAAGCCTTTGTTGGACATAAATTCAACCAACCATCTTCTTCAACACCTGCGTCTTCTATCTCTTCTTCAATCAGTGATGTAGTCACAACCTCATATGGAGAACCTCCAGTTGTCTCCACCAGCCTCTCATCATCTTCTTCACTGTCAGCAACTTGTTGTAGATAGAGTTTCAGCATATTTGCATGGATCACCTTGATCTTGCCACAGATCTTGATGAATAATCATTTAACCCTTTCACCGCCTCTACTTGGTATGGCCCTCTCCATGACATAAGTAGTTTATTGGCTTCAGGTGGGAGTAGAATCAACACTCTGTGACCAACTTCAAACTTTCTGGGTTTGGTTTTCTTGTCATACCAGGCATTTGATCTTAACTGCGTCTTCTTCAGCTCCTCCTGTGCTAACTTACATGTTTCTTCAAGTTTATTCTGCAGATCAATCACATATCCATAGGTTGTCTTCTTCCTTCGTCCACAAGTCATGTAAAATCTGCATAGGACCCCTCACTGTCCGTCCCTATAACAGCTCGAAAGGTGAGCACCCAAGACTTGCCTGAGGTGCTTCCCTATAGGCAAACAACACGGCTGGAGTGTAACGGTCCCAATCCTTTGTCTTCTCTTGACATAGTCTCTTCAACATAGACTTCAGAACAAGATGAAACTTCTCAACTAAACCGTTGCACATGGGGTGGTATGGTGTCATCACCAGTTGTCGAATGCTCAAGTCGACCCACCTCTTTCATGACCCGACTAAGATACTGCAAACCCTGGTCACTAAGTATCTCTGATGGTACCCGAACCTTGGTAAAAATATTAACCAGAGCTTCTGCCACTGACTCTGCATCAATGAACTTCAAACATACTACCTCTGGATACCTAGTAGCTTAATCAATTAGGGACAACATATAGCGAATACCTCTGTCTGACACTGGGGTGATCGGTCCAACTAAATCAATTGCAACCCTCTTAAATGGAGTGTCTATCAGCGGCATGCTTTGAAGAGGAACCCTGGTAACTCTTCCCTTGGGCACAGTCCTTTGACACGTATCACAGGAGTGACAATATCTGCTAACATTGTTCTGCAGACCCGGCCAATAAAAGTTACACATGACTTTGTCACAAGTTTTCCTTATCCTTAGATGGACTCCCATAATGGCTTCATGAGCTAGTTTTAAGACTTTATCCCTCTACTTCTGTGGCACCATGAGCTGTTTCACTGTGATTTCTCCATTCTGAACTCTTCTGTAGAGCAAACTGGATTTGACTTCAAACCAAGACAGGTGAGCACCCTTGTTACCTCCGCCAAGGAGGTTATGTTTTCGCCTGGGTTTGTCTGTCCGTCTAGAGGTTATGTTTTCGCCTGGGTTTGTCTGTCCATCTGTTTGTTTGTGAACTCAAAAACTTAAGGACAGATTTTGATGAAATTTTCCGGATATGTCTGAAAAGGAAGAAATGATTAAATTTTGGGAGTGATCCGGATCACTATCTGGATCTTCTGGATCCATGAAATTTAATTTTTAAAGATAGATAACTCACAAAATTATCGATGGATATTGATGAAATTTTCAGGAATTGTCCTAAATGATACGAAGAACAAGTGATTAGATTTTGGTAGTGATCTGGATCACTGTCTGGATCATCTGGATCCAGGCTGCCAGATGCATTTATGAACAAGATAACTCAAAAAACGTATGGACGGATTTTGATGAAATTTTCAGGATATGTCTGAAAAGGTAAAAGGAAGAAATGATTAAATTTTGGGAGTGATCCGGATCACTATATGGATCTTCTGGATCCATGAAATGTAATTTTTAAAGAGAGATAACTCAAAACGTTACGGATAGATTTTGATGAAATTTTCAGGAACTGTCCTAAATGGGACAAGAAACAAGTTATTAGATTTGGGGAGTGACCTGGATCACTGTCTGGATCATCTGGATCCAGGCTGCCACATGCGTCTGATATGTCTGAAAAGGTAAAAGAAAGAAATGATTCAATTTTGCGAGTGATCCGGATCACTGTCTGGATCTTCTGGATGCATGAAATGTAATTTTTAAAGACCAATAACTCGAAAAGTTATTGGTGGATTTTGATGAAATTTTCAGGAAATGTCCTAAATGAGACAAGGAACAAGTGATTAGATTTTGGGAGTGATCTGGATCACTGTCTGGATCATTTGGATCCAGGCTTTTTTAAAGGAAGTTATAGTCAGATAATTTTAGGGTGGATTTTAATGATAGTCCAGGAATTGAGCTCCCTTGGCGGAGGTCTGCACTCTCTGAGTGCTCTTGGTTCTTGATTTAGTTCCTGATGAGGCCAAATTCCAGTACCGCTCAAGACTACTGTTATTCTTCTGAGCTTCTTTCAAACTTTCTGCTGTAACATCTATGCGAATCTGAGGTGAAACTTTTAAAGGTTTCAAAGGTGTAGATGCCTTTTCCTGCTGACCTCTTGTTTGGACTGCACTAACATATTGAATAGCTACTGCAGATTGGAAACTGCCCCCAGCTTCCAAATCCCTCCATTCAGGATCCGGCTCACCAGGTGCTC
This sequence comes from Sabellastarte sp. h YS-2021, assembly GCA_964017235.1. NCBI lineage: Eukaryota > Metazoa > Annelida > Polychaeta > Sabellida > Sabellidae > Sabellastarte > Sabellastarte sp. h YS-2021. The sequence continues at coordinate 61,531,935 of OZ024929.1, read as the reverse complement.
TGACTCCAGGTATATTTCCTAATACCAAAGGACACACTGGGTTATCCATACGCATGGCCTCTACTTGACCTGTGAAGAACGGAGTATCAAGGTTTATCCTGGCTGTAGGTACTCGTTTTACTGTGCCATCCACCAACACACAGATGCATCTTCCCCCTAAGCTGCTGCTGATCAACCAAGCTATGTTTTACCACCACACCAGAACATCCGGTATCCCATAAAGTGTCAACCATTTTGGAACCAACCATCCCTTTCAACACTGGCATATTCTTGAAACCAAAATTCTTTTCCTTGGGATGATTACACGCTCCACTAACAATCGGTACATATCTCTCACAAGCCAATTTCAAGCTGTTTTCATTTACACAGTCATGTTCACAAGTGCGTAAAACACAAGCTGATGTCTCTTTAACCCCTTGTCCATCTTTGTAGCCTAACTGATCCATCACCAGCACTTTCAAGTGCTCAGAAATTGCAGAGGCCACTGTCTTTGTCCAGGGTTTATTCTTCACTCTACAATCTTTGGCGATATGACCGTGTTTACCACACTTGAAGCATTTCTTGTCATTGTTTTTAACACTGGGTTTTTGCTCCTTTCCTGGCTTGTTAGGCTTTGGTGTTGTTATGAAACTACTCACATCTGCATGCGCCTCCAAGTACATCAAGGTTTTTGTTACACGAATTCAAAAACTGTTCTCTGATAAGCAAGTCCCCCAGAGCATCAAATATCTTCTCTGTATTACTGAGCTCCACCCATCTACTAAAATAGTTCCGTAGCCTCACAATATACTGGCTTGGACTCTCTCCTTCAACCACTTTACTGCAGCAAAACTTGAGCCTAAATCCTTTGTCATTCATCTGGTAACGCTTCAATAACACCATCTTCAGCACTTGGTAGTCTCGAGCCTCTTCATCACTTAATCCAGAATACACCTCCAAAGCAATCTCTGTCAAGAGTGCACTGAGATTGATAGACCAACTCTGTATGGGCCAATCCTAACTTTCAGCAAAGTGCTGAAAACGCAGTAGATATGCATCAATGTCTGTTTTCCCATCCTCAAAAATGGGTAACTTCGGCACACATGATGTTGCAGACCCATTGTCCCTGCTAGATAGAGTACGATCACTTCTACCAGACACATCTGCCGCTCTTATTTCCATCTCCTTAAGTTCATTTTCCATGAGCAACCTCTCCGTGTCACCTTTTTGTTGTAACTCTAATCTTTCCTTTTCACTTTCTTTCATTTCTTTTTCATGTTCTCTCCTTAGCCTTCTTTTCTCCCTCTCTCTCTTACTCCTCTCTAACAAACTCTCTTAACTCTAATCCCTCATAACCTAGCTCTTTTCCAAGAGACAATAAATTGCTTAACTGTTTGATAGTGATACAAGTGACTTTCAATTACACAATGGGGGACAGTAACTCAGGGCAATTTAACTGTAACGAAAGAACTAACTACCAATAACTCTACCTCACTACTGTTGTGAGCCAATACACCTAGAACAGTTACTAACTACTTCACAGAAAATAAATATGTTGAGAATCCACCCAACTTACTGTGCTACTACAACTGAGGATCCACTCAGTGTCAACAGTTCAGTTCATTTTTAACACTACTGAATTTCCACTCAGTATGACCACGATTGAGAATTAACTCAATCACACTACCCGTGAGAATCCACTCAATTATAGCAGCCGAAGAAACAGTGCCGCTATCCTGATATAATACTATATACCACCCTCTATAATTCATATACTACCTGACCTACACAGTCTAACACTTTGTTTTATTACCAATGCAACTCACAATAAACATGAAATATCCTGGTCATGGCACCAATGTTACATTTAATGATTACATGCAGGCATGAAATCATATAATGGCATTCAAGTTTATTGTAAATATTTAACCTCAACAACTACCAATATACAAGCCGGTACCAGCATACAACAAGTTACAACAAAACAATAGTTTCAGACAAGAAGACAGGTAAAGTAGAAAATAACATACAGTCTATAAAAGTTCACTAGAATACTTCAGTCAATTACAGGTTTCATATACAAGCTCAATATTGTCCTAGATCACAGGTAAGTACTGGTAAAGAGGACTGGTGAAGATATCAAGATTCATCTGCCAAGTAAATAGCGATGCATTTTACTCCAGACACTTTGCAGGTAGGTGAGATAGACATCGTAGCACATTTACTAATATCCATAGTCATAAAAGGAATCTCTGAGGAACTAGCATATATACAAGCGGTAAATGGTACGGTAAGATGGTCCACCACAAATGTGTTCCAAGTCAGGTAGTACAGGTCTACCGGGTGGTGCTCACAATAGTCTACAATAAAAGGTAATCTTTAGTAACTAGATTGAGCAAAACCTTGTAAGAAATAAGATATGAATAAGCTACAGTAGCTAAAGCATAAGCAGTGTTCATAATACTCAGGTAAGTAATTACAGCTAAAGAGAAGGACAACAGAAGCATTAACCCAAGAGGTGCTAGTTGTAATATAACTTGGTTCATAAAGTTGTTTATAATATATCATTGATCAACTACATTACAACTTCCACATTAACTACAGGCCAGTTGCATCAAAGCATAATTAAATATAGGCAAGAGTTACTCAAATACACAGGACTGTATAGACAATTAAACAAGTACTGTATCATAATATATAAGATTGGCAAAGGAAAAAACTTATATTATACAACATAAAAAAAGTTTTAAGAGTTCCTAGTATTGTACTACGGCACCACGGACATTTCTTTAGTTGTTCTGCACACCTCTCACAACACAACAGATACCGACAAGGTAGGAGAACCATTGTAATGTCACCATCCATACAAATCTTACAAGCCGGTGCTGCATCCGATCTCCTGTTCTCCTGAATAACTTGTTCATCTTCAATTTCAAATATTGCATCCAATAAATCCACGGTTGTTTAACCCTCAATGAACTTTTACCCTCACCTAAAAAATGAGGCAAAAGTTAACCCTTCATTTAACCAAATTATCCTGAAACCAGGCAAGTTAGTACTGTGAGGCTGAATATGTTCAGGAATGATTTTTAAAAAGGTTATGTCCAGGAATTTAACAGTGAAAAAAGTTTTAAGAGTTCCTAGTATTGTACTACGGCACCACAGACATTTCTCTGCACACCTCTCACAACACAACAGATGTCGACAAGGTAGAAGAACCATTGTAATATCATCCTCCATACAAATCTTACAAGCCGGTGCTGTATCTAATCTCTTGTTCTCCTGAACAACTTGTTGATCTTCAATTTCAAATATTGCATCCAATAAATCCACGGCTTTAATAGTATTGCCTTTCAACTTTTCCAACCCGTCTCTTATTAACTTATCAGAAAAACCTAACTGACGTACAATTTTCTCTGCACTTTTGTGTATTGAACACTGGGTCATATTGGTGTAATCCTGGCTTAAAATTTCGGTGGCCCTCATTTTAGCAAATTTACAAAATGGAAAATGCTTAAGATGTTCTTTCAAAGGAATATCTCCTGTAACCCAGTTATACATAATACCACCACAGAAGGCACATTTTACCCTGTCTCCATGTCCGCAATAAAATAACCCAGCTTTAACTAAATCAACTGGTGACACAATTTCATCCTTCGGCCATTTATCCAAGAAGCTAGCCAAACGAAGACCTTCTGATGTATATTGATCATCTAAAACTTTTGCCATTTTAATTACATGTCAAAGTCATCACCAAATCCCTGTCACACAGAGAAATAATAATTGACACAATCCTTTGGTCACTTGTACCATAAGAAACTTGTCAAAATGAAAACCCTTTGAAGCGTACAACTTGTCAATCTTTTTTGGGGGTCATTTAATGTATTTTCCTGGTTGAAATCTTGAATGACCTCTATCACATGGACAATTGTGTATATCCAGAAAAGCTGTTTCATTTTTTAAAATATTCTCCACTTTGAGTTTTAAAGAATCACAAAATCTCAAACACTTAAGACTGATCACATGTAAGCAATCCACCATATACATAATTGAAATTGAATTTCAGAATCTATTTTTGGTTTCATCGGATGGTATATTTTAATATTTCCCTCTACATATAATAAAATCATTTTTTGTTCATTTCAACCAAATATCCACTTTTGCTTTCAGACTATGATCTTTTCTGTTGACATAAAATTCCCAAGAAACAGAGACTGAATGTGTGAAATAAATGAAAACACATCCAAGCCACTATTCCCAGGGCTGCACTCATTGCCTCTCCCTGAAACAGAGAAAAATATAAACATACACATGTATTCTAGCTATAGAAACTAAACAATTTCACTTTTCAACATATTAATATGATTACATATAAGAAGGTACATTTTGTAACTACGTAAAAATGTCTTATACTGTTACTCTTTGGAAGATAAATTTTAAATCATTTTCTATAATTAACTGAATATTTTTTTACAAATGAATGAAAATAATAAACATCTTACCTTTTTTTAAAAAAAAATATTTTTCATCCAAAAAGTCCACAATATCTAAATGTTTTGTGACCTATTATATATATATATATATATGAAAAAATAAAAATCAGTTGCATACAAAAATGGGGAAATACCTTAAAGTCAAAGTTAGGATTTTACATCCTGTTCAACAGCCAAGGTTATATGAGCACAGGTTCTCAGCATTCCTAATTGTGGGTTCAAACTCAAGACTATGATTAGATGTCAAACTTGCTAATAACTAGGTTACTAAGGACCATAGAGAAAGACCTTAAAATAAAACATAGTGATAAACTGTGAAAACTTTATTGATTATTAATTTATTATGAAAACTTTATTTAATTGTTTGGGGGGAAAACAGTGGTAAGGATATTTTTTATCCCTTTTTTGGCTATATTTCATGGTTTTACTATGTGTATTTCCAATTTAGTCAGTAAATGTTTCTTGTTTAAAGTTAGTTTGTGAGTTACTTTTCATGTTTTGTATATAACATTCAATAAGTAAATATCCATTGTTTACAAGATTATTTTTATTTTTTATGTTTTTTAGCCTCTTTCATTTGTGGATTTGAAATAGAGGAAAAAGGTTATGTAGATGTAAATGTATAATATATACATTATCAATGTGATATATAACATGCAATTACTTTTTTAGGAACCATTTTCTAGAAATACATCCGTTATTTATTCATATTGTTTTTAATTACGAAAAAATTAATACCAATCAATTAGACATGTTATCAATAGGAAGAAAACACAGTCAGGTGATGTTTTTACCTCTTATAAACTTTATTATTCACAAAAGTGGAAACTGAAAAAGACTTAAGTTTATACTTACTATCCTTCTTTACATGGTCTGGAAAACAATATAATACACAAACAATTATTATATAATTAAGTGACTCAAAACAGAATATAGACACACATACACTTGTGTAGCTTGCCTATTCTCACCGTTACATAATCATAGAAAAGAGTAAATGTATTGAAGAAAAGTTTTTATTAAACATTCTTAAAATGACAAATTTTTAGAGAAAAGGGTTATCAAGAAACTTACTTATACATTCGCTCTGTATCTAAAATAGAGAAAAAAAATGTATATACTGTAGGTGTATAATAACTATCCTTCTTTACATGGTCTGGAAAACAATACACAAACAATTATTATATAATTAAGTGACTCAAAACAGAATATAGACACGCATACACTTGTGTAGCTTACCTATTCTCACCGTTACATAATCATAGAAAAGAGTAAATGTATTGAAGAAAAGTTTTTATTAAACATTCTTAAAATGACAAATTTTTAGAGAAAAGGGTTATCAAGAAACTTACTTATACATTCGCTCTGTATCTAAAATAGAGAAAAAAAATGTATATACTGTAGGTGTATAATAGTTATGTAATATATATACACATATGTATATTATTTGCAAATTCTATGAACAGAAGAAAAAAGGTTTGCACCAATCAAATACATGTCATTCTTCTAATTATACATTTACTTTAATAATCCTATAGATAAAAAACTATTATTACTACAATAAGGAATTAATAAAAGATAGTTTATTTTCTGAATTGTTAAAAAATATATATATCCGTATTAGGATAGAATAACTATATTTAGGTAATAAGTTTCCCATATGTATATATGTAAAGATTATATCAAAACATCTTTAGTACAAGGAAAAGAAACAATGAAGTAATGATTCCTCAATTAAAACATCATACTATAATATACTTACAGATACATTTATGCTAGCATCCTGTAAAAAAGAGTAGGAAGGTAGATAGAAATGGTCATATAATACATATGAAATCAACTTGAATTTTTACCAAAAAAGTAATCATTATTTTACAACTTACATTCTCTTATCCAGACATCCATCATGTAGTAATTTGCAATTATAATGTGTAAATACACAGAGTCTCACTTTTATATTGCTTTCAATAAAGCTACAAGTAACCATGGTAAAAAGAACCCTGATGTAATAAAAGTTCTTCTCATTTTTTACCTTTCCATAAGAGACAATTTTTTAAAAAATAAACATTTAAAATTACTACTTACCACAACTTGGCTGCTCTTTAGCACTTCTAAAAATTAGAGTTATAAATACATAACTCACAGTTGTTAGGAATAGAATCCTAAAAGTTTTTTCTTTCACAAGATCTATTCACCCTTAATAATGGTTAATTTCTCCTATCTCAAGTTTATACATTACAATACATGCACATGAAGAAAACAAAACAATCCTATCACCTTTTTGCATGATGAAAATATGATCCTTAAATGAAATATTTAGTATTACTTGTTGAAAAGTTTATTTGCAATAAAACATTATCTTTCTTAAGCAAAATCAGTCTTTTTTATTTTCAAAGAATTTGACAGACAGTTTTATGACCACACAAGAAACCAGTACATAGTATGTTTATGGTATATACTGTAAAGTGCTGACTATCATAAGGAAACTACCATCTTTCTATAATAAGCTTCAGGGTTTGAAGCACCCATCTGTTTCCTGTCAACCACCCCATATATTCCACAAAATTCATTCAAGCAATTACTAATGCTAATACAATTTCATTAATTAACCACTATAGAAGGGTTCAAGTATGTTGCATCAAGACTGAACGAACACATGGTGAAATAGCTTATCGGGTTGATGGATCTATTATAAACAAATTATCATTGTTACTTTTAAATCTATCAAATCAGTCAAGTTGTAAAATAGGGTATCATTTTTGTCAATCTTTTTTATCTTTTTTATAATGAATATTATTCAGGTAGAATAATGAATAAAGTACACAAAATCCACTATAAATTTAATCTTTCCAAACAGCAACCATTCAAAAAACCTCAAAGAAAGATATTATGAAATCCACCCCAAAAAATGTATTTATACAATAATTAGATTAAATGAATAAAGAGACATCAGATTATTATTCCATAATGTTGAACAATACAAAAAATGTTAATATTTTCAGGAATTGAGCACTTATCTCTTTAGAAGAAAAACTCAACTGGAGATGCATTGACAGATCTCTTTAAGGTTAAAATCTCTGGATGGGGGCAATGAAATATATTACACAGAATCACTGTGGTTTTTTTTGTTTTAAAGACTTATGAAGGAAAAATATAACATAACTTTTTTTAAAAAATTTAAATAAAAACATATCTTGATAAATCTAAGAAATTAACTTATTCCAAAGTTTAAAATACAAATAACAATATAAGTTCTTACCGACTTTTATATCCTTCTCAATATTCTGAAAAAATGTAAAACTTTAATGTAGTACTTAGGTATAAGAAAATAAAGAAAGGAAGTTCCACAATGGTAAATTATGAAATTATTTAAAATATTTCCAAAAGCACCAAATAAAAAACAAAAAAACACTCACTATTTTTCTTTTTTCGGGATTTCTTGTGTCACCTTCTCTACAAAAAATCACAGAAATAATGGGTTTACTTGTTGAAGTGATAGTACCAATTCAAATACTTAAATTCAAGTGTTAATTATCCTCTGTGACCAGTATGATACACATTTATGAGAAAGAAAAATATGAAATTAATGAAGGAAATGAAAGATTTCCCTGTTGGATATAACCTAATGTTTGAAATCTGTTCTACATAAATAATCTATATATGTACAGCAATATTTTCTTCTCAGTGATTTATTTTTTGTTTTAAAATATGTTACAATCAACTATGTATATTTAAATTTCAATTCTCATATAATTCATAATGAAAATATGTGAACAATTTAATTGTAATTGTACAAACACAGACGACCTATTAATACTCCAGTGTTAGAAATATATACACACATTTTATGTTATCACATATATAAAAATACCTTTCTTCTACTTTTCTTTTCCGTAAATTATATTGCGGTTCCCTGTTCAACACACAAAAACATGAATTAAGAAGTTATTCCAATTTTCTTTTTAAAATTTAAAAAGCACTGAACTTTCCTGTTATCCAAAAAACTTACATTTTAATTTTTTTTCGTCTTGTGTACAGCAGTAGATTAGATTGTGTAACTGAGCCGAGGAGCGCATGGAATTCACCTTTTAAAGGAAAAGATGATACAATAATGATACGTGTATACAGTAATAACCCTTTTTTTATAAAATTATTTTTTGCAGTAACTTGTTTTGTGTTGTTTTGATTTTCAGAGGGCAAAATATTACAACTTACAATTTTCTAAATCAATGTGCAACAGCTACTGTGATTAATCACCACTAGGTAAATTTATCTAAGGTAGAAAAATTAATCTAACACAACATATATATTAGTTTAATTGAAAATGCTATAAAAGTGTCAATTTTCTCAAATTTATTATAACAGTAAACTTTTAAGTTTAATGTTACACATCTTTAGCAATGTCAGATGAATTGTAATATATCAGAATCTGTGAATACCCTGCATTGATCTAATGTTATAAAACTGACAATTTTTATGGAAATTTACAACACAGATAAAATCTCTCAAGAATTATCAATAATAAATTTTTCATGATTTTTTTTCTCTTGTGTTAAATATATGGTTTTAAACATTTTACGTAAACTACCTTACGTTCACAGTAAGTAAAAATAAAACTGTTTTACCCAACACAAATTATTCTGAACCATGATATTGTAATTTACACCAACTATACCATCATGGTAATCTACAACAAAACAATTAGAGTCAAATATAAAAATGAATGAATAAAAACATCAAACACCCTTAGAATGTAATGATATTGAGTCATCAAAGACTTATAAGCCATTCATATAAATGTGAAAACAGTAAATATGAAAAGTTTACTAACTTAAGCAAATCATACAAGAACACTTAGTTTTGTTGGTCCGTTTTCACTCTCCACAGAAATCTTAACATTTTTTTCAAATGAAATAAAAAAAATAAGAAACAAATGATATTAGAACACTTAACTTTGTTGGTTCCTTTTTTACTCTCCATAGAAATCTTAACTGTATTCTTCACAATTCAAAGTTGTACCATCATCATCCTTTGGCACCCTACTGAACAATAAGCCTTCACTTCTTGCTCTGCAGATATTTATTAAAATCTGTGCAATAGTTCTGGAAAGTTCTACAAACGGGTGTGTCCCACTGAACATTATTCGTTTGCTCTGTAAGCCAACTTTAACAAAGAACTATTGACAGATTTATTGTAGTGTTGTCATTATTATAACAAATGTAATAACCTCTCTGTGCTTTTGTTCTGGAAACTTCTGTTTGTATGTTGACCCACTAAACATTCTACAGAAATGCAAACCTAATATTGTTTTTATGATCTTCTATGTAATTTATTGCATTTATGAGACAGTTTTTTATGAGTGTTTTGACCTACCATTCTAGCAAGTTATACACAGAAGTTCTCATCTGTGGAGTCATTACAAGTTTTTTTTAGTCAATGTAAAATGTATTGCATTTATGTCAGTTTATTACCCTGATCTCATTACTTCTTTGGACTTGTGTTCTAGAGAGTTCTACAACACACAAAAATTCTTTTCAGTACTATCTGTCACAATGCAAATTTCTTCACAAAACAAGGTTTCAATTTTGATGACTCATATTAGAGATTTATTACATCAATATTTAGAATTTGTAATTAATGGTTTTGAGAATATTCTAGAAAACACTCATTTCATGATATTGACTGTTTCTATTCGAAGACACCGATGCCATGTCTGCTATTAAAATTTTTTTTCCTACAAACACAGGTTGGGTTTAAATTGATTCATCAGAGGGAAAAAAATCTGAGCTTATACAAGGTTCACACTGTTATGACTGTAAAGGCACAGCTGCTTTTTTAAAAAAACACCTTTATAATTATGTGTCTGTGTGAAAGGTTAATAACCAACTGGTTAAAAGATAGCTGGAGTAGTAATGGGAGACAAAGAAAGGTATACCTTATTTTATGGAATTCAGTCACCTTTCAGTCAGTTTCACCCTTCTAAATTTACTATAGACGGAGTAATGTATAGATGTGCTGAACAGTATATGATGTATTGTAAGGCAATCGCATTTAAAGACTATATTACAGCCAGAAAAATTATGGAGGTGAAAGACCCCAAAGTAATGAAAAGATTGGGTATGAAGGTAAGGCATTTTAACAAACAAAGATGGCTGGCAAAATCCAAAGCCATTGTTAGAAAAGCTTCATTAGCAAAGTTTACTCAAAATTCAAAATTGAAAGAAAAACTTTTGGAAACTGAAGGTACCATTCTTGTTGAGGCCAGCCCTTGGGACATAGTATGGGGAATTGGTAGGTATGCTTCTGATCCTAAAAGTAAGTTGAAAAAATATTGGAGGGGGGAAAAACTGGTTAGGATATATACTTACAGATGTAAGAGATCAAATTTTAATGTCATAATGTACAAACACAGGTTGGGTTTTTTTTTTTAATTGATTCACCAGTGCTAGTTATTACAGAACATCAGGTGCAAGTCATTTTATCTCAAACCCCCTATGAACTTATATTCTAGAATCCATAATTCATGACTATAATATATAGACTGCCCCCATATTTAAAAAAACCAAGCATATTCGGGTTTCTCTTTGTAGAACAGTGTCTGGTGGTCTTTTCTTAACATTTGATAGTGTCTTAAAGATTTATTGCATTCAAATTCAAAATGAATTCTCCCATTCAACATTGTTCTGTGTGTAGAAACACTCGGGGGCGTTTTGACTTGATTGATTTTCTTTTGCTATTAAATTTTTTTTCATGATGTAAACTTTGCGGACTTGTGTTCTAGAAAACTTTTCTCTGAATAATATCTCTCCATCTGTTGTCGCACTGCAAATTGCTTGAAATGGTTTACAATTAATGATTTATTGAAAATGGTCATGAGGCGTCCCACTGAACATTTTACACAATACTGGGGGGCTGTTTTTTAACACGTAACCTTTGCGGACTTGTGTTCTAGAAAACTTTCTCTGAAATAATGTCTCCATGTGTTGTCCCACTGCAACTTTCTTGCAATGGTTTACAATTAATGATTTATTGAAAATGGTCATGAGGCGTCCCACTGAACATTTTACAGAATACAGGGCGTGTTTTTAACACGTAACCTTTGTGGACTTGTGTTCTAGAAAACTTTTTCTGAAATATATCTTCATGTGTTGTCCCACTGCAACTTTCTTGAAATGGTTTACAATTAATGATTTATTGAAAATGGTCATGAGGCGTCCCACTGAACATTTTACAGAATACAGGGGGGTGTTTTTGACACGTAACCTTTGTGGACTTGTGTTATAGAAAACTTTTCTGAAATATATCTCCATGTGTTGTCCCACTGCAAATTTCTTGCAATGAACTTTATAATTAATGATCTGTGTGAAATTGCTGAGGTGGCTCACTAAACATTAATTGCTTCATAGGGTGTTTTGACATTAATGTTATTCTGGAAAGTTCTACAAACAATATGTCATTCCTCAATACATGTCAGTTTGATTTTTTTTCTACTAAAGATTTTTTGCACTTTTTGTGCACTCTGGTTTCTAGAACTTTCTAATTATCCCCACATCTGTTGTCACACTGCAAATTTCCTGTAGATTTCTTTTCTCAGATCTTATATAAAGACCATGTAATGGCTATGAAATCCTCACACTTTTATTGTGCTGCAAAGGGGAGTAATCTACTGAGGTAAGGTTGTTGTATTAAAGTTTTTTGTGGTAGATAAATTAAACAGAGAGTTGTAGTATTATTTCAATAACTTTATGAAAATAAATCAGATCTTATTAAAATTTGAGATATTTAACAAAAATAAAGAAACAGTTTCAATTGTAAAGTCTGACCTTATTAGACAGAATCCTTTTGTAATACAGAATCAACACGACGTTTTAATTTTTAGATTTCTTCATATTACTTTTAAATATTTTGTTAAAAATTCTAGAGGTTTTATATTTTTAAGACAAGTTAATACAGTAAGTAATTACCGTGGAATAGAAGATATAGTGAAATATTTTATAAACAACTACATACAACCTTATCTAGTGAAATCATCAGTTCACCTAGTGATACTCAAAAGTTTAAATTATCATTGGGAAATCAAAGTTTTATATCTTGGTGAGAAGCAAATTAACCATACCGAATTTCAAAAGTACTTTCAAAGAATACCAGATTTAGAAACAAAGGAACGCGTCTCTACTAAATACACAAGCAATAGTTTAGTATTCACCGTATACTCACAACAAAACAACTGTTTAAAAGTTACCGGTTGCACCAAGCAGATAGAAAAAGTACCGATTTTTAACAAAATTTTCCTTTCAGCTATCCAGGACATCACCATGAATACATACTTAACGCAAGCATTTATAATGAAGTACCTTCAGACTTTAGCTCACCTTTTGTGGGAGGAAATAAATCTCTCTGTCCTCACAGATTACTACACGTATTTCTATCAAACATTCAATATCACTGATGAATCAACATTATATAAAAAATTAAAGAATATGTTCATCGAATCCCTTGAAGAGACAGATAATCAAGCACTAAAAGGTAGAAATATGGTTTCTTTTAATTCTATAGACAGATTTATGGACATTTTGTCAGAGAAATTATGTGCCTTTTTCACCATACACTTCACGAAAGATTGTATTAAAACCTATGTTTCAAAAACAAATTTGAAGGGGGTTCGTATCTTTTAAAAACTTGTGAGGACGGGTCTGTAGAATTTTACAAAAATACAGAATCTTTCTTTCCTTTATCCTCTGATTCCGAATCAGAAACAGAGTTGGTAGAACCAGTGTGTAAAAAGGCAAAAGAAGCAGAATTCAATTGTCCTAGACCTGCACAAACTTGCTCTTCAGAACCAGTACATAAAAGAAAGATACCGTTAAAAATTTCAAAATCGAAAAACAGAAACCCATTTATGAAATGTAAAAGCCCACAGATTGATATACAAAACCGCGACAACCTCGACCAGTTTACAGAGCAGAATGATTTACAGCATAACCACAACATTGCAAAGGAAAATTTGATCAACCTAACCGATAATGTGGAAAAACTTAACCAAATTTTGAAGAAATCAATATCTTCCATAAATTCTTTTTTGCCACAAAATTTAAAAACCGAAGAATTATCCTGTGAAGTGAAATGTCACACTGTAGTTTACTGTCGAGGGCACAGGCTATAAAAAAACTGAAGGGTAGAAAAACCAAAAATTAATAATGAACAAATAAAAGTCTATGTGTCATTCTGTTACAACACAAAAAAATAACAAAGTAACCATGATGTCAGTTAGGTATAATAACAAAGGCATGTGTGATTGCGGCTACCACTTTGAATGGTATTACTTGTATCCGTACATAGAAAAAGGATTGCAGTTATATCCTGATATGGAAATCACGAAAGATATTGTTGAACTTGCAGACAATATCAGATACGAACTTTTTAAAAATGGTAAACTTGTAACATTGAAAGAATTTTGTTTTTCAAAAATTTATCAATTCAACCTAAATGTTAGATTACTCCCCAAGGGGCTGTGGGAACAGTTTAATGAGAAATATGTGTTCGAAAAAGTTTCTTGGAATTATCTAGAATTTGCCATTCCAAGATTTCTGAGTAAACATTTAGGGGGGACATTGGTTTACAACAAAAAAACTCTGTTCCCAGTAAAAGAAATATTTGTAAGAAACAGTAACAATGGACAGTGGGAAAGACATAACTTTCCTATTTAATGTAGAAATTTGTCAATCAATTTGTCAACTTTGTGTTAGATTACTCCCCCAAGTGGCAGTGGAAAACAGTTTACTGAGAAATATGTGTTTGAAAAAAACTTTTTTCTTGGAATTATCTAGAATTTGCCATTCCAAGATTTTTTGAGTAAACATTGAGGGGGACATTGGTTTACATATAAAAAAGTCTGTTCCCTCAGTAATAAAATAAATACTTGTAAAGAAACAGTAATAATGGACAGTGGGAAAGACATAACTTTCCTAGTTGATGGAGAAATTTGTCAATGTAGAAATCATGTACTAAAATGGAGAGATTTAGATGTGTTTGTGAAACATGGGTTAATTGTACAACCGGGAATAACAATAACGCCTGTATTAGTTTATCAGTGTTTAGATGCTACTATATCTTTGTATAAATATTATTTTGGGCTTAACCCACGAAGTTTGCAAGAGTTGTGTGCTAGTACTATACAGTTTAATACACTGAACAAAGCTTTATTGCCACATCAACTGCAAAAGTTTTGTCAGGACTACCTCTACGATGAACTAAATTTTTGGTTTATCAAATGGGATGCGGCAATACATTTACTCTCACATATGTATCACCAACTGGGTTAAACAAATTTTTTTCATCATTAAGACACACAAAAAATCAACGTGCGACAGGTAGAAAAGACACTGTTTGATGTGACAATGGAAGTTAAGGTTAAATTTTTGTGTGATGGACAACAAAACTTGTACAAATCGTCTCCGAATGCAGTTGGTTACGAGTTATTTAGTACGGAATGCTTTGAACTATTACCTAATGAAATAAGAAAGCTGCCTACAGGTGTGATATTAGAATTACCAGATTCATTGTACGTGCAAGTAGCAGAAAAGAGTAGTGTTAGCCTATGTGGACTCCGTGTATTGGCTGGAATTATTGATCCGGACTATCGAGCACAAATATTTGTGGTACTACACAATATTACAAATCAAAAAATTTCATGGGACAAGACAAAGCCCATAGCACAGTTGATATTTCATTCAACCATTAACCCTTGCATCATAAAAACGGAAAACATTGTAGAAGAAACATTTCGAGGAAGTAAAGGATTTGGGGAGTGTACTGAATTGAAACATCAATTTTAAGACGATGTCGAGTGTTTTGGAAAACTCTTCGGAAGGGGGACTTAGTACAATCTTTTTACCATCAAATACTAAATGCGACTATTTTGAAAATAAAACATCAAACTTTGTGGTAGATTTATCCGAACCTATTACCTTAAAACCGGGGACAAAGATAGCTCTCGCTGAAATCATTTATCCAAACAGTATAATGAATGTGTTTGAACCAATGACTGAGATTCATCTTTCGAAGAAGAAAGGTATAAAAACAGGGCATTTTAACAGAACAATTCCCGGCAAAAATTACCGTAATATAGAACAATTAATACGGGCAATAAATACAGCTATCAAAAGTGCAAAGATGGAATCCACGTTGCGGGTAAACAACAGGACCGGATTATGTGAAATTATTGTAGAGAGCGAAGAGACAATAGAGATCCACAGAAAGCTGGCAAATATTTTAGGATTTTTTGACAAGGTACAGTTTGCAAATGTAGGAAACTGACCCGCTTTACCAAGAGCATACATAAGCGATGTGATACCCGACATTAATTTGCTCACTTTCAGTCTTTACATCTACAGCGATATTGTCTACCCTACTCGTGTGGGAGATAAGAATGTTCCAATTTTAGGGATCATTCACTGTGACACTCGTCTCGATTCACAATATACTCACAAAACACTTCCTATTTTAAACTATATCCCTGTGATAGGAAATGTACTAAGTAAAATTGAAATTAAAATCACAGACACAACGGGAGACCTGATTCATTTTCAATTTGGAAAGGTGATAATCAGGCTTTCTTTATTTCAACCGGATTAAAAAAAAGAAATGCAACATCACAAATTCAAAAATGTGTATAAGAGGTACAGAATTGAACTTCCCAGGTACAAGAAAATGGATGTGGAAATGTATTTATCAAAATCCTACTCGATGGTCAAAAATAAAATTAAAAAAGCATTGCGTAAATTGAAGAGTATTAAGATACAACTGTCACTGAGGGTAAAACTTAAAAAGTACAGACAAACAGAAGATGATTTTGTTTACATCAAACCGTACTTTACATCGGAAACAAGGGGAATTCTTTCGAAGGTACATATCAAAAAGATTATATCCGAATTAAATAAAGAGGTGGCATCTAGATTAGAAACATTTCTTCATCATGGAAGTAATTGGAACCTAGTCAAGATTTATAGTCTTGAATTGAAAATAGTGAAGTACGCCCCAATTTTGGGTGGGTGTAAACAAGGAAATCTTCCAAATTTTCTGAAAAACAAACACTGTTTACTCGACTTATCTTCCCCAGCAAACCAATGCTTCCTATACTCTGTAGCAGCTGGTATCTTACAACCACCAGCAAAGAATGCAAGTCGTGCGAGTCAGTACAAAACCTTGGTCGAAAAGTTTAACACAAATGGAATTTCGCTACCCATGACACTGGATAGTATCCAACTGTTTGAAGCACAAAATGAGGCTTCTATAAATTGTTATGAGATTAACCCAGTGTCTCATGAACCCGGGGTGCTACACATAAGTTCTGAAGAAAAGAAGAAACATCACGTAAATATATTGTTATACAAAGGACATTATTACACAATAAGGAGTCTTTCCAGATTTCTTTGTGGTTTTCGATGTTCAAACAGGAAAAAAGGTTATTACTGCAAAACCTGTTTGACAAAAAAGTATTCAGAGCAAGCTCTGAAAGAACATGAAAACTTTTGCAGTATAAATGGGGTCAAACCTAAAGGAAAAGTACCAACTTTGGGATCTGGTGAAGACTTGTTACAATTTAGAAACTATGAGAAAAAATTCATGGCACCCTTTGTCATATACATGGATTTTGAGACATATCAGAGTCGAGTGACCAACAAAAGAGCCAGTGGAAAAAAAACTAAATTTAACACCCAGCATAAACAGTTAAGCATTGGCATGAAACGTGTATGTCATGTAAATGACAAGTTCAACGGACCTGTAAGGTGTTACACAGGAGAAAATTGTGCCAAAAAAGCTATTGAAATGTTGATGGAAGAGCAAAGTCGCATCAATGTAATTTTGAACGAATGCAGATACCCTATGACCAACACTGCAGAAACTTGGCAAATGTTGAAAAAGGCTACCCAGTGTTATATATGTGATTCAGTTTTTCACGGTGACAAAAAATGTAGGGATCACAACCACTTGCAAAGCCCCAAGGTCACAGAAGAACACCCTTTTGGAATGTACTTGGTATAGCTTGTAATAGGTGCAACCTGAAATACTCTTCAATTTCCAATGAACCAAAAATTCCTGTATTTCTCCATAATGGATCGAAATACGACTTCAAATTGTTGATAAGAGATTTGTGTCAAAACAGTGAAAACCAATTAAAAATTATTCCAAGAACAAGCGAGACATTTGCATGTATCTCTTTTCAAAATTTCCAGTTCATAGACACCTATGCTCATTTACCCAACAGTTTATCAAACCTGACAGACATTCTGAGAAGTGGGCAAGAAAGTAAGGATAAATTATTCAAACACACTAGACAATTATATCCGGAAGAATCTACATTTTTAAAATTGTTGAAAAAAGGTTTCTTCCCCTATGAGTATCTAACGGGGTTGATGTTCTGAATGAATGCAAACTACCAGAACGAGAACACTTTTATAGTTCTCTTACAAAAAAGACTATCACCCCTGAACAGTATCAACATGCACAGTCAATGTTTACGGTTTTAAAATGTTCAAATTTAGGGGAATACTTAGAGGCTTACCTGAAATTAGATGTGACCTTACTGGCAGATGTTTTTGAAAATTTCAGAGCAATAAACCATAAACTGTACGGGTTAGACGTTGCAAAATACTTAAGTCTACCAAGTTTCTCATTCGATGCAATGTTGCTTCAAACCAAAGTAAAACTCGAACTGATCACTGATCTTGAACAGTATGAATTCATACAGAAAGCTATTAGGGGTGGTATCTCTGGTCAGTACACAAGGTATGCAAAAGCGAACTATCCAACATTACCAGACTACAACGAAGTAGAACCGCTAAGTTACCTCCACATGTTTGACTGCAATTCATTATATGCCTACTGTTTGTCAAAAAAACTACCTGTAGGTAAATTTAGGTGGTTAGAAAAGAATGAAATTTCAAACTTCAACATAGAAAACACGGCATCAAATACTGACCTAGGGTATATTTTAGAGGTTGACTTAGAATACCCGGAGAATTTGCATGTCAAACATT
Source organism: Sabellastarte sp. h YS-2021 (assembly GCA_964017235.1). NCBI lineage: Eukaryota > Metazoa > Annelida > Polychaeta > Sabellida > Sabellidae > Sabellastarte > Sabellastarte sp. h YS-2021. Next base: position 61,513,424 of record OZ024929.1, on the reverse strand, counting down.
CAGATTTTCCACTGGCACCGATAAAGAAGAAAATAAAATACGATGAACTCAGTCCGTACAATCAAAATATCCAAAGATCGAGTGATATGAAAAATTTGTTCAGCAATGCAGAAAAATTAGTTCAAACACTAGAAGACAAGAAAAATTATGTAATACATTTTGAACTACTTAAACTGTACTTAAAACTTGGACTCAAACTGACAAAAATTCACAGAGTTCTCAGGTTTGAACAGAGGGCATTCATGAGGTCATTTATTGAGTTCAATATTGAAAGAAGAAAGGCGGCCAACTCAGAATTTGAGAGCAACAATCTAAAAATGGCAAACAATGCTCTTTATGGAAAAACCATAGAAAATATGTTCAAAAGAAGAAAAGTCAGACTAGTGAATTCTTCTGAAAAACTTCTGAAATTTGCAAACAAACCTACATTTCAAAGGGTGGAATTACTCGACCCAAAAATTGCAGCAGTGGAACTGAAAAATCATACAGTTAAATTGGACAAACCAATTTTTATAGGATTCACAGTTTTAGAATTAGCAAAGAAAGTCATGTATCAATTTCTGTATCTATTTCTTCCAAAAATTTTTGGTACGTGGTATACAGTACATCCATTATACAGTGACACGGATTCGTTCTTGTTAAAAATAGTGGCAAAGGATGAATCGGCTCCTACACCGAATGATATATACAGAGCTAACTCTAAGTACTTCGATTTTTTCCAATTTTCCAACCACACATCCACTGCACCACACTAAAAATGCAAAAAATAAAGTTTATTTTAAATTCGAATACGGATCCCGAGAACTAACAGAGTTTGTGGGTTTAAAATCAAAACAATATTCCATATTATGTTCCTGTGACACCATCCATAGAGCCAAAGGAGTACCAAAGGCAGCTGCTAATGAACTAGTACATGCAGACTACCTGCATACTTTGAGAAAAAACCAACCAAAGACTGTTCACTTTTCTGCAATACGAAGTTTCAAACACAAACTCTACACAGTGGATACAGAAAAAATAGCCCTCAGCGCATTTGATGACAAAAGATATATACTAGACGACAGTATTACTTCTTTAGCCTACGGAGATTGTCGAATAGCAAGATGGGATTCAAACCAAAAGCTTTCAAAATAAATGCTCGTAAAAGGGCTTCGGTCACTAAATTCAAAGGGAAACTGTACTGTCACTTTTCTGATCAGTTCTCAAGAAAAAATGTCACGTTTAACTATACTGAGTTGAAAAAGCTGAAGAAAATTTTACCTTCGTTATTGGATATTATAAAGAAACAGGAGGGAAAGAAACAGAAAAAAAAGTCTGAGACACCCGACGAAATGGAAGACGGTTGTGACTCCCCTTACAATACCACACCTGAAAGCAGCGATATTGAGTCAGAATAATGAAGTTACTTAGCATTGATGGAATTATGGGTGCTGGAAAAAGTTATCTATTCAATTTGTTAAAAGAAAATTTTACAGACAATAAAAAAATTGGGTTTGTAGAGGAACCAGTGGAGAAATTTAAAAAATATTTACGGTACAATCCATTGAGGGAATATTACAGTGACCCAGTGAAAAATGCTGCAGTTTGTCAACACTACTTCTTAAATGTCTTAGGAAAGTTATACTCAGAAAACCTACACAAAACCAATGACATGGATTACCTCATATCCGAGAGAAACTTGTACAGCACAGTTATTTTCATTAACGCTCAGTATGAAAGAGGATACCTGACAGACTTTCAACATGATTATCTTACAGATCGGGTACACGAAAAAATTGGGGAAACACTCAACAAAGACTGTGGGTTAGGTTGCAACATGTTGGTGTACGTAGTCACAGATGTTGAGAGATGTTTGGAACGGATATTACAACGAAAAGAAGAAAGCACCATGATAGAATTACGGGACTACCTGCATTGTCTCCAAAAGGAGTACGATGAGTATTATCACGTTTTTGTAGAACAAAATGGAAGTGACAGAGCCGAGAAATTGACTAACATCGATGAAGATGAAGTTCTTGTGAGAAAAGTTGAAAGACTGTTAAGAAAATCATAATTAAAGATGAAACTGGTAACCATAGAGGGACTTATGGGTGCTGGAAAAACTTATCTCAAGAGGAGGATTATTTCAAGAATGCTAGGTTTATTGAAGAACCCAGCTCCAAAGTTAAAAACTATAAATACCACAAGCCTCTAGAGGAGTTTTATCGAAATCCTCACATGAACTGTGGGTTTACTCAACTTTACACATGCAAAATTTACAGGAAAATGTTCAGTGAAAGTTCATACCCTTGTTCAGATGGGCTTTACATATCGGTAAGAAATATGTACAGCATTCAAGTGTTTGCAAATGCGCAATACGAAATGGGTTACCTGAAGGACTTTCAATACGATTACTTGACAGATATCATTCAACAAAATATAACAGACACTCTACCCCAATCCTGCAAGTTAGGTTGCAATAGGCTAGTTTACATCGATACAGATGTTGCAACATGTTTGAAAAGAATCATGGACAGAAAAGGACAGAGCAACATGGAAAATTTTGAAGATTACCTGAACTGTTTACAACAAGCGTACGAAGACTACTGCAAAATTTTTTCAGAAGAAAATGGAAGGCATTACCTAGTAAGAGTAAAAAACTCTGATGCACAATTAGGTGTAAAAACATTGCTAGTTAACAATAATATGCCTGTGTGTCAAGACTGAACATGCCTTACAAACATACCCTACAGCCCAACAATGGAGATTTCTTCGAATGATGAATCAGATGTTTCGTGTGAACAGATACAGTGTTGTTCATACTGTTCCAAGGACAAGGTTTTGGTGAAAGGGAAAACCTACTGTCACGACTGTAAAAGTAATTGCTTCAGGGAATGTAAACGCTGCAAACGACCATTCCACGATGAAAAATACTTCACTTACTCGGAGACTAGATGTAACTCTTGTCACAAGAAATATTTAAACGAGAAGGTTAAATGAGAGCAAAGAAAGAGGAAACCCGTGGAAGACCCGGTGAACAACAAAAAAACATCTGAAGTGGAGAAGGTGGAAGAAAAAAGTCCGTGTGAAAAAAGAAAAGCATTAAAGATAATAGGTTTCCTACCGGTGTTCTGTTTAGGACAGAAGTTAGAAAACCATGAAATTCAACATAACTAATAATACTGTTATTATCACCTGTTGTGAAACTGAAAAAAAGGCAGAAAGACCAAACTGACCATTCTGAGGTAGGAAAGAAAGGGTGTTGTCCATTTGTCCTAAGATTTAGATACAAAAAAGAATGAGCAGCAAAACAGACATTTTACTGAGGAAATTGTATTACGATGTCAAGAAACCAAGTTCATTTTCAAACAGCTACAAACTTTATAAAGCAGCAAAGAGGAAAAACAGAAATATAACACTCTCCATAGTTCAAGATTTCTTAGCTGGGGAAGATGTTTATACACTACACAAACCAACCAGAAAACCTAAGAAATACAGGAAGACTATAGCACATGGTATTGACGCTATACATCAAGTCGATCTTGAAGATGTCAGTGCCCTGTCTAGAGAAAATAAAGGAAATAAATTTATTCTCACGAACATTGTCATTTTTTGGAGAAAGGCATGGGCAGTACCTATCAAAAATAAAACTGGAATATCGGTGAAAAATGCCTTTGAACTAATTCACAAAGAGAGTGTACCACAGAAAGTACATACCGACTTAGGCAGTGAGTTTTACAACAAAACTGTACAGGATTACTTCAAATCTAAAGGTATCACACATTACTCCTCTGCGTCCGACTTCAAAGCTGCCATTTGTGAAAGATTCAACCGGACACTAAAATCAAAAATGTGGAAGTATTTCAGGAAAACTGGGAAATTGAATTACACCTCTATCTTACAAGATATTGTACAAAGCCACAAGAACAGTAAACATTCATCCATTGGAACATCACCAAATCATGTCACAAAGAGGAATGAGAGCAGAATTTGGAATCATCAATACAAAGATGAAATTGATAGACGTCAGAGCAGACATAAGTACAAGATAGGAGACTTTGTGAGACTGCTACATTTAGACAATCCTTTCACTAAAAAATATCTTCCAAGATTTACAAAAGAAGTTTTCATTATAGCGGACAGACTTAATACCAAACCTGTGACATATAGAGTAATGGACCAAAAACAGCACATTATTAAAGGTAGATTTTATGACAATGAGTTGGTAAGAGTAAAGATAAAAGACTAATGAGACGTACCACCCACCTTCACCACTTCTTTTGTAGCCGGTCCGAGCATGTGTGGAAAAACTCAGTTTGTTCTCAAGCTATTGGAGTCTTGGAATATATTGGTGGATAGTCAATTCGACTACATTGTGTGGTCATATGGTCAAAAAACTGAGGCATTAGAAAAAATTAAAAATTATATCGTGACAAAATTACTCTTGTGGAAGGGATACCAGATGACTTGACCGGTTTCACCAAACAGAAACAACATGGTGTATTTATCTTTGACGATTCTCAATCTGACATCTGTGATTCTCAAGAAATAGCGGATTTGTTCACTAAAAAATGTCACCACAAAAATATCAGCACCATTGTGATATTTCAAAATCTATTTTGTGAGGGAAAACACAGAAAAACCATCTATAGGAACGCCTCATACCTTATCTTATTTAACAATCCTCTAGATTACACATTGGCTTATTCCCTAGCCAGAAAAATCTATCCACAGAGGTCTAGCATCTTTTTAGACATGTTTAAAAATGCAACGAAGAAACCTTATGGTTACTTATTTATAGATGGAAAAGTCAGCACACCAGAGGATGCTCGTTTTAGAACAGACTTGTTTGGTAAAAATTTCCAGAGAGTTCTTGTACCCAACAAGACATAAAAAATTATCCGTGTGACAGATTCAAACTACAGCTAGTGTAATAGTATGGAAGAAAAGAGACAAAAGATAATATGGGATCTGCTTTAAAGAGAAGAGATTATCTCACATTATTAGCAAATTCAAAAGATGTGAAAAGAAGGAAGGCGCTTTTAGATGTAGCCACAAAACAAGAAATTGATGCTATATCAGAGTGCTTGTTAAACATAGTAAATGGCCGTGTGAGAATTTCACCCTCTAAAATTGGAAAGTTAAAGAAAATAAAAAGACACCTTAAAGATCTCACAAACAAAAGGTGTTCATTTAAGAAAAGAAAACAAATTCTGAAACAAGAAGGGGGATTCTTAACAAGTATATTACCGGTGGCATTGTCTGTGCTAGGTTCACTTTTTGGAGGTGGGAAATGAATTATAAAGAGGCTGTAATTGTTCCACTGGAAGTATTTAACAAGTGTAACTTTAACCCAGAGGAGAAAGAACTTCCCCCCCAAAAAACTGGTGGCATACTTAATGACGAAACTCTTCCTCCAGACATTAAAATTAAGCTTTGTAATCAGAAAAAGAAATTGACCAAGAGACCCCTTCCAGAACCGCAACTTGTACAGATTAAAAAAGAGGCAGAAGCAGAGGCTCCATCCGAAGATATCATATTAAACCAATTTCCCTTGCGAACAAGACCTGTGGTTAATTTAATTTTAAAATATATGAAAGACTCGCGAGGTATCTTATCTTGGACGGATAACCTGGAAATTGTGATCGAGGGTGAAACAATACAAGACAGTAATATTATTCAGTTACTTAGATTTGTAACAAAGAGTTTAACCATTACATCTGCTAAAGATATACCCGTGGGAGCAGAGGATTTTGTGGATACATTGGTGGATATTGGTGTTCCTAAGGCATACATACAACTACCACGAAAGAGTCCGAGAAAGACCGAGTGGGTGAAATTTTGAATGGACCGTGTGATACTTTGAAAAGTGACACTTTTTTAATGTAAGGAAACAACAATTTTCCTCATGACATCAAGATGAGAATCATCAAATATTATCCAAACACAAAGGGAATAGAACACCATTATTGTCAATCCGGGGGAAATATACCCGTTTTTGTTGGATCTCCCATTCAAAGAGGTAGTGGATTAGGACAAATATTATCCGGTTTATTCAAACGAGCACTCCCAATTCTAAAGAAAAAAGTATTACCAGCAGTTGTCCGTTCTGGAAAAGAGGTGTTATCAGACGTTATAATAAACAAGAAAGGGGTAAAACAAGCCTTATTAGACACTGGGAAGAATTGCATCTCAGAATTTGTGGGAAACACTCCTGTGACAGGTAGATCTAAGAAGCATAAAAAGAGCTCTCCGCAAACCAGTGGGAAAAGAAGAAAGTTAAATCTTGTACTATAAATTTAAAAATATGGCTATTCACCCACAGTCCTGCAAGAGTGCGATGTCTAATCTAGAGCTCTTCACTGTACCGAGCACGCATATTTCAACTGAGGCATCGAGATACGTCGAGCACAAACCTATAAGCACTTTAGACAAAGGTAGTGATCTGCATTGTTGCACCTAAAAATGTAGAATACTAGCCGCAGATGGTGGAGTACTTAGAAGGAAAGTAGCCGACGACGATCCCACAGTACCAGATCGATCCATTGTATTTCCTGTCAACTATCTAATGGCAGCAATGTTTAAACAAGTAGAGGTTTATCTCGGAGGAAGATTAGTGTCTTCAAATGACACGATGTATCCGTACCGAGCTTTTCTGGAAACGTTACTCTCATATGACAAGGATGTTAAGAATGAATTTCTGGCAATGTCATTATATTTTCCGGAAACAAAAGACTTAGAGGCGAGGGCACCAGTAGCCCTTGCAGACACGAGCAATGTGAATCCTTCTGCAGTCACAAGATTTAACAAAACAAAATTTGGAAAATCATTCGAATTAATTGGAAGAATACATGCCGATATCTTTAACCAAGCAAGATACCTGATGGGAAAGTGCTCGGTAAAAGTGAAATTACACAAACACTCACCAAAATTCTTTCTGATGGCTGCAACAGAGAACAATACGTTTTAGAAATTGACAGCGCTTCTTTGTTTGTGAAACATGACACAATTATACCGTCTATAAGAGCCGCTCACTTAAAAAATCTACAGTCTGACCGGATAAAGTATCCCATAAAAAGAGTTGCGATGAAATATTTTACCAAAGGGGCCAACAGAGATGATTTGTCCGAGCAAAATCTATGTGATGGTCAACTACCAACAAGAATTGTTCTTGGGATGGTGAACTCTTCCGCCTTTAATGGAAATATAAAACAAAACCCTTTCAATTTTCAACACTTCAATGTGCGGAGTATAGTACTGAGAGTCAATGGGAAAGCTGTTCCATTTGAGGAGTTGGAGTTGGATTTCTCTTCTGGCAAATACCTTATGGGGTACCTTTCACTGTTTCAGGGGACAGATACCTTATACTCAAATCATTCAATGGGTATTACAACTGAAAATTATAAAAATGGTCATACCATTTATGCCTTTGACTTGGAGACCAATTCAGTCCCGGGTGAGATGACGCTGCTGTCACTTTAGTTGCATATTTTGAATATCAGGACATGATTGAGATAGATTCGGAAATGAATCCTGCAACCGAGGTATAAAAGCAATGGACACTCAACAAATTACTCAAGTGTTAAGTACGAACAATATTACAAAGACTGCATACATCCCTGCGATAAACTACCAACAAAACTAGATCGAATTCCGTTTGCTGTTGTAGTCAACACAGATGTACACACCAAACCAGGGACGCATTGGACTGCTATTTATTTACCATCGGTAAAGGAACCAATAGAATATTTTGATAGTTATGGGGGAGAACCAACTAATAAATACATTGTAAAATTCCTCGAAATGGTAGACCAGTATAGCTACAACAGCAGAAGAGTACAACATCTTTTCTCTACCGCATGTGGTCAACATTGTATCTACTTCATCTCAAACAGGTGTAAAGGTACATCCTACAATAACATCATGAATACGTACAACCATGAGGGTTACAGTAAAAATGACAAAATGGTCAAAGAGTTTTGTAAAAGGAAATTTGGTTTAGACATAAGTAAAAAAGTTTCAGAAGATTTCTTAACCAGACAAATTTCACGTCAGTTAATTGAGTTTGCAGTAAATATTCTTTCTTTATATGAACTATGTGACAAGGCTAATTTTCACTGTACAAAGAAATGCTTATCCAAACCATGTTTTCAACGATACTCTTGTGGTCTTGCTTTGTAGTATCCGCATTTACCAGTAAGTGTGGTAATCCACCCATTTGTTGGTGTACTAACGCTGTTGGAATTATCTTGTGTAAAAATATTGATACGCTACCTTTTTTTAATGAGGATGATGAAAATACTGCAATATTCTTAGACTTAATTAATACGGGCATAACAGAATTGCCCAATTTTAGGTCATGGCCTATCCTGGAAGTGATTGTTATCAGAAACAGCACGCATCTGTGTAATATTACAATCGATAAAGCAGAACATGTTTGGCTTGATTCGGACTGTCCAGGCCACCCAACTCCTGAAAATATTATGCAGGGAGAACATCATTACAAATTAAGAACGGTGGATTGGCCATATCTCTTATTACTTATTCCTCTTTTTTCATTGGGCTATTTATTGGTTATGAAATAAGGATGAAAGGAAACACAATTCAACTTTATCGGAAAAAGGAGGGCAGTAAAACTTCAGATAATGTTAGCTTAACATACATAGATGACAGGAAGTAAGTGTTTCTTGGTGTTTACAAAGCTTTGTCATGTATTAATAACTGTCATTATTATTATGTATGTAAACTTTATGGTGGTAGTTCAAGGCATACTGTGTGGGTTATAATCAATGTGTATAATATAAAATAAGCAAATAACTATAAATGCTCTTGTTACAAAAAATAGAAGTTTTTTTTTTATAGTCATGATAGCTCAAACATGTTATATTTTGTATGTAAATATATAATATACATGATGATTGTAGACTGTTAAATTTATAAAAAAAAAGTTATACCTACATAAAAGCATATTGTTACAACTGCAAAAAAATTAAATTTTGTTATGGTGGTAGTTCAAAGCATATTGTGTATGTAATGATGTAAGTTATATTGTGTATGTAAAGTAATAATAATAAGCGTTTCTTGGTGTTTACAAACCTTTGTCATGTATTAATAACTGTATTATTATTATGTATTAACAAAATGTTGTTACAATTACATATATATTTTATGGTTGGTAGTTCAGAGCATACTGTGTGGGTTCTAATCATTGTCTAATATAAAAAGGACACAGGAACTGTAACTATAATGCTCTTGTTACAAAAATAGAAGTTTTTTTTTATAGCCATGATAATTCAAACATGCTGTGTTTTGTAGGTGTACATACATCATAATCGTAGACTGTTAAATTAATAAAAAAAAGGTAAAAAAAAAAACCAAACATAAAAGCATGTTGCTACAATTGTAAAAATTAAATTTTCATGTGGTGGTAGTTCAAAGCATATTCTGTGTGTAACGATGTAAGTTATATTGTGTATAAAGTAAAGAAATATGCATAGTTATAATTTTGCTTGTGTGTACAATGATGTAATCATGACTATACTTCGTATAACAAATTATTCAGTTATTAAAAAAGTAAAATCTATTAATTATAAGCACACTATTAAACTATTGTACTTGTATTAACTCTACAAGTAATAAGACTTGTAAATAAATCTTGTGTGTTAAATTGTTTTAAATATTGTACATAAAATAAAAAAATGGTGATTGGTTGTCAAACCTGTGTGTTTTTTTTTCCTTTTCTAAGACAAAGAATATTATTACTTTTTATAGTACTCAATCTCTCTCTCTCTGTGATCAAACATGCATAACAGGAAGGAAAAAAAGATCTTCGAAAATGACCAGACGGATGACATCAAAAACACAAACGAAACATAACAAAGGCAAAACAAGATCTTCGAAACTGAACGAACGAACGACGCCAAACAGAACATAATACCACCTAAAAAAAAACAAAAAAACTCACTGTTCACAATCCATGATGACAACTGGGCGGGCTCTCAGAGAAACTGTGCTGTACATTTGGTTGCAGAAGACTACAGACATACATCATTCAGACACTACATGAACCTAAAACAAAAATACACACATATCTAAAACATATATCTTTGTGCATTTGTAATAATGATCTGAGAAAAACTTTCAACCTTTTAAGGTTTTCACATTTACAAGAGTAGGTCACACCAGGGAACATTATGTAGGCAAACTAAAATTTGAAACTTACTAATAATTACTAGGTCTAAATGATTAAAATATTCACATTTACTAAATAATTTCTAGATCCTACATCTCCAAGGTTCATCAAACTAGTACATTTTATTCTCTTGTCTAAAAGTGATTACAAACAACAACAAAAACTTCTCTATTATTATTATAATTTCTTCATGTCTGTGAATGTGGGAAGATCCATCAATGAATGAAAAAAGGCCTCCAATGGTCAACAGCTGTGCTCACCAGGAAGAAAAAAAAGAAACAGTTGACAGCTGAACACAAAAAACAATACACACAAACACACACATGAAAAACAGTCAGTCTTGTAAATATTGATCAAAAGTGATATCTGAATGGAAAGTCAAATGCTGTGCTCAGAAGGAAGTTCCACACTACACATCAGAACACAAATCAATTTGCAATCAATGTTAGCTTTTTTATTACCACCCTTTTCAAAACAGGCTATAGAAATTTTAAAATATATTTCCCTTTCTAACTAAATGCAAAGTATTTATATATTCTATATTCTATCAGTTTTATTAAATAAAAAATACATTTTCAAAATTTTCACCACCAACCTTCTACCTTCCTATGTCAAATTGAAAGTGATATTTTCCCCTCTACTCCCAGTACATTTATATATAATGCAAATACATTGTGCATTTTCTTGTATAAACAATCCAATTGTCCAAAAGCACAACAAAAAAACAATGTCAATTTGTTTGTCTATAACAAACACAAAAGAAAAAAAAACAATTACACCTACATATAAAGCAAATTGTTTTCATTAAGATAATTACACACAAAAACTATATTATTATGGTTAGAATGGGTGAAACAATACAAATAGATGCTAAGGAATATAAAAAACAAGCATAGAAATTTTGATCTTTCACCAATGTATCAAAACAAAGACATCTAAGACAAACATTTTATATAACAAAAAAATGAAAATATAAAAAAATATATATTTAATTATGAGGCAGATGTGTCTAGTATTTACATTATAACTATTATCTTTTATATACATTCCACAAACATACATTATAAAACAGCCACTTACCAAACACATGCATGTGATGTATTCCTTAGGATTCTGCACTGTATCCATTCCAGTTATGCTGACACAAAATTTACAATTTGCTACGAATAAACTAAACAGATGTAAATAAGAAGAGGAGAAATTGATTTTTTTTCCTCTCAATTTCACACTAATATTGATTCAATTACCTCTTCAAATGCGTACTGAACAACACTGAAAGGTCATACCATTAACTATGCCTACAAGATTGATTTTCTCTTTCTTTCTTTTTCAATCGATAGATGACATTTGGATGTAAAAAAATTACATCTTGATTAATATATATAGAATAAATGGAACAAATACACAACAAAAAAAGTTTTCAAATTATAGAACCAGAACGGACTTATTTTATTTTTCTGGTGAGAATAATTGGTAGCCAATGATAACTGGTAACAAGGCAGCATTTAAAGTATTATACAAAGAATTGTAAACTCACCATCTCTGTCTTCATATTTATTTCAAACTACAAACAGTCCACCATCTTTCTACAAACTAAATGGCTACATATTTTACAAAGAATTAAACCCACCGTCGTTTCCAAATACCTTTGCAAATATATTATATTTTATTTAATATCCATCTCTGCACTGCTAGTTCACGATACCCTTCCAAAGACAGTAAACAATGAAATATTTTAAACTATGCATATTCGAGTGCGCATGCTCGAGGCGGGGGATTTTCTCAAACGTTTAATAACAAACGAGTTTCTATCGAAATATATATTTTATAATAAAAAGCATCCCACGATCTTTTTGCAAACTAACTGGCTACATATTTTACAAAGAATTAAACCCACCATCTTCGTCGACCAAATACCTTTGCAAATATATAATATTTTATTTAATATCCATCTACATTGCTAGTTCACGATACCCTTCCAAAGAGTAAACAAATATGAAAATATTTCAAACTACAAACAGTCCACGATCTTTCTACAAACTAACTGGCTACATATTTTACAAATATATAAACCTACCATCTTCGTTTCCAAATACCTTTGCAAATATATTATATTTTATTTAATATCCATCTCTGCACTGCTAGTTCACGATACCCTTCCAAAGACAGTAAACAATGAAATATTTTAAACTAAACAAGCGAGTTCCGAGATTCGAGTGCGCATGCTCGAGGCGGGGGATTTTCTCAAAAGTTTAATAACAAACAAGTTTCTATCGAAATATATATTTTATAATATCCACGATCTTTTTGCAAACTAACTGGCTAGTGGTGGTGGACCAGTTCACGCCCGTGTACCTATTCACGCCCACCCCTAAATTTATCCAAAACAATCACAGTTAAACAATAAATTACAAATGTAAATGATCCATGTGATGATTATCTATGATGTGGTAAACATTTTCTCTCTGAAAAATTATAAATCTTCAAGAAAATTGAGGGTGGGCCTGAATTGGTACCCGGGCGTGAATTGGTCCACCACCACTACATATTTTACAAAGATTTAAGCCCAGAACGTAGTTTCCAAATAAAATATATTTTATTTAATATCCATCTTCATTGGTCTGGTAACCGTTTACATCTTCATTGGTCTGGTAACCTTTTACAGCCAGTATTCAAAGATTTAAAATATTTTTGTCAAATTTTTTTCCATTATTCCCCAGTTTTTATAATACAAATATATGTATGTTAGTTTTGAGCAAATACATGTATATGGATTTGGGCTATGACCAATGGACAAAACAACCCAGAAAGGCAATACTATGAATTTATTGGATAAAATATTTGAAATTGAAGATGAATAATTTAAGTTATTCAGGAGAACAAGAGATTGGATACAGCACCGGCTTGTAAGATTTGTATGGATGGTGATATTACAATGGTTCTTCTAGAAAGGCAATACTATTACAGCCGTGGATTTATTGGATGCAATATTTGAAATTGAAGATGAACAAGTTATTCAGGAGAACAAGAGATTAGATATAGCACCGGCTTGGATGGTGACATTACAATGGGTCTCCTACCTTGTCGGCATCTGTTGTGTTGTGAGAGGTGTGCAGAACAACTACAGAAATGTCCGTGGTGCCGTAGTACAATACTAGGAACTCTTAAAACTTTTTTCACTGTTTAATTCCTGGACATAACCTTTTTAAAAATCATTCCTGGACATATTCAACCTCACAGTACTAACTTGCCTGGTTTCAGGATAATTTGGTTAAATGAAGGGTTAACTTTTGCCTCATTTTTTAGGTGAAGGTAAAAGTTCATTGAGGGTTAAAGTAAGGCCATACAATGAGGCAAATGTTAAGCCTTCATATACTACTCTACTTGACACCTATTTAACTGGACCCTTGATTTACAACATAATGCACACAACCATGTTTGGGAAGAGATCAAATTCCTTGATTAATAAATATACACAATGCACACAAAAACTCTGAAATAACATATACCATTATACAACAGGCAACAAATGAAGAATGTATTTTGAAACAGGCAATCAGTGGCCGATGTGAATCGGTCACATATACACTTGGTACTGACCTTGGTGAGTGATAAGATCAGTCCTGTAACAGAAAAAATTTGGTCCGGGGTCATTGGGTGCATATTGATCCATAAGTAGGTGAATAACATATTTCAACAAAATACTCTAAATGAAATAGTTTTCAAGTTACAACTGATTTAATCAACAGTGAGAACCTGAAAGTAGCTATAGCTCCCCTATGTCATGAGCTACAAGTCAGTCATTTTACTATGTTATAGCTGACCCAAAAGTAGCTGAACAACATATTTCAATAAAATTCTCTAAATGCAGTAGTTTTCCAGTTACAGGTGATTAACTCAACAGTGAGAACCTGAAAGTAGATATTGCTCATTTAAGCCATGAGCTACAGGTCTGCAATTTCACTATGTTATAGCTGTCCCAAAAGTAAATGAGTAACATATTTAAACAAAATACTCTAAACACAACAGTTTTTAAGTTACAACTGATTTAATCAACAATGAGAACCTAAAAGTAGCTATTGCTCATGTATGTCATGAGCTACAAGTCAGCTATTTTACTATGTTATAGCTGACCCAAAAGTAGCTGAATGCCATTTAAACAAATTCTCTAAACTCAACAGTTTTCAAGTTACAAGTGATTTACTCACCAGTGAAGCAATTTACTTCAACCGTGAGAACCTTAAAGTAGCTATTGCTGAGCTATGCAATGAGCTACAGGTTTGCAGTTTTACTATGCTTTAGCTGACCCAAATTAAGTGAATAACATATTTCAACAAAATATTCTAACTGCAATAGTTTTCAAGTTACAACTAATATACTGGACAGTGATAACCTAAAAGTAGCTTTGCTGAGCTGTGCAATGAGCTACACGCCTGTTATTTCACTATGTTATAGAGGACTGAAAAGTATGTGCATAACTTATTTAAAGAAAATACTGTAAATGCAATAATTTTCAGGTTACAACTGATTTACTCAATAGTGAGAGCATCAAAGTAGCTACTGCTCAGGTATGCAATGAGTTACAAGTCTGCAGTTTCACTATGTTATGCCCCTGTTCCACCAAAGGACTAAGCCCCAATCCTGTCTGCGACCCTTAATCGTGGTCAATCGGTGACAAGAAAGGTGAAATGGCAGGAATACTGAATCGGTATTAAAGCCTGGGATTAAGTTCAGATCAGCCTCAGAAAGCCTGAGGAGGCCCCAGGAGGTCCCACACAGTCCCCGACTGTTCTGCGACTAAGAACCGATTAAGCCATTTTTCTGGTTGGTTTGAACCACGATCTTGTCGTAGACATACCGACTGGGTCCCAGGACACCTCAGGCCTCCTGGGACTAAGCCCCGACTAACCCCCGATTAAGTCCCGGCTTCCTCAGGCGTCCTGAGGCCTCCTCAGTGTTCCCCAGACCAAGATGGCCGATTCTTGTTTTGCAAAAAAACTGGAATTTCTGGGTATATATACAAATTCCGGGATGTAATTATCATTACTTTTCTAGGAACACAGCAGGGTGCCACCTTTCAATGAAAGACAGCTTCAGCAACAATTTAGGGGTCTTTTAGTTTTTATTCAGTCACATATAATGATGTATTTGCTATTTCTATGTCGACCACAGCAACCAGCACCACCACCACCACCACCACCAGCCAGACAGAGACCTAGAAGAAGGCACAACATGTGGGTCAGGCCATGGCTACTACAGAGAGAGGAAAGGGGGGCCTATCACAACATTATGACTGAACTGTATGCCACAGACATTCCAGGATTCACCAATTTCATGAGGATGACCCCAGAATTCTTTGAAATGATAAAGACCAGACTGGAACCACATCTAGCCAGACAGGCCACCAACTACAGAGCTCCAATCAGTGTTGGGGAAAAGTTAGCCCTCACCATCACATATCTGGCTACTGGAGAGTCATACACATCATTACCCTGTCAGTTCAGGGTTGGCAGATCCACCATTTCCAAATTTCTACCAGAGGTCTGCAGGGCCATCCAGGATGAGTTTACCAGAGAGTACCTCAGATGTCCTACTACTCCAGATGAGTGGAAAGAACTGGAAATGGAATTCAGGATCAGGTGGAACGTTCCACATGCCCTGGGAGCCCTTGATGGAAAGCATGTGGCCCTGAAGAAACCCAAGAACTCTGGAGCCCTGTACCACAACTATAAGGGATTCTTTTCAATAGTAATGTTGGCCTTGGTTGATGGACAGTATAAGTTCAGATGGGTGGATGTGGGTACAGCTGTATCTTGCTCAGATGCCCAGATATTTAATACCTGTCACCTGAAGAGGAAGATTGATGATGGCAGCATAAGCTTCCCTGACCCAGCACCTTTAATCCAGGGTGGTGGAGATGTCCCCTACTTCATCCTGGCAGATGATGTGTTTGCCCTGAAGACCTGGCTAATGAAACCCTATGGCAGAAGGATGTTAACCAGAGAGGAAAGGATTGCCAACTACAGAATATCAAGGGGCAGGAGAGTTGTTGAGAATGCTTTCGGCATCCTGGTCTCAAGATTCAGAGTGATGATGACCACTATTGAACTACCCCCAGAAACAGTGAGGGATGTGGTCTTGACCTGTGAGGTTCTGCACAACATACTGAGAAGCCATTATCAAGGTCAACATGCTGGTCAACAGCCTAGTGATGATGATGATATGCCTGGTGATGGTCGGTTGATTGGTGGTGCTGCTGATGGTGGTCGTGACAGAAACCCTGCCAGAGAAGCCAAAAGACTTAGGGATTACCTCAAGGACTACTTCAATAATGAGGGAGCAGTGGCCTGGCATGATGGCAGAATATAACTGCTACTGCAGTAACCAGTCCTTTTCAAGACTAATAACCAGTCCTTTTCAGAACTACCAAATATTCCAAAAACAATTAATCAGCTGTGCTTGTTCCAAATAACCCAACCATTTCCAAACATAAGTCACCCAACCAACAAACAGACAAACCCAATGCCCAACATATGTCACCCAAAAATAACAAACGCAATGCCAAACATAAGTAACCCAACCAAGAAACAGACAAACCCAATGCTCAACATAACTTGCTAAATGGAATAAATATTGCAGACATTTTGAAAGCTACACCCTATTTTGAGTTACATTTTCTTGTCTTCTGGAAAAATAACTAAAACTAAAAGTTTTTCCTTTATTGCAAATCTCAAAGTAAAATTTTGTTTCCTCTACCTCAAGAAAATTGAGAAAATATAACCACCCAAGTGGTTCTCTTTAGAGTATGGTTTATCTGTCTGTTGGTGGTGGGGAGTTATGTTTGCAAATTGGTTTGTCAGTCCATTGGTTGAGGTTATGTTTGGTATTGGGTTTGTCTGTTTGTTGGTTGGTGGCTATCTGATAGCATAACATCTTTAACTCTAGGGATGGTGTCAGGTTGGACTTTTTTATTACAGATTTAAACCAATCCCATGGATTTTAAGCTACAAATGGGCAGATTATTGGCCATAATTGGAGTTCATTTATCTAATTTTTTTCTATGTGGCCTTCTGTTGTTATATGTATTACCATGGGTTATTTGTTTCATGTTTGGCGTGGTGTGGGTGTTGGGCTTTTGGTGTTGTGATAAGTATTTTTACTGAACTGTTATGTTTTGGGAGGGGAATTTGAACAACATGTAGCTATTAATTATTTTTGGAATATTTGGGCGGCCCTGAAAAGGGCCTATGGGGGGTCAGAGACCCACCCTGACTGGCTGGCTACTGAGGAGGCTGCTGCTGTTGAGGCGGTGCTGTGGTGGTGATGGTGTAGAGCTGCTGCTGTTGCTGCTGAGGCTGCTCAATGATCTGTGTTGTTGTTAGATCTGGTAGTTGGCTTAGTATTCCACTTAGGTTGTGTGTACTGCCCTCGTCCTGTACTGTGACCACTGATGGAGGGTTTCCAAAGCCAATGGGGCTGGGTGTGTAGTAGACGCAACTGCTGGAACTGCTGCTGCCTGGGTGGAATTAGACGCCTGTTGAGTGGTTGTTGGCAGTAACCCGACTCTCTGTGACTCTTTGGTAATAGTGGCTGATCTCTAGAGGGTGATATAGTGATTAAGTCTAACTTTTTGAAAGAACTATTATTGCAATAGTTTTTGAATTTGTAGGTATTTGTAAAGCAAAGACTAATTTTTAAAGATTATAAAGATGATAAAGATTATGTGTGCATGTACTTCTACATTTTTATCCATTCTCCTTATTAATTTATAGCAACTTACAAACTGACGCACCCAAATATAATTTTTATAATTTATAATTATATTTTGATTAATGCAATTCCTGATAATTAAAAAAAACATTTTGAATTCAAACTTATGTTAAATAAAAAAAGATAATTTCAAACTTATTCAAGTTCTCAAATTCTCCCATACACAAATAACTAGTTTTCAGTTTGCAAGTTTACACTGAAAACTTCTCTATACAGAGAACCTAAGCTATAACATTTTATCACACAACAGTGAGGTTAGGGGATTCCTGGTTTTTCTTATCTGTACCCTGCTACACAGAACATTAGGCCTGACTTAAAGTAATTAGATAACACAGCAGGGGTGGAGGTGGGGGGTTACTCTTGCTCATGCATGGTGTTTACTTCTTTATGTCTGTTTTTGTGGTCAGAACTGACAACTAATTAAGGTGGGGAGTAATGGGTGGAGTTCTACAAATGTGGCTTTTCTTTTTTTTCAGTTTATAAGACAAAGTTGTATGAGACACAAGCATCTGAACTGAGCATTGTGGCTTTGCTACATGATTATAGCTTTTTTATAATTACAATATAATTATAGCCAACTTAATAAAACATTTAAAAGAAACTGATTGGATAAAATACTGAAGATATAAATAATGTCACAATTGTTTGTTATTTACAAAGAAAAAAAATTATTTTAAAAATTTCACAAAAAGAATTTCAATTGAAGGCACTGAATAATACCGATCCTATCAATTAATTTGAAGATGTTTCCAAATTGTGAAATATGTATATGGATAGTTATTGTATAATATTATTAAGAAGCTATAATTATGACACACAAGCTACAATGATTCAAATAAAGAAGACAGTGTAAACAACCTGAATTCACCCATTGAATTCAACCCTATTTCATACATTGGATTCAACCAAAAACGGTTTGCAAAATCTACATGTATTTCAACCAGATTTCACCCACTAAATTCAACCTGATTTCAGATTGAATTCAACCTGATTTCACCGGTTGGATCCAACCAAAAACGGTTTGCAAAATCTACACGTATTTCAACCAGATTTCAACGTTGGATTCAACCAGATTTCAAAGTTGCGTGCCTGCTGGGGTGGGAGTTAAGGTTTGTAAACTATCTCCCATTTGCAAAACACTTGCAAAGACGATTACAGACATAATTCTTATATGGATATTTGAAAGTAGGTAACTATTTTCATAAAATATTCAACTGCATCCTGTGCATTCTTTGCCTTAAACCTATTCACAGAGTCGCATCTTTGGACAGCAATGGGTGTTGAAATCTTTATATTCTGTATTATTGCCCATTTGCAAAATGCTTGCAATGAGGTTTGCAGATCCGTGTAGCAAGATGTGCTGGGTATCTGTGGTGAACAGAAACAAGATGTGAATGGTTTGTAAATAGACAGTTGTTTTCTGTGTCATTGTGCACTTTGAATTTAGATTTTGAAGGGAGAAGCCATATTTTATGTTTGAAGCATACACAGCAGATGAGCAAACTAGTACTTCGTAGTAATTGATTTAATCAATATAAAACCTATTTGGATTTTATAAAACATTGTTATACGGATATTTTACACAAGCAAACTATAAGTATTTTGATAAAATATTCAACAATGTCATTTAAAATAAGAAAATCAATTGCCTTCTTTCATGTTTTTGTGGTCTGTACATACATGTGGCAGCAATTTCATTTGTTTTATATTGCTAGAAGACAGTAGGTGCAATGACAGTAAATTATTGCTGGATCACATATTTGCAAATTACTGCTGGAAACCCATTTACATATTTCCTTTGTGTACAACTACCAGCATTTGATATTTTATTTGTTTTTCAAGACTTCAACAGTAGGTGACAGTAAAATATTACGGGAAACCAATCATGGGCTCATATTCCCTTCACTTCGGGAGTGTACATATATTTGTAGACATTTGCAGATTTGCACAGTGAGATTTGTATTTCAAATATTGTGGTGTATCTGTTTTTTTATTTAAACTTTTTGTGTGTATATGCCATGATACAAACAAGCAATCAGTGCCCGTGAACAGGCTCTGTGTCAGCTGACTGTGTGTTTTGAATTTCAGAGTAGAAGTGACAGAAGAAAAGGACACAAAAGTTGTGTCCTGGAAATGTTATTCAGAAGGAAAGTAACAAGGTAACTGTTAAGGTGTAAAAAGTAAGTTAAAAACATATTTAAAGAAAATATTGCAAATGCAATAGTTTTCGAGTTACAACTGATTTACTCAACAGTGAGAACCTCAAAGTAGCTATTACTCAGCGATGCAAGGAGCTACAGGTCTGCAATTATACTATTTTATAGCTGACCCAAAAGTAGGTTAATAACTTATTTAAACAAAATACTGTAAATGAAATAGTTTTCAGGTTACAACTGATTACTCTGAACAGTGAAAATCTAAAAGTAGCTATTGCTCAGCTATGCCATGACATACAGGTCTGCAAATTCACTATATTAAAGCTGACCCAAAAGTAGGTGAACAACATATTTACCACTGATTTACCCAACAGTGAGAACCTGAGAATAGCTATTACACAGCTATGCCATGAGCTACACGTCTGTAATTTTACTATGTTATAGCTAATTCAAAAGTAAGTGAATAACATATTTAAACAAAATTCTCTAAATGAAATAGTTTTCAAGTTACAACTGATTAACTCAACAGAGAAAACCTCAAAGTAGCTACTGCTCAGCTATGCCATGAAATACAGATCTGCAATTTCACGATGTTATAGCTGACCCAAAAGTAATTGAACAACATATTTAAACAAAATACTCTACATACAATACTTTTCAAGTTGCAACTGATTCTATCAACAGTGAGAACCTGAAAGTAGCTATTACACAGCTATGCCATGAGCTACAAAACTGCAATTTTACAATGTTATAGTCAATCCAAAAGTAGATCAATAAATATTAAAACAAAATACTCTAACTGCAATAGTTTTTAAGTTACAACTGATTAACTCAACAGAGAAAACCTCAAAGTAGCTATTGCTCAGCTATGGAATGAGCTACTGGTCTGCAACTTTACTATGTTATAGCTGACCCAAAAGTAGGTTGACAATGTATTTAAAGAAAACACTCTAAATGCAATAGTTTTCAAGTTACAAATGATTTACTCAACAGTAAGAACCTGAAAGTAGCTATTGCTCAGCTATGCCATGAGATACACATCTGCAATTTTACTTTGTTATAGCTGATTCAAAAGTAAATGAATAAGATATTTTAACAAAATTCTCTAAATGCAATAGTTTTCAAGTTACAATCGATTTACTCAACAGAAAAAAACACAAAGTAGCTATCACTCAGTTATGCAATGAGCTACAGGTCTGCAACTTTACTGTGTTAAAGCTGAGCCAAAAGTAGGTGAACAACATATTTAAAGAAAATACTCTAAATGCAATAGTTTTCAAGTTACAACTGATTTACTCAACAGTGAGAACTTGAAAGTAGCTATTACTCAGCTATGCAATGAGTCACAAGTCTAGAATTTCACTATGTTATAGCTGACCCCAAAATAGGTGAATAGCAGTTTTAAACAAAATACTCTAAATGCAATAGTTTTCAAGTTATAAGTGATTTACTCAACAGTGATAACCTAAAAGTAGCTATTACTCAGCTATGCAATGAGCTACAGGTCTGAAATTTTACTATGTTATCGCTGACCCAAAAATAGCTGAATAACGTATGATACAAAATTCTCTAAATGCAATAGTTTTCAAGTTACAAGTGATTTTACCCATGATGGAAGTTGAAAAGTCCAAAAGTAGCTATTACTGACTTAGCTATTGAGATGGACACCCAAGTTACTCACCATATTGTAGCTATGGAAAAAGTAGCTGAATAACATCTTTTAACAAAATGCTCTAAATGCAATACTTTTCAAGTTATCAGTGATTTAGTGCATGATTTCATGGATTTTAACGCATTAAAAATTATTTTTAAAATCCATGAAAAAATAATTAAGAAAGATCCAGGTCTGACACTCACACAAGGGAATCTACTTGTGGCCTAGTACATATGTGCAAGATATGAGAGAAATCCCTGCAATAGTCACTGAGAAAATTGTGATAAAGTGTTAACATTTTCATACTTAGGGTGGGGGTACCTCACTTATAATGGCTCTAGCAAACAGACAAACAAACATATCTGCAGGCCTTGAACAACTTTCATGCTAGATAGATAAGCTATCTTAAAAAAACAGCATGTCTCTGGGCCTTGTAGTTTTGGAGAAGTCGCTCAAGCGTACACATACGTACAGACCTCAGAGTGATGACATAAAATGAAAGAAAAAAAAAACATTTGAACTATTACACAAGAACAAAAGGCACAAAAATATTTTCAAAACACTATATCATTTACAATATGTTTTTTAAAAAGCTCCACTTCTTTAAATGTTTCTCTACATTGCCTACATTATAAAAAGCAATATCATTTTCCATGTCGCAATGATACTTTAAGAATCTGATAAAACTGTCCAAACACAAAACTGAGCTGCGAGATTTTGTCACATATATATATATTTCTGTATTAATGTGAATAAAAAATTTAGACTTGTCTTATTTTGACCATTCATTCCACCTAATAACAATTCAACTGCGCCAATGTCTTTTAATTCATCTTGCAAAACTTTTAGTTTTTCAAAGATACCAAAGATGAAATTTTTAACAACAGGACAGTACCAAAAATGGTGTTGCATAGTTTCTGTGGCAATCTCACAGAAATAACAAGCTTGTGTTTCTATCAATTTACAAATAAATAGGTATTTATTTGTTGGTAGTGTTCTAAGGAGAATATTATATTTGAAAGCCCTTAAAGAGCTTTCTATACAACTTTCAAAGTTATTGTTATATAAGATTTTCCATCTGGGTTCTATTTCCAAATTAATTACTGTATTCCATTTTTCTTCATGACCTCTTTTAAATTCTAAAGCTCCCATCATCTTTTGATAAACGAACTTACACACCTTTGTTACTATTAAAATGTCCTCCAAGACTTTTTGTTTAACACTGCCTTTATTTATTTTTCTGGCTCTTCATAACCCCCATTTTCTTGGGATTTGGTGTTAGACTATAAAAATCTACAAAATTTAGATTCTCTTTGTAGGTTTCCATGAAATCCTGGTATCCATATAGACCACTGTATCACTTAATAAATCACTGATGTATTGAATTCCTTGATTTACTAACATTGGAATTTCTTTGGCTAAATTACTATTATATTTAAAGTCTAGTACCTGAATGGGGTATGTTAGTGGATCAATTTCTCCTTGGAAGGACTCTGAATTCTTTCCAGATATTTATAATATTCTTCCAGAAGGGGTTTTCTGTTTCAAGCTGAATTCTATCCAATGTATGTAAGTCTAACTCCCATATTAGTTTTTATGCGCACATATATATCAGAAGTAAAGAGGTTTTGCCAGTTTCCAGAAGTTGTAATTAATCTTCTAATCCATGTTAGCTTTAAAGCTTTATTAAAGAGTTCAATATTTATTAGTTTTAACGACCTTCCTCAATAGTCTTTTCCAGTTGCTTGGTTACGATTTTCACTTGTCCTTCTCCCCTGAGAAAATCCTTGAATAGATTTTTTATTTTTACCCATGTGCTATTATCAGGGTTTGGAAGTACTGCAAACAGGTAAACCAGTTTAAGTAATGCTAAGGTTTTAATAACATTTACTTTTTCAATCAAACTTAACTTAAATTTCTTATAAACATTTAACACCTTTTCTATTTCAATAATTTTTTGGTCCAAAATTTTTTGCTATCATCGTTTTCATGTTTTAATCAAAAAATATTCCTAATAGCTCGAAATTACTAGCAAATTTTATGCTAAATTTTGACAAACATTGTGGTTTGGTAGAAGCTTTAATTCCATGTATTATGTCACTTATTCCCCCAGCGAGTGGTTCCACTGCTAAGATAAAAAGATATAAGAGAATCTCCCTGTCTACATGACCTGCCAATTGTGAAATTTTTTTTTAAAAGCCATTATTTATTACACTGCTATTACTGTTAGCATACAATACTGAGAACCATGCAACAAAATCAGGACCAAAATTGTGTGATTTCAGGACCATTAATAAGAAGCCCCATTCTAAAGAGTCAAATGCTTTCTCAAAATCTATGAAAAGTAGCATACCTGTTAGTTTTCTTATTTTAGCATATTGTATGCTATCAAAAATAGTTCTAGTATTTTCACCTATATACCTATCTTTTATGAAACCTTTTTGGTCATCTGCAATTATTTTTGGTAGCACTTTTTTAATTAGACTGAAGCAAGTAATTTGTATTCTACATTCAAGAGCGTTATTGGTCTCCAATTTTGAAAAAAATTCTCTAGGTTTATTATTTTTGGGGAGAAGTGTTATGATTCCCTGTTTTTGGGTAGTTGATAGCTCTCCTGTACATAAAGCTCCATTCAAACTTTTTAGAACTTCAGTTCTATCCACCCAGAAGAATTTGTAAAATTCTGCAGTGAATCCATCCGTGCCAGGAGACTTTCCATTTTTCATACTATGTAAAACCTGTATTAATTCTGCCGTATTCACAAGTCCTTCGCATAACATTTTGTCCTGTGTTGATAGAGGTTTTCGAGATATTCACACTTTTTCATTTTCCGCTAAAATCCAAGATGGGCGCCAAAAGTGGCGAAAATTGAAATTTCCCCCTTGGCATAGGATAATCTTGTACTACTCTTCGGGTCAAAACTTCGCTCAAAATCGCTATATCTCTTATAGTTTTCGAGATATTCACACTTTTTCCGCAAAAATCCAATATGGCCACCAAAAGTGGCGAAAATTGAAATTTTTCCCCTTTGCATAGGATACTCTTGTAATACTCTGAGGGTCACACTCGCCTCCAACCTCTGAGTTCTGCGGTTCAAACCCCAGACCCTATGAGGGAAATTTTGTAGTGGCTTGCCATAGGTCAGCAGTTTACAGTACAGAACCTTGACCAACTGTATGTACTGGTTTTCTATGCCTATAAAACTACCCATCGTGATATGACCTTCACAGTGTTGAAAGTGACATAAAAACCCAATAAATAAAATGTATCATTTACGTAAGTGAATTAATAAGAATTGCCAGTACTTATTATATCTCAAACATACTGTGATTCAAATATATTGCTACTGTAGGATATTGTTTATCTTTTGAATGGAGATTAGGTGCTATAAAATTATTAAAAGATAAAATATTAAATATCATATCTCAAACATATGGTGATTGAAATGGCAACTATTTACAGTTTCTAATATGCAGATTATTATTTGTTACTTTGTGTACATCACAATAGACACATGCAGGTCAACTTTACAAAGTAACAATGGGCGAAAATAAGAGATATTATCTCAAAACTGCTGCAAAAAACTTACATATGTTATACATGATATACAGAACTAATCTGCATAATTTATTACATTAATTCCACTTCCAATTGTTTTGATAAACATGGCTTAATATAAAAACTTCAGTAAATTCATTTTCGTAACTTCCTGGTTCATCTGTCACAGACGTTTTTTGTTTACTCTACCAAATTAAATATTCAAAATGTCGGACGGAACCGTAAACTGGTGTATTACGTCATTGGAGAAATATAAAACATTGGATAAAATACACAAAACAATTACGTCATTGGAGAAATGTATTATATTGCTAATTCAATAAAATCCTCAAGAATCACGCAGTCACTGTTATTGTACAAATAATCCATGAGTGATGATGGTTTTACACGGCATTTAACCATGGCACTTCCGGTAATAATTTTACGAAGCCGAAGCTTTAATTTGATATAAAATATGTACAAAAATACATAAATCACTATAAAATAACACTATAAAATAATACATTATAAAATCTGACACTATTTCACACTATAAAATTTGACATTATAACATTTGTAAAAAATATGAACGCAGGATGGAAGGGGAGTGCGATTGTTGTCGGATGTGTGCACATAGAACTGAAAACTTGTTTCTGGGCACCTCATCATGTTAGTGTAGTGTACTGAGGTGGTGTTACCCAAAGATTCTCAAATGGTAGTGGGCTCTTAAGTTTGGGATTTGAATCTGCTGCAGTACAAGTATAAGCGAAACACTTATCGTATCAAAACATGAACTTTATTCATATAAAACAACAAGTTCTAAAGCAATACTTACAATACAAGAACTCCAGCCTAGGCTGGGGTTGAGTTGACACAGTCCAGTTACAAATTATACAAATGTACAAATCAACTCATCAAAATCCCTACAAATCTAAACATAATACTCTAACATAGAAATAGTAAATCTAAGACATCAAAAGCCTCTAATCAACCTTACAGCTTTGTCCTTCACACAAGGCTTGTATATCGAAACATGCACTGCCAAATGGCTAGGCTTCAATCTTAAAACAAACCCTTGGTTTCAGACTATGCAGAAGGAAAAGACTGATTCTGACATCTCTAATTACAAATCTATGTCATTTCAATAACAAAAACATAAGCATGATATTCCAAACCAAAAACCTCAAAGTAAATTACATACTAGTAAAACACAAGCATGTTATTCTAAATCAACAACCCCAAAGTAAATTAAATATTAATGAAACACAAGCAGTTTATTCTAAATCAACAACCTTAGGTTTCACCCTGAAATTAAGAAATTTTAGATATTAATTCATTTGAACTCTCCCAAGTTTTCAGGTTTGACCCTGAAATCAAGAAAACTATGTATTATTAAACGTAGGTTCTATCTTTCAGCATTAAAATTTATACAGCATCCTCAAGCAGGACATCAGGACTTTGGATTTGACCCCAACTCCTCCAAACCTAAATAAAAAAAGAAACTCCCAATTACTTATGGCATCTAAAGTTTGGGTTTGACCCCAACTCCTTCAAACCTAAATCACATCAGTAAACTTCAAATTCTAAAACTAAACTTTGGGTTTTACCCCAAAGTAAAATCACCACTTAACTATCAGGTTTTACCCTGAAATCACTAATACCTTGCCATCTTCCTTCTGGTGCAGCACCTGGCTCTGTCAAAATCAACCCCCAACTGAGAGGTTGCTTCCCTCTTATATACACAAATCCCAGACAAACCCCAGACAGACCAGAATTACTCAGGGTACAAGTCTAATGATTGGCTGACAACTTCAGCTGCTGACATACTTTCACAGAGGAAACTTCCTGTGATACAATATCACCAAAACCAACGTGAACAATGTAACCATTTACCAAACAACATTCATCAAAGAACTACAAAAGACATATAAAGGTAAATAGTTTATAGTTCTTCACTCCACACGAATATTTATAATACAAACAATAGATTTATGATACGAATGATAAACAACATAAACAAACGACTGGTCACTTACCGTTCGCTTCATTACCCTCTACCTTCAAAAATTTAGCTCGTCCCGAGCTGAGACAGTTAAAAACACAAGGATGAAACTGACCAAAATACAAAGTTTAATACATTTTAAATTTAATACACAAGAATGAAATTAACAAGAATTCAACAGAATTGTACTGTGTCACCAGCTTTGGTTAAAGACTGAAGTGGATGAAATTCGAAAGAACATAACTTATGCCAGATAGACAAAAATAGTTGACGTGCAGCATTTCTGCAAATCCAGACCATCTTTCAGAAGGACTGAGTCATGGTGAAGCCCCACCCTGTTGAAAAATATAACTTAAACTGCTAGTTATATGACCATACAAATTAATGCATTGTGCAAGATGTCCTGTCTTGTCTGCTTCCTCTCTTCATTGAGGAAAGAAGGACTTATATTTGTTGACATCCTCTCTTCATGGAGGAAAGAAGGGCTTATATTTGTCCTCCATTTTGTGGGAGAGCAAGCAAGCAAGATCATTGTCTATCAATTCTGTACTGATAATCCACTAGTAAAGCACGCTCTGCTAGTCATAATACATGTAAATGCATTGTACAAGATGGGTCATGTCTTGTCTGCCTCGGCTCTTCATTGAGGAAAGAAGGACATCTATTTGTCCACCATTTTGTGGGACAGCAAACGAGCATTGTCTAATCTTGTGGAGTGTTAGGTCACTTTACCATACAGGTTTATTCAGGACTTTTTATATCCACGACGAATAAACAGAAAAAACTGTTGCCATGGCAACACTAGCTGCCTGATATTGCTGAAAAAGCTAACCAGCTCCTATTCATGCAGGGGTTTGGAATGCAAAAAATCCACAGAAATATAAGTCAAAGAAACAGAAAAAAGTGTTGCCATGGCAACACTTGTTGCCAGGTGTTACCGAAAAACTAATCAGCTGAAATCAATGCAAGGGTTTGGAATGCAAAGATACCCGAGAAAAATTTTTAAGCCCAAGAAACAGAAAAATGTGTTGCCATGGCAACACTTGTTGCCAGATGTTGCCGAAAAACTAATCAGCTCCAATCTGTGTGGGGTATGGAAAACAAAGAACCCATAACAATATTTGTCAGTCAAAATAAAAAGAAAAAAGTGTTGCCATGCCAGGTGTTGCCGAAAAGCTAATCTGCTCCAGTCTGTGCAGGGGTATGGAAAGCAAAGAACCCATAAAATATTTATAAGTCCAAGAAACAGAAAAAAGTGTTGCCATGGCAAACCTTTTTTGCCAGTTATCGTTAAAAAACTAATCAGCTCCAATCCATGCAGGGGTTTGGAATGTTAAGAACTCCCCAAAATATATTAAAGCCCAAGAAACATGAAAAAGTGTTGCCACGGCACTTGTTGCCAGATATTGCCAAGAAAGCAACCACGCACAAACTCTCATGCCATTAAACTTCCACACCAAATTTAGCTGAGACACATAAAATACTGTACCTATGAATGAGCAGCAATGAAGGGTGATTCAGATGAAAAATAAAAATAATATCCATGTCCAGCAGGATGGATATAATAATTAAAATAAGTTGTAACCTTAAACTTACTTTTTTAACTTTCAGGTTTTTATGGTAACATTACAATAAAGATCCTGTTTTGGTCTAGACACATGTACATGTTTAATTTAAATGAAAAACCTATCACTTTAATATTGCCAAAACATCACAGAAATTTGTCCTAACCTTAAACTGAATGTAAGTCAATGTAAATGTTAAGAGTTTAAGTTCATGTTTAACCATGTAGACTCTGTTCAAGGCTACTTATAGCCAAAATTTAAATGTGCTTAAAATCTATTGCACATAATTTAAGATATTATCCAAAATTTTAAAAGAAAAGTAATTATAATTATGCCAGTTAAAGGTCACCTCAATGTAGTCTCAAGCATTTCTGCAACATCAGTTACATGTACCTGTAAAATATAGATCAAATATGTCATGCCATTTTGGTATACTTTGTGGAATCATAGAAAAAGTTGAGCTCAGTAACATTCTTTTACACATGGGAGTTTAAGGTCACCTTAAAATAGGGCACACCTTCAGGACTAGATACATCAACATACCAAATTTAAATTAAATCTGTCATGCAGAATTGAAATACTCTCCAGAAATTGAAAAACTTAAATTCAATATAGTTATATTATCACTAGGAGTTTAAGGTCACCTTAAAGTGGGCCACACCTTGATCAGTTACATCCGCGTACCAAATATGATTTGAATCTGTGAAGCCATCTTTAAGCTATTGCCCACAAATCGCAAAAGTAAAATTCAATATAAATGTGTTATAAATGGGAGTTTAAGGTCATCTTAAAATGGGGTACATG
The DNA here is from genome assembly GCA_964017235.1 of Sabellastarte sp. h YS-2021. Taxonomy (NCBI): domain Eukaryota; kingdom Metazoa; phylum Annelida; class Polychaeta; order Sabellida; family Sabellidae; genus Sabellastarte; species Sabellastarte sp. h YS-2021. The sequence continues at coordinate 61,483,765 of OZ024929.1, read as the reverse complement.
TCAATGACCAGCAACACCCACATGCCAAATTTGAATTTCATCCTACTTGCAATTTTTGACATATTTTCCACAAAGTGTGATGACGATGCTGGTCCTATAGGTGATCCATTACAGCTGAGTGACCCCAAACTATTACAACCTTAAACTCATAAGTTTCTAAAATATCAGCAATTTATTGTAACCTTACATATACATGCAAAACTTGAATGAAATTTCTTGAGTTACCTTCAGTATATGCTATGGAAAAGTGAAAAAACTTAAACTAAACATAATTCTTTTATACATGGGAGTTTAAGGCCACCTTAAAATAGGACACACCATCAATACCAGTTACAATCACATGCCAAATCTGAATTGAATCTATCAACAAATTTTCGAGATACTGTCTGGAAACTGAAAAACTTAAAATCAATATAAGTATGTTACTAGTGGGAGTTTAAGGTCACCTTAAAATAGGGCACACCTTGAAAACCAGTTACAACCACATGCCAAATTTGAATTGAATTCATCAACCCATTTTTGAGATACTGTCTGGAAACGGAAAACCTTAATCTTGATATAAATATGTTACTACTGGGAGTTTAAGATCACCTTAAAATAGGGCACATCTTGAGGACCAATTACATGCACATGTCAAATCAGAAGTTAATCCATCATGCCATTTGTGAGATACACTCTGAAAATAAAGTGTGGCAATGACGCTGACCATATTTGTCCTCCAACATAGCTGCTAGTGACACCAAGGTAATGCAACCTTAAACTCATAAGTTTATCAAATATCAGGAATTTACTATAACCTTACAAAAGAGATTTTTTCTTGTGTAGACAGATGTACGTGATGAATATCAAAGATTAAAGTTGTAATTAGCACATCAAATATCTTTCAAACACCAAAAATTGTCCCAACCTTAAACTCAAAATTAGTTTGCAGATGTGAGGGAGTTTAAGGGAATCTTTTCCTGTAGCTTTTCTTCATGGTTTGTTACATCCACAACTTGAAAGATGCTTAGAATTGCAGTGTTTGAAATACTGTTGAAAAATTGCCACACTTAAAGTGAATATAATTCTGTTATTACTGGGAGTTTAAGGTCACCTTATTAAAATGCACTTACCTGTGGCCAGTTACATATACATGCAAAATTTTAATGAAATTTCTCAAGTTATTTCCAGTATACTCTATTGAAAAATAATGTAAACTCAATATAACCTTTTAATACATGAGAGTTTAAGGTCACCTTAAAGTAGGGCACACCTTGAAAACAAGCACATGCCAAATTTGAATTGAATCCATCAACAAATTTTTGAGATACCGTGTGGAAACAAAAAACCTTCAAATCAATATAAGTATCTTACTACTGTGAGTTTAAGGTCACCTTAAATAGGGCACACCTTGAGGAAAAGTTTCATCAATATGCCAATTTGGAATTTAATTCTTCAAGACATTTTTGAGATACTCTCTGGAAAGTAAGTGTGAAGACTACTCTGACCATGTATGTCTTCCACCAAAGCTGTTAGTGACACAAATTAATGCAACTTTAAACTCATTAGTTTATAAAATATCAGCAACTTACTATAACCTTACAAAAGGGATCATTTTTGGTGGATATATATGAACATGATGAATATCGATGCAAAAAGTCCTAATTAGCATATAAAATATCTTCCAAACACCAAAAGTATTGCCCAACCTTAAACTCAAAGTTTGTTTGCACTGCTGTATGTTAGCGAGTTTAAGTTAATCTTTTCTTGAAAGTTCTGTTCAAGGTTTGTTACATCCACAACTGAAATGCCTAGAATTGCACAATATTTGAAATATTGTTCAAAAGTTAGCAAACTTAAAGTGAAATAATTCTCTTATTAATGGGAGTTTAAGGTCACCTTATTGTGTGGCACTTACCTATAGCCCGTTATATATAATTGCAAAAGTTGAATGAAATTTCTGAAGTTACTTTCAGTATACTCCATGGAGAAAGAAAAAACATAAACTGGACATAAATTGTTTATGTAAGGGTGTTTAAGGTCACCTTAAAATAGGACACACCTTCAAAACTAGTTACAACCATATGCCAAATTTGAATTGAATCCATCTAGCCATTTTTGAGATATTCTCCGGAAACGAAAAAACTTAAATTGAGTTTAAGTATTTTACTAGTGGGAGTTTAAGGTCACAAAACTATACAGCACACCCCCAGGACCAGTTACATCCACACGACAAATTTGAATTAAATCTGACAAGCCATTTTTGAGATACTGACCGGAATACAAATTGTGACGACGACAGATGCCGACGACGACAGACGACGATGCCACAAAATTGGATGAAGAAGCGATCCCTATATGCCACTCAGCATAAATGCTGGTGACACAATAAAACTGTAATATTCTTTATATATAAAACACAAGAATGACAGTGATGACACACACAGAAATCTATTCTACAAGAGAATTTATTCACATCAAATAAATCATATCAATCCAAGTAAAATAATTAAACTAAATGAAAATAATATCAAACAGAAAAACAAATCTATTAATTATACACACTGTACAATATCAGATTTCATCATTTATTGTACAAATCTGAGCAAATATAAAGATCTTGACATTTTATGGAATGCAATATTGTAACTTTAATCATGAATATTTCAAATCCAGATTCATAAAAGAAAAATTAAGAGAAACTTTATCAAATCAAATCAACAGTTTTAACAGAAATAAAAATAACAGTTTAAAAAAATCTCTCAAAAAGAAAACAAGGTAACAAATTTAAAGTCTTTCAAAATATGGAGAATATGGAGGAACACCATACAAGTATGGATGGAAATGCTTTAAAGCTTCTATGACTAAACTAACCTATCACCTTTTCAACACCATTGTGCTCCTGGGATAGTACTGCACCAATTCCGATGCCACTGGCATCAGTATCTAAGAAAAAGGAACCATTAGGGTCAGGATATGCTAGAACAGTGGAACCAACAATTCCTTAAGCCTTGAAAAAGCACTGTCACACTCAGCTGTCCACTCAAATTTTGAGTTTTTTTCTGTCAATCTATGCAAAGGCTCAGCTATTGTTGCAAAATCCCTTATGAATTTCCTATAATAGGAACACAATCCTACAAAACTTCTTAGCTCTTTGACATTAACCGGAACTGGCCAGTCTGTCACTGCTTGAATCTTTCTGGGATCTGTTGAAATCCCCTTACTTGACACAACATGCCCTAAAAATGTCACTTCGGTCTTGAATAAATTATATTTCTTTGGAGCCAGTTTAAGACCAGCTGCTCTCAATCTATCAAAGACAAGGCTGAGATTCTTGACATGTGACTCAAAAGTGGCACTCTTGACAATAATATCATCTAGATATATCAAACACACATGGTTTAACGCATGAAAAACTTTATCCATTAGGCGTTCAAACGTACTGGGCACATTACACAAGCCAAATGGCATCACCTGAAACTCAAACCACTCATACTGCAAAAGGCAGTCTTCTCGCGATCCTTAGGGTCCATTTCAATTTGCCAGTACCCGCTTTGGATATCTAAAGTGGAAAACCACTTAGCTTCACGCAGGGACTCCAAACAATCCTGAGGATGAGGTAGTGGATAAGAATCCTTAGAAGTGATACCATTAAGCTGTCTGTAATCAGTACAGTACCTCATCGACCCATCCTTCTTTGTAAGCAATACTACTGGAGAGGCCCATGGACTAGACGAAGGCTCAATGACTCCAGCTTGCAACATTTTTCCTACCTCTTCTCTCTCTACTTCCCTCTGCCTTAGTGGTAAACGCCTAGGCCTCTGTTTTATTGGAAGATGATCACCTGTGTCAATCTTATGTTGGACCAAATGGGTTTTACCCCTGTCTAGTTTGGATTTGGTAAAAAGATCAGCATATGATAACAAAAATGACTTGACAACTTCCCTCTGTGATTCATCAACTTCACTCAATGAATCCTCTAACATTGGGAAATTGGGATTGGGAAAGTTTACCTCACTAACTGATTTTGCTACATTTGACTTAGGAAGGTCTCCAGATCTCTCAGATATTTCCCTAACTGAGCAACAACGGCCCAACACAGTCTCCTTGTACAAAAACGATGGAACATCTGTAGGATTCATGACTCTAACCGGTACAACATTGTCTGGTTTAATTAATGCCTTTGCCAACACTAATCCTTTTTGTAAGACCCTCTCTGATGATTCTACCATCAAATATTCAGGCCAAGGCACCTCTTTTTCCTTTGTCACATAACCTGGAATAATCATCAAAGAATTTGGGCGAATTTGCACATTTTCAGAAAGTTGTCACTGAAAAAGGCACTTTACCTTAGATTCCAAAGTACACAGCAATGTTTTACCATTGATGTGAAGGCAAGAGTTTGCCACATCAACTAGACACCGATTCTGAGAAAGGAAGTCATTTCCTAAAATGAGAGGTTCATTGATTTCTGCCACAATCAAGTTCTGGGGAAATATTCCAATGCTAGTAGCTAAAGACAATGTTGTTTCACCTAGAGTACTAATTTTCTCACTATTTGCCAAAACTATTTGTTTTTCAATTGTCCGTAAAGATGGTCTAAGTTTTTCAGAGATGGAATAAAACTTTCTAGGATTGATTATTGATCTATTAGCACCAGTATCAATCAAGCCATACAGAGTCACATTTTCAATATTCACCTGCAAATATAAACCATCCTCAAAGTTGGGCCGTGTTCCCTTTTGGGCTGAGGTATGACCCTCTACATCAGCCTGTTCCCTTTTAAACTTTCCTCACTATTCGTGTTGGAACTAATGTGACCCTTGTAATGCTCACAACTTATCATATAATGACCCTTCTGTCCACAAAACAGACATATAGCAACATTATCCTGACACTTTGCCCTCTTCCAACAATTTGCAAAAGTATGCCCTTGTTTGCCACAGTAATCACATTTCAAAGCCATTGATTTGTCTTGAAAATTACCAGAATTATCTGTTTTACCAAATCTCTTTTGTGGACAGTTGGCCTTGAAGTGACCCACCTCGCCACACTGGAAGCATGTCAAACCTGATTTTCCCCCAACAGTTTTACCTGTTGTGGAAACCCCTCTACCATCAAGAGAACTGTCTACTTTTGTCACTCTTAAACTGTCTAACTCCCTCTCTAACTCAGAAATCCTATCTACAAGTGAACTGTCAGAACAGGATGAACCCTCAACAAAACACTCCCTAACTGCAGAATATGTAGACTTCTTCTGCCTAGTAACTTGATCCCACCACTGCCACCAAATTGTAGCATGCCGAGGTGGTGTTACCCAAAGATTCTCAAATGGTAGTGGGCTCTTAAGTTTGGGATTTGGATCTGCTGCAGTACAAGTATAAGCGAAACACTTATCGTATCAAAACATGAACTTTATTCATATAAAACAACAAGTTCTAAAGCAACACTTATAATACAAGAACACCAGCCCAGGCTGGGGTTGAGTTGACAGAGTCCAGTTACAAATTATACAAATCAACTCATCAAAATCCCTACAAATCTAAACATAATACTCTAACATAGAAATAGTAAATCTAAGACATTAAAAGACTCTAATCAACCTTACAGCTTTGTCCTTCACACAAGGCTTGGATATCGAAACATGCACTGCCAAATGGCTAGGCTTCAATCTTAAAACAAACTCTTGGTTTCAGACTACGCAGAAGGAAAAGACTGATTCTGACATCTCTAACTACAAATCTATGTCATTTCAATAACAAAAACATAAGCATGATATTCCAAACTAAAAACCTTAAAGTAAATTACATACTAGTGAAACACAAGCATGTTATTCTAAATCAACAACCCCAAAGTAAATTAAATATTAATGAAACACAAGCAGGTTATTCTAAATCAACAACAAGGTTTCACCCTGAAATTAAGAAACTTTAGATATTAATTCATTTGAACTCTCCCAAGTTTTCAGGTTTGACCCTGAAATCAAGAAAACTATGTATTATTAAACATAGGTTCTATCTTTTAGCATTAAAATTTATACAGCATCCTCAAGCAGGATATCAGGACTTTGGGTTTGACGCCAACTCCTCCAAACCTAAATCAAAAAAGAAACTTCCAATTACTTATGGCATCTAAAGTTTGGGTTTGACCCCAACTCCTTCAAACCTAAATCACATCAGTAAACTTCAAATTCTAAAACTAAACTTTGGGTTTTACCCCAAAGTAAAATCACCACTTAACTATCAGGTTTTACCCTGAAATCACTAATACCTTGCCATCTTCCTTCTGGTGCAGCACCTGGCTCTGTCAAAATCAACCCCCAACTGAGAGGTTGCTTCCCTCTTATATACACAAATGCCAGACAAACCCCAGACAGACCAGAATTACTCAGGGTACAAGTCTAATGATTGGCTGACAACTTCATTTGCTGACATACTTTCACAGAGGAAACTTCCTGTGATACAATATCGCCAAAACCAACGTGAACAATGTAACCATTTACCAAACAACATTCATCAAAGAACTACAAAAGACATATAAAGGTAAATAGTTTATAGTTCTTCACTCCACACGAATATTTATAATACAAACAATAGATTTATGAAACGGACGATAAATAACATAAACAAACGACTGGTCACTTGCCGTTCACTTCATTACCCTCTACCTTCAAAAATTCAGCTCGTCCCGAGCTGAGACAGTTAAAAACACAAGGATGAAACTGACCAATATACAAAGTTTAATACATTTTAAATTTAATACACAAGAATGAAATTAACAAGAATTCAACAGAATTGTACTGTGTCACCAGCTTTGGTTTAAAGACTGAAGCAGATGAAATTCGAACGGACATAACTTATGCCAGATAGACAAAAATAGTTGACATGCAGCATTTCTGCAAATCCAGACCATCTTTCAGCAGGACTGAGTCATGGTGAAGCCCCACCTTGTTGAAAAATATAACTTAAACTGCTAGTCATATGACCATACGAATTAATGCATTTTGCAAGATGTCCTGTCTTGTCTGCTTCCTCTCTTCATGGAGGAAAGAAGGGCTTATATTTGTCCGCCATTTTGTGGGAGAGCACACAAGCAAGATCATTGTCTATCAATTCTGCACTGATAATCCACTAGTAAATCATGCTCAGCTAGTCATAATACATGGAAATGCATTGTACAAGATGGGTCATGTCTTGTCTGCCTCGGCTCTTCATTGAGGAAAGAAGGACATCTATTTGTCCACCATTTTGTGGGACAGCAAATGAGCATTGTCTAATCTTGTGGAGTGTTAGGTCACTTTACCATACAGGTTTATTCAGGACTTTTTATATCCACGACGAATAAACAGGAAAAACTGTTGCCATGGCAACACTAGCTGCCTGATATTGCTGAAAAAGCTAACCAGCTCCTATTCATGCAGGGGTTTGGAATGCAAAAAATCCACAGAAATATAAGTCAAAGAAACAGTTGTTGCCAGGTGTTACCGAAAAACTAATCAGCTGAAATCAATGCAAGGGTTTGGAATGCAAAGATACCTGAGAAAAATTGTTAAGCCCAAGAAACAGAAAAAAGTGTTGCCATGGCAACACTTGTTGCCAGATGTTGCCGAAAAACTAATCAGCTCCAATCTGTGCAGTGGTATGGAAAGCAAAGAACCCATAAAAATATTTGTAAGTCAAAAAAAAAAGAAAAAAGCGTTGCCATGGCAACACTTGTTGCCAGGTGTTGCTGAAAAGCTAATCATCTGCATTCTGTGCAGGGGTATTTAAAGCAAAGAACCCATGAAATATTTACAAGTCCAAGAAACAAACAAAAAAAGTGTTGCCATGGCAACACTTGTTGCCAGGTTTGCCAAAAAGCTAATCTGCTCCAGTCTGTGCAGGAGTATGGAAAGCAAAGAACCCATAAAATATTTATAAGTCCAAGAAACAGAAAAAAGTGTTGCCATGGCAACACTTGTTGCCAGGTGTTGCCGAAAAACTAATCAGCTCCAATCTGTGCAGTGGTATGGAAAGCAAAGAACCCATAAAAATATTTACAAGTCTAAGAAACGGAAAAAAGTGTTACCATGGCAACACTTGTTGCCAGGTGTTGCCGAAAAACTAATCCGCTCCAGTCTGTACAGGGGTATGGAAAGCAAAGAACCCATAAAATATTTATAAGTCCAAGAAACAGAAAAAAGTGTTGCCATGGCAAACCTTTTTTGCCAGTTATTGATAAAAAACTAATCAGCTCCAATCCATGCAGGGGTTTGGAATGTTAAGAACTCCCCAAAAGATATTAAAGCCCAAGAAACATGAAAAAGTGTTGCCACGGCACTTGTTGCCAGATATTGCCAAGAAAGCAATCACACACAAACTCTCATGCCATTAAACTTCCACACCAAATTTAGCTGAGACACATAAAATACTGTATCTGTAAATGAGCAGCAATGAAGGGTGATTCAGATGAAAAATAAAAATAATATCCCTGTCCAGCAGGATGGATATAATAATTAAAATAAGTTGTAACCTTAAACTTACTTTTTTAACTTTCAGGTTTTTATGGTAACATTACAATAAAGATCCTGTTTTGGTCTAGACACATGTACATGTTTAATTTAAATGAAAAACCTATCACTTTAATATTGCCAAAACATCACAGAAATTTGTCCTAACCTTAAACTGAATGTAAGTCAATGTAAATGTTAAGAATTTAAGTTCATGTTAACCATGTAGACTCTGTTCAAGGCTCCAAAATTTAATTGTGCTTAAAATCTATTGCACATAATTTAAGATATTATCCAAAATTTTAAAAGAAAAGTAATTATAATTATGCCATTACTGAGAGTTAAAGGTCACCTCAATGTAGTCATCAGTTACATGTACCTGTAAAATATAGATCAAATATGTCATGCCATTTTGGTATACTTTGTGGAATCATAGAAAAAGTTGAGCTCAGTAACATTCTTTTACACATGGGAGTTTAAGGTCACCTTAAAATAGGGCACACCTTCAGGACTAGATACATCAACATACCAAATTTAAATTAAATCTGTCATGCAGAATTGAAATACTCTCCAGAAATTGAAAAACTTCAAAAAAATTCAATATAGTTATATTATCACTAGGAGTTTATGGTCACCTTAAAGTGGGCCACACCTTGATCAGTTACATCCATGTACCAAATATGATTTGAATCTGTGAAGCCATCTTTAAGCTATTGCCCACAAATTGCAAACGTAAAATTCAATATAAATGTGTTATAAATGGGAGTTTAAGGTCATCTTAAAATAAGGTACATGTCGATGACCAGCAACACCCACATGCCAAATTTGAATTTCATCCTACTTGCAATTTTTGACATATTTTCCAGAAACAAAGTGTGATGACGATGCTGGTCCTATAGGTGATCCCTTACAGCTGAGTGACCCCAAACTATCACAACCTTAAACTCATAAGTTTCTAAAATATCAGCAATTTATTGTAACCTTACATATACTTGCAAAACTTAAATGAAATTTCTTGAGTTACCTTCAGTATACGCTATGGAAAAGTAAAAAAACTTAAACTAAACATAATTCTTTTTATACATGGGAGTTTAAGGCCACCTTAAAATAGCACACACCTTCAATACCAGTTACAACCACATGCCAAATTTGAATTGAATCCATCAACCAATTTTCGAGATACTGTCTGGAAACTGAAAAACTTAAAGTCAATATAAGTATGTTACTAGTGGGAGTTTAAGGTCACCTTAAAACAGGGCACACCTTGAGTACCAGTTACATCCACATGCAAAATTTGAATTTCATCCCTCATGCCATTTTTGAGTTACTGTCTGGAAAGGAAGTGTGATAACAACACTGACAATGTGTTATTACTGGAAGTTTAAGGTCATCTTAATGTGTGACACTTACCTGTAGCCAGTTACATATACATGCAAAACTTGAATGAAATTTCTTGAGTTACCTTCAGTATACTCTATGGAAAAGTAAAAAAACTTAAACTCAATATAATTCTTTTATACATGAGAGTTTAAGGCCACCTTAAAATAGGACACACCATCAATACCAGTTACAACCACATGCCAAATCTGAATTGAATCCATCAACAAATTTTCGAGATACTGTCTGGAAACTGAAAAACTTAAAATCAATATAAGTATGTTACTAGTGGGAGTTTAAGGTCGCCTTAAAATAGGGCACACCTTAAAAACCAGTTACAACCATATGCCAAATTTGAATTGAATTCATCAACCCATTTTTGAGATACTGTCTGGAAACGGAAAACCTTAATCTTGATATAAATATGTTACTACTGGGAGCTTAAGATCACCTTAAAATAGGGCCCATCTTGAGGACCAATTACATGCACATGCCAAATCTGAAGTTAATCCATCATGCCAATTTTGAGATACACTCTGAAAATAAAGTGTGGCAACGACGCTGACCATATTTGTCCTCCAACATAGCTGCTAGTGACACCAAGGTAATGCAACCTTAAACTCATAAGTTTATTAAATATCAGGAATTTACTATAACCTTACAAAAGAGTGATGAATATCAAAGATTAAAGTGTTAATTAGCACATCAAATATCTTTCAAACACCAAAAATTGTCCCAACCTTAAACTCAAAATTAGTTTGCAGATGTGAGGGAGTTTAAGGGAATCTTTTCCTGTAGCTTCACGGTTTGTTACATCCACAACTTGAAAGATGCTTAGAATTGCAGTGTTTGAAATACTGTTGAAACATTGCCACACTTAAAGTGAATATAATTCTGTTATTACTGGGAGTTTAAGGTCACCTTATTGAAATGCACTTACCTGTGGCCAGTTACATATACATGCAAAATTTTAATGAAATTTCTCAAGTTATTTCCAGTATACTCTATTGAAAAATAATGTAAACTCAATATAACCTTTTAATACATCAGAGTTTAAGGTCACCTTAAAGTAGGGCACACCTTGAAAACAAGCACATGCCAAATTTGAATTGAATCAACATCAACAAATTTTTGAGATACCGTGCAGAAACAAAAAACCTTCAAATCAATATAAGTATCTTACTACTGTGAGTTTAAGGTCACCTTAAATAGGGCACACCTTGAGGAAAAGTTTCATCAATATGCCAAATTGGAATTTAATTCATCAAGACATTTTTGAGATACTCTCTGGAAAGTAAGTGTGAAGACTACTCTGACCATGTATGTCTTCCATCAAAGCTGTTAGTGACACAAATTAATGCAACCTTAAACTCATTAGTTTATAAAATATCAGGAACTTACTATAACCTTACAAAAGGGACCATTTTTGGTGGATATATATGAACATGATGAATATCGATGCAAAAAGTCCTAATTAGCATATAAAATATCTTCCAAACACCAAAAATATTGCCCAACCTTAAACTCAAAGTTTGTTTGCACTGCTGTATGTTAGCGAGTTTAAGTTAATCTTTTCTTGAAAGTTCTGTTCAAGGTTTGTTACATCCACAACTGAAACGCCTAGAATTGCACAATATTTGAAATATTGTTCAAACGTTAGCAAACTTAAAGTGAAATAATTCTCTTATTAATGGGAGTTTAAGGTCACCTTATTGTGTGGCACTTACCTATAGCCCATTATATATAATTGCAAAAGTTGAATGAAATTTCTGAAGTTACTTTCAGTATACTCCATGGAGAAAGAAAAAAACGTAAACTGGACATAAATTGTTTATGCAAGGGTGTTTAAGGTCACCTTAAAATAGAACACACCTTCAAAACTAGTTACAACCATATGCCAAATTTGAATTGAATCCATCTAGCCATTTTTGAGATATTCTCCGGAAACGAAAAAACTTAAATTGAGTTTAAGTATTTTACTAGTGGGAGTTTAAGGTCACAAAACTATACAGCACACCCCCAGGACCAGTTACATCCACATGACAAATTTGAATGAAATCTGACAAGCCATTTTTGAGATACTGTCCGGAATACAAATTGTGACGACGACAGATGCCGACGACGACAGACGACGCCACAAAATTGGATGAAGAAGCGATCCCTATATGCCACTCAGCATAAATGCTGGTGACACAATAAAACTGTAATATTCTTTATATATAAAACACAAGAATGACAGTGATGACACACACAGAAATCTATTCTACAAGAAAATTTATTCACATCAAATAAATCATATCAATCCAAGTAAAATAATTAAACTAAATCAAAATAATATCAAACAGAAAAACAAATCTATTAATTATACACACTGTACAATATCAGATTTCATCATTTATTGTACAAATCTGAGCAAATATAAAGATCTTGACATTTTATGGAATGCAATATTGTAACTTTAATCATGAATATTTCAAATCCAGATTCATAAAAGAAAAATTAAGAGAAACTTTATCAAATCAAATCAACAGTTTTAACAGAAATAAAAATAACAGTTTAACTTATCAGTTTAAAAATATCTCTCAAAAAGAAAACAAGGTAACAAATTTAAAGTCTTTCAAAATATGGAGAATATTTCTCAAATCTCATTTAAATGGGAAATCTATTTCCATTTTGGTCGCTGATCTGAGGCTTGAATCCATCCCTTGACCACACTCAAATTTACATCCTCATCCTGTACTTTAGCTATATCACATGAGGTTTTACCCTCAATCCAAGTGGATGTATTGCTAACAGGTGTGTTTACTGTCCTACACTTACACTCATCCATATTTTCCTTAAATTCCCTAACCTCAATCCTGTCACAGTATTTACATTTGTACAGGGCCTGCGAGAAAGTGTGTCAGCATTGCCATGTACTTTTCCTGCCCTATGTATCAGTTTAAAGTTATAGGAACCCAAACATTCACTCCATCTACCTAATTGCCCTTCAATGTTTTTGTAGTTTAACAGCCATCTCAAAGATACATGGTCACTCCTAATGGTAAAAGGAACACCATACAAGTATGGATGGAAATGCTTTAAAGCTTCTATGACTAAACTAACCTATCACCTTTTCAACACCATTGTGCTCCTGGGATAGTACTGTACCAATTCCGATGCCACTGGCATCAGTGTCTAAGAAAAAGGAACCACTTGGGTCAGGATATGCTAGAACAGTGGAACCAACAATTCCTTAAGCCTTGAAAAAGCATTGTCACACTCAGCTGTCCACTCAAATTTTAAGTTTTTTTCTGTCAATCTATGCAAAGGCTCAGCTATTGTTGCAAAATCCCTTATGAATTTCCTATAATAGGAACACAATCCTACAAAACTTCTTAGCTCTTTGACATTAACCGGAACTGGCCAGTCTGTCACTGCTTGAATCTTTCTGGGATCTGTTGAAATCCCCTTACTTGACACAACATGCCCTAAAAATGTCACTTCGGTCTTGAATAAATTATATTTCTTTGGAGCCAGTTTAAGACCAGCTGCTCTCAATCTATCAAAGACAAGGCTGAGATTCTTGACATGTGACTCAAAAGTGGCACTCTTGACAATAATATCATCTAGATATATCAAACACACATGGTTTAACGCATGAAAAACTTTATCCATTAGGCGTTCAAACGTACTGGGCACATTACACAAGCCAAATGGCATCACTTGAAACTCAAACCACTCATACTGCAAAAGGCAGTCTTCTCGCGATCCTTAGGGTCCATTTCAATTTGCCAGTACCCGCTTTGGATATCTAAAGTGGAAAACCACTTAGCTTCACACAGGGACTCCAAACAATCCTGAGGATGAGGTAGTGGATAAGAATCCTTAGAAGTGATACCATTAAGCTGTCTGTAATCAATACAGTACCTGATCGACCCATCCTTCTTTGTAAGCAATACTACTGGAGAGGCCCATGGACTAGACAAAGGCTCAATGACTCCAGCGTGCAACATTTTTCCTACCTCTTCTCTCTCTACTTCCCTCTGCCTTAGTGGTAAACGCCTAGGCCTCTGTTTTATTGGAAGATGATCACCTGTGTCAATCTTATGTTGGACGAAATGGGTTTTACCCCTGTCTAGTTTGGATTTGGCAAAAATATCAGCATATGATAACAAAAATGACTTGACAACTTCCTTCTGTGATTCATCAACTTCACTCAATGAATCCTCTAACATTGGGAAATTGGGATTGGGAAAGTTTACCTCACTAACTGATTTTGCTACATTTGACTTAGGAAGGTCTCCAGATCTCTCAGATATTTCCCTAACTGAGCAACAACGGCCCAACACAGTCTCCTTGTACAAAAACGATGGAACATCTGTAGGATTCATGACTCTAACCAATACAACATTGTCTGGTTTAATTAATGCCTTTGCCAACACTAATCCTTTTTGTAAGACCTTCTCTGATGATTCTACCATCAAATATTCAGGCCAAGGCACCTCTTCTTCCTTTGTCACATAACCTGGAATAATAATCTCAGAATTTGAGGGAATTTTCATATTTTCAGAAAGTCATCACTGAAAAAGGCACTTTACCTTTGATTCCAAAGTACACAGCAATGTTTTACCATTGATGTGAAGGCAAGAGTTTGCCACATCAACTAGACACCGATTCTGAGAAAGGAAGTCATTTCCTAAAATGAGAGGTTCATTGATTTCTGCCATAATCAAGTTCTGGGGAAATATTCCAACGCTAGTAGCTAAAGACAATGTTGTTTCACCTAGAGTACTAATTTTCTCACTATTTGCAAAACTATTTGTTTTTCAATTGTCTGTAAAGATGGTCTAAGTTTTTCAGAGATGGAATAAAACTTTCTAGGATTGATTATTGATCTATTAGCACCAGTACCAATCAAGCCATACAGAGTCACATTTTCAATATTCACCTGCAAATATAAACCATCCTCAAAGTTGGGCCGTGTTCCCTTTTGGGCTGAGGTATGACCCTCTACATCAGCCTGTTCCCTTTTAAACTTTCCTCACTATTCGTGTTGGAACTAATGTGACCCTTGTAATGCTCACAACTTATCATATAATGACCCTTCTGTCCACAAAACAGACATATAGCAACATTATCCTGAAACTTTGCCCTCTTCCAACAATTTGCAAAAGTATGCCCTTGTTTGCCACAGTAATCACATTTCAAAGCCATTGATTTGTCTTGAAAATTACCAGAATTATCTGTTTTACCAAATCTCTTTTGTGGACAGTTGGCCTTGAAGTGACCCACCTCGCCACACTGGAAGCATGTCAAACCTGATTTTCCCCCAACAGTTTTACCTGTTGTGGAAACCCCTCTACCATCAAGAGAACTGTCTACTTTTGTCACTCTTAAACTGTCTAACTCCCTCTCTAACTCAGAAATCCTATCTACAAGTGAACTGTCAGAACAGGATGAACCCTCAACAAAACACTCCCTAACTGCAGAATATGTAGACTTCTTCTGCCTAGTAACTTGATCCCACCACTGCCACCAAATTGTAGCATGCCGAGGTGGTGTTACCCAAAGATTGTCAAATGGTAGTGGGCTCTTAAGTTTGGGATTTGGATCTGCTGCAGTACAAGTATAAGCGAAATACTTATCGTATCAAAACATGAACTTTATTCATATAAAACAACAAGTTCTAAAGCAATACTTTATAATACAAGAACACCAGCCTAGGCTGGGGTTGAGTTGACACAGTCCAGTTACAAATTATACAAATCAACTCATCAAAATCCCTACAAATCTAAACATAATACTCTAACATAGAAATAGTAAATCTAGGACATCAAAAGACTCTAATCAACCTTACAGCTTTGTCCTTCACACAAGGCTTGGATATCGAAACATGCACTGCCAAATGGCTAGGCTTCAATCTTAAAACAAACCCTTGGTTTCAGACTATGCAGAAGGAAAAGACTGATTCTGACATCTCTAACTACAAATCTATGTCATTTCAATAACAAAAACATAAGCATGATATTCCAAACCAAAAACCTCAAAGTAAATTACATACTAGTGAAACACAAGCATGTTATTCTAAATCAACAACCCCAAAGTAAATTAAATATTAATGAAACACAAGCAGGTTATTCTAAATCAACAACCTTAGGTTTCACCCTGAAATTAAGAAACTTTAGATATTAATTCATTTGAACTCTCCCAAGTTTTCAGGTTTGACCCTGAAATCAAGAAAACTATGTATTATTAAACGCAGGTTCTATCTTTTAGCATTAAAATTTGTACAGCATCCTTAAAGCAGGACATCAGGACTTTGGGTTTGACCCCAACCTAAATGACAAAAGAAACTTCCAATTACTTATGGCATCTAAAGTTTGGGTTTGACCCCAACTCCTTCAAACCTAAATCACATCAGTAAACTTCAAATTCTAAAACTAAACTTTGGCTTTACCCCAAAGTAAAATCACCACTTAACTATCAGGTTTTACCCTGAAATCACTAATACCTTGCCATCTTCCTTCTGGTGCAGCACCTGGCTCTGTCAAAATTAACCCCCAACTGAGAGGTTGCTTCCCCCTTATATACACAAATCCCAGACAAATCCCAGACAGACCAGAATTACTCAGGGTACCAATCTAACGATTGGCTGACAACTTCAGTTGCTGACATACTTTCACAGAGGAAACTTCCTGTGATACAATATCGCCAAAACCAACGTGAACAATGTAACCATTTACCAAACAACATTCACCAAAGAACTACAAAAGACATATAAAGGTAAATAGTTTATAGTTCTTCACTCCACACGAATATTTATAATACAAACAATAGATTTACGAAATGTACGATAAATAACATAAACAAACGAACGGTCACTTGCCATTCGCTTCATTAGAATGTAAAATCCTTGTCTGCACATGATAGCTTCAAACAAATAAACCTCAAAGAAAAATGGAGTGGCTGCTAACCCGGACCCAAAAGTTCGACACAAATACCCGCATTTTGAGGCATTTACAGCACTTTAAATATTAAATAAAAGGATTGATTTATATAATAGGCCTTTGTTGTTGATATCTACGAAGACAGGAGCCTTGATGTACTTTGTGTTTAGAGGCAGCCGGCCCATATATATAAGATCAGTGATGTTTAAGTTCAAAAGATTATATTTAAGCTAAAGAGGTAATTGTGTTATGCATGTCAAAAAAGAAATTCATTTACAAATTTACACTCCAACTCTATAACAAGCAATCAGAACCTTTGAACGGGCTCTGTGTGAGCTAACTGAGTGTTTGGAGTTTCAGAGTAGAAGTGAAAGAAGGTCACAAAGATTGTGCCCTGCAAATGGTATTCAGAAGTAAAGTACAAAGTTAGCTGTTAATGTGTAAAAAGTAGGTGGAAAACATATTTAAACAAAATACTGTAAATGCAATAGTTTTCAAGATACAACTGATTTACTCAACAGTGAGAACCACAAAGTAGCTATTGCTCATCAATGCAATGAGCTACAGGTCTGAAACTTTACTATGTTATAGCTGTTCAAAAAGTAGCTGAATACCATATTTAAAGGAAATTCTCTAAGTGCAATTGTTTTCAAGTTACAATTGATTTACTGAACACTGAAAACCTGAAAGTAGTTACTGCTCATGTATGCAATGAGCTGCAGGTCTGCAACTTTACTATGTTACAGCCAACCCAAAAATTGGTGAACAACACATTTGAAAAATACTGTAAATGCAATAGTTTTCAAATTAAAACTGATTTACTCAACAGTGAGAACCTGAAAGTAGCTATTGCTCAGCTATGCAATGAGTTACAGGTCCATAGTTTTGCTATGTTATAGCTGACCCCAAAGTAGCTGAATAATAGATTTAAACAAAATACTGTAAATACAGTAGTTTTCAAGTTACAACTGATTTACTCAACAGTGAGAACCTCAAAGTAGCTATTGCTCAGCTATGCTATGAGCTATAAGTCTGCAACTTTACTATGTTATAGCTGACCCAAAAGTTGCTGAATAATATATTTCAAGGAAATATAAGATCAAAGATTCTCAAATGGTAGTGGGCTCTTAAGTTTGGGATTTGGATCTGCTGCAGTACAAGTATAAGCGAAACACTTATCGTATCAAAACATGAACTTTATTCATATAAAACAACAAGTTCTAAAGCAACACTTATAATACAAGAACACCAGCCTAGGCTGGGGTTGAGTTGACAGAGTCCAGTTACAAATTATACAAATCAACTCATCAAAATCCCTACAAATCTAAACATAATACTCTAACATAGAAATAGTAAATCTAAGACATTAAAAGACTCTAATCAACCTTACAGCTTTGTCCTTCACACAAGGCTTGGATATCGAAACATGCACTGCCAAATGGCTAGGCTTCAATCTTAAAACAAACTCTTGGTTTCAGACTATGCAGAAGGAAAAGACTGATTCTGACATCTCTAACTACAAATCTATGTCATTTCAATAACAAAAACATAAGCATGATATTCCAAACCAAAAACCTTAAAGTAAATTACATACTCGTGAAACACAAGCATGTTATTCTAAATCAACAACCCCAAAGTAAATTAAATATTAATGAAACACAAGCAGGTTATTCTAAATCAACAACAAGGTTTCACCCTGAAATTAAGAAACTTTAGATATTAATTCATTTGAACTCTCCCAAGTTTTCAGGTTTGACCCTGAAATCAAGAAAACTATGTATTATTAAACATAGGTTCTATCTTTTAGCATTAAAATTTATACAGCATCCTCAAGCAGGATATCAGGACTTTGGGTTTGACGCCAACTCCTCCAAACCTAAATAAAAAAAGAAACTTCCAATTACTTATGGCATCTAAAGTTTGGGTTTGACCCCAACTCCTTCAAACCTAAATCACATCAGTAAACTTCAAATTCTAAAACTAAACTTTGGGTTTTACCCCAAAGTAAAATCACCACTTAACTATCAGGTTTTACCCTGAAATCACTAATACCTTGCCATCTTCCTTCTGGTGCAGCACCTGGCTCTGTCAAAATCAACCCCCAACTGAGAGGTTGCTTCCCTCTTATATACACAAATGCCAGACAAACCCCAGACAGACCAGAATTACTCAGGGTACAAGTCTAATGATTGGCTGACAACTTCATTTGCTGACATACTTTCACAGAGGAAACTTCCTGTGATACAATATCGCCAAAACCAACGTGAACAATGTAACCATTTACCAAACAACATTCATCAAAGAACTACAAAAGACATATAAAGGTAAATAGTTTATAGTTCTTCACTCCATACGAATATTTATAATACAAACAATAGATTTATGAAACGGACGATAAATAACATAAACAAACGACTGGTCACTTGCCGTTCACTTCATTACCCTCTACCTTCAAAAATTCAGCTCGTCCCGAGCTGAGACAGTTAAAAACACAAGGATGAAACTGACCAATATACAAAGTTTAATACATTTTAAATTTAATACACAAGAATGAAATTAACAAGAATTCAACAGAATTGTACTGTGTCACCAGCTTTGGTTTAAAGACTGAAGCAGATGAAATTCGAACGGACATAACTTATGCCAGATAGACAAAAATAGTTGATGTGCAGCATTTCTGCAAATCCAGACCATCTTTCAGCAGGACTGAGTCATGGTGAAGCCCCACCTTGTTGAAAAATATAACTTAAACTGCTAGTCATATGACCATACGAATTAATGCATTTTGCAAGATGTCCTGTCTTGTCTGCTTCCTCTCTTCATGGAGGAAAGAAGGGCTTATATTTGTCCGCCATTTTGTGGGAGAGCACACAAGCAAGATCATTGTCTATCAATTCTGCACTGATAATCCACTAGTAAATCATGCTCAGCTAGTCATAATACATGGAAATGCATTGTACAAGATGGGTCATGTCTTGTCTGCCTCGGCTCTTCATTGAGGAAAGAAGGACATCTATTTGTCCACCATTTTGTGGGACAGCAAATGAGCATTGTCTAATCTTGTGGAGTGTTAGGTCACTTTACCATACAGGTTTATTCAGGACTTTTTATATCCACGACGAATAAACAGGAAAAACTGTTGCCATGGCAACACTAGCTGCCTGATATTGCTGAAAAAGCTAACCAGCTCCTATTCATGCAGGGGTTTGGAATGCAAAAAATCCACAGAAATATAAGTCAAAGAAACAGTTGTTGCCAGGTGTTACCGAAAAACTAATCAGCTGAAATCAATGCAAGGGTTTGGAATGCAAAGATACCTGAGAAAAATTGTTAAGCCCAAGAAACAGAAAAAAGTGTTGCCATGGCAACACTTGTTGCCAGATGTTGCCGAAAAACTAATCAGCTCCAATCTGTGCAGTGGTATGGAAAGCAAAGAACCCATAAAAATATTTGTAAGTCAAAAAAAAAAGAAAAAAGCGTTGCCATGGCAACACTTGTTGCCAGGTGTTGCTGAAAAGCTAATCATCTGCATTCTGTGCAGGGGTATTTAAAGCAAAGAACCCATGAAATATTTACAAGTCCAAGAAACAAACAAAAAAAGTGTTGCCATGGCAACACTTGTTGCCAGGTTTGCCAAAAAGCTAATCTGCTCCAGTCTGTGCAGGAGTATGGAAAGCAAAGAACCCATAAAATATTTATAAGTCCAAGAAACAGAAAAAAGTGTTGCCATGGCAACACTTGTTGCCAGGTGTTGCCGAAAAACTAATCAGCTCCAATCTGTGCAGTGGTATGGAAAGCAAAGAACCCATAAAAATATTTACAAGTCTAAGAAACGGAAAAAAGTGTTACCATGGCAACACTTGTTGCCAGGTGTTGCCGAAAAACTAATCCGCTCCAGTCTGTACAGGGGTATGGAAAGCAAAGAACCCATAAAATATTTATAAGTCCAAGAAACAGAAAAAAGTGTTGCCATGGCAAAACCTTTTTTGCCAGTTATCGATAAAAAACTAATCAGCTCCAATCCATGCAGGGGTTTGGAATGTTAAGAACTCCCCAAAAGATATTAAAGCCCAAGAAACATGAAAAAGTGTTGCCACGGCACTTGTTGCCAGATATTGCCAAGAAAGCAATCACACACAAACTCTCATGCCATTAAACTTCCACACCAAATTTAGCTGAGACACATAAAATACTGTATCTGTAAATGAGCAGCAATGAAGGGTGATTCAGATGAAAAATAAAAATAATATCCCTGTCCAGCAGGATGGATATAATAATTAAAATAAGTTGTAACCTTAAACTTACTTTTTTAACTTTCAGGTTTTTATGGTAACATTACAATAAAGATCCTGTTTTGGTCTAGACACATGTACATGTTTAATTTAAATGAAAAACCTATCACTTTAATATTGCCAAAACATCACAGAAATTTGTCCTAACCTTAAACTGAATGTAAGTCAATGTAAATGTTAAGAATTTAAGTTCATGTTAACCATGTAGACTCTGTTCAAGGCTCCAAAATTTAATTGTGCTTAAAATCTATTGCACATAATTTAAGATATTATCCAAAATTTTAAAAGAAAAGTAATTATAATTATGCCATTACTGAGAGTTAAAGGTCACCTCAATGTAGTCATCAGTTACATGTACCTGTAAAATATAGATCAAATATGTCATGCCATTTTGGTATACTTTGTGGAATCATAGAAAAAGTTGAGCTCAGTAACATTCTTTTACACATGGGAGTTTAAGGTCACCTTAAAATAGGGCACACCTTCAGGACTAGATACATCAACATACCAAATTTAAATTAAATCTGTCATGCAGAATTGAAATACTCTCCAGAAATTGAAAAACTTCAAAAAAATTCAATATAGTTATATTATCACTAGGAGTTTATGGTCACCTTAAAGTGGGCCACACCTTGATCAGTTACATCCATGTACCAAATATGATTTGAATCTGTGAAGCCATCTTTAAGCTATTGCCCACAAATTGCAAACGTAAAATTCAATATAAATGTGTTATAAATGGGAGTTTAAGGTCATCTTAAAATAAGGTACATGTCGATGACCAGCAACACCCACATGCCAAATTTGAATTTCATCCTACTTGCAATTTTTGACATATTTTCCAGAAACAAAGTGTGATGACGATGCTGGTCCTATAGGTGATCCCTTACAGCTGAGTGACCCCAAACTATCACAACCTTAAACTCATAAGTTTCTAAAATATCAGCAATTTATTGTAACCTTACATATACTTGCAAAACTTAAATGAAATTTCTTGAGTTACCTTCAGTATACGCTATGGAAAAGTAAAAAAACTTAAACTAAACATAATTCTTTTTATACATGGGAGTTTAAGGCCACCTTAAAATAGCACACACCTTCAATACCAGTTACAACCACATGCCAAATTTGAATTGAATCCATCAACCAATTTTCGAGATACTGTCTGGAAACTGAAAAACTTAAAGTCAATATAAGTATGTTACTAGTGGGAGTTTAAGGTCACCTTAAAACAGGGCACACCTTGAGTACCAGTTACATCCACATGCAAAATTTGAATTTCATCCCTCATGCCATTTTTGAGTTACTGTCTGGAAAGGAAGTGTGATAACAACACTGACAATGTGTTATTACTGGAAGTTTAAGGTCATCTTAATGTGTGACACTTACCTGTAGCCAGTTACATATACATGCAAAACTTGAATGAAATTTCTTGAGTTACCTTCAGTATACTCTATGGAAAAGTAAAAAAACTTAAACTCAATATAATTCTTTTATACATGAGAGTTTAAGGCCACCTTAAAATAGGACACACCATCAATACCAGTTACAACCACATGCCAAATCTGAATTGAATCCATCAACAAATTTTCGAGATACTGTCTGGAAACTGAAAAACTTAAAATCAATATAAGTATGTTACTAGTGGGAGTTTAAGGTCGCCTTAAAATAGGGCACACCTTAAAAACCAGTTACAACCATATGCCAAATTTGAATTGAATTCATCAACCCATTTTTGAGATACTGTCTGGAAACGGAAAACCTTAATCTTGATATAAATATGTTACTACTGGGAGCTTAAGATCACCTTAAAATAGGGCCCATCTTGAGGACCAATTACATGCACATGCCAAATCTGAAGTTAATCCATCATGCCAATTTTGAGATACACTCTGAAAATAAAGTGTGGCAACGACGCTGACCATATTTGTCCTCCAACATAGCTGCTAGTGACACCAAGGTAATGCAACCTTAAACTCATAAGTTTATTAAATATCAGGAATTTACTATAACCTTACAAAAGAGTGATGAATATCAAAGATTAAAGTGTTAATTAGCACATCAAATATCTTTCAAACACCAAAAATTGTCCCAACCTTAAACTCAAAATTAGTTTGCAGATGTGAGGGAGTTTAAGGGAATCTTTTCCTGTAGCTTCACGGTTTGTTACATCCACAACTTGAAAGATGCTTAGAATTGCAGTGTTTGAAATACTGTTGAAACATTGCCACACTTAAAGTGAATATAATTCTGTTATTACTGGGAGTTTAAGGTCACCTTATTGAAATGCACTTACCTGTGGCCAGTTACATATACATGCAAAATTTTAATGAAATTTCTCAAGTTATTTCCAGTATACTCTATTGAAAAATAATGTAAACTCAATATAACCTTTTAATACATCAGAGTTTAAGGTCACCTTAAAGTAGGGCACACCTTGAAAACAAGCACATGCCAAATTTGAATTGAATCAACATCAACAAATTTTTGAGATACCGTGCAGAAACAAAAAACCTTCAAATCAATATAAGTATCTTACTACTGTGAGTTTAAGGTCACCTTAAATAGGGCACACCTTGAGGAAAAGTTTCATCAATATGCCAAATTGGAATTTAATTCATCAAGACATTTTTGAGATACTCTCTGGAAAGTAAGTGTGAAGACTACTCTGACCATGTATGTCTTCCATCAAAGCTGTTAGTGACACAAATTAATGCAACCTTAAACTCATTAGTTTATAAAATATCAGGAACTTACTATAACCTTACAAAAGGGACCATTTTTGGTGGATATATATGAACATGATGAATATCGATGCAAAAAGTCCTAATTAGCATATAAAATATCTTCCAAACACCAAAAATATTGCCCAACCTTAAACTCAAAGTTTGTTTGCACTGCTGTATGTTAGCGAGTTTAAGTTAATCTTTTCTTGAAAGTTCTGTTCAAGGTTTGTTACATCCACAACTGAAACGCCTAGAATTGCACAATATTTGAAATATTGTTCAAACGTTAGCAAACTTAAAGTGAAATAATTCTCTTATTAATGGGAGTTTAAGGTCACCTTATTGTGTGGCACTTACCTATAGCCCGTTATATATAATTGCAAAAGTTGAATGAAATTTCTGAAGTTACTTTCAGTATACTCCATGGAGAAAGAAAAAAACGTAAACTGGACATAAATTGTTTATGCAAGGGTGTTTAAGGTCACCTTAAAATAGAACACACCTTCAAAACTAGTTACAACCATATGCCAAATTTGAATTGAATCCATCTAGCCATTTTTGAGATATTCTCCGGAAACGAAAAAACTTAAATTGAGTTTAAGTATTTTACTAGTGGGAGTTTAAGGTCACAAAACTATACAGCACACCCCCAGGACCAGTTACATCCACATGACAAATTTGAATGAAATCTGACAAGCCATTTTTGAGATACTGTCCGGAATACAAATTGTGACGACGACAGATGCCGACGACGACAGACGACGCCACAAAATTGGATGAAGAAGCGATCCCTATATGCCACTCAGCATAAATGCTGGTGACACAATAAAACTGTAATATTCTTTATATATAAAACACAAGAATGACAGTGATGACACACACAGAAATCTATTTTACAAGAGAATTTATTCACATCAAATAAATCATATCAATCCAAGTAAAATAATTAAACTAAATCAAAATAATATCAAACAGGAAAACAAATCTATTAATTATACACACTGTACAATATCAGATTTCATCATTTATTGTACAAATCTGAGCAAATATAAAGATCTTGACATTTTATGGAATGCAATATTGTAACTTTAATCATGAATATTTCAAATCCAGATTCATAAAAGAAAAATTAAGAGAAACTTTATCAAATCAAATCAACAGTTTTAACAGAAATAAAAATAACAGTTTAACTTATCAGTTTAAAAAAATCTCTCAAAAAGAAAACAAGGTAACAAATTTAAAGTCTTTCAAAATATGGAGAATATTTCTCAAATCTCATTTAAATGGGAAATCTATTTCCATTTTGGTCGCTGATCTGAGGCTTGAATCCATCCCTTGACCACACTCAAATTTACATCCTCATCCTGTACTTTAGCTATATCACATGAGGTTTTACCCTCAATCCAAGTGGATGTATTGCTAACAGGTGTGTTTACTGTCCTACACTTACACTCATCCATATTTTCCTTAAATTCCCTAACCTCAATCCTGTCACAGTATTTACATTTGTACAGGGCCTGCGAGAAAGTGTGTCAGCATTGCCATGTACTTTTCCTGCCCTATGTATCAGTTTAAAGTTATAGGAACCCAAACATTCACTCCATCTACCTAATTGCCCTTCAATGTTTTTGTAGTTTAACAGCCATCTCAAAGATACATGGTCACTCCTAATGGTAAAAGGAACACCATACAAGTATGGATGGAAATGCTTTAAAGCTTCTATGACTAAACTAACCTATCACCTTTTCAACACCATTGTGCTCCTGGGATAGTACTGTACCAATTCCGATGCCACTGGCATCAGTGTCTAAGAAAAAGGAACCATTTGGGTCAGGATATGCTAGAACAGTGGAACCAACAATTCCTTAAGCCTTGAAAAAGCATTGTCACACTCAGCTGTCCACTCAAATTTTGAGTTTTTTTCTGTCAATCTATGCAAAGGCTCAGCTATTGTTGCAAAATCCCTTATGAATTTCCTATAATAGGAACACAATCCTACAAAACTTCTTAGCTCTTTGACATTAACCGGAACTGGCCAGTCTGTCACTGCTTGAATCTTTCTGGGATCTGTTGAAATCCCCTTACTTGACACAACATGCCCTAAAAATGTCACTTCGGTCTTGAATAAATTATATTTCTTTGGAGCCAGTTTAAGACCAGCTGCTCTCAATCTATCAAAGACAAGGCTGAGATTCTTGACATGTGACTCAAAAGTGGCACTCTTGACAATAATATCACCTAGATATATCAAACACACATGGTTTAACGCATGAAAAACTTTATCCATTAGGCGTTCAAACGTACTGGGCGCATTACACAAGCCAAATGGCATCACCTGAAACTCAAACCACTCATACTGCAAAAGGCAGTCTTCTCGCGATCCTTAGGGTCCATTTCAATTTGCCAGTACCCGCTTTGGATATCTAAAGTGAAAAACCACTTAGCTTCACGCAGGGACTCCAAACAATCCTGAGGATGAGGTAGTGGATAAGAATCCTTAGAAGTGATACCATTAAGCTGTCTGTAATCAGTACAGTACCTCATCGACCCATCCTTCTTTGTAAGCAATACTACTGGAGAGGCCCATGGACTAGACGAAGGCTCAATGACTCCAGCTTGCAACATTTTTCCTACCTCTTCTCTCTCTACTTCCCTCTGCCTTAGTGGTAAACGCCTAGGCCTCTGTTTTATTGGAAGATGATCACCTGTGTCAATCTTATGTTGGACCAAATGGGTTTTACCCCTGTCTAGTTTGGATTTGGTAAAAAGATCAGCATATGATAACAAAAATGACTTGACAACTTCCCTCTGTGATTCATCAACTTCACTCAATGAATCCTCTAACATTGGGAAATTGGGATTGGGAAAGTTTACCTCACTAACTGATTTTGCTACATTTGACTTAGGAAGGTCTCCAGATCTCTCAGATATTTCCCTAACTGAGCAACAACGGCCCAACACAGTCTCCTTGTACAAAAACGATGGAACATCTGTAGGATTCATGACTCTAACCGGTACAACATTGTCTGGTTTAATTAATGCCTTTGCCAACACTAATCCTTTTTGTAAGACCCTCTCTGATGATTCTACCATCAAATATTCAGGCCAAGGCACCTCTTTTTCCTTTGTCACATAACCTGGAATAATCATCAAAGAATTTGGGCGAATTTGCACATTTTCAGAAAGTTGTCACTGAAATAGGCACTTTACCTTAGATTCCAAGGTACACAGCAATGTTTTACCATTGATGTGAAGGCAAGAGTTTGCCACATCAACTAGACACCGATTCTGAGAAAGGAAGTCATTTCCTAAAATGAGAGGTTCATTGATTTCTGCCACAATCAAGTTCTGGGGAAATATTCCAATGCTAGTAGCTAAAGACAATGTTGTTTCACCTAGAGTACTAATTTTCTCACTATTTGCCAAAACTATTTGTTTTTCAATTGTCCGTAAAGATGGTCTAAGTTTTTCAGAGATGGAATAAAACTTTCTAGGATTGATTATTGATCTATTAGCACCAGTATCAATCAAGCCATACAGAGTCACATTTTCAATATTCACCTGCAAATATAAACCATCCTCAAAGTTGGGCCGTGTTCCCTTTTGGGCTGAGGTATGACCCTCTACATCAGCCTGTTCCCTTTTAAACTTTCCTCACTATTCGTGTTGGAACTAATGTGACCCTTGTAATGCTCACAACTTATCATATAATGACCCTTCTGTCCACAAAACAGACATATAGCAACATTATCCTGACACTTTGCCCTCTTCCAACAATTTGCAAAAGTATGCCCTTGTTTGCCACAGTAATCACATTTCAAAGCCATTGATTTGTCTTGAAAATTACCAGAATTATCTGTTTTACCAAATCTCTTTTGTGGACAGTTGGCCTTGAAGTGACCCACCTCGCCACACTGGAAGCATGTCAAACCTGATTTTCCCCCAACAGTTTTACCTGTTGTGGAAACCCCTCTACCATCAAGAGAACTGTCTACTTTTGTCACTCTTAAACTGTCTAACTCCCTCTCTAACTCAGAAATCCTATCTACAAGTGAACTGTCAGAACAGGATGAACCCTCAACAAAACACTCCCTAACTGCAGAATATGTAGACTTCTTCTGCCTAGTAACTTGATCCCACCACTGCCACCAAATTGTAGCATGCCGAGGTGGTGTTACCCAAAGATTCTCAAATGGTAGTGGGCTCTTAAGTTTGGGATTTGGATCTGCTGCAGTACAAGTATAAGCGAAACACTTATCGTATCAAAACATGAACTTTATTCATATAAAACAACAAGTTCTAAAGCAACACTTATAATACAAGAACACCAGCCTAGGCTGGGGTTGAGTTGACAGAGTCCAGTTACAAATTATACAAATCAACTCATCAAAATCCCTACAAATCTAAACATAATACTCTAACATAGAAATAGTAAATCTAAGACATTAAAAGACTCTAATCAACCTTACAGCTTTGTCCTTCACACAAGGCTTGGATATCGAAACATGCACTGCCAAATGGCTAGGCTTCAATCTTAAAACAAACTCTTGGTTTCAGACTATGCAGAAGGAAAAGACTGATTCTGACATCTCTAACTACAAATCTATGTCATTTCAATAACAAAAACATAAGCATGATATTCCAAACTAAAAACCTTAAAGTAAATTACATACTAGTGAAACACAAGCATGTTATTCTAAATCAACAACCCCAAAGTAAATTAAATATTAATGAAACACAAGCAGGTTATTCTAAATCAACAACAAGGTTTCACCCTGAAATTAAGAAACTTTAGATATTAATTCATTTGAACTCTCCCAAGTTTTCAGGTTTGACCCTGAAATCAAGAAAACTATGTATTATTAAACATAGGTTCTATCTTTTAGCATTAAAATTTATACAGCATCCTCAAGCAGGATATCAGGACTTTGGGTTTGACGCCAACTCCTCCAAACCTAAATCAAAAAAGAAACTTCCAATTACTTATGGCATCTAAAGTTTGGGTTTGACCCCAACTCCTTCAAACCTAAATCACATCAGTAAACTTCAAATTCTAAAACTAAACTTTGGGTTTTACCCCAAAGTAAAATCACCACTTAACTATCAGGTTTTACCCTGAAATCACTAATACCTTGCCATCTTCCTTCTGGTGCAGCACCTGGCTCTGTCAAAATCAACCCCCAACTGAGAGGTTGCTTCCCTCTTATATACACAAATGCCAGACAAACCCCAGACAGACCAGAATTACTCAGGGTACAAGTCTAATGATTGGCTGACAACTTCATTTGCTGACATACTTTCACAGAGGAAACTTCCTGTGATACAATATCGCCAAAACCAACGTGAACAATGTAACCATTTACCAAACAACATTCATCAAAGAACTACAAAAGACATATAAAGGTAAATAGTTTATAGTTCTTCACTCCACACGAATATTTATAATACAAACAATAGATTTATGAAACGGACGATAAATAACATAAACAAACGACTGGTCACTTGCCGTTCACTTCATTACCCTCTACCTTCAAAAATTCAGCTCGTCCCGAGCTGAGACAGTTAAAAACACAAGGATGAAACTGACCAATATACAAAGTTTAATACATTTTAAATTTAATACACAAGAATGAAATTAACAAGAATTCAACAGAATTGTACTGTGTCACCAGCTTTGGTTTAAAGACTGAAGCAGATGAAATTCGAACGGACATAACTTATGCCAGATAGACAAAAATAGTTGACGTGCAGCATTTCTGCAAATCCAGACCATCTTTTAGCAGGACTGAGTCATGGTGAAGCCCCACCTTGTTGAAAAATATAACTTAAACTGCTAGTCATATGACCATACGAATTAATGCATTTTGCAAGATGTCCTGTCTTGTCTGCTTCCTCTCTTCATGGAGGAAAGAAGGGCTTATATTTGTCCGCCATTTTGTGGGAGAGCACACAAGCAAGATCATTGTCTATCAATTCTGCACTGATAATCCACTAGTAAATCATGCTCAGCTAGTCATAATACATGGAAATGCATTGTACAAGATGGGTCATGTCTTGTCTGCCTCGGCTCTTCATTGAGGAAAGAAGGACATCTATTTGTCCACCATTTTGTGGGACAGCAAATGAGCATTGTCTAATCTTGTGGAGTGTTAGGTCACTTTACCATACAGGTTTATTCAGGACTTTTTATATCCACGACGAATAAACAGGAAAAACTGTTGCCATGGCAACACTAGCTGCCTGATATTGCTGAAAAAGCTAACCA
Organism: Sabellastarte sp. h YS-2021; assembly: GCA_964017235.1. Lineage (NCBI taxonomy): Eukaryota > Metazoa > Annelida > Polychaeta > Sabellida > Sabellidae > Sabellastarte > Sabellastarte sp. h YS-2021. Next base: position 61,453,709 of record OZ024929.1, on the reverse strand, counting down.
GCTCCTATTCATGCAGGGGTTTGGAATGCAAAAAATCCACAGAAATATAAGTCAAAGAAACAGAAAAAAGTGTTGCCATAGCAACACTTGTTGCCAGGTGTTACCGAAAAACTAATCAGCTGAAATCAATGCAAGGGTTTGGAATGCAAAGATACCTGAGAAAAATTGTTAAGCCCAAGAAACAGAAAAAAGTGTTGCCATGGCAACACTTGTTGCCAGATGTTGCCGAAAAACTAATCAGCTCCAATCTGTGTGGGGTATGGAAAACAAAGAACCTATAAAAATATTTGTAAGTCAAAAAAAAAAGAAAAAAGCGTTGCCATGGCAACACTTGTTGCCAGGTGTTGCTGAAAAGCTAATCATCTGCATTCTGTGCAGGGGTATTTAAAGCAAAGAACCCATGAAATATTTACAAGTCCAAGAAACAAACAAAAAAAGTGTTGCCATGGCAACACTTGTTGCCAGGTTTGCCAAAAAGCTAATCTGCTCCAGTCTGTGCAGGAGTATGGAAAGCAAAGAACCCATAAAATATTTATAAGTCCAAGAAACAGAAAAAAGTGTTGCCATGGCAAACCTTTTTTGCCAGTTATCGATAAAAAACTAATCAGCTCCAATCCATGCAGGGGTTTGGAATGTTAAGAACTCCCCAAAAGATATTAAAGCCCAAGAAACATGAAAAAGTGTTGCCACGGCACTTGTTGCCAGATATTGCCAAGAAAGCAATCACACACAAACTCTCATGCCATTAAACTTCCACACCAAATTTAGCTGAGACACATAAAATACTGTATCTGTAAATGAGCAGCAATGAAGGGTGATTCAGATGAAAAATAAAAATAATATCCCTGTCCAGCAGGATGGATATAATAATTAAAATAAGTTGTAACCTTAAACTTACTTTTTTAACTTTCAGGTTTTTATGGTAACATTACAATAAAGATCCTGTTTTGGTCTAGACACATGTACATGTTTAATTTAAATGAAAAACCTATCACTTTAATATTGCCAAAACATCACAGAAATTTGTCCTAACCTTAAACTGAATGTAAGTCAATGTAAATGTTAAGAATTTAAGTTCATGTTAACCATGTAGACTCTGTTCAAGGCTCCAAAATTTAATTGTGCTTAAAATCTATTGCACATAATTTAAGATATTATCCAAAATTTTAAAAGAAAAGTAATTATAATTATGCCATTACTGAGAGTTAAAGGTCACCTCAATGTACTCTCAGGGCATTTCTGCAACATCAGTTACATGTACCTGTAAAATATAGATCAAATATGTCATGCCATTTTGGTATACTTTGTGGAATCATAGAAAAAGTTGAGCTCAGTAACATTCTTTTACACATGGGAGTTTAAGGTCACCTTAAAATAGGGCACACCTTCAGGACTAGATACATCAACATACCAAATTTAAATTAAATCTGTCATGCAGAATTGAAATACTCTCCAGAAATTGAAAAACTTCAAAAAAATTCAATATAGTTATATTATCACTAGGAGTTTATGGTCACCTTAAAGTGGGCCACACCTTGATCAGTTACATCCATGTACCAAATATGATTTGAATCTGTGAAGCCATCTTTAAGCTATTGCCCACAAATCGCAAACGTAAAATTCAATATAAATGTGTTATAAATGGGAGTTTAAGGTCATCTTAAAATAAGGTACATGTCGATGACCAGCAACACCCACATGCCAAATTTGAATTTCATCCTACTTGCAATTTTTGACATATTTTCCAGAAACAAAGTGTGATGACGATGCTGGTCCTATAGGTGATCCCTTACAGCTGAGTGACCCCAAACTATCACAACCTTAAACTCATAAGTTTCTAAAATATCAGCAATTTATTGTAACCTTACATATACTTGCAAAACTTAAATGAAATTTCTTGAGTTACCTTCAGTATACGCTATGGAAAAGTAAAAAAACTTAAACTAAACATAATTCTTTTTATACATGGGAGTTTAAGGCCACCTTAAAATAGCACACACCTTCAATACCAGTTACAACCACATGCCAAATTTGAATTGAATCCATCAACCAATTTTCGAGATACTGTCTGGAAACTGAAAAACTTAAAGTCAATATAAGTATGTTACTAGTGGGAGTTTAAGGTCACCTTAAAACAGGGCACACCTTGAGTACCAGTTACATCCACATGCCAAATTTGAATTTCATCCCTCATGCCATTTTTGAGTTACTGTCTGGAAAGGAAGTGTGATAACAACACTGACAATGTGTTATTACTGGAAGTTTAAGGTCATCTTAATGTGTGACACTTACCTGTAGCCAGTTACATATACATGCAAAACTTGAATGAAATTTCTTGAGTTACCTTCAGTATACTCTATGGAAAAGTAAAAAAACTTAAACTCAATATAATTCTTTTATACATGAGAGTTTAAGGCCACCTTAAAATAGGACACACCTTCAATACCAGTTACAACCACATGCCAAATTTGAATTGAATCCATCAACCAATTTTCGAGATACTGTCTGGAAACTGAAAAACTTAAAGTCAATATAAGTATGTTACTAGTGGGAGTTTAAGGTCACCTTAAAACAGGGCACACCTTGAGTACCAGTTACATCCACATGCCAAATTTGAATTTCATCCCTCATGCCATTTTTGAGTTACTGTCTGGAAAGGAAGTGTGATAACAACACTGACAATGTGTTATTACTGGAAGTTTAAGGTCATCTTAATGTGTGACACTTACCTGTAGCCAGTTACATATACATGCAAAACTTGAATGAAATTTCTTGAGTTACCTTCAGTATACTCTATGGAAAAGTAAAAAAACTTAAACTCAATATAATTCTTTTATACATGAGAGTTTAAGGCCACCTTAAAATAGGACACACCATCAATACCAGCTACAACCACATGCCAAATCTGAATTGAATCCATCAACAAATTTTCGAGATACTGTCTGGAAACTGAAAAACTTAAAATCAATATAAGTATGTTACTAGTGGGAGTTTAAGGTCGCCTTAAAATAGGGCACACCTTAAAAACCAGTTATAACCATATGCCAAATTTGAATTGAATTCATCAACCCATTTTTGAGATACTGTCTGGAAACGGAAAACCTTAATCTTGATATAAATATGTTACTACTGGGAGCTTAAGATCACCTTAAAATAGGGCCCATCTTGAGGACCAATTACATGCACATGCCAAATCTGAAGTTAATCCATCATGCCAATTTTGAGATACACTCTGAAAATAAAGTGTGGCAACGACGCTGACCATATTTGTCCTCCAACATAGCTGCTAGTGACACCAAGGTAATGCAACCTTAAACTCATAAGTTTATTAAATATCAGGAATTTACTATAACCTTACAAAAGAGTGATGAATATCAAAGATTAAAGTGTTAATTAGCACATCAAATATCTTTCAAACACCAAAAATTGTCCCAACCTTAAACTCAAAATTAGTTTGCAGATGTGAGGGAGTTTAAGGGAATCTTTTCCTGTAGCTTCACGGTTTGTTACATCCACAACTTGAAAGATGCTTAGAATTGCAGTGTTTGAAATACTGTTGAAACATTGCCACACTTAAAGTGAATATAATTCTGTTATTACTGGGAGTTTAAGGTCACCTTATTGAAATGCACTTACCTGTGGCCAGTTACATATACATGCAAAATTTTAATGAAATTTCTCAAGTTATTTCCAGTATACTCTATTGAAAAATAATGTAAACTCAATATAACCTTTTAATACATCAGAGTTTAAGGTCACCTTAAAGTAGGGCACACCTTGAAAACAAGCACATGCCAAATTTGAATTGAATCAACATCAACAAAGTTTTGAGATACCGTGCAGAAACAAAAAACCTTCAAATCAATATAAGTATCTTACTACTGTGAGTTTAAGGTCACCTTAAATAGGGCACACCTTGAGGAAAAGTTTCATCAATATGCCAAATTGGAATTTAATTCATCAAGACATTTTTGAGATACTCTCTGGAAAGTAAGTGTGAAGACTACTCTGACCATGTATGTCTTCCATCAAAGCTGTTAGTGACACAAATTAATGCAACCTTAAACTCATTAGTTTATAAAATATCAGGAACTTACTATAACCTTACAAAAGGGACCATTTTTGGTGGATATATATGAACATGATGAATATCGATGCAAAAAGTCCTAATTAGCATATAAAATATCTTCCAAACACCAAAAATATTGCCCAACCTTAAACTCAAAGTTTGTTTGCACTGCTGTATGTTAGCGAGTTTAAGTTAATCTTTTCTTGAAAGTTCTGTTCAAGGTTTGTTACATCCACAACTGAAACGCCTAGAATTGCACAATATTTGAAATATTGTTCAAACGTTAGCAAACTTAAAGTGAAATAATTCTCTTATTAATGGGAGTTTAAGGTCACCTTATTGTGTGGCACTTACCTATAGCCCGTTATATATAATTGCAAAAGTTGAATGAAATTTCTGAAGTTACTTTCAGTATACTCCATGGAGAAAGAAAAAAACGTAAACTGGACATAAATTGTTTATGCAAGGGTGTTTAAGGTCACCTTAAAATAGAACACACCTTCAAAACTAGTTACAACCATATGCCAAATTTGAATTGAATCCATCTAGCCATTTTTGAGATATTCTCCGGAAACGAAAAAACTTAAATTGAGTTTAAGTATTTTACTAGTGGGAGTTTAAGGTCACAAAACTATACAGCACACCCCCAGGACCAGTTACATCCACATGACAAATTTGAATGAAATCTGACAAGCCATTTTTGAGATACTGTCCGGAATACAAATTGTGACGACGACAGATGCCGACGACGACAGACGACGCCACAAAATTGGATGAAGAAGCGATCCCTATATGCCACTCAGCATAAATGCTGGTGACACAATAAAACTGTAATATTCTTTATATATAAAACACAAGAATGACAGTGATGACACACACAGAAATCTATTCTACAAGAGAATTTATTCACATCAAATAAATCATATCAATCCAAGTAAAATAATTAAACTAAATCAAAATAATATCAAACAGAAAAACAAATCTATTAATTATACACACTGTACAATATCAGATTTCATCATTTATTGTACAAATCTGAGCAAATATAAAGATCTTGACATTTTATGGAATGCAATATTGTAACTTTAATCATGAATATTTCAAATCCAGATTCATAAAAGAAAAATTAAGAGAAACTTTATCAAATCAAATCAACAGTTTTAACAGAAATAAAAATAACAGTTTAACTTATCAGTTTAAAAAAATCTCTCAAAAAGAAAACAAGGTAACAAATTTAAAGTCTTTCAAAATATGGAGAATATTTCTCAAATCTCATTTAAATGGGAAATCTATTTCCATTTTGGTCGCTGATCTGAGGCTTGAATCCATCCCTTGACCACACTCAAATTTACATCCTCATCCTGTACTTTAGCTATATCACATGAGGTTTTACCCTCAATCCAAGTGGATGTATTGCTAACAGGTGTGTTTACTGTCCTACACTTACACTCATCCATATTTTCCTTAAATTCCCTAACCTCAATCCTGTCACAGTATTTACATTTGTACAGGGCCTGCGAGAAAGTGTGTCAGCATTGCCATGTACTTTTCCTGCCCTATGTATCAGTTTAAAGTTATAGGAACCCAAACATTCACTCCATCTACCTAATTGCCCTTCAATGTTTTTGTAATTTAACAGCCATCTCAAAGATACATGGTCACTCCTAATGGTAAAAGGAACACCATACAAGTATGGATGGAAATGCTTTAAAGCTTCTATGACTAAACTAACCTATCACCTTTTCAACACCATTGTGCTCCTGGGATAGTACTGTACCAATTCCGATGCCACTGGCATCAGTGTCTAAGAAAAAGGAACCATTTGGGTCAGGATATGCTAGAACAGTGGAACCAACAATTCCTTAAGCCTTGAAAAAGCATTGTCACACTCAGCTGTCCACTCAAATTTTGAGTTTTTTTCTGTCAATCTATGCAAAGGCTCAGCTATTGTTGCAAAATCCCTTATGAATTTCCTATAATAGGAACACAATCCTACAAAACTTCTTAGCTCTTTGACATTAACCGGAACTGGCCAGTCTGTCACTGCTTGAATCTTTCTGGGATCTGTTGAAATCCCCTTACTTGACACAACATGCCCTAAAAATGTCACTTCGGTCTTGAATAAATTATATTTCTTTGGAGCCAGTTTAAGACCAGCTGCTCTCAATCTATCAAAGACAAGGCTGAGATTCTTGACATGTGACTCAAAAGTGGCACTCTTGACAATAATATCACCTAGATATATCAAACACACATGGTTTAACGCATGAAAAACTTTATCCATTAGGCGTTCAAACGTACTGGGCGCATTACACAAGCCAAATGGCATCACCTGAAACTCAAACCACTCATACTGCAAAAGGCAGTCTTCTCGCGATCCTTAGGGTCCATTTCAATTTGCCAGTACCCGCTTTGGATATCTAAAGTGAAAAACCACTTAGCTTCACGCAGGGACTCCAAACAATCCTGAGGATGAGGTAGTGGATAAGAATCCTTAGAAGTGATACCATTAAGCTGTCTGTAATCAGTACAGTACCTCATCGACCCATCCTTCTTTGTAAGCAATACTACTGGAGAGGCCCATGGACTAGACGAAGGCTCAATGACTCCAGCTTGCAACATTTTTCCTACCTCTTCTCTCTCTACTTCCCTCTGCCTTAGTGGTAAACGCCTAGGCCTCTGTTTTATTGGAAGATGATCACCTGTGTCAATCTTATGTTGGACCAAATGGGTTTTACCCCTGTCTAGTTTGGATTTGGTAAAAAGATCAGCATATGATAACAAAAATGACTTGACAACTTCCCTCTGTGATTCATCAACTTCACTCAATGAATCCTCTAACATTGGGAAATTGGGATTGGGAAAGTTTACGTCACTAACTGATTTTGCTACATTTGACTTAGGAAGGTCTCCAGATCTCTCAGATATTTCCCTAACTGAGCAACAACGGCCCAACACAGTCTCCTTGTACAAAAACGATGGAACATCTGTAGGATTCATGACTCTAACCGGTACAACATTGTCTGGTTTAATTAATGCCTTTGCCAACACTAATCCTTTTTGTAAGACCCTCTCTGATGATTCTACCATCAAATATTCAGGCCAAGGCACCTCTTTTTCCTTTGTCACATAACCTGGAATAATCATCAAAGAATTTGGGCGAATTTGCACATTTTCAGAAAGTTGTCACTGAAAAAGGCACTTTACCTTAGATTCCAAGGTACACAGCAATGTTTTACCATTGATGTGAAGGCAAGAGTTTGCCACATCAACTAGACACCGATTCTGAGAAAGGAAGTCATTTCCTAAAATGAGAGGTTCATTGATTTCTGCCACAATCAAGTTCTGGGGAAATATTCCAATGCTAGTAGCTAAAGACAATGTTGTTTCACCTAGAGTACTAATTTTCTCACTATTTGCCAAAACTATTTGTTTTTCAATTGTCCGTAAAGATGGTCTAAGTTTTTCAGAGATGGAATAAAACTTTCTAGGATTGATTATTGATCTATTAGCACCAGTATCAATCAAGCCATACAGAGTCACATTTTCAATATTCACCTGCAAATATAAACCATCCTCAAAGTTGGGCCGTGTTCCCTTTTGGGCTGAGGTATGACCCTCTACATCAGCCTGTTCCCTTTTAAACTTTCCTCACTATTCGTGTTGGAACTAATGTGACCCTTGTAATGCTCACAACTTATCATATAATGACCCTTCTGTCCACAAAACAGACATATAGCAACATTATCCTGACACTTTGCCCTCTTCCAACAATTTGCAAAAGTATGCCCTTGTTTGCCACAGTAATCACATTTCAAAGCCATTGATTTGTCTTGAAAATTACCAGAATTATCTGTTTTACCAAATCTCTTTTGTGGACAGTTGGCCATGAAGTGACCCACCTCGCCACACTGGAAGCATGTCAAACCTGATTTTCCCCCAACAGTTTTACCTGTTGTGGAAACCCCTCTACCATCAAGAGAACTGTCTACTTTTGTCACTCTTAAACTGTCTAACTCCCTCTCTAACTCAGAAATCCTATCTACAAGTGAACTGTCAGAACAGGATGAACCCTCAACAAAACACTCCCTAACTGCAGAATATGTAGACTTCTTCTGCCTAGTAACTTGATCCCACCACTGCCACCAAATTGTAGCATGCCGAGGTGGTGTTACCCAAAGATTCTCAAATGGTAGTGGGCTCTTAAGTTTGGGATTTGGATCTGCTGCAGTACAAGTATAAGCGAAACACTTATCGTATCAAAACATGAACTTTATTCATATAAAACAACAAGTTCTAAAGCAACACTTATAATACAAGAACACCAGCCTAGGCTGGGGTTGAGTTGACAGAGTCCAGTTACAAATTATACAAATCAACTCATCAAAATCCCTACAAATCTAAACATAATACTCTAACATAGAAATAGTAAATCTAAGACATTAAAAGACTCTAATCAACCTTACAGCTTTGTCCTTCACACAAGGCTTGGATATCGAAACATGCACTGCCAAATGGCTAGGCTTCAATCTTAAAACAAACTCTTGGTTTCAGACTATGCAGAAGGAAAAGACTGATTCTGACATCTCTAACTACAAATCTATGTCATTTCAATAACAAAAACATAAGCATGATATTCCAAACTAAAAACCTTAAAGTAAATTACATACTAGTGAAACACAAGCATGTTATTCTAAATCAACAACCCCAAAGTAAATTAAATATTAATGAAACACAAGCAGGTTATTCTAAATCAACAACAAGGTTTCACCCTGAAATTAAGAAACTTTAGATATTAATTCATTTGAACTCTCCCAAGTTTTCAGGTTTGACCCTGAAATCAAGAAAACTATGTATTATTAAACATAGGTTCTATCTTTTAGCATTAAAATTTATACAGCATCCTCAAGCAGGATATCAGGACTTTGGGTTTGACGCCAACTCCTCCAAACCTAAATCAAAAAAGAAACTTCCAATTACTTATGGCATCTAAAGTTTGGGTTTGACCCCAACTCCTTCAAACCTAAATCACATCAGTAAACTTCAAATTCTAAAACTAAACTTTGGGTTTTACCCCAAAGTAAAATCACCACTTAACTATCAGGTTTTACCCTGAAATCACTAATACCTTGCCATCTTCCTTCTGGTGCAGCACCTGGCTCTGTCAAAATCAACCCCCAACTGAGAGGTTGCTTCCCTCTTATATACACAAATGCCAGACAAACCCCAGACAGACCAGAATTACTCAGGGTACAAGTCTAATGATTGGCTGACAACTTCATTTGCTGACATACTTTCACAGAGGAAACTTCCTGTGATACAATATCGCCAAAACCAACGTGAACAATGTAACCATTTACCAAACAACATTCATCAAAGAACTACAAAAGACATATAAAGGTAAATAGTTTATAGTTCTTCACTCCACACGAATATTTATAATACAAAAAATAGATTTATGAAACGGACGATAAATAACATAAACAAACGACTGGTCACTTGCCGTTCACTTCATTACCCTCTACCTTCAAAAATTCAGCTCGTCCCGAGCTGAGACAGTTAAAAACACAAGGATGAAACTGACCAATATACAAAGTTTAATACATTTTAAATTTAATACACAAGAATGAAATTAACAAGAATTCAACAGAATTGTACTGTGTCACCAGCTTTGGTTTAAAGACTGAAGCAGATGAAATTCGAACGGACATAACTTATGCCAGATAGACAAAAATAGTTGACGTGCAGCATTTCTGCAAATCCAGACCATCTTTCAGCAGGACTGAGTCATGGTGAAGCCCCACCTTGTTGAAAAATATAACTTAAACTGCTAGTCATATGACCATACGAATTAATGCATTTTGCAAGATGTCCTGTCTTGTCTGCTTCCTCTCTTCATGGAGGAAAGAAGGGCTTATATTTGTCCGCCATTTTGTGGGAGAGCACACAAGCAAGATCATTGTCTATCAATTCTGCACTGATAATCCACTAGTAAATCATGCTCAGCTAGTCATAATACATGGAAATGGATTGTACAAGATGGGTCATGTCTTGTCTGCCTCGGCTCTTCATTGAGGAAAGAAGGACATCTATTTGTCCACCATTTTGTGGGACAGCAAATGAGCATTGTCTAATCTTGTGGAGTGTTAGGTCACTTTACCATACAGGTTTATTCAGGACTTTTTATATCCACGACGAATAAACAGGAAAAACTGTTGCCATGGCAACACTAGCTGCCTGATATTGCTGAAAAAGCTAACCAGCTCCTATTCATGCAGGGGTTTGGAATGCAAAAAATCCACAGAAATATAAGTCAAAGAAACAGAAAAAAGTGTTGCCATGGCAACACTTGTTGCCAGGTGTTACCGAAAAACTAATCAGCTGAAATCAATGCAAGGGTTTGGAATGCAAAGATACCTGAGAAAAATTGTTAAGCCCAAGAAACAGAAAAAAGTGTTGCCATGGCAACACTTGTTGCCAGATGTTGCCGAAAAACTAATCAGCTCCAATCTGTGCAGTGGTATGGAAAGCAAAGAACCCATAAAAATATTTGTAAGTCAAAAAAAAAGAAAAAAGCGTTGCCATGGCAACACTTGTTGCCAGGTGTTGCTGAAAAGCTAATCATCTGCATTCTGTGCAGGGGTATTTAAAGCAAAGAACCCATGAAATATTTACAAGTCCAAGAAACAAACAAAAAAAGTGTTGCCATGGCAACACTTGTTGCCAGGTTTGCCAAAAAGCTAATCTGCTCCAGTCTGTGCAGGAGTATGGAAAGCAAAGAACCCATAAAATATTTATAAGTCCAAGAAACAGAAAAAAGTGTTGCCATGGCAAACCTTTTTTGCCAGTTATCGATAAAAAACTAATCAGCTCCAATCCATGCAGGGGTTTGGAATGTTAAGAACTCCCCAAAAGATATTAAAGCCCAAGAAACATGAAAAAGTGTTGCCACGGCACTTGTTGCCAGATATTGCCAAGAAAGCAATCACACACAAACTCTCATGCCATTAAACTTCCACACCAAATTTAGCTGAGACACATAAAATACTGTATCTGTAAATGAGCAGCAATGAAGGGTGATTCAGATGAAAAATAAAAATAATATCCCTGTCCAGCAGGATGGATATAATAATTAAAATAAGTTGTAACCTTAAACTTACTTTTTTAACTTTCAGGTTTTTATGGTAACATTACAATAAAGATCCTGTTTTGGTCTAGACACATGTACATGTTTAATTTAAATGAAAAACCTATCACTTTAATATTGCCAAAACATCACAGAAATTTGTCCTAACCTTAAACTGAATGTAAGTCAATGTAAATGTTAAGAATTTAAGTTCATGTTAACCATGTAGACTCTGTTCAAGGCTCCAAAATTTAATTGTGCTTAAAATCTATTGCACATAATTTAAGATATTATCCAAAATTTTAAAAGAAAAGTAATTATAATTATGCCATTACTGAGAGTTAAAGGTCACCTCAATGTAGTCATCAGTTACATGTACCTGTAAAATATAGATCAAATATGTCATGCCATTTTGGTATACTTTGTGGAATCATAGAAAAAGTTGAGCTCAGTAACATTCTTTTACACATGGGAGTTTAAGGTCACCTTAAAATAGGGCACACCTTCAGGACTAGATACATCAACATACCAAATTTAAATTAAATCTGTCATGCAGAATTGAAATACTCTCCAGAAATTGAAAAACTTCAAAAAAATTCAATATAGTTATATTATCACTAGGAGTTTATGGTCACCTTAAAGTGGGCCACACCTTGATCAGTTACATCCATGTACCAAATATGATTTGAATCTGTGAAGCCATCTTTAAGCTATTGCCCACAAATTGCAAACGTAAAATTCAATATAAATGTGTTATAAATGGGAGTTTAAGGTCATCTTAAAATAAGGTACATGTCGATGACCAGCAACACCCACATGCCAAATTTGAATTTCATCCTACTTGCAATTTTTGACATATTTTCCAGAAACAAAGTGTGATGACGATGCTGGTCCTATAGGTGATCCCTTACAGCTGAGTGACCCCAAACTATCACAACCTTAAACTCATAAGTTTCTAAAATATCAGCAATTTATTGTAACCTTACATATACTTCCAAAACTTAAATGAAATTTCTTGAGTTACCTTCAGTATACGCTATGGAAAAGTAAAAAAACTTAAACTAAACATAATTCTTTTTATACATGGGAGTTTAAGGCCACCTTAAAATAGCACACACCTTCAATACCAGTTACAACCACATGCCAAATTTGAATTGAATCCATCAACCAATTTTCGAGATACTGTCTGGAAACTGAAAAACTTAAAGTCAATATAAGTATGTTACTAGTGGGAGTTTAAGGTCACCTTAAAACAGGGCACACCTTGAGTACCAGTTACATCCACATGCCAAATTTGAATTTCATCCCTCATGCCATTTTTGAGTTACTGTCTGGAAAGGAAGTGTGATAACAACACTGACAATGTGTTATTACTGGAAGTTTAAGGTCATCTTAATGTGTGACACTTACCTGTAGCCAGTTACATATACATGCAAAACTTGAATGAAATTTCTTGAGTTACCTTCAGTATACTCTATGGAAAAGTAAAAAAACTTAAACTCAATATAATTCTTTTATACATGAGAGTTTAAGGCCACCTTAAAATAGGACACACCATCAATACCAGTTACAACCACATGCCAAATCTGAATTGAATCCATCAACAAATTTTCGAGATACTGTCTGGAAACTGAAAAACTTAAAATCAATATAAGTATGTTACTAGTGGGAGTTTATGGTCGCCTTAAAATAGGGCACACCTTAAAAACCAGTTACAACCATATGCCAAATTTGAATTGAATTCATCAACCCATTTTTGAGATACTGTCTGGAAACGGAAAACCTTAATCTTGATATAAATATGTTACTACTGGGAGCTTAAGATCACCTTAAAATAGGGCCCATCTTGAGGACCAATTACATGCACATGCCAAATCTGAAGTTAATCCATCATGCCAATTTTGAGATACACTCTGAAAATAAAGTGTGGCAACGACGCTGACCATATTTGTCCTCCAACATAGCTGCTAGTGACACCAAGGTAATGCAACCTTAAACTCATAAGTTTATTAAATATCAGGAATTTACTATAACCTTACAAAAGAGTGATGAATATCAAAGATTAAAGTGTTAATTAGCACATCAAATATCTTTCAAACACCAAAAATTGTCCCAACCTTAAACTCAAAATTAGTTTGCAGATGTGAGGGAGTTTAAGGGAATCTTTTCCTGTAGCTTCACGGTTTGTTACATCCACAACTTGAAAGATGCTTAGAATTGCAGTGTTTGAAATACTGTTGAAACATTGCCACACTTAAAGTGAATATAATTCTGTTATTACTGGGAGTTTAAGGTCACCTTATTGAAATGCACTTACCTGTGGCCAGTTACATATACATGCAAAATTTTAATGAAATTTCTCAAGTTATTTCCAGTATACTCTATTGAAAAATAATGTAAACTCAATATAACCTTTTAATACATCAGAGTTTAAGGTCACCTTAAAGTAGGGCACACCTTGAAAACAAGCACATGCCAAATTTGAATTGAATCAACATCAACAAAGTTTTGAGATACCGTGCAGAAACAAAAAACCTTCAAATCAATATAAGTATCTTACTACTGTGAGTTTAAGGTCACCTTAAATAGGGCACACCTTGAGGAAAAGTTTCATCAATATGCCAAATTGGAATTTAATTCATCAAGACATTTTTGAGATACTCTCTGGAAAGTAAGTGTGAAGACTACTCTGACCATGTATGTCTTCCATCAAAGCTGTTAGTGACACAAATTAATGCAACCTTAAACTCATTAGTTTATAAAATATCAGGAACTTACTATAACCTTACAAAAGGGACCATTTTTGGTGGATATATATGAACATGATGAATATCGATGCAAAAAGTCCTAATTAGCATATAAAATATCTTCTAAACACCAAAAATATTGCCCAACCTTAAACTCAAAGTTTGTTTGCACTGCTGTATGTTAGCGAGTTTAAGTTAATCTTTTCTTGAAAGTTCTGTTCAAGGTTTGTTACATCCACAACTGAAACGCCTAGAATTGCACAATATTTGAAATATTGTTCAAACGTTAGCAAACTTAAAGTGAAATAATTCTCTTATTAATGGGAGTTTAAGGTCACCTTATTGTGTGGCACTTACCTATAGCCCGTTATATATAATTGCAAAAGTTGAATGAAATTTCTGAAGTTACTTTCAGTATACTCCATGGAGAAAGAAAAAAACGTAAACTGGACATAAATTGTTTATGCAAGGGTGTTTAAGGTCACCTTAAAATTGAACACACCTTCAAAACTAGTTACAACCATATGCCAAATTTGAATTGAATCCATCTAGCCATTTTTGAGATATTCTCCGGAAACGAAAAAACTTAAATTGAGTTTAAGTATTTTACTAGTGGGAGTTTAAGGTCACAAAACTATACAGCACACCCCCAGGACCAGTTACATCCACATGACAAATTTGAATGAAATCTGACAAGCCATTTTTGAGATACTGTCCGGAATACAAATTGTGACGACGACAGATGCCGACGACGACAGACGACGCCACAAAATTGGATGAAGAAGCGATCCCTATATGCCACTCAGCATAAATGCTGGTGACACAATAAAACTGTAATATTCTTTATATATAAAACACAAGAATGACAGTGATGACACACACAGAAATCTATTCTACAAGAGAATTTATTCACATCAAATAAATCATATCAATCCAAGTAAAATAATTAAACTAAATCAAAATAATATCAAACAGAAAAACAAATCTATTAATTATACACACTGTACAATATCAGATTTCATCATTTATTGTACAAATCTGAGCAAATATAAAGATCTTGACATTTTATGGAATGCAATATTGTAACTTTAATCATGAATATTTCAAATCCAGATTCATAAAAGAAAAATTAAGAGAAACTTTATCAAATCAAATCAACAGTTTTAACAGAAATAAAAATAACAGTTTAACTTATCAGTTTAAAAAAATCTCTCAAAAAGAAAACAAGGTAACAAATTTAAAGTCTTTCAAAATATGGAGAATATTTCTCAAATCTCATTTAAATGGGAAATCTATTTCCATTTTGGTCGCTGATCTGAGGCTTGAATCCATCCCTTGACCACACTCAAATTTACATCCTCATCCTGTACTTTAGCTATATCACATGAGGTTTTACCCTCAATCCAAGTGGATGTATTGCTAACAGGTGTGTTTACTGTCCTACACTTACACTCATCCATATTTTCCTTAAATTCCCTAACCTCAATCCTGTCACAGTATTTACATTTGTACAGGGCCTGCGAGAAAGTGTGTCAGCATTGCCATGTACTTTTCCTGCCCTATGTATCAGTTTAAAGTTATAGGAACCCAAACATTCACTCCATCTACCTAATTGCCCTTCAATGTTTTTGTAGTTTAACAGCTATCTCAAAGATACATGGTCACTCCTAATGGTAAAAGGAACACCATACAAGTATGGATGGAAATGCTTTAAAGCTTCTATGACTAAACTAACCTATCACCTTTTCAACACCATTGTGCTCCTGGGATAGTACTGTACCAATTCCGATGCCACTGGCATCAGTGTCTAAGAAAAAGGAACCATTTGGGTCAGGATATGCTAGAACAGTGGAACCAACAATTCCTTAAGCCTTGAAAAAGCATTGTCACACTCAGCTGTCCACTCAAATTTTGAGTTTTTTTCTGTCAATCTATGCAAAGGCTCAGCTATTGTTGCAAAATCCCTTATGAATTTCCTATAATAGGAACACAATCCTACAAAACTTCTTAGCTCTTTGACATTAACCGGAACTGGCCAGTCTGTCACTGCTTGAATCTTTCTGGGATCTGTTGAAATCCCCTTACTTGACACAACATGCCCTAAAAATGTCACTTCGGTCTTGAATAAATTATATTTCTTTGGAGCCAGTTTAAGACCAGCTGCTCTCAATCTATCAAAGACAAGGCTGAGATTCTTGACATGTGACTCAAAAGTGGCACTCTTGACAATAATATCATCTAGATATATCAAACACACATGGTTTAACGCATGAAAAACTTTATCCATTAGGCGTTCAAACGTACTGGGCACATTACACAAGCCAAATGGCATCACTTGAAACTCAAACCACTCATACTGCAAAAGGCAGTCTTCTCGCGATCCTTAGGGTCCATTTCAATTTGCCAGTACCCGCTTTGGATATCTAAAGTGGAAAACCACTTAGCTTCACGCAGGGACTCCAAACAATCCTGAGGATGAGGTAGTGGATAAGAATCCTTAGAAGTGATACCATTAAGCTGTCTGTAATCAATACAGTACCTGATCGACCCATCCTTCTTTGCAAGCAATACTACTGGAGAGGCCCATGGACTAGACGAAGGCTCAATGACTCCAGCGTGCAACATTTTTCCTACCTCTTCTCTCTCTACTTCCCTCTGCCTTAGTGGTAAACGCCTAGGCCTCTGTTTTATTGGAAGATGATCACCTGTGTCAATCTTATGTTGGACCAAATGGGTTTTACCCCTGTCTAGTTTGGATTTGGCAAAAATATCAGCATATGATAACAAAAATGACTTGACAACTTCCTTCTGTGATTCATCAACTTCACTCAATGAATCCTCTAACATTGGGAAATTGGGATTGGGAAAGTTTACCTCACTAACTGATTTTGCTACATTTTACTTAGGAAGGTCTCCAGATCTCTCAGATATTTCCCTAACTGAGCAACAACGGCCCAACACAGTCTCCTTGTACAAAAACGATGGAACATCTGTAGGATTCATGACTCTAACCAATACAACATTGTCTGGTTTAATTAATGCCTTTGCCAACACTAATCCTTTTTGTAAGACCTTCTCTGATGATTCTACCATCAAATATTCAGGCCAAGGCACCTCTTCTTCCTTTGTCACATAACCTGGAATAATAATCTCAGAATTTGAGGGAATTTTCATATTTTCAGAAAGTCATCACTGAAAAAGGCACTTTACCTTTGATTCCAAAGTACACAGCAATGTTTTACCATTGATGTGAAGGCAAGAGTTTGCCACATCAACTAGACACCGATTCTGAGAAAGGAAGTCATTTCCTAAAATGAGAGGTTCATTGATTTCTGCCATAATCAAGTTCTGGGGAAATATTCCAACGCTAGTAGCTAAAGACAATGTTGTTTCACCTAGAGTACTAATTTTCTCACTATTTGCAAAACTATTTGTTTTTCAATTGTCTGTAAAGATGGTCTAAGTTTTTCAGAGATGGAATAAAACTTTCTAGGATTGATTATTGATCTATTAGCACCAGTACCAATCAAGCCATACAGAGTCACATTTTCAATATTCACCTGCAAATATAAACCATCCTCAAAGTTGGGCCGTGTTCCCTTTTGGGCTGAGGTATGACCCTCTACATCAGCCTGTTCCCTTTTAAACTTTCCTCACTATTCGTGTTGGAACTAATGTGACCCTTGTAATGCTCACAACTTATCATATAATGACCCTTCTGTCCACAAAACAGACATATAGCAACATTATCCTGAAACTTTGCCCTCTTCCAACAATTTGCAAAAGTATGCCCTTGTTTGCCACAGTAATCACATTTCAAAGCCATTGATTTGTCTTGAAAATTACCAGAATTATCTGTTTTACCAAATCTCTTTTGTGGACAGTTGGCCTTGAAGTGACCCACCTCGCCACACTGGAAGCATGTCAAACCTGATTTTCCCCCAACAGTTTTACCTGTTGTGGAAACCCCTCTACCATCAAGAGAACTGTCTACTTTTGTCACTCTTAAACTGTCTAACTCCCTCTCTAACTCAGAAATCCTATCTACAAGTGAACTGTCAGAACAGGATGAACCCTCAACAAAACACTCCCTAACTGCAGAATATGTAGACTTCTTCTGCCTAGTAACTTGATCCCACCACTGCCACCAAATTGTAGCATGCCGAGGTGGTGTTACCCAAAGATTGTCAAATGGTAGTGGGCTCTTAAGTTTGGGATTTGGATCTGCTGCAGTACAAGTATAAGCGAAATACTTATCGTATCAAAACATGAACTTTATTCATATAAAACAACAAGTTCTAAAGCAATACTTTATAATACAAGAACACCAGCCTAGGCTGGGGTTGAGTTGACACAGTCCAGTTACAAATTATACAAATCAACTCATCAAAATCCCTACAAATCTAAACATAATACTCTAACATAGAAATAGTAAATCTAGGACATCAAAAGACTCTAATCAACCTTACAGCTTTGTCCTTCACACAAGGCTTGGATATCGAAACATGCACTGCCAAATGGCTAGGCTTCAATCTTAAAACAAACCCTTGGTTTCAGACTATGCAGAAGGAAAAGACTGATTCTGACATCTCTAACTACAAATCTATGTCATTTCAATAACAAAAACATAAGCATGATATTCCAAACCAAAAACCTCAAAGTAAATTACATACTAGTGAAACACAAGCATGTTATTCTAAATCAACAACCCCAAAGTAAATTAAATATTAATGAAACACAAGCAGGTTATTCTAAATCAACAACCTTAGGTTTCACCCTGAAATTAAGAAACTTTAGATATTAATTCATTTGAACTCTCCCAAGTTTTCAGGTTTGACCCTGAAATCAAGAAAACTATGTATTATTAAACGCAGGTTCTATCTTTTAGCATTAAAATTTGTACAGCATCCTCAAAGCAGGACATCAGGACTTTGGGTTTGACCCCAACCTAAATGACAAAAGAAACTTCCAATTACTTATGGCATCTAAAGTTTGGGTTTGACCCCAACTCCTTCAAACCTAAATCACATCAGTAAACTTCAAATTCTAAAACTAAACTTTGGCTTTACCCCAAAGTAAAATCACCACTTAACTATCAGGTTTTACCCTGAAATCACTAATACCTTGCCATCTTCCTTCTGGTGCAGCACCTGGCTCTGTCAAAATTAACCCCCAACTGAGAGGTTGCTTCCCCCTTATATACACAAATCCCAGACAAATCCCAGACAGACCAGAATTACTCAGGGTACCAATCTAACGATTGGCTGACAACTTCAGTTGCTGACATACTTTCACAGAGGAAACTTCCTGTGATACAATATCGCCAAAACCAACGTGAACAATGTAACCATTTACCAAACAACATTCACCAAAGAACTACAAAAGACATATAAAGGTAAATAGTTTATAGTTCTTCACTCCACACGAATATTTATAATACAAACAATAGATTTACGAAATGTACGATAAATAACATAAACAAACGAACGGTCACTTGCCATTCGCTTCATTAGAATGTAAAATCCTTGTCTGCACATGATAGCTTCAAACAAATAAACCTCAAAGAAAAATGGAGTGGCTGCTAACCCAGACCCAAAAGTTCGACACAAATACCCGCATTTTGAGGCATTTACAGCACTTTAAATATTAAATAAAAGGATTGATTTATATAATAGGCCTTTGTTGTTGATATCTACGAAGACAGGAGCCTTGATGTACTTTGTGTTTAGAGGCAGCCGGCCCATATATATAAGATCAGTGATGTTTAAGTTCAAAAGATTATATTTAAGCTAAAGAGGTAATTGTGTTATGCATGTCAAAAAAGAAATTCATTTACAAATTTACACTCCAACTCTATAACAAGCAATCAGAACCTTTGAATGGGCTCTGTGTGAGCTAACTGAGTGTTTGGAGTTTCAGAGTAGAAGTGAAAGAAGGTCACAAAGATTGTGCCCTGCAAATGGTATTCAGAAGTAAAGTACAAAGTTAGCTGTTAATGTGTAAAAAGTAGGTGGAAAACATATTTAAACAAAATACTGTAAATGCAATAGTTTTCAAGATACAACTGATTTACTCAACAGTGAGAACCACAAAGTAGCTATTGCTCATCAATGCAATGAGCTACAGGTCTGAAACTTTACTATGTTATAGCTGTTCAAAAAGTAGCTGAATACCATATTTAAAGGAAATTCTCTAAGTGCAATTGTTTTCAAGTTACAATTGATTTACTGAACACTGAAAACCTGAAAGTAGTTACTGCTCATGTATGCAATGAGCTGCAGGTCTGCAACTTTACTATGTTACAGCCAACCCAAAAATTGGTGAACAACACATTTGAAAAATACTGTAAATGCAATAGTTTTCAAATTAAAACTGATTTACTCAACAGTGAGAACCTGAAAGTAGCTATTGCTCAGCTATGCAATGAGTTACAGGTCCATAGTTTTGCTATGTTATAGCTGACCCCAAAGTAGCTGAATAATAGATTTAAACAAAATACTGTAAATACAGTAGTTTTCAAGTTACAACTGATTTACTCAACAGTGAGAACCTCAAAGTAGCTATTGCTCAGCTATGCTATGAGCTATAAGTCTGCAACTTTACTATGTTATAGCTGACCCAAAAGTTGCTGAATAATATATTTCAAGGAAATTCTCTAAATGCAATAGTTTTCATGTTATAAGTGATTTACTCAACAGTGAAAACCTGGAAAAAGCCTCCTTAAGATAAATGCACCTTAAATTCTAGGATTTCCTTGATTTTCTCCCTCCTTTAAAAAATCTCAGTTTCACAAAGCCTCCTTCCTTGAAGGAGACCTTGAAAACTACCTTGAATTTCAAGGAAGCTAAGGACCTACCTTAGATTTATTTAAGGAAGTGCCCTTCAAGGAAAGTTTATTAACTTTAATGAACATTTTAAGGTGAATCCACCTAAATATATAGAACTTGAAACATTATTGTCAAACCTACATCCAAAAACAATGTTTTGCTGTTTATTTCATACAATTTGGTTGATTAATTCTTGAAGAAATGATGTTCAAACTTTTGAAGTGAGAAACATAATCATGGAGTTTCCTTGAACATAAAGGGCCCAATCCCTTACTTTGGGTAAAAAATTGTCATGTGACCTACTGTATTAATTTGAAAAATATACTCACAACCAATCTGCATTTTACAAAATTTATTAAAATATAGTAAAATATAGATTTATGACTTTACTGATCTTTAACAGTGTTACAATAAGGACATTGCCTCCATGAGGTAATTTAGGTACAAATAAGTGCTCAAGTACACATGTACTAACAGTGAAAGAAAAACATTGGTGTGGTTATAGGTTTTGGAAACAACTCCCAAAAGAAATAAAAATGCAAATAATGTATCTGAAAATCAAAATGTACCTAATGTACCAAGTTTAAAATAGCTAAAATGCTAAAATGCAATTTACTCTGTTAATATTTAAAATAAATTGTGTGAAGGTTATATAAGTAATGGAGGGGAAATTCCAAGCTCTGTGGTTATACAGGAAGTCTCCCTTGCTTTGTTGTAGGGGAAATCTTTGGTAAGGTGGATTAAAGGAGGCTTTGTGAAACATGATTTAAGGGAAGCCTTGCCAAAGGTTAAAAATCTCTCTTCCTTTACTTAAGGAAGGAAAAAACAAAGGAAGCTTTGTGAAACCGGCCCCTGCTCTGCAATTTTTCTATGTTATAGCTCACCCGAAAGTAGGTGAATAACATATTTAAACAAAATACTCTAAATGCAATAATTTTCAAGTTAAAACTGATTTATACAAGTGTGAGAACCTGAAAATAGCTATTTCTCAGCTGTGCTACAAGCTACAGGTGTGCAATTGCAGTATGTTATAGCTGACTGAAAAGTAGGTGAATAACAAATTTAAAGAAAATACTGTTACAGGTCCATAGTTTTGCTATGTTATAGCTGACCCCAAAGTAGCTCAATAATAGATTTAAACAAAATACTGTAAATACAGTAGTTTTCAAGTTACAACTGATTTACTCAACAATGATTACCTCAAAGTAGCTATTACTCAGCTATGCAATGAGCTACATGTCTGAAATTTTACTGTGTTATAGCGACCCAAAAGTAGCTGAATAACATTTTATACAAAATTCTCTAACCGCAACAGTTTTCAAGTTACAAGTGATTTTACTCATTATGGAAGGTACTGAAAAGTCATAAACTAGCTATTACTTACTTAGCTATATAGACTCCCAATTTACTCACCATGTTGTATCTATAGAAAAAGTAGCTGAGAAACAGATTTTAAGAAAATGTTCTAAATGCAATACTTTTCAAGTTATAAGTGATTTAGTGCACGATTTCAATAATTTTAATGCATAAAAAATTATTTTAAAAATCCATAAAAAATAATTAAGAGATCCTGGCCTGATACTCACACAAGTGATTCTACTTGCAGCTTAGTACATATATGCAAGATAAGAGAGAAATACCTGCAATAGTCAATAAGAAAATAAGTGATAAGACGAACAGATTTTCATGCCTTGAACAATTTTTCATCCTCGATAGATAATGTATCTTTTTAAAAAAACAGCATGTCTCTAGGCCTTGTAGTTTTGGCGGAGAAGTTGTTCACACAGATGCGGACGCCACAGTGATGACATAAGTCAAGTCAGCTGACATAAAAAACTGTATTTAAATGTATTATTCTATTGTCAATTAACCTGTTGTATTACTTTGCTATGAGTGAACTAAAATAGGTGAATTAATGGAACATAATGTAGTTGTATAGTTTACTACTGCTAAATATATTTTTTCTTCTTAAATTGTGTAAACTCATATAATTTAATGTGTGATCTGTACTTTCTTATGTACCATTTGAGAATGTCAACACACCTTTATTTTATTTTTATTTTTTATTTTTATTCCTTTTTCCGTTTTGTTTGTTTTTATCTCTGTTTTTTTTTTGTTTCTTGATG
This sequence comes from Sabellastarte sp. h YS-2021, assembly GCA_964017235.1. NCBI lineage: Eukaryota > Metazoa > Annelida > Polychaeta > Sabellida > Sabellidae > Sabellastarte > Sabellastarte sp. h YS-2021. Next base: position 61,430,814 of record OZ024929.1, on the reverse strand, counting down.
TTTTTTTTTTTTTGTTTTTTCATGTAAATATATTTTGGTGTAAATAAAATTAAAGTTTAAAAAAAAAAAGTACAACCTGGGGATTCAGTCAACACTAAACGTCTATTTTTCTTGGACGTTAGCCAGATGCCTGCGGCCATCAGAGATCAGCATTCAGTTCCACATGGTAAGCTACTGTAGTGCAATAATATCGTGAATGCATAGATTTAATATAGACATTTTATACATATTAGCATAAATTAAGTCATAATAATTGTGTCAAAAATAAAGTAAATCTTCGAATCTGCTGCACACCAAAGCTGAGTTTGTATATGTGCTTTCCTGATGTGAAAAAGCAGCATCATTAGTTGGTGGTGGTACTTTAACCTTAGGATGGACATAAAGTTGGTTGTCATCAGCATAGAAATGGAAGCTTACACACTTGTGTTTACCAATCAGTGTACTAAGGGGAGATGTGTAGAGAAAGAAAAGCAAAGGACCCAAAACAGAACCCTGAGGGACACCAAATAGGAGTTTTTGTAAATCTGACAAAGTATAACCAATCTTAACAGCCTAATAACATTCTGTCAAATAAGAGAACCATTTGAGAGTGGAGCCACCAATACCGAACCAATCATGACGACAGCTGAGAAGAGTGGAATGATCAATAGTATCAAAGGCAGCAGAGAGATCTAGAAGTACCAAGGCAGTAGCTTCACCCTGAGATAGTGACAAATGAATATCATTTTTGATGGAAAGCAGAGCCGTCTCAGTTGAGTGACCTGACTTATTTGCTGACTGGTATGAGTTGTCCAAGCCATGTCCGTGAATATGATCAACCAGCTGTTTAGCAACTACACATTCCACCAGTTTAGAAATAAAGCTAAGTCCAGATACTGGGTGGTAGTTCTTCAAATCCTCAACAGGAAGAGAGGTCTTCTTATAATAAGTGGAGTGACTACAGCTTTTTTGAAACTATCTGGAACCAGTCCCTCACGGAATGAACAATTTACCAATTTGGTTATAGATGGTAGAAAGATGTCAATGCATTCCTTAATAAGGAATGTGAGCAATGGGTCCAACAAGCAGGATTTGGTGGGTGATTTGCTGATTATTTTACCTATTTCATCTTGAGTGACTTGAGTGAAGACTATTAATTTTGGAGGGTCACAGGGGATGTACAGTGTTAGAAGACACAAATGAGGAGAAACTCTCATGAATTTTCATGATTTTATTTGAGAAAAATGTAGTAAAACGATCAGCCAATGATTTTGAGGATTCATGAGTGGGCAGAGTAGTGCCATGGGATCTATTCAGGACTTCTTGTAACTCCCACCACAATTTCTTTGAATCATGGCTGTTGTCAGAGATAAGTTTCCTATAATAGACAGTCTTGTCCCTGTTCGCAAGTCAATTACACTGATTACATTTGATATCGAAGACGACTCCTGTTATACTGACTTTTATCTTTATGCCAAGCACGCTCAAACTGATGTCTGAGTGACTTTGCAAGGCGGTAGGTCTCGGACATCCAGTCAGCACGCTATTTCATCTTCAAACTGGACACCAGAGGTGTATCCCTGTCAAGGATGCAACTGAAGTACTGATCATAGAGCTGTGAGACACAATTTCCTGGACATTTCACAAAAGGCATTTCTTTAAGATCAGACCGAAAGTCGGACATACTGATACGATGGTACCTCCTACAGGAAATGCTTGTTTGACAGTTAACAAGAGAGGAATGAAAGTCAATAGCACATTTGATGACTGCATGATCAGATATGAATTCACAGATGTCAACATGTACGCCCACATCTTGATCACTGGGGGAAAGAATGAGATCAAGGATATGACCGTGCAAGTGAGTGGTATTGTTAACTGACTGTGTGAGATTACATGATTCTAAAAGGGATTCCAATTTGTGACTATCAGTACAATGTACAGCAACGTGTATATTAAAATCATCGCAGATGAAGTAATTATAATCAACAGAAGACAGAAAACAAACAAAAGACATAAACTCAAAAATGGAAGAACACGGCCCCGGAGAGCAGTAGATAGAAGCTAGGAGCAAAGTTAGACACAAAACTGAGACTGATATGACAATATTTTCAAAGGAACTTCAATTTGGGGTATCAACCTTGTGATATTTGTATGGGTTGTGAATGAAAAAACCAACACCACCCCCAATACCTGATGAATGTGGCCTGTGTATCAATCAGAACCCATCCGGGGTGAGGGAACAAAGGAAACTATCTGAATCAGTAGTACGAATATGTGTTTCTGTGAGACAGAGGAAATCAAAGGCGTGAGATGCTATTGTGTCAGCGAGGAGAGGGCCCTTATTCCGGATTGACCTTGCATTTACTCAACCAAGCATAGCTGGTCCAGGATTCATGGCAATATCACCACACATAAGGATCAATAGCATAAGCCCACTCTGTTTTACGGCAGAGAGAAAAACATGACTAAAGGAGCTATAGGAGAGTTTTTTGCAATCCTCAACATGGATGGAATGAGGAATCCACTTCCAATAAAATTTTGTGGAACACTCCTGAGATGAGTGGCAACCATCAACATGGTGCAAAAGAGTAAAATGTAGGGGTGCATCTGAGCAGTCGACACTTGCCGAGCGAGGCAAATTTCACGAAAAACTGATCCCAATTCTTAGGGTTGAGTGCTCGTGTATATATGACCTATAGAACCGGTTACGTTTTTTATTTAATTAAACATAAATAACACACCTTACTTGCATTAAATCGCATAATCCACAATTTTTAACATAATACTGATATTATCTGCTGACAATAGCTAATTCAAGCGATTCAAAGCTTTTATTTTTAAAATTTTTTCGTTTACGGGAGCCGCGATATTGGATGTCGTTTCCTGTTGAGGTGGATACTAAACTTCGCGAGGGTTCGATGTCGAGTTGAGTTTTCATCTGCGAGCAATCGACCCGAATTATTTGTACTCGTCACACCCCTAGTAAAATGTGCATGGCAAGCATCTTGGTTGGGTTGGTTAAATGAAAAATGCCCTAAGATCAAAATCACCTGTGGGTGGTCTAACTTTTATGGACTTAAGGACAAACCCTTGAATCTTTTCCGTGGATGACTCACGGGCACCCTAGCAATCCACGCTAAAGCCAAACTTAAGAAACTCAAACCCAACCACAAACCAAGAGAGGATTTTAATAAACTGACAAGTGAACCAACAAGGCAACGAAAAAAACATCTGTAAGAGTGATTAACCAAATCTAAATTACATACAATTAGCAGAACAGACAATAAACATGGCCCAAGTTTGAAAACAGTTACTGGTAATTCCCGGCTAGGTGGGCGATAATACCCTAGATATTGTAAAATCACAATAAGAATTTTCCCGAGAACAAAATCAAATTGACATCAGATAAATAATAAAATAAACCTAGGAAGGATTGCAGAATTCCCCTCCCGGAAGTAGAAAGGCCTATGAATATCATTGAATTTATTTCTGCAATAATATAGTTCCTTATTAAAGGTAAAATAGAGACGTGGACAGGTAGACAAGCAGGCAGGTAGACAGGTTGGCTAGTAGGCAAACCTGTCTAAACCTATTAGACCCCTAGTAAGCTGATAGCGGGGTCGGTGGGAGGGTCTTGTGTGTCCATTGGATAGGGTATTAACTTATAAAAATTTTATTATTAAATTTGCAATTTTATTGCGTTAATACATCCTATCCAATGGACAAATGCTGAATAACTACCGCTTGGTCAGCGGGTAAGTTACTAGGGACTTAGGTGAACTCATAACAGAACTAACAAAATTTCTTTCAGGCCTGGGTCGACCTTGAGGTCGGAAACCCTTAAGGCTACAGTCGGTTACCGGAAGCCGGTCAACCGATTTACCCCCCCTTTTTTTACAGACCTGCTCTGAGGTAGGGGAAGAGAGGGGCGAGTTCAGTCCCATAATAAGAAGAAATAAACCTCCCGAAGGGAGCAAAGCACAGTTTTTTTTGTTTTGTGCTTATATATATACACTATTTACATATTTACAAAATCTCCTCTCTCCCTGGGTTATTTGTGGATCTGCTGAGCAGCCACTACAGGTCCCAGGTGGTAGAGCTCAGAGTCAGCCCATGCCACATCCTTCAGATAAAATTGTGTGAAGGTATTATGTGACTTCCAGTGACAGGCTGACAAGATCTGTTCCAAGGAAATTCCAGACTGGAAGGCCTTAGAAGCAGCAAAGGCCCTGACATCATGGGCTTTGACCTGATGCGGAGTGTGGGCCTCTTGGTCTGAGAGCTCATAGCATAGGATCACAGTCTGTTTGATCCATGAGGAGATAGTGGCAGGTGAGATATCTTTGTCAAAACCTTTCTTAAAGGAGACAAAGACCAGCTCCTTATTCTGCCTGAGGTCTGAGGTCCTGTCCAAATAGTAGCGTAATGCTCTGATTGGACAGAGTGACCTATCAGACTTGAGGGATCTATCCAGGGTTGGGGCCAGGGCTGGTATCACCACTGGGCCCACACAGTCTGGACCCTCTTTGGCCAGCTGGTTCTTGGAAAGAAGGCTGGGAGATGGGTACAGGGACACCTTTGACCAGTCAGATTGGTGTCTGATATTTGTTTTGCCAAGCATGAATCTCACTTCTGCGTTTGCCTGACCCAAGGGCTAAGAGGAAAACAGTCTTGAAGGTCAAATACTTCAAGGAAGCTTCCTTGATTGGTTCAAAGGGGGCCTTTGTCAGCTGGTGTAAGACCAGAGATAGGTTCCAGGAAGGGATACCCCTTCTACCCTTGGGTCTGTCTCTATGGAAACTATCCAAGAGATGAGTGAGATTTTCATCTTTGCTGATGTTGAGGGTTGAATTTCCCAGTTTATCAGCAATGGCTGACCTGTAGCCATCAATGGTACTGGGCTGTAACTTCCTGTCCTCAAAAAGATACATAAGGAAGTCAGCAACTAACTTTACAGGGGGTGCCCTGAAGTCCACCTGATTAGTGATGCACCACTTTGTAAAAATGGCCCACTTTGCCTGATCTGGTTGATCCTCTTTGAGGAGCCTCAATCCTTGTTGCCACTGCTTCAGAGAAGCCCTGCTCCTTGATTGATGTAGCTCTAGGAGCCATGCATGGAGATTTAGGTTTGTCAGATTTCTGTGAGGGATCTGATTGAAAGGTTGTGTCAACAGGTTGGGCAGGCTCAATGGGATCTGGCTGGACATGATCACTAGATCCCAAAACCAAGGCATGTTTGGCCACCCCGGAGCAATCAAAATGATTCTCATGCAAGGGGAGTCCTGTAACTTCTCCACCACTTTGCCCAAGATGGCTGCTGGTGGAAAGGCATATGCGTCCAGACCCTCCCATTGGAGACTGAGTGCATCTACTGCTACTGTCAGGGAGTCCGGGATTGGTGATACAAACTGAGGTAACTTGTTGTTGAACCTCGTGGCAAATAGATCTATCTGAGGTCGATGACACCTTCTGCATATAGTTTGGAAAACCTCTTGAAGAAGGGACCATTCTGTTTGAATGGTCTGGCCTAGACGAGATAGCTTGTCTGCTACCACGTTCAGCCGACCTGGGACCTGTCGAGCTTTGAGAGTGACTTGATTTTTCGTACACCAGGTCAAGATTCTCCGCAGTAGGGCACAAAGTGTGCTCGACCTCAAACCCCCTTCCTTGTTTATGTAGGCAACTACGGTAGTGTTGTCGGTTGCCACAAGTACTATCTGGTTGGTACAGAGGCTTTGAAACTCTTTTAAGGTGAGAAACACCACCTTGAGTTCCAAATAGTTTATATGCAGTTTGCTTTCTGGCAGTGACCAAGTCCCTCTGGCAGTGTGTTCGTTTAAGTGAGCGCCCCACCCTTCTTTTGATGCATCTGTAAAGATTTGCAGAGCATGTTTTATTGGGTGTAATGGTTGGCCTGTGAGAATGTTGTCTTCCTGTAGCCACCATTGTAAATGAGGGTGCAAAGATCTGGGAAATGGGATCACCTTTTCTAGTGATTCTGGTATTCTCCAATGGTTTTTGAGGTGCCACTGTATGGGTCTCATGTGTAGCCGGCCTAGGTGAACTTGCTTCTCTGTGGCTGTTAATAAACCAATCAGGGACATGAACTGCCGGACCGGACAGGTCGGTAGTGACAGTATTTCCCAGATTTTGTTCTGAAGGCTCTGCCACCGGTCTGGGGTCGGTCGAACCTGACCGGCTTGGAGATCGAACTGGTATCCTACAAAATCGAAGACCTGTTTTGGAACCAGCTCCGACTTGTCCAAATTCACCAGTCAGCCTAATTTTTGACATATTTCTACTAGTTTTTGAGTATGCTGGAGACAGGCCTGGTGGGATGTGGCTCACACCAACCAGTCGTCTAGGTACTGGTGGATTCTTATACCCCTGTGTATGGCCATCAGTTTCACCTCTTTTGCTATCACAGTGAACTCCAAGGGTGCTGTGGACAGACCAAAGGGCAGTGCCCTGAACTGGTATGTCTGACCTTGGACATGAACTCTCAGATATTTCCTGGACTGTTCCTGTATTGGTATATGGAAGTAGGCGTCTTTGAAATCTATTGAGGTAACCCACTCTCCTTGTTGGAGAGACGTTCTGATGGTTTCCGGTGTCTCCATCTTGAATTTCTCCGTCTTGAGGAAAAGATTCAGTTTGCTCAAATCTAGTATAGGTCTCCACTTGTTGGGTTTTGGGACTAAAAATAGTCTGTTGAAAAACCCCAGATATGTTTGGTGTTTTACTAGTTCTACAGCATTCTTGGCTATAAGCTGATGTAATGCTTCCAGCAGGTAGCTGTTCCTGTGGGGATTGACATAGCAGCTTATAACCGTGGGTGACCTTGTGAGCCTTGGCCGGATCCGGAAGGGGAGGGTGTAACCCTCTTTTAGGATCTGAACTACTTTTGGACCGGCTCTCAGATCCAGCCAAGTTTGCCAAAAGTTTTGAAGTCTGGCCCCTACAGGCAGATTTGGTGCAGCATTTTTGAAATTTGTTACAGGTTGGTCACAAGACAATTGAGTGACACAAGAAACACCTTTCACAGACTTTAATTTGTAACTTTTGCAATGACAACCTGCTGACCCGGGACTTAATTCTCTCTTTTGGGAATGCCCGGGCGCAGTATGAACATGTGAGGCAACAGGAAGTTTTACATTTAACTTTAAACAAGTGTTTATTGTCTGTGGTGTGCTTCCGGCCAGCAGTCGTGTATGTAACTTGGTTACACAATAATTGTCATTTATACGACTGCTGGCCCTTGGCTGGTCGTGATGAATAAGTGGCAGTACGACCTCTTCCCCTCCTGAACTGTTTCTTGCCAATAGTTTTCCAGGCGGGTTTATCTGATCTTGAGTCCCTGTTGACCGACCTCTTATCCTGCCTTTCATAAGGGTGGTACCGACCTTTGCTCTGTGCAGCACCAGCATGTCCCTTAGACTCAAGCCTCTTCTGCCCGCTTAATAACTGAGTCTGGAAACAAAGTTGAAATATGAAGGGGGGCTGACCTCAGTGCTGTGAGAGTATCCGGCTTGATACCGGTCTTAAGATGGCTCAAATATGCATCTCGACGGACTAGGGTTAAGTTACCCATAGTGATGAAAATGAACTCTAACAAGTGTTCCATTGACTTTGCAGCCGCCTGTGTAATAGAGTTAAAATCCACCAAATAGTTCAGTTCCTCAGCTGCTGTAGATGCCTTTGTAGAGCCCTTCCCTTTGTTCAACTTGGCCAGCTTCCTACATAACCAGTCTTCAGTAGGCATTTTAACCGACACTTTGCCAGGAGTTACAGTCTTGGGCCCTGCAAAAGTCCTCAGATAACTCCCCTTCTTCAGTGTATAAATCCAAGGGTGGGTTATCCGACAACATGCTACCAGCCTCCGATGAAAGACTGGAGATACTATCTCGCCTTGACCTGTGAAGAGCAGGGGAGCCGGTGTCAGCAGGTTCAGATGACAGTGGCCGGTCGGTAGCAGCCGGCCGGTCAGAGTAAGGTCGGTCTAGGACCCCAATAACAGACACGCTTGACGGGTTGACAAGTTGATCAGAGTCCTGGGAAGGGGTTGGATCAGTAAGCTTTGCTTCACGTTTTTCCTTCTTAAGCTTATATGAAGGTGTAGCTAATTGTTGATCAGACGTGAGGCTATTACATATCTGGCAGTTAGACGTTTGTGGATCTGAAACACAAGGTTCCTTACCCTTTCCCTTGTCCCTGCATCGTGCGCAGTGAGAATGAGTGTCAAAATTAGCCACAACGTGTCCACATTTCCCTCGACGTTGGCCTGGAGAAGACATGATGTGTTTGATAAAATATGGCAGTAAAAATACGTTTCAGAAATCAAATTAACTGTTGAAATTCTTAAGAACATTCTGGCAGAAATAATTTCCGTGTAGACTAGTTCGCGCCAAACGAAAAAGATGCTATGACGTCACGCTGTCTATACAGGAAGAAAGTACAACACGCCATCTGGCAAAAAAAAGACGTCCCGAGTTTCACCTCCGGCAGGACCGGTACACTACAATCCACTCGCAAGGTGGCCTAGTTCCTGCTTCATTCGCCAGAGGGACGTGACGTCATAGCATCTTTTTCTTCCCCAGAGTTGAAAATTTGAAGCTGAAAGCGGGGAATCTCCCGTCTGTTAGGTAAGGTATTAACTAGTGCTGTAAGTCGTCAAGAAATACTAGAGTTGACATGTTGGAAATAAGAGACGACGGTGACGATAGTCGCACTAGTGTTGGTCAGACTTTAGAAGAAATACATTTTATTAATTAGCCGGTTTTAAAAAAAATCGAATTTTTATAGTTTGATCTTTGACCCTATCCGATAAATTACTGAATCTCATGAGAATTCCTATTTGCGGTTAAAAAATTGAGGGAAGCAACCATTGTTGTGTCCACTTGAAAGCTTTGACAACTTAAAAATGTGATTGTTTTCTTTAAAAGGCTAATTATCATAATATTTTATTAGGTAAGTAATATTTTGGTGTATTATAAAAGCTTTCATGAAAAATCGATCTTTATAATGTATGAACCGACAAGTCGTATTTTCAACACTCACAAACGACTATGACCAAGTCGAGCCGCATCGTTACTGCACTAGTATTAACTAATAAAAATTTGATTTACTAATTAAAATTTGCAATTTTATTGCGTTAATACAACTTACCTAACAGACGATAGCTAGAATAACTACCCAGTGGAAGGAGGGCAGCTTCCTTAGGACTAGATGGAACTCTATGTATAGGCAAACAAGCTCTGGCCTGGCTGACAAAGGAGCCACACCATGCCCTTAAGGCCCAAACTTAGTGCCCCCCCCCTCTTTTCTGCTCTGAGGGGAGGAAGAGAGGAAGAGTTCAGTCCTACAGATTCCCAATTCCAAGTAAACCCAAGCAAGAGTGGGATAAGGTCTCATACCCTGTGCATTTGGCACCTACGTAAAAAAACCTAAAACTAAGGAATAGGTCAAAAAAAGGAAGACCTATACCAAAAATGACTCATAACTGTTATGTACACCATATACAAGATAGGAGCACAGGAGGTTCAGTGATGGATCTGCTGAGCAGCCACCACAGTACCTAAGTGAAACAGCTCAGAGTCCGCCCAAGCAACATCTTTAAGATAGACTTGGGTAAAGGTGTTGTGGGACTTCCAGTGGCATGCTGCCAGGATTTGGTACAAAGAGATGCCACCCTGAAAAGCTTTGGAAGCCATGAAAGCTCTAACGTCATGAGCTTTAACTTGGTGCAAAGTTAGAGTCTCCTGATCTGATAGCTCATAACAAAGGATAACTGTCTGCTTAATCCAAGACGAGATCGTAGCAGGAGATATCCTTGGTGAATCCCTTTTTGAAGGAGACAAAGACCAGCTCTTTGCCCTGCCTTAGATCTTGTGTCTTGTCCAGATAATAGCGTAAAGCTCTCACTGGACAGAGAGCTATCCTCCTTCAGGGATTTATCCAGAGTAGGGGCCAAGGCTGGAATGACCACTGGAGTCACGCACTCTGGGCCCTCCTTCGCCACATGGTTCTTAGCCAAAAATTTGGGACGGGTAAAGGGACACTTTGGTCCAGTCAGCTTGGTGTCTAATGTTTTTGTTCAAGCAAGCATGTATTTCACCCCTACGCTTTCCAGAACCTAGGGCGAGGAGAAAAACTATCTTAAAGGTCAAATGCTTCAAAGACACCTTTCTGAGAGGTTCAAAAGGGGGTTTGGTGAGTTGATGCAGAACCAAAGAGAGGTTCCAGGAGGGAACCCCCCCCCCCCCCCCCCCCCCCTTAGGCCTATCTCTATGAAAAATGTCCAACAGGCAAGTCAAGTTTTCATCTTTGGTGACATTTAAGGAGGCATTGCCTAACTTGTCCACAATAGCTGACCTGTAACCATCAATGGTACTGGGTTGAAGATTCTTCTCCTGAAAAAGATGCAGGAGAAAATCGGCTACTGATAGATGGCGACCTGAAGTCCACCTGACTTGTTTCACACCATCTAACAAAAACGGCCCACTTTGCCTCATAGACTGATCTGGTTGAACGTCTTTGAGGAATTCAATTCGTACCGCCACTGGGCTAGAGAACCCCTGCTCCTTGATTGCCTTGGCTCTAGGAGCCAAGCGTGAAGATTGAGACTGGCTAGATCCCTGTGACGAGCCCTGTTGAACGGTTGAGTCACCAGATCTGGGAGGTTTGGGAGACAAAAGGGTATCTGGGACGACAGATCTACCAGATCCCAGAACCACGGCATGTTGGGCCAACACGGAGCTATCAGTATCACTCTCTTGTACAGATGATCTAACAATTTGCTGACCACTTTGCCCAGTAACGACACTGGGGGAAAGGCATATATGTCCAGGTCCTCCCAGGAGACTGTTGGAGTATCCACTGCCCAAGCATTGGGGTCTGGTACTGGAGACACAAACTTGGTTAGCTTGCAATTGTACCTGGTCGCAAACATGTCGACCGGGGGAAGGTGCCAGGTTTGACAAAGGAGGTTGAATACCTCCTGATGGAGGGACCATTCCGTCTGAATGACTTGGCCCTGTCGGGACAGTTTGTCCGCAATCACATTCAGATGACCTGGGATGTGTCTGGCCTTTAGAACAATGTGTCTCAGATTGCACCAGCACAGGAGACGCCATAGAAGGGCACAGAGTGAGCCTGACCTCATACCTCCCTCCTTGTTTATGTAAGCCACAACTGTAGTGTTGTCTGTGGCAATTAGAACAATTTTTCCCTGCACTATGTGTTGGAACCTTTAAAGGCCAGCAGTACAGCTTTTAATTCCAGGAAATTTATGTGCAACTGACTTTCTGGAACTGACCAGGAGCCGCTTGCTGTGAAGTCGCCTAAGTGAGCACCCCAACCTTCTTTTGAGGCGTATGTAAAGACCTGAAGGGCATGATGCAACGGATGCAGGGGTTGACCTTGTAAAACATTTGTTTCCTTGGTCCACCACTGAAGGTGTGGGTGAAGAGACCTTGGGACTGGGATCTCCTTTTCCAGTGACTCGGGAACCTTCCAATGTCTCTTGGGGTGCCACTGAATGGGTCTCATATGAAGTCTGCCCAGAGGCACCTGTTTCTCCCTTGCAGTGAGAAGGCCTATCAGCGACATGAACTTTCTGACCCGACAAGTCGGATTGGGCAGAATACAGGACACTTTCTGTAGAATTGACCCCCAACGGTTCTGGGTCGGTTTGACCAGTCCGTGTAAAAGGTCGTATTGGTAACCCACAAACTCGAAAACTTGTTTGGGTTCCAACTCTGATTTTTGAAGGTTTACTATCCAACCCAACTCCTGGCAAAGGGCGAGGAGGGATTGGGTGCCCTGGTGGCAGGATTCTCTGGTGGGGGCTCGAATGAACCAGTTGTTTAGGTACTGGTGGATCCTTATACGCCGACATTGAGCCATTAACTTGACCTCTTTGACCACACAAGTGAACTCCATAGGAGCTGTTGAGAGGCCAAAGGGAAGTGCCCGGAACTGGTATGTCTGGTTTTGGAAGTGAAACCGGAGGAATTTCCGGGACCGGGTGTGTACTGGTATGTGGAAATAGGCTTCGCTGAAATCCAGTGATGTCACCCATTCCCCTTGTTGTAAGATTTGAATTGTCTCTGGAGTCTCCATTTTGAATGTTTTTACGCTCAAAAATTTGTTAAGAGCACTGAAGTCCAAGACTGGCCGCCATTTCTGATTTGGTTTGGGGACAATGAATAACCTGTTGAAGAAAGCTAGAGAGGTCTGAACCCTTACCCTCTCTACCGCCTTCTTGATGATCAGTGCATGCAAAGCCTCCTTCAGGTAGAGGTTCCGGAGGGGGTTTGCATACCCACTGCTTATCAACGGGTCTCTCACCAGTGGAGGTCTGAGTTTGAATGGGAGGATGTACCCGTCCTTCAATATGGACACTTCCCTCTGATTTGCACCCAGGAGGGACCAAATCTGCCAAAAGTCTTGAAGACGACCTCCCACTGGTTTGACATGAGCAACATTGGGGGTACTGGGAACAGTTTGGGCAAAAACACAGTGATCTACAATAGAAACACCTTTCACAGGATTTATTTCTCTTTTTGACTTTGATGGACTTATGTCTTTCTTTTGCGACTGCCTTCGCACATTTAAGACAGAATGTACAGGACTGACAACAGGACACAATACAGGAGGTTGAACAGTCACAGAAAAGTCTTGTCTTGGAACATTTAGGACACAATTCGCTGACCGGGTCACTGGGACCGGGTTTAGTATGCAATAATTGTCATTTGTACTGTGCTTTTTCTTTAGAGGGCAGGTGCTGCATCTGGGCTGACCTCCTCTGCCTCTACCTCTACCGCGCTCCCCAAAGGACTTCCAAGCTGGCATTTGCCGGTAGATCCATCGGTCTGAGAAGCTTCCTGCCCATGTTTCCATGCAATAGGACGAGATGGAGGCTGAGAGGAAGTAGCAGAGGGTTTGGCTATTCTTGCAAACGTGCTGTTAAGTTTTGCAGCATCATTGGGCCAGGTAGTTGCATATCTGCCAGGTCTGGTAGTGTCTTTGGGTTCAGCCGGATGGATCCCATACCACCTGCTCTGGGATTTAGGACGGAGATATTGGTCCATGTGCAAACCCATCAGGCTCTGAGGATTTGGATGTATAACCTTCAATTAACACCAGATTGAGATTTTCCAGTTTTTTGCAATGCCAATCTTCCGGGGGAAGGACAGAAACTTTCCCTACAGGCTGTGCCCGGTGGCCAATCCAGGGGTTGTCCGCTCTTGTAGCAGGAGTATATTCTAAATCAGGAATGTGTGACCATCCCATGAAGGCACGTACACCTCTCACGATAGTTTTGATCTTTGCTTATAGCGCGGTCACTATCAGTATTGTCCTGTTCTGGCTGGTCTTCCAGCTAGGAAAGTTCACTCTCTTCAACTTGATCCGGTGGAGTGATATTCTGGGCAGAAGCCGGAAGCGGGTCCATAGAATGTTCATATGAGGCAGATACAGGACCGGCAGTGGCCGGATGAGCAAAGACCAGCTCCGGGTCAGATTCTTGATACAAATTGTCCAGTGGGGAACCATGTCCACAGAGGAAGTTGTAGCAGCCTGTTTTCGATCCGGGCCAGAAGCCGGACCGGCTTGGCCGGAAGGAACTGAAGAAATCATGAAAGGAGTTTGCGACAATGATCCAGCCGGTGGTTTATGAGCTACCGATACTTTCAACGGGGAAAACAAAGGCTGAGAAGCTGGCCAATAGTCGGGAGAGCTTCTAAACGCGCCATTCGAACTGACCATTTTTCATCTAAGTCTTGGAGTTCCTAGCGGAAGGAAGGTTGTGGCAAGGAAAGGTCAGTGGATGAATTAGGAGAAGAAACAGCAGGGTCCATGTCCTGAGATTCTACTGGAGATAACACTGTAACTGAGGCTGGATCCACCAGAGAGTCTTTACTTTTTTGTTTTTCTTTTCTAAGTTTTTAGGTTGGCGTGGCCAACTGAATCACTTGCTCTGGAGTTAAAAGTTCGCAATACTTACATGGAAGCTTAGAGATGCAGGGGTCATCACCCAAACCCTTATCCCTGCAACGCGCACAACGTGAATGCTTGTCAAAAGATGCCATAATATGGCCACAGGCCCCTTTTCGTTGTCCTGGTGATGCCTTGATAGTTAAAACACTAAATGACAAAACTTTGAAGAATCACAAAAAGAAGTCAAGGAAATATCCACAATATAAAAACTGTTAGCAAACAACACAACTTTTCAAATCACGTAAAACGAAAAAGATGCTATGACGTCGCGTCCCTCTGTTGAATGAAGCAGGAACTAGGCCACCTGGCGAGTGGATTGTAGTGTACCGGTCCTGCCGGAGGTGAAACTCGGGACGTCTTTTTCTGGCGTTTGGCGGGATCGGCTGGCACCAGAGTATAGCTATTGTCTGTTAGGTAAGGTTTATTAATGCAATAAAAATGTGTTTTCTACATAATTACGTTTTTTTGGTAAAAAAGAGGATCAAGTGCAAACCAATCAACAAATTTGAAACTAGCTCACCAGTAAATATTTGGAGCCCATCACGTGACCAGAAATTGGACTATAAAAGGCGGCAACAGGCAAGAGGGTTTTCATTGTCACATGAGATATTGTTAGAAGCGCGTCTCCCTCTGCTTGTTTGCACAGGATGTAAAAATTTTAATGAAAAATTTATATTTTATTTGGATTTTTTGTTGATAATCTGAAGCAGATACACATTTATTTCTCATATAATATTACAATCCCTTCAAATGCGTTTTCTACATAACTATGATTTTTGGGGAAAAAAAGAGGATCAAGTGTCCACCAATCAACAAATCAATAACTAGACCTACGCATCGGAGAACCGATGCAAATCTGTATCGACTGGAAAGACAACTCACCAAAGCCAGTGAACCATCGTTTGACCTTGAAGGAGGGGCCAAAGGTCAAATCTGACATCAGAAGATTCCCAGCACACGATTACCTACAGGTTGGTTTCACATTGCAAACCTCTAGGACCAATAATAAGGGAGATATAAGCACTTTTAAAGTCCGCTATGTGGGTTACTTTGGCACTCCGTGGATGATCTTGAATTAAGAGCTTCAAGGTCAAATGTCTGCAAGGTTGTAGAGGACATATATATCTGTTATACATATCACCTATCAAGACATTCAACCTTCTACCTATTAGAAACAGCCAACGGCGGCCATCTTGTTTTTCAGAATGAGGCTAAAAGCTTACCCCCCAATGAAGATATCCTGCAAATTTGGTGAACCTAGCTGATATAGTTTTCCTCGGAGAGCTTTAACACCGAAAATCTCTCTACGTGCAGCGGCAGCGGCGGCGTAGCGAACGCTAAACCAAAGTATCCACAATACTTCATGGATACAACTAGGTCAACAGTACATACTTGGATCCCATCACGTGACTAGAAATTTTAGTATAAAAGAGGTTTTTCATTGTCACTGGATATATTGTTGGAAGCTCATCAGGTATCTTAAGTTTTATTGATTTTTGGATATTTGGATCCCATCACGTGACTAGAAATTTTAGTATTAAAGCAAGAGGTTTTTCATTGTCACTGGATGTATTGTTGGAAGCTTATCAGGCATTTTAAGTTTTATTGATTTATGATTCAACCTGCTGACCCACCGACCTGTCTACCCGCCTACCTGTCTCTGTCTTACTTCTTTATCATATATTTCTTAGATATATTGACGGAACTGCTTTCATCTATTTCCGGGAGGGGAATTCTGCAATTTAGCCTAAACCTAAAATACTTTGCAATAGTTTTTGAAAGGGACGCATGCTCCGTGGTACGCACTAAAACATTAAAAGCTATTAAGGTTAGTTTCTCTAAATGGCAACCATAAAGGTATGGCAGTACTGTTGATCCAAGTTCTATAATGGTATCATCTGATGTGTCAATGTTACACATGGCATCCAGATTTACATCTGATTTTAGTAGAAGGTTAGCAGCACTGATTTTTCCCTTTTCCAAAGGGGTATGGTACAGTATCACAGCCTGTTAAGGCATGTAAGGGTAATAAAGTGACACACTTGCTTTTAAGTCTTGAAGCGGTTTCATTGATTCTAATTACTGTTCTATCATATATTTTCATAGAAACCTGGATAGTAATGTATGCTTCCAGACATAGTGCGCTAAAAGGACAAATACATCTGTATCATCTGCTTTAACCTGAACATACTTGATGCCTAGACAACACCCACAGGTTGATTCATCTTGTCAAAAGCCTGGGTTGGATCATAAATTTTGAAGAATCAAAGTTCCAACTTAAGAAATTGAATTTTTGGGTTACAAATTCGATCTCACTGTAGGGCTAGTCTTTCCAACTCAAAAGAAAATCGATTGCCTTCTCAAAAAGAGAGTTACCATGTTACACATCTCCAATGAAGCGCATGTCACAAGTTGTAAGCATGGCTTCAATGGAGAAAACAATACTATTGGGTTGTCTGCATAGGAGGCCAATCCAATTGTATCTCAAAACACACTCATCCTGGTATCCTCAGTGTCTCATATAATATTACAATCCCTTCAAATGCATTTTCTACATAACTATGATTTTGGGGGAAAAAGAGGATCAAGTGTCCACCAATCAACAAATCAATAACTAGGTCAACAATCCTGGTGCCAGTGTCTTAGGTTCTGAAAGAGTTACTTCATTGATGGACCAATCTTTTGAGTTTAAGGAGGTTCTCACCACTTCATCAGAAGGAACACAATCTTCTTCTGTTCACAAATGCTTCCCTAAAAGGTTGGGTTGCTCACTTAAAGCATCAAACATTCTAGGGCTAAAAGTAGTGTTTCTAGCTTTAAAATCATACGAAAATCAGGGTCTGAATCAAAATCTGCTGATTTCCAAAGACAATTCATCAGTGGTTTCCTATCTGAACAAACAGGGAGGCCCTCACTCTCAGGAAATGTGTGTCCTAATCTGGAGAATCATGGCTTGGACGAATGCCAGAGGGATTCAGGTTTGGGCAAAATGCATCCCAGGGAATCTAAATGTTTTAGCAGATTCTTTGTCCTGAAAAGATGGGGATTCAAATCGAATGGGCTTTGAATCATCAGGTGTTCAATCAAATCTGCCATTGTTGGTATCAATCAATGATAGATTTGTTTGCAACAGAGTTGAATCACAAGCTTCCAATGTATGTTTCTTCTGTCCCCGACGGTGAGACTTGGGAAACAGACGCATTCAACATCTCTTGGGAGGGTCTGGACAGGTATGTATTTTGTCCGGTTACCCTGATCCATCAGGTGATTCAAAAGTTGACCACTTACAGGTGCAAAAAAACATCATGGTTGTACTATGTACCAGGGTAACCAGGGATATCTTGGATTTAGGATCTTAAGGATTTGTCCACAAAACTTGCTCTAAGGCTTACTGTTTGGGTGAATCTGTTGACTCAGCCATTCAGCAACAGGTTTCACAACAATTTAGCTTACTTGAATCTTTATGCTTGGCATCTAGAGTCTGTCATGAACATCTTAGGAATATTCTCAAAGAAAGTGTTGAAGCAATTAAGGCGCCTCATAGAGTGTCTCCTCTAGGAGAATCTATGAATCAATGTGCTCCACTTTTGGGTAGTGGGGTGAAGAGATCCTGGGGGACATCTTCTATCCCACTATTACACGTGTAGCAAATTTCCTCAACTACTTGTTTAAGGAAAAGAATCTCAAACTATCTATTATTGCTGGCTACAGAACAGCAATTGCCGTTGGGTTGGGCTTGAAGGGTGAGGAAGTATCTAAAAGTCTTGACTAAAAAACTTGAATAAAAGACTTGAATTGACTGTTAGGGATATCTATCCCTCTTTGGGATATGTCATTGGTCATATATACTCTCACCAAACCACCTTTTGAGCCCTTGGGGAAAGCTTATTTTGAACTTTCAAGAGTTTTTCTTTTGACCTTGAAATCGGGCAAAAGAAGAAGTTATGATTGGACAAAATCTTCCCTTAGTTATAAGGAGAATTGGTCACAAATAACTCTTTCCCCATCAACTGCCTTTTGGCCAAGAACCCATTGGCTTCGGATGGGCCTACTGCAAGTAAGCCTGTGGTCATTCCAGCTTTCAAACTTCATTTGGACAGCAGTTTGATTCAAGATAGATCTCTATGGCCTGCAGGGGCTCTGAAATGCTACTTTGATAGGGCCAATGATTATACTCATTTCACCTTGAAGTTGGTTTACCATCCAAACCTCTAGGACCAATAATACGAGAGTTATAAGCACTTTTAAGTTTGGCTATCCTCGTTTGACCTTGAAGGAGGGGCCAAGTTCAAATCTGACCACACCAAAAGATTCCCAGCCCATGATTTCGTATAGGTTGGTTTACCACCCCAAAACTCTAGGACCAATAGTAACTGAGTTAAAGGCCTAATTTTAGCAAATTTTTTTCTCAATTATGGCCCTATTGATCCCAATACCGACTGGCGCCTAGATTTTTATGTCAGGAATATGTTTACCAAATTTGGTTGACCCACACCCAGTACTTTCTGAAAAAAAAACCTGGTGAAAAGGAATTAAAAACAAGCAATCAGTGCCCATGAACGGGCTCTGTGTCAGCTGACCATGTGTTTTGAGTTTCAGAGAAGTGAATGAAGAAAAGGAAAATGCAACTGTAAATGCAATAGATTTCAAGTTACAACCGATTTCCTCAACAGTAAAAATCTCTAAATGCAATAGTTTTCAAGTTACAACTCATTTACTCAACAGAGAGAACCTGAAAGTAGCTATTGCTCAACTATGCCATGAGCTACAGGTCTATAATTTCACTATCATATAGCTAACCCATAAGTAGGTGAATAACATATTTAAACAAAATTCTCTAAATGCAATAGTTTTCAAGTTACAACTGATTTACTAAACAGTAAGAACCTGAAAGTAGCTATTGCTCAACTGTGCCATGAGCTACAGGTCTACAATTTTACTATGTTACAGCTGATTCAAAAGTACATAAATAACATACATAAACAAAATTCTCTAAATGCAATAGTTTTCAAAATACAACTGATTTACTATAATTAAACAAAATTCACTAAATATAACAGTTTTCATGTTACAAGCAATTTACTAAAAAGTGATAACATGAAATTTGCTATTACTCGGCTATGCAATGAGCTACAGATCGGAATGTTATAACAAGTTACAACTGATTTACTCAACAGCGAGAACCTGAAAGCAGATATTGCTCAACCATGCAATGAGCTACAGGTCTACAATGTCACTATGTTATAGCTGACCCATAAGTACGTGAATAACATATTTAAACAAAATTCTCTAAATGTAATTGTTTTCAAGTTACAACTGATTTACTCAACAGTGAGAACCTCGAAGTAGCTATTGCTCAGCTATGTAATGAGTTACAGGTTTGCAATTTTTCTATCTTATAGCTAACCAAAAATTAGTAGAAGAATCACATATTTAAACAAAATACTGTAAATGTAATATTTTTCAAGTTACAACTGATTTACTCAATAGCTATATTCTGAAAATAGCTATTGCTCAGCTCTGCAATGGGCTACAGGTCTGCAAGTTCACTATGTTATAGCGGATAGAAAAGTGAATAATCTATTCAAACAAAATACTCTAAATGCAATAGCTACAAGTCTGCAAATTTGAAAATTTTAATTACTTAAATGTAGCTTTTATAAGCTACAAGCTTACCATGTGGGACTGAGTGCTGTTCTCGGATGGCCAAAGACATCCGGCCAACGTCAAAGAAAAAAAGACATTTATAGTTGGCCGTAGCCTCAGGTTGTCCTCTTGTGGAACTCTACGAGATCTCTTCCTACTTTCTCATTGCAATTTTTGAACCATACCCCTCAGCTGTGATACAGCAGGGAGGCAGGGTGGGACTCTCCTCAGTCCCACATGGTAAGCTTGTAGCTTATAAAAGCTACATTTAAGTAAAAAAAATTTCAATTTTATTGCGCTACTATAGCTTACCATGTGGGACTGAGTGCTGAATTCAACCGCCCGGTGGCGGGACTACAGATGAGACTGAAAGATATGCGTTTTTTCTTAGGTTTTGACGCAATAGATTAGAATGAATGTTTTGAAATACCAGTCTAAGTCCCATTTACAGTGCCCCAATCCCGAAGACCAGGCCTGTAATGAGCCAAAAACCTGAATAGAATGAAAGACAGTCCTAAACTGTCCAGATGTTTGATTGTAGGAGAGAAGTGTAGCCGTGCTCACTTACGAAGAGTAAGGTTCCTAGGACCAATCCACGAAAGAAGAACCCAGCCCAAGGGTTGGGGTTCTAATAATTTTTGCCACCCAAAATGAGATTAATGACAACCTTGATAAGTCCTAAATACATAATATACTTTATAAACTGAAACTAAAAATGACCTTACCCGTAACATCTTGAGAGGTAAACCTATACCTAGACCCTGGGATTAGACTCCTGAAGACTTGGTTGCAGCGGATGTGCGCCCCCCCCTTCTTTTCTTTCCAAGGATAACTGGTCTGAGGGGAAGGGTGTAGGACTTGTTGTGCCGCCACTACTGGACCCAGATACATGTTGTTGTCTGACCAAGTAAGGTCTTTTAGGTAAAAATTTGTAAATGTGTTGTGAGCTTTCCAGTGACAGGCTTGCATGATTTGGTCCACCGATACCCCACCGTAAAAGGCCTTAGAGGCCGCAAAGGCCCTAATGTCATGCACTTTAACTTTGATTAAGTCCAAGGATTGTTGGTCTGCTTGTTTATAACAAAGTAGAATGGTTTGTTTCAACCAAGAAGAAAGAGTAGCGGGTCTGATGTCTGAGGTGTGTCCTGTTTTAAAGGAGATGAAAAGGAGGCGTCAAGACCCTCTCAGGTCTTTGGTTCGATCCAAATAGTACCTCAGGGCCTGCACCGGACACAAGGTCCTGTCTTCTTTGAATTGTCCATCTACAATTGTAGTCAAAGCAGGAATAGTCACCGGAGACACACTTTGAGAACCTTCTCTTGCTAGTTGGTTTTTGGCTATGAAGTCAGAAGAAGGAAACAAGGCAACCTTTTCCCACTGGCCTAGATTAGATACTTTGTTTGCAACCCAGGCATGGATTTCGCTGCGGCGCTTGCCGGAGGCCAAAGCTAGCAAGAAAGCAGTTTTGAGAGTAAGATGTTTGAGGTATGTGTCTTTCATAGGCTCAAAGGGTGCTTTTGTGAGCTCATTGGAGAACAACAGAAAGGTTCCACTTAGGAAGATTTCTGGAACTTTTGGGACGATCCCTGTGAAAACTGGAGAGTAACCTGTGAAAGTCTGAGTTTTGAGAAATATGGTGCCCCGCTGGGTCCAAAGTGTGAACAATGACGGTCCTGTAACCATCAATGGTCGAGGGGCGTCTGTCTAGATCTTGGTACAGATACATGAAAAAGTCTGAGACTTGTTTCACAGAGGGAGTGGAGAAATCCACCGAATTTTCTCTGCACCATTTTTCAAATAGGGCCCACTTTGACTTATAGATGGTCCTCTCTGAGGAGCAGCAATTCTCTCTGCCACCTTCACAGAGAAGCCTTGTTCTTGGAGCTGTCCACTCCTAGACACCAGGCGTGGAGGTTGAGATGTTGTGGACTGCTGTGGAACACATAATTGTGGGACTGTTTGAGAAGAGTTGTTGACATCGGAAGTTGAGGTGGGATCTCTGTTACCTGGGGCTATTACGATGCCTGGGGGCTATTACGATGCCTGGGGCTATGACGATGATCAGGCAATGGCATTGCCTGATTTTTTGGACCACCCTGTGAAGGAGAGCCATTGGAGGGTAAGCATAGGCAGTGAGACCCATCCAGTTTATGTTCAGAGCATCTAAGTCCCAAGCATTTGGGTCTGGAAGTGGAGACATGTACAATGGAAGTTTGTGGTTCAGATGAGTGGCAAATAGATCTACACAAGAAGTGAACCACTTTTGACAGATCTGTTTGAACACCTGTGGATGCAGTGACCATTCTGTTGACTGCACTTGGTTCGAACTGGACAGGTCGGCCATCACATTCAGGCACCATGGAATGTGTCTGGCTTTCAATGTTATGTGATAGCACCATGTCATGATCTTCCACAGGAGAGCGCACATCTCTGCTGAGTGAGTTCCTCCTTGTTTGTTTATGTAGGCTACCACTGTTGAGTTGTCGGTTGCAACCAACACTGTTTGGTTCTGACACTGGTCCTTGAAGCTTCGAAGGGCCAGGGAGACCGCCTTCAACTCTAGGACATTTATGTGTAGCCTTTTTTACCGGTCTGACCACAGACCCTTTGTAGAACTTTGATCTAAGTGAGTGCCCCAACTTTCGTTTCAGGTGTCTGTAAAGAGTTGGATGCTGTGGTCTTTGGGATGAAGGTCTGCACCTCTCATCACGTTTGTGGGATTCTGCCACCAGTCTAGGTGTGCAGAAATGGTTTCTGTCCAAGGAAGGAGGTAGTCCAGCAAGTGAGGATATCTCCAGTGCTGCTTGAGATGAAACTGAAAGGGCCTCGTGTGAAGGCGTCTCTCCAGGACCCTTTTCTCCATTGAGGCAAGCAACCCAATTAGCAACATCAAACATCTTGCAGTCAAAACATGTTTTGACTTGAGTCGTATAATCAAATCCTGAAGTTTGAGCCATCTCTCTTGAGTGGGTTTTACAAGGGCTGAATCTAGATGGTATTCGTAGCCCACAAATGAAAACACCTGAGTAGGTTTTAGTTCTGATTTTTCCTGATTTATTATCCACCCCAAGGACTAGGTTAGGTCTACCACTGCCCGAGTGTTAACTTGGGCTTCCTCCTGAGACTGGGACCTGACCAGCCAGTCGTCCAGGTATTGGTGAAGTCTGGGTACTCTGGAGAGGGCCATTAGCTTCACTTCCTTTACAATCATTGTAATGACCTGGGGGGCTGTGGCTAGTCCGAAAGGGAGGGAGGTGATCTGGAACACCTGTGACCTGTGGCAAAACCTTAGGTATTTCCTTGAGTTTGGGTGGATGGGGATGTGAAGGTAAGCGTCTGATTGACGATACCTATTCCCCTGGAATCAGGGAGGTCCTGATGGCCTCTGGAGTTTCCATTTTGAACTTTTCTACGTGTAGAAAAGTGTTGAGCCTGCTTAAGTCTATGACCGGCCTCCACCTTTGGTGAGGCTTGGGGACTAGAAACAGGCGACTGTAAAACCCGAGAGATTATACATTTTCCACCCTTTCTATTGTGTTCTTTGACAGAAGAGACTGGATACAAGTGGCCAGAGCTTGATCTTTTTGACGGGCCTGGTATTCTGACTGAATCAGAGGGAATCTGACCAGAGTTGGTTTTGAAATGAATGGCAGTACGTAGCCATTGGTGATAATGTATAACACGTTGGAAGAACATTTGTTTGTTTGCCAGTCTCTTCTGAAAGAACGGAGGCGACCTCCAACTGGTGGACTGAGAGAGGCTTTTAAGGAGTCACTGGGGGGAGGGGAGGGGTTTCCACGTCCTCGTCTCCTAGAGTGGGGTCGAAAACGGCCCCTGGAGCCACTGAAGTTCGGTTTCCCCCTACCTGAGGAAAACGATTGGTTACTGCTTTGTGAGGAGTTGCCCCCATAGGGGCATTTCCTGTAGGAGCCTCTTTTCTTGTTGTGGGACCATGAAAGGGCTTATTTTGATAGGGTCCGAAACCTAAAGTGTCTTTAGAGGTGCCTTTATTGAGGAGGACGTCTTCTCCCTCCTTCACAAGTTGAGACTTGAACAAGGAAGAATGCCAAAAGGGCGAGTTCCTGAGTTCTTGGCATCTCGTTTCGCCTAGATGTGGTTGTAAAAGGGTCATTTCAGCTTCGCGCCTTAGCAAGCCGGTTTTACCCATAGTATAGAGCTCCCTATGGAGTATATGGGCTAAGGATTTGCTGAGGCATGGAAGAGCTCTGTGTTGAATAAGAACAGTCTTATTCCATATAAGTATTCACAGGCTTGTTCATATCCACGTTTGGCTGCTCTCTCAGGATTGGCACCTTTTTGGATTTGAGACTTAACCTTCTTAAAGGTTGATTTCAGGCTATGTTGGCACTTCTCAAAAGTGGCACTGCAAGAAGATGAAGTCTTGGCAAAGGCAGCAGTAATGTTGAGTGGATATATTCTGTCTAGCTTGATGTTCCAATTCCTTAAGAATTGGTAGGGGGATCCTTGGCCATAGGGGCCCCAGGGGGTTTAGGAGTAATACAGATTTTGGCAAAATCCGTATTCAACTCCTGCATTTTCTCCTCTTAACAGGGCTGTCCCACCTTGTACCACTTAGCAGTGGAAGGAGGAGGTTTGATGTATTTACCCTCAGGTAAATTAGCGGCCTGGAAATCATGCTCAAATTTATCAAAAGCATCTTTGATAACTGAGCCGAGGGGGAGCATAGAGGAAGGGCCTCTAGGCCTGAGCTCCTGACGGCCATTCTCATCGTCCAGACCCATGACTGAGGTGGAGGACCTAGGCATAGACTCCCTGGGATCAGGGAGGGAAAGAATGCGCCTGAAGGTGTCCACTTCCTCAGCATACCGAGGAGGAACGTCAGACGAAGCTACTTCCCTATAAGGGGGGTCTGGATTGTGTTGAGGTTGGTCTTGATCAGAGAGAGCCCCAGAAGGCTTTGAAGACCTGTGTCTGGGTGCAGAGGACTGATCCTCCTCTGAAGATGATGACACGTATCTGGACCTCACCTTATGTTTACTCTTGTCAGCATGTTTTTTAGGTTTAGAAGATGAAATCCGAGGTTCATCAGATTCATCTGTTTATTGATCCGAGGCGGACCTCGGTTCAATGTCATGCCTTTTATGAGGGTGACAGTGCTTTTTAGGTCTATCCGAGGCCTTCTTAGAAGGCTCCTCGGATAGGCCTGAATGCTGATCTGATGCGTTATGATGATCAGCACCGAGACGTGGGGGAAGAGCAGGACCATAGTCCACTTACATTTCCTCAACAGAGTGTGAGGTAGGCCGAGGTCTCACAGGGGGTAGGTCCAGGTTAACAGCTTGATTGGAGGGTCCAGGCTTAGAAGCTGAAGCCGAGGTCTGATCCACCTCCACTTGTTTTTAGACGTCTTCTGAAAAGACGTAAATTCGTCTCGGAGAGACTGAAAAGCTTCTAACATAGATGCCTGGAAGGACCCCATTTGCTGCTGTAAATGGATGCTAAGTGCTGTAAATGGATGCTAAGTCTTCGGCTGTAAGGCAGTACCTGGGGTGGGTGGGACAGATTTTGCTGGCGTTTTCAAAGAGAGTGACTCGAAGGGTAGGGGCTGAGGACGTGGAGGAGAGGTAAATAAGTTGGCTGCAGCACTCTCAAGGTCTGCCGGAGATCCAGTAAAGGATTCAACGTCCTCATCCCCTAAGAGATTGAGTTCATCATCTTTAGAACTAGTAGTGTCTTTCTTTTGATTTTTGACATAGCATTTTCTGTGTGTAATTTTAATTGCTCTTCGGTGAAAGAAGCACAGATTTCACAGCGGGATTCAAACGTGACACAGGGGTCATCATCCTTGCCAGATTCCCTACAGGTAGGACAGTAATTGTGAGAAGCAAACGCAAAGCAAAAGTGCCGACACTTGACAGATCTCGGCTTATCTTTATTTGTTTGGTGGGAAGACATCTTGAAACGCAATAAAACGTTAGATGACAAAGACCTGTACCGAGGAAAACTCAAAAACACCAAAATAAGAAAAAACTATAAATAGGGCGCCCTGTTGATAGTAGTTGCGACATATGAATAGAAACAGGATAGCATAGATTGTTTATTTGGGGTTTTACGACGCTTTCAACACTGTACAGGTCATATCACGACGGGTAGTTGGAAGGGCAGAGGAAACCAGTACATAGAGTTCGCTAGGGTTGTGTACTGTAAACTGCCGACCAACGGCAAACAACTACCAGCTTTCCCACTTACGGCCATGACGGGGATCGATCCCCGGCCGCAGAGGTGGGAGGCGAGAGTGTTACCACTCTGCCACCGTGGCCCCGGGATAGCATAGAAGAACACACATTATGATGTGTAATGTCCACCCCATGAACCTTTTACAAAAATTGTACAGTAGTCTTACAAGACCCTGTTTCATTTGTAAAATATATCAATGATGCCTAAATATTTATAGTATACATGTAAATTATTTCAGCTTCATGCCTTTTTGCATTGGTTGGGTCGAAAATTTCGATGAAATCGCTCTATCTTGCATGGTTAAGGGTATAGAAGCAAATTTGTGTTTTTCAATTTTTGGCAAAAATTTGAAAATTCAAAATGGCCACCATTTTTGGGAAGAGGAAAATTTTTTGAAAATTGCCAAGAGTACATTCCTTAGATACCCTGTGGGTCGAAAATTTCGACGAAATCGTTCTATCTCGCACGGTTAAGGAGATAGAAGCAAATTTGTGTTTTTTCCATTTTGACAAAAATTCGAAAATTCAAAATGGCCGTCATATGTGGGAAGAGGAAATTTTTTGAAAATTGCCAAGAGTACACTGCTGAGATACCCTGTGAGTCGAAAATTTTGACAAAATCGCTCTATCTCACACGGTTAAGGAGATAGAAGCAAATTTGTGTTTTTTCCATTTTGGCAAAAATTCGAAAAAACAAAATGGCCACCGTTTTTGGGGAGAAATTTTTTTTTTGAAAATTGCCAAGAATACATTGCTCTAAATACCCTGTGGGTCAGCAACAGCCTCAGTAAAAAGGCCAAAACCCGCCAAATTAACACTTTCACATTGACAATTAAATACCCCAAGTTAAGGCTATCCTGTTTAATGTTGAACTATTTCTTATTAATTCAGCTTTCTTTCAGTTATATAAATATTAATGAAGTGAAGAACAAAGTGTGGGAACACGATTACACAAAACATTTTGCAAGTTTTATAATTACTTTAAAGTCAGGAAATAGCTTTCTGAAGTTTCTGTTTAAGTGAAGCATTTCAAAGAAATAATGTTTTTCTGTCATTATGGCCTGTAGGGGTGTAAATTTAGGAGTCTTAGTGTCACAAAATATCTACAGGTAGACATTTGGTTTTATACTATATATCTTTAAAATGAAAATAAAAATTAAAATAAATTGTTGTTGTTATTTTACCTCTTCATACAAATATATGAACAACAAATACCAAAGTCATTTGCACGATAAATGTGATCCATGTTTGGTCACCTTAAATATACCACATGCCTTCCTTCCATGGCATAAAACATGTATAAAAGAAAAACAAACCCCACTTTTCCACACACTACTACAAAGAAAAATGTGTCACTAAAATTTTGAATGATTTAGATTTTTATTAAATTTAGGTATTTGGTTACAATAATGGAAAATAAAGAAAAAAAATTATATTATAGGATTCTTAATTTTTTAACTGTCTAACTTTACATTTCATTAAAATTCAAAAATACTTTTATTGACAAAAAGTAAATCTTCCAAATTAATCTCCTTGTTTTTTTTTCAGCATTGTGTATTACATTATGTCCTCATGTAGAACAGTTTAGTAATAATTATCTGTCACGATAGATGGGCTTCTCCTTTCTTTTTCTCGCTCATCTTGCACGTTTTATCTGTAACTAAGGCGTAGTAATATGAGAAAATTACTATAATATATTAAAATACATATCTTTGATTAACCTTTGACTTTTTCTGCAAATGTTGTGTCTTAACTTTAATTGTAATATTCATCTCTATACTTGGTAACTTATGTATATCTTAAGGTGGAGCATTGAGAACTATAACTTTGAGAATATCAAGAAAAAGAAGGAAAAAGAAAACAGTATATATAAAAACCCTAAATATTATGTCACTACATGAGGTGAGAGAAAAAAAAAACATGCACTGTCAAAGTCGTGAATTCAAAGCACAGAAAGTATTGATTTTTCCCAAGTGACAGTTGTGTATCATGAGGAGAAGGCCAGTAAATTCTATTGATTTTTTGTTCATGCTTGGTTGACGGTTTCTGTGTGTCCATTTTCTAGACAAAATAAAAAGTGATTCCAAAGTTTTTACATTAGGCCGGAGATAAGGGGTACGCCAGTTTATTTCATGCAGGAAATAAATACTGTAAATCAAGAATACTTTACAAGAGCTTTCTGCTACAAAGTACACCTATAGTACACACAAATATGACTCCCCCTCCCCTCAGTAACCAGTGACTTGGTAAAAATCAATAAATTCTACCACATGCATATCTCAACTGAGAAGAGATACACCCATACACACACCTGTGTGAGTTGTGGGCAGATAGACAGATAGAAATAGACTTAAACCTTACATTTACACTTGTACTACTTGATGTGTGAGGAGATTTCCAAGAAATCCAGTGTTGGTTTTGTGTGGTTGGCTGCGTGAATGGCTGGTTTTAATGTTTGTCATGTGTGGATTGCAGTTAGGTAAAATTCTCTGATTGTAAACAATGATAGCCCCTTAAGGGTGAACTCAATCTGTAATATGCAAAACACAATGCATAATTAAAGGCTCAGCCACGGGGAAAGAAAACCAGTAAAAAAAATGACGGCACACTGGATTGTATTACCACAGGAGGCATGTTGTAGTCAATGTGGTGGCCCATTGGGGCCCAATAAAGTCAAGTTGTGGTGGCCTTAACTAAAAAGGGGGGCCCGGGGCCACCGCGAATTTCGCACGCTGTCCCACATGGTAAGCTTGTAGCTTATAAAAGCTACATTTAAGTAATTAAAATTTTCAATTTTATTACGCTACAATAGCTTACCATGTGGGACTTAATGCTGAATTCAACCGCCCGGTGGCGGGATTACAGCTGAGACTGGAAGATATGTCATTTTTTCTAAGATTTTGAATTAATATGTATAGAATAGTGCCAGAAATACCAGTCGGAGTCCCATTTACAGTGCCCCGATCCCGAAGACCGGGCCTGTAACGAGCCAAAAACCTAAATAAAATGAGAGACAGTGCTGAAACTGTCTAGATGTTTGATTGTAGGACGGAAGTGCAGCAGTGCTCACTTCGAGGTCTAAGGGTCCCTGAGGGCCCTTCACTAGTGACTGACCAACCCATGGTTGGACATCTCATAAATTTTTGCAACCTGAATATGAGATTAATGACAACTAAATAAGTCCTTAATAGAAATTACTTGATAACTGAAAAACAAAAATGACCTTACCCATAACATCTTGAAGGTAAAGGAATACCTAGATCCTGGGAGAGACTCCTGAAGACTTGGTTGTAGCGGATGTGCCCCCCCCCCCCCTTTTTTCTTTCCGAGGACAACTGGTCTGAGGGGAAGGATCTAGGACTTGTTGTGCCACCACTACGGGTCCCAGATACATATTGTTGTCGGTGTCCGACCAAGTAAGGTCTTTTAGGTAAAAATTTGTAAATGTGTTGTGAGCTTTCCAGTGACAGGCTTGCATGATTTGGTCCACCAATACCCCACCGTAAAAGGCCTTAGAGGCCGTGAAGGCCCGGATGTCATGAGTTTTAACTTGGAACAAGTCCAAGGATTGTTGGTCTGCTTGTTTGTAACAAAGTAGGATGGTTTGTTTCAACCAGGAAGAGAGAGTAGCGGGTCTGATGCCTGAGGTATGTCCTTTCTTGAAGGAGATAAAAAGGAGGGAACGAGACCCTCTCAGGTCTTTTGTTCGGTCCAGATAATACCTCAGGGCCCGTACCGGACACAGGGTCCTGTCTTCCTTAAATTGTCTATCTACAATGGTAGTCAAAGCAGGAATAGTCACCGGAGATACACTTTGAGAACCTTCTCTTGCTAGTTGGTTTTTGGCTATGAAATCAGAAGAAGGGAACAAGGCAACCTTTTCCCATTGGCCTAGATTAGATACTTTGTTTGCGACCCAGGCATGGATTTCGCTGCGGCGCTTGCCGGAGGCCAAAGCTAGCAAGAAAGCAGTTTTTAGAGTAAGATGTTTGAGGTCTGTGGCTTTCATGGGCTCAAATGGTGCTTTTGTGAGCTCGTTGAGGACAACAGAAAGGTTCCACTTGGGTAAATTTCTGGAACTTTTGGGACGATCCCTGTGAAAACTGGAGAGTAACCTATGAAGGTCTGCATTGTGTGCAACATGTTGGGCCATTGGGCCCAAAGTGTCAACGATTGCAGTCCTGTAACCATCAAAGGTCGAGGGGCGCCTGTTTAGGTCTTGGTACAGGTACATGAAAAAATCCAAGATTGTTTCACAGATGGAGTGGAGAAATCCACCGAATTTTCTCTGCACCATTTTTCAAATAGGGCCCACTTTGACTTGTAGATGGTCCTTGTTGATGACCGCTGAGGCGCAGCAATTCTCTCTGCCACCTCCACAGAGAAGCCTTGTTCTTGGAGTTGTCCGCGCCTAGACACCAGGCATGGAGGTTCAGGTGCTGGGGGTTGTTGTGGAACACATACCTGTGGGACTGTTTGAGTAGGGTCGTTGACACTGGGAGTTGTAGTGGGATCTCTGTTGAGAGCTGCACTAGGTCCCAAAACCAGGGCATCCCTGGCCAGCCTGGGGCTATTATCATGAGGCAATAACATTGCCTGATCTTTTGGATCACCTTGTGAAGGAGCCGTAGGAGGGAACGCATAGGCCGTGAGGTTGGTCCAGTTTATGTTTAGAGCATCTATGTCCCAGGCCCTTGGGTCTGGGATAGGAGACACGTACAGTGGGAGCTTGTGGTTCAGGTGAGTGGCAAATAAGTCTACATGAGGTGTGAACCACTTCTGGCAGATCTGTTTGAACACCTGTGGGTGCAGAGACCATTCTGTTGACTGCACTTGGTTGGACCTGGACAGTAGGTCGGCCATCACATTCAGGCACCCTAGAACGTGCCTAGCTTTCAATGTTATGAGGTAGTGATGGCCCCAGGTCATGATCTTCCACAGGAGAGCGCACATCTCTGCTGAGTGTGTTCCTCCTTCTTTGTTGATGTAGGCTACCACTGTTGAGTTGTCCGTCGCAACTAACACTGTTTGATTCTGGCACTGGTCCTTGAAGTCTCGAAGGGCCAGGGAGATCTAGGACATTTATTTTTTCCCCGATCTGACCACAGACCCTTTGTGGAATTTTGGTCTAAGTGAGCGCCCCAACCTTCGTTTGAGGCGTCAGTAAAGAGTTGGATACTGTGGTCTTTGGGATGAAGGTCTGCACCTTTCATCACGTTTGAGGGATTTTGCCACCAATCTAGGTGGGCTGCAATGGCTTCTGTCCAAGGAAGGAGGTTGTCCAGCGACTGAGGATATCTCCAGTGCTCCTTGAGATGAAACTGAAAGGGCCTCATGTGAAGGCGTCCCTCCGGGGCCATTTTCTCCGTTGAGGCTAGCAACCCAATTAGAGACATCAAACATCTTGCAGTCAAAACACGTTTTGACTTGAGTCGTAGGATCAAATCCTGAAGTTTGAGCCATCTCTCTTGAGTGGGTTTACAAGGGCTGAATCTAGGTGGTATTCGTAGCCCATGAACAAAAAACACCTGAGTAGGTTTCAGTTCTGATTTTTCCTGATTTATTATCCACCCCAAGGACTGAGTTAGGTCTACCACTGCCTGTGTGTTCACTTGGGCTTCCTCCTGAGACTGGGACCTGATCAGCCAGTCGTCCAGGTATTGGTGAATTCTGAGTCCTCTTGAGAGGGCCATTAGTTTCACTTCCTTTACGATCATTGTAAAGACCTGGGGGGCTGTGGCTAGTCCGAATGGGAGGGAGGTGAATTGGAACACCTGTGACTTGTAGCAAAACCTTAGGTATTTCCTTCAGTTTGGATGGATGGGGATGTGGAGGGAAGTGTCCGACAGATCTATCGACGATACCCACTCCCCTGGAATCAGGGAGGTCCTGATGGACTCTGGAGTTTTCATTTTGAACTTTTCTACGTGTAGCAAAGTGTTGAGCCTGTTTAGGTCTATGACTGGCCTCCACCTTAGGTGAGGCTTGGTACTAGGAACAGGCGACTGTAAAACCCGAGAGATTTTACATTTTCCACCCTTTCTATTGCGTTCTTTGACAGAAGAGACTGGATACAGAGGCCAGGACTTGGTCTTTGAAGGGCCTTGTATTCTGACCGGGTCAGGAGTCTGACTGGACTTGGATTGAAAAGAATGACAGGATTTGTTTGCCAGTCTTATCTGAAAGAACGGAGAACTCCTACTGGTGGACTGAGTGAGGCTGGAGGAGTCATTGGGGGGGGGGGGGGAAGGGTTTTTATGCCCTCGTCCCCTGGAGTGGGTCGAAAAGACCTTGGAGCCTCGGCTACTCGATTTCCCCCTACCTGGGGAAAACGATGGATACTGCTAGGGATGGAATGACCCCCATTGGGGTGGTTCCTGTAGGAGCCTCTAGATGTGGGGAATTGGAAAGGGTTGATTAATAGGGCCGAAACCCTAAGTGTCATTACAGGTGCCTTGATGAGGGACTCCTGTCCCTCCTAAAGTAGTGTGAATGGAAACTTTAAGATCTAAAGATCCAGTATCTCACCTGAATTCACCATACCCCTTCTGACTACTTATATGCACCATGAAATTGAGTTTGACCTGTCTGGTAGTAGCCTTGCTACTGTCTTAACATATATCCATAACCAGGTTGTATTGAGAAGAACCTAGTGGAGAGCAGCCTAAAGCTCAACTCTAGCTGACCAGAAGGGAGGAGGGGCTTACCCAAGGAGGGAGATACAGGTTTGAAAACTTGTGTTCAAAACAAGGTTGTTCCAGTTTAGGGGAAAATAACAGCCCAACTTCCTGTTGGCTTAGTAAATCTCGGATGAACTAAAATGTTATCTGGCTTCAGATTTAAGCAGGGATCTGATCCACCCTGGAGAAAGAAGTTGGATATTATAATTTCTATGTAAGCTTTCCTTAAAGCAAGCTTCCATGTAAGCTTTGCCTTTCCTTCTTTGAAGGAACTACACAACTGGATTTACGTAAGTAAATCGACAGTGACACAAGGTCACCTGCCCCACCCGCCTCACTGCAGGTAGGGCTAGTTGTGAGATAAGGAAAGCAGAAATTACACAGAATTTTATTAAATAACATAGAATCTAAAAGGCAAGTACAATATTTCTTATATTATAAAGCTGGATGAATTAAAATAATGGGAAACCAAGGTTACCTTAGTTTGAAGAAACACGTAATGTCTAGACGATTAGATGAAGGATTCTATTCCTGTTTATTTAAGAATTAACATTATAAATGGTCAATAATACAGGAAAGGAGGGATAAAATATTTAATTTATTGTATTTTATTCAATTTATTTTATTTTATTTTATAAACGTAGTGTAAGAAACCCGCGTCTCTCAGTACACGCGGTCTAGCGTGACGTCATCACAGGGGTTTCCCCCAGGATTCCCCAAGTTAGTTTCATGCTTTATATGGTATTTTAACCCTTAAAAGGGCCAATACTGTTGAAGAAATCTTGTTATTTGATTTCAACAGGCATATATTCCTGTATATAAACTACCAACACGAGACGTGCATTACAAGAAATTGCTGTCTCGACAATAAAAACGGAAGTTGTTTCTGATGATTTTACTCGACCAGGACTCGTTTGTGTTACATTTATACACTTTTAAACCCTAAAAGGGGTCCAATAATGAAGCAGATAGGGCTTAAATATTTTATTTTATTTTACTGACAGGCATATATATATATCCTGTATTAGAAACCACATAAACGAGTCGCCATTGTTTTACGTGAACCCGGAAGTGGACTTCAGTTGTAAAATATAGTAAAGATACTTATCTGAACTATGAAAAGACATCGAATTGTGATTCTATGCAATAAAATAAAGAAACTGATGTAGTTTCCAGATCCAACGACAAGTATATCCTTGTAAAAATGAAATAATATTCCTTGTAAAATAAAGCATTGTCAATTCGCGTGGCCAACGAGAAAGTAGGGTGAGAGGTCAGAGGTTATCATGTGACGACACCTAGCAGTATATCCGGTGGCTAACAAGAACTGTCTTTTTTTTTAAGACGTTGGCCCCGGGTGTGGCAACCCGAGAACAGCATTAAGTCTCACATGGTAAGCTATTGTAGCGTAATAAAATTGTATTTTGTCATTTTTTGGTAAAAATTCGAAAATTCAAAATGGCCGCCATTTTTGGTGATTGGAAAACTTTTTCAAAAATGCCAAGAGTACATTTCTCAGATACCCTGTGAGTCGAAAATTTCGAAGAAATTGCTCTATCTCGCACGGTTAAGGAGATAGAAGGAAATTTGCAAATTTAATAAGTAAATTAAATTTTTATAAGTTAATACCCTATCCAATGGACAATTGCTTATCCGGTCGGCGCAGACCGGCCCGCCAAACGCCAGAAAAAGACGTCCTGTGTTTCCACCGGCTGGCCGGTCCCAGTACTGTGCATTCGCTAGGTGGCGCATGGTATTTACTTCCTGTCTAGACAGCATGACGTTGTAGCATCTTTTTCGCTGTCTAAACCTATTAGACCCCTAGTAAGCTGATAGCGGGGTCGGTGGGAGGGTCTTGTGTGTCCATTGGATATGGTATTAACTTATAAAAATTTAATTTACTTATTAAATTTGCAATTTTATTGCGTTAATACTTCCTATCCAATGGACAATTGCTGAATAACTACCGCTTGGTTGGCGGGTAAGTTACTAGGGACTTATGTGAACTCACAAGTAATAGCAAATTTTAACCTACGGTCTAGGCTGACTTCGTCAGGAGACCTATAGGCCCAGGCCTGGGTTGACGTCAAGGTCAGGAAACCCTGTAAGGCCATGGTCGGTTGCCAGCAGCTGGTTACCCGGGGCTATACCGCCGTCGCCCCCCCCCCCCTTTTGCAGACCTCCTCTGAGGTAGGGGAAGAGAGGGATGATTTCAGTCCCAGAATGCAAATAAACCTCCCGAAGGAAGCACGCCACACTTAATTCTTATGTACATGAAGAACTGTTTATACATATATACAAATCTCCTCAATCTAAGGGCCACTTGTGGTTCTGCTGAGCAGCCACTACCGAGCCCAATTGGTAAAGCTCTGAATCAGCCCAAGCCCCGCCCTTCAGATAGAACTGTGTGAAGGCATTATGTGACTTCAGTGGCAGGCTGACAAGACTGTATCTAAGGAAACTTCCGACCGGAAGACCTTAGAAGCATCAAAGGCCCTGACATCATGGGCTTTAACCTGATGTAAAGAGTGGGCCTCCTCGTCAGAGAGCTCATAACATAGGATCACAGTCTGCTTGATCCAAGAGGAGATAGTGGCAGGTGAGATGTCAAAACCTTTCTTAAAGGAGACAAAAACCACCTCCTTATTCCGCCTGAGGTCCTGTCCAAATAGTAGCGCAATGCTCTGACTGGACAGAGGGACCTGTCAGACTTGAGGGATCTATCCAGGGTTGGGGGCCAGGGCTGTTATACCCCTGGGGCCACACTGTCTGGACCCTCTTGGGCCAGCTGATTCTTGGAGAGTTGGGTGACGGGTACAGGGACACCTTGCCCAGTCGGATTGGTGTCTAATATTTCTGTTTTGCCAAGCATGTATCTTACTTCTACGCTTGCCCGATCCAAGGGCCAAGAGGAAAACTGTCTTGAAGGTCAAATGCTTCAAGGAGGCCTCTTTAATTGGTTCAAAATGACCCTTGTCAGCTGGTGCAAAAACCAGGGAGAGGTTCCAGGAGGGGATTCCCTTCCGGCCTTTGGGTCTGTCTCAGTGGAAACTATCCAGGAGACGAGCGAGATTTTCATCCTTACTGATCTTGATGGGCGAATTTCCCAGTCTATCAGTAATGGCTGACCTGTAACTATCAATGGTGCTGGGCTGCAAATTCCTGTCCTGGAACAGGTACATAAGGAAGTCAGCAACTGACTTTACAGGGGGGCCCCCGAAGTCCACCTGAGGAGTGATACATCACATGTATAAAGGCCAACTTGCCTCATAGACTGATCTGATTGATCCCCTTTGAGGAGCCTCAATTCTTGCTGCCACTGCCTCAGACAAGCCCTGCTCCTCGATTGCTGAGGCTCTAGGAGCCATGCATGAAGATTAAGATTTGTGTGAGGGATCTGATTGAATGGCTGTCAACAGGTTGGGCCGATTGGGCAGGCTCAGTGGGATTTGACTGGACATGGCCACTAGATCCCAAAACCAAGGCATGTTGGGCCACCCCGGAGCAATCAGAATGATTCTCTTGCATGGGGAGTCCTGCAACTCCTCCACCACTTTGCCCAATATGGTTGATGGTTGGAAGGTGTATGCTTCCAGATCCTACCATGGCCGACTGAGCGTATCCACTGCTGTGGCCAGGGGATCCGGTACCGGTGACAAAAACAGATGCAACTTGTTGTTGAACCTCATGGCAAATAAGTCTATTTGAGCTGGTGCCACCTGCTGCAGATTGAGTGGAAGACCTCTGGAAGGAGAAACCACTCTGTTTGGATGGTCTGGCCTAGCCTGGATAGCTTGTCCGCTACCACATTCAGCCAGCCTGGAATGTGTCGGGCTTAGAGTCACTTGTTTCCTGGTACACCAGGTCAAGATTCTCCATAGTAGGGCACAAGTGGGCCTGACCTCATGCCTCCTTCCTTGTTTATGTATGACACTACTGTGGTGTTGTCGGTTGCTACAAGTACTATCTTATTTGAGCAAAGGTCTTGGAACTCTTTTAAAGCCCGAAAGACTGCTTTAAGTTCTAGATAGTTATGTGCAGCTTGCTTCCCGGAAGGGACCCGGTTCCTCCTGCAGTGTGCTCGTTTAAGTGAGCGTCCCACCCTGCTATTGATGCGTCTGTAAATATTTGCAGAGCATGCTTTAATGGGTGTAATGGTTGGCCTGTAAGTACATCGTCTTCCTTCAGCCACCATTGTAAATGGGGGTGCAGGGACCTGGGGACTTGGATCACCTTTTCTAGTGATTCTGGTACCCTCCAGTTGTTTTTGAGATGCCACTGTATGGGTCTCATATGAAGTCGGCCTAGATGAACTTGCTTTTCTGTAGCTGTTAGTAACCTATCA
Organism: Sabellastarte sp. h YS-2021; assembly: GCA_964017235.1. Taxonomy (NCBI): domain Eukaryota; kingdom Metazoa; phylum Annelida; class Polychaeta; order Sabellida; family Sabellidae; genus Sabellastarte; species Sabellastarte sp. h YS-2021. The sequence continues at coordinate 61,393,945 of OZ024929.1, read as the reverse complement.
AGGACATGAATTCCCGGACCGGGCAAGCCGGTAGGGATAGCAGTTTAAACATAGTCTCTTGAAGGTTCTGCCACCGGTCCAGAGTCAGTCGGAACCGATCAGACCTGAAGTCGAACTGGTAGCCTACAAAATTGAAGTGTTGTTTGGGCTCCAGCTCTGATTTCTCTAAGTTCATCAGTCAACCCAGTTGCTGACACTTAATTTACTAGTTCCTGTGTATGTTGGAGACAAGCCTGGTGGGATCTGGCTCTCACCAACCAGTTGTCTAGGTACTGGACGATTTTTAAAAACCTTGTGTATTGCCATCAGTTTCACCTCCTTTAGGATCACGGTGAACTCCAAGGGTGCTGTGGACAAACCGCAATGGCAGGGCCTTGAACTGGTATGCCCGACCTTGGATGTGAAATCTCAGGTATTTCCTGGATTGTTCCTGTATAGGTATATGGAAGTAGGCGTCCTTGAAATCTACTGAGGTAACCCACTCCCCTTGTTGGAGGGAGGTCCTGATGGTCTCCGAAAGGCTTGGTTTGACCAGACCTAGAATAGGTCTCAACGGCTGTGTAGTTTTGAACTGGCTCGACTGTATCTTGTCCATAAGCTGATGGATTTTTGGTGACCTTGTCAAGTTGGTCTTGGGTACAGCCCCCAAGGCTTCCAAGGTTCCCGAAAGGGATTTAGTTTAGATCCTACAGGCAGATTGTGTTCCACATTTGGAACTGGAAGTCTGACAAACATTTCCGGTCCCTCTGGACATTAGTCTGGTCTGGTGACAATGATCCAAGTTAACAGTCTCTCTGTTCTTGTTGTGGTCCGGTCAACTCTTCACATTTTACACTCTTGCCCCAGACCAGCTGCCTGCAAGGTGCAGCATTCACACAGTAATTGTTATTTGAAAAAAAGGGCTGACCTTGGGCAACGCTGTCAGGTACCAGGTCTCTGTAACCGGTAATTTCCTGTAACCAGTAAATCTCTGTAACTGGCAAAACTGGCAGGCTGGAGTCACCCATGAATTTAGACAGCTACTGGTCTATATTTAGCCAGCTTTTTTTTTTTTTTTTATGTAACCAGTTGGGTGAAGCACTGTACAGTAAGGACTGTGTAGCCAGCACCCTGTTAGTAGACTTTGCAACCAGTAGGTTGAAGCAAGTGTATAAGGCTGTGTAGCCAGTACCAGCCGGTACACTCTGTAACCAGTTGTTGAAGCAAGTGTACAAGGCTGTGTAGCCCAGTACCAGTTGGTACACTCTGTAAACAGTTGTTGAAGTAAGTGTACAAGGCTGTGTAGCCAGTACCAGCCGGTTCACTCTGTAACCAGTTGTTGAAGCAAGTGTACAAGGCTGTCTAGCCAGTACCAGCCGGTACACTCTGTAAACAGTTGTTGAAGCAAGTGTACAAGGCTGTGTAGCCGGTATACTGGTCGGTACACTCTGTAACCAATTGCTAAAGCAATTTTACAACTATCTTTTGTGTTGAATTCAGCTTGCTGTAGGTTTCCTCCATTAATTAAAGTATTTCTTAAATCGCACGTCTTATTTGTAGATTTGACAGTTGCTGGGAAAGCCCTTGTGAGCTATATTTAGAAACACTTGGTGTTCGGTGTGTCACGTGACCAGCTTGCTGGTCAGAAAGACACGCGATTGGCTGATTGGAGCTCGTCAGTTGTGGCGTTCTTTTGTGATACTTAAACATGCAAATGCGCAGTATTCTGCTCATCCACAAACCCCACTACCGACAACGAAGCCGGGTCTGCAAGGCAGGGACTGGCATCACAGTAGACGTGAGTTCTGAAGAACGCACTTCCGACCTCCGTGTTCGGTGAAAACACGTGACCTGCTTCGTGATTGGTCGGAAGGACACGCGATTGGCTGACTGGATATGATGTCAGAGGTCGCGTTCTTTTGAGCTGGCCGGTCGGCTGATGCTTTTAAAGCAGAGAAGCCTGGACCAGTGCGCTCTGTAGATGAAATTCCTGGCCGGTCTGAAGTCGGTTCTTCTTCTCAGCCGGCTGTACACTCAAACCAGTTTCCTGGCCATCCACCTCCCTTACTACCGACACAAGTGCCGGGTCCACAAGGGAGGGACTGAGAGTGATCAAAGATGAAGTTCCTTCTATGTAAATACTAGGTGAGGTCGGCTGAACATGAGCTTGCCGGTCGACTAATGCTTTACAGCAAAGATGTCTGGACCAGTGCGCTCTGAAGAAATCTGAAGAATTCATCTCTTGCTGCTGATGTACATATATATATAAGCTTACCGGTCGACTAATGCTTTAAAGCAAAGATGTCTGGACCAGTGCGCTCTGAAGAATTCATCTATTGCTTCTGATGAAAAAACACTAATTACTCGAGCTAGGCTGGTGTGACTGATGCTTTACAGCAGAGAAGTCGGTACCAGTGCGCTCTGAAGATGAAGAATGCATCTTGCTTGGGGAATTCCTTCTTTACAGTGTTCAAAAATACGTAGACTGAAGTTTGCCGTGATTTCTAATTGTAGTACTAGAAAAGACGTTTCTTATGGTGATTGTAGCTGGAAGGTTACAGGAGGTACATACAACAAATAACACAGATAAAAATACCTTGTAAGTAGTATATCCATTATATTTCTAAATATTGTCGATCTGCCCCGAACAACACAATTGTTGAATGGGAGGAAACTAGAAAATGGCTGCCTTCATATTTCTCGTAGATTACTGCCCTATCATCAACACTAAATTGAGTCAACTAGGGAGCGTTTCCAGCAGATTTCTCGATGTATATCCTTGCTTGATATGTAGGTAACACTTTAACAATAAATTATTTGCAAATAAGGTATAAAATCCATCATAATGCACACTTTTCCTTAAAATATCTGGAGATTGTTGAAAACACGTTCGCACAGTACACATGCCAAACGAAAAAGATGCTACGACGTCATGCTGTCTAGACAGGAAGTAAATACCATGCGCCACCTAGCGAATGCACAGTACTGGGACCGGCCAGCCGGTGGAAACACAGGACGTCTTTTTCTGGCGTTTGGCGGGCCGGTCTGCGCCGACCGGATAAGCAATTGTCCATTGGATAGGAAGTATTAACGCAATAAAATTGTGTTTTTCCATTTTTTGGCAAAAATTCGAAAATGCAAAATGGTCGCCGTTTTTGGGGAGAGGAAAATTTTTTTTGAAATTGCCAAGAGTACATTTCTCAGATACCCTGTGGGTCGAAATTTTTTGACGAAATCGCTTTATCTCGCACGGTTAAGGAGATAGAAGAAAATTTGTGTTTTTCCATTTTTTGTCAAAAATTCGAAAATACAAAATGGCCGTCATTTTTGGGGAGGGGAAATTTTTTTGAAAATTGCCAAGACTACATTGCTCAGATACCCTGTGGGTTGAAAAGTTCGACAAAATCACTCTATCTCGCATGGTTAAGGAGATAGAAGCAAATTTGTGTTTCGCCATTTTTGGCAAAAATTCGAAAATTCTAAATGGCCGAAATTTTTGGGGAGGGGAATTTTTTTTGAAAATTGCCAAGAGTACATTTCTCAGATACCCTGGGGGTCGAAAATTTCGATGAAATCGCTCTATCTCGCACGGTTAAGGAGATAGAAGCAAATTTGTGTTTTGCCATTTTTGGCAAAAATTTGAAAATTCAAAATGGCCGCCATTTTTGGGGAGGGGAAATTTTTTTTTGAAAATTGCCAAGAGTACATTTCTCAGATACCCTGGGGGTCAAAAATCTCGCACGGTTAAGGAGATAGAAGCAAATTTGTGTTTTTCCATTTTTGGCAAAGTAGCTAAGTAGCTATTACTCAGTCAGTTATATAGCTATTATCACTAAATCAATCCCAAGCAAGCTATCGACCTAAGTAATGCTCATACTAAATTTGGTAAAGATATGTCAAATATTTTTCCTTAAAATGCCCGGAAACAAAAGAAGTACACAAAAGTAGCAGACAGGTTAAATTTGGTGAACCTAGCTGGTGTAGTTTTCCTCTTGGAGCGTTAACGCCGAAAATCTCTCGATGCGCGGCGGCGGTGTAGCGAACGCTAAACCAAAGTATCCACCGGATGCCTCTGGTGGATACAAAAATAAGCGAGTTATCAGCACTCTTAAGTTGGGCTATCCTCGCTTGACCTTGAAGGAAGGGTCCAAGGTCAAATATGACCACACCAAAAGATTCCCAGAACATAATTTTCTATAGGTTGGTTTACCATCCCAAACCTCTAGGACCAATAATAAGCGAGTTATAAGCACTTTTAAGTTTGGCTATCCTCATTTGACCTTGAAGGAGAGGTCCAAGGTCAAATCAGACCACATCAAAAGATTCCCAGCCCATGAATTCTTATAGGTTGGTTTACCATCCCAAACCTGTACGACCAATAATAAGCGAATTATAAGCACTTTTAAGTTTGGCTATCCTCGTTTGACCTTGAAGGAGGGGGCCCAAGGTCAAATCCGACCACACCAAAAGATTCCCAGCCCATGATTTCCTAAAGGTTGGTTTACCATCCAAAACCTCTAGGACCAATAATAAGGGAGTTATAAGCACTTTTAAGTTTGCCTATCCTTGTTTGACCTTGAAGGGGGGCCCAAGGTTAAATCCGACCACACCAAAAGATTCCCAGCCCATGATTACCTATATGTTGGTTTTCAGTCCCAAACCTGTAAGACCAATAATAAGCGAGTTATAAGCACTTTAAGTTTGCCTATTCTCGTTTGACCTTGAAGGAGGGGCCCAAGGTTAAATCCGACCACACCAAAAGATTCCCAGCCCATGATTACCTATATGTTGGTTTACCATCCCAAACCTGTAAGACCAATAATAAGCGAGTTATAAGCACTTTTAAGTTTGCCTATCCTCGTTTGACCTTGAAGGAGGGGTCCAAGGACAAATCCGACCACACCAAAAGATTGCCAGCCCATGATTTCCTATATGTTGGTTTACCATCCCAAACCTCTAGGACCAATAATAAGTGAGTTATAAGCACTTTTTAAGTTTGATATCCTCGTTTGACCTTGAAGGAGGGATCCAAGGTCAAATCTGACCACACCAGAAGATTCGCAGCTCATGATTTCCTATAGGTTGGTTTGACATTCCAAACCTCTAGGACCAATAATAAGGGAGATATAACCACTTTTCATGACTGAAAAGAAACGCCCGCGGCGGCCATCTTGTTTTTCAAAATTAGGCCAAAAATATTTTCAGTCAAGATTTTGTTATGTTGAATATATCCTGCGAATTTGAGATATCTACCTATAATTCAGTTTGTTCTAGAGGGCCAACAAAACTCCTTGCTGAAAGTCGAAAAACGCCTGTGGCGGCCATCTTGTTTTTCAAAATGAGGCCAAAAATATTCCCAGGCAAGATTTTATGGTTATGAATATAACATGAAAATTTGAGAAGTCTACCTATAATACCTTGGCCTCTAGAGGGGTAACGAGAAAATCTCTACACACTGCGGCGGCATACTCCTGCGTAATCCATAGTATCCACCGGATGCTATCTGGTGGATACAATAATACCCAAATTCCTAGATATTTTCCCTTTTCTGCAAACATCAAGATCTCTTCAAAAACATGTCTGCACACCACATGCGCCAAACGAGAAAGATGCTGTGATGTCATGTTGTCTAGATGGGAAGGAAGTACAATGCGCCGCCATGCACATGCACACTACATGACTGGTCCTGCTGGTGTTTTACACAGGACAGCTTTTTCTGTCATTTGGTGGGGCCTGTCGCGCCAGTATAGCAGTTTTCCTTTGGATGTATTGACGCAACAAAATATTTATTCCTCATTTAGCTATTGAGGTAGCCCTCAAAAACAGGTACCATCTTGCAGGTACAGAGAAAGTAGCTGAACAACATATTTAGGTAAAATAAACAGAAAAGAATTTCAGAAGTGTTGATAAGTCACAGCTGAAGGTCACTTTTTGGTAACTCAGATGTGTTGTTTGCCTTTCTGTTTGTTTAACACGAGTGTGGCCTCAGAAAGTGTTAACTGCCTCTTCCGAGCTAGACCTACAGTCAGACAACTTGGAAGCAAGAGGAGTAGACACACCCTTCCCTCAAAAAATGAATGTCTATGAGACACTCAACCCCACAATCAGCACTACTCGGCAAATACACATACTGGCCACTGAAAAAAAAGAATCAGTGAGGTACAATGTAAAAACACACACAAAATTACCCAAAACTCTCTAGCGCCCATAGAGATCCTCAGTGGCCTAGTGGTTAGCAAGTTTGGCATCTAATCATAGGCTGTCACCTCTGTGGGTTCGAGTCCCACAAGTGGCAATTCTGAGGACCTGTCCCAATATGACCCTGGCTGTTGAACGGGACGTAAAACCCCAACTTTGACTTTGTCTAGCGCCCATAGTAGCAATTGCCGCATCATATACTACTGCCCATAACACACAACATGCCGACTAAATGACATAACTCACCTAATCACATACAAAAGGTGTGGTAATTACCATTTGTGGGAAAAACAGGTCACCAGGGTAGGAAAATATCCTTCCAGAAAAAACCCACAGTCAATAACCATGGAATCCAGAATTATCCCAATCTCAAATCATTTCACTGAGAAGGGATTTTCTGTAAGGGATGTGCAATTCTCCCTTTTGGAATTGTGTTCCCTCAAGTACAACACTCCCAAATCTGAACATAGTTAGATGGGAGAGAAATGGTGATGGAATATTGGGGCTATACATCCAATAGGCATTAATCAAATTTATTTAATAATATGTTCCATTAATGTCCCTGCACACTCTGGACATTAACCCTTCTTTTCCCTATTTTAGTAAAATGCTGTAAATGCACAAGGGATGACTTCAAGGAGCATCAATGTCAAATGTGTGTAGGCTATAGAGGACCTATGTATCTATTAAAAAAATTATGATAAAGAGATTCAACTTTCTATTGAAGAGAAAAATTCTCAGAATGTGTAAAACCCCTACCTGTAGAAGGGTAATGGGAAAATCTTGCACTCATTCATGACTGTTAAACACCTGTGATGGCCATTTTGTTTTTCAAAAGGAGGCCAAAAGTATTTTCAAGAATACTTTTATAACAATGAATGTTTCATGCAAATTTGAGAACTGTACCTATTATACCTTTTGCTGTACATGGGTAAAAAAACTCCCAGCTGGCAGCTGTCTTGTTTTTCATGCGAGGCCAAAAATATTCCCAGGCAAGCTACTGATGAACATATCCTGCAAATTGGAGAACCCTCCCTATAATACCTTAGGCTCTAGAGGGGTTACAGGAAAATCTCTACACATTGTGGCTGTAGTGGCGCCAGCTTACCGATGCATAATTCATAGTATCCACAGGATAGTAGTGGGTAAATCATTTGGCTTTGTGGGTATTGATACTGAATGCAAAAAAAATTCAACATCGGCCAATATCGGGAAAATATCTATGTCCAAATCCAGGATACCGAAAATGTCTTTGTTCTAGCATACCTCCAACTGCTAACAGGAAGTGAACTTTACTTAATAAAAACATGACAGTTTTTATCAAAAACGACAAAACTGCGAGATAAAGTGTACAATTTCTCTAGATTTAGGCTTTACTTCAAACATTTGCAATGTATGTTTACACTTTTACTTAAAATGGCTACACTGACATAAGTCTTTAGACATCAATTTTGGCAACCCTGTCCCAAAACAATAAATATTGTTAATATCGATCAATGATGTACCCAATACCGGATAGCATGGACACAACCATCCCACGGCTTTACAAATGAAGAACAAATTGAAAATGGTGTAATATATTATGAATCTGTCTACTTTGATTCTTGACAACTACTATTAACATTTTTTATGAAAAGAAACCTTCACAACTGGGGCTCCCATGATATGCTACAGATGATAAAATGTTCCAATGTTTCATTAATTTCACATCTCTCCATCTATATTATAAATCTGTCTGCTTTGATTCTTAGTATCATTGCAATTTTTTATGAAAAGAAACCGTGCAGAACTGGGGCCCCCATGAAATGCCAGATATGGTAAAATCAATTTTTCACATCTTCCAAAGTCACACCTCTCAACCTGCAGTTAAAAAATTTGGTACCAAGAAATGTGTCAACTGTCAAACTACCACCAGGTGTGGTAAAACTGTGGCTTCTCAGATCTATTCATTGCTTAATAACTGATCATTTTGTCTAAATAAAATTTCCAATGATTTTGAATAAAGAAGTCGTAATTCCTGATTAATGTCTGTCACTTTGCCTTGACCCTCATCACATTGTTGATCTTGGATTGTTGATGTCTGAAGATTTTGATAAATTCTTCCTGATGCCTCCATCGGTTGTAAAGAATATGTCACCGCAGTACTTTCAATAAATTTACTGGCATCTACAAATACAATTTATACAAGCAAATAGTGACTGATGAATCGGTCGAATTGATGTGGGCACAGACTCTGATGGCTGACAAGTCTTATGACTAGAATTTTTCTCCCAACTGCATATTGCGATTGGTACTAGCAAGTGTACAGAGACAGAATTATGAATATCCCCTGGTATGCAAAGCCAAAGTTTTAGATATTATTAGTTTAGTTGTACTAGTTCCATCTCTTACTGTTTATGTACTTGAGTCTTTACAGCATTTTGAACAAACGATTAAAGTGACCGATACGAAATCGGTCGTATATCTTGAGTTTGGATAAACCTCGCATTATCAACCATCAAAAAGAATTTCAGATGTAATAAAGTTAAATATGTGAGTGCATATGTGATTATAAATATGTGAGTGTATATGTGATTATAAATGTGAAGAGATAAAAGTGCCTCATGTCATGTATTTGTAAAGTTTTGTAGGAGTGTGAAAATGGTGCACAATAAAAGAAATATATTCTTATTCTCTATATTCAATATTGTTGGTCACGAGCTGCCATGATCACAAATTGCCAATTGTTTTGGATATATAAACTTGATGGAGATCTGTGCTCTGTGACTGCTGTTGTTAGCAATATATATTTAACATATGTAATGAGTTTTGTACACAAATTTGAATTACACTGGTATTTAATCTTCATGTAGCCTTTTGTTTTCATAGAATATTACTAGAATATAAAAGTACTGTATCAGTACAGGTCCAAACAATGTTTAAATAGCGAAAATAATGTCTACGAGAAAGATAATGCATGTAAAGATGAAGTATTAAAACAAGATAATTCAATAACAAGATGACAGCAAAAATCAGTAAACTAAACATTACGACACTCTTTATCTACATCTGGCATGGCCGAATTATGGTTTGGATGTTTTGAATATTATCATGCATACAGAAGTGGTAATACATTCAATGAATGCTTATGTGTGGTGTTGGAGCAAAATCTGTGGCTCACTTGATAAAATTCCATCTGTTACAATGGGAAGTTGTAAAAGTAAAATTCTTAATGAATTCTAATATGACTTTAACAGTGCTCATATGTAATGAGTTTTGTACACAAATTTGAATTACACTGGTATTTAATCTTCATGTAGCCTTTTGTTTTCATAGAATATTACTAGAATATAAAAGTACTGTATCAGTACAGGTCCAAACAATGTTTAAATAGCGAAAATAATGTCTACGAGAAAGATAATGCATGTAAAGATGAAGTATTAAAACAAGATAATTCAATAACAAGATGACAGCAAAAATCAGTAAACTAAACATTACGACACTCTTTATCTACATCTGGCATGGCCGAATTATGGTTTGGATGTTTTGAATATTATCATGCATACAGAAGTGGTAATACATTCAATGAATGCTTATGTGTGGTGTTGGAGCAAAATCTGTGGCTCACTTGATAAAATTCCATCTGTTACAATGGGAAGTTGTAAAAGTAAAATTCTTAATGAATTCTAATATGACTTTAACAGTGCTTAATCTGCATCAAAAGACAGACCCACATGTGCAACAAGATTTTAAAGGTCAAGGTAACTACATCCAGGTCAAAGGTCAAATCAAGGTCACACCATGATGCTGCACACCTACAACCCCTAACCAATGTCCCTACCAAGCATCAATTTCCTACACCTTACAGTTTCCGAGATATAGCCTGGACAAGGTTTTATAGGTCAAGGTCACTACGGCAAGGTCAAAGGTCAAATCAAGGTCAGACTATGATGTTGCACACCTACAACTCCTAACCAATGTTCCTACCAAGTATCAACTTCCTACACCTTACGGTTTCCGAGATATAGCCCGGACAAGATTTTATAGGTCAAGGTCACTACAGCAAGGTCAAAGGTCAAATCAAGGTCAGACCATGACGTTGTACACCTACTACCGCCAACCAATGTCCCTACCAAGTATCAACTTCCTACACCTTACAGTTGCTGAAATATAGCCCGGACAAGGTTTTATAGGTCAAGGTCACTACGACAAGGTCAAATCAAGGTCAGACTATGATGTTGCATACCTACCACTCCTAACCAATGTTCCTACCAAGTATCAACTTCCTACACCTTACAGTTGCTGAGATATAGCCCGGACAAGGTTTTATAGGTCAAGATCACTACGGCAAGGTCAAATCAAGGTCACACCATGACGTTGCACACCTACAACTCCTAACCAATGTTCCTACCAAGTATCAACTTCCTACACCTTACGGTTTCCGAGATATAGCCCGGACAAGATTTTATAGGTCAAGGTCACTACAGCAAGGTCAAAGGTCAAATCAAGGTCAGACCATGACGTTGCACACCTACTACCCCCAACCAATGTCCCTACCAAGTATGAACTTCCTGCACCTTACAGTTGCTGAAATATAGCCCGGACAAGGTTTTATAGGTCAAGGTCACTACGACAAGGTCAAATCAAGGTCAGACTATGATGTTGCACACCTACAACTCCTAACCAATGTTCCTACCAAGTATCAACTTCCTACACCTTACGGTTTCCGAGATATAGCCCGGACAAGATTTTATAGGTCAAGGTCACTACAGCAAGGTCAAATCAAGGTGAGACCATGACGTTGCACACCTACACCCCCTAACCAATGTCCCTGCCAAGTATCAACTTCCTACACCTTATGGTTGCCGAGATATAGCCCGGACAAGATTTTCAAACTCAAGGTCACTACGGCAAGGTCAAAGGTCAAATCAAGGTCAGACCATGACGTTGCACACCTACACCCCCCAACCAATGTCCCTGCCAAGTATGAACTTCCTACACCTTACGGTTTCTGAGATACAGCCCGGACAAACTATTTCCCGCCGCCCGCCCGCCCATCTGGACACCATGGGTGAAAACAATACCCCGACAGCCCTTAAGGGCTGTGGGGTAAAAAGGTATAGTAAATGTGAGCCTTTAGAAAGGCAAGAAGTTTATGACACAATGCTTTGAACACATCTATCTGGTAAATCTGACCAGCTATCTAGACTCTTCACATAAGGTTTCCTAATACCTCTGAATACATTGTAAATCTCTAAAAGCAAGAATAAAATAGATATAAGGCAAAAACACAAAATGGGCTATTTGATGAATCCAGTTTGATCCATAAAAGGGGCAGGGGGTAAATCTGACCAGCTATCTAGACTCTTCACACAAGGTTTCCCAATACCTCTCAATACATTCTAAAACTCTAAAAGCAAGAATAAAGGAGATATAAGGCAAAAACACAAAATCAGCTATTTTATGACCCCCAGTTTGACCCATACCTGGGGGTAAATCTGACCAGCTATCTAGACTCTTTACATATGGTTTCCCAATACCTCTTAATACATTCTAAAGGTGTAAAAGCAAGAATAAAGGAGATAAAAGGCCAAAACACAAAATCGACTATTTTATGACCCCAGTTTGACCCATAAGGGGGGATGCGGGCGGTAAATCTGACCGGCTATCTAGACTCATCACATAAGGTTTCTCAATACCTCTTAATACATTCTAAAACTGTAAAAGCAAGAATAAAGGAGATATAAGGCAAAAACACAAAATTGGCTATTTTATGACCCCAGTTTGACCCATAAGGGAGGGTCTGGGGGTAAATATGACCGGCCATCTAGATTCTCCACATATGCTTTCCCAATACCTCTTAATACATTCTGCAGCTATAAAAGCAACAATAAAGGAGATATAAGGCAAAAACTCCAAAGCAGCTATTTATGACCCCAGTTTGGCCCATAAGGGGGGTCGGGGGGTAAAACTGACCGGCTATTTAGACTCTCCACATATGCTTTCCCAATACCTCTTGTCGGTAAAAGCAACAATAAAGGAGATATAAGACAAAAACTCAAAATCAGCTATTTTATGACCCCAGTTTGACCCATAAGGGGGGGTCCAGGGGTAAATCTGACCAGCTATCTAGACTCTTCACATATGGTTTCCAAATACCTCTTAATACATTCTAAAGCTCTAAAAGCAAGAATAAAGGAGATAAAAGGCAAAAACAAAAATCGGCTATTTTATGACCCCAGTTTGACCCATAAGGGAGGGTCTGGGGGTAAATATGACCGGCCATCTAGACTCTTCACATATGGTTTCCCAATACCTCTTAATACATTCTCAAGCTCTAGAAGCAAGAATAAAGGAGATATAAGGGGAAAAGATGAAATTTGGTTAATTTTATTGTACTTGGAATTTTTGTAAATAAAAATACTTACATAATCCCAACAAATGCTTACGTGACCTACCGTTCGGTCAAGGACACAGACAATGTGTCACGCCATTTTTTTTACTGAAAGTACACACGTAAACCCCAGCGGGCACCTGCTGGAGGTTATATCTCCACTGTAAGTTGTCATTCTAATTTTGACCCTAACCCTCAGAAGATGGTAGAGGGGAGGAGGGTGGGACTCTCCTTGTTGGGATTATGTAAGTATTTTTATTTATAAAAATTCCAATTACAATAAAATTAACCAATTTTATTGCATAAAAACGTACTTACATAATCCCAACAAATGCTTGAATACAGCCCTGAGGTCCATGGTGGGTAGACTTCTGAGGACTGTCAAGTGCTATAGGAGAGTTCTTGAGGTTATACAGATACAAAAAATGCGTAAACAATATGTTATACTACAAACACTGTAATATATTACATATAGGTACACTGGTATTATTATTATCATTGTTATTACAAGTACTGACAAAGTGAAAAGTAGCTGTAATAAAGTAGCTGTAAAGTACTCACCCACTTATGAAAGCAGCATGCTGTACTGTACATAATATAACATCTATGAATCCCATAACCTTGTCTATACAGTAGTGCAGGGGGTCAAAGGTCAGCTGTGCCCAGTTGAATAAAACTCCAACAGTTAGAGTGCAGCTGTCCTTCAAGCCAAGCAGTCATAACATGAAATCTTATCCATAGTCGTGTTCAAAAATCAAAGTCCTACTACATTCCAGTCCAATTCCATACATCCTGAAAAAATAAAGACTGATTAAACTATTAAGTCTCAATTGTTCACTATATGCTGTGCAGACACAATGGGACCTAACTTAAAAATATCATCATTTTCCCAGCAAATATCTTTCAAATAAAAGTTTGTGAAGGTATTGTGGGATCTCCAATAACATGAGCTCAAGACCTGCTCTAAGGAGATACCTCCTTTGAATGCAAGTGATGCAGCCATAGCTCTAACATCATGAGCTCTGACCTGAGTGACCTGTTGATCAGTCATATCCGAAGACTGATAGCAAGTGTGAATGGTGTGTTTGATCCACTGGGAAATGGTTATTCTTGAGATATCCTTGGAATAACCTTCCCTAAGTGATACAAAGAGAAGGGCCTTGCCCTTTCTCATTGATTTGGTCTTGTCTAAGTAGACTTTGAGGGCCCTAACTGGACAAAGTGACTTGTCCTCCACCAGTGAACTGTCCAACATGGTAGTAAGAGCTGGTATAACTACTGGTTTAATGGAATCAGGGCCATCCAAAGCCAACTGGTTTTTGGCCAGGAATGCTGGAGAAGGAGAAACAGTGACCTCTGACCAATTTCTCCTTGAAGAGACAGAAGAGTGAGTCCAAGCATGTATCTCACTCCTTCTTTTACCTGAGGCTAAAGCCAGCAGGAAAACTGTCTTGTAAGTTAGCCACTTCAAAGGAGCCTCAGATAAAGGCTCAAAAGGAGGTTTTGTCAAACCTAAGAGGACCAAGGAGAGGTCCCATGTAGGTATGGACCTATTTGGTTTAGGTCTATCCCTGGTGAAGCTGGCAATAAGTCTATTCAGTTCTAGACTTTTTGAGATGAGTTCACCCTGAGAACCCAAAGCATCAGCTATTCTATAACCAGTAATTGTAGCTGGTTTGAGGTTTTGACTGTGAACAGGTAGTTTAAAAATTCTGCTACCTGGGGAACAGTTGTTGAGGTGATGTCCACCTTATTCTGTGAGCACCATTGCCCATAAATGGTCCACCTTGATTGATAGACTTTTCTTGAGGATTCCCTCTGAGGTGCCTTAATTCTTTCTGCCACCTCAGATGAGAATCTTCCAGAATTGGATTCCTGGAATCCAGAAGCCACACATGTAGATTCAGGTACTCCACGTTGTTGTGGAACCTGTTGGAATGTGGCTGTTTCAGAAGTGTCTTCCAGTGGGGGAGCTGTAGGGGTACCCTGGTCGAGAGATCCACCAGATCCCAAAACCATGGCATCCCTGGCCACCCTGGGGCCAGTACTATCATCCTGCATGGGTATGTTATTATTTTTTGAATTACTTGTGGCAGGATGGCTACTGGACAGAAGACATAGCCGTCTAGGCCTTCCCAACAGATATTCAATGCATCTATTTTCCAAGCCTTTTTGTCTGGGACAGGAGATACATAAATTGGAAGTTTGTAATTTAGATGAGTTGCAAACAGGTCTACCATTGGTGTGTGCCAAATTTTGCAAATTTGGTTGAATATCTGTTGGTGAAGGGACCACTCTGTTTGTATGACCTTGTCCCTTCTTGATAGGGAGTCTGCTATCACATTTAGGGGTCCAGGTACATGTCTTGCTCTTATCTGGATCCTCCTGGAATTTGTAAATGCCAGAATTCTCCAGATAAGAGCACACATTTCTATGGAATGGGTGCCTCCTTCTTTGTTCAGATAAGATACTACTGTACTGTTGTCTGAACAGATGAGCACGCTTTGACCTTGCAAGTGCTCCTGAAACCCCTTTAGGGTCTTTAGGGTCCTTCTTTGTTCAGATAAGATACTACTGTACTGTTGTCTGAACAGATGAGCACGCTTTGACCTTGCAAGTGCTCCTGAAACCCCTTTAGGGCCAGAAGCACCGCTTTTAGCTCCAATACGTTGATGTGAAGCTGAGCCTCCTTGTTTGACCAGAGGCCACTGAGGACTATTTCGTTCAAGTGAGCTCCCCAGCCTTTTTGGGAGGCATCTGTGAACACCAAAGTGTTGTGAACATGAGGATGGAGAGGAGAACCTGCCATAAGATTTTGTAGATCCTCCCACCATTTGAGATAATTCAGGAAATCCCTTGTTACTGGAATGTTTTTGTCCAGTGACTGGGGAAACTTCCAGTTTGACCTTAGGTACCACTGAAAAGGTCTCATGTGCAACCTTCCCAGAGGTACTGTTTTTTCTAAGGAAGCTAATGTCCCTATGAGTGACATGAGCTTTCTTGGAGTCAAGACTAATGACTTTCTGATGGAAACAGTCTGAACTTTCAACCGATCGAGTTTCTTTTGGGTTGGAAAAACCAGACCCCTCTGAAGATCGAAGTGATAACCCAGAAAATCTAGATTTTGTGTGGGAACCAATTCTGATTTTTGGAAATTGATGAGCCAGCCTAGTTCTTGGACCAATTTCACTAATTTTTCCGAATCTTTGAGACATTGATCTTTTGTTGGTGACCGGAGAAGCCAGTCGTCCAGATATTGATGGATTCTGAGGTTCCTGGCTTGAGCTATGAGTTTTACCTCTTTCACAATGCGAGTAAACTCTAGGGGAGCTGTTGCGACACCAAAAGGGAGAGAATGAAATTGGAAAACCCCTTTTTTTGTTTGAAATCTCAGATATTTTTGAAATTGTGGGTGAATTGGAACATGAAAATAAGCGTCTGTGAGGTCTATCGAGGTGACCCACTCCCCCTGTCGAATCCACTTCCTGATAGATTCGGCTGTTTCCATTTTGAATGTCGGTACATGTAAATGGTTGTTTAACATACTTAAATCTATCACTGATCTCCACCTTTTCATAGGTTTGGGTACCAGAAATAGTCTGCTGTAATATCCCAGAGTAGTGGGTTTCCTGACATGAGTTATCGCCTTTTTTGCAAGCATGGCCTGAACCGCTTCGTGGAGAGCGCCATCTTTGTTTTTGTTGTGATATTTGCTCAAAATGAGCGGAATTTTCGACAATTTTGGTAGAATTTTGAAGTCTATGCGATAACCATGTTGTAGTAAACTTACTACTCTGGGATGTGCTTGATTTTTTGCCCATACCTGCCAAAAATCCTGCAATCTTATCCCTAGAAAGTCACTTCCTCTTTCCGCCTCTGCCTCCTCGCGATGCGCGCGCAGAGAAGTGGTTATAGGTTGAGTTTTGCTGCATTCGTTTGTCACGAAACGACCTGGTATTCTCCTGAGATTTTGGATGTGAAGATCTCCCGAAATCGAAGTTCTTAACAGAATCTCTGTATGACTTGGACTCAGAATCCTTCAAAATGGAGAGTCTTTTAATCATGTTATCCTCAACCTGGGATAGGATATCTGAATTGAAAACTTCCTGCTGGTCAAAATGATCAGTACGCAAGTTTGCCAAGTCCTTAGGACCTAATTTTGAGCTTCAATAAGCTGTCTCTCCTTGCAAGTTGCATATTGCAGGCCATAGTCATATTTTGTTTGAGGACTGTATCCAGAGCTATCTCTAAGGAGGATGTGACAGAAGCCTGTAGCTGTGAATATTTAATCATGAGATCTGCTGATTCCCTGATGGTATCCAGATCTTCCGAGCCTTTAATTTCTGTAGCTAACTCCTGGATTCTATTGTTGAGCTCCTCAATGGCCATTTTAAACCACACTACATGGCCCAAGATTTGAACATTCTCTCTGCAAACTGTCTCTTGCACAATAAATTGTTTGGAAGGTACAGATATGGAAGCTGACAAAGACTTTACTTTGGATACGTTGAAGTATGAGTCAGGTAGTTTTGGAGCTCTCAAAGGAGTATTTTGAGGAGAGGTAGTGTAGTATATCATGTCAGGCCTCTCAAAGGCCAAAAATAGCATCAGAGATGCCCGTACCCCACAGCCTAGGGAAATATTTTCAACACCATGAGATACAGAAGCACTGTACCAGTACAAAGTTCAGGATACTTTCACAGCACTGTCAGTTATATAAAGTTCCAAAAAATGTTTAAATGCAGAAAATAATGTTTAAAAGAAAGATAATGCATGTAAAGATGAAGTATTAAAACAAGTCAATTCAATAACAAGATGACAGCATTAATCAGTAAACTAAAATTCAACATTCTTTATCTACATCTGCATGGCCGAATTATGGTTTAGATGTTTTGAATATTACCATGCATACAGAAGTGGTAATACATTTAATGAACGCTTATGTGTGGTGTTGGAGCAAAATCTGTGGCTCACTTGATGAAATTCTATCTCTTACAATGGGAAGTTATGAAAGTAAAATTCTTAATAAATTCTAATATGAATTAACAGTGCTTAATCTGCATCAAAAGACAGACCCAAAGGTGCAACAAGATTTTAAAGGTCAAGGTCACTACGACAAGGTCAAAGGTCAAATTAAGGTCACACCATGATAATACACACCTATGGCCACTGACCAATGTCCCTACCAAGTATCAACTTCCTACACCTTACGGTTTCCGAGATATAGCCCGGACAAGATTTTATAGGTCAAGGTAACTATGGCAAGGTCAAAGGTCAAATCAAGGTTAGATCATGACGTTGCACAACTACACCCCCTAACCAATGTCTCTACTAAGTATCAACTTCCTACACCTTACGGTTTCTGAGATATAGCCTAGACAAGATTTTATAGGTCAAGGTCACTACAGCAAGGTCAAATCCTGATCAGACCATGACGTTGCACACCTACACCCCCTAACCAATGTCCCTACCAAGTATAAACTTCCTACACCTTACGGTTTGTGAGATATAGCCCGGACAAGATTTTATAGGTCAAGGTCACTACGGCAAGGTCAAAGGTCAAATCAAGGTCACACCATGACGTTGCACAACTACACCCCCTAACCAATATCCCTACCAAGTATCAACTTCCTACACCTTACAGTTTCCGAGATATAGCCTGGACAAGATTTTATAGGTCAAGGTCACTACGGCAAGGTCAAAGGTCAAATCAAGGTCACACCATGACGTTGCACAACTACACCCCCTAACCAATGTCCCTACCAAGTATCAACTTCCTACACCTTACGGTTTCCGAGATATAGCCCGGACAAGATTTTCAAACTCAAGGCCACTACGGCAAGGTCAAAGGTCAAATCAAGGTCACACCATGATGTTGCACACCTACACCCCCTAACCAATGTCCCTACCAAGTATCAACTTCCTACACCTTACGGTTTCTGAGATACAGCCCGGGCAAACTTTTTCCCGCCGCCCGCCCGACAGGACGCCCGCCCACCCGGACACCATGGGTGAAAACAATACCCCGACAGCCCTTAAGGGCTGTGGGGTAAAAACTGTCCCTGAGATAGTGATTCAGAGCTGGACTTATCTTTTACTGTGGTTTCAGAAGCCTTCCTGAACCTGTAGTCCCACATGGACTGTATATCCTGAACAGGAGGTAAAGCCAGATTCTGCTTTCTCACCACCTGCTTGGAAGGTTTCTTAGAAAATGCAGAGGGAGCCACAAGGCACTCCACTTGTGGTACCTCTAAATCAAATAAATTCCTGATGGCATTGAGCATCTCTACATAGGAGGGATCTAACTCCTGGGAGTGAGAGTCTGTATCCCCCTGAGGAGACCTAGATCTGTGGCGTTTCGTTGCAGGTAAAGAGGATTCCTCATCAGAAAGTTCCCCCTCTGAGGGGACTGGTCTGGTCTGGGAGACAGGGGCACACATACCCTGCTCCTGAGAGAGAGGAAGAGCTGTTTTGGAAGATGTAGGTTTATCCCTGCGCTTGAGCTCCTCAAACTGAGAAGCCAGGGAAGTTAACTGATGATTCATAGCCTTTAGCATCTCCTGAAGAGACGAATCAGGAGTAGAAGAGGTGGAAGTTGAGGACTTTGAAGGAGTTGGCTCATCCAACAGAGAATCATCGAACTTCTCAGTAACTTTACTTTTTGAAGATTTCTTCATATGAGGAATTTTCAAAGCACCAACACAAATAGTGCACTCAGATTCCTTACCAATAACACATTTATCCTTGCCTTTCTTGTCGTTTCTACATTTCAAGCAAGCCTGGTGATTGTCCCAAGGCAACATGTCACCCAAGCAAATGGAGCATTTTCTTTGTTTTTCGGACATCTTTGAAGCACTAAAAAGAACGCGTGTGTACTTGACGGCGGTCAAAATAAGAATGACAACTTACAGTGGAGATATAACCTCCAGCAGGTGCCCGCTGGAGTTTACGTGTGTACTTTCAGTAAAAAAAATGGCGTGACCCATTGTCTGTGTCCTTGACCGAACGGTAGGTCACGTAAGCATTTGTTGGGATTATGTAAGTACGTTTTTATGCAATAAAATGGCTATTTTATGACCCCAGTTTGACCCCTACAGGGGGGTCGGGGGGAAATTTGACTTGCTTTCTAGACTCTCCACATATGGTTTCCTACTACCTCCCAATACATTTTATGGCTCTAAATGCAATACTTAAGAAGATAATAGGGGGGTTCACATGAATTTTAAGCTTTCTGATTGGTACCTGTGAGAAAATCACTCATAAATCGGTCAATTTTCATTGGATTGCTCCCAAAATCTAATCAGCTCACGTTTTTGATAGTATAAACATGTGTATGAAGTTACAAGCCTCTGCGGTCAGTAGATTTTCCTGAACTTCCTGAATGACGGGCGGGTGTACCCGAAATAACTATTTTTTGATCATGTGACCTTGATAAAGATCAAAGGTCAAATTTAAGCATGTGGAAAAATTTTCCCACGCCTAAGGTATATAACTGCCAAATATGGTTAAAAAGCTTGCAATAATAAGGGAGATATTTAAGGGAGACCATAATGCGGCGGCGAGGAAACTGATGCGAAACCAAATAAGCGCCCTTTCAGGGATGCTTAATAAGGAAAATTACATGAAAAACTAACAGTAATTAAAGAAATATGACAGAATACTAAGGTTTATCTGAGTGTTTCATTGATTTATGCTATATTTAATAATTTTTCGATTACCTGCTTTGCCAGTTTGTACTCGGTTTCTTAAGGAATTCAGATCGTTTTCGGGTAACCAGGTAACCTATCACAGCCTTAGAAGAAATAAAAAATTAAAAGACTTCCATGTCCTTGCATTCAAAACGTAATACTATGTATTGAGATGTAGAGGCATTTCAATGTAGGTATTTTGTTTGCTGGTATATACGAGCAACTGGGTGAGTTCTGGTAGTATATGAAGATTTAAAAGCGATGTAAATGCAGGAAAGATACAGGGATGCACATGTGCAAAGAAATACGAAGACGTAGATGTACACTGAAATGTTTTTGGACAGTGTCGATTAGTCTAGTGTCGATATATACCTCTGATCCTCTATTTAACCTTTTATATTATCATTCTTTGAATTGTAGTACCGCCAATTTTATTTTGATATTTCTGTTGAAAAATTCCATTGGACAACCTGGCGATGACCTTTAAACAAGAAAACATGAATGGATTTATTTGATAGGGTGAAAATTCATTCCGAAGAGTCAATAAAACTCCATCGAGTTACGAGTGCCATGCATTGCTAGACATAGATGCACATTTAAACTTTTGAAATATTGTCGTTACTGGTTTTACTGTAATAAAGTGAGATATATATGATGTACAATACGTGTCTCTGTAGGTAAAATAATTTTAAACTAAAAAGAGGACGTATTGGCATACATAATGTGCACCCAAAGTGAAGCATGAGTTTTGTTCTAGTACTTGGACTAAATTGGCAAGAGTAGATTGCCGAGATACCCTGTGGATCGAAAATTTCGACGAAATCACTCTATCTCGCACAGTTAAGGAGATAGAAGCAAATTAGTGTTTTTCCATTTTTGTCAAAAATTCGAAAATTCAAAATGGCCGCAAAGAAATACGAAGACGTAGATGTACACTGAAATGTTTTTGGACAGTGTCGATTAGTCTAGTGTCGATATATACCTCTGATCCTCTATTTAACCTTTTATATTATCATTCTTTGAATTGTAGTACCGCCAATTTTATTTTGATATTTCTGTTGAAAAATTCCATTGGACAACCTGGCGATGACCTTTAAACAAGAAAACATGAATGGATTTATTTGATAGGGTGAAAATTCATTCCGAAGAGTCAATAAAACTCCATCGAGTTACGAGTGCCATGCATTGCTAGACATAGATGCACATTTAAACTTTTGAAATATTGTCGTTACTGGTTTTACTGTAATAAAGTGAGATATATATGATGTACAATACGTGTCTCTGTAGGTAAAATAATTTTAAACTAAAAAGAGGACGTATTGGCATACATAATGTGCACCCAAAGTGAAGCATGAGTTTTGTTCTAGTACTTGGACTAAATTGGCAAGAGTAGATTGCCGAGATACCCTGTGGATCGAAAATTTCGACGAAATCACTCTATCTCGCACAGTTAAGGAGATAGAAGCAAATTAGTGTTTTTCCATTTTTGTCAAAAATTCGAAAATTCAAAATGGCCGCCATTTTTGGGGAAAGTAAAATATTTTGAAAATTGCTAAGAGTACATTGCTTAGATACTCTGGGTCGAAAATTTAGAAGAAATCACTCTATCTCGCACGGCCATTTTTGGGGAGAGGAAAATGTTTTTGAAAATTGCCAATACTACATTTCTTAGATACCCTATGGGTCGAAAATTTTGACGATATCGCTCTATCTCACACGGTTAAGGAGATAGAAGCAAATTTGTGTTTTTGCATTTTGGGCGAAAATTCAAAATGGCTGCCATTTTTGGGGAGAGGAAAAATTTTTGAAAATTGCCAATAGTACATTGCTTACCTGTGGGTCAACAATTTCGACGAAATCGCTCTATCTTTTTGCTATATAGCTATTACTCAGGAGATTAAAGCTATTACCATCAACAATAATACCAAGCAGTCAACTGACTCTATAAACCTACACACCAAATTTTAACAAGCAATCAGTGCCCATGAATGGGCTCTGTGTCAGCTGACTGTGTTTTGAGTTTCAGAGTAGAAGTGACAGAAGAGAAGGACACAAAAGTTGTGCCCTGCAAATGGTATTCAGTAGTGCTGCGATGATGTTTGAAG